>JANUWF010003370.1:2367051-4767051 GCA_026120185.1 Voacanga thouarsii
GAAGACAAAGATTTTGGACACAGTGTTTGGGTCCAAAACCCACCTCCAGAACTCATCCCTGAAAAAGTGCCATTTTGGACTTGCCTTTTGGATGCATCATCGTCCGAAACATGAGTCCAAAACGCGGGTAAATCTGACAGTGAAAAATAGCCGTTGGTACTTTACTTTATGTCTCTATATAAGGCTTCTAAACTTAATTTGACAGTAGATTTTTTTCTCTATCTTTCTAAGAAACACACTTACTCTATAGAAAGCAAAAATCTCCTTTATCAAAGTGCTTCAAAGTGAAATCAAATTGTGCCTTAAAGGTAAAAGTGTTTGTGCTTGTTCTTGGTGCGCACATCTACTCAAAGAAGTGAGCCTTCATTGTTCCATTCATTTTCAATCTCTTTTGTGTACCAAGATTGTGGTGTAAAACCCATCGGGGGTGAGCCTTGATTAAGAGGTTTTGGAAAACCAAGTGCGGTGATCCTCTCTTGTATTTGGTATAGATTGATTCCATTAAGTTGGGTAAATGAAATCTAATTGAAAATCCAAAAGTGTGAGCTTAAGTAGTGGATGATCTTGGTAGATCGAACCACTATATATTCCGTATCTCATTTCTCTACATATAGCATTAATTGCATTATCCTTGCTCACGCCTATCCATGGTGGTCAATGGCACTTGTTTTCTCATTCTCTCCCTCAACTCTTTTTCTTTCCTCTCTTATTCTTTTCTCTCAAACTCTTGTTTTTACTTGGTATCTTGTGCTCCCTTTTTCTTTTCTCTTTCCCTCATAATCTTTTGGTCTTTATTCACCTCACTTGGGGGCATGGGAGTTAGAGTAAATTTGGATCCCTTATTGACAATAGAATACGTGTTCTTCCTCTCATCATGCTTTACACTCTTATCATATTTCCAAGGTCTTCCTAAAAGCAAATGACCCGCTTAAATAGGCACCACATCACATAGTACATCATCTTTGTAGTTTCCCATCTCAAAAGACACCAAGACTTGTTTGTTGACCCTCAATTCTCTACTATCATTCAACTATTGTAGCTTGTTGGGCTTGGGTTGTTTACTCCATCTCATACCCAACTCATTAACCAAATTTGCACTAATCTTATTGGTGCAACTTCTACTATCCACAATGACACTACAATGGGTCTTGTTGATTAGACACCTTGTGTAGAATATGTTCCCTCTTTATTGATAGTCTTGGTCTTCAATGGCTTGGGAGTTTAATGATTTCCTCATGACTCCAACTAAGGAATACTCATGGGTAAGCACTTCCCCTTCATCATTTTCCACTTCCATATTTTCTTCTTGTTCTCCCTGGCATCGTTCTTCCTCTTCTTCTTCATCAATTATGACTTCTCCATAGGGGTTAGTATACATAGCCCTTTTACTTGGACACTCATGAGAAGTATGCCCATAGCCAATACACTTGAAACACTTGATATCTCTATTTCATTATGGTTTTTCCATGGCTTTTCCCTTATCTTTGTTCCACCCTTCCCTAGATTTCCAATATTCTCTAGGTTTCCATTCGTCCCTTGGCTTCTTGTACTCCCTTTGGAAAGGTTTAGGAGCATCCTCCTTCTTGATTGGCATCTTGCTAGTAGTGTTTAGACTTTGAAATGTAAGCTTAGCAAAAGTCCTCCTCTTTAGTTGCTTTTCAATCTTGGTGGTGACATGAACCATGTCCTCAAGTCGGTCATAAGAGTGCAACTCTACCAAATTGGCTATTTTCTTATTCAATCCACCCAAGAATCTAGCCCTTGTTATCCTAGGATCCTCTTAGTTAGTTGTTGATTTACAAAAAGACAAATCACAATCCTAATCCACTGGAACTTTGGAAATTCTATCTAGGCCATTTTGAAAGTTTGAACCTCCTATAATCCTCCCGAAATTCAGTAAAGACCAACTGATTAATCAATCTTCCTATCAACCGGTACATCCTAACTTCCCCCTAGCTTTACGAGTTCCTTCCTTTGCCTAAGGAAAATCTCAGCTTACCTTCACTCCTAGGAACTCTCAAAACTCTCAAGAACTTTAGCCATCATCGTGCATTGATTCCTCTCTCTAATGGTGCACGATTTTCTCTTCAAATTGAACAACAAAATGCTGCTATAGTGAGCAAAACAGCCGACACACACATACATATTTCCTTAACCAACTTCACAGCAAACTCTCTTCAGTTTTGTTATTGTGGCCGACACACACATCAACTATCATCCTAGGCTGGTCTTCTCTTCTCCTAAAAGGATTTCAAGAGGTATCAAACTTGATCCTTCTTTTATTTTCTCTTGGAAAAAAGGCATCATGTAGATGTGTTTTGAATGGGTTTGGCCAACATGTTGGCTGCTTTAATTGTCACCTTGTGCATGAATTTTAAATGGAAAATTGCAAGGCATGCTGGTTGCTTCTATTTGTCTCCTTGTGGATGAAATTGAAATGGAAATTGCAAGGCCTACTAATTGCTTTTACTTGTCTCTTTGTGCTGAATTGTAAATGGAGAATGCTTGCTGCAATTCGTTCTCCTCTACTTGTTTCTTTTCATGAACCGGATGCTTACCTTTATTTGTCCCTTCTATTTGTTCTCTTCTACTTGTTTCTTTTCTTGGACTGAATGCATATGGAGGCTGTGGATAGTTTCACAATATATGCTCCTATTTGTCTCTTCTATTTGTTTTTGTTTCAAGTAAACCGAATGCATGTTGGAAGCTGAAGTTTTGCTGTTTATTTGGTAGCTGTCAATTGACCTCAAGAAAATGCAGGACAAGATTGGATTTTTGAAGAAATTTTTTGAAACTTGTTTTAATACATAAATATCATGTTTTCATGTGGAGTATTATTCTGGAAGTTACTCTGGTTTATTGCAGAAATTTTTCAAAAGGAAAAAAAAACTAAGAATAGGGGATTTTCGGAAGTCACTGTTCACTGTTTTGCAAACTATTTTGTAATCTATTTTGAGCATCGTTTGCTCAGGTAAAAGGGTTGATAACTCAGGCTTTTGTGTGCTTAAACAATCTGGAAAATTTGGGATTAAAACGGGGTCAAGGTTGGAAGTTATTAATTTTCTTTTTATCATGGCCAAAATTGAGTCAGATTTGAGCAATTTAGGTTCAGAATTTTCTGCGACTTGTATGAGCCTAATTTTCTGAATGTGCTTAGTGTGTTTCATTCATAGCATGTTAAGCTATGTGCCAGCAAAATTTGAGGCCAACCAGAGTGGTTCATATAGGGTTTTTACCCTTAGGAGTTTAGACTATGGTTGCTGGAAACTGAAGGCAGCTAAGGGTTTTGTGCTTAATTTCTAAGTTTAATGTAATTTCGTGAGAAATGTTAAATGGTGGATTTTATGCTTTCTAAGGGATTGATGAAAGGTCTTAGGTGCTGAGTATATGTAGAGTTTATGCTTGCTGCCCATTGGTATTATTTGGCAAACAAAGGATAATATAGGCATGATATATGCTTGGTGTGTAATATGGACTTGAATTTTTTTTGGGATGATCTAGGAAGTGTTGTAATTAATTTATATGAACTCTTTGCTAGATTTGGAAGATTATCAAGGGTAAAAACCAACTTACTAGAGTTCATACCCTAAGCTTAAGGATAAGGTAAGTTCCCTTACATTCATGAAATTGATTTTATTTTATTATCTTGGTTTGAAAGAAAGGTTGGTTAGTATCTCTTGCAAATACAAAATATTAGCACGATAGCTAATTTTGAAAACTTCTATATTTGGAACCTTCTCATTTTGGAAACTTTCTACATTTGGAAAACTTCTAATTTTAGAAACTTCTAGATTTATAAATTTTTAAAATATGTCAAGCATAACTTAGGAGGCAAGCATCAAACATTTTGATTTGTTTTGAATATGCAAGAGATGAATTCTTGATCATGCATATACTTTTCAAAAATCATAGCATGACTTATTTGAGCATGTGGCTCCTTCACTATGAATACTTGGAATAAATTATTGACTTAAAACCATGCCTTCTAAAATTTTGTGCGAGTTGAAAAATGTTGTTTGGAATTATATTGAGCTAATTTTGTAGGTTCCGCTTTGGAGCCTTATGAATTGTGAAGATGGAATAACGTTAAGTACTTAATGGGGGCTAGACCTTTATACTAGCCTTTGGTTGGTCTGGGGATATCTCTCGGTAGGTAGCCACCTTCGAGAGGTTGACTTTTTTCGATCAGGGCGTCAGTATAGAAGGTTGAGCCGTCCTCAGCTAGTGACGGGGTTCTAGTAGAACCAACGACTGGAAGTGGGACAACCGGATTGGATTAAGTGAGAGAGGAAGGAGAATCTCACTCGGTAGGATGTACACCTACCAGGTGTTGGGGATCAAGTACTTCACAGAAGTGAGAGCCACCTTTGTGCCCTTTCACTGCCTGACGGGGGTCATGTGCTTCACCTAGTATAAGAGCCACCTCTATGCCCTGTCACATTAACTTGGTTGCTTTTATTTGATGAGCTATTTCCGTGGAACTATTCTAAAGTGTCCTTGGAATTTTATTCGAAGATTCATATCTTTCCAAACAAAATATTTTAAGAGCATTTTGCTTCATGACTTCTTACTATTATCTTTCAAGAAGTGAGAATTAAATTTTGTAAAGAAGGCATGATAAAGTTTTTGATATATTGTTAGTGCATGCATTATGAAAAGTGTTTTGTTTTCTTAGCCCGACTTACACACGAGGCTTATTGACATAACCAGTCTCACACTATTTTGAACTCATGTTTTTAGGGTGCCTTAAGTCTTGATCAGGTTGGAAGATCAGTAGCTTGAAGTTTTTGTTATGGAATTTTTTTGTCCATTTGTTGGATATTTACGTTGAATATGAATTTTATATGGAAACTTTTGTATAAGTATTGAAGTTTTTTTTTTTAAAGTCAAATTTTCCCTTAGACTCTTTAAAAGTTGAATCTCTTTTATTCTTTCGTTATAAAGACCCCTAGTTCAAAGGACGAGGCGGCATCCCTGACCCATTTTGAGTTACGTAAGTAGGTGGGGTGTTACAGCATCAGTCAGAAAGCACATGCTCAAGATGATTGCTACTTTCAAGGAAGCAGAAATTTTAGCGGCTATCATTGACCCCGAGAGCTAAGTGGACATAATTCTCGAATCTTTACCAGGTTTCTTTACTCAGTTCAAGTTGAATTACAACATGAACAAGTTAAACATGAGTTTAACTGAGTTGATGAAGAAGCTCCAAATGGCAGAGAAGGTTATGAAGCCTCAATTAAAGGCAATGATTGCTAAGGCTTCTTCCTCTAGAACTGGACCCAAGCCCAGAAAGTTCAAAAGGAAGAAGGGAAATGCAACGGGTCAGCCTAAGACCCAGCCTAAAGACAAACCAAAGGGCAAGTGCTTCAAATGTGGAATGGAAGGACACTGGAAAAATGAGTGTCCAAATATTCAAGCCAAGAAAAACCCCACAGATAATATTTTCTATCTAGAGTCTATATCAATGGTTAAATCAATTTCCACTTAGATTGTTGATTCAGGGGCTAGTGATCACACATGTAACTCCTTATAGGGGTTTAGAAAGATTAAAAGACTTAAGAAGGGTGAACATGAGCTACGCGTGGGAAATAGAGCACAAGTCTGGGCTCTTACAGTGGGAGAGCTGGATCTTAATTTTGATTGTAATAGAATAGTGGTTTTAAAAGATATTTTATATGTACCTGGATTTTGACAGAATTTAATTTCAGTTGCGAAACTAATAAATCAAGGATATTTTGTATCTTTCTATTCTGGTATTTCTATCAGTAGAGATGGAGAAGTTATATGTACTGGGCACATGTATGAAAATCTATTCTTCTTAAACCTTATTAACAATCAATTAAATAACGTTCAATCTAAACCTTTAACTAGGAAGAGAAAGATCAATGTCAATGACTCATATCTTTGGCATATAAGATTGGGTCATATCAATTCAACCAGGATTCAGAGATTAATCCATGATGGGCCCTTGGGCTCATTGAGATTGGAAAATTGGCCTCAATGTGAATTTTGCCTAATGGGAAAGATGACCAAAAGGTCATTTACCCCAAAGGCGGATAGAGCCAAAGAGATATTAAGTCTTGTTCACACTGATGTGTGTGGTCCCTTGTCTACACCAGCTAGAGGAGGTTTTGAGTACTTTATCACTTTCACGAATGATTGTATAAGATTTTGTTGTATTTTTATCTGATGAGACACAAGTCTGACTCTTTTAACAAGTTCAAGGAGAAGGCTGAAGTGAAGCGTTGGACAGGTAAATTAATCAAAACCTTATGATTGGATTGTGGTGGAGAGTACTTCCTTGGTAAATTCAATGAATACATGGTACATCATTGGATAGTATCCCAACTCTCTGTGCCGGGAACACCCCAGCAGAACGGAGTAATTGAGAAAAGGAACAGGACATTGATGGAAATGGTCCGAAGCATGATATCTCATGCTACTCTTCCAGTATCTTTTTTGGGGATATGCCTGGAAACAGCAGTATACATTCTGAATTTGGTACATTCCAAGTTAGTACCTAGGACTTCCTGTGAAACCCTAACAAAAAACCAACCTTAGAGTAAGAGGTTTGGAATGCATATCATATTTTCTTGCATGCATAAATATATTTTTATATGATTTTATGTGCCTTGGATATGTGAATTGTAGCCTAGATGGCTCGATTATGGTTGTTGAGTAAGAAAGGCAAAATGGTAATTTTGCTTGAGGAGGAATTAGGGAGATAGCTTAAGGATTAAATAGGAAAAATATTTGGGAGAGAAAATAAGAACAAGAGTTGTTGTGGTTTAGTGGTTAGAGCTTTGGAATAATTCCTTGAGGTCTTAAGTTCAAATTCCATCATCGGAGTTTTAGCATGATTAAATTTTATTTTGTGCTAGGTAGGCTATATTTCGGCCCTTGCATGCCTTAGGGAAGAATAGGAGTGTTGTCCTAGGGAAGACATGATAGGAATGTCCTAATCCTACTCTTATGCCCTACAACAATTTCTAAGGGATTCATACCCTTATTGATCTCTAGCTTTCCTTACTTCTTAATCAATTAGGTTGTTCCATTTATCTAAGCCATTTTATTTCCAGGAAATTTCCAGCAAGCTTCCTTGATCTTGGAGTTTCAAAATTACGTATGGGAGGGTAGCATATTAGCCGAAAATGGGGAAGAGTTATAGAAGGTTTCCAAGGAAATTAAACTCCATGGTTGAACCTTCAAACTACAACCTATGTGTGTTCATTTTCTTCATGTAGTAAATTAGAAATTTTTCCAGCTTATTGATCAGTCCAATAGTCGAAACTTTCAACCACCATTCCCTCTCAAATGCTGCCAAAAAATGACCATTTCATTTAGCTTGAGGACTGAAAATTCCAGCCAAAACTTGACTGCTCAAAAAACTGTGCAAACCAGAAAATTTTTTGGACAGTTTTCGCAGCTTGGTGAGCCAAAAACCAAACTGTTTCTTCCAGGTTTTCAACCAGCAATCCAACCTTGTTTTTCCTCCATAAAGAAGGCTGGAAACCAGCCTTAAAGGACCCTCCAATGTCCTTTCAAACCTTCTACAAGCTGACTGAAATATGACAGAAGAATCTGCCCAAAAATTCCAGCAAGCTTGCGAAAAACCTTATCAGAATTTCCAACTTGTTTCTCCTTCACCCTTATCCGAAAACTCATCCTATTTTTTGTGCAAACTCACCCTGATTAGCCATGAACTGAGCTCCATCATCTTCTCCAAAGTTCTGTAAGAAAAAACAACTCTATGGCTGCTCCTAAAATCTCTCCATCAATCACTCCAATCAAACCATTAATTGAAGTCCAGAATTTCAGCAAACTACCATAGATTAACCCTCAAACAACCAGAAAATTCCTTCACCATTGTACACCATATTTTCGGCCACTCTAAAGCTCCTTCAAACATCATTCATCTCAGCAAAAATCACAGCCAGGCAACCGACCATTGAAGCTTCCAAAAGCTCTCCATTAACCAAGATTTTCTTACCATATTTGTTTCCAAAATTGATTCCCTAAAAATATTCTTTTTGAATTTCAAACAACCAGCCTTCCTTTTCCTCTCAAATATGAAAATCCAATTACCAAAAACCATTCAAACAATTCGGCTACCCTTCTCCTACAGAATTTTGGCCAGTTTCAACCAATTTCTCTCCATTCTCTCCAAACCTTCAAGAACACCTACTAACATTCTCATGCCTAAGACCACTCCAAACCTCTCCAATCTTCTCCAAAAACTCCAGATCACACCTACTCAACCCCTTGAAACCACTTCTGCAATTTTTAACATCAAATACCGAAATCAAAATCTCACTTTTGGATCAAAAACCAGAATTTTATTGAAGGCTTAAGAGCACTTTCAAGGTAAGCATGAACGATCATTCATCTTCAACTCTTAATGAACACACACACACACACACACACACACACACTAATAGACTTTCTCCCTCTCTCTCTCTATCTATCTCTCTCTCTCTCTCTCTCTCTCTCTCTCTCTCTCTCTCCTTGGACGAATCAAGCTGTCCACGCGAGAGGATTCTTTCGAAACTTCACCAAGGTAGTCATCATTCAAGTAAGCCTCTTCAATCTTTTCTTTAAATTCTAGATTCATGTCTCTTAGATGTAGTTGGATGAGGATGGAATATATTTGGAGATTGAGTATGTGTTTACATGATGGAGTTGAGATTGAAGCATGAATGAATATGTTTATATGATGGAGTTGGGATTGATGCATGATGATGTTTGGTCTTTGTTAGATTATATGATGTTTTCGGGTTGGTTGCATGCATTATGTCGTGAGTAGTATGATTAATCAAGCATGTTAGAGATTATGTCACCTTTGGTGAATAGGGTCTATGTTCTTGTATTCTTGTTGAGGCCATGCATATAATTATGTTTAGTGGAGTTGAGATCATGTGTTGGTAAATTTAGATCTATGTCTTGTTCATGATTTGGATGATTTGATGATTAGTGTAGAGTGTATGTTCATGATTTTGGTTAGCAATAGAAATTATAATCATGACCTTGTTGTCCCTAAGCTAATTAAGTTAGCCAATTTTATTTCATCAATAAAAATGATTTATGCTGTAATTTCTCCTAATGATTTCGAAAACCCTAGGAAAATATAGTTTTGAACGATTATATAAAATAATAATATTTTAGTCAAATAAATGATAGCTTTTATTGAAGAAATAAAATATATAGATATTATATATAATAATATCATTTAATCAAGCCTTTTATATAAATAATCATAATAGGTAAAATATTAATTTTGAAAGTCATATATTCATAAATACTAATAAAATTTATTTAATCAAAACATAATAACATTTACTTGCTATTAATTTTATTTACCAATTATTTTCTAACCATTAGTTATTATAAATCATTACTTTAAATAATACTATCTAGGACCTAGAATCCTTCATCAAATAAACCCTGATTTATTTATGGCAAGATTTAAACCTACAACTTATTAGTAGCTATTTCACAAACCCTAGTATTTTAATATCAAGCTAGATTTATTTTATAAATCCTTTTATTTATTATCTAGCCTTAAAGTTTGGGACACTAGGGTCATGATTGTAGTAGGTTGAGTTAAGATTAATTGTGAAAGCAAATTGTGGCTTGAGTTTAATTTTGGCTTATGTTTACCCCAGGAGGGGTTAGGCTAGCTTTTGGAGATCTCTAATTTTATCTCGAGCAAAGGATTAGGTAAGCTCCTGCATAAAACTTGTTTGTTGTAAAAGGTTTCTATGGCAAGCTAAACCCGAAGTTTGTGAACACTGATTTGGTAAAGGCAATTGGGGACTGTTTCCTTTCTTATTTCAGTCAAACCAATTATTTGAAAAACAACAAGCAATTTTATTCAAACACTAAACTTTTTCTAAAACTAATTTTGACAAAGACTTTGGAAACCCTTGATTACCATTTTCAAGTAACGCTATGTTTTATCAGTTTTCTCCCAAGTGGGATGAACTACGTTGAGTACTCAATAAAAGTAGGTTAGTAGTACTAGTTTTGAAAGAGCAAGAGTGAGTCTTCTGGCAGGAGGCCACCTCCAGAAGATGAACTCAACTTAGAGAAACGTCAGTACTACTTAGTCATGCCAGTCCGAGCTAGTAGTTTTCAGTCATGTGGACTGTGTGTTGCCGGAATGGACAACCGGTTTTGTTTGGGTGTAGAGAAAGAGGAGAATCCTACTCGGTAGGCCGATCACCTACCTTTTTATCAGTCTGCACAAAGTGTGGCATTCTGACCGTTGTATGGTTATGGGGCCCAACGTGTGGTAACCCATGGTCGCCTTTTGGGTGGTTGATTTTATTATTCATGTATGGTTGGAAAAAGCCAAAACGCCACTCTTGTTTTTAATATTGTTTATTGCTTGCCAGTATTATTCTTATGAAGGTAAACCTTACATTCATGAATTGTTTTCACTAAACACTCAAAGCACACACGGACTTACTGAGATTTTTATCTCATCACCTTTTTTATTATGATTTCAGGTCGATCCTGCTGTGGGGATGAGTAGCTAGTTGTTGCCTACTTGGAAGATATGCTGTTATTTAATTTATGTAATGCTTTAGGAGTTGAGAATGAACAATTTTTATTTTGGATTTGTCTTGAATTTTTGGATTGTAATAAGTTTTAATTTTTGAAGTATTATTTTATTTTGATTATGTGACCTAGTTATAAAGACCCCTTGTCCTTTGGACGGGGTGACATCCCCGGTCCTATTAGGCCTAGGTAGTGGGGTGTTACACTTTCTATAATATGTGGACTGGGCGTAAGCCAAGTCTGAATCATCTCAGGATATGGGGTTGTCCAGCTTATGTACTGGTCAAGGGAGATAAGTTGGAACTAAGATCAGAATTATGCTGTTTTGTTGGGTATCCAAAAGGGACAAAGGGTGGTTACTTTTATCATCCTAAGGAGCAGAAAGTACTAGTTAGTACCAATGCTAGATACTTAGAGGATGAGCAGAGTACTTCCACTAAAGGTTCAACTAGGTTGGAACTTGAGGAGAAGTTATCTTCGGAATCAACTTCTTCTGACCCGATTGTGGAACAAGAAGAGGCATAACCTCAAGAGCCTGTACAAATAGAGCCTCGTCGTAGTGGGAGAATGTCTAGGGTTCCAGAAAGGTGGACTGGAGAAGCTTTTGAGCTAATCTCCGACCACCAGGAACAAGACCCCACTAGATACGGGGAGGCTATTGCTGATGCCAATGCAAATCTATGGCATGAAGCAATGAAAGCCGAGATTGAGTCTATGTACTTCAATCAGGTTTGGGATCTTGTAACTTCACCTGAAGGGATAAAAACCCATTGAGTGTAAGTGGGTATATAAGAGGAAGAGGGGAGTGGATGGGAAGGTGGAGACCTTCAAAGCTAGGCTTGTGGCAAAAGGGTATACTCAGAAAAAGGGAATCGATTATGAGGAAACATTTTCCCCGATAGCCATGTTTAAGTCCATCTGTATCCTCCTTGCTATCGCATGTCATTATGACTACGAGATATGGCAAATGGATGTCAAGACGGCATTTTCAAATGGCCATCTTAGTGAAGATATCTATATGTCCCAACCGAAAGGCTTTATTGCTAAAGGCCAAGAATATATAGTTTGCAAGCTTAAGAAGTCCATTTATGGACTTAAACAGGCATCGAGAGTATGGAACATTCGTTTTGACGAGATTGTAAAGTCTTACGATTTTATTCAAAACGAGGATGAACCATGCGTGTACAGGAAACTTAAAGGCATTAATGTGATTTTTCTTGTCTTGTATGTGAATGACATTCTACTTATTGGAAATGATGTAGGGTCATTATCATCTACAAAGATTTAGCTGTTTAGTCAATTCAGTATGAATGACTTGGGAGAAGCCAGTTACATTCTCGGGATTAAGCTTCTTAGCAATAGGAAGCAGAGAATGTTAGGATTATCCCAAGCGGCATACATTGACAAGATGCTGGCCAAATACAGCATGGACTCATACAAGAGAGCTCTAATTCCTTGCAGACATGGGTTGTCTTTTTGTTCAAGGGACTGCCCTAAGTCTCAAGAAGAAAAAGACAAAATGAGTAGGATTCCCTACGCTTCGGCTGTGGGAAGTCTCATGTACGCCATGCTATGTACTAGGCTAGATATCTGTGTTGCCGTAGGCTTAGCAGATATCAGTCAAATCCTGGAGAGGTTCATTGGCAAGTTGTAAAGCATATTCTCAAGTACCTCAAGGGAACGAAAGATTATATGCTAGTTTACAGGGCTAATGACTTGGTTCCTACAGGATACACAGATTCAGACTTCAAGGCAGATAAGGATGAGAGAAAATTCACTAGTGGATATGTCTTCATCTTGTCTGGAGGAGCCATTTCATGGAGGAGTATCAAGCAATCTTGCATTGCTGACTTGACCATGGAAGGTGAGTATGTGGTAGTTTCGGAGGCATCCAAGGAAGCAGTCTGGCTCCGGAAGTTCCTTTCAGAACTTAGAGTCGTACCACACATGGACAGGCCAATTGTGATGTATTGCGACAACACTGGAGCAGTATTGCAATCCAAAGAACCTAAGAACCATAAGAAGGGGAAGCACATTGAGAGGAAGTACCACCTGATTCGGGATTTCATCCAGAGACGAAAAGTCGTGGTGGAACAGATTGCCTCAAAGAACAATCTAGTAGATCCATTCACCAAGCCTTTGGCTAAGAGAGTTTTCAAGAGACATTTAGACGCCATAGGGGTGGGCACCTACGGACTTGCTTAGTCTTAGAGTGCAAGTGGGAGATTGTTGGGAAATATGCCCTTTTAGACTAGGTTTCTGATGTAAACTTCAAATATTTTAATTAAAGAATTTATCTTCGGGATTTGTTTGTAAATTTACATTTTATTTGTGCACAATTACATTTGAAAAAGATCCATTGTATTTAAGTAAGTGGCCCATGTAAATGGTGGTCTTTAACAGTAAGGTATGGATCACGGGTTACTTAACACATAAACGTTTGTTCTTAACCGATTGATAAGAATAGGAATCTCATCATGTCTAGGTTATTGTGTTATGAATTCTAAATGGGGAATAGCTTACCTTTAGCCAGTGAGTAGTCCACTCACTTTATGACATGGGCGTATTTCAAATACGTAGAACAGGACCTGTAGTAGTGGTTTCTTAAAGTACTATATGGTAGAAACCTAGACTACTACTGCTACAACGTAAACTAGTACTCTACGACTTGAGTATGAGTTGGTGGTCAGACGAAGCTGGAAGCATGTACTTTGATATGTTTTAGTTAAGGTTCCATCGTAGGACCAATATACTTGCATGTTGGGTATGTGTGACTAGTTAGTTAAGACACACTTGTACAAGATAGTTTTTATACTATATCGCCCCTTGTAGTTGTCTGAATGATCTAAATATCTAGGGCCCTAGGAAACATGACTTGGATGTTTACTTTAGGGTAGCTCCCTTGGAAAGTGGAAACAATCCAGGAAGTCGTGGATTATTGGACTAGAAGCCTAAGAATGGTAGATGTCATTTAGAGAGGTGTTAATACATTTTTTCCTCTCTAATGCACCGTGATGTATGGATGGGTATTTTAGTCATTTCACCTGTAGGTCGGAGACTTTGCTACCGCGGCATTGTCCTTGGGGTTAATATTTTCTTATAATGATATTAGGAAATATTTAAAATGCAAAGTACAGCTATTTATATGGCAAGGGTGTTTTGGTCATTTTAGTAGCCAAAGCGGTGTGTCACTTGGTCCCCAGTATAGACCATAAGTCCTAATTATATACTAGCTAAGAAATTGGTCTTAAATTAAATGAAATTTATTTTATTTAAGTAGCCTGATTTAATTATTGGGTTAGAATAAAATAAAGATCCACAGAGAGAGAGAATTAATTAAATTGGTTTGGTGGGTTAATTAATTGCTTAGGGCTTTGGCCCAATTTGAATAATTAAAAATTGACCTGGGACTAAATTAATATAGGCTTGTTAATTGGACCAGATTATTTGGGCTGAAAAATTAATTATTTATTGGGCCATTTATTTGGTTTTAATTAGAATAATTAATTTGGTCCAAGAGGCTAAACTAAGAGTCCAATGGACCAAATAAAAAATCCAGTTTAACCTAGGGTTTTATTTAGGTTAAACAGGAAAATAAAGACGTACATTGTTTTCTTCTTCTTCTAAGAAAAAGAAAAATAGATGGCCTCTTTTCTCTCTGAAAAATCCCTTAGTCTTGTGAGTTGTTTACCAAAAATGGATTAGGCAGGCCATATACTGGAAGATCGAGAGGGATTTTGGCGTTTATATACATGCACAGACGCAGTAGGAGGCTTGCACGAATCGCACCAGAAGTTTCCACCAACGCACCTACCTCAGTTCCACATATTCTGATCTAGCCAACTTTGAGAACAAGAAGAGGTAATTTTTTTTTTTTCCCTCTTGGAGCCCAGTCAGGTCAGGACCGGCACCGGCTCTGGTCTGGAACTACTACTGCGGTTTTTTTTTTTCTTCGTTGCTTTGTTGTGTTTTGCTTCCCCTTTAAATCTTCATCGTAAGGATTATTTTGATATTAATTTTGTTGAGAAATTCATGAAAAATGTGATTTACATTTAGAAAAATAGCTATGTTCTTGGGCTGTTGTGTGTGTTGTATGTGCCGGCTAACTTGGAAGGTTGTGTACTGTGTTTTGTATGGTGGATGAAGGTGTTGTGATAGCGGTTTGGATGGTTGTTCATGGCTGCAAAGAAAGAAGATGGGAATGGAATGAAAAAGGGTTCAATTGTTGAAGAAAAATGAAATATTATAGCTGCTGTTGATGGCTGTTGATTTTATGTTGTTAAATATGAATATGCTAAGTTGCTTGAAACTGAAAATCAGAGAATTAAAAGGGTGTTAAGATGGAAAATGAAATGGATTAAGTGTTGTATAAGTATTTTAATTAGAGGAGACTAAATGGATAATATTATTTTGCAAGAAAAATGGCTAAATCATGGTAAAAGCTAGATTGATTTACTTCAACAGTTCTGTGTCAGTTCTAAAATGGTGACATGGAATTTAAAAGATCTTAGGAGCATTTTGGCACAAATTTGAAGTTATTCGGAGTTGTATATCAAAAGATATGTTAAAAACAAGACTAGGTGCCGAAGGTGTAAAATGCAGATTTTAAGAATAAATGCAATTATGATATGTGCCATTCAATGGGGAAAATAAATGATTCACATGAAAAGTCTTGTGAATGGCATATGAACAAGGTAAATAGAGAAATGAAGAGAAGACTGACTAAGGAGGATGCATATAGTCGAGCTTGTCAAGGAATATATTGCATGTATTATGTAAATTGGAAACAAGGAAATGTTTAATTTCCTTATCCATGCATATTGATAGCTTGTGAACTTATGGTTACTAAGTGAAGTGGAAATCAATTTATAATATAGGTGTGAGTATATCCTATTCAAATTAGTGAGGTTTAAGTGCGAATAGCGAGGATATAAGGTGAGTTCCCTTAGCTCTTTCTAAAACAATGAATGCTAGTGAATTTTATGAAATGAATATTATGTTTTGGTTTTTCTAAGGAAACATGTGGTTTTCCTGTACAAGTATACTTCTGTATCATGTTATGATTTGAAATGATATACTTCTCGCAAAAGATATTTCAAGGTCTTGATGACTAAATGTTTTATGAGTTTGAAATTGTGAGAAATAAACCTTTTGCTTTTCTTGAACAAAGTTTTGGTTTTACTGATAAAAAAATCCTTAATATTTTGAAATAAAGGATTTGTACAAGAAATTATTATTTCTTTGGAAAATGAATTTTTGGTACGCGTGAATATTTATTTAATGGCTTCTTTCTCACTTATAATATGAGTACCTAGTATTTTGTTATAGAAGCTTACATTTCATGATTTATGATCAGAGCATACGAAATTATAATTTCCTAACCTTTACGGAATGAAATGTGATTCTTGAAATATAAGGCACGATAAATTGTGAAATCCTTAATTTTGTTTCCTTTTGGAACAAAAATCATAACTTAGAATTCGATGATGATTAGATTGCTGAGTCAAAGGTTGTGTTACTGAATGGTTGAAGAAAGAAATAAAACACATTTAACAGAGGTCCTCAAACATTTAAAGAAAACAGAGGTCATGTAAGGTCTTTTTTTTTTTTTTTCTAAAGAGAAATGGATTGTGAAGACACTTTTGTCCTTTAAAAATTAAACTATAGGATTATTTTGATACTCTAAAAATAGTTCAAGGGTTATAATTGATTGAAAATGTTATGAATTATTGGAATCTCCATTAATTAGTGGAGGCTCCACTAATTATGGATTTATGTGAATTATTAGAAGATTTTTATGGATGTCCACCATTTAGTGGAGACACCATTAATTGAAGATGATGTATGCCATGATGTATTTCACTAATTAGAGCTCTATAAATAGAGCTATTCTTTAAGCTTGTAATACACCATCATTTTGTGAAAGAAAGATTAGTGAAAGAAAGATTAGAGAAAGAATTGTGAGAGAAAGAAAGAGAGAAGTTTGAAGAGAAATTCTTGTGCAAAGAATAGTTAGAATTTTCTTAGTGTGTAGTGTGTAGATTTTATTCTAACACTACCCTAATTTTATAACAGAAAATAGTTTAAAGACGAAATTGGTACTGTAAAAATAGTTTCGAGGAAGACAATATATTAAAAAAAAAGTTTGAGGATGAAAACAGTATTACGAAAAAAATTTGAGGACTATTTGGGCCAATTGCCCTTGCAATTTTCCTTTTTTTTTTTTTTTAAATACTATGCCTACTGCGTCTCCCATAACTTAACTAACCTCGCCACTCCGACTCCGTCGATCAATATCTTCTGATTAGTTCTCTTCATGATCAGGCAATGAGCTTTGGATTTGATTATAATTTATGCTTCCGTCTAGAAGGTAGGATTAAGTTGCCAAGTTGTAACGGGGTTGCTGCTGGAATGTATAGAGGTATGCAGCGGTTGAGGTCCGTTAGGACTTCAGGATCTTCAGTTTTTAGATATTTGACATTGCCTCAGTTGAGAAGCAAAGCTTCTAATTCATTGTCAGCTATTCGGGACACCTATTTTTCAGCCAAGGTAAAAACCCTTTTTTTTTTTTTCAAAAATATATTTAATTATTTATTTTGGCGAGGGGTCTCTTTCTAGAGTTTGAAGTTTCCGACTTGTGTCAGTTTGGCTTGCTTTACAGCCTTTACTAAGTTAAGAAGCAGAAGCATTAAAGGGGTTCCGTTTTTTTTTTTATCAGACGTATATTCATATGGTGAAGGGCAATTTGAAAGATGGTCTTTTACCTTGTAGTTTGATGAATGTCCATTTTTTAACAAAACCCTTTTATCACATTTGATTTTTTTTTTTAAAAAAACAATTTAATTTCTTGTGAATTTTGTAGGATATATTTGAACGGCATAGAGTGGTATTTACAGTTTCAACTTCTATCGCGTCGGCTGCTACAGCAATGATTGGTTTGTCATCTTCTGATGCAGCCTCAGTTTTTGTCTTCTTTTATATTTGGGAATTATTTGTGGTTGTTTTTGGACATAGAATCTTTAAATGATGATTATATATTGCTAGAAATTTGGAAGAGGCATTCATATTAGGATAAAAATTTGGAAGGGGCATTCATATTAGTATAAGTTGTATAAGTTCTTAGGAACATTGTTTGGGTTTTATGCTTCATTCTTGCAAGTATACAAGAAAATTACTTTCTGGCTGGTTAGATTTCTGTTATAGCTATTTTGTGTTTGTTTAGGATTGTTGTGAGAATTTACCACTTTTCTGGCGGGCTAGATACAAACATAAGTTTAGATGGGAAGATTTGAGGTAGTATTGAATTTGCTGGTAACCTGAAATTCAGTGGCAACATTTTATGTAAGTGGGATACACCATCAAGACTCAGACATAGGAAGGGTTTGAGATATAAATTTCTTGATCTTGTGGGTTGTTGAGTAATATCATGTAGAATAAATATTGCAGACTGCAGACTGAGCAGTGCTAAGAGCTACGGCTGTAGCCATTAGGAATTGTCTGTACACCTTTAATGGTGTGGGGAAGGTGTACAGTTACACTCTTTTATGTAGCCAAGGGTCAGATGAAAGAAGAGGGCTTCACAATGGAAGTAAGAGTTGAGCAATAAGGGAAAGATTTTGAACCTCTTTACCAAGATGATGAAAGAAGGTATGATATGATTGTTCTTAGGTGTAGCAATAGGAGTAGAAATCTGTTCCTAGTATGGTTATGACTGATGCTATTTGCTATGGATAATCACTGAATATCCCAGAGTATGTTCATACACTTATGGTTGCTGGATTCTACTTTCCATGTACCATTTCAATAAACAAAGCCTGCTAGAGGACATATCTGAACTTGAAACCTGATGTGGGCAATTAATCAAGATCAGGTCTCTTCCTTCCCAAATGTTAAAGAAGAAAAAGCAGATTAATGAGCAAGTGTGTTCTATTAAGGATATACCATAGTCATATAAAAAGGCCAAATCCCGTTGCAATTTATGTGGAGCATTGCAGAAATCGAAACTCGGACTTTATGCTCTCATATGAGATCATTAAAAGAGCTGCTATAAGCTGTGGGAAAAAAGTGCACCTCTAAATGAGAAATCATGAGGAATTGCTTATTCGACAGGCTGTATTTGAATTAGAAAATTACAACGAATCTTGTAGTTGAAGTGTGTAGCACTCTCCTGAATTTCAGAATGAAAAATCATTTGAACTTCATCTGTTTTGCTAGACGAAGAATTTTTTTCCTTCTTTCTTGTTGTTTGGGATTGTGTTAGAATTATATTTTTGGATCTTGATGTGTAACTAGATTTTAAGGGGAAAAAAATGTATATATGCCATTAAACCAATTACCATATTAAGAGTTTGTGCATCTGATGGTATCTTATGGTCATATTGTTGTTAGTATTTGTTTTTTGTCCTCCTCCTTCTTCTTCTTCTCTTTCTCTCTCTCTCTCTCTCAGCTTTTATCTGTTTTCTCCATCTTTTTCAATGTTTCCTGAACTTTTTTTTAATAATTTTTTTCCTGACTGTTGTGAGGGCCTAATAAAGCCCCTGCTGCATTTTTGGCTGACCAATTGTTTCTTTAAAATTCATACTTTGGATGTTCTTCGGTGTTGACGCAGGTTACACTATACGTCATTATCATGATTCAAGAGTTGATAAAAGGCTTGAATCAATTGAAACAGCTGTGAGTTTCTACTAATTCTATTATTCTTGAAAAGTATATCATATCCACATGTATTGAAATTCTAGTTTGTTCAATTAATGATCTCAACAATTTATCTAGTACCTTTTCCTGTCGGTTGATGGTTACTCTGATATCTTGTGTATGAAAGGATATTTCTGTTACCCCAGAAGTAATGCTTCATTTCACTACCAATTTGAATAATGATGCAAGCTGCCCCTAACAGTCATCTTACTGGGGCTTAGGTATAGAGAAAAGATTGGTAGATGAATGGAATTAAACTGAGGATATTACCATAGGTTTGCACTTCGAAAGAAGAGTTTTTTGAGGTTTTCATTTTATTTTACAGTATAACTAGCGTCACCATGGAGTTATTATGATGATTGGAATCCAGTAAATAGAAAGCGGAAAAGCACTCATATTAATGTTTAATGGAAAGTTATATCCAGTCTTGTTAGGTTGTGCCAAATTCAACCACAAACTAGATAGGAATTTTATTCTGAGTGTGGAAGTTGTAATGCAGCTTAAGACTAGCTTGGTGGTGCTACCCCAGTTGTTCTCTAAATCGACACTGAAATAGCCAACTTAACAGTGTAACCATGTCAGCCATACCAATTAGGTGTAAATGGAATGGAAAAAGGGTGTGTTCGGCGATAAAATCGCATTTGAATGCAGGATGACAAAAGTAATGGTTTGCAGACTAGGACAAATGCGTGATCCCTTCTCATAGGTTCTAGCCAATTGCAGTGGTCAAGAATGTGATCATTTAACCATCATTGTTATTGTATTCCAGGGGTTCATGTTGAGGTCTTGTTTCTAGTTCTAGGAATCCTTGGATACTCAGCATCAGTTTAGCATTGGTTTGATAAAGAGGGATGGAGTGCAAGGGCCTTTCCTTTGCCAGGTTCTTGTTGATAGGATGGGGGATAAAGAAATGCATGATCCTTTTATAAACCAAGCGATCAGGATACAAACATCAAAAGTAAGGTTCTAAGCGCAATTTAAAAGAGGCTTGTTTCTGGCTTTAAGTTCAATTTAGTAACACCTAGATATACAATCTACTCACATGAAAAGCGTCTATGAGAAGCTACAAATTATTATCGAGATCTTTTCTGATATATGATATATATTTCACTTAGAAACAAGCATTTCCTAATATTATGCCGAGAGGTTGAATTTTCACTTGTTGGAAATTGTGTAAAAAATACTTGGTTTTTGACACCTACATATTCATTCAGATATTTACTGTCTTTTCTTCCATGTTTGTGTCTGGATGATTTGTATGAGGAAATCCCTTGTGTCAGATGATGGCGTTTTGACTCCCTCATCTAATATTTATGTCTTTTGAAGGACTCCTTTGATTGCTATATCTTCTACTATTTATTTGTCTGTAAGTTAGTGTTTAAAACAGGTGGGTGATACTGGGGTTGACAAAGATGCTCTCAGTTGTGTTGTTCACTGGCAAGAAAGACATTTGATGTTTTACTGGCAAAATGAATTGCTCTCAGTTGCCTTGGATCCAATGTTTTATTTGCATCTCAGAATGAGTTGGTTTGGTGAAAGTTTTGTTGTTAACTAGAGATTAAAGTTGGAGGTTATTCTCACCCAAGAATGACAACTGTATAATGGCTTCCACAAACTAGTAATATCACCTTATTTTTCTATTCAGAAAATTCATGTGGAACAGTCTTTTTTGTGGTTATTTGCAAGATTGTTTTGTTCTTTCTTTTTCCATCTTTTGATTTTTCGAGTATTCAGTACACACCAATTGTTATCATTGGCCTTCTTTTTGAAACCATGAATTATCTCTAAGGAAATTAGTTCCCTCTTTATCAATTTATCTAAGAAATATTTGAAGAAATATTTCATGACATTATTCAGAGAAAATATGTAATAGAGTATTAAATAATGATATATTTGAAAAATTGCATGGTCTAATGAACAAATAACATGATTAGTTGATAGTATTGGATTCTGTTGGGAATTTTGTTGTAGATTCCTATGAAAGGGTTCTTAATAATTAGTTTATGTTCAGTAGACCTTGTTGTAGGAATTCTTAATTCACGAGTTGTTGTGTGGGACTTGTGTCACCATGCACAGAGACTCAAGCACGTATTGGATTCAAGGCTGGGGTTAAAGAGTAAAAATTGACTTGTTATACTCCTGAATATGAAATAAAAAATACTGATTTCTTGTCAGCATTCCTAGTAACTTCTCAATGTAGAGTTCCACCCATAGGGAAGAAAATTCTTTAGCAAAGTTGGTAAGAAATGCTTTTAGGACATTTTAGAAAAAATTTCAAGAGCAACATTTTTCGTAGTTATTAATCATAGTTGGACATGTATTTTTCTGTACAAAATATGAGGTCAGATAATGGAATTTGGTGCCTATCATTGATAATCCTTTCCTTTAACTCTTTTGACTTAATATTTTGCAAAACTAAAAAGGGCAAGGGGAAATGCATAGGGTTCTTCCAATGCTAATAACAAGTAATAAGTGGTTTGTATGCATACTGATGGTTTTGAAATTTGAATAACATGAGTTTTTGATTTGGGATGACTGGCTTGGACATTGATTTTGTTGCTACCACCCCAATCATAATATTTGTTTGCTTCTCGCAGATGAAACATGGTTATGAGATTGGAGATCCTGAGTTCAAGAAGCTTGTTTCACACAACGTCAGCCTTCCAGCTTGTCTTGCAACTGCTGGGACCACTTTAGTATTTGGGTTTGTGATTCTTGGATTTTCAGTTTTTGAATTTTTATGTTCGCTCCTTTTACTTCTGAGATTGAAATTTTCTATTACTGTTTGGGAAAATAATTTGAAAAAGAGACAGGATTAGGGAGGGAATCTACTTCAGTTTGAAAAGTGCCTTGTTCTTTTTGAAACAAATATTGTTGTCTTGTGTGTCATGTTACACACATCCTGGTTCTCTCTATACATAGAGTAGAAATTCCAACTAATTAATTTACATGTCCACTGAGAAATTGTTTACTTCCAGTCACTTACCTAGGTCTATCAACTAACATATGGTTTACCAAAGAAAGGTCAGAGGCACATATATGGACATGAGATACTGACGAGTGATGTACAGTACTTAGGAACCTTCATAAAAAAAGTAGGAATTGGATCAGATTATACCTGTATGATCTTATTACAGGCTTTCTTTGTTACATTTTCTAGTCTTATTACTCTGCTTTCTCTCAACATAATGGAAAATCCACAAATATCTGAATTTGTGAAGCCTTTAGATGATGAGGAATGCAAAGTCCGTAAAGATGGAATCAGCATGTGCAATGACTCGGAATAGTCTCAAGTATATTATTCATTGTTTAAATTCTTCATTTAGAGATTTTGAGGCTAATTGGCAAATTTCATCGGAGGTCTCAGTCTCTAAAGATCTTTTTTAACCTTTTTTGCCCCTAATGTATCTTGATCAAACTTTTTGATCTTCTGGCCACTTCGTGCTGGTTTTTGGCAAGATGAGGACTACGGAAGAAGATGCTAACCACCAGTGGTCCTAATTTTTGTGGATTAAAATCAAAAGGTATCCCTGTTTGCTCAATCTGAACAAATGATTCTAGTCACTCTCAAGCATTTACAAATTTGAGCTGCAAATTTTCAAAAGATAATTCAAAAATTAATACTCTTTGCTAACTATTCTTCTTCGTCATTCTCTCCATCTTATTCATTCGCTCTATTTCTTGGGGTGTTAGAGGTGGGAAAGCTATGCTGGTCATTTGTGATGGTTGTGGTAGAGAAGGGTGCTACTCAATGTAAGGTGGTGGTAGGCATTGAATGAATTGGGCTTTGAATTGAACTAAAATAGAACGGAACTTGGATTTTGCTTTTTGGTTTTTGCAATTGGATTAACCAACAGAAGCTAGGTGGGTGTACATTGTAGAACATTACCGTTCTGGTTTAGAATGGATGGAGGTGGTGGCATGATGGAGACAGAGTGAATGGCATGGGGGGGTAGGGACAAAGAAGGGGTGAATAGGGGATGAAGGAAGTTGGTGGCGGTGACACAAGAGTCTCAAAGAAAGCATGAATAGGGGATGGATCTCAGAAGCCGAACAGAGAGAAATCAAATTGTGAATGGAACGAGAAAAATTTCTATTGAATTCTCACTTGTGTAGATACAGTGCTGGTCAACCTTTATACACAAAAATCCTAGCAGAAATTACAAAACTACCCTTTCTTAGATCCCATGAATTATGGGATTCCTTACAAACAAAAAAGGAAAGACACAGAATAGGAAACATAGCTGTAGGTATGACCTATTTATACTAAAAATATTTTTCCCTAGCTAGCACCACATAATTTTCCCATAATGGAGAAAGTTGGCTATAGTGGCCACAGTGGGAGAGGCTAGGGTTGGCTAAGAAGAAGAAGAAGAAGGAGAAGGAGGAGGAGGAGGAGGAAGAAGGGAGGAAGGAATTAACTCCTCAATTTCCTTATTCTCCAATTGGACTAATGCTGCCTCTGCCTTCAGAAAATTCACCAAAAGTTGCCTTCCCATTCCCCATTTTTATGTAGACGTCGAAGTTTGTCATTAACTGTTCTTTAGTCCTCCTGTAACCCTGTTCTCTCAACTTTCTCTTCTCTCTTCTCATCTTTTCTACCTTTGGATCCTCTTTACCTATTCCTTAGCAATTCCTATTCTCTAGCCTAAATAGTATAACTGCCCGCTTTGCCTAAAGTTGAACCAAGGGTATAAACCATTTATTTTAGGGTAATTTTCAAATTGGTCCTCCAATTGTCTCAATCAAGTCCCTCAAACATTGTTTTACTCAGTTTAAGACTAAGACATATGAAAAGTGTATCAAATTAGTCTTAAACTGAGTAAAACAATGTTTGAGGGACTTGATTGAGATAATTGTATTTTTTTTTCCACATTTCTTATAATTTGAATAATTCATATTTATTTTTGAAGATATGTTTTTCGATTTTTTAGCTCATAAAATTATTTTCCTCTTTTCCCATTTCTTGTAATTTATTTAACTCAATTTTTTTTTTCTCGACGATATATTTTTTTCACGTTTATTTTAGTTCATAATATTTTTTTCTCTCGACCAGGGGTGGAGAGTGAGATCCATAGGGGTAGTAGTGACACAGAATTGCCTATTGCATTGAGAAAAGGAATAAGAGAGTGTACTAAAAGACCTTTATATCCCCTTGCACACTTTTTGCCTGTCCTTTGAGTGGTTTTCTCCATCACACAGGGCCTTCCTCAATAACCTAGAAACCGTTGTCATTCCTTCCAATTTGTCTGAAGCTTTGTTTAATGAAAACTGGAAAGAAGCTTTGAATGTAGAAATGGAGGCATTAGAAAGATCAAAACATGAGAGTTTGTGGAGTTGCTAGCAGGGAAGAAACCAAGGGGGTGTAACTGGGTATACACAGTAAAATATAGAGCTGATGGTTTAGTGGAAAGATACAAGGCAAGGTTGGTCGCCAAATGTTATACTCAGACGTATGGAGTGGACTATCTAGAGACTTTTGCCCTAGTTGCAAAGTTGAATATTGTTAGAGTTGCCAACTTTGGATGGGATTTTATAGTAGTTTGATGTAAAAAATACATTCTTGCATGGAGATCTCAAGGAAGAGATATATATGGAGATTCCACCTGGTTATGGAAAAGGAGTTTATGATCAAACAGTATGTAGGTTAAAGAAGGCATTATATGAGCTTAAACTATCTCCTCAAGCATGGTTTGGCAGATTCGCCAAGGTTATGGTGATGTTAGGATATAAGCAAAGTCAAGGAGATCATATTCTGTTCATCAAGCACTTGTCTTTAGGGGTAGTCACGGTTCTCTTAGTTTATGTGGATGATATAATTGTTACAGGAAGCGATGATGAGAAGAGACGTTCCATGAGTGAGTACTTGGCAAAAAAAATTCGAGATTAAGACACTTGGAAAGCTAAAGTATTTTCTCGGAATTGAAGTAGTACATTCACACGTTGCCTGACGTTGGTTCATGTAGTCGACCCCAAGTTATTTGGGATTAAGGCTTTGTTGTTGTTGTTGTTGTTGTTGAAGTAGTACATTCACAGAAGGGTATTTTCTCTCTTTACATATGTATATAACTGATTTGCTAAAGGAGATAGGTAAAACAACATGCAAACCGGTGGATACTCCAATAGATTAGAATATAAAGCTTGGAATAGCGGAGGAAGATGCTATGGTAGACAAAGGGGTGTATCAACGTTTGGTAGGAAAGCTCATTTATTTGTCCTACGCACAACCAGATATAGCTTAAGCTGTGAGTGTGATTAGCCAATTCATGCACAATCCGAAAGAGGTTCATCTTGGAGCAACACAAAGAGTGTTGCAATGTCTTAAAGGTAGACTAAGAAGAAGAATTCTCTTTAGGAGAAGTTGGGGTCTAATACTTGAAAAGCTTATACAGATGATGATTATGTTGGGTCATTGATTGATAGCATATCAACCACTGGATATTG
This sequence comes from Voacanga thouarsii, assembly GCA_026120185.1. Lineage (NCBI taxonomy): Eukaryota > Viridiplantae > Streptophyta > Magnoliopsida > Gentianales > Apocynaceae > Voacanga > Voacanga thouarsii. The sequence goes on from JANUWF010003370.1 coordinate 2,392,750, forward strand.
TACATTTTTTTGTGGGAATCTTGTGACATGGAGGAGTAAAAAGCAAAATGTAGTAGCACGGTTTAACGCAGAGGCTGAGTTTCGAGCAATGGCTCAAGGAGTATGTGAATTACTTCGGTTGAAAATCATTCTAAAAGACATGAGGATCAAGTTGGAGGGCCCGATGAAGTTTTATTATGATAATAAGTCTGGAGTTAGCATAACTCACCATCTTATATAACATGATCGAACAAAGCATATTGAAATTGTCAGATATTTTGTCAAGGAGAAATTGGAGAGTGGATTGATTTGCACACCTTATGTGTCTATAAATGATCAACTTGCTAATGTTTTAACCAAAAGATTAAGTAGTGCAGTGTTTGAAAGTATTATATCCAAGTTGGGAATGGGGAATATCTACTCACTAACTTGGGGGGAGTATGGGAAAAACTGGCTAATAATGGGTGTGTTTTAGAAAAGTAATGTTGTAAATATTGTAATACTAGAATCAGATTAAATTATGTAAGTATGACCCTTAAATTTGAGGATTTTGTGATTAGTAATTAGGAGATTTGTAATCAGTAATTAGAGGATTTGGCAATCAGTTTTTTAGGGTTGTTGCCGTTTTTGTTTCTTAGACAGTTTGTATATAATTCATTCATTGTAGCACTTAACGTATAATGAAAAGAGTTCATTCTCTCTCAGTTTTTTAGCATTTCTTATTAATATCCTGGTGTCGAAAGGGAAAGAAACATAGTTAGTATTCAAACCAAAAGGACTGTAAATCCAAAAGAAGTTTGAACTACATCCATTATACCTTGTTCAACTCAACTCCTTAATTGGGCACTGACTCTGTAAAATTTGAGACATTCTCCTGATCTCAAATGTATAAATATCTTACACGAACGTGAATTGATCCTTCATTTTTCTCTTTTTATGGTTTGAGAGAAAAACTATCCTCCGGATTGTTACTCTTTAAATGGCTGGTCAGAATACTGATATTTGTCAATAGACAGACAGGAAACTTGTAAATGAGGGACTCCATGATGGAGTAAATTTAGAAAAAGAAAATGAACAAAAGGCAGTGCAATATTATGTTCTGCAGGGACCAAATGTATTTTTGTATATTACTCTAGAATCTACTGAGTATTCAGTTGTGCAAAGGAAATTTTAAATTCTCCATTGCTCCGTGAATCTGATGCTTGAACTCTTTATGCTGATGTTTTAGAACATTAATATTTCTGATGACCTAATTGTTTCTCAGTTATATTTCTTGCCTCAGTAATTGCTTCATACTGTAAATGCACTTTTCTTGATTACTTGTGAAATCAACCTTCTGAAAAGTCAATTTTATGCACTTCAACTGACCTGGAATTTGGTGCAGGAATCTCTGAATTCACATAGGTTCACCATCTTCAACATCTCTTTCTTCCCATCCTTTGAGATTTTGTTGGTTGATTCATTTTTTTAAAAACAATTTGTAATGACTCCTGATTACGGGGGTGAAGTCTTTTCTGCCATGTCACAAGCCATGCCTGGCCATCTTCAGCAAAATTATGAAGTGTTAATGCTGATAATCTCCCATCTTTCTAAAACTTCTCAATGCCAACTTATCCCACCTGCACTAGTATTCAACTGGACAAACGTGTTGAAAAATGAAGCATTAAATGAACACGTGAATACGCAATAATTAAATGAACATGTAATAAACTGTTCATTACATTTGCATGTCACAAACTAACTTCACAGCTTTCTAAACATCTCTGATGATGAAATTTGTATGTTATTTCATTCTCTTCTAGATTTCTTTGCTAAGAAAGTGGTTTAGTAGGTATGTATTTGGAAAGATTTCTTTGCACGTATAAATTGATCTTTGCAAAGCTCTTCTGAATTTATTGTTCTGTTTGGGCCTTGCTCTAGTTGGAGATCTCTATCTGGCGTTACGCCAATCTCTTTAATATTTACTTAGCCAAAAAAGATAGGACCAAAGCAGCTTTCTGACACTGTTTCGTTTGATGCTAATAAGTAATTTGTTGAAGGAATGGAATATAACAGATTACAATGATATAAGTAACAGAATGTACATTTTCTTAACCTCGCTTTTCTTGATTCACAGGTATGGTTTGGGCTGGCGAGGTGGAAGATGGTATCAAACTAGAAAGTTTAGAAAGGAGCAGATGAAATTGCTTGGGCAAATAAAACCTAGAGTGTGGTCTCCTAAGTTCTTATTACTTCGGCAAGTAGAAGTTAGAAGATCTCTACTAAAGATTTTGAAAAGACCACTTATAAGAGCAAGGTTACCAGGAAGTTCATCTAAAACATCAGAAACTTGTAGCAGGAATGCATCTCCCGGAGAAAACAACAATTTGGTATAGCAGTCATTTTCTTAGCAACTTCTATATCTCGTTGGAAATCTGTTTCAAGCTGCTATGATATGATGCACATTGAATGTTGCTACTGTGTATTGCTTCGAGTAGAAATTTCTATTGGTAGCATTTTAATTCCAAGCTCTTATCTAAGAATGAACAGAGATGTATGTTTGAATAAAGATAAGCACCTGTTCTTGTTTTAGTTTTGCCTTTAATACTCATAGAAAAAGGTCCTCCCCAACCTTTGTCCTTTTGAAGTGGCATCCCAATTCGGTACCTTTCGCTCTTCCTTCAAAATATTGCATGATTTCGATGCAAGTAATGATGCTAAGAAATAAGTAGCTACATGTCGAAGTTCCAAAAGAGAGGAACTCACGGAAAAAGGTTCCAAAAGAGGGGAACTTACGAAAAAAAGTTCCAAAAGAGTGCAGTACACGTGTGTTTTTCTTTTTTTTTTTCTTTTTTTTGGGTTTCTTTTTCATCCTAAAATTTCAAATTGAATGAAAAAGGAATAAAATCGTTCGAAGATACCAGAAGTAGCTGATTTGTATATTCCCTTGCTGAGAGCCAATTAGGAAAATCATTTATTATATTGAAGATAAAAGTTAAGGAGTGAGAAAGTAAGCTTGAAGTAGAGTGGTAAGTTAATGGAACATTACGAACATAAATTTTGATTTGATTATTAATTGATCAAATTTAAATTCAATTGTGAATATTTAAGTTCGTTTGATTATTAATACAAATTATTAATAATTATATATAATTTATTTATTATTTATTTTAATATTCCAATCATTACTAGTGATATTATTAATATTTATTTGAATTTATTTAAACTTGATTTTCTCAGTTTTTTTTTTATTTTTTAATAAAATTTTAAGAAGAAAAATATGAAATAAATGAACATAAACCCAAACAATTCGAATTTTAGCTCAATTGAATATCAAATATTATTAAACAATAATTGAATGAACGTGAACATGAATTCGAAATCGATTACTAATTGAATGACCTTAAATAGTATTTGATCATGATCAAGTTCGAATTCAAAAATATAATACCTAATTCATTTGTATTTGATTACAACTCTAGTTACAAAAACTCTTACTACGTAATATATTTTAATTTCGATTCATATATCTATTTTTCATTGTATTAAAAAAATTCTAAGAAAAAAAACAATGTTTGGGGAAAGGGCAGATTCTTGTCCTTGCCAAAAAGGCTATTAAAGGTCGTTCTTTTTGGTGGGGTAATTGACGGAAAGCAAAGCACAAACCTTGCTTTTGAGTTTGGATGTTTAAAATGAATATATTTTTAATTTAAAATTTCATAACTTTTTTTTTTGTCAAAAGAGATAAGTTCTAAGAATCTATGGATCCTATTATGGGGTTTTCACCTCTTTAGGTTGGTTTTGAATTGAAATACCATAAATAGATTAATTTTTGAATTAGGGCATATTTATGCATTCTCGTAATTGTTAAAGGCTAGGCGTAGTTTTTTTTTTTTTTTTGACAAATACAAAAATATATTTATTTTTTTAAAGCAAAACAATTCAATTATTAAAAAATATAGACATCACATCTACAAAAGGCGAGGTTTCCCAAACTTTTACGCGTCATCTATGACGCTGTCCAATTGGATGAGCCATGATAACACAGTCTCTGCCCCGAAAAAAAGGTAGAGTTCATCCATCATTTTTTTAGGAATGGCATCTGGATCACAACATACAAAAATTCAGCACTTACTAGTTTATTTTCTGGTGTTTCTTTTGATTCCAACTTTGCTGAAAGTTTCTGCACTTTTGGCGTTCATTAATGTGCAGATGTGGCATGGAAAATCTATTAGGTATGTGTATGTGGGTTCCCCCTCTCTCGCAGTTTTTTTCTTGTGGATTTCAAATGATGACGTCAGTACTGCTGTCCCTGAAACCAAAAATACAACCATCTCTATTGCAGATATTTCAATTTTGGCCATGCAAGAAAAAAAAAATGACTTTTTAAACATATTTTTATAGTATATAATAATCTAATACTTATAATATATATTAATATAATAAAAACAAACACAATATAATTTTATTAAATTAATTTAAATAGACATATTATTATTGTGAAACCCCAATTAAAACCAACTCTAGAGTAAGGGGTCGGGATGCATATCATATTTTCTTACATACATAAATAATTTTTTGTATGATTTTATGTGCTTTGGATATGTGATTTATAGTCTAGAAGGTTTAATTGTGCTTATTGAGTAAGAATGGCAAAATGGTAATTTTGTTTGAGGTGGAAATAGGGGGATAGCTTGAGGATTAAATAGGAAAAATATTTGGGAGAGAAAATAAGAACAAGAGCTGTTGTGGGTTAGTAGTTAGAGTTTTGGAATTAATTCTTGAGGTCTTGAGTTCAAATTCTATCATTTGAGTTTTAGTATGATTAAATTTTATTTTTGTTAGGTAGGCTATATTTCGGCCCTTACATGCATTAGGGAGGAGTAGGAGTGTTGTCCTAGGGGAGACATGAAAGGAATGTCCTAATCCTACTCTTGTGCCCTACAAAAATTTCTAAGGGATTCATACCCTTTTTGATCTCTAGCTTTCCTTAATTCTTAATCAATTAGGTTGTTCAATTCATCTAAGCTAATTTTATTTCCAAAAAATTCCAGCAAGGTGTTGTGATATTGAGGTTTCGAAAATGTCTATATGAGGATATCTTGTTGACCGAAAATGGGGAAGAGTTATGGAAGGTTCCCAAGAGAATTAATTTCCATGGTTGAACCTTCAAACTTCAACCTATCTGTGTTCATTTTTTTCATGTAGTAATCTGAAAATTTTTCCAGCTTCTTGATCAATTCAATTGTCAAAATCTTCAGCCATCTTTCCCTCTCAAATACTGCCAGAACAATAACCAATTTCCTCAGCTTGAAGACTGAAAATTACAGCCAAAACTGGACTGCTCAAAAAACTGTGCAAACCAGGAAAATTCCTGGGCAGTTTTCGCAGCTTGGTGAGCCAAGAACCAAGTTGTTTCTTCCAGCTTTTCAACCAGAAATTCAATCTTGTATTTCCTCCATAAAGAAGGCTGGAAACCAGCCTTAAAGGACCTTCCAATATCCCTTCAAAACTGTAGCAATCGGATGAGACATGGCAGAAAAATCTGCACGGAATTTCTAGCAAGCTGTGAGGGACCAATCAAAATTTCTAGCTTTGTTTCTTCTTCACCCTTGTCCGAAACTCAACCCATTTTTCTATAAAACCCACCTTGGTCAGCCATGAACTGAATTTCATCTTCCTCACCATTGTCCTGCACGAAAAAGCTCCATGGCTGCTCCTAAAATCTCTCTATCAATCACTACAATCAAGCCATCAAGTGGAGTCCAAAATTCCAACAAAATATTCCAGCAAACTTCTATGGATTAAGCCTCAAACATCCAGAAAATTCCCTCACCATTGTACACCATATTTCGGCCACCCTAAGGCTCATTCAACCAACATTCATCTCAGCAGAATTCCAGCAATTCAGTCGGCCATTGAAGCTTTCAAAAGACCTCCATCAATCAAGATCTTCTTACTATATTTACTACCATAATCTATTCCCTAAATCATTCCTTTTGAATTTCAAACAACCAGCTTTCCTTTTTCTCCCAAATCTGAAAATCCAATTACCAAAACTCTCCAATCCATTCGGCCACTCTTTCCAAGCAGAATTTCGGCCAGCCTTTCTCCCATTCTCTCCAAACCTCCAAGAACACCAAAAACACCTACCACCATTCTCACGCCTAAGACCACTCAAAACCTCTCCAATCTTCTCCAAAAACTCCAGATCATACCTACTCATCCTCTTGAATCCATTTATGCAATTTTTAACATCAAACACTGAAATCAAAGTTTCACTTTTGGATCAAAAACTAGAATTTTCTTGAGGGTTCAAGAACACCTTCAGGGTAAGTATGAACAATTAACTCCATCTTCTTCCATCTTCGATCTTAATGAATATATATTAATAAAATTTCACTTTCTCTCTCTCTCTCTCTCTCTCTCTCTCTCTCTCTGGTCGAATGGTTACTCCAACCATGGCCATTTTTCTTCTTCCCTCTTGGACGGATCAAGCCTTCCAAGCGTGAGGATCCTCTTGAAACGTCTTCAAGGTAGTCATCATTCAAGAAAGCCTCTTCAACCTTCTCTTTAGTTTCTAGATTCATGTCTTTAGGATGTTATTGGAAAAGGATGGATTATGATTAAAGTTTGGGCATGTGTTTTATGATGGAGTTGAGATTGAAGCATGAGAATGAATGTGTTTATATGATGGAGTTGGGATTGATGCATGAGATGATTTGTCTTGGTTGAACTTTATGGCGTTTTTTAAGGTTTGATGCATGTCTTCATGTCGTGAGTAGTATGAATGATTGAGCATGTTAGAGATTATGTCACATTTGGTGAATAGGGTTTTATGTTCTTGTATTCTTGTTGAGGCTATGAATATGATTATGTTTAGTGGAGTTTGGATCATGTGTTGGTAGATTTGGATCTATGCTTTATTTCATGATTTGGATGGTTTGTTGATTGGTGTAGAGTGTATGTTCATGATGATGGTTAGCAATAGGAATTATGATCATGACCTTGTTGTTCCTAAGTTAATTAAATTAGCCAATTTTATTTCATCAATAAAATGATTAATACTATAATTTCTTCTAATGATTTCGAAAACCCTAAGAAAATGTGGATTTGGACTATTATATATAATAATGATATTTTAGTCAAATAAATGATAGCTTTTATTTAAAAAAATAAAATATATAAATATTATATATAATAATAATATCAAATAAAGCTTTTTATATAAATAATCATGATAGGTAAAATATTAATCATGTAAGTCATTTATTTATAAATACTAATAAAATTTATTTATTATCTTTTAATCAAAACATATTAAAATTTACTTACTATTAATTTTATTTACCAATTATTTTCTAACCATTAATTATTAATAGATTATATCATCTAGGGCCTAGGATCATTCATCAAATAAACCCTAGTTTATTTAAAACAAGATTTAAACATAAAACTTATTAGTAGCTATTTCACAAACCCTAGTTATTTTAATATCAAGTTAGATTTATTTTATAAACCCTTTTATTTACTATCTAGCCTTAAAGTTTGGGACATTGGGGTCATGATTGTAGTAAGTTGACTTAGGATTATTTATGAAAGCAAAATTTGGCTTGAGTTTAATTATGACTTATGTTTATCCCAGGTGGGGTTAGGTAAGCTTTTGGAGATCTTTATTTTACCTCGAGTAAAGGATCAGATAAGCTCCTGCACAAAACCTGTTTGTTGTAAAAGGTTACCATGGCAAGCTAAACACAAGTATGTGAGCACTAATTTGGTAAAGGCAATTAAGGATTGTTTCCTTTCTTGTTTCAGTCAAACTAAGTATCTAAAAATCTTCAAGCAGTTTTACTCAAACACCAAACTGTTTCTAAAACTAATTTTTATATGGACTTTAGAAACCCTTGATTGCCATTTTCAAGCAAAGCTACATTTTATCAATTTTCTCCCAAGTGGGACAATCAAACGTTGAGTACTTAATAAGGGTAGACTAGTAGTACTAGTTTTGAAGAGCAAGAGTGAGTCTTCTGGCAGGAGGCCACCTCCAGAAGATGAATTCAACTTAGAGAAACGTCAGTACTACTTAGTCATGCTGGTTCGAGCTAGCAGGTTTCAGTCATGTGGACTGTGTGTTGCCGGAGTGGACAACTGGTTTTGTTTGGGTGTAGAAAAGGAGGAGTATCTTACCCGGTAGGCCGATCACCTACCTTTTGTCAGTCTGCACAAAGTGTGGCATTCTAACCGTTGTATGGTTATGGGGCCCAACGTGTGGTAACCTATGGCCGCCCTTTGAGTGGTTGATTTTATTGTTCATGTATGGTTAGAAAAGCTAAAACGCCACTCTTGACTTTTAATATTGTTTATTGCTTACCAATACTTTTCTTATGAATTTCTTACACCTTGTATTCATGAACTATTTTCACTGGAAACGCAAAGCACACACAGACATACTGAGATTTTTATCTCATCACCCTTTTTACCATGATTTCAGGTCGATCCTACTGTGGGGATGAGTAACCAGTTGTTGCCTGCCTTGGAAGATATTATGTTATTTAATTTATGTAATGCTTTGGGAGTTGAGAGTGAACAATTTGTATTTCGGATTTATTCTTGAATTTTTGGGTTGTAATAAGTTTTAAATCTTAAAGAATTGTTCAAATTTCTGTTGTGTGTCCTAGTTATAAAGACCCCTTATCCTTTGGACAAGGCGACATCCCCGGCCCTGTTGGGCCTAGGTAGTGGGGTGTTACAATTATGATATATTTTTGTTTCACGAATGAATGAAAGGGAACAAGTGCCCCACAATTTCAATACGAAAATTGCACGACCAATTCACACCTACAGTTTGAGCTTCTTAAATCGTGCAATGAGGGATAAGTCACCTTGCACGTCCCAAAAGTAGATAAAACGATGTCGTTTTATTCATTTTTTGCCTAAAGCTTGACGGCAACTAAAGCCAAGTTACAAAAACTTCTTGATCATCAACAATGGTGAGGGGACATTTGGACAACTGAGTTCATGGTTTCTCGATGGTCGAGATGACCTTGGGAAACTCTACTCTCATGCTAGTAGAAGAAAACTGATTCACTTTTCACCTCTATGTTGCCCAAACACCACTTTTATGCTCTCTTTTCAGAATCAAGCTGTTAACCTTTGTTTCTCCCTTCACTGTTGTCCCCTTCTCTCTCGGTTGGCGCCGTTCCTCCTCTTCCCATACTATACGTGTTTCCTCTCTTGATTCTTTTTTTCTATTGCCACCACACTCTCATCAACCATCACTCCATCTCTGTTCAACCTAAACGTCACCATGCCCTCTTTTTGAAATCAAGTTGTTCACTTCCCTCTCTCTTTTCACCATCATCCCTCTCTCTCTTGGTCGGCACTATTTCCCCCCACCATCATCCCTCTATTAGTTTGTTTTCCTCCTCGCCGTCACCATCACACTCTCACTAACATTTTCCCCCAAATTTCTATTAGTTTAAAGGTTAGTTCTTTGGAGTAAATGTCAATTCTTTTTCGAAATAGTAGCTTTGTTTGTCTATATTATGCTTTATTTCGAACACAATGCTACAATGTTTCCATGTTTCTTGTGTTTATGTGTTGTTTTTGTTTCTCTGTTCTAGTATTTTTGTTTATAATTTTTTTTGGCTACTTTTCTTAAGTTTTGTAGTCTTTTGTGAGAGATTTGATATTGTAGCTAGCTTTAAAAAAAAGAAAAAAAGAATAGGGTTTGCTCATTAGAGCTTCTCTGTTTTGCCTGGTCTTTTGTGTGTGCTCCTTTTATGTGTTCTCTTTTTCTATTTCACCTTTCAAAGTTCCAGTTGTTTTCCTGCATGGCACGACTTTAATGTAAGAAAGAAAAAGCATGTGCTTTTTAATAGTTAACCAAAACTGATCTTTTGTGGAGAAATACATGAACACGGCAGAGAAATACATAAACACATAGTAAGAGCATATTAACATTTTCATTAATCAAGCAATATGGCATAGACACATTAGCACGCTGTAAACAAATACATGAACACAATAGAGAAATACATAAACATATAATAAGAGCATATTAATATTTTAATTCATCAAGCAATATGGCAGTACAGACCCATTAACATGCTGTATAAAAATACACAAACATAGCATACAAACACTTGAACACATAATAAGGGATACTAACATAGTTTCACTATCAAAATATGAATAACATATTTTTTTCATTATCAATTTTTTTTTTCAAGTGTTCATAGTGGAAGTGGCAGAACTTGATACCTATTGGTGGATTGAAAGTGATATTTTACAATTTGGAATGGTGAAAGAAATTTTCTAAGCCTTTGGGGTAGTCCCCAAGAAGTTCTGCTATTATTCTTTGCTATAGTTGATATGTTGCAAATTGGTTGAGTAGTTCTCAGCTTAATGATGCCATATCTTTTATGCACCAAATGTGGGTTACCAACCATAAAAGAAATGTACTATAAATTAATCAACATTGCTAAAGGATAAACCCAATTAGAAATGGCATACTCACTATGTATTGTTCTTGCAGTATTTATTATTTTGATCGATAAAGTTGCTGTGCATGGTATTCTCTCCTATTATTTTTTTCTTCTTCTTATATTGTATAAAATTGTTGTAACAATATGACAAACACATTTGTTGTAATTCTTTTTTTTTTTTTTGTGGCATTAACAATAGTCTATGCTTATTTTTAGGATATTCAGTGCATATTGCAAAGTTGCTCCCAATTACATGCAATTCTAAGTAAAAGGTAAGAAAGGACTTTGCATTGTTTCTATATAGAATTTAGAAGAAGGCAACAAATGTATAGCACACACATGCACATGCAAGTACATGCATATAGATGTCTAGGAAGATGGGTGAAGCATTGGTTTAGTGGCTTCAACATTTTGTTTCTATTTTTGGGATGCTTGACTTATTTTGTACAATTATAGCATAGCACATTTGGAATTGAATATGCCATATTATCTAGACAATATTGAGTTTTTTTTTTTTCTAGATCTTATCAAGCACATGTGTGATAATATGATTTTTATTGTGTTGGCAATCTAGCAAAGTATGAAAATTGAGTATTTTTATTTATTATTTATGGAACTTTGCTTGGTTATGACATTTGGGTATCAATATGTTTTTCATCACTTTAATATTAACCTTAATGGAAATGATCACATTAATTTGTTATAGAGGATATCTATTGATCATCACAAAGAAACTAAAAATCAAACTCTTCCTCATGCTATTTCTAACTAAAAATAAAATTCTATTTTTGAGAGCCTAGATTTTTGCCATTACTTAGCCATGCACTTGGTAGTTCATAGATAACAATTTTTAGTTTTGATACTTTGGGGAAGGAACCCGAGTGTTCCTAATTATGAATTAAGTAGTTGATTGTTGAGCTATTACTTGATAATATATATCTGTCATATAACACATAATGAATCAATTAGATGCCCACACGAAAATTGATGCCTCTTTATCACTCTCAATTGAACATTACCCTAAAATATACCACATGACAAGGGGGACAAGGGGGGGGGGGGGCAAAGAAATTATTGATATGAAGTTCATAAACTTGCAATTGATATCTACTTCATAGAGATTGATTAATTGAACTAGAAGAGACCAAACAAGTGCATGTGATCAAGTGGTTTGATTCCATAGTTAAGAAGGCATTATAATGAAAATGACCTCTAAAACATACCTTACTTGTCTCCTTGAGATGTAATCATTCTAATACTCATAAATCACTTAGATTATGTAGAAGGTAACATGGGCTTTATTGAACTACCCAACCTCCAACCTTGGTGGGGCTTATTGTTTCCAAGATAAATATATTTTTTGGGGGGTCTTGATTGACACTTTTGCACCTTTACGGGGTTTTTCTTATCTTACATATGTGATGATCGTGATCATGTTTATTCATTCACTACCAAAAATGGAGGTAAAAATGACAGCAATAAATACGATAGTCCAAAAACTGTTGCAACAAATAACTTAACATAATGGCTAAGAGGCCGTCTTATTATAGTGAATATTTATGATAGTTTCATGAGAACTATCGTACTAGGTTAATTAAACACGACGACTAAAATAACCATCATATTTTCTTAAAAAAAATACGACAAAACCATCATATTAGTTTAAACACATATGATGGTTTCTATGTAAGGGTTGTATTTGTCCCAATAGCCTACTTCAAATATACTGTAAAAATAAAATGACACCATAGAACCATTGTATTTGTCTAACAATTACGACGATTAGTTTTAACTATCGTATATGATTATTGAATATCACGGTTTTTCTTCGACTTTCATTTATATTCAATATAATATGAATGGTTGTGGCCATCGTATTATATTCCAATAATAACAAATCCTCCAATAACAATCGAAATTGTGTTCGATTATCTTCAAATTTGGTTATAATACTTTTGTTGATATTTTTAATTATCTAATGGTTGGATCATTAGTTTGGTATCCATACATTTGTAAATGCACTCGGTTTTCTGAATATTGTATCTTTAGCAAAAAAATGTGGTATATAAAAAATAACCTTCAGATATGGTCTCCAAAACTTTTTTCGACTTTATGAATACATCTAACATTTTGATCATCGATTTGTCAAGTAAAATTTTGTATACATCTTAGGTTTTCATATATTTGGGTTAAAGATCATTGATTTCATTTAAACAGTAATAATACTATTAATTATATGTTTATACTCTTGCTCCGTAACATATCCTTAATTAATTAGTGACTACTAGTTATGTTACAAAATATATATAATTTATCAATTGTGTGTGTGTGTGTGTGTGTGTGTGTGTGTGTGTGTGTGTGTGTAACACCCCACTACCTACGTATCCTAAAAGGAGTGGGGATATCGCCCCATCTTTGGGACAAGGGGTCTTTATAACTAGGTAAATAGAAAGATGGAAGAAATACTCTAAGTTTAAAACTTATTACAACTCAAAAATGATACTTATACAAGTCTCAAAACAAATAAATGATAACTAAATTCTCTCAAGAAATAAATACAATCAAATTGAATCTTCAAATCTCAAGGCAACTCAAAACAATTCAACCTTCAATGCAGGATTATCGTGCAAACATGACATAAAAGGGTGGTGAGAAATATTTTCCAGTAAGTCCTTTGTGTGCTTATAACAATTTAAGAACACCCTTTATGTATGCAAATTTTAAGCAAGTCACAATAAAAAGTTTGCAAGTCTAGAAACTCATCTTTAAACATTGAATGGTATTTTATCAGCTTTTACAAAATAAAATGTATAACTTGTAAAGAAATAAACCACTTAAAGAAAGTTGACTATGAAACCCTGCATCATAGTCATGGCCATGAAACCCTGCATCATGACCGTGTACTGTGAAACCTTACATCACAATACAAGTGGGTGATCGGCCTATAGGGTGAGATTTTCCTCCATCTCTATACCCAAAGTTATCGGTTGTCCACTCCGAAAATAAACAGTCCACTAGAATTGTATTGTTAGCATGGACCGGCCTAACGAACCAGAACTGGTGTCTTATCCAGGCAGAGTTTACCCCTCAGAGGTGGCCACCTACTGAGAGACTTACTCCAACCCTTTGAAGACTAGTCCAGTAGTCTACCCTTATTGAGTACTCAATATTATGTTTGTTCCACTTGGAAAAAGTAAAATCAATAAAATATTTTACCTTGAAATAACAATTATGGTATTCAGACAGTCTAGTAAAAATTGGTTTAAGAGAAAATTTAGCATTTTGCTTGGAAAACTAATTGCTTGCTTTAAAATTATTTTATTTTAGCTAAAAAGATAACAAATCCATAACTGCATCCTACAATACATCTTTATTGTAAACAACACATTTAACTTGTAGGAGTGCTCTGGCTCAGCAAATAGCTTTATGTAAGGACTTACTTGATCTCACAGACAAAATAATCTTCCAAATCTTGCTCAAGGCAACCTAGCTCCATCTGGGATAAACACATGGTATATGTCACTATTAGTTCACAACCAAGCAATAAATTGCATAGTTACGAATAGCTCCCAAACTCTAAATATTCATGTCCATCTAAACAATAACAACACTCAAATATGATAATAATGGTTTAGAAGTTCTACAATTAATTGATATAAAAATACCTTAGAGTTTGATATTAATATTAGTATAAGAATATTTGATATTGTAATAACATAAGTAAGTGACATAAGTGATAAATAAGTATAACAAAAATAATAATATTGTCCAAAGTATTAATAGGAATATTAATAACTTTATAGATGATAATAATATCGCTAAAAGGATAATGAAAATAATAATGATAATAATATTATTAATATATTTTTAAAAATAATAATGTTCAGTAATAATGATGATAATAATAATAATATTAAAAATAACAATGCTAGTAATACTAATAAGATTAATAATAATATTATTATTATTAAAAATAAAAATGTTAATAAAATAACGATAACAATTTTAGTTTCAAAAGCAACAATAATATTATCAATAATAATTAAAAGTAGTAATAATCTTGCTATTAAAAAAAAAGTAACAATCATACAAGTAGAGGTAATAATAATATTTATCATAGCAAAGGTAGTATTCATAATAGCAATAATAATATTTGCAAGACAATAATAATTATTGATGGTAATATCAACAATATTATAGCATCAACAATAATAATAATAATCTCCAACATCAACCATAGCATCTCATACTGTAATGACATATAGACTCTATTCTCATATCTCCTAACAAACATGTCATAATCCCACATTAAAAATCAAGATCCAAATATAATTCATAAAGCAATCATAATGCATGTCTCAACCTTTATATCATAAAATCACTCACATCATAAATATCTTCACCAATATTACTAGATCATTATAAATCACATCAACTTGTCTATATTGACATCATCCTACACAACTTGAGTTAAAAAAGAATAGGAGAGTTTGAACAAAATACTTATCTTGATGATCGTTTTTAAGTTGAAGACGATGTTTAATAATCAAAAGCCTTGATTACCTTGGTGAACACCTTTGAGAGACCAAAATGAAAAGGTCCGCCCATGACAACCAACCATTTCGACTAAGAGAAGATTGAGAAGAAGAGTAAGATAAAAGAATAAGAGAGACGAAGAGAAAGAATTTGAAATGATGTTTTTTTTTTAACCTGGTTTACCTTCTTGTCCTTCTTTACTTGAAAGAAAAAATACTTGTTTGATCTGAGTAAAGGAAGAGCTTTGATTGATTTGGTGTTATAAAGTGTGCTAAAGGAGAAAATAGGTTTCCCTGTAGTTGATTTGAGGATTTTAAAGTGGCTTGGTGTAATTAAAAGTGGCTAAAGGGTTGAAGAAAAGTAGTG
Source organism: Voacanga thouarsii (assembly GCA_026120185.1). Taxonomy (NCBI): domain Eukaryota; kingdom Viridiplantae; phylum Streptophyta; class Magnoliopsida; order Gentianales; family Apocynaceae; genus Voacanga; species Voacanga thouarsii. The sequence continues at coordinate 2,408,097 of JANUWF010003370.1, forward strand.
TGTGTTCTTAGTATTCTTGAGAGAACAAGAGAGAAAATTAAAAGAAGATGAGAGTGTTCTTGGATTGATAATGACTGAATGGCCTTGGTTGATGTGATGATTCGGTCTAGCTAGGAGAGAGGAAGTTTAGGAGTTATTCAAGTTTTGAATATGAAAAATGGTTGAGGAATTAATGGAGATTCTTGAGGTAGATGGTTGCTAATTATTCTTAAAGGTTTTTAGCTCTACAATGGAGGTTCACTTGGTTTGCCTATGTTATAGAAGAAAAATGGAGGTTGATCTAGCTTTAGTGCTGGCCGAAAATGGTTTGTGAAGGTGAGCAGAATTTCTGGTTTATTTAGTGGAGTTGGTTGCTAGATTGGTGAGTGTTTGATGGAGCCATGAATGGGATTTAATTTTCAAATTCAAAGCATTTTGAATGGAGAGAAGTTAGGAGAAGTTTGTGGTGCTTTAATGGAGTTTGATGGCTAAGGTTGAAGGAATAAGGAAGAATGTTCAGCTTGTATCATGGTGTGGCCAAAATTGGTGAGGAATAATGAAGAAGAAAAGCTAGCTAGATAAAAACTGAAATAGCTGGAAAATTTTGGTTGTTTTAATGAAATCTTGGAAAATTTGTTGAACAAAATTCAAAGTATTTTGAAAGGATTTGTAGCTACAAATTCGGAGCATTTCAAGGTCCTTCGATGGTGATTTTATGCCATCATCTTGATGAAGAACAAGTACTATTGAAGAAATAGTTCATGGTGTTAAATACTCAAAAATTTCTTGGCTAAATGACTTACATGTTTTTTGGAAAATTTTTTGGTTTAAGTGGGCTAAGCGTGCTTCGAAATTTACCAAGAATTTCCAGCTTTTGCTCACAACAATGGTTGTTTGTTTTGCAAAGAAAGAAATGATAGCCTAGCTGCCCAAATTTGAAAGTTAGCTAAGAAAAAGAACTAAAATAATTTTCAACTTTTCACCATAACAAGAATAACTAAAAATGAAGTTCTTTAGGAGAGTAATTTGGTGATTTAATCTTAGAAAACAAAACATTCTTCTAACTCTCCTATGTTTCGGCCAAGAGGTTCCAAAAATGCTGGAATTTTACTTAAATTCCAAGTCCATAATAATTTAGAATATTTTATAAAAAAATAAAAAGAATTCAAGAAATAAAATATTTTTAAATTCAAATATGCTAAGACATGAATTGCTAAAATAATAGGGAATAAAACTTCTCTAGATTTTCTCTAGGACATTGTGCTTGCTCAAGACAACATTCCTAAATTCATGGAATGCAAGAAATAAAATTTAAACATTAGTAAGGGTAATAAAAAATAATTCTTAGTTGATGGGATTTGAAGAACTCAAGACCTTAGGAATTAGCCGCAAAGCTCTAATCACTTAACAACATTAATTCTTGTTTTTTATTTTTCCAACTTAATTCTCTTCCTTTCTTAATCCTAACCTTCTCTTTCTCTCTTCTCTAAGAAAAATTCTCTAATTGCCCCCAACACTCATCAAATATAAATAAATCATATGGACCACATATAACAATTCTAAAATACACCAATTCATTGACAAAATATATATTCATGCAATATGTCATGGAATGCAACCCATCTCTCTAATTCTAGGGTAGGCTTAGGTGGGGTTTTATAGTATGTATATATTCATATATAATATACTATGTTACATGAATTCATACACATATTGTATGTGTAATTATTGTTATTGTAAAATTGAAACATATATATGTGACAATATAATTTTATTTGTCACATTACTAAATATTTGTATATGTAAATAAACATCTAAGAAAAAACATTATATAATATGATGGTTGTTAACCATCGTAATTAGTATATAAATATGACAATTAAAAACCGTTGTAATTAAGTAACAAATTGGCCCCTCTTGTCTAATTTTGTAAACATCTGCATAGATCCTCAATAAACAATAGTTCTCCTCATTTTTGATAATCCTTCTCCTGTCCAATAGATCCTCCCCCTTTCTACCTTTTTGCTGCTTGTTTCCTTTTTTTCCTTTCTTCTTCTCCGACGCTCGTCTCTCCTATTTTTTTCCCTGGTTCCTCCCTTGTTTTTGCCGACTATTGCTACCTCCTCCATAGTCACTTCTCATAGTGTTTTCCTAGCTGGCTACTGATGTAATATGCATAAGTTGAATCTCGATTAAATCCCGATAATATTTAGAAGTTGAATTTTTGTTCTAATTTTGCTACTAGTTTTTCTAGTTTTTGTCAGAAAATCCCTTGTCCTTCTATTTTATTCATTTGGGCACACAAGAATTCAAATTTACTTATGGTTAATTTTGTATTACATAAAATTATGCGATGTGGTTAAGTTATAGTTTCTTGTTACTAAGGGATATTGTTGGTAGAATTAGGTCGAAGCATAACCTTGATGTACTCTATGCTTTATAGAATTCATTGTTCTGCCATTTCTATCATCTGAACCCTGCTGTGTTATTGTGTGATGCATTTGTTTATAGGTATGAAGTTTCTTGGAATGTAATTTTAGGCCCAGTAGCACCTTTGTTTTCTTTTGACTCTATTTGTATTCTATATTTCTGTGGTTCTTTGTTGCAAGTCTTGTTATATGCATAGAGGCAGTGAGACAGACTTGGAATTTATAATGTCACTGTTGGATGGATCTTTTGGACTCTGGTAGTTGAATAGCAATGGAACATGACTTGTATGGTAGACAAAACCATAGCTGAATTTGAAACTTGTGAAATTTGCCTATTAATTCATGCTTTAAATATTTAAGCGTAATATTAAAAAAAACCTAAAAGTTTTTGAATTCTTTTGTTCAGCTAAATTTCATTTTACATAGAACAACTAAGTAGTTAAAGTAATTTTATTTTATTTTCCTAAGGAAATAATGATTATCCATGTAAGAACTAAGAAGTACTTTTACTGTGCATTCAAAAGTTAGTAAATAGACTTTTCTTGTAACACACACACACACACACACACAAAATATATATAATGAGAGAGAGAGAGAGAGAGAGAGAGAGAGAGAGAGAGAGAGAGAGAGAGAGAGTTTTGCTTTGTGAAATAAAAGGGTAACTTTAGTAGTCCCTTTTACAATTAATGACGGCCAAGGAATTGAAGGTTATTGGAGTTCTACTTGTGATAGCTTCTAACAATACCCTAACTATTGATTATTCTTCCACAAAAGATACATATTAAACTATTTCTTATGAAGCATATTAGGTTTTATTATTTTCTAAATTTGATATCATAGCCAGTCATTATTGTTGTAATCTTTTGGTTCTTTATTCATACTAGAAAATTTTATGCAATAGGGTATGTATTTGATTTTTGTAATTAAATAGTTTATATAAATTAGAGTGAATATTGAACATGAATGTCAATTTTCTTGTTAAAAAAAAGAAAAGAAAAAGAAAAAAGGCATGGAAAATAATAGTTTCATGTTCTTGCCTTATTAAAATGCATAGAAAAACTATTTTTACTACTTTCTAAGCTAATTTTTAATCCTTAATGTGTCATTTTTCTATGATGCAGAGGTTAGAGTATACATTTGTTTTTTTAACTATCTAGAAGAGCATTACTAAGGTTAAAAAGAAAAAAAATCTTCCAATAGTTTGAAATTTTATTGCAATTGTTTGAAATGGTATGGAATAAATTAGTACTATAGAATTCTTGTAAAATCATGATAAGCATAGGATGAAAATCTTTTACATCTGTTTGTTTTTCATTTTAGATAATTGGATCCTTGTACATGATGGGTAATCACTTCCCATGGGTAATGGGTGATTACCTTTAAGTTTGTTTTATGCTGTAATGGCTGATTATTTTATTGTTGGTTGAATTGCATGGTTGCGCATCTTAACGTGGCACAGTGCCTGGAAAATGTTCAATTTATAAGAAAAACTCTATCAAAATTTTTTCAAAAATTTATTCGTTATTTTTTATTTACTTAGAAAATCAATACATAGTCTTTGTTTTGATTCTTCTATCATCCTGAATAGTCTTTGGCATTTGCAATATTGAAATATTTTTTCTACCCCAAGGCCTTCCTGGCATGTTTAATCTTCTCAGATAAAGAACATAATAACAGAGTTTCTTATGAACATTTTCAATATGATTAAAATATCATTTTAAGAAACTTAGTAATGACCAAAATATGTCAGTATTTGTTGAATATTTGTGTAGTGATATTGTTTGAAGGGTGATGGCGCTTGATTGATTGTATATATTTTTTAGGTGAACTATTATAACATGCCCCATTCCATTGATGAACTTTTTAGTTTTGAGAATATTTGGATTAAAAGATTTAGAACAAGAGGAAAGGAGAAAAAATAAATTTAATTATTTGAATTGAAATTTATAAAGTAGAAGAAAAGGAAAGAGACGAGAATAGAGTTAGACAAACCTAAAATGTCATTTGTATTTCCAAAACTATATTTATTTCCTATTATCTAATTTTATTTCCTATTATTGTTATAGAAATAAAAGAATGAACCGATTATAGATTGACCCAAAGGACTGTTTAAGTGATGAATATAATAAGGGTTTGGATACCTTTATAAAATTTGCATTGAGAGACAAACCTAATGGATCCAAAATCTAACGTCCTTGTATGAAACGTCAGAATAGGTATTTTTATAGCACAATAGAGGTCAAACAACATTGTCAAATGTGGGTTTCATGTGTTGGTACAAAAAATGGACTACCCATAGGGAAGCATACACATCTTCTAGCAATACAAATAGTAATATTTCTTCATCAGACAACATACAAGGGGATGATATGATTGGGATAGTTTAAGATACTACTAGGATTAATGAGCATAAGAATGTAAGTGAAGTGAATAAAGATTTAAGAGAGATACTTAACTTTTTAGAAGTGGCGTTTGTGGATTTGTATTCAGGTTGTTCCAAATTTTCTTCTTTGTCATTCATTATGGGATTATTACACATTGAAGTCCTTAATGGGTGGTCGAATACGTCCGTTGGCATACTATTCGAGCTTCTAACATATGCTTTCAGTGAGATAGGCGTGAAGATTACTAAAACTTACATGGGGCTAGTAAAATAATGAATGTGTTAGGAATGGAATGTAAAGTATGAGATGCTTGTCCAAAAAATTATATGATATACAAGGGGGACAATGAGGTAATTACTTATTGTGAGGTGTGTAATGCTCCAAGGTATAAGAAAGAGGGCAGTACCATTATATAAAGGCGTGTTAGGTATTTTTCATTAACTCCAAGGTTGAAGTGATTATTCATGTCTCGTAAAACGACTTCTGTTATGTGGTGTCACAAAGAAGGTCGTGTGAAAGATGGAGTCAATAAACATCCAACTGATTCTAGGGCCTAGAGAAAGGTTGATTAATTGCATATGGAATTGCAGGCAATTGTCGGAATGTAAAGCTAGGTCTGGCCTTAGATGGATTTAGTCCATTTTCAAATATGCACATACCACATAGTACTTGGCCTATTGTCTTAATATCATACAATTTGCTACCTTGGCTATGTATGAAGCAACCTTATTTTATATTGTCAACTTTTATTGATGGCCCCAAGAGTTCAGAGAACAAAATTGATGTTTTTATGCAACCATTAATCGAGGAGTTGAAAGAGTTGTGGCATGACGGTGCGATGACATATGATGCTAAAGAAAAAGAAATGTTTTGTTTCCATGCAGCTGTTACGTGGACTATAAGTGATTTTCTAGTTTATGGCAATCTGTTTGGCTATATAGTGTTTACACCGAGAAGGCTTGCCTGATATGTAGTGTTAATTGCTTATCTTACCACTTGCCTAATAGTGGTAAATATTGCTTCTTACACCATTGTAGATTTCTTGACCCGCCATATAAGCTTTGTCGAGATAAAATCTCTTTCTATAGTGGAATGCAAACATAACAAGCACCAACAAGGTGCATAGGGACTAAAATATTAACACAACTTGGGGGGTTATTTAACAGAATATGAAATCGATGATACGAAAATTAGAATCCAACTTGACTATGAAGGAAAGTTTCGTATAAATTCGTATAATTGGAAGAAAAAAAAAGAATATTTTGGGAGTTGCCACATTAGGAGAGCAGTTTAATGAGGCACAATCTTGACTTGATGCATATAGAGACAAATTTTGCGGACAATCTGTTATATATAATATTGGGTGATAGTAGTTCTTCGAAAGATAACTTGAAAGCTCGTCAGGACTTGCAAGTTATGAATATTATATAGTTTCTACATCCTATTTTAAAGCCCTCTAGAACTGGATAAAGGTTGCTACCAGCTCTTTACATAATGAGTAAGTCTGAAGTTGAAATTTTCTTGACAGTTTTGGAAGAATTAATAGTTGTCGATGTGTACTATTCTAATATTTCTCAACAATTAATCATTATGTAAGTTACTCTTCCAATAGTTGTATCACTAATAATTCTTTCAAACATAATAAATTGGTGGAATTTATATTATTATTGCTCGTATATTTCATATAGGTTGATGAAAATAAAGAATGTCCTAATATTGATGTTGAAGTAAGAAAGCTTGCTAGTGTTCCTTTCAATCAGGGAATGTGTTATAATGCATACAATTAAAAGGGTTTTGGATTTGTACAATGACTTATGAGGTTAATAAGTCCACTCAGAATTTTGGTATTATGTGTAGAGCAAACACTATGAGCTATGCTAACCCAAGAGATAGGAACTTATTTTGTTGTAACACCCCTAATTCCGGTAAGTAATTTATCTTGTAAAACATGGGTGTTGCCCCGCCTAATCTCCCAGACAATATGTCTTTATAACTAAATTAGCTTAAAATAAAGAAATTGAAGCTCTATTGTACTCCAAAAGAAGTTACATAAAGGGTTGCTCAAACCATACAAAAAACTCCCAAAACAATATACATATTAGCAAAGTCGTGATTTACAAGCTGTCCAAAAGTTTATATACATAACTATATACCCAGTGATGCCATACTAGGTGTGTGATCCTCACAAGCACAAGTCCCCACCACACTAACCTAAAAAAAGAAATAATAAAAATGTGTGAGTAGAAATACTCAGTGAGTCTTGTATGTACTCATGAATTTTATGTGAACATGTATACGTAAACTATCTAAGTAGTTGGTTTATTTGGAAACTCTTGAAAACAGTGTTTGTTCAAACAATGGTGTTATGATGTCAAATCTTGCCCCTTAGTTTCAGAAAATATAGGTTCTTCTCTTAATAGAAGGGCGACCTGTGTACAATGTCTAAGAAAGACTTCGCCTTCAGCAGTACAGGTTATTGTGCAACTCCTGCACTTACTCGTATTCTATCGGAGAGGTAAGAGCTATTATGCATCCTACTTAAAATTCCCAAATCTTTTACTTGCTACCATAAGCCCAAGATTTTCAATCTTGACGTCAATCACCATCAATGCAACAAGGGGTCAAACACACTGAATGTCCCAGCTCAGCAGACTATGAACAACCCAAATTTCATAATAAGGAAATACTAGGAAAGAAATGGCTAGCCAGGAATAGCTAATTTCAATGTCCTATCACTCCATTTGGAGTAAGATGAATTCCAAAATTAATCAAGTTACTTGGATCCATCTATCTCTAACACGAGCTAGTACAAAAAGAAAGAGCCCCCATGAGTATTCAATGTCTTCACTGTCATAACTGTTCATATCCATCCTCCTTCTGAAGAAAATCTCATTTTCAGTGCGTACATGTAGCTTTTTAACTCTTTTTCATGATTTTGAAGTTAAAGGTTTGAAAATGGCTAAAACATTGTTTATAGGGTGCATGAGGTGTTTTCAAAGTAGGTGATGTTGTTGAGAAGGGAAAACTGGTATCAAACAGTTAGAATCGTTCAAATAGTGAAAAGAAGAGATAGTCTGCTTGTGTGTGTCACTGTATCTTCAAGAAGATTGTTATGCTATTGAGAAGTTCATAAAAGTCATTAACGAAACAAACTAGCTTCAAACTAAGTAAGGTTTCAAGAGTAAAACGTACATGCTTCAAAACTTATTAAATAACAGAACATTAAAACCATGTGCAAAACCATGTTTTTATAGCAATTAGGACTCACCTTGTATGTGAACATAGACGGCTCAAAAGATGACACTTCTATTGGTCTCAATCACCTATAGTAAAACGATAGTTTACTTAAAGCACAACGAAGCAACACACCTAACTAAAAAGAAAAGAACAAATTTAAAGCGCTCTATCCTATTCTACGGTTATATAGATATTATCGGCTCTTGTTGGTATAAAGCACCAAAAATTTAAGTCATGACCTTCCTATAACTCCCAACTAGAGGTATATGCAGAGTCTCAAAGGTTTTACCCAGTTCTTAAAACAAAGAATGCAAAACAACGCATATGCTACTTAAAGGTAACAAGAATTCCAGCTTTGGCAGTCTTCAGTATTTTGTCCATAACGTTTTACTCACAATTCCAAATTCAGTAAAACTTGCCCCAAAATACTCCTAAGACAATTGGAAACACACACCAGTTCATGCCTTCCCAGAACACTTAGCCATTTTGTACAATATAATGCTCAAACAAACCAGTTTAACAAAAGACTAAAACAGAATCCCTGTTCACGATCATACTTTGCTCAAGCTATTGCCTTCATTTCTTCTACACAACATACACCGTTAAACACATCCTAACTCTTGTTCAACATATATATAAGTGGATTTCAAGCTCTTTTTTAGCCCAGCTCCTCTAACCATTAAAACAGCGCACACAAAACTGGGTATACAACCAGCATTTTAACTAGGCAACTATCTTGTCGTTTAATCTATTGCATTCATTTGCATCCCAAAACTTAGAAATCCAACTCGCCTACCTTCCTAACATATTAAGAAAAGATTAGGATCATTTAAATTAATTTATATCCCTGTACCTACATCAAATAGTATTTGTGACACAAAAACTGCTCAAGAAAAATCTGAGTATCATCTAACAACACACCAAATGAATGTAGTAATGAACCAAAATCATACCTGTAACACAGCAAAGAAACAGCTACAATCCAAATAACAGATTTTTTCTCACAATTATATAATCACAGTTCTAGCTTTCATTCTTCAATTCCACACCACAAAAATACAGGCCATTTTCCCTATCTTTTCTTCACACAAAAACACAACAAAGGAACTAAAAATCATACCGAAATACTCCTCAAACAAACCGGTACACAACCCAAACAAACAACACAGAAATTTCTTCTCAAATTATAAATTTATTTCTTCAATTTTTCTCCAACAAAATTGGTATCAAAATGAAGCTCTAAATGGCCTAAACTTTTTTTTATTGTAAGAATAGAAGGTTTTACCTTAACAATGGATGAAAAATTGCTCCTTGAATCCACATGAATAAGCAAATTTCAACAGTCTCTCTTCCTTTATGGAGAATTGGATTCTCTGGTGAACAAAATTGTTTTTGTTCTTCAAATGGCAGATGTAATTGCTAAATCTCAGCTACCACTTTGCAGTGGAATTTAGGGTAGTACACAAGTCTTTGAAAGTGGTACACAAAGTTGAAAAAACTGATATATATGTAATGATCACCTATACACCTAAGTATACTTAAGCAAATTTAATCTTACTATATAAGCTATATATAAGTTATTTAACCTCACTTAATCCCTTAAATAAGTTCCCTTGATCACACTTAAATGCATTAAACTTAATTTAACACTACTCTTCAAGTAATCTCACTAAACGAACTTAATTTTCGTTAACCACAATTATAACTTATTTTTGTGATAAAAATTTTGTTTTTGGTAAAAAAAAAAAATGATCTATAAATATATATAGGAGCATTCTATGAACCTCACCTCGTGCTTAACCTCTTTGTTCAATATTTATCATCTCTAGGTGTAGTATTATGGGTGTCAATTACTATAGGGTGCTTACTGATATCATCAGCATCCAATATAGTAATCAGTTGAAATTTCTATTATTTATATGTAATTAGGTCGATGTGTATCGGAGTGTTAAAGTTGGCGACCTCAAGTTCACATTGGTGAATCTTGACTGTTTGTTGTACCAGGAAAGTAGAGAGATGGATGTGCTATTCATACTAGCAAATCAAGCAGTGCAAGTTTGGTATTCTTATTATCCCAGAGAAAGAGACTGGTATGTGATAATGCCAATGATAAGAAGAGATAACTATGATGTGTACTCAAGAGACTATGATATAGAAACTGTTCTAGCACAACAGTTAGATTCTCGTCCTATTCCACGTGAAGTAGATGCTATATGGATTAAGGATGGTATTTTTGGGGAGGAAGTGGATTTAGTTGGAAGAAGAACACAAGCGGCAACCTAAATGTAATTTATATATTTCTCAAGTATTTTGCACATATTTATTTGATTAAATTTGTGTTTTAAATTTTTTTATATGTTTGAAAGTAAAGAAATATGTCAAAAATTATTAATGTCATATTTTTTCTTTGAGCTTTGTAGATGGTCAACAAACAGGCTTGATGTGCATTGATGCAGGATGCTATAGCAACCTTGAGGGCATAGGAAAGCTCTTCATAGGATGCTACTAGCACTGGAGTTGCACTTCTGGTGCATGTCCTAGTAGCACAGGAGTTGCAGCTACTTCTGGTGCAAGTCCTAGTAGCACCGGACTTGCTTCTTCAGGACCTAACATCTCAAGATTGTGTTAGTTTATTTTTTTAGTCCTATACATAGATTATATTTATATTAAATTTTTATCTTTCTTGATAATGAAACCATACTTATATATTTAGTTGTTTAGCATTAATTTTTTACATATCATTATTTGGTGACTATTTTCATTGTTATTTCTAGGTTCGTCATCCAGAGGAGGTTGGGGAGGTGGAAAGTTACCCCCCAGGTGGACTGAACTGGCCTTTAGGAAGTATAAGGATGGAGTTAATAAGCATAGAGGGCTTATAACGGTGGAAAGTTCTTGCTTTAGTTCTATAGTTGGTTGTTTTGCACAAATTGGTAGTGGGCTCCCTTTAAATTATAGGGATTGGTATTCTATACCACAAAGAATGAAGGATTTTGAATGGGAAGAAATACAAGTAAATAAGTTTCTTGTTAACTTTGGCTAAGTGTTTAGAAGTCCCTTAAATTACAAGATTAACTTGTTAACAAGTTATATTTTTTTTTAATTACTTATTTGTTTAACACGGGCAAGGATAATATCACTATGCCACTGGAAGGACATAATGTCACAATGAAGATGCTTTTTGTAGCTTGGAAGGATTACCAGTCCAACCTCAGGCATAAATAATACATTCCTTCCCAATATAGCATGAAGCTTATTGCCTATCGATAAAGATTAGTGAAGGATGTTGGTTAATTATTGGCATTTGGAGGATGTGCAGGTCATATCATTGCATAATTAACTCTATCGGACTTTTTATATTATGAACTTGCTTACAAAAATAAGATGGTTATGATATGTTTCTCTTACATATTAACTAATTTAAACATTCATAGGCGGAGGCTGAGCAGAACAGGTAGAATCGATCACATATTGCATATCAACTAGCCATAGGGAGGATGCCGCATTCTATTATACTAGATCGGGTATTTAGATTATCCTATATACACCATTATTTTGTATTAGTCCTAAGGGCTTTCTCCTATGTTTTGACTTATGACAAACATGTATGTAGTAACGTGTGTGATCTATATGTGATAGGACATGTTTGACCTCAGTTCTTCTAAGGTATTCAAATAAGATTGTTAAGCATCTCTTGAGCAATGAAATTCAAGAATGAGTGATCAAGATGTAGTTCAAGCTTATGAGATTGCATACCAAGAAGTCCTTATGGAAGAACTTTTAGACTAGGAATTAGTATTAAGGGATTTCTTGTTAATTCCTATATCTCTTTACCTTATCATTCAATTGATTTCTACCTTGAAGCACACAAAGAAAGAGATTTCAAATTTTTAATTTTGGATTGAGTGGTTTGGATGAATCTATATCCAAAAGATTCGTCCAAAATCTTGCAAACAGTATCAAATCGTTTCTGCCTGAAAAAGTGCTATTTTGGACTTACCTTTTGGATGCATCGTCATTCGAAAAATGAGTCTAAAACGCGGATAAAATTAACAAAAAAATTATAGCCGTTGGTACTTCACTTTATGGCTCTGTATAAAGCCTCTAAACATGATTTAACACAAGATTTTTGTGGTATCCTTTTAAGAAATACTCTTGCTCTATAGAAAATAAAAATCTCTTTTATCAAAGTGCTTCAAAGTGAATTCAAATTGTGTCCAAAAGGTAAAAGTGTTTGTGCTTTTTTCTTGGTGCACATATGCTCAAACAAGTGAGCTTTTACTGTTCCATTGATATTTAATCTCTTTTGTATTACAAGGTTATGGTGTAAAACCCATTTGGGGTGAACCTTGATTTGATTGTTTGGTTGAGAGGTTTTGGAAAACCAGTTATGGTGATCCTCTCTTGTATTTGGTGCAGTTTGATTTCATTAAGTTGTGTAAATAAAATCTGATTGCAAATTCTTAAGTGTGAGCTTAAGGTAGTGGATGTAGATCTTGGTAGATCAAACCACTATACATTCTATGTCTCATTTCTCTGCATACAATATTAACTGCATTGTATTTCTTACTTTAGTCTGAATCTGGATAGTTCTTAAAGTTTTCTTGGATAGCTTTCTTTGTTGCCATGAAGTTGGTCCAAGAAACTTGAAGATCATCAATATTCTGTATATTAGACGACTTGAAAATTTTAGTTTGCCAAAAACCTTATTCACCCTCTCTCTAAGGTTTTTCATTTGATATCAGAGCTTGGCCTACATATTCTTGGTTTAACAACCTTGTAGGAAAGATCCTCATGGCAAGCTCATCTTCTCTTCCATATGTTGAAGGATCTTCAACAAATCGACTTCCTTTGTTCAATGGAAACAACTACACATTCTGGAAAGACATAATGAAAATCTATGTGTGTTCAATCAATTTTGAGTTGTAGAATTTGATAGAGAAAGGTCCTTTTATTCTGTCAAAAGTTGTTGATGGCGTAAAAATGCCTAAACAAAATGACGAGTTTAATGTTGAAGACAATGCTAAGATGACATTGAATTTTCAGGCTATAAACATCTTATGTTATGCACTAGATGTGATTGAATACAATCGAGTTAGTGGTTGTGATTCAGCCCATGACATGTGGAAATTACTTGAGGTCACCCATGAGGGGACAAAACAAGTTAAAGAATCAAAATTGGGGCTTCTAATTCATGATTATGAATTATTCACAATGAAGCCGAATGAAAGCATCATTGATAACTAGATTCACAAATATCACAAATGGTCTCAAAGCCTATGGGAAGGTTTATTCCCTTGGGGAACAAAACTAAAAAATTCTGGATGTCTTACCTAAAAGCTGGCAGTCTAAAGCTCTTGCAGTGGAAAAATTCAAGAATTTAAAATCCTTACCAACTGAAGAGCTGATCAGCTCTCTTCTAACACATGAAATGAAACTCAAAAGGTTTCAGGAATCCGATGATCATGATAAAGGTAAAAAAGGAATAGAATTGAAATTTGAAAAAGAGGATGAAGAAACTAGTCAATTTGACAGTAGTGATGGTATGGAAGTAGACAATGAAGCTTTGGCAATGATAGCAAAAAAAATCAGAAGGATGTTCAACAAAGGAAACTTCAAAAGAGGAAAGAAGTTCGTGAGAAAGAAAGCGCAAACCTCAGTGTTCAAGCCTCAATGTTATGAATATAAAAGCACTGAACACTTCATTGCTGATTGTCCAGTTGTAAAAGGAAAGGAAGGTAGAATGCTTGAAAAGAAGAAAGATCTGAAGGCAAAGAAAGGCAAAGGATTGATGGGGACTTGGGACCTAAATAGGACTAAGTTTGAAGAAGAAGATTCTGATAATGAAACTGCCAACATATGCTTCATGGCCATTGAAAACAAGGTAAACTATACTACAACTAATTTCATGTCTACTTTGCTTATATCTATGACTGAAAAGCATAATGATCCGAATGAGTTGTTAATTGATATGTTTCATGAACTAAAAAAACTGTCTAGTAAAAATAAAGAAATGAAATTGAAGATTAACTGTTTGATAAATGAGAACGAAAAGTTGTTCAGTGAGAACAAAATGTCTCTTGAGTCATATATAAGTACTATTATTGAAAAATATGTGATCATGACTACTTTACAGTATGTATCTTTAGAAAATAAAAGTTTGTGTGATAGAATTCAAACTCTTGAAAGTATGGTTAGCACTTTTGATGATATGAAAAATAGTCAATAACCTTACAATATCTATTGAAAAATTCACAAATGGAAAAAGTAACTTGGAAAAATTACTTGGGACTCAACATCAAGCTGGAAATCGAAATAGCTTAGGATATAGACATGAGAATAAGGACAAAATTCACAAGCCTTGATTTGTTAAACTTGTCTCATGTTACACGACACACAAAGTATGCACATATTGTGAAAAATCTAGACATATAGCATCGAGATGTCTTATTAAAAGAAAAGTGGAATCTGGTGGAATAACTTTCTAGAAAATCAAAGGAAATGCTACTAACCTCCATGGACCCAAGAAAGTGTAGGTACCAAAAGTCACTCGTCCTTCTCATGTATAGGCACATTCTTTGAGCTTCACCAAGTGGTTCCTGGACAACGATTGTTGAAGACATATGACTGGAGACACAACCTTGTTAGAAGATATACAAACCACAAATGAAGGATTCGTTACTTTTGGAGACAAGAAGAAAGGAAAGATTCTTGGTATTGGTAACATTGGTAAAGGTTCCTCAACCATTATAAAAATAGTATTACTAATCGATTATTTGAAATATAATTTGCTTAGCATTAGCCAACCATGTGATAATAGCTACAAAGTCATTTTTGAAAAGGATTCTTGTTCTACCATGGATAGCTCAAATCTTGAAACAATCTTTGTTGCCAACTGTGTTGGAAATATGTATGTATTCTATCTAAATGACCTTATAGCTCATGGTATTAGATGCCTCTCCGTACATGACAATGATGGTTATCTTTGGCATGGAAGATTAGGTCATGTATCTTTTGATTTGCTAAATAAACTGTCCTCAAAAGAGCTTGTTAAGTGACTGCCCAAAATGAAGTTTGATAAAAGCAAAATTTGTTATGCGTGCCAATTTGGAAAACAAATCAAAACTTCCTTTAAACCCAAGAAAATGATTCCAACCTCAAAACCTCTTGAATTAATTCATATGAATTTGTTTGGTCCAATGATGACTGTTAGTCTTGGCAGTAAAAAGTATGCATATTTATTTCTTGGACAACAGGATGAAGCCTTTTCTGAATTTTTGAAACTGATCAAACACATCCAAAACTCTATTGGATGCAAACTAATTTCTATTAGAAGTAATAATAGTAAAGAATTTTGCAGCAATGAATTTACACACTTTTGTGATGAAAATGGAGCCTTTCACAATTTTTTAGCAGCTAAAAAACCTCAACAAAATGGTGTTGCTGAAAGGAAAAATCGAACTTTGCAAGAAATGGCTAGATCTATGCTTTGTGAAAACGTCATTCCAAAATACTTTTGGGCTAAAGCTGTTAATACAACTTGCTATATAGTAAACCGAGTTATGTTGAGACTGTTTTTGAGAAAAACACCTTTTGAACTTATGTTTGACAAAACTCCATCAATCTCTTATTTTAAAGTGTTTGGTTGCAAATATTTTGTCCTTAATAATACTCGAGAAAAATTTGATAGCAAATCCGATGAGGCCATATTTCTTGGATACTCTCCCAACAAAAAGACGTATAAAGTGTATAATAAAAGAACTCTTTGTGTGAAAGAATTCGTACATGTTGTATTTGATAAATCTAATATTTATACTCCAATGAAAGATGATGATGATGTAGGAGGTTCAAAGGAAGTAAGCATAGACCAACTCAAAGTTCCACCGTTAGATACTCATACAAAAGAAGAAGAAATTGAAGAACAACAAGCTGAACAAGGAAAGGAACAAATTGAAGATTCTACGGATCAACAATTACCAAAGGATTGAAAATACAAAACAGGTCATCCCAAAGAACAAATCATTGGTGATCCAAACTATGGAGTTAAAACTAGACGGTATTTCATAGATAACTTTGCTCTTCTCTCAAATATAGAACCTAACTGTATTGATGTAGCACTGTATGATGAATTTTGGATTATTGCTATGTAAGAAGAATTAAACAAATTTAAAAGAAATTAAGTTTGGAAACTTATTCCTAGACTACTTGATCGTCCGGTTATTGGTACCAAGTAAGTATTTAGAAATAAACTTGATAAAAATGGAGTTGTGATTAGAAATGCAGCTAGATTGGTCACCCAAGGATTCAATCAAGAAGAGGGCATTGATTATGATGAGACATTTGTTTCGTTGCTAGACTAGAGTCTATAAGAATGCTTCTTGCTTTTTCATCCTTAAAAAATTTCATGCTTTATCAAATAGATGTTAAGAGTGCATTCCTAAATGGTTTTATTGAGGAGGAAGTATATGTTGAACAACCTCCTGGTTTTATTCACGAGCACTTTCCAAATCATGTTTTTAAACTTTCTAAGGCTCTTTATGGGTTAAAACAAGCTCTACAAGCTTGGTATGAGAGGCTTAGTAGATTCTTGATTTCAAAACGTTTTTCAAGAGGCTTGATCGATACCACTTTTTTCAAATCTATGTTGATGATATTATTGTTGGTGCTACTAATGACTCTTTGTGCAAGATGTTTGCTAAGACAATGCAGCAAGAATTTGAAATGAGCATGATGTGAGAACTAAACTTCTTCCTCGGGCTGCAAATTAAGCAAACTAAGGATGGAATATTTATAAATCAAGCTAAGTACCAAGGAGTTGCTCAAAAGGTTTGGTATGAATGAAGCCAAAGAAATCTGCACATCTATAAGTACTTCTATAAAACTTGACCAAGATGAAAAGGGTAAGAAGGTAGATGAACATAAATATAGAGGTATGATTAGAAGCTTACTTTATCTTACTGCTAGCCGGCCTGATATTATGTTTTCAGTATGTCTTTGTGTCTGTTTTCAATCATGTCTAAAGGAATCGCACCTATATGCAGTAAAACGCATCCTTCGATATCTAATCGACACATATGATTATGGCTTATAGTATCCTCACACTAACATATTTGATCTTATAAGATACACTGATGCAGATTATGCGGGCTACAAAGTGGAAAGAAAAAGCACAAGTGGCCATTGTCAATTTCTTGGACATTCTCTAGTGTATGGCACAGCAAAAAGCAAGCTTGTGTATCTTTATCCACAACTGAGGCCGAATATATAGCAGTCGGCAGTTGTTGCACATAAATTTTATGGATGAAGAATACATTGCTTGATTTTGGTCTTAACTTTAATTGTGTACCTATATTATGTGATAATACAAGTGCTATTAATCTAACCAAAAATTTTGTTCAATATTTTAGGACAAAACATATAGAAGTTGAACATCATTTTATCCATGATCATGTGCTCAAAGGCGATATGTCTATTGAATATATTTCAATTGATGAACAACTTGCTGAGATCTTTACAAAAACCTCTGGTTGAAGAAAGATTCAACAATTTGAGAAGAAGAATAGGAATTACAAAAATCACTTAACTAACCTGGTGACACAAGTTTTCTTTATTTTGTAGGATTAGTGAAGACGATGTTTTTGGATGCAATGTTTGTATCTAAAACACACCAATAATGTTTTTGGACACAGTATTTGAGTCTAAAACCTACATCTAAAATTCATTTTTCAAAAAGTTTCGTTTAGATGATTATTTCGATTTGGGTCAAAATCCAAAGAAGAATTATTTTTTTATACTTTATATTTCTCTTTTTTTTTACAAAAATTAACTTCTTCCATATTCCATTTTTTGAATTTCAAAAAGGGTTTGTGCTTTTCTCTAAATCTCTATGTTAATTTATCTTTTCAATGTACTTTATATCACAATTCTCCAAACATTCAAAGGACTTCATTTATTCTCTCCTCCAAATCTCTGAACCGACATCTTCCAAAAACTCTCTAAGTTCTTCCTCTCCAAACAACCTGATAGTCCAAAAGCCCTAATCTTTTCAATAGCAAAAATAGAATCATCTATACCAAAATCCAAGAAGGTACAAAAAATGTCTCCAAAAACAAAGAAGAAGGGTTCAACCTTGAACAAAGCAAAAGGAAAAGAAGTCTCACCAAAACTAGACTTCTCGGCATCACATTATGATTCTTCGAAGTCTTTAGTGGAACAAGTGAGTTCCAAAAATCAGGTACTCTGATTTATTGACTCTAAGAGTGAAACTAATTGCAATGACTGGGTTTCTAGAAATAGAACCATTATTTCTGGATATCGTGTTACTCCTTCGTCCTTTTTGAATCTCTCAAATGTGTTGGATATGTTTGAACATATTGGTTGGGGTAGTTTACTTCTGTTGATGAAAAATTATATACTCCACTTGTTTGGGAATTTTATGCCAATCTAAGAAAGTGACATCTCGAGGAGACAAGAGGGAGGTTTTATGATTCGTTGGTATGTTTTTAGAGTTAGAGAAAAGGACATTGATTTTGACCATCGTTTGTTGAATAGAATCTGTGAAGTTTAGGGACAGAGGGGTTCAATTTTTGAATTAAATAAAATTTCAGAGGGAAATAACATATTTGAGTTAAAGAAATTTGAGAAAATTTATGCTGGAGGAAGAAGTTTTAGGAATTCAAGTAACAGAAATATGAAATGGCTGAATGGAGTAGGGAGGATTTTGCACCATATGGTTTCTACCATGGTGGTGCCAAGTTTTGGTCATAAGACCTCCATAAATATTTTGCAAATGGTAATTATGTTAGCTTTGGTAGAGGAAAGGCAAATTAGTTTTGGGTTTTTAGCTGCCAAATTGATGCTGCAATCAAGAAATACCTCTAGTAAAGCCTTGCCATTTGGAAATCTGTTAACTAAGGTATTCAGATATTTTAATGTTGATTTAAATTCAGTTCCCTGTGATCTGTAAAAAATGAATGTTTATGGCTTTAATTCTTTTGAGAGAATGGGATATGTAAGAGTGGGCAATGAATGGAAGTTGCTTCAAGATACTGAAGGTGAGGAAAAAGAAAGATTGTTGAAAATAAAAGTAGAAGGAAAGATTGCCCCTTCTGTTGGGACAAAAAGAAAAGTTGAGGAAGATCCTCAAGAAGAATCCTCTGCTAAAGGAAAAGAAAATGACAAGGGACTATCTGAGAGTATTTTGGATGCTATCAACTCATTGGCTATCAAATTGGATAGCCTTAGTTTAGAGCTTCAAAATCTTAGAATTAGATTGGCAACAGTGGAAAGGAAAGTAAAATTAGATGACCTGGTGTCTGCACCTACAGTATCTGTTCACGCAAAGGTAACAGAAAAAGAACCAGTCATTGAGGAAGAGACTGAACAAGAATTTCCTGCAGCAGAGGAAGTGCCTGTTACTGAGCAAACCAAGGAAAAATCCCCAATTCAAGAAGCTATAGGACCTTTTGCTTCCTCCAAACAACATGTCTTATCTAGAAAGAGACAGAAGTATGTTGTGGTTAAAAGAAAATCTAATAAGAATGCTGGTCAATACTCTCGAAAGGGTGCAGGATTAAAAGCTGAAACAATTCACATTTCCTAAGAAGACTAGTTTAATTTTTTGCTATCATGAACAATTTACTTTTTGCAATTGAACAATTTACTTTTCTGTCTTTACTTATGCACAAGACTATTGCTTAAAATTCTAAATACTTTCTATCTATCTATATTCTATTTCTTCTGCTTTTTTTTTTTTTCTGTTATTACTCTTTTTAATTGATGACAAATGGGGAGAAAATATGAAACTGATTGGGAAGTTTTTGCTTGGGAAATGTTAAGGATAGTTACTGATATGATTAGCTATGACTGGAAATATGAAACTGACTGGATAGTTAGATATGAAACTGATTGGATAGTTCGATAGGATTACTATGAAATTGACTGGGAAGTTTTTGCTTGGGAAATGTTGGGATAGTTACTGATATGATTAGCTATGACTGGAAAATGTTGGAATGTTGGGATAATTTTCTACATACTATTCTGCTTATAATTGTGAACGTTAAAATTTACTTGAGGAAACTATGCTCTTTGTTCCACTGATTAAGTAGTAAATTTACTTGAGGGAAACTTTGTGCTTTAATTTGATATTTTTGGATGAACTGCTTGATATGAATATTGATCATCTCTGATCTCAGTTTGTTGATATCCGGACACTAGTTTAGTATCCTGAATTTTGTCCAAAAGTATTCTTTTTGTAATTAAGATATCTTTGAGACTAGATTGATAAGATGTTTTTAAGATATTGTTATGATTCTGTGACAATTTCATTGATAAAAATTTCAGTCAGATGGATTGCTTCCTTTATGATCAAAACTCTTTAAGATTCTGAAGAATCCATTATCTCGTGCATTATGTCAGGGGGAGTTTTGGACTCATATTTCCTTGATCCAAAAATCTTTTTCTTAAAAGATTCATACCGTTTTGGACACATACCTTTTAGACATCCAAAATTCATATTCATAAAGGTTTCATATATACTTTCACCAATGTTTTTGACGTACGTTTTGGATGTACAAAAGTGACTTCAGTTTCTTTCTCATTTTCAAATATTCATATATGCAATTATTAAGGGGGAGCATCTCATCATATAACTTGCCTGCTATATCTTCTTTATAAAAATCATTGTATCATTATTTCTTTTTGAATAATCGTTTGATGGAAGGATGGAGAAAATGGAGGTAGGTTGGGCCATAGACTCATTGAACCATGCTTGTGAAGCTTAAATATTTTATATCTTAATCTCATAAGCACTCTTTGAGTTCTATAATGAGAGATTGTATTTCAATAAAAAAAATGTTCTTATCTCTCTTAGTCTAACATGTTTATACAGTTATTTATTTCACAATCCCATCAAGTTTTGTCATTACTCAAAAAGGAGGAGATTGTTAGCCCTAAGGGCTTTCTCCTGTATTTTGACTTATGACAAACATTGATGTAGACTAATGTGTCTATATGTAATAGAACATATTTGACCTCAATTCTTCTAAGGTATTCAAATTAGATTGTTAAGCATCTCTTGAGTAATGGAATTCAAGAATGAGTGATCAAGATGAAGTTCAAGCTTATGAGATTGTATACCAAGAAGTCCTTATGGAAGAACTTTAGACTAGGAATTGTTATTAAGGTATTTCTGGTCAATTCCTATGTCTCTTTACTTTATGATTCAATTGATTTCTACCTTGAAGCACACAAAGAAAAAGATTTCAAAGTTTTAATTTTGGATTGAGTAGTTTGGATGATTCTGCATCCAAAAGATTCGTCCAAAATCTTGAAAACAGTGTTAAATCATTTCTGTCTAAAAAGTGTCATTTTGGATTACCTTTTGGATGCATCGTCGTTTGAAACATGAGTTCAAAACACAGGTAAATTTAACAGAAAAATTATAGCCGTTTTATAGCTGTTGGTACTTCACTTTATAGCTCTATATAAAGCCTCTAAACATGATTTAACACAAGATTTTTGTGGTATCCTTCTAAGAAACACTCTTACTCTATAGAAAACAAAAATCTCCTTTATTAAAGTGCTTCAAAGTGAATTCAAATTGTGTCTAAAAGGTAAAAGTGTTTGTGCTTTTTTCTTGGTGCACATATGCTCAAACAAGTGAGCTTTTACTGTTCTATTGATATTCAATCTCTTTTGTATTACAAGGTTATGGTGTAAAACCCAATTGGGTGAACCTTGATTTGATTGTTTAGTTGAGAGATTTTGGAAAACCGAGTATGGTGATCCTCTCTTGTATTTGGTGCAGTTTGATTTCATTAAGTTGTGTAAATGAAATCTGATTGCAAATCCTTAAGTGTGAGCTTAAGGTAGTGGATGTAAATCTTGGTAGATCAAACCACTATACATTCTATGTCTCATTTCTCTGCATACAATATTAACTGCATTGTATTTCTTACTTTAATCTGAATCTGGATAGTTCTCAAAGTTTCCTTGGATAGCTTTCTTTGTTGCCATGAAGTTGGTACAAAAAACTTGAAGATCATCAATATTCTATATATCAGACGGCTTGAAAATTTTAGTTTGCTAAAAACCTTATTCACTCTCCCCCCTCTAAGGTTTTTCATTTTGCTTTAATTAGTAGACTGTCAAAAATCTTTATTTCATAAATATTATCCAATTAGCCATTATTTATGCTTATAGAGGGCCTCACAAGGCCAACCGACGTCAGAGTATGATATATTTCTTGCGACACGAAGGTGACGTAATCAGGATATTAATGTTTTGATTGTTGATATGATTGTAAGTCATTTTCAATATTTTACTTTGTTGAATTGTTAAACTATGACAAAACGAATAGATTAACTTGAAATATATGTTCTTTCTTAATTTTGTATGACCGAATAGAGGCAGAGTGTGATGTATGTGTTACGTGCATTGGAAATAGTATGAACAATCCACAAAAATCAAGTTTTAAAATGAAAATACTAAGCACTAAAACCACATATATGGACAAGTATACCCATCGTATAGTATAGTGAATAACAAGTACGAATCCAAGAGAACTTATCAATTACTACTACGTTGCTGTAATCTCATTTCTAGCTAATTAAATATATGAAGTACAAATAATTATAGTACACTTGGAAACTTATCATGTTCTCACTCAAAGAAAAGTCACAAGTTCATCAAGGAATTAGAAAGAAAGAAATGCCATGTAACAAAGAGAATTCCCCCATTGAACATCTCGTGTATAAGTACCCTTTGGACCTATAAATTCTAATTCTAGGCACCAAAGTGAGTCAAATATCAATCTCGTTCTTTCTCGAGTTATGAGATCCCTAATCCTTAAGTTTGATTAATCAGTATCGCTACCTAATCAATCAAACCCAATGAGGCATTAAATGCCACTCACAATCCCAAACTATCTGGAAGCCACAAAACCCATATCTTTAGACACTTTCATGAACCCATTAGTTATTAGCCCTAATCCACAATCTCCCTCTTGGGTTAATTGAAGATGGTAATCATTAAATTAGCTAAGTAGGTGTTCTAACCTTAACCCCATCTCTCGAAATCATTAAGGTAAAACAAATAATAGAAGGAAATCAATCAAAACCCACACAACCAAAACAACATTATAAGCACAAATAACCAAATTACCATAGAGTAAAAATCATAGATATAAGAAAAATACATCATTCCATGGTATAAAAATAGGATAATCCCTTTATTATAATTAAAAATCAATTCTTAGAACAAAAATTACAAGTAAGATAACAAAGAAAAGGGTGACAAAGCACTCATACACAAGCTATTTCTTCCTCTTCCTTGAGAGCTTCTTGCAATCCTCTCTTCTTCCTTCTTGAATCCCTTGCTCTTTCTCTTCATTTTTGTGAAAACTAAGCCTCCTAGGGTTCTTAGAGAGAAACCCAAGTCCAAGAACAGTGAATTTTGATGCTTGAAAAGGTTTTTAAAGCAAAAAGGTCTACGGATCTTCAAAAATGCACGGAGTCTGTGTTCCTATAGCAAGTGAGCAGTCAACTTCCTTGGGCCGCCTAGTTTTCTAGAAACCAAGCAGGCAACTTCCCTGGACTAGTGTGCTATGCTTTGTGTTCTAGGCTGCCTAGGGAAGTTATACTTCCCGGTGCCGCCATTTTTTTGTACAAAAAATTGGTACTAAGTAGCACAAGGAAGTATATAACTTCCCTGGGCTACCATTATTTTTCCAAGAGTGAATTTTTTTATGTCTAGGTAGCCTAGGGAGGTTTCTTCACCCTAGGCTGTCATTTTACTGGACAATTGTCTTCTTTTTTTGCTCATTTCTCTTCCTTTTAATAATTTCATCTCCTATTGGTATTTTCTTTATTTTCTACAAAACAAGATGAAAATGGTGTGGTGAGTAGTAATTTTTGTAAGAATTTATCACAATTAAAGCATGAAAACACTAGAAAATATGTATATGATGTGCCCTCATCACATATTTGATGAGATTCCGCTTCATCATGAAGGTCAAGATCAAGGAGGGGGAGGCGTGACCATGCAAGGACTAGGGCCGGCGATGAAAACGTACGAAACTAGACCAAAAAGGAGGCCTCCAGAGGACAGCCGGCACCGGCTCCAAGTAGCCAAATCGGCGCCGGCTCCAAGCAGCCAAACCGGCGCCGACTTCATTCTGCTTAACAAGGGCTTCATCTTATTTTCGGCTGCCCGAAGGCAGTCCACAACCGGCGCCAGTTGTAGTGCCCAAACCGGCGCCGGTTCCATCCTGGGCAGCCGACAACTGCTCCCTATTTTTGCTGTTTTCTTTGATTTTCTTTAATTTTAAGTGTTTGTAAAGACTTATTATAACCCTAAACTGTAATAGAATATCAGGGATTACTTAGATAGGGTTAGGATAGTATAAATAGCACCTTTAGTGATTTGAAATCACAATTCACTTCACTTTAATTCAAATTTGAGAGAGAATCTTGAGAGGCCTTAGCCTCTTTGTTTATCTTGTTCAAGACCAAGCTTAAGGGTTAGTCCTCCTTCTATAAGAGTCTATAAATCTTTTAGATAATCCAATGTTATTTTCTTTGAATGGGTCTTAGTTGCTTTGTTCTTCTAAGGTTTGTTTGAAATTCAATATTTGGGTGCCTATTTTCTCTATTCTATTTGTTCTTGCTTGCCTTTGTTGCTTCAAGGATATTAGGGTGAGATTATAGTAGAACTTTCTACTCATCTTGAGTGTCTTTGAGGCTTTGTTATTCAAGGGTTTGAAAGAGTGTAGGTAGTTATTTGGTTTTCTCCTTTTTGGTCACAAGAACCTCTGTTTTTGTTCCTTTGAGTTGAGCTGGAACATAGCCAACAAAAATCACCCACAACACCAAGAAAAGCCACCAAGAATTCGTATCAATATCCCTACACTTAAATCTTTACTTGTCCTCAAGCACACCACACTTATTCACAAAACAAAGAATTAATTAGTGTACAAATTAAGTATCCTACAATTATTCACAACTTAACTTGTGTACAAATCATGTAAAAAATACTTATTCACAAGGAAAAAGAATGACTATTTTACCATTAAGATGAAAAATATTCTACATAGCATTCTAGGGGAGTTTACAATAAAAACTTAGCATATATGCTATAAGGTCAAAATGGTAAAGAGATTATTTCTTCCTCCACTTTAGAATTCATCTGAACACCAATCTATCCAAGTTAATCTCATGTATACCTTTATATTAAATTAGACAGAACCAAGAACCTCAAAGTGAAATTAAACAAGTTTATGCCAATAAATATGATTCACTCTACTTCTCTAATCAAGAATTCAAAAAAGTGATTTATAAGAGATAGGATCAAACAGCTCACTCACGTCCCGTGACTTACCCCAAGTATATGTATTACATATGTTTCATTGCAATGCAACAAGACCTTACACTTTGATATAATAATGCATTTCAATTTCAATTGGCAAAGTAGGATTCTCCGATTTTTCATCATTTTTCTTTCTACAAAGGGAATGCATTTATAGTGATTTTAACTTAAATGCTATTTTTGCATCCCTTGCATTTTTCTTTTTGCTTTTCTTTCTTTTTCTTTTTTTTTTCATCACATGTTGTTTTTTGTCATAGGACATGCACTTTGCATTCTTAGAGCATTTTCCCCCTCACTTTGGTAAGTGCATCAAGCAATCTACCTATTACTCGTAATCTCACCTTTTTATTGAAAAGTACAATAAACAATTGAAAATTCTATAATATAATACACAAAATAAATGAATGAATGGTAAATTGCCATGAAACTAGAGATAAGCCAACGACCCACACTTTATATTTTATCTCTAAGTTTTCATCCATTCTCAAAGAATTAAGCTTCATAAACATTTTCAAAGGCATAAACAAGATTAACATATTTCTCAAAACTTAGCCTATGTTATGCTCAATATATAAATGCACATAAAATTAACTTTCGTAAAAAAGTCTTAAGTAGAATTCTCAAAAAGATAAATAATAACTCCACAAAACTAACGCATATTAACATACATACCAACAAGTCTTGAAAACAAACCGAAAAATGTGAAAAAGTAAAAAACATTTTAGCCAAAATGTAAAAACAAGAAATTTAGCCCAAAAATAAGAAAAATTCTAAAATAAATAATACAAAATTGTAAATAAAAGATTATTTAACTTTTTCCCCACACTTAAATTGGACAATGTCCTCATTGGTCACAAATTAAACAATATAAGTATTTTCAATGGGACTATAAGAAATAAAAGAGGTAAGAAGGTAAAGCAATACTCCTCCCAAGCATCTTGGAGCTCAATGTATCATAGGAGGGAGATGAAAAGGATGATTGTTCAAAAGAAGAAAATCTTCATTCCTGCAACAATAAAGAAAAATACAACAACATACCATGGCTAAAGAAATAGAAACAACAACACAAGCAAAATAATAGGCAAAGGAAATAGTTCAAAAAACAAATGTACATCAAAAGGATGCAAGGAGTTATTACGAAAAATGCATTAGTACCATACTAATAATAATAATTAAACATCATATATGAAGATTCATATACACAGATATTATTAACAAGTTATAAAATTAGCTAATACAATTAATACCAAAATATATATTAGTATCAAGAACTATACTAATACAATACAACAAAGCCACAAAAGAAATGAACAACCCAATATTTTCACTAAAGATACACTAGATCAATATAGGTAGGCCAATATACTCTCATCAATACCTAACCCATATACACAATAAAATATACAAAGCACAAGAATTAGTATACAATACAAAACACACTATACAATCAATAAAGTCCAAGGAAAAGTGAAAGGGCCAAGGATTTAGTGGTTATATTGAAAATAAATTCAAAATTTTGTCACCACTACAACCACCAATTCATGAATACTACATACTCTACATACATAATAAAATCTCCCAAATAATCCAACAATTAACTTCAACACTACAAAAATTATTTTACAAAAAGTTCTAAAAAACATAACAAAAATAATCTCCAATTAAAAATCAATATTCCACCAAATTACGACATCAACTATATAAATCAACCATCTTCTCAACTTATTCACCACTATTACAATCAAAATTTCAACCTCTAATACATATAGATATCTAGTACAGCAACAACCACCAACTACTACAAGTTCATCAAGGAATTAAAAAAAGAGAAAGGTCATGGAACAAAGAGAGTTCCCTCATTAAACACTTCAAGGATGAGTACCCCTTAGACCCATAAATTCTAACACTAGGCACCAGAGTGAGTCAAATATCAATCTCACACTCTCTCGAGTTATGGGGTCCCTAATCTCTAAATTTGATTAATCAATATCGCTACCTTATCAATCAAACCCAATAAGGCATTAAATACCACCCACAGTCCCAAACCATCTGGGAGCCACAAAATTCCTCTCTCTAGGTAATTTCATAAACCCATTGGTTATTAGCCCTAATCTGCAACCTCCTTCTCGAATTAATTAAAGATAGCAAATATTAAATTAGCTAAGTGGGTGCTCTAACCTTAACCCCATGTCTCGAAATCATTAAGGTAAAACAAATAATAGAAGGAAACCAATTAAAGCCCACACAGCCAAAATAATAAAATAAGCACAAATAATCAATTGCCATAGAGTGCAAATTATAGATCTAAGAAAAATACATTATCGCAAAATAAACAAATAGGGTACAACCCTTTATTATAATTAAAAATCAACTCTTAGAGCATAAATTACAAATAATATAACAAAGAAAAGGGTGAGAAAGCACTCATAGACAAGCTATTTCTTCTTCTTCCTTGAGAACTTCTTGCAATCCTCCCTTCTTCTTTCTTGAATCCCTTGCTCCTTCTCTTCATTTTTGTGAAAACTAAGCCTCCTAGAGTTCTTAGAGAGAAACCCAAATCCAAGAACAATGAATTTTGAGGCTTGAAGGGTTTTTAAAGCATAAAAGGTCTGTGGATCTTCGAAAATGAGTAGAATCCGCATTCTTGTAGCAAGTAGTGGCCCAGGGAAGTTGAACTTCCTTGGAAAACCAAGTGGCCTAGGAAAGTTAAATTTCTTTGGGCCGCCAGGTGTCGGACTGGTGTGCCATGCTTTGTGTTTTAGGTGGCCTAGTTGAAGGCTTAAAGGGGAAAACAAAGCACGTAGCAGAAGCAAAAATTGAAGAAACTAAAGAACAAGAAAAATCCCAAACAGAGCTGGCGCCGGTTCTGGCAGCCTCAGCCGGCGCCGGTCCCGCTCTGTACGGATTCTGAGGTAAAAAAAACCTAACCTTTTCTACTTGTTTTCAAAATTAAGTTGCTAGCCTGTATAAGGACTATATCACAAACAATTACATCATGATACTTCCCCATTTCAATTGTTAAGAACACTTGTTTGTTCACCCACAACTTCCATTATCATGGAACCATTGCAATCTATAGGGGTTGGGGTGTTTCATCTCATATAGACCCAATTCTTCCACAAGACTAGCACTCACAAGATTGGTAAAGCTCCCTTCATCAATGATAGCAACAAATGGCTTTGGTTAATAAGGTAATGGAAGTAGAAAATGTTGTTTCTTTGTAGGCTCTTCTTCACTTTATCATCACAAACATCTCCTACAACATAAGTTCTCATTCCCTTAATTACAACTCTGGCTAATAAGTAAAGGGCTGGCACAATCACTCATTCGTCACTAGAATTATCATCACCATTTTGCCCCTCATTTCGTTTCTTATCTCCACAATCCTCCTCCCCACTAGTTATCTCTCCTTGGGTATTGGTAAATATGAATTTCTTGGTTGGACACTCATACGAGGTGTGCCCATAGCCTAAGCATTTGAAGCATTTGATGTCCCTAGTCCTTGGAGGTCTCTCAATATACCTTTCCCCTTATCCTTAGCCGATTCTTCTCTAGGCTTGTAGGGTTTTCTTGGTGGTCTTGGTGGTTTTGGTTGATCTTCCCTCTCTTTAGGTTGGTGGTTAAATATAGGATTGGTGTAGATAGTTTCTTTGTAGTATGACTTTCTTTTAAGTTATCCCTCAATTTTAATGGCCATATGCACCATTTCCTCCAAAGTCTCATAAGTATGTAATTCAACCACATTTGCTATATCCCTATTCAACCCACTCAAAAACCTTACTTTTGTAGCCCTCACATCCTCAATAATGTTGGCCTACATCAAGGTCACCTCCAACTCTTTATGAAAATCCTCTACACTTTTATTTCCTTGTCTAAGCATATGAAAATTTGGATAAAGTTCATTATAGTAGTGTAGGGGTGCAAATCTTCCTCTCATCAAGTTCCTTAACAATTCCCAAGTGGCAACTGGTTGATCCGCCATTCTCCTTCTTTGGGATGCTACTTGGTCCCATCACACTAAAGCATACTCAAGGAAACTTGAAATGGCCAATTTAACCTTGTTCCGCTCACTGTACTCATGGCACTCAAATAAAATCTCCATTGTCTTTCCCACTCAAAATAAGCTTCTGGGTCACTTTTACCTTGGAAAGGGGGAACTTTCATTTTGATGTGCCTCAACTCTCTATCTCCCTTATCTTCGTCTTGCCTTCTCACTCTAATCCTGTTTCCCCGGTTTTATCCTCTATAATCTTCCTCATGGTCTCCCTCATCCCAATTGTCCATTCTTTCAAACTCTCTTTCAATTCCCCTCACATTTTGTCCATCATGCCTTCCTTGCATTCTACCCATTCCTCCTCTCAACCCTTGCCTACCTCCCCTCAATAGTGTAGGTGGATGACTTCCTACGAAATGCCCATCCCAATCCTCTCCTTGCTCATACAATGGGGGTGTGACATTGTTTCCCTCTCTCATCCTAGGGCTATCTTGTTCTCTATAACCCCTTCTTTGTGCAACGGTTGAGGCTTAGCCTTTGTTCGTTTGCAATTCGGTTATATCTCTCCGTATCTCATCAATTTTTGCATTGAGAGTTTTAAAGGTAGTTTAAATATCAAAAGAGTTTTGGGATATTTTGTTGGGATTTTACTTGGAAGGTTTAGATAGAAGAAGTATTCCTCACAAGAACTCCCTTAAGTTTATGCACTCACCTTCGTGTTTAATTCTCTTTGGCTTTTATATCAATAGGCTCACCCTCTTGCCTTTTTTTCAATTCACTCAAGTGCTCAACAAGTTCTTCCCACAAAAGTGTCACCAATTGCTTAGGAATTAGTCCAAACTTTGACAAGTCTACTAACTTTTTAAGGACAATCAACTAGATGACTAATGGTGGAAGTTGATTAACACACAACAATGAGCCTCAAGGAGTTGATATCAATCAAGAAAATTAAATGAATTCAAGAAGCTCAACAAAATTGACTAGGGATTGGGTGAATGGACAAGACCTAACAAGAATTTCCAATGTAACACTAGAGGTTCAAGGAATATAGCGTTCAAGAGTAAGAGCAAGAATTTATCAACTAAGATGATCTGTCAATGGACAAGAAAAATCTCCAAAATATTTAAAATGATAGATAATCAACTATAGAAAGTGTTTGCAAAAGTTTTAGCCACAATTTTAAGTAAAAAGTTCACTCAAGCAAAATATCAAACACTTTGTGGATAGTTTTTGGAACTCAAGATATAGCAGAATTTTGAAGCAATTTTAGCCCCCAAAATCAACAAACAATAAGAAATTTGCAATCCCCAACGATTATAAAATCAACAAGGCACAAGTTTAACACATAAAACACAAGAAAACTTGACCTTTTTTTTAGCATAAATTTCAGTTACGGGATTGACCAATTTTAAAGCCTTGTTTAATGTTTCCAAGCTTTGATGAGAACCAAAGCTTTCCTCTCTTTGATACCAAACTATTTGATATGATCTTGGGGTTGATTTTCTATTGAATTTCATGGCTAAAACTAGGGCAAAATGCAAGACCTATATAAGACTTCAAAACAGAGAATTTTGTGAAGAAATGACACAACCATAGTAAAAATATTTATTTATAAACTTTTATCTCAACTTATCACAACCAATCAAATAGAAGCACTTGACCTCATTAACCAATCACAAAACGACACTTATTTTCATCCACCAATCATAAGAAGCCTCAAGTCCCATTTCCAACTGCAATTTTCTATTTTCTCCAGAAATGACCAAAATCGGGTCCGTAACGGAAAAATATGTTATTTCACTATTCGACTCCAAAAATTCTGCTGAATCCATTGGTAACACTTAAATTCTTCAATTCCCTCTTTACTTGGTTAAATTTGCGGTTGATGTGTTCGGACATGGGTATAAAAATCATACAACAACTAAGCACATTCCCAATCAAGTTTAAATTAAAACATTCAATCCAAATCACACATATGAGCAAGCGTACTCCTCATTAACCGAGCATAGGGTTCAAATGAGTGTCGATCCTTGAGGAACAAGTAGACATTAATTACCTTTCTTTCATTGGTTAATCGACTCGATAAAGTGATAAACAAAGTAAAATAAAATAAAAGAAAATCAAAATATATATATATATATACATGTCAAGGATGGAGAAGTATGTAATTCAAACAATTGTTTAGACAAACATGACCTCAAAGGACCTAACCATTATCATAACTAATCATTCTCTTGGCACCATAAAAGATAAAGGTAAATTAGCATCACTTGGTCTGTCTCAACTAATTCATCCAAAAGATGCATTAAACACAATCATTGATTAAATTTCCTTGGTCTAGCAAATTTAAAACATGAAATTAATCAATTAATCCTTGGTCTGGGAAACAACAATTAACTTTTAATTACTTAATCCTCAACAATTAACCTCTTTGGTCTAGCAAGTTTATAGCCAATAAATATGAAATTAATCAATTACAACCACCATCAACCTTTTTGGTCTAGCAAGTTAATGAAAAGAAACAACCAATTAATCTCGTAATTCGCCCAAGTAATTAGATACCAAGAAAAACAATCAATTAATCAAAAGATCAAATAACTCTAAAAATCATGAACATCTAAAACAATATCAAATTACAATAACAAAATTAACACATCATTGTTCAAGAAAAAGAAAACAAAGTAGAAGAAAGCACTCATAGACAAGCCTCATTCTTCTTCTTTTGAAGACCTTCTCGTACAACTCTCCTTGAACTTGAAGAATTCCTCATTTGATGGAGTAATTTTCTATGATGATCAATGAATTCTCCCATTTTCCCTTGTGTTTTTCATCTATTTATAGGCTTAGGAAGTGCCAAAAGTTGTAAGTACAAAGTTCTTGGCCAAGTAGAAGTTGGAAGATACTAAAACTCAGCTTACCAAAAATCGCGTAGAAAAAATCAAGCATCGCCTTAACATCAGGGCACAGCTGGCACCGCCTAGGCTCTCGGAGCTGGTGCCAGTTGTGTTCTATTCCTCCACTCATTCACCGATTTTTCTTCGAATTTTGCACAATGTATTCTAGAATGTTGCCGGCGCTGCCTTGGTTCTATTCTACTCTGTTTCAACAAATTTTCCATCACTTTGAAGTTCGTTTCAACAATGCATGCCCGGCACCGGTTCTAGGGTCCTAGCCGGCACCGCCTCTCCTCTGTTTTGTGACGTTTTTATTTCGTTTTACACTAAAAATCTGAAATAAAGAACAAAATACATTTCCAAGGATAAAACTCAAATATGAAATCGTAAATATGAAGGAATATGACTAGTTATTGAACAAAATGTATTACTAAAGAACCTCAAATAACTAGGAAAAATATGACTAATTAGCCCCTATCATATTCCCCCACTTAGCTCTTTGCTTGTCCTCAAGCAATGTATCAAGAACAAGTAGAAAAACACAAGGTTTAATCAATCACTCAATCAATTTCCAAACTAATATTTTCAATGCTTTCTTCATTTAAGAACATAAAATATATGATACTAAATCTTTCATAACCAATGCAAGACTTGTGTAAGTGATAAATGACTTAGTAGAACCATCTCATTACTTCACAATATTCTCAAACCATTGGAAAGAATTTAGTTCGAAAAGAATATGCATTCCATAGGCTTACTTTTCATGCACTCTCTCCACTAATCTGAGACATATCATGATTCTACTTCGATCAAGTAGGACTTTTAAGCTTGTAATGTAAGGCTAAAGGCTTGTAATGTAGCTTATCAAATGAAGGATATAGGAAAATTAAAAATCAAAGAAACTGAAAGTTAGCAAGAAAAAGCTAAACAAAATTGAATCAATAATTTCCAACTCTTCTTGCTCTCCTATTCCAAAAATCCAACAAACCATAACCTCATATAGCAATTGATGGCAAAACGCAGAACAGGAAGCCATGGACGGGAAAAACAGAGATAAAAAAAAAAATTAAACGCGAGCCATAAAGGCCATGCGGAAGCGTGAAGATCATACCTTTGCGTTCCTTAACCCTCCTAGGTTGCGTAGGAACAGATTGAACGGCTGGAATCGCCTCGCTTTGCACAGTTGAAGGAGCTTCCGGTTGAACACCCGCTAGCCTTCGACTTCGTCTTGTTTGCATTAACGCTTAGCTCTCCAGCTCTCGGGATATTCCTCAACCTACCCTCTAGTCGGTGAACACTATGGTGAAGAGGAAGGGTCTCAATTCTCCTTGGTTCGTTCACTATTGGTTAGCAAAGAACAAGGGAAAAACAAGAAGAAGGAGAGAGCCTTGAGAGAGAGAGACAGTCACGTGAGTGTGGCTTTGGGAAAGGAAAAATTAGGGTTTTTTTCTTTTCAAAGAGTTGTTTATCTTTTAGCCAAAATTAGGTCTCTCAATCTCTGATAAACATCTCCCCGGGATTTCAAAACACCCGGATGTTATCCTGAGAAATAGTTTGGCCTAATCTTAAACTCCTCTTAACCATCTCTGGAAAAAACCCTAAGGTCCAAGCTATTGGGCCAGATAAATATTTATTATTTTTCTTGGACCCAAAAGGCCCAAAATAATAAATATTAATTATTTATTTTCTGGGCTTACATAAGTAACCCAATAGATAATTAATGAGCCCAAATGAACCATAATAATTAATCTTTAATTATTTATTTCTTGGGCCTACATAAATAACCCAATAAATAATTAAACATTAATTATTTCCCCTAGTTTAAGCACAGGTTAATTTCTTAATTATTCATACTGGACCTAGGCCCTGAATAATTAATTAACCAAATAAACTAGATAATTAATTTCTCTCAACTCCTATTTTATTTATTTATTTATTTATTTTATTCCAATCCAATAATAAATTAGACTTCCTGAATAAAATAAAATAAAATAAAATAAAATAAAATCCTCTTCAACTGAGACCAATTCCTCATCCCAAAAACAATTAGGACTTACGGGCTATCCCGAGGACCAAAAAGACACATCGCCTTGGCTGCTAAAATGACCAAAATACCCCTGCTATATAAATAGCTGTATTTTGCATTTTAAATATTTCCTAATATCACCATAAGGAAATATTGACCCCATGGACAATGCTACATTCGCAAAGTCTCCGACCTACAGGTGAAATGACTAAAATACCCCTCTACACATCGCCGTACATTTAGAGAGGAAGAAGTGTACTAACACCCCTCTAAATGACATCTACCATCCTTAGGCTTCTAGTCCAATGATCCACGACTTCCTGGAGTGTTTCCACTTTCCAAGGGAGCTACCCTAAAGCAAACATCCAAGTCATGTTTCCCAGGGCCCTGGATAATTTAGACCATTCGGACAACCACAAGGGGCGACATAGTGCAGAAACTATCTTGTATAAGTCTATCTTAACTAACTAGTCACACATACCCAACATGCAAGTATATTGGCCCTATGATAGAACCTCAACTACAGCAAATCAAAGTATATGCTTCCAGCTTCGCTAGACCACTAACTCATACTCAAGTCGTAGAGTACTAGTCCACGCTGTAGCGGTAGCAGTCTAGGTTTCTACCATATAGTACTTTGAGAAACCACTACTACAGGTCCTGTTCCACGTATTCGAAATACGCTTATGTCATGAAGTGAGTGGACTACCCACTGGCTAAAGGTAAGCCATTCCCCATTTGGAATTCATAACATAATAACCTAAACATGATGAGGTTCCCAGTCTCATCAATAGGTTAGGAACAAATGTTTATGTGTTAAATAACCCGTGATCCATACCTTACTGTGAAAGACCACCATTTACATGGATCACTTATTTAAACACAATGGGTCTGTTCCAAACGAAAATCATGCACAAACAAAAAGTAAATTCACAAACAATTTCTGAAAATAAATTCTTTTATTAAATAATTCGATTTTACATCAGAAACCTAGTCTAAGAGGGCATACAATCCAACAGCAATTACAACTCCACTCAAGAAAATCCTCCATTTTTTCTCTTTTCTTTCAGCTCTTCTTTTCATCAACTCATTCTTTTCACAAGATCACTCAAATTTTCAGCAATGGTGTCAAGATTTAAGATGAACTTAACTTTCTTTTTTAGCTCAATCACCATCCCTTTTGTGATCTTTTTCTTTCTCATTCCATTCGATAAATCTTTTCTCTTCTCTTACTCTTTTTTTCTTTTTCAACTCTCTTTTTTTCTCACTCTTACTGCTGCTCTTCTTTTCTTTTCTTGTTTTCAATCTCTCTTTTCTCACAGCTGTTTGTTTTCTTCCCTTTTCCTTTCCAACTCAACTTGTTATTGATCCATGACTGAAAGTAACATATATCTTTATCCCAACATTTTTTCCTTAACATTCTTATACATATACTTTTATCCATCAAGAGCATAAAGATTTCGAAAATTATTCAAACTCTCAGCACCAAGCAATGGACAAAATATTATGACGGGTTTTCATGAAAGAAATCAACAATTTAGGCTTAAAATAGGCACTAAGGATAATATGAAAATAGGTAGGCTAGAAAAGCTCAAACTATCCAAAGAAAGACTATTATCGTCATCCCTAAGTTAAATCATGATTGTCTTTCTTATTTCGCCTCAAGAAGTATTCAAGTAAGTTCTAGAACTCTATGAATTTTAGTAGAAAAATAGGTTTAAAAACAATGCAAAGCATTTGATCAAGAACTACTTCGTCCAAGTGAGTACAAAAAGTCATGCATAAGCCATAAATGATATATAACATATGCTCTATAATCTATCATAAAGACATGCACTAAAAATATAGCTTGAAATCTCCAAAAATTCAGAAAAATTTTGAATATTTTCGCTCAAAATTTGCTTGCTCCCAAGAAGGCTAAAGTATGTGTATAGAAGACTTGTCAATCAAATCACTCCCCCACACTTAAACATGAACATTATCCTCAATGGCCAAATCAATATAACAAGAACAACAATACCATGGGACCAAAAATATAAAGGAGCAGAGATAAGAGAAACAAACTTCCATTCATTTGGGATTGTGGCGTACAAGATCAGAAATGCTTGAAGAATGAGGCATTGCCAAAGTACCTAAAAAAAATACAAAAGAAAACATGCCAAAGCATAAAAACTAGAAAAGAAAATAAAGCTAAAACAAAAGAAAGAAAGAGAATAAATGAAAATAACCGCCTCTTGAGAAACCAAAAAGTTCTATGCGGTAGTGTCGAAAAGCATCTCCACCTGCTTGGGGTTGGAAAATCCTTCCCCCACATAGCGTTTCACGCGATTGCCATGGACTTTGAAAGTTCCATGAGTAGGATGAGTAATTTCAAGGGTGCCAAAAGGGAATACCTTGCTCTTAAACGAGAATTGAAGAGCAACACTGGATCGCCTTTCTTAAATTCATGTTGTTGAGCGATATGCTTATCATGCCACTTTTTGACCTCTTCTTTATAGCACATTAAATTATCACAAGCGTCCGCCGGCAATTCTTCCAAGGCAAGGAGTTGAAGTAATCTAGACTTGCCAGCTGACTCAAGATCAAGATTAACAAGTTTAATAGACCAATAAGCCTTATGCTCAATCTCGACAAGTAAATGGCAAGCTTTCCTGTAGACTAACTGAAAAGGAGTTGTGCCAATTGGAGTTTTAAAAGCCGTCCTA
Organism: Voacanga thouarsii; assembly: GCA_026120185.1. Lineage (NCBI taxonomy): Eukaryota > Viridiplantae > Streptophyta > Magnoliopsida > Gentianales > Apocynaceae > Voacanga > Voacanga thouarsii. The sequence continues at coordinate 2,445,109 of JANUWF010003370.1, forward strand.
TATGCCCAAAGAGTGTCGTCTAATTTTCGACTCCAATCCTTTCTAGTATGGTTAACAGTTTTTTCCAAGATTCTTTTGATTTCTTTATTAACCACTTCAACCTGTCCACTGGTTTGGGGGTGATAAGGGGTAGCAAACCTATGGTTCACTCCTAAATGTTGGATAACTTTTTCCATTCGTGTATTACAAAAATGAGTCCCCTATCACTAATAAGCACCTTAGGCACACCAAAACGGGTGAAAAGTTTTTTTAGAAATTTTACCACAACCCTTGCATTATTAGTGGGTAAAGCTTGGGCCTTGACCCATTTAGAAACCTAATCCACTGCCACCAAAATATATTTACTCCCCAAAGAATTAGGAAATGGTCCCATAAAGTCTATTCCCCAACAATCAAATACTTCACAAGCTTGAAAAATTTGTAATGGCATCTCATTAGATTTGGAAATGTTACCTGTACGTTGACACCTATCACAACTTTGGACAAACTTGTGGGCATCTTTGAACAATGTGGGCCAATAGAATCCAGAGTTGAGCACCTTTCATGCAATGTTGTTGGCTTGGTAGTGGCCTCCAGCAAGGCCTTCATGACAATGTCTAAGAATATCCTCTCCTTCCCTAGAGTCCACGCATCATCGAATGATTTGGTCCGCACAACACTTAAACAAATTGGATCTTCCCAAAAGTAATGCCATACTTCGGAGAGGAATTTCTTCTTTTGTTGCATCGTGAGGTCTTTTGGAGTAATTCCTGCAACCAAGTAGTTAGCAAAGTCAGCGAACCATGGGGTGTTTGGAATCTCACCTTCTATGAGCAAGAGTTGCTCATTCGGAAAAGCGTCATCGATATCTTCTTCTATCAAGGATTCCAAATTTGGATTGTCCAATCTTGATAGGTGATCCGCAGCTAAGTTTTCTACACCCTTTTTGTCCCTGAACTCCAAATCAAATTCCTGCAATAATAGAACCCATCTTATCAATCTTGGTTTGGAATCATGTTTGGTTAGTAGGCACTTCAGGGCTGAATGGTCCGTATAAATGATGACTTTGGATAGAATAAGATAAGAACGGAATTTATCAAAGGCAAACACTATGGCAAGCAGTTCTTTCTCCGTTATTGTGTAATTTTCCTGTGCATCCGTTAACGTCTTGCTTGCATAGTATATAGGTTGGAAGTGCTTATTCCGTCTTTGTTCCAATAATGCACCAACTGCAAAATCACTTGCATCACACATTAGTTTAGAATAGGTGAATTAATCAACTTGTCCTTAAGTATTGTAAAAGCGTTGAGACATTTTTCATCAAAATTAAACACAGCATCCATTTCAAGTAAAGAAGTTAGAGGTTTTGAAAATTTTGAGAAGTCTAAGATAAACCTCCTGTAGGGTGCATGACCAAGAAAGCTTCTTATGGCTTTTACTAAAGTAGGGGGAGGTAGCTTCTCAATTGCTTCAATTTTTGCTCTATCAACCTCAATACCCTTCCTTGAAATTTTATGCCCTAACACAATACCTTCTTGTACCATAAAGTGGCATTTTTTTCCCAATTAAGCATGAGGTTAGTCTCCTCACATCTTGCGAGCACCTTTTTAAGATTAGATAAACACAAATCAAATGAATCACCAAAAATTGAAAAATCATCCATAAATACCTCCATGATTGTCTCACATTAGTCCTTCAAATATAGCTATCATGCACCTTTGGAATGTTCCAGGACCATTACAAAGACCAAATGGCATCCTACGATATGCAAAAGTACGATATGGATACGTAAAAGTGGTTTTTTCTTAGTCCTCCGGAGCTATGGGAATTTGTAGGTAGCCAGAAAATCCATCTAAGAAACAATAATACTCATGTCCAGCTAACCTTTCCAGCATTTGGTCAATGAAAGGGAGAGGAAAATGATCTTTTCTAGTGGCTTTGTTTAGCATCCTATAATCTATACAAAACCTCCAACCCATGACCAATCTCATAGGGACTAACTCATTTTTATCATTGGGGCTCACCGTCATTCCTCTCTTCTTTTGTACCACTTTAGTAGGACTCACCCAAACACGATATCAGAAATAGGGTAAATGATGCCTGAATCTAAGAGCTTAACCACCTCACCTTTTACCACTTCACTCATATGTGGGTTCAACCTATGTTGGGGTTGTACTATAGGTTTTGCACTTTCTTCCATCAAGATCTTGTGTGTGCAAAAGGATGGACTAATGCCTTTAATATCAGTGATCTTCCAAGCTATCACTCCCTTATATTTTCCCAACATACTTACCAGCTTGGTCTTTTGTTCTGGATCGAGATCTTTGGCAATGATGACAGGCAACTTACATTCTTTAGCTAAGAACACATATTCGATATGCTCGGGTAGGTCTTTTAAGTCCAATTCGGGAGGATCTTCTATAGATGATTTCATTCTCCTTAAACTACTTTTCTCTATTTTCAAATTCTACAGCCCATCCTCATTGTGGAATTCCTCCAAATACACCATTGATGTTTCCATCAATTCCTCCTCAATAGATTCCTGCATCAACTCAAAAATTGGTTTGTCAAGAATATCAACTCTTAAACAAGAATCATCAGAAGACAGAGGGTGTTGCATACCCTTGTGGATTTGAAGGACTACTTCCTCATCCCCAACTCTAAATGTTAACCTCCCCCCATGAACGTCAATTAATGCTTTTGATGTAGCTAGGAAGGGTCTACCTAAGATTAAAGGGACTTTGGAATCTTCATCTATGTCAAGAATAACAAGATCCACGGGAAATATGAATTTATCAACTTTTACCAACACATCATTATGTCCCTAGGATATTTGATAGATGTATCTGCGAGTTGAATACTCATCCTAGTGGGCTGTGGTTCTCCTAGGCCTAGCCTTTTGAATGTTTTATATGGAAATAAATTAATGGTAGCACCTAGGTCAGCTAATGCATTACAGACATGAAGAGTGCCAATTAGACATGGGATAGAGAAAATCCCTGGATCTTTTGCTTTATATGGAAAATTCAAGTTGTCTTGCAGGATGGCGGAGCATTCTTCATTGAGGACGACTGTAGATAACTCTTCCAATCACTTTTTGTTGACGAGAATGCTTTTGAGGAATTTGGCATATTTGGGCATGTGAATTAAAGTTTTACTTAAGGGGATGTTTATGTGCAGTTGTTTAAATACCTCAAGGAATTTGTTGAATTGAGTATCTTTTCGGGCCTTATGTAGACGAGTAGGGTATAGTATGTTAGGCTGAAAAGTAGGTTTTTTGGGAGGTGGACAGGGGATAGCCGACACAGGTTCCAGTACCTTAGTTGGTGCTGATTCGGTTCTGTGTTGTGTGGTCTTGGGTTTTTCGGATAGCTGGCGCCAATTTTCTTCTTCCAGCGGGCGCTGGTTGTCATTTGGACTGTCTGGTAATTCGTTTCCCCTTTGCAATGTGATAGCAGCTGTTTCCTCACTGGCTATTGGGATTAGGTTGTGGGATTGTATTACCATGTCCATAAAAAACCAGATTTGTCATTCCATATTGTAGGTCATTGCTTCGAATTTCTCAAATGTGGAGTTGATTTCTTGGAAACGCCTTATGACATGAACAACAAATTTCTCAATTAAGGTTTCAAGCTCTGCTAGTCTTGGTGCCGCGAGTGTCATCTTAGGACTGCAATGGAGGTACTGCCCCGCATTAGACTTCCTCGGATTCCAATTCGCCATTTCTCCTACACATAAAGGCGAGTTAGATACGAAATTACTAATGAAAACAAAATTACAGGATTACAAAATTAGTAAATCAAACAGAGTCCCAGTTAGTAGGTTATGTTAGGTTACAAGGGTGTACAAGAAATACAAACGATAGCCCCTTTTTGTGAACAATTAAACATATCTTACATATCTACATATTTACATGGTTAAATCAACAAAATCCAAGCTTTCATGCTATTATTCCCCAGCAACACGCCAAACACTTGATGTTTTTGGCATGAGGAAAGAATTATTAAACAAATAAACACAGATTTATCCCCGGCAAGGGCGCCAAAAATTTGATGTGTTCGGACTTGGGTATAAAAACCATACAACAACTAAGCACATTCCCAATCAAGTTTAAATTAAAACGTTCAACCCAAATCACACAAATGAGCAAGCGTACTCCTCATTAATCGAGCATAGGGTTCAAACGAGTTTCGATCCTCCAGGAACAAGTAGACATTAATTACCTTCCTTTCATTGTTTAACCAATTCGATAAAGTGACAAACAAAGTAAAACAAAACAAAATAAAATAAAATAAAAATAAAAATATATACATGTCAAGGATGGAGAAGTATGTAATTCAAACCATTGTTTAGACAAACATGACCTCAAACGACCTAACCATTATCATAACTAATCATTCTTGGCACCATGAAGGATAAAGGTAAATTAGTACCACTTGGTTTGTCTTAACTAATTACTACCTTCTAGATAAACTAGCATCACTTGGTCTGTCTCAACTAATTCATCCAAAAGATTCATTAAACACAATCCTTAATTAAATTTCCTTGGTTTGGCAAATTTAAAACATGAAATTAATCAATGAATCCTTGGTCTGGGAAACATCAATTAACCTTTAATTACTCAACCCTCAGCAATTAACCTCTTTGGTTTAGTAAGTTAATAGCCAATAAATATGAAATTAATCAATTGCAACCACCATCAACCACTTTGGTCTAGCAAGTTAATGAAAAGAAACAACCAATTAATCTCGTAATACGCTCAAGTAATTAGATACCAAGAAGAACAATCAATTAATCAAAAGATCAAATAACTCTAAAAATCATGAGCATCTAAAACAATATCAAATTACAATAACACAATTAACACATCATTGTTCAAGAAAAAGAAAACAAAGTAAAAGAAAGCACTCATAGATAAGCCTCCTTCTTCTTCCTTTGAATACCATCCTGTACAACCCTTCTTGAACTTGAAGAATTCCTTCTTTGATTGAGTAATTTTCTGCGATGATCAATGAATTATCCCCTTTTCCCTTATGTTTTTCATCTATTTATAGGCTTAGGAAGTGCCTAAACTCGTAGGTACAAGGTTCTTGACCGAGTAGAAGTTGAACGATACTAAAACTCCTCAACTTACCAAAAACCGCGTACAAAAAAATCAAGCACCGCCTTAACATCAGGGAACATCCGGCACCGCCTAGGCTCTTGGAGCCGGCTCCGGTTGTGTTCTGTTCCTCCACTCGTTCACCAATTTTTCTTCGAATTTTGCACAATGTGTTCCAGAATGTAGCCGGTGCCACCTTATTCTGTTCTGCTCTGTTTCGACAATTTTTCCGTCGCTTTGAAGTTCATTTCAACAATGCATGTCTAGCGCTGGTTCTAGGGTGCTAGCCAGCGCTGCCTCTCCTCTGTTTTGCGACGTTTTTATTTTGTTATACCTTAAAATTCAGAAATAAAGAACAAAATACCTTTCCAATGGTAAAATCTCAAATATGAAGGAATATGACTAGTTATTGAACAAAATGTATTACAAAAGAACCTCAAATAACTAGGAAAATTTTGACTAATTTAGCCCCTATCAGCGGTCAAAGTCACGAGTGCAGTCAAAATGATAAACATGCCCCCGATACCCCGGGTAGCACAATTCGCACCAAAATGTGCGTCTCATTGCACTGATCAATTTCTCTTTCCAGAGTACCCTAAAATTCTTATTTTGTTTATCTTAATAGCCTTTCAAAAATTTAGGGTACGGGTACAACAAATCTAATAATTACATCCAGGTCCTGACAAAATTTTATTTCACCAAAGTATTCGTCTCAATACACCGATCAACTTTTGTTCTAGCCATTGATATAAATTCTCATCCTATTACAGAGAGTAGCCAACCGAAATTAAATAAGTGGAGTGTTACATTCTCCCCTCCTTACAAAAAATTTCGTCCTCGAAATTTAGCCTACACTTGGAATAAATCTTGGTACTTTTTCAATATCCTCACTTTCATTTTCCCAAGTTACATCATACACAACATGATGATTCCACAATACTTGTACAAGTGGAATTTTCTCATTCTACAATTCTTTTTCAGCATACTTCACTATCTTAATAGGCCCTTCCTCATTCTTCAAGCTTTGAGTCAACTCAATGGGTTCTTCATTCAAAATGTGGGCAAGATTAGCCACATATTTTCGTAGTTGGGGCACATAAAACACGTTGTGAATAACTTGAAGTTCCATTGGTAACTCCAAATCGATAGGCAACTTTCTCAATTCTCTCGATAATAAGGTACAGTCCAGCGTCTTTTCTTGTTCTTTGATTCTTAATTGTTGTTGTGGAGCCAACAAGAATACATGATCTTATTCTACATTTTCCAAATCTCTCTTACGTCGATTCATATGACTTCTTTTTTTTTTTTTTTTGTCTACTCTAAACTGTCTCCAACTTGATGCTAATCATCATCATAGGATGTCAAATTTTTTCAAAACCCAAAGCATCTTGTTCACCCATTCTTCTTTTTGGACTTTATTCCTTCCATAAAGAGCTTCAAATAGGACCATTCTAATTGTTAATTGATAACTATTATTGTATATAAATTCTACATACGCTAAATCATCAATCTACTTGACTCCAAAATTTCAAACGCATGCTTAGAACATGTCTTCCAAAATTCCATTCACTCGTTCTATCTGTCCATATGCATGTAGGTACGCTGCTATGCTGAACTTTATTGTGGTCCCATACCTCTACTACAGCTTAGTCCAAAACTTTGAGGTAAATATAGGATCTCGATTTGACATGATACAAGCGGATACTCATACAGTCTGATTACTTCCTCCATATAGATTTCACTTGACTGCTCTAAGGAATTCTGTTAATTAATAGGAATGAAATGAGCAGACTTAGTTAGTCAATCCATTATCACCCAATAGTATCTTGCCGCTCCACTATCATAGATAATAAGGTCTATAGTAATTTCATCCCAATACCACAACAGAGTAGATAATAGTTGTAACCCTCCAGGCTGTTGCTGATTGGCTTTCCTTTACTGACAAATTAAACATCGTGTTACAAAGTCCTTTTCCTTACCAATCCACCAATAATGCCATTTTAGGTTCTAATACATCTTTGCAGCTCCTTGATAGGTGGTATACATACTCCAAGGTGCCTCTGCTAAACATCTTATCTCATCGCATATTGTTTCAAAATACAAAGCCGGCCGTGGTAGCAATTAATCTCATCATTGTCCTTTCAGAACTCATCTCCTCCTATATTCGCCTGGTTCTACACTAACTTTTGCGTTTTTCATCTTCATCTTGCTCTCTCTCTGACTGTTGTAGGAAGGCAAGTTGAGTGGAAGTATTACTTATCCTTATTTCTTCGTCTGCTGCAAACACTTCTAATTCCAGAATTTGTAACGTCCGAAGGGCTAATAAATTCGCCTTCCTACTAAGGGCATTTACTACTGTGTTTACTTTTCCAGGATGATATTTAATTGGACATTAAAATCCTTCCAAAATTTCCATTCATCAACTTTGCCTTAAGTTCAAATCCTTCTTGAGTAAGAGCATATTCAAACTCTTGTGGTCAGTGAAGACTTCTAACTCAGCCCCACATAAATAATGTCTCCACTCCAAAAGGGCAAACACAATAGCAACTAACTCCAAATCATGTGTAATGTAATTATCCTTATGAGGTATCCACTTCCTAGAGATATAAGCTGTCACCTTTCTCTCCTGCATCAATACTCCTCTCAATCCTTCCTTTGACACATCTGTGTACTCCTCATAAGGCTTGTCCATCATTGGCAATGTTAAAACAGGAGCAGAGCTTAATCCTTTTCTCAACTCCTAGAATTTTCCCTCATATTTTCCAAGTACAAACATAAGGAACTTTCTTTTGGGCGAGTCGATTCAAAGTAAAGTTATCTTAGAAAATATCTCGATAAATCTCTAGTAATAAATATCCTACAAATCACGAAAAACATCATATTCGGTTAGGATCTCGGGACGTCTCTAGTTCATCACTGCTTTAACTTTTGTAGGATCTACTGTACTTGCGACTTTGGATATCACATGTCCTAAGAATGCTACTTCTTGTAGCCAAGACTCACACTTACTGAATTTTGTATATAGTTTGGACTATCTTAACTTTCCTAACATTTTCTGAAGATTATTGTTCATGATCTTAGGGATCTTTGGAGTACAGTAGAATATCATTTATAAATAGAGCCACAAAACTGGGCCGAATGTCTGGTGCATTGGATCTATGAAACAGCAGGCATTAGTGACACTAAAGGGGCATCACTACAAGCTCAAAAAGTCCGTATCATTAAATGCAGTTTTCAGTATATTTTCTTCCCGAATCCGAACTTAATAATATCCTTGCCTTAAGTCTAACTTTGAGAATCATCCTGCCCTTCGTAACTGATTGAACAATTCATCAATCATAGGTAATGGATATTTATTCTTTATCGTTATTTCTTTTAACCTCACAAATCTATATACATCCGTGGTAACTCAACTTTCTTTCTAACAAATAAGATAAGTACTCTCCAAAGTGAAGTACTAGGCCAATTGAATTCTGGCTCCATTAATTCTTGTACTTATTTCTTAAGCTCTTGCAATTTTGTAGGTACTATTCAACAAGGAGTTCTTGAAATTAGTTCTGCCAATGTCACTAACTCAACAGAAAAATCTACTTCTATTTTCAGTAGTAATTCTTTCAATTCCACTAGAAAAACATCTAAATACTCTTTCATAACAAGAACTTCTTTGGGTTTCTTAACCCCTCCTTGCTTATTAATTACATAGGCCAGGTACCTAGTACACTTTTTTTTTTTTTTAGTTATCTTCCGAGTCTTAAGTCCCGATATACAAGTATTATTTTTTCTCCCAACCTCGTCTACAATTTCCAATACAGGTTTCCCAGGCTGACAGAATTGCACTATTTTATGTCTTCAACCAATCTTGATTACGATGCTGGGATAGCCAGTCCATGTCCAAGATAGCATCTTAGTCCTCTATGGGCAGGCATATCGAATCTCCTCCAAAATTTCATTTTCTACTAAGATCTTACATTCTTCATGTACTTTCTTACTGTTCATTTACTTTGCCAATGGGGCACTGACAAGCATTTCTTATGAAATTTCTTCCTCCTTTTTATCCCCATAGCATCAAGAAATACATTAGCAGTAAAGGAATGCGTAGGATCTACCAATACATTAGCAACATGATTTAAAGCTAAAGAGTGTACCTTTCACTACTATGACATGATCATCAACCTTCTTTGATACAATCACTCGAGCATTTACTTGGTTTAGCAAATTCGGCTATAGGAGTAGAAGCCTGTCTAGGTTCTCTCTTTCTAGTCCTGACCTCTGCCCCTGATTGTTTCTTCTCGGTTGGCTTTATCCTCCTATCATTTGGAGGTGAAGGAAATTGAAAGTCTTATGCCCTTCCTTCCTATAGTTAAAGCATCTAAAAGAGGGTTGTTCTCCAATCGGGTCTCCCCTCCTCTGCATCATTCCTTTTTTCTTCCATCGAGGTCCTCCAGATCTTTTCTGACTCATACCCTAAAATTCATTTCGATTTCTCCTACTTATATTCTCATTTATTCTAGCATTCTCATTGGCTCTAATAATAGTCCCAGCCATCCATTGAATGGTATCAACCATTTTCTAGAAGATTTAGAACATAAAATAATACAAATTCACAAGGTGGAAACCTTCCACAGGCGATTCCTCCACCATTGGCTCAGGGTTATGTTAAGTAGTTTGCAATGATCATCCAAAAGTTCATTTAGGAGATATTTGTATAGTTCATACAATTTTGCTAGTAAAACGATATAACATAACTCCAGAGCAGGCACAAAAGAGTTGTAGTGCACATAGCAGGATCATAAATATATTCATTCTTATCAAACACAAAGCTAGTACAAAATTCATGTGCCGAGCACAGAGTTATGTACACTGGCCAAACTGAACATATCCTACTACACATATCCATATCTTATCCTCCCGCTCATCGTTATCACAATCTGAAATGGGAGGTTCAGAATTAGTAGGAATCGTATAAGGTTCAATTGCATTGAATCCTTCACCTTCCTCCACGTCAGGGTGTATGAAGGCGGTCGGGCCAGTTCTGGTCCAAGGGAAACGTCTTGGCACACCAGCTCGGCAGATAATCTTAATCCTCCTAAATCTTTTTACACGCAAATGTTCATCTATCTCTTTATTCCCATCATCGCTATACTCATCCATTAGGCACTTGCCTTTACCACCCTTATTCGTCATACCTCACAATGAAAGAGTTCTATCAATCCCTATGACGATGCTACAGTCTATAAAATTAGGCTCTGATACCAATTGTAACACCCCTACTAAAGGTAACAGTGAAAGTATATCAATATCAGGTGTCGCCCCATCCAGTTACCCAGACAAGGGGTCTATATATTGGAAAATCCAACAGAGTATGCAAGTTCCAAATCCATACAACGACCTATACTGATGGTCACATGCACATCTATAGTAAAAAATCTTATACATGAAAATTTCCATTCAACATCCGTAATAAAGTGTATTATCCAAAAGGGAAACGTCCGGACCTATTCTGCTCTCACTATGGTATCGTCCCCTATCCATAGGTCTTTTTAACTCCGGATCCAACAAAAAGTTAAGATAAAAGACACGTGTGAGTGAAAATTACCCAGTGAGTCCCGTGTGTGCTAGTGTTTTTCTTATGAAATCAATTATCAATTTCTTGACCGAAAATAACTTTAAAACTGGGAAATAGAAGCAATTGATAGATTTGGGTTTAATTTGTCTTATACATATAAAAAAACATAGTTTCCAAATATATGGCCACTAATTTTAATAAAAGCGGGTTCTTCTCCATCTAGAAGGGCGACCTGCGTGCAAAGTTCAAGGAACTTCGCCTTCGGCTACACAGTTTCTTGTGCTAGGAACTGCACCTTACAACACGTCACCTATGTCATGCCGAAGCGGTGAGTGTAAAAATGTACAGCTCACCTAGCACTTAGGGATCTTTTACTTCCCACCATAAGCCATGGGTCCCAATCCTGATGTTAGTCACCATCGAGGTGGCAAGGAGTCAAATGCATCGAGTGTTCCCGCTCGGCATCCTGCAAATGACTTAAAATCAAGAAGCGCCCGCAGACGCAGCAATTGCCAGGCTCAAAACAGCTAGCCAGGATGACTCATCTCAATGTCCTGTTGCCCTGTTTGGAGTAAGACAATCCCTAGACCTGATCAAGTTACTTGGGGTTGTCTATCTCTAACATAAGCTAGTACAAAGATCAAAGTCCTTGCTGAGTACTCAACGTCAACAATACTAACCCCGTCTGACTGATTAGGCCAGAGGGTCATCTGTTCCCACAACATTTTCAAATCAAAATATTTTTGGGGCCAAACGACATTTTCCAAAATCATGTTGAAACCAGAAAAAGGGATCTATTCACACAACAAAACGTGTTTCCAAGAGTATCCGGGTCATTTTCTCTGTACTCGATTACAAAATTCATGTCCAAGGGTATTCAGGTCATTTTACCGATACCCAATTCCAAAAGACTTTTCGAGGGTATTCAAGTCATTTTACCCTTACCCGATTTGAAAAATATTCACTAGAGTTCCAATAAGGATATTTCAGTCATTTACCGAATATCTGAGTTCCAAAGGTTTTCATAAAACATTCCAATAAAGGCATTCCATTCAATTTATGGATATCCGATTCCAAAATTTACCATTTTCTGAAAATCCCAAATATTTAATCCAAAAGGACTAAATTCACAAAATTCATGCTTTTGTCATTCAGTATGGTTTCCAAGCTAATTGTAATGGTCAATCAAGCCTAAAATGGCATAAAAGTAATTCTTTCTCAGATAAATCTTAAACATATTCAGGGATTTCCAAAATGATATTTAATATAGCATTTTATGGAAAAACAAAGCACACTAGCTTTAGAAAGAGTTTAGAAAGCCAAGGGACTCACCTTGAATCACTTATTACCTAGCATTATAAATATTCGCTAAGTCGTCACCAAGGCCTACAATAATGATAATTCATAATGCATTTAGTATTCTATGTTTTTCGACCATAATATACATATGACTATTGTCTAAGGAAATCACCTCATTTCTCATTTCCTTTCATGCTTGAAACGAAATATAATTCTTGCACACTTATAATCCATCTCATAATCCCATCATCCTCACATGAATATAATAAATCCATAAAAATTCTCATTTAACCCACCAACATAATTAAAATCAATCCATGCATTCATTTGTTCTTAATAACATTCTGCAAATTTCCAGTTTTGACACCATAACTTGTTTTGCTCATAACTTTCAATCGACAAATCCAAATGATGTCAAACCAATTGTAAAATATCCTTAAGACATTCCTTTACAAGTTCCAATTCATGGAGTACCAATTATGTTGTCCATTTTGTTCAGTTTTAGACACAAAGATCCAGTAGTAAAATCCCGTCACTGATTTGGCACCTTTTACTATTTTCACCATAACTTTTTATCTGTAAATCCGATTAACCTCAAACCTGCTCCAAAATGCCTCTACGATCCTTAGCTACAAAGATATATGCCTGCTTTGTTCAAATCCAAAAACGTTACAGATTTACTGGACATAAAACCTCCCATGACTTTCTGGAAATAAACCCATTGTCCAGCAAAACACATTATATCTTCATTCCTTGTTTATTATATGAATACAAATTAATTCAATCCAATCTTCCTTTTAACACCCTTAAAGCCACTGATTTCGAGTCATACATAAAACAGAAAATTTCACCATAGCACAACAAGAAAACCGGCAGCATCAATCATAACATATATCCTTGAAAGTTTCTTAACAATTATCTTATTTCCAGCTTCATTTCTTTTTCCTAATTCAAGAACAACATGCAGCCATAATTAAGTCTCTAAAACACTTCCAAATCTCCATCAAACATCACACAAACACAGCTAATAGGATGCCATCCCATCCACCACATATACACGCACACAAGAACAGTTTTCACACAACTTCACCTAGCTAGTTTCCATAATTCATTCATAACCTCTCATAATATGTATACCAAAATGATCTCCATACTGTATATAATAACTTTACTTCAAGCAAGATAGATCCTTACCTTTTCTTTGCTGCGTTTGGAAGCTAAACAGCCCAAGCATATTCTTGTTTTTCCTTCTCTCTCTCTCTCTCTCTCTCTCTCTCTTCTCTTCTCTATTTTCTTTTTCCTTTCTCTTCTCTTTTTCGTCCTTGTTTTCTGCGAAATTTCGGCTATCTAAAGCCATTTCAGCCTGCCTTCATGGCCTCTATATAGAGAAATATGGTCTTCAAGTCAAGGATGCATTAAATGGTCTCAAACATTTGGAAGCCCTTGATTGATCCACCTAGCTACTTAGGTGTCCTTTAGAGTATTCAAGAATTCTAGGGAATTCTTTTGAAAGTCCTTGCATGATTGTTCATGTAACCAATCATAGAATCAACACTAGGTGAGTTTTCATTGGTCCATATGGTGATGAGGTGTCCATTTAGGTGGCACATAATAATGACTAAGCTTAGTAAAAATATTTATTTATAAACTTTTATCTCAACTTATCACAACCAATCAAATAGAAACACTTGAACTCATTAACCAATCACTAAATGACATTTATTTTCATCCACCAATCATAAGAAGCCGCATGTCACATTTCCAACCGCAATTTTCTATTTTCTTCAAAATGATCAAAATCGGGTCCGTAGCGGAAAAATATTTATTTCACTATTCAACTCCAAAAATTTCACTGAATCCATTGGTAACACTTAAATTCTTCAATTCCCTCTTTACTTGGTCAAATTTGCGGTCAAAGTCATGAGTGCGGTCAAAATGACAAAAATGCCCCCGATACCCTGGGTAGCACAATTCGCACAAAAACGTGCGTCTCATTGCACTGATCAATTTCTCTTTCTAGAGTACCCTAAAATTCTTATTTTGTTAATCTTAATAGCCTTCCAAAAATTTAGGGTACGGGTAGAACAAATCCAATAATTATATCCTAGTCTCGACAAAATTTTATTTCACCAAAGTATTCGTCTCAATACACCGATCAAGTTTTGTTCTGCCCATTGGTATAAATTCTCATCCTATTACAGATAGTAGCCAATCGAAAGTAAATAGGTGGGGTGTTACATACTGTTGCTGTCAAAATAGGGAGCCGATGCAAATGGGAATCGGCTTCGTCTCCGACAAACACAAATGATCCGATATGATGCAACAAAAAATGGTATCAGATCTTTTTGAATCAAGCACTAGATTCCTTGAGCTTACTATAGAAAGGGCTCAAGAAGGTCAGCTGAGAATGCTAAACAGAAGGACTTTTCTCGGAGAATAGAATGATATTTGTATTAATCGGCTTAACGGGAAGTATAGAACAAGTGTTGATATTGAAAATACGAACAGAAACTGTAAGAAAAAAAACTATAAACAATGCTAGTAAAGAGAAGCTAGAACAAAGCAGTAAGAAAGTTGTAAAGAATTAAAATTCTAGACTAGAAAGCTGGAAATGATGATGAGGAAAAAGAAAATGAAATTGAATTCTGTTGATTGATGAGTTGATTTCCTTGTCCCTGATTTTGGGCGATGCTCCTCATTTTATACTTGCTGCGAACGAGCCACTAACAGAACGTGGAGTTACTTTCGACCAAAGAGTGCCCCCAACGATGGTGTAGAATTCTCGCACCGAAAGATTGGGAATCTATTTTTCCTTCTTATCGGCCCCGTGATGCCGATGTTGACCATGGCTATCGGCTGTTCGAAAGGTTGACTTTATCGGCTCGTCCCCATTTATCAAATCGGCATCAGCTCGAAGTAACCGTTGCATCGGCTCGGCAAAGTTAACGTCAACACATGCCCCCCCGAGTCCCGTTGTTTCAGCGGATGCGAGTCATCGAAATGATGGGAATCGTACAACTATTAATAGTAGCCATTCGTTTTCTGACAGAATCAAAACATCCCGAACGTAATGGAAAATTTGCGACGCCTTGGCCTTATAACCCGCGAACGGCCCAATTTCAAATTTCCTTATAAATAGCAGTGGTCCCCAATCGAAACTCCTTACTTTCTACTACTTCCTCCTTCTTTAGAATTCTACTGCTTTAGTAACTCATCGATCTCTTATCTTTCTGCCAAAATTTCCTGTGAACTGTAAATCTCTTTTTGGTAAAAAGATAACATTGCGATGGCAACCCCTACCGATCAAAACACTCTGTGCTTGGTCTAAGTCGATGCCAAACTGTTTGCTTTGGGCCCACACCTCTTGCTCGCAGACATTATCGCTGAGCACCTGCGGTTTGTTTTGCCGGCTGATTTCACTTTCCCTTTGCAACGGGACACTTTCACAACCGCCAATCTTCCCTCTTCTTTCCGCCATTGGCCCCGCAAACTCAAGAATTATAGAGAATGGCGAAACCACTGCCATGCCTGATTCGGGGCTATCTGGGCGCAATGGGAAATTTCGGACGCCATCATGATGACCGACTTTGAGATGGCTTTCGACCGCAACTTGTTTGCCACCGTCCTTCCCTTTTGGTCTTTGGCGATCAACGGCTTCATCTTCCCACACGGGATGCTTTCTCCTACCATTCTTGATATTTGCACCATCCTCGGCTTCCGATGTGATGGCAACGAGATTCCAAGGCTTCATGACGAAGAAAATTTGCCAGCCATTGAGGCGCGTCTGGACAAGGCCTCCTCTTCGTATGGTAACTTCATCAGCGCTCAACGAGGGGTGGAGGACACTCCTTCAAACCAAGAACAGGCGGCCTTCCTATAGCTTTGGCTATGTAAATATGTCATTTGTTCCCATTCCGCCGGAATCAGCAACGAGTACCGATACTATGTATCGGCTCTCCTAAGGAGCAAGAGGCGCTGTGACCTTGCCTCTCTAGTCCTCGCCTTGGTCTACCGTACCATCAATCAGCTGATGGCTGCCCTTGCTGTCGGGGAGGATCCGACCATCCTAAGGGGCTCACTCTGGATTGTCCAACTCTGGCTGTATCAATACTTGCCCAACTTTAGTGTTAGCCAACTTGCAAGCTCCCAAGCAGACTCTTCTAAATAGGCGACCGGCTATCGGCTCCTTCGGGTCCCCATAAATTCTGCTTCTGCCGAAACCATCGTCTCGTACCTCTACCGATGTCGAGACTTCCATGGCGCCATTTTCTTCCCATATGTTGCTCGCCAAGAGGGCCCCCTTTGGTTGAAAAGCTTGTCGGAAAGCCCTAAGGCCACACAAGAAACTCTTCTGTGCCCTCGGGAAATTCTTCTGGGGGCCAAGCCTGGAGCTCGGAGTGCTAAGACCTCCAGCGAGCGGTACAACCCTCATTGCTTCTCCCACTAATTCGAGCTGATACAGGACATTCCCGCAGATCCAGGGCATGTTTCCTCTTTCTTTGTAAAACCGGTGTTATCGGCTGAAGACGTACACACTTTAGCCGAACGTACTCAGGCCATTCTAAGGTCCTTTGAGTTTAAACCCTTCCAGGTGGTGCTGGAAACTTCTCCAAGTTTTGATTTATGGTGGAGGCTACTGAGTGGGGCCCTATTTTCGACCCCCATAGGCGTCTGGCTTCTACGAATTCCTGGGTCAGCCACCTCTCTGCCTGAACCACCTTCATCTGCTAAGAAAGGAAAACAGGTAAAACACCCTGTAAGTCCTGTAATAATGTCGACCTTACACACTCCCTTGGTGCAGAAAACCATTGCTGCTGCTCCTTTTATCCCGAAGGAGGAGGAAGAAGAGATCGAGGTTCCGCCCCTGCTCCGTCGATCCAAAAGGAGACATGACACACTGACTCCTCCCGTTTCCAAGGTTTATATTTGTCGATTCCTCTTTTCGTCCCTTTTGGCTTCCCCAATGTTCAGAAATTGTTTGCCTAACTATTAGCACAATCCTTTTCTGCAGAGGCGCAAATAAAGGGTAGGTCGTCCTGTAATCATCGACACTTCTTCTGGCTCGGAGGAAGACATTCCGCTCTGCTCTTTAGCTGAAAAGGCAGCTGAAAGAGCTGTCCCTCCGATGGTAGATACCCCCATGGTGGAGGCTAGGACTCTTCTTCCAATGGCTAGCGCGTCGGCTCCCCCATTAGTGACAGACCTTCCATCGGCTGAGCTACCGACTCCAAAAAGTCCACCTCCTGTTCCGCCAAGGCCTGACAAGCAATCAGTGGCCGATGTCGCTGAAACAACGCCACTCCTTCCCAGCCAGGAAATTGGAAAGGCTAATATTCCCCTGCTAATGCTAACGCTGGCCTCGGCGCTGGACTTCCTTGACGGCCTCCTAGGGGCTCCCTTGCTTGTTAAGAGATCCACCCTTGAAAATGTGAGTCGCACTCTTCTGTGAATTGTGCAATCAACCGATCCAGACATGCCCCCCACGCTTCGGGACTTGGCAATTGGGTGCCTGGGCAGATGCGCTTCACCGGTTGCTTCTTCTTTGACACGCAGTGCCGCCGAAATGAAGCTCATGACCAGTTAGAGCTTTTAAAATTGCATCGAGAGAATGCAGCATTTGCCGAGAGGGATTGCCGGGAATCCTTGGATCATCTTTCGCAACTACGAGCCGACATTGCTGAGGGGAATGGGAAAATTGAGCGGCTCAAACATCAACTGTCAGAAATCTAGAAAGAACTTGCCTCTCTAAAAAGAGCCCTGGAGCAACGACTTGCATCAGAAAAAGGATTCCAAGAAATGGTTAAAGCCATTGAAGATTTCCTTCTTAAGCATCATGACGAACGGCTAATGCTGGAGGCGGAAAAGGAACTGCTTAACGCTGAACTATCGAACTCAACTGCCTTACTGGATGAGATGAAGTCCGGGTGGGACTGCTTCATAGCCGAGCTGAACAAGGTTCTACACCCTTTGGCTACTGACGAAGCCGGTCCTTCTGGTACCCAAACTGAAAAAGCTGTCCTTTCGTCGGCCGAACCAGGGACTCAGAAGACAAATGCTAACGAGATGGCCTTGCCCCCCAAGGGAGGTATCGATACTGAGGCTAAGGTGACTGGAACAAAGCTCCCCTTTCCGGATCCGCAGCCAATGGAAACTGCCACATCTAGCCCAGCGCTCGCCGAATCGGAAGACCCTAATCGGCTAGTGATTGTTCCTTATCGGCCAATGCTTTTGCACAACGTCCCTTATGATGATAGTTGATTTCTTTTGTACTGACATCTATGACTATCTGATCGGTTTTTTGTGATCAGCTCAATATATGAAAACCAAATTTTCTTCTCAAGAAGATGCTCTCTCTCTCTTTTTTTTTTTTTTTATTCGCTAGTTCCTTCCCAAAATGCTGGATAGTAGCGTTTCAAGAATTTACCGTTAATTGCCTTACCAGCTTCCTTTCCCTCGGGTGTCGTTAGGCGGTAAGCTCCTCCATCAAAGACTTGTGTTACTAGGAATGGACCTTCCTAGGACGCGGACCATTTGCCATACTTTGGATCTTTTGGTGCAATGGGGAGAATAGTCTTCCATATCATATCCCCTTCCTGAAAGCTTCTTTCACAGACTTTCCGATTATAAGCCCTTGCCACCTTCTCCTTATGTTGCTTTATATTCTCCAGGGCAATCCACTGGTCCATATCAACTTGGTCTAGACTTAGAGCCAAAGTTGTCTGGCAATCTTCAGCCGTTAGACCATGCTGGTAGGCTGTTCGCGCTGACTGCAATGATATCTCAATAGGCAACATAGCGTCCTGCCCATAAGTTAGTCTAAATAGAGTAAAGCCAGTTGCGGTTTTAACAGCATTCCGATGGGCCCATAAGACTTCTTGCAACGTCTTATGCCATTTTCTTGGATTGTCTTCTACTGCCTTACGGATCATGCCGATTAGGGTTTTATTTGTTGCCTCTGCTTGTCCGTTGGCCTGTGCATAATAACGAGAAGAGTGAAGCAGCTTAACTCTAAACTGTGTTACGAAATTACATACCTGGTCCCCCGTAAATACCGTTCCTTGATCTGTTGTTATTGTTTCTGGGATTCCAAAACGGAATAGAATGTTTTGTCAGAGAAAGTTGACGACTACTGTTTGTGTCACGTTGGTCAGTGGTTGAGCCTCCACCCACTTGGTGAAGTAATCTGTTGCCACTAATATGAATGAATGCCTTTTTGCTAAAGGTGGATAGATTTTTCCGATGATGTCCAAGGCCCATCCACGGAAAGGCCATAGTTTAATAATCGGGTGTAATTTCGTGGAAGGCGTGTGCACTAAACGGCCATGCTTTTGGTAAGCCTTACAGCCAATCGCATAAGCATTACAATCTGTAGTCATTGACGGCCAAAAGAAACCATGACGTTGAAGTGTCCATTTTAGTTTTGGGCCTACTTGATGTGCTCCACATAAGCCTTCGTGTACCTCCGCCATTGCCCGTAAGGCATCTTCCTTGGAAAGACACTTTAACAAAATTCCAGAGTGACTCTGTCGGAACAAATCATTGCCTATTACTGTAAAACTGAGGGCCTTTCGTTTCACCTCTCGAGATGCTTGCCCAGTCGGGTTTCTTAAATAGTCAACGATCTCCTGTCGCCAATCTTCTTGATGCTCTGTCTTCGTTATCTGTTGGCACATCATTGCTTTCCTGAAACCTGAAGCTAGTTGAGCTAGATCGTTAGCACTTCGGTTTTCTGTCCTGGGGACATGGGCTAGAACGACCTCCTGGAACTGCTGCAGTAGTCCTTTTACCTCCTGCAACTTACCCAATAGCAATGGGTTAGTGCATTTATAATCTCCTACTACTTGTCAGATAACCACTTGAGAATCTCCTACAATTCTGACTATTCGAGCCTCCAGCGCTTTCAGAATCCATAATCCTAACAAAAGGGCGTCATACTTTGCCTGGTTATTAGTTGTCTCCTTCTTTAACTCAAAGTGAACCTTGCCCTGCTGTCCATTCGGAGACTCAAGAACCAGACCAATACCAGCCTTCCGTTGGGTACTCGAGCCATCAAATTGTAAAACCTATGGTTTCAAAGAAACGCACCTCTGTGGCTTGTTCCCATCTGTTAGCGGTATCCTTCAGTGAAGGATGCTCAGCTAAAAAGTCTGCAACAGCTTGTCCTTTTACTGCCCTCAGTGGCACATACGTTAGAGAAAAAGCATGTAATTTGACTGCCCATTTCATCAGTCGCCCATTTAGTAAAGGGCGGTTCAACAAAAGTTTGATTAAATCTACCTTGCATAGGATATGTACCTCCCTAAATAACAAGTAATGCTCTAGCTTTGTGCATGCATAGTGAAGAGATAAGCATAACTTTTCAATAGGGGTATACCCGGTCTCTGCATCCGATAGATTACGGCTAAGATAGTATACTGCTCTTTCTATTCCTTGCGGGTCATCCTGAGCCAGTAAACTGCCGATGGACTCTTCTGCAGCTGAGATATATAACTTCATGGGCGACCGGTTATGTGGAGGTGCTAACACCGGTGGATGTGATAAAGCCACCTTTATTTGATCCAACACTACCTGATGCTCTAGCTGCTAGATAAATTCCTGAGATGACTTTAATCATAACAACAGAGCAAATACCTTTTTGTTTTCCTGCAGCGTTTGTCAAAAACCGCAGTAAAAAATTATCTTCACCAGGAAACTTTATAGCTCTTTCTTCGTCTGAGGCGGCCTCGCTTGTAGAATATCCTGGGCCTTATTCTGATCGATCTTGATCCCCCTCTGGTGCACTAAAAACCCAAGGAAATTTCCAGCCGTAACTCCAAAAGCACACTTAGCCGGATTGATCTTCAAATAGTGCCTGCATCCAGAGGAAGGCTTCCTCCAAGTCAACCAAATGTTGTAGGAACATGGGGGATTTCACGACCAAGTCGTCTATGTAGACCTCCATGGTGCTGCCGATAAGGTCATGGAAGATGAGGTTCATGGCCCGTTGAAAAGTGGCCCCGGCGTTCTTCAAACCGAATGGCATGACCACCCATTCAAACAAGCCAATAGACCCTGGGCAACGAAATGCCGTTTTGTGTGTATCCTCTTCGGCTATGAATATCTGGTTATACCCTGAATAACCATCCATAAAACTTAGAAACTGGTTACCCGCAGCAGAATCTACTAACATGTCGGCCATCGGCATGACATACTCATCCTTCGGAGTGGCCAAGTTCACATTTCTGAAATCTATGCAAACACGCAACTGACCGTTCTTCTTAATGACCGGCACGATGTTAGATATCCATTCTGCATATCGGCACGTACGGATGAATCCGCACCGTAGTAACCTTTCCACCTCCTCCTTGATCCTGGGTAGCAATGCAGGGTTAAAACGTCTCGCTGGTTGTTTATGGGGTTTAAAGCCTTATTTCACAGGAAAGCGATGTTCCATAATGCTTCGGTCCAATCCTGGCATCTCATGATAGTCCCATGCAAAACAGTCTTTGTACCTGTGGATTAGACAGGTTATCCTATCCCTTTGCTCAATAGTTAAGTGCAAACTTACCTTGGCTGTTCTGTTTTCCCTCGCTTCTCCTATATCTACATCTATTAAGGGATCTTGAGCAACGAGGCCAGGAGCTCGTCAGACTTCTGGATCTTCCGGTCGTAAGCCGCCTAGTTCCTTAGTAGTGATCAAGTTATGGGCCATCGTCAGCTTGGCGTATTGGCTTGGGTCAAATGTCGGATGATAAAACAACGCCTCGTTCATGTGGATTTCGACTGAAAACAGATTAGGATCGGCTGGGATTTGCTCCACCTTCTCTCCATCCCAGATCAACATCATTTGGTGTAAAGTAGACGGTACGCAACGGTTTGCATGAATCCAATCCTTGCCCAATAAAACGGAATAAGCGGGCTTTGCCTGTCACTTTCACATTGTTCATTATTAGTTTTATCATCAGCACCCTTTAAGGCAGTTCCTTTTTTGCCTCTATCAGTATCATCATATTCTTGAAACCTTTTAAATTTCATTTCATGAGTTAAGAGAGACCCAATCAGTTCTTCAGTTAGTAGATTATTCAAGTCTTTAGATTCTTCCACAGCCAAAGCCTGAGGCTGCTAGCTTTTTGGCAAGGCATCGAGTATTTTTCTATTTTGCTCTCTAAGGGAATAGATTTTTTCCATATACCTTCAATCCATTCAAAATATTTGTGAATGTAGTGAACATATTAGTTATATTCTCATTCGGTTTCATGGTAAACAGCTCATAGTCAAGGACTAAGACTCCTAACTTTGATTCCTTTTCTTGATTTGTCCATTCATTGGTGACTTCAAGTAATTTTCATATTTTATAAGATGAATCACAATCACTAACCCAATTTTATTCATTTGCATCAAAGGCACAACACAATATATTCATTGCTTGAAAATTTAAGGACATTTTTGAAGTGTCCTCACTGTCATATTCATCACTCTATTTAGTCACTTTTCTGCCTTCGACAATTTTGAATGAAACAAATGGTTCCTTTTCAATCGGATTCCAAAGCTCAAAGTTGATTGAGCAGATGTAGATCATCATTCTATTTTTCTAGAAGGTATAGTTGCTTCCATTAAATACTGGCAATCTATTTGTTGAAGACCCTTCAATATATGATAGGGATGAAGTGTTTCCTATCTAGATCTTTCCTACAATGATGTTAGGCCGAAAACAGTGAAGACTAGTGCTCTAATACCAATTGATAAACCTTAAAGGGGGGAGAATAAGGTTTATGGCAAACAAATAAAGATTTTGAAAGATATAAAATCAAAAATGGGAAGATAAAAAATGGGTGAGTTTTAAAAGGGAAACTTTTTTTTTTTTTAATTTTTTTTACAGATTTGAATGTACTCAAAGATCTTTCAAAGTTTTACCAAGTGATGGGAAATCAACCATGTCAAAGAAGATATGTAATAACCCTCATTATACTTTGACTAGCTACTACTTTGTATGGAATAAGAATTTGTACAAGTGACCAGCATAAGAAATGATTAGTATAATGAGATGAACGTTTTAGGACGATAAAAATATTTAGGGGCATTATTGAGAATTTGAAATTGTAGGGACCTAGATGGAATTTTGAGTTGTTCTACCCATATTTTTATACTTCAATTGGTGACTACTTTGTACAGAGTGAGAATTTGGCAATAAGCACAGAACAAAAGTTGATTAGTATTATGAGGCGAACATTTTGGTATAATTTGAGTTTTCAGGGGTATTATCGTAATTTTATTCGCGATCAGGATTTTGACCGCAAATTGGAAAGAATTGAGAATTTTGATTCCTATAATTGAATTCAGTAAAATTTATAGATTTCATTTGTGGAATAAAATATTTTTCGGATACTGGCCGAAATTATAGTTATTTTCTGAGGAAATTCTAAAATGTGGTCGAAATTGAGATAATCGGCCGAATATGATTGGTGGATAAAAGCAAGTGTCAAAATACTATTGGAGGAGTGAAATACTTATGGGATTATTAAATTGTAAAAGCTTAAGAATTATCTATTTAAATTAAATCCACCAATAGGAATTTAACTTTAAATGGATAGCCTATAACACCCAACACCCTAGGTACCTAGATAGGATAGGATGTTGCCCCGTCTAAAGGACTAGGGGTCTTTATAACGACGTACAAAAGAAAAAAAATTGCTAAATAAAATTAAAGGAATAATTTCATTACATCCAGAAGTAAAACTTATATAAGTCTGGAATATCAAAACTAATAAATGTCTCTTGAAATAAATTCAAACCATATAAAAATAAATAAACTAGAGTTCATCTCCTAACACTTCACCTTACTCAATATAAACAATCCCTTGAAATCATGATATAAAAGGTGTGAGATTGACATCTCAGTAAGTCCTATGTGTGCAAGTGTCAATTGAAACCATTTCGTGCATGCATGTTTATCTAAATCACAAAATTGTGTTTGAAAGTCAATTTCACCAATAACAGTTATATCAAGGAGCCTTGCTCAATAAATCCAAAACATTTCACAATAAATCCTCGTTTCATCACATTCATAATTCATTAAATAGGGATTAGTAAATGATTCAATAATATAGTAACACAATCCATATCATGGTTACCACCATGATAGCTTCCCAATGTATTCTTTCAACAATGGGCAGTGGGGGATCCACCCACTAGGTGAGATATTCCTCCATCTATACTCCCAACATTCCGGTTGTCCACTCCAAATCAACAATGTCCACATGGACCAATTTTGCTATCTCGGACGGCTTGACTAAGTAGTACTATCACCTCTCTAAGTTGAGTTTATCTTCTAGAGGTGGCCTCCTACCAGAAGACTCACTCTTACTCTTCGAGACTAGTACCACTAGCCTACCCTCACTGAGTACTCAACATTTTCCAATTAGGGGCAGAATCATTTTTCCTTTTTCGAAAGTCTTTGATTAGTTTGATTGCAAAACGTGGTTTTCGTAATAGCATTTTCAAATCATTTGACAATAGTGTAAGAAATCATTTTTTAGTTTGAATAATTAAAATTTAATAAATTTGTTTTGAAAATAAAACATCCACGTTTCCAATCCAAGTATCACAATAATCCAGTATAACTCATCATTTTTAGTCAAGTCTCAATCCTTATGTCAAAATATCATATTGACATCAATTCCAAATTACATTGCAAAAATTACTAGCAAACATATAACTTATCTCAAAATAGTTATGCAGGGACTTACTTGGATAAATCACATCTAGATCCAACTCAATTGATTGCTCTTATTTCCACTCATTCCTTATCTAGGGCAAATAATCCCACAATTATAATTTTATCATTCCATCCATTATTTCATACAATATGACTCTTCATGATCTCCTTAATCACCTAATTAATCCCTAGTGTCTAAGGACTTTAATTCATTAAATCACACATATAACTTCCGTTTTACTATTCTATTGATCATAATCATGCATTGATCCAGATCAACTCACCATATGACAACTCCGATATCCAATTAACATAAAATCCTCATAAACAGTCCCATAAACATTTAAAGACCTCATCTTTGTCTATTTAGCATAGATCTAGATTCATCATGACAAGATACATCAATGTCCTATCTTATACATGATTTGTTTACGGCTTACATCAACATATTCACCAATCTAATTTATTCCTACTTTCATGCTAGACTCCATAAGCATCCTTAAGCCAATATTTTAAATTTTAAGACCATTTAAATTAGTAAAGATAGGATCTTGATTACCTCTTAGTGATTTTGGCTTAAAACACGGTAACTCCTTGTTGATTAGCTTGAGTTTAATCGATAGTTGAAGAGTTTGGTCCCCTTGGATGACCTTGATCAATACTCACCAAGGAAGGGATAAAATTAGTCCCTTGTGGACATGATTTAAGGAAGAAAAAAAAAAAAGAAAAGAATGGAGTAAGAGATGAATGGAAGAGTTGAAGATCAATTACCTTGTAGAGAGTCTCCGTTTTAGCTTTGTTTTTAGGGTAAGCTGGCCGAATTTTGGAGCAGGTTGAATGCTGGTTTTTTCATGAGTTTGAGGGGCTGAAAGGGTGGGGATTTTTGTGGTCTGCTGGATAGAAAAGTCTAGGGTTTGGTGTTTAGGTATTTGGAGGAGTTCTACCTTGCTATAGAGTCTTGATTACAAGAGAAAAGTTGGACAGCTTGTGTTCTTCTATGGGTGCCGAAATTGGACAGAAGTTTAGGGTTGATTGCTGTTGTATTTTTGTAGCTTAGGATGGCCAAAATTCTGGATAGAAAGTGGGAGGAAAATCTAGACAGAATGAGAGAAGAAATCTAGTTGGTTTTGGTCTCTATACTTGCGAAAACAAGAGAAGGAAAAGAAGTCTTTGTGTAGCTATATTTTGCTTGCTAGTTGGAGGTGTTTTTCTGCAGGTTTTTTGCTGAAGATTTTGTGCAGAATAGGGATGGTTTTGGTCGAAATTTTGAAGGAATTGGAGGGGAATTTCTGGTATTTTTTTGGCTAAAACAAAGTCCTAGTTGGTTAAGGTTTTCTTGGTTAACCCTAGCTAGGTTTTGGAGAGTTTAAGTTGAACTATATTTGTTGTAAGTGTGGCGGCAACTTGGAGGAAATTTTCTAGAAAAATATGTGAAGAAATTAGGTTATCTACTTAAGAATTAATTTAATTAATTTTCTATTTTAATTTGAGTAATTTTTAAATAGCTAATAAATAATTATATTGTAAAGGAAATTTTGGTTTCCTAATTCCTTGAAGCTTCCGAAATCTTCTTCCTGTTTCTTCCTAAATTTTCCAAAATCATCATCTTATCAAGAGATAAATACTTCATTTAAAATCCAATTTTTTTCCATTTATTTCCCTTTTAAAAATTATATAAGGAAAATTAAAATATGGAGATTTATCCCTTAAAAAGTGGCAACTACTCCATTAAAACCGATTGCATATATTCCTATATTCTATCTCCTAGTATATTACCTAGATATAGCTTTCAAAAATCTAGATTAGTAATCTTTACAATTCTCTAAAAGATTATAATAAGATCTAAGGAACAAAAATTTAATTTTCTCTCAAATATTTTATAAAATAATTTCCAAGATAAATCACATTCCTAATTTTTAGGAAATTGGTTTCCCAGGTGGCGGCATGTTGGGTATCTAACATCCATATCAAATATGGCACAACGGAAGAATAAAAGGAGATGCCATCCCAAGACCCGCATATGTGTGGAAAACAAGACATAAAGATAACAAAGGTAACAGCTTTTACCTTTCTTTGATCGTCCGAAGAACAAAACGCAACCTAGTAGAGTCGGCAATAGTCTCTTGTTTGGAACTTTTCCAATTTATTGCCCCTCCGCACAACGTAAACACATAGCCGGATTGTGATTTGAAATCATCTTTGTCAAATTGAAAACTAGCATCAGTATACCCGTTTACTTTCAAATCACCTTCTCCATATACTAAGAGCATATCCTTAGTCCTTCGTAAGTACTTAAGGATATTCTTTACAGTCGCCCAATGACCATCACTATGGTTGGATTGGTATGTGCTCGTCAAACTGAGAGCACAAGATACATTGAGCCAAGTACATATCATAGCATACATGATAGATCCAACTGCCGAGACATATAGAATCTTACTTATGTGATCCCTTTCAACTTGTGTCTTGGGAGACATCAACATTGAGAGGCTTACACCATGTATGTGACATGAGTAAGAATCCCTTTTTTTTTTTTGATTGATCCATGCTAAACCTCTTTAGCACTTTATCTATGTATATAGACTGTGAAAGACCAAGCAACCTTTTGGATCTATCTCTATAGATCATTATTCCAAGAATATAGGTTGCTTCTCCAAGATCTTTCATGGAGAATTGTTTGGACAACCAAATTTTAACCGTTTGCAAGATAGGTATATCGTTTCCTATTAGCAATATGTCATCTACATAAAGCAGTAAGAAAATGATTGCACTCCCACTAACCTTCTTATATACACAAGGCTCATCTATATTTTGAATGAAACCAAACTCTTTGATTGTTTCATCAAAACAGATATTCCAACTCCTAGAAGCTTGCTTAAGTCCATAAATGGACCTTTGCAGCTTGCACACCTTTGTGCCATCACTAGATGTGAAACCCTCAGGTTGTGTCATATACACTTCCTCAGTCAGATTTCCATTTAGGAAAGCTGTTTTCACATCCATTTGCCAAATCTCATAATCATAATGAGCAGCAATGGCTAGGAGTATCCTGATGGATTTCAACATGGCTACTGGCGAGAAGGTTTCATCATAGTCAATACCATGTTGTTGACGATAACCCTTCGCCACTAGTCGTGCTTTATAGGTAACTAAGTTACCATCCATGTCCATTTTCTTCTTGAAAACCCACTTGCACCCAAAAGGTTTAATTCCTTTGGGTAGATAAACCAAAGTCCATACTTGGTTGTTGTACATGGAATCCATCTCTGACTTCATGGCCTCAAGCCATTTGCCAGATTCTGAAATATTCAGAACATCCTTGTAGGTAGTAGGCTCATCTTCATCTATGAGCAATACATCATTGTGGTCACTAATGAGAAATCCATATCTCTCAGGTGGCACACGTATCCTACTAGATCTACGAGGTTCTTGTGTATTAGAAGGTTCATCTATTCTTTCAATAGATGTGGGGTTAGACGGTTGACCCTCATTTGTTTGATCTTCACGAACTTCACTAAGTTCAATCTTACTCCCACTGTCCCCTTTGAGCATGTGCTCCTTCTCTAAGAAGACGGCATGCTTTGAAACAAACAATTTGTTTTCGGAGGGTAGATAGAAGTAATATCTGAAAGATTCTTTCGGATATCCCACAAACAAACACTTGTCAGACTTACTTTTAAGTTTGTCTGACTGTGGCCCTTTGACAAAAGCAGGACAACCCCATACTCGCAAGTGAGATAACTTTGGTCTCTTACCAAAGAACATCTCAAATGGGGTAGTATCTACCGATTTTGTTGGAACTATGTTTAGTATATAAATAGAAGTCTCTTGTGCATACCCCCAAAACGATTTTGTTAGGTCTGTAGAAGCCATCATGGTCCGTACCATGTCTAGAAGGGTTCGATTCCTTCTCTCAGATACACCATTATGTTGAGGTGTATGTGGCGGAGTCCATTGAGATAATATCCCATTATCTCTAAGATAACTCAGAAACTCTTGGTTCAAGTATTCTTCTCCTCGATCAGATCTTAGAGTCTTAATATTTTTGCCAAGTTGTTTCTCTATTTCATTCTTGAAGTCTTTGAACCTTTCAAAGGCCTTAGATTTGTATTTCATTAAATACAAATACCCGTATCATGAGAAATCATCGATAAAAGGTTATGAAACAGTTATAACCTCCTTTTTGCTTGTATTGACATTAGGCCACATACATCAGAATGTATGAGTTCTAATAACTCCTTGGCCCGTTCTCCTTTTCCTAGAAAAGGAGTTCTAGTCATTTTACCTAGTAAACATGACTCGCATGTGCCATATGATTCATAATCAAATATCCCTAAGTCACCAAACTTATATAACTTAGAAACACGATTTTCGTTTACATGGTCCAAACAACAATGCCATAAGTAAGAGGCGTTAGAGTTATCCATTTTAGGTTTCTTATTGTTTATATTGAGAACTGGATTATCCAAGTCTAGAACATATAAACCATTAACCAAATTTGCTGAACCATAATGAATATCATTCAATGAAAAAGAACAACATTTATTCTTAAATATTAAATGAAATCCACATAAGTATAAACACACAACTGAGATATTGTTTTTCATTAAAACTGGTACATAATAACAGTTTTCCAGTTCTAGAATCAATCTTGAAGATAGGTTCAACTCGAATGTCCCCACATCAAGTGCAGCAACCTTTACCCTATTTGCAGTACGTAGGTCCACGTTACCTTTCTCTAACCTTCTAATGCTCTTTAGTCCCTGCAAGTTATTGCAAAAATGAGATCCACATCCGGTATCTAATACCCATATCTCATTTCTAAAGGCAGTATTTATCTCAATCATAAACATACCTGGAGAAGAAGTAGAAGTGCTTGTAAGCTTCTTCTTCTGCTTCTTGTCCTTGATGGTCTCCAAGTAGGCTTTGCAGTTGCGCCTCCAATGGCTCATCTTCCCACAATGATGGCATGGGCCCTTGGTAGCTACGTCCTTCTTGTTCACACCACCTTTGGGCTTTATGGCAACCTTCTTCTTCTTCTTTTGAACTTTCTTCTTAGAAGAGAAGGATTCTACCATTAAAACCGTATTGGAATCTTTCTTCATGGAGGACTCCACAGTTTTGAGAAGATTGATCAATTCAGGAATGGTGGACTCAATCTTATTCATCTGATAGTTAATCACAAATTGTGAGAAACTATTAGGCAAAATTTGTAGAATTAAGTCAACACTTAAGTCATAATCCATTGCAAACCCCAAAGATCCAAGCTTCTCTATCAAGCCCAGCATCTTCAGCCCACCAAGCCACAGAGGTACGTTTCTTTGAAACCATGGGTTTTACAATTTGATGGCTCGAGTACCCAACGGAAGGCTGGTATTGGTCTGGTTCTTGAGTCTCCAAATGGATAGCAGGGGCAATGTTCACTTTGAGTTAAAGAAGGGGACAACTAATAACCAGGCAGAGTATGACGCCCTTTTGTTAGGATTACGGATTCTGAAAGCGCTGGAGGCTCAAGTAGTCAGAATTGTAGGAGATTCTCAAGTGGTTATCCGACAAGTAGTAGGAGATTATAAATACACTAACCCATTGCTGTTGGGTAAGTTGCTGGAGGTAAAATGACTACTGCAGCAGTTCCAGGAGGTCGTTCTAGCCCATGTCCCCAGGACAGAAAACCGAAGTGCTAAGGATCTAGCTCAACTAGCATCGGGTTTCAGGAAAGCAATGATGTGCCAACACATAGCGGAGACAGAGCATCAAGAAGATTGGCTGGCGACAGGAGATCGTTGACTATTTAAGAAACCCGACTGGGCAAGCATCTCGAGAGGTGAAACGAAAGGCCCTTAACTTTACAGTAATAGGCAATGATTTGTTCCGACGGAGTCACTCTGGAATTCTGTTAAAGTGTCTTTCCAAAGAAGAAGCTTTACGGGCAATGGTGGAGGTACACGAAGGTTTATGTGGAGCACATCAAGCAGGCCCAAAACTAAAATGGACACTTCAACGTCATGGTTTCTTTTGGCCGTGAATGACTACAGATTGTAATGCTTACGCGATTGGCTATAAGGCTTGCCAAAAGTATGGCCGTTTAGTGCACACGCCTTCCACGAAATTACACCCGATTATTAAACCATGGCCTTTCCGTGGATGGGCCCTGGACATCATCGGAAAAATCTATCCACCTTCAGCAAAAAAGGCATTCATTCATATAAGTGGCAATAGATTACTTCACCAAGTGGGTGGAGGCTCAACCACTGACCAACGTGACACAAACAACAGTCGTCAACTTTCTCCGACAAAACATTCTATCCCGTTTTGGAATCCCAAAAACAATAACAACGGATCAAGGAATGGTGTTTACGGGGGACCAGGTACGTAATTTCCTAACACAGGTTAGAGTTAAGCTGCTTCACTCTTCTCCTTTTATGCACAGGCCAACGGACAAGCAGAGGCAACAAACAAAACCCTAATCGGCATGATTCATAAGGCAGTAGAAGACAATCCAAGAAAATGGCATGAGACGTTGCAAGAAGTCTTATGGGCCCATCGGAATGCTGCTAAAACCGCAACTGGCTTTACTCTGTTTAGACTAACTTATGGGCAGGACGCTGTGTTGCCTGTTGAGATATCATTGCAGTCAGCGCGGATGGCCTACCAACATGGTCTAACTGCTGAAGATTACCAGACAGCTTTGGCTCTGAGTCTAGACCAAGTTGAGATGGACCGATGGATTACCCTGGAGAATATAAAGCAACACAAGGAGAAGGTGGTAAGGGCTTATAATCGGAAAGTCTGTGAAAGTAGCTTTTAGGAAGGGGATATGGTATGGAAGACTATTCTCCCCATTGCACCAAAAAATCCAAAGTATGGCAAATGGTCCGCATCCTGGGAAGGTCCATTCCTAGTAACACAAGTCTTTGATGGAGGAGCTTACCGCCTAGCGACACCCGATGGAAAGGAAGTTGGGAAGGCAATTAACGGTAAATTCTTGAAACGCTACTATCCAGCGTTCTGGGAAGGGACTAGCGAATAAAAAAAAAAAAAAAAGAGAGCATCTTCTTGAGCAGAAAATTTGGTTTTCATATATTGAGCTGATCACAAAAGATTGACCAGATAGTCATAGATGTCAGTACAAAAGAAATCAGCTATCATCAGAAGGGACGTTAGGCAAAAGCATTAGCCGAGAAGGAACAATCGCTAGCCGATTGGGGTCTTCCGATTCGGCGGGTGCTGGGCTGGCTGTGGCAGTTTCCATTGGCTGCGGATCTGAAACGGGGAGCTTTGTTCCAGTCACCTCAGCCTCAGTATTGATAACTCCCTTGGGGGGCAGGGCCATTTCATCAGCATCTGTCTTTTGAGTCCCTGGTTCGGCTGGCGAAAAGACAGCTTTTTCAGTTTGGGTACCGGAAGGACCGGCTTCGTCAGTAGCCGAAGGGTGTAGAGCCTTGTTCAGCTCAGTTATGAAACGGTCCCACCCGGACTTCATCTCATCTAGCAGGGCAGTTGAGTTCGATAGTTCAGCGTTAAGCAGTTCCTCTTCCGCCTCCAGCATTAGCCGTTCGTCATGATGCTTAAGAAGGGAATCTTTAATGGCTTTGACCGTTTCTTGGAATCCTTTTTCTGATGCAAGTCGCTGCTCCAGGGCTCTTTTTTCAAAGGCAAGTTCTTTCTGGATTTTTGACAGTTGATGTTCGAGCCGCTCAATTTTTCCAATCCCCTCAGCAATGTCAGCTCGTAGTTACGAAAGATGATCCAAGGATTCCCGGCGATCCCTCTCGGCAAATGCTGCATTCTCTCGATGCAATTTTAAAAGCTCTAACTGATCATGAGCTTCATTTTGGCGGCGCTGCGTGTCAAAGAAGAAGCGACCGGTGAAGCGCATCTGCCCCAGGCACCCAATTGCCAAGTCCCGAAGCGTGGGGGGCATGTCTGGATCGGTTGATTGCACAATTCGTTGAAGAGTGCGACTTACATTTTCAAGGGTGGATCTCTTAACAGGCAAGGGAACCCATAGGAGGCCATCAAGGAAGTCCAGTGCCGAGGCCAGCGTCAGCATTAGCAAGGGAATATTAGCCTCTCCAGTTTCCTGGCTGGGAAGGGGTGGCGTTGTTTCAGCGACATCGGCCACTGATTGCTTGTCAGGCCGTAGCAGAATAGGAGGTGGACTTTTTGGAGTCGATAGCTTAGCCGATGGAAGGTCTGTCACTAATGGGGGAGCCAACGCGCTAGCCGTTGGAAGAAGAGTCGTAGCCTCCACCATGGGGGTATCTACCATCAGAGGGATAGCTCTTTCAGCTGCCTTTTCAGCTAAAGAGCGGAGCCGAATGTCTTCCTCCGAGCCAGAAGAAGTGTCGATGATTATAGGACGACCTACCCTTTTTTGCTCCTCTGCAAAAAATGATTGTGCTAATAGTTAGGCAAACAATTTATACACATTTGGGAAGCCAAAAGGGAGAAAAAGAGGAATCAACAAATATAAACCTTGGAAACGGGAGGAGTCAGTGTGTCATGTCTCCTTTTGGATTGACGGAGCAAGGGCGGAACCTCGATCTCTTCTTCCTCCTCCTCCGAGACAAAATGAGCAGGAGCAATGGTTTTCTGCACCAAGGGAGTGTGTAAGGTCAACATTATTACAGGACTTACAAGGTGTTTTACCTGTTTTCCTTTCTTAGCAGATGAAGGTGGTTCAGGCAGAGAGATGGCCGACCCAGGAATTTGTAGAAGCCAGACGCCTATGGGGGTAGAAAACAGGGCCCCACTCAGTAGCCTCCACCATAAATCAAAACTTGGAGAAGTTTCCAGCACCACCTAGAAGGGTTTAAACTCAAAGGACCTTAGAATGGCCTGAGTACATTCGGTTAAAGTGTGTACATCTTCAGCCGATAACACCGGTTTTACAGAGAAAGATGAAACATGCCCTGGATCTGCGGGTATGTCCTATATCAGCCCGAATTGGCGGGAGAAGCAATGAGGGTTGTACCGCTCACAGGAGGTCTTAGCGCTCCGAGCTCCAGGCTTAGCCCCCAAAAGAATTTCCCGAGGGCACAAAAGAGTTTCTTGTGTGGCCTCGGGGCTTTCCGACAAGATTTTCAACCAAAGGGGGCCCTCTTGGTGAGCAACATATGGGAAGAAAATGGCGCCATGGAAGTCTCGACATCGGTAGAGGTATGAGACGATGGTTTCGGTAGAAGCAGAATTTATGGGGACCCGAAGGAGCCGATAGCCGGTTGCCTATTTAGAAGAGTCTGCTTGGGTGCCTGCCAGTCGGCTAACTCCAAAGTTGGGCAAGTATTGATATAGCCAGAGTTGGACAATCCAGAGCGAGCCCCCCAGGATGGTCGGATCCTCCCCGGCGGCAAGGGCAGCCATCAGCTGATTAATGGTGCAGTAGACTAAGGTGAGGACCAAAGAGGCGAGGTCATAGCGCCTCTTGCTCCTTAGGAGAGCCGATACATAGTATTGGTACTCGTTGCTGATGCCAGCAGAATGGGAACAAATGACATATTTACACAGCCAAAGCCATAGGAAGGCCGCCTGTTCTTGGTTTGAAGGAGTGTCCTCCACCCCTCGTTGAGCGCTGATGAAGTTGCTGTACGAAGAGGAGGCCTTGTCCAAACGCGCCTCAACGGCTGGAAAATTTTCTTCGTCATGAAGCCTCGGAATCTCATCACCATCACATCGAAAGTCGAGGAAGGTGCAAATATCAAGAATGGTAGGAGAAAGCATCCCGTGCAGGAAGATGAAGCCGTTGATCGCCAAAGACCAAAAGGGAAGGACGGCGGCGAACAAGTTGCGGATGAAAGCCATCTCAAAGTCGGTCATCATGATGGCATCCGAAATTCCCCATTGCGCCCAGATAGCCCCGAATCAGGCGTGGCAGTGGTCTCACCATTCTCTATAATTCTTGAGTTTGCGAGGCCAATGGCAGAAAGAAGAGGGAAGATTGGTGGTTGTGAAAGTGTCCCGTTGCAAAGGGAAAGTGAAATCAGCCGGCAAAACAAATCGCAGGTGCTCAGCGATAATGTCTGCGGGTAAGAGGCGTGGGCCCAAAGCAAACAGTTTGCCATCGGCTTGGACCAGGCACAGAGTGTTTTAATCGATAGGGGTTGCCATCGCAATGTTATCTTTTTACCAAAAAGAGATTTACAGTTCACAGGAAATTTTGGCAGAAAGATAAGAGATCGATGAGTTACTAAAGCAGTAGAATTCTGAAGAAGGAGGAAGTAGTAGAAAGTAAGGAGTTCCGATTGGGGACCACTGCTATTTATAAGGAAATTTGAAATTGGGCCGTTCGCGGGTTATAAGGCCGAGGCGTCGCAAATTTTCCATTACGTTCGGGATGTTTTGATTCTGTCAGAAAACGAATGGCTACTATTAATAGTTGTACGATTCCCATCATTTCGATGACTCGCGTCCGCTGAAAACAACGGGACTCGGGGGGGCATGTGTTGATGTTAACTTTGCTGAGCCGATGCAACGGTTACTTCAAGCCGATGCCGATTTGATAAATGGGGACGAGTCGATAAAGTCAACCTTTCGAACAGCCGATAGCCATGGTCAACATCGGCATCACGGAGCCGATAAGAAGGAAAAACAGATTCCCAATCTTTCGGTGCGAGAATTCTACACGATCGTTGGGGGCACTCTTTGGCCGAAAGTAACTCCACGTTCTGTTAGTGGCTCGTTCGCAGCAAGTATAAAATGAGGAGCATCGCCCAGAATCAGGGACAAGGAAATCAACTCATCAATCAGCAGAATTCAATTTCATTTTCTTTTTCCTCGTCATCATTTCCAACTTTCTAGTCTAGAATTTTAATTCTTTACAGCTTTCTTACTGCTTTGTTCTAGCATTGTTTACAGTTTTTTTTCTTACAGTTTCTATTTGTATTTTCAATATCAACACTTGTTCTGTACTTCCCATTAAGCCGATTAATACAAATATCATTCTATTCTCTGAGAAAAGTCCTTCCGTTTAGCGTTCTCAGTTGACCTTCTTGAGCCCTTTCTATAGTAAGCTCAAGGAATCTGGTCCCTGATTTAAATAGATCTGATACCATTTTCTGTTGTATCATATCGGATCATTTGTGTTTGTCGGAGACAAAGCAGATTCCCGTTTGCATCGGCTCCCTATTTTGACAGCAACAGTATGTAACACCCCACCTATTTACTTTCGATTGGCTACTATCTGTAATGGGATGAGAATTTATACCAATGGGCAGAACAAAAGTTGATCGGTGTATTGAGACAAATACTTTGGTGAAATAAAATTTTGTCGAGACCAGGATATAATTATTAGATTTTTTCTACCCGTACCCTAAATTTTTGGAAGGCTATTAAGATTAACAAAATAAGAACTTTAGGTTACTCTAGAATGAGAAATTGATCAGTGCAATGTGACGCACGTTTTTTGTGCGAATTGTGCTACCCAGGGTATCGGGGGCATTTTTGTCATTTTGACCGCACTCATGACTTTGACCGCAAATTTGACCAAGTAAAGAGGGAAGAATTTAAGTGTTACCAATGGATTTAGTGGAATTTTTGGAGTTGAATAGTGAAATAAATATTTTTCCGCTATGGACCCGATTTTGATCATTTTGAAGAAAATAGAAAATTGTGGTTGGAAATGTGACATGCGGCTTCTTATGATTGGTGGATGAAAATAAATGTCATTTAGTGATTGGTTAATGAGTTCAAGTGTTTCTATTTGATTGGTTGTGATAAGTTGAGATAAAAATTTATAAATAAATATTTTTACTAAGCTTAGTCATTATTATGTGCCACATAAGTGGACACCTCATCACCATATGGACCAATGAAAACTCACTAAGTGTTGATTCTATGATTGGTTACATGAACAATCATGCAAGGACTTTCTAAAGAATTCCCTAGAATTCTTGAATACTCTAAAGGACACCTAAGTAGCTTGGTGGATCAATCAAGGGCTTCCAAATGTTTGAGACCATTTAATACATCCTTGACTTGAAGACCATATTTCTCTATATATAGGCCATGAAGGCAGGCTGAAATGGCTTTAGATAGCCGAAATTTCACAGCAAACAAGGAAGAAAAAGAGAAGAGAAAGGAAAAAGAAAATAGAGAAGAGAGAGAGAGAGAGAGAGAAGGAAAAACAAGAATATGCTTGGGCTGTTTAGCTTCCAAACGCCGCAAAGAAAAGGTAAGGATCTACCTTGCTTGAAGTAAAGTTATTATATAAAGCATGGAGATCATTTTGGTATATATATTATGAGAGGTTATGAATGAATTATGGAAACTAGCTAGGTGAAGTTGTGTGAAAACTGTTCTTGTGTGCATGTATATGTGGTGGATGGGATGGCATCCTATTAGCTGTGTTTGTGTGATGTTTGATGGAGATTTGGAAGTGTTTTAGAGACTTAATTATGGCTGCATGTTGTTCTTGAATTAGGAAAAAGAAATGAAGCTGGAAATAAGATAATTGTTAAGAAATTTTCAAGGATATATGTTATGATTGAGGCTGCCGGTTTTCTTGTTGTGCTATGGTGAAATTTTCTGTTTTATGTATGACTCGAAATCAGTGGCTTTAAGGGTGTTAAAAGGAAGATTGGATTGAATTAATTTGTATTCATATAATAAACAAGGAATGAAGATATAATGTGTTTTGCTGGACAATGGGTTTATTTCCAGAAAGTCATGGGAGGTTTTATGTCCAGTAAATCTGTAACATTTTTGGATTTGAACAAATCAGGTGTATATCTTTGTAGCTAAGGATTGTAGAGGCATTTTGGAGCAAGTTTGAGGTTAATCGGATTTACAGATAAAAAGTTATGGTGAAAATAGTAAAAGGTGCCAAAATCAGTGACGGGATTTTACTACTAGATTTTGTGTCTAAAACTGAACAAAATGGACAACAGAATTGGTACTCCATGAATTGGAACTTTTAAAGGAATGTCTTAAGGATATTTTACAATTGGTTTGACATCATTTGTATTTGTCGATTGAAAGTTATGAGCAAAACAAGTTATGGCGTCAAAACTGGAAATTTGCAGAATATTATTAAGAACAAATGAATGCATGGATTGATTTTAATTATGTTGGTGGATTAAATGGGAATTTTTATGGATTTATTATATTCATGTGAGGAGGATGGTATTATGAGATGGATTATAAGTGTGCAAGAATTATATTTCGTTTCAAGCATGAAATGAAATGAGAAATGAGGTGATTTCCTTAGACAATAGTCATATGTATATTATGGTCGAAAAACATAGAATACTAAATGCGTTATGAATTATCATTATTGTAGGCCTTGGTGATGACTTAGCGAATATTTATAGTGCTAGGTAATAAGTGATTCAAGGTGAGTCCCTTGGCTTTCTAAAACTCTTTCTAAAGCTAGTGTGCTTTGTTTTTCCATAAAATGGTATATTAAATATCATTTTGGAAATCCCTAAATATGTTTAAGATTTATCTGAGCAAGAATTACTTTTATATGCCATTTTAGGCTCGATTGACCATTACAATTGGCTTGGAAACCATACTGAATGACAAAAGCATGAATTTTGTGAATTTAGTCCTTTTAGATTAAATATTTGGGATTTTCAGAAAATGGTAAATTTTGGAATCGGATATCCATAAATTGAATGGAATGCCTTTATTGGAATGTTTTATGAAAACCTTTGGAACTCAAGTATTCGGTAAATGACTGAAATATCCTTATTGGAACTCTAGTGAATATTTTTCAAATCGGGTAAGGGTAAAATGACCTGAATACCCTCGAAAAGTCTTTTGGAATCGGGTATCGGTAAAATGACCTAAATACCCTTGGACATGACTTTTGTAATCGAGTACAGAGAAAATGACCCGGATACTCTTGGAAACACGTTTTGTTGTGTGAATAGAACCCTTTTCTGGTTTCAACATGATTTTGGAAAATGTCGTTTAGCCCCAAAAATATTTTGATTTGAAAATGTTTTGGGAACAGATGACCCTCTGGCCTGATCAGTCAGACGGGGTTAGTATTGTTGAGGTTCAGTAGTCAGCAAGGACTTTGATCTTTGTACTAGCTCATGTTAGAGATAGACAACCCCAAAGTAACTTGATCAGTTCTAGGGATTGTCTTACTCCAAACAGGGCGACAGGACATTAAGATGAGTCATCCTGGCTAGCTGTTTTGAGCTTGGCAATTGCTGCGTCTGCGGGCGCTTCTTGATTTTAAGTCATTTGCGGGATGCCGAGCGAGAACACTCGGTGCATTTGACTCCTTGCCACCTCGATGGTGACTAACATCAGGATTGGGACCCATGGCTTATGGTGGCAAGTAAAAGATCCCTAAGTGCTATGTGAGTGTACATTTTTACACTCACCGCTTCGGCATGACATGGGTGATGTGTTGTAAGGTGCAGTTCCTAGCACAAGAAATTGTGTAGCCGAAGGCAAAGTTCCTTGAACTTTGCATGCAGGTCGCCCTTCTAGATGGAGAAGAACCCGCTTTTATTAAAATTAGTGGCCATATATTTGGAAACTATGTTTTTTATATGTATAAGACAAATTAAACCCAAATCTATCAATTGCTTCTATTTCCCAGTTTTAAAGTTATTTTCGGTGAAGAAATTGATAATTGATTTCATAAGAAAAACACTAGCACACACGGGACTCACTGGGTGATTTTCACTCACACGTGTCTTTTATCTTAACTTTTTGTTGGATCCGGAGTTAAAAAGACCTACGAATAGGGGACGATACCACGGTGAGAGCAGAATAGGTCCGGACATTTCCCTTTTGGATAATACACTTTATTACGGATGTTGAATGGAAATTTTCATGTATAAGACTTTTTACTATAGATGTGCATGTGATCAGTATGGGTCGTTGTATGGATTTGGAACTTGCATACTCTGTTTGAATTTCCGTTATATAGACCCCTTGTCTAGGTAACTGGACGGGGCGACACCCGATATTGATATACTTTAGCTGTTACCTTTAGTAGGGGTGTTACAATTGGTATCAGAGCCTAGTTTTATAGATCTGTAGCATTGTCATAAGGATTGATAGAACTCTTTCATTGTGAGGTATGACGAATAAGGGTGATAAAGGCAAGTGCCTAATGGATGAGTATAGCGATGATGGGAATAAAGAGATAGATGAACATTTTGGTGTAAAAAGATTTAGGAGGATTAAGATTATCCACCGAGCTGGTGTGCCAAGACGTTTCCCTTGGACCAGAACTGGCCCTGACCTCCTTCATACACCCTGACGTGGAGGAAGGTGAAGGATTCAATGCAATTAAATCTTATATGATTCCTACTAATTCTGAACCTCCCATTTCAGATTGTGATAACGATGAGTGGGAGGATAAGATATGGATATGTGTAGTAGGATACGTTCAATTTGGCCAGTGTACATGACTCTGTGCTCGGCACATGAATTTTGTACTGGCTTTGTGTGTGATAAGAATGAATATATTTATGATCCTGCTATGTGCAATATAGCTCTTTTGTGCCTGCTCTGGAGTTATGTTATATCATTTTACTAGCAAAATTGTATGAACTGTACAAATATCTCCTAAATGAACTTTTGGATGATCATTGCAAACTACTTAACATAACCTTGAGCCAATGGTGGAGGAATCGCCTGTGGAAGGTTTCCACATTGTGAATTTGGATTATTTTATGTTCTAAATCTTCTTGAAAATGGTTGATACCATTCAATGGATGGCTGGGACTATTATTAGAGCCAATGAGAATGCTAGAATAAATGAGAATATGAGCAGGAGAAATCGAAATGAATTTTAGGGCATGAGTCAGAAAAGATCTGGAGGACCTCGATGGCAGAAAAGAGGAATGATGCAGAGGAGGGGAGACCCGATTGGAGGACAACCCTCTTTTAGATACTTTAACTATAGGAAGGAAGGGCATAAGACTTTCAATTTCCTTCACCTCCAAATGATAGGATGATAAAGTCAACCAGGAAGAAACAATTAGGGGCAAAGGTCAGGACTAGAAAGAGAGAACCTAGACAGGCTTCTACTCCTATAGCCGAATATGCTAAACCAAGTAAATGCTCGAGTGATTGTATCAAAGAAGGTGGATGATCATGTCATAGTAGTGAAAGGTACACTCTTTAGCTTTAAATCATGTTGCTAATGTATTGGTAGATCCTACGCATTCCTTTACTGCTAATGTATTTCTTGATGCTATGGGGATAAAAAGGAGGAAGAAATTTCATAAGAAATGCTTGTCAGTGCCCCATTGGCAAAGTAAATGAATAGTGAGAAAGTACATGATAAGATCTTAGTAGAAAATGAAATTTTGGAGGAGATTCGATATGCCTGCCCATAGAGGACTAAGATGCTATCTTGGACATGGACTGGCTATCCCAGCATCGTAATCAAGATTGGCTGAAGACATAAAATAGTGCAATTCCGTCAGCCTGGGAAACCTGTATTGGAAATTGTAGACGAGGCTGGGAGAAAAAGTAATACTTGTATATCGGGACTTAAGACCCGGAAGATAATTAAAAAAAAAAAAAAGGTGTACTGGGTACCTGGCCTATGTAATTAATAAGCAAGGAGGGGTTAAGAAACCCGAAGAAGTTCTTGTTATGAAGGAGTATTTAGATGTTTTTCCAATGGAATTGAAAGAATTACCACTGAAGAGAGAAGTAGATTTGTCTGTTGAGTTAGTGACATTGGCAGAACAAATTTCAAGAACTCCTTGTTGAATAGTACCTACAAAATTGCAAGAGCTTAAGAAATAAGTACAGGAATTAATGGAGCCAGAATTCAATTGGCCTAGTACTTCACTTTGGAGAGTACTTATCTTGTTTGTTAGAAAGAAAGTTGAGTTACCACGGATGTATATATATTTGTGAGGTTAAATGAAATAATGATAAATAATAAATATCCATTACCCATGATTGATGAATTGTTCAATCAGTTACGAAGGGCAGGATGATTCTCAAAGTTAGACTTAAGGCAAGGATATTATTAAATTCGGATTCGGGAAGAAAATATACTGAAAACTGCATTTAACAATACGGACTTTTTGAGATTGTAGTGATGCCCCTTTGGTGTCACTAATGCCTGCTGTTTCATAGATCCAATGCACCAGACATTCGGCCCAGTTTTGTGGCTCTATTTATAAATGTTATTCTACTGTACTCCAAAGATCCCTAAGATCATGAACAATAATCTTTAGAAAATGTTAGGAAAGTTAAGATAGTCCAAACTATATACAAAATTCAGTAAGTGTGAGTCTTGGCTACAAGAAGTAGCATTCTTAGGACATGTGATATCCAAAGTCGCAAGTACAGTAGATCCTACAAAAGTTAAAGCAGTGATGAACTAGAGACGTCCTGAGATCCTAACTGAATATGATGTTTTCTGTGATTTGTAGGATATTTATTACTAGAGATTTACTGAGATATTTTCTAAGATAACTTTACTTTGAATCGACTCGCCCAAAAGAAAGTTCCTTATGTTTGTACTGGAAAATATGAGGGAAAATTCTAGGAGTTGAGAAAAGGATTAAGCTCTGCTCCTGTTTTAACATTGCCAATGATGGACAAGCCTTATGAGGAGTACACAGATGTGTCAAAGGAAGGATTGAGAGGAGTATTGATGCAGGAGAGAAAGGTGACAGCTTATATCTCTAGGAAGTGGATACCTCATAAGGATAATTACATTACACATGATTTGGAGTTAGTTGCTATTGTGTTTGCCCTTTTGGAGTGGAGACATTATTTATGTGGGGCTGAGTTAGAAGTCTTCACTGACCACAAAGTTTGAATATGCTCTTACTCAAAAAGGATTTGAACTTAAGGCAAAGTTGATGAATGGAAATTTTGGAAGGACTTTAATGTCCAATTAAATATCATCCTAGAAAAGTAAACACAGTAGTAAATGCCCTTAGTAGGAAGGTAAATTTATTAGCCCTTCAGACGTTACAAATTCTGGAATTAGAAGTGTTTGCAGCAGACGAAGAAATAAGGATAAGTAATACTTCCACTCAACTTGCCTTCCTACAACAGTCAGAGAGAGAGCAAGATGAAGATGAAAAGCGCAAAAGTTAGTGCAGAAGGAGGCGAATATAGGAGGAGATGAGTTCTGAAAGGACAATGATGAGATTAATTGCTACCGCGGCCGGCTTTGTATTTTGAAACAATATGCGATGAGATAAGATGTTTAGCAGAGGCACCTTGGAGTATGTATACCACCTATCAAGGAGCTGCAGAGATGTATTAGAACCTAAAATGGCATTATTGGTGGATTGGTAAGGAAAAGGACAATTCGGACTTTGTAACACGATGTTTAATTTGTTAGTAAAAGAAAGCCAATCAGCAACGGCCTGGAGGGTTACAACTATTATCTACTCTGTTGTGGTAATAGGATGAAATTACTATAGACCTTATTACGGGATTATCTATGATAGTGGAGCGGCAAGATATTATTGGGTGATAATGGATTGACTAACTAAGTCTGCTCATTTCATTCCTATTAATTAACAGAATTCCTTAGAGTAGTTAAGTGAAATCTATATGGAGGAAGTAATCAGACTATATGAGTATCTGCTTGTATGATGTCAAATCGAGATCCTATATTTACCTTAAAGTTTTGGACTAAGCTGCAGTAGAGGTATGGGACCACAATAAAGTTCAGCATAGCAGCGTACCTACATGTATATGGACAGATAGAACGAGTGAATGGAATTTTGGAAGACATGTTCTAAGCATGCGTTTTAAATTTTGGAGTCAAGTAGATTGATGATTTAGCGTATGCAGAATTCATATACAATAATAGTTATCAATTAACAATTGGAATGGTCCTATTTGAAGCTCTTTATGGAAGGAATAAAGTCCAAAAAGAAGAATGGGTGAACAAGATGCTTTGGGTTTTGAAAATGTTCGACATGCTATGATGATGATTAGCATCAAGTTGGAGACAATTTAGAGTAGACAAAAAAAAAAAAAAAAAGAAGAAGAAGTCATATGAATCGACGTAAGAGAGATTTGGAAAATGTAGAATAAGATCATGTATTCTTGAAGTTGGCTCCACAACAACAATTAAGAATCAAAGAACAAGAAAAGACGCTGGACTGTACCTTATTATCGAGAGAATTGAGAAAGTTGCCTATCGATTTGGAGTTACCAGTGGAACTTCAAGTTATTCACAATGTGTTTTATGTACCCCAACTACAAAAATATGTGGCTAATCTTGCCCACATTTTGCATGAAGAACCCATTGAGTTGACTTTAAGCTTGAAGAATGAGGAAGGGCCTATTAAGATAGTGAAGTATGCTGAAAAAGAATTGCAGAATGAGAAAATTCCACTTATACAAGTATTGTGGAATCATCATGTTGTGTAAGATGTAACTTGGGAAAATGAAAGTGAGGATATTGAAAAAGTACCCAGATTTATTCCAAGTGTAGGCTAAATTTCGAGGACGAAATTTTTTGTAAGGAGGGGAGAATGTAACACCCCACTTATTTAATTTCGGTTGGCTACTATCTGTAATAGGATGAGAATTTATATCAATGGCCAGAACAAAAGTTGATCGGTGTATTGAGACGAATACTTTGGTGAAATAAAATTTTGTCGGGACCTGGATGTAATTATTAGATTTGTTGCACCCGTACCCTAAATTTTTGGAAGGCTATTAAGATTAACAAAATAAGAATTTTAGGGTACTCTGGAAAGAGAAATTGATCAGTGCAATGAGACGCACATTTTGGTGCGAATTGTGCTACCCGGGGTATCGGGGGCATTTTTGTCATTTTGACTACACTCGTGACTTTGACCGCTTATAGGGGCTAAATTAGTCAAAGTTTTCCTAGTTATTTGAGGTTCTTTTGTAATACATTTTGTTCAATAACTAGTCATATTCCTTCATATTTGAGATGTTACCATTGGAAAGGTATTTTGTTCTTTATTTCAGATTTTTAAGGTATATGAAATAAAAACGTCGCAAAACAAAGGAGAGGCAGTGCTGACTAGCACCCTAGAACCGGCGCTGGCCATGCATTGTTGAAATGAACTTCAAAGCGATGGAAAAATTGTCGAAACAGAGCAGAACAGAATCAAGGCGGCACCGGCTACATTCTGGAACACATTGTGCAAAATTCGAATAAAAATTGGTGAACGAGTGGAGGAACAGAACACAACCGGCGCCGTCTCTGAGAGCCTAAGCGGTGC
Organism: Voacanga thouarsii; assembly: GCA_026120185.1. Classification (NCBI taxonomy): domain Eukaryota; kingdom Viridiplantae; phylum Streptophyta; class Magnoliopsida; order Gentianales; family Apocynaceae; genus Voacanga; species Voacanga thouarsii. Next base: position 2,489,913 of record JANUWF010003370.1, read on the forward strand.
CAGCTGTGCCCTGATATTAAGGCGGTGCTTGATTTTTTTCTACATGGTTTTTGGTATGAGGAGTTTTAGTATCTTCCAACTTCTATTCGGTCAAGAACTTTGTGCCTATGAGTTTAGGCACTTCCTAAGCCTATAAATAGATGAGAAACATAAGGGAAAAGGGGATAATTCATTGATCATCATAGAAAATTACTCAATCAAAGAATGAATTCTTCAAGTTCAAGGAGGGTTGTACAAGAAGGTCTTTAAAGGAAGAAGAATGAGGTTTATCTATGAGTGCTTTCTTTTACTTTGTTTTCTTTTTCTTGAACAATGATGTGTTAATTTTGTTATTGTAATTTGATATTGTTTTAGATGCTCATGATTTTTAGAGTTATTTGATCTTTTGATTAATTGATTGTTCTTCTTGGTATCTAATTACTTGGGCGTATTATGAGATTAATTGGTTGTTTCTTTTCATTAACTTGCTAGACCAAAGAGGTTGATGGTGGTTGCAATTGATTAATTTCATATTTATTGGCTGTTAACATGCTAGACCAAATGGGTTAATTGCTGAGGGTTGAGTAATTAAAGGTTAATTGATGTTTCCCAGACCAAGGATTCATTGATTAATTTCATATTTTAAATTTACCAGACCAAGGAAATTTAATTAAGGATTGTGTTTAATGCATCTTTTGGATGAATTAGTTGAGATAGACCAAGTGATGCTAATTTATCTAGAAGGTAGTAATTAGTTGAGACAGACCAAGTGGTGCTAATTTACCTTTATCCTTCATGGTGCCAAGAATGATTAGTTATGATAATGGTTATGTAATACCCCGCCCAAAACCACCTTTAACTATGGGGAAAAGTCATGCATTGCATAGCATCTTGCATTTTATGTGGTAGCTAGAATAATTTTATTTGCATGATGCATGTGAATTTTTCAGTTGCTCTTGCATTTGAATTAATTGATGTGAAATAGTTGTGTCGTCAAAGATTTGTTTAAGGGAGGTTTGGTCGAAGATTTTGAAGGATGAGTATTGGGGTGGTAAGAACTTCCTGTAGAAAAATTAGCATTGGAGTTATTTTGGAATGGCAGGGAGGTTGGTGATTTCCTTTGGTGACCCGAGTTCGAATCCTACCTTTTGTGAAGTAAGTTTCTCTTATTGAAATTCTTTTCTTTAGACTGTTGCTTATCTTGGCCGAAAAAGAATCTAGCTATCCTAGAGAAATTTTAGTATTTTTACTCCAAGGAAATAAGTCTCTATATTTATTTCCTAAATTCAAGGACTTAGATGTGAATAAAGTTCACCTTTAATTTTCAGCTTGTATTCCTTAGGATTTTCGAGAAAACCCTAGCTAGTAATTAAAATATTAGCTTGATTTTAGTTAGATAGATGTTGCCATGGATAGGTGGAATTAATGAATCCTTTTCCTAGTAGGAAATCTTGTTGATTTTAATCCTAGAATGTTAGCTAAAAATCTGGAAAAAAATTCCAGCAAGTGCCGCCACTTCTTTAGCTTAATCCAAACCCTTCTAGGACTAGAGGAAATCCTATCAAAATCCTTGATAAAATCAGATTTTATTTCAATCCAAATCCAACTAGGATTTCTCCCTTTTCCTAGCTGAATTTCGGCAGCTTTGTATCTACATAAGCTGTCCGAAATTCCAGCTCCTTTAGCTACAATCCAACTCTGAAAATCCTAACTCAAAACACCTAGAACATTCCTTTCATAATTCAACTACCTTAGCTACACAAAACCAGAATTTTATTCACACAAAAACACTGAAATTCGTCCAGCATATACATAGAAAAATTCGGACAGCTTTGTGCAGGATTTTCGACCAGCTTTGTGTTCCTACTTCAACCGAAATTCTGCACACATCATTCACTGAAAAACCCCAGCTGAACAAGCTATTTTTAGCGCCCAAAACCCTCAATTTTCCTCTGGAAATTTCCGCAGAATTATAGCAGCCAAACCAGTCCAAAACTTGCTACACTTGCACAGAATTTTCACAGCACTTGCACAGGATTTTTCAGTCATCAAAACTCACTCAAACTCTTCCTTGTTTGGCCCAAAATTCTGAACACATTCAGCCCTTCCTTTGAGCAGTGTTTCGGCCAGCTTAGAGGAGCAAATTGCAGAATTTTTTCCTCCATAAAACTCCCCTAAAATCGGCAGCAAGGAGGCGCGCGCAAGCTGGAAATTTCGCCTTTGCTGTCCAAGAAACCTAAAGCCATTAGGAGTCTATCTAAACATCACCATCTAACCCTAAACCAATCTTCTCCAACTTTAAATCATAACCACCGTTTACCCTCTCCATTCTACACGAAAATTTCAGCAACTTCTCTCTGCAAATTTTCGAAAATACAAGAGTTGTTCCAAGCAAAAATCGAACACACCTTAAGGTAAGCACAAATCCTTTCAACCTCTTGATGCCGTTTTCTCTAATGATTCTTTTCTCTTTCTTCTACCCTTAAATCACGCCCTATAGAGGCTGATTTCCTCTTCTTCCTTAATTTTCGGACAAGTGAAGCAAAGGAGGTAGCTTCTCTCTTCTTCTCAAGCGAACTCGGGACGATCACCATAGGAGCATCGAAACCTCATTACCCGGTAGTTGCAAGGTAAGGGAATACCCTCCCTTGATGTCGAAAGTAAAGTTTAATGGTGTTTATTAGCGAGATAAACATGTGGTCGTAGTATTTGATTTTTGAGGATTGAATAGTTTACTTGGAATTAAATAGGAGATTGCGAATTGTTATGGAATTAAATAGGAGGTTGATGGTGGTTGTAATTGATTAATTTCATATTTATTGGCTGTTAACTTGCTAGACCAAAGAGGTTAATTGTTGAGGATTAAGTAATTAAAGGTTAATTGTTGTTTCCCAGACCAAGGATTAATTGATTAATTTCATGTTTTAAATTTGCCAGACCAAGGAAATTTAGTCAAGGATTGTGTTTAATGCATCTTTTGGATGAATTAGTTGCGACAAACCAAGTAATGCTAATTTACCTTTATCCTTCATGGTGCAAAGAGAATGATTAGTTATGATAATGGTTAGGTCCTTTGAGGTCATGTTTGTCTAAACAATGGTTTGAATTACATATTTCTCCATCCTTGACATGTATATATATATTTTTTGATTTTCTTTTATTTTGTTTTACTTTGTTTATCACTTTATCGAGTCGGTTAACCAATGAAAGAAAGGTAATTAATGTCTACTTGTTCCTCGAGGATCGACACTCATTTGAACCCTATGCTCGGTTAATGAGGAGTACGCTTGTTCATATGTGTGATTGGAGTTGAATGTTTTAATTTAAACTTGATTGGGAATGTGCTTAGTTGTTGTATGATTTTTATACCCATGTCCGAACACATCAACCGTAAATTTGATCAAGTAAAGAGGGAATTGAAGAATTTAAGTGTTACCAATGGATTCAGTGGAATTTTTGGAGTCGAATAGTGAAATAAAATATTTTTCTGTTACGGACCTGATTTTGGTCATTTCTGAAGAAAATAGAAAATTGCGGTTGGAAATGGGACTTGCGGCTTCTTATGATTGGTGGATGAAAATAAGTGTCGTTTTGTGATTGGTTAATGAGGTCAAGTGTTTCTATTTGATTGGTTGTGATAAGTTGAGATAAAAGTTTATAAATAAATATTTTTACTATGGTTGTGTCATTTCTTCACAAAATTCTCTATTTTGAAGTCTTATATGGGTCTTGCATTTTGCCCTAGTTTTAGCCATGAAATTCAATAGAAAATCAACCCCAAGATCATATCAAATAGTTTGGTATCAAAGAGAGGAAAGCTTTGGTTCTCATCGAAGCTTGGAAACATTAAACAAGGCTTTAAAATTGGTCAATCCCGTAACTGAAATTTGTGCTAAAAAAAGGTCAAGTTTTCTTTGATTTTTCTTGTGTTTTATGTGTTAAACTTATGCCTTGTTGATTTTATAATCGTTGGGGATTGCAAATTTCTTGTTTTTTGTTGATTTTGGGGGCTAAAATTGCTTCAAAATTCTGCTATATCTTGAGTTCCAAAAACTATCCACAAAGTGTTTGATATTTTGCTTGAGTGAACTTTTTACTTAAAATTGTGGCTAAAACTTTTGCAAACACTTTCTATAGTTGATTATCTATCGTTTTAAATATTTTGGAGATATTTCTTGTCCATTGAGAGATCATCTTAGTTGATAAATTTGTGCTCTTACTCTTGAACACTATATTCCTTGAACCTCTAGTGTTACATTGGAAACTCTTGTTAGGTCTTGTCCATTCACCCAATCCCTAGTCAATTTTGTTGAGCTTATTGAATTCATTTAATTTTCTTGATTGATATCAACTCCTTGAGTATGCTTTAGTGTGATGGGACCAAGTAGCATCCCAAAGAAGGAGAATGGCGGATCAACCAGTTGCCACTTGGGAATTGTTAAGGAACTTGATGAGAGGAAGATTTGCACCCCTAATCTACTATAATGAACTTTATCCAAATTTTCATATGCTTAGACAAGGAAATAAAAGTGTAGAGGATTTTCATAAAGAGTTGGAGGTGACCTTGATGTAGGCCAACATTATTGAGGATTTGAGGGCTACAAAAGTAAGGTTTTTGAGTGGGTTGAATAGGGATATAGCAAATGTGGATGAATTACATACTTATGAGACTTTGGAGGAGATGGTGCATATGGCCATTAAAATTGAGGGATACCTTAAAAGAAAGTCAAACTACAAAGAAACTATCTACACCAATCCTATTTTTAACCACCAACCTAAAGAGAGGGAAGATCAACCAAAACCACCAAGACCACCAAGAAAACCCTACAAGCCTAGAGAAGAATCGGCTAAGGATAAGGGGAAAGGTATTGAGAGACCTCCAAGGACTAGGGACATCAAATGCTTCAAATGCTTAGGCTATGGGTACACCTCGTATGAGTGTCCAACCAAGAAATTGATATTTACCAATACCCAAGGAGAGATAACTAGTGGGGAGGAGGATTGTGTAGATGAGAAACGAAATGAGGGGCAAAATGGTGATGATAATTCTAGTGACGAATGAGTGATTGTGCCACCCCTTTACTTATTAGCCAGAGTTGTAATTAAGGGAATGAGAACTTGTGTTGTAGGAGATGTTTGTGATGATGAAGTGAAGAAGAGCCTACAAAGAAATAACATTTTCTACTTCTATTACCTTATTAACCAAAAGCCATTTGTTGGTATCAATGATGAAGGGAGCTTTACCAATCTTGTGAATGCTAGTCTTGTGGAAGAATTGGGTTTATATGAGATGAAACACCCCAAACCCTATAGATTGCAATGGTTCCATGATAATGGAAGTTGTGGGTGAAAAAACAAGTGTTCTTGACGATTGAAATGGGGAAGTATCAAGATGTAATTGTTTGTGATATAGTCCTTATACAGGCTTGCCACTTAATTTTAGGAAGAACATGGCAATCTGATAGGAGAGTGTTACATGATGGAAGGAAAAATTCCTACTTGGTTATTCAAGGAAGCAAGCTATATACTTTTCTACCCCTATCTAAGTGATGTGAGAGTAGTGCAAAGAAAAATGAGGGACAATGAGAAAAAGAAGAGTGTAGTAGGAGACCTTCCAAAGGAAAAGAATGAGAGGAAAAATAATGAGGGAAAAGAAAGAGTGCAAAAAGAGACCTCAAAATAAGAGGGAGCAAAGGAGAAGAGTGAAAAAAGGGGAGAAGAAGGAGATAAAATGAGTGTGACACTTTTGTGCTTGAAAAATGATAACAAAGAGGGAGAGGCTACAAAAAAGAAAAGTGAAGATGATGGGAAATATGCATTGTATGTGGGAGAGCATAAGCTTGTATTTTCATCTTCACAAAAGCATTCTTGTTTGAAATCTTATGTAGGTGCTCATTCAAAGAAGAATTTGCCCAAAGAAGGGAGAAATGATAGGAATCCATCCAAGCAATATGCTAAAGCTAAAGAAGAGGGATGGAACTATAAGCCACACTTCATGGCACCTTGGAAGAATGCAAAACATGGAGGCTTACAAGGGAGGATTCAAGCAAAACTATTCAACAAGCCAAGGAACATAAAAAGTATGAAGAGATGGATGCTGTAATACCCCGCCCAAAACCACCTTTGACCTATGGGGAAAAAGTCATGCATTGCATAGCATCTCGCATTTCATGTGATATCTTCAAATTATTTTTGCATGGGTGCATGTGATTTTCAAGGTTGTGCTTGCATAAAATTATTTAAATGTGTTGTTGCATTACTTGAGAGTTGTTTTAAATGAAGTTTAGTAGAGGAGATGGAGGGATGAGAATTATGGTGGAAAGAATTTCCTAGAGAAATATTATCATCGGAGTTGATTTGGAATAGCGGTTGGGTTTGGTGATTTTCCTTGGTGACCCGAGTTTGAATTTTACCTCTTGCGAATCTTAGTTTTCCTTTTGAATTCTTTTCTCTAGATTTCTTCATGCTTTGGCCGAAAAACCCTAGCCATCCTAGTGAATTTCAGCACCATCATCTAAGGAGATAAGTCTCCATATTTATCTCCTAAATTCAAGGATTTTTTATGAGGATAAAGTTTAATTTTATTTCCAGCTTTTATTCTTTGATTTTTGAAAATCCTAGTTAGAATAATTAGATTCCAGCTTGGTTTTAATGTATCAGATTTTGTAATTGATAGTTGGAACTAAATTGTTATTTTTCTAGTTAGATACCTTGTTGATTTTGAACATAGAACCCTAGCTAAAAATCTGGAAAATTTTCCAGCTTAGTGCCACCACCTTTGAAGGTGTTTTAGCTCAAAACAAACTCTGTCAATATTGGGAAATCTTATCATTGATCCTTTAGCAAATCAGATTTTATTTCAATCCTAAATCAACTAGGTTTTACTCTCTCTTTTTCCTGCAGAATTTCGGCAGCCTTGTGCATGCACAAGCTGCACGAAATTCCTGCACTCCTAAGTGCAATCAAACTCTTCAAACCCTAGCTCAAATCACCTAGAACACCCCTCACCAAATCAGATTACTGTGGCGACACAAAATCAGATTTTATCCACCAAAAATTCCAGAATTTTAGCCAGCTTCAAACCAGGATTTTCGGCAGCTTCAAACCAGAATTTTCTATCGGCTTTGCTTAATGCAGTGACCGAAAATTCTGCACTCCAACCACCACTAAAACTCCCTATTGAATTGGCCAATTTCAAAGCCTAAAGAACTCATTATTTCCTCTCTGAATTGCGGACAGATTAGCAACCAAAACAGCCTGAATTTTCCCTCTGTTGTTTGGAAAATTTTCGCACAAAGACTACTGCATGTGCACAGGATTTTCGGTGACCAAAAGATGTGCAAACTCTTTCTTGATTAGCCAAAAAGACCTGAACACACATAGCCCTTTTCTTGAGCAATATTTTGGCCAGCATAAGAGAACAATTACGTATTATTTTCTCCTCTTAAACCTTCCCAATTTCAACAGCAAAAAGGGGTACATCAAGCTACAATTTTCGCCAGCTTCAAACTAGAATTTTAGGCCGACTTTGCTTAATGCAATGACCGAAAATTCTGCACTCCAACCACCACTAAAACTCCCTATTGAATTGGCCAATTTAAACGCCTAAAGAACTCATTATTTCCTCTCTGAATTGCGGATAGATTAGCAACCAAAACAGCTTGAATTTTCCCTCTTTTGTTCAGCAAAATTTTGCACAAAAACCACTGCATGTGCACAGGATTTTCGGTAACCAAAAACTGTGCAAACTCTTCCTTGATTAGCCAAAAAAGACCTGAACACACACAGCCCTTTTCTTGAGCAATATTTCGGCCAGCATAAGAGAACAATTCCAGATTTTTTTCTCCTCTTAAACCTTCCCAATTTCAGCAGCAAAAAGGGGTACAGCAAGCTGCAATTTTCGCCCTTGCCGTCCAAGAAACCTAAAGTCATTAGGAGTCCTTCTTAGCACCACCATCTAACCCTAAATCAAACTTCTCTAACCCTAAATCACAGTAACCAACAACTCCCTCTTCCTACACGAAAATTCCAGCAAGAACTCTTCTGCAATTTTCGAAAATCCCAAGAGTAATTCCTAGCAAAAAACCGATCACACCCTGAGGTAAGCAAAAATCATCTCAACCTCTTGAATCCTTTCTTCCGTCAATTCTTCTCTTTTCCTTCCCTTGAATCATGCCACCTAAAGGCTGATTTCATCCTCTTTAGCTACCTTCAGACAAAAGGAAGGAAAGAAGGCAGCTTTTCTCTTCTTCTCAAACGAACTTGGGACGATCAGCATAGGAGCATCGAGATCTTAATAACCCGGTTGTTTCAAGGTAAGGGAATTCTTACCCTTGATGAGATTGATGAGGTCTATGGAAGTATGATAACATGATATATGTGCTTGGTGGGGATAGATGAATATTTCGAGTCGAGTAATTAATTAAGCATATTTGATGGATAGTAATGCCTTGTTTTATTGTGATAATGACGAATGTGAATTGTGATGGTCAAGTCAAGACCTTTTTGATATATTAATCATATCTTTGATGGATGTAGGGTCATAGTGTTTGAACTTTGAGAAGTAGATAATTTATTTGGAGGTAGAAAATGGATTGTGAATTGTTATGGGAATAAATGAGTTTAATGCATGTTTGAATCGATTGAGACCCTGATCATGATATTATGTGATTCTAGATCAGGCGGGTATTTGAAGGAAGCAAGCTGTGATTTTATCTTCTTTATCTGAGGCATATCAAATAAGTCCTTGCGTAAACTCTTTTGTTAAATATTGCGTGGCATGTCTATATGGTATAGCTTTGTGAAGCTATTGTTAAACGATGTTTGCTTGGGTTATAAACGTGGATATTTACTCTTTTACTGGTTTTGTCAAGCTAACAACTTTATCAAGAACACTATTCTTTCTCCTAAATTTTTAGAAAACACTTCTAAATAAAACCACGTTTTACACAGCCAAGATATGGAAATATTTTGAATCAGGAATTGACGGATATGTTCGTTGAGTACTCAATAAGGGTAGGCTAACAATACTAGTCTTGGAGGGCTTGAGTAAGTCTTCTGGCAGGAGGCCACCTCCAGAAGATAAGCTCGGCTTGAAAAGGCGACAGTGTTGGTTGGTCAGGCCGGTCCGAGCTAGCATTTGTATCGGGTAAGGTAATATTTATTTTCCCGGCATGGACAACCGGATGGTTTTGTTGGGTGTAAAGAAGATGGAGTATCTCACCTGGTGGGCTGTACACTCACCTTGATCAGAACGCCCAACGTGTGGTAATCTGGTCCAAGCAAGGTGCACAAAGTGTGGTACCTTGTCCTCATGGAGCCCAACGTGTGGTGACATGACTATTTATTCGAGTGGATGATTTATTTTGTATAAAGTGTGACAATGGGAAAAACCCACTCCTTGCAAAGAGAAAATTATTTATGACTTGCCGAATATTTCTGCAAATGTTTTTCACTATGCATACACGAACTGTTCAAAGTACCATGTGCACACACAGGACTTATTGAGATTTAATCTCACACTATTTTATATCATGTTTTTAGGAGATAGATTATGCTGAGCAAGCGGGGCATGTGATAGTTGAAGCTTTTGTTATTTCTTTCCATTGTGTTCTAGGAGACAATTGTTGGTTCAAGTTTCTGATCGGATATTTGTTTTTGTTTAGTTTTGCTCGTGTTTGAGCCGATGTAATAAGAGTTTTTCATTATTTATCTAAGTTTGATTTCTTTGGTTGTCTTTACATTTTTATACCTCGTTTTAAAGACCCTTTGTCCTCTTGGGACGGGGCGACATCCCCGCCCTTTTTGGGTACGTAGTAGTGGGGTGTTACAAGTGGTATCAGAGCCTAGGTTTAGGCAATTATTTGACTTACTGGATTTTATTTTCTTAAGTATTTTGATCTGGTGCTAATTTTTGCCTTTTGTTTATAGGATGGTCAAAAGAGTTGTATCGGCTGTCAGAGACTGGCCCGTTGGCTGCGGGAATCCACCTGCCCCACTACCCGTAGCAGATCCACCCTCGTCTGATTCAGGGATAGAGCATGAGCTGCCTATGCTAGACGACCCGGTGGTTGAGGCAAGAGATGGAGGTTGATGGGAGCCTAGGAGAGTATGAGGGGGATGATGAGGGGGAGGTAGTTGAGCTTGCCAGTGAGGGTGAGGAGGATGAGGAGATGGCTAAGTTGAGTGAGGAGGAGGCGGATGAGCTTAGGAATGAGGGAGACGATGAGAGTGAATGAGAGATGGTTGGGATAGAGGAAGAGGATGAGGAGGTGATGAAGGTTCCCCAGACCCCGCAGATAGGTGAATTTGATAGGATTCCTACTTGCTATGATCTTAAGGAGTCCAATGGTGAGGGACATAGGCCGAAGGATGGAGTTACCCCGGGAGAGAGGGAACTTAGGCAGTCCGCTCTAGGAATGGAAGATAAGGAGAAGAGGAAGTTAGAAGAGGGTCCTAAGGGGTGTGGACTTCGATATGGACTGGGGATAGATGCAAAGTTGAGGAGAGAGGGGTTGCTCGATCTATCTGACTCGAGGAATGAGAGGCCTGCGCCTAGGGGTGCGGTTAGATTAGCTTTGGATGAGCTCTACGAGACGGCCATGAGAGCCAAGGGGGGCCATGAGGGTGAGTCAGGACAGCCAAGTGAGAGCGTTGGTTTTTCAAGGGATTGCATAAGGAGACCCGATAGCTCCGTGGGGTGGCTTGTGGAACCAGCCTCTGACGACTCCGATGCCTCTGTTGACACTAGAGAGAGTCGAGTATAGAAGACCAGCTACGTTTACTCTTTCTCTTTCGGGATTTGCATTCCTTTGTTTATCTGTTCTTTTTAAAGAAGCATGTTGCTTATAGGGCTTTACTATTTTATTGGGAAAAAAAGGGTATCGTATGTGATAACCCCTTCTTTACGGAAGCATGGTTTATATGAAAAGCATGAGTTTCATTTATTACTTGGTTTTTCCCTGCATAACATCATCAAATTCTCTTTTAAAGTGAGTAGATAACATTACTATTAACTGATCATGCACCTGAGCATACTTCTTTCCCCTTGGTAACTATCTGACTTGGGGTGAATATGATTAAAGATGGCACCAAGACGCAGGACAGTCATTCATAGTAGAACCGTGCAGGAAAGTGCATCCTCAACTCCGAAATTTGAGCAGATGCACCTTTCCACACCTGATGTGGAGGAGCACTTGCAGCGAGAACAAGAGTTAGCTTTAGAGAGGTCTCGGGATGTGACCATGGGATAGTCTTTTGATAAGATGGCTTCGATCCTATAGAATTTAATGGAGAGAGTGGACAAGGTGGCCAAGAAGTCACCGCGGGGAGAGGATGAGGCCCTGGAGCGTTTCCTAAAATTCCAACCTCCCACATTCCAAGGGGAGGTGGAGCAGGATGAGAAAGTAGAACAGTGGATTGAACAGATGGAGGATATTTTTGCCACTCTGCAGTACTCGGAAGAGAGAATGGTGAAGTTTGTTGCTTTTCAACTGAGGGGACCGTCACGAGCATGGTGGCAGCGAGTACGGAGTGATTGGGACAGAGAGGAGCAGGAATGGACATGGGACGACTTTACTGAAGCTTTCCGTGCTGAGTACATTCCTCGATGGGTAGTTGAGAAGAAGGAGGATGAGTTCCAAACTCTCAAACAAGGAAGCATGTTAGTTGCTCAGTATGCAGCCCGATTCACGCAGTTGTCCAAGTACTACAAATGCTTGGTCGACACGGAGCAGAAGCGCACCCGACAGTTTGTGAAAGGGTTGAGGCCAGATTTGAGAAAGGCATTGGCTCCATCGCCGCCAACCTCGTACACCGCCACCGTGGATGCAGCATCCCGGATGGAGAATGAGGATTAGTATCGACCGGTGAACAGATTTTTCCATCCGAATCGTCCACTAATGAGGCCTTTGGGTATCAAGCGACCTTCGGGCTCTATGCAATGGGGAAATTGGGGTAAGTAGCCTCAAGTGCCTATGGCCGGACCGATGCAAAGCAACCTGAATTGCCGACTCTGTGGAAAGTGGGGCCACACCGAGAGGAATTGCTGGGGCAACGGGGGAGGAAGGAGGTGCTTCAACTGTGGAGACCTAGGATATCTGAGGAACGCCTGCCCTAAACCTTTAAGGATTGGGCAGATAACCCCGACTCAGCCAATGGGAGTTAATAGAGGTGCTGCTACTGGAACAGTTGGAACGGGAGGTCAGAAGCCTCAAGTGAAGGCCAAGGTCTTTGCCTTGAACAGAGAAGAGGTCGGAACGGATGCAGCCGTGATCAAAGGTAACCTTTCTATCCAAGGTCGTCTTGTTAATGTTTTGATAGATCCAGGATCCACACACTCTTACGTAAGCAAAGTATGTGCATCACATCTGGGTTGGGAAGGAAAGGAGTTACCCTATACCTTAGTAGTAAGCTCACCCTTGGGAAAGGTGGTAGAAGCGGGTAATAAAATGGGAAGCTGTGAAGTTGAGGTAGGGAAGGAGATTTTGGAAGCAGACCTCATAATTCTGCCCATGGAGGATTATGACCTGGTCTTGGGTATGGATTGGTTGTCAAAGCACGGAGCTCATGTGAACTGTAAGATCAAGACAGTGCAGTTTGTGAGACCCGGTCGGGATGTGATTGAATTTAAGGGTAAGCGAGCAAAGGAACTAAAGTTCTTGATTGCTGATGCTAAGGCCCGGAAGTTGCTCGAAAGAGGATGTACGGGATTATTTGGCGTATCTTCCGAACAAACCCAAGGATCAGTGTACCTTGGAGAGTACGGAGGTGGTAAAAGACTTTCCAGACGTTTTTCCTACTGAGCTCACTTCTCTACACCCTGAACGGGAAGTTGAGTTTACAGTGGACCTGATTCCTGGAGCAGAACCTGTGTCAAGAACTCCCTATCGGATGGCACCGATGGAGCTGAAGGAGTTAAAGAAGCAATTGGAAGAGTTGGTGAGGCAAGGCTACATTCAACCGAGTACGTCGCCATGGGGAGCCCCGGTGTTGTTTGTCAAGAAAAAAGATGCTACTTTGAGGTTATGCATTGATTATCGGGGACTGAACAACTTAACGATCAAGAACAAGTACCCTCTACCCTTAATTGACGAGTTGTTCGATCAACTTCAAGGCGCCGCTTGCTTTTCGAAGTTGGACCTGCGGCAAGGATACTACCAGGTGAGGATTAAGGAAGAAGACATTCCTAAGACTGCTTTCAACACACGGTATAGCCACTATGAACTTGTGGTAATGCCGTTTGGTGTAACCAATGCACCGGCAGTTTTCATGGATTTGATGCATCGAGTTTTTCAGCCATATTTGGACAAGTTTGTGCTTATCTTCATCGATGATATCTTAATCTACTCCAAGAATCCGGAGGAGCACGCGGAGCACTTAAGGTTGGTCCTGGAAAAGCTGAGGGAATTCAAGCTTTTTGCTAAGTTCAGTAAATGTGAGTTTTGGTTGAGCTCGGTATCCTTCCTCGGCCATGTGATATCCAAGGATGGGATCAAGGTGGATGCCGTAGCTAATTGGAAACAACCGGAGAACGTTACTGAGATACGAAGTTTCCTTGGGTTGGCTGGGTACTATCGGCGTTTCATTAAGAATTTCTCTACCCTGGCTTCACCGATGACGCGACTATTAAAGAAGGATGTTGCTTTTCCGTGGAACGAGAAGTGTGAGAAGAGTTTCCAAGAGCTTAAGAAGAGGTTGATTACAGCACCCATATAGAGCCTACTCGAGGCTGACAAGCCCTATGCACTTTATACGGATGCATCCAAGGAAGGTCTAGGAGCTGTGCTGATGCAGGATGGGAAGGTCATAGCTTATGCGTCCAGGAAGCTAAAGCCGCATGAAGCTAATTATCCGACTCATGATTTGGAGCTAGCAGCCATAGTATTTGCCTTGAAGAAGTGGCGACATTATCTGTACGGAGCCCAATACAAAGTCTTCACTGAACATAAGAGTTTGAAGTACATCTTCACGCAGAAGGACTTGAACCTTCGACAGCATAGATGGATGGAGTTCCTGGAGGAGTACAAAGTGTCCCATTAATTATCACCCTGGCAAAGCGAATGTGGTAGCTGATGCTTTGGGTCGTAAAGTGAAGATAGCATATTTGAGAATGCAGGAGGTGTCAGCAGTGCAGGAAATCCTGGAGCAGGAAGCAGAAGTTCAAGAGAGGAAGATTTGTGTAAGCAACTTAACCCTGAAGCCCGATTTGGAACAGGAAATTGTAGAAGCCCAACACAGTAGTATGGAATTTCAGGCCTTCAAGGAGAAAGAAATCATGAGGGGAGAAAAAGATTTTCGGACTGACGAGAAGGGAGTACTGTATTTTCGGGACCGGATATGTGTACCTGACAATCATGACTTAAGGAAGAGGATACTGGACGAAGCTCACAAGAGCAAGTATACCATACACCCTAGGGAAGTAAAGATGTACCATGAGCTGAAGAAGAAATATTGGTGGGCTGGAATGAAGAGAGATGTGGTTCAGTATGTGTCCACGTGCCTGACCTGCCAGAAAGTTAAGATGGAGCATAAGAAATCTGCAGGTTTATTGCAACCGTTACCGATTCCCGAGTGGAAATGGGAAAAAGTGACTATGGATTTTGTGATTGGTCTTCCAATGACCAAGTCACACAAGGATGCAGTTTGGGTGGTGGTGGACCGACTGACCAAGACAGCGCATTTTATTCCAGTGAACGTAAAGGACTTGATGGAAAAGTTGGCTTAAACGTATACCCGGGAAATTGTAAGGTTGCATGGTGTACTATCAAGCATTGTATCAGATAGGGACCCTAGGTTCACTTTGAGATTTTGGAGCAAGTTTCAAGAGTCTTTGGGTACATTGAAATTCAACACATCTGCTCATCCGCAGACAGACGTTCAATCTGAGAGAGTCATTCAAATACTAGAAGATATGCTCCGAGAATGTATTTTGAACTTTGGAGACCAGTGGGTCGAGTGTTTACTGCATGCTGAATTGGCATATAACAACAGTTACCAGGCATCGATTGGGATGGCGCCGTACGAAGCATTATATGGGGGTAAATGTCAAGTACCGATATACTGGGGATGGACAGAAGAGGGGCATATTAGAAGAACTAGTGAGGTATGTATTCAGGAAATGACGGACAAGGTCAGGGTTATCCGAGAAAGACTAAGAGCAGCGCAAAGCCGACAGAAAAGCTATGCAGATTCTAGGAGGAGGGAACTGGAATTCCAAGTGGGTGATTGCGCATTCTTGAAGTTGACTCCTAGTAGAGGAATCCTGAGGCATCCGAAAGGAGGGAAACTGAGTCCCAGGTATTTAGGACCGTTTCCGATAATGGAGAAGGTTGGGCCGGTTGCCTCAGATTGGATCTACCCAATGGTCTAACTGGGATGCATGATGTTTTCCATGTGTCTCAGTTGAAAAAGTACAACCCCGATCCAAGTCATGTGCTTAATGAGGAGTCATTGGAGTTGCATCCGAATCTGAGCTACGTGGAAAAACCAGTCAAGATTTTGGAGCGGAGTATCAAGACCCTTCGAAATAAGCAGATACCTATGGTAAAGATACTTTGGGATCATCATGGAGCACAAGATGCAACGTGGGAAACGGAAAAATGGTTAAGACGGAAGTATCCGAATATGCTCTAAGGGTATAGAATCTGAATTTCGGGATGAAATTCTCTTAAGGGGGAGGGGATGTAATACCCCGCCCAAAACCACCTTTGACCTATGGGGAAAAAGTCATGCATTGCATAGCATCTCGCATTTCATGTGATATCTTCAAATTATTTTTGCATGGGTGCATGTGATTTTCAAGGTTGTGCTTGCATAAAATTATTTAAATGTGTTGTTGCATTACTTGAGAGTTGTTTTAAGTGAAGTTTAGTAGAGGAGATGGAGGGATGAGAATTAGGGTGGAAAGAATTTCCTAGAGAAATATTATCATCGGAGTTGATTTGGAATAGCGGTTGGGTTTGGTGATTTTCCTTGGTGACCCGAGTTCGAATCTTACCTCTTGCGAATCTTAGTTTTCCTTTTGAATTCTTTTCTCTAGATTTCTTCATGCTTTGGCCGAAAAACCCTAGCCATCCTAGTGAATTTCAGCGCCATCATCTAAGGAGATAAGTCTCCATATTTATATCCTAAATTCAAGGATTTTTTATAAGGATAAAGTTTAATTTTATTTCTAGCTTTTATTCTTTGATTTTCGAAAATCATAGTTCGAATAATTAGATTCTAGCTTGGTTTTAATGTATCAGATTTTGTAATTGATAGTTGGAACTAAATTGTTATTTTTCTAGTTAGATACCTTGTTGATTTTGAACATAGAATCCTAGCTAAAAATCTAGAAAATTTTCCAACTTAGTGCTGCCACCTTTGAAGGTGTTTTAGCTCAAAACAAACTCTTCCAATACTAGGAAATCTTATCCCAAATCCTTTAGCAAATCAGATTTTATTTCAATCCTAAATCAACTAGGTTTTACTCTCTCTTTTTCCTACAGAATTTCGGCAGCCTTGTGCATGCACAAGCTGCACGAAATTCTTGCACTCCTAAGTGCAATCAAACTCTTCAAACCCTAGCTCAAATCACCTAGAACACCCCTCACCAAATCAGATTACCTTAGCGACACAAAATCAGATTTTATCCACAAAAAATTCCAGAATTTCAGCCAGCCTTGAACCAGAAATTTCGGCAACTTTGTACAGAATTTCGGACAGCTTTGCTTAATGCAATGCACCGAAAATTCTTCACTCCAAACCACCACTAAAACTCCCTATTGAATTGGCCAATTTACAACGCCTAAAGAACTCATTATTTCCTCTCTGAATTGCGGACAGATTAGCAAGCCAAAACAGTCCATGAATTTTCCCTTTTTGTTCAGCAAATTTTGCACAAAAACCACTGCATGTGCACAGGATTTTCGGTAACCAAAAGTTATGCAAACTCTTCCTTGATTAGCCAAAAAGACCTGAACACACACAGCCCTTTTCTTGAGCAATATTTTGGCCAGCATAAGAGAACAATTCCAGATTTTTTTCTCCTCTTAAACCTTCCCAATTTCAGCAGCAAAAAGGGGTACAACAAGCTGCAATTTTCGCCCTTGCTGTCCAAGAAACCTAAAGTCATTAGGAGTCCTTCTTAGCACCACCATCTAACCCTAAATCAAACTTTTCTAACCCTAAATCACAGTAGCCAACCACTCCTTCCTTCCTACACGGAAATTCCAGCAAGAACTCTTTTGCAATTTTCAAAAATCCCAAGAGTAATTCCTAGCAAAAAACGATCACACCCTGAGGTAAGGTAAGCAAAAATCATCTCAACCTCTTGAATCCTTTCTTCCATCAATTCTTCTCTTTTCCTTCCCTTGAATCATGCCACCTAAAGGTTGATTTCATCCTTTTTAGATACCTTCGGACAAAAGGAAGGAAAGAAGGCAGCTTTTCTCTTCTTCTCAAACGAACTCGGGACGATCACCATAGGAGCATCGAGATCTTGATAACCCGGTTGTTTCAAGGTAAGGGAATTCTTACCCTTGATGTCAAAGTTATGGTCTAATGAGATTGATGAGGTCTATGGAAGTATGATAGCATGATATATGTGCTTGGTGGGGATAGATGAATATTTTGAGTTGTGTAATTAATTAAGCATATTCGAAGGATAATAATGCCATGTTTTATTGTGATAATGACGGATGTGAATTGTGATGGTCAAGTCAAGACCTTTTTGATATATTAATCATGTCTTTGATGGATGTAGGGTCATAGTGTATGAACTTTGAGAAGTAGATAATTTATTTGGAGGTAGATAATAGATTGTGAATTGTTATGGGAATAAATGAGTTTAATGCATGTTTGAATCGATTGAGACCCTGATCATGATATTATGTGATTTTAAATTAGAAGGGTATTTGAAGGAAGCAAGCTGTGATTTTATCTTCTTTATTTGAGGCATATCAAGTAAGTCCCTGCATAAACTCTTTTGTTAAATGTTTTGATGGCAAGTCTATGTGGTAAAGCTTTGTGAAGCTATTGTTAAACTATGTTTGCTTAGGTTGTAAACGTGGATATTTACTCTTTTACCGGTTTTGTCAAACTAACGATTTTATCAAGAACACTATTCTTTCTCCTAAATTTTTGGAAAACACTTCTAAATAAAACCACGTTTTACAAAGCCAAGATATGGAAATATTTTGAATCAGGAATTGACGGATATGTTCGTTGAGTACTCAATAAGGGTAGGCTAACAATACTAGTCTTGGAGGGCTTGAGTAAGTCTTCTGGTAGGAGGCCACCTCCAGAAGATAAGCTCGGCTTGAAAAGGCGACAGTGTTGGTTGGTCAGGCCAGTCCGAGCTAGCATTTGTATCGGGTAAGGTAATATTTATTTTGCCGGCATGGACACCCGGATGGTTTTGTTGGGTGTAAAGAAGGTGGAGTATCTCACCCGGTGGGCTGTACACTCACCTTGATCAGAACGCCCAACGTGTGGTAATCTGGTCCAAGCAAGGTGCACAAAGTGTGGTACCTTGTCCTCATGGAGCCCAACGTGTGGTGACATGACTATTTTTTCGAGTGGATGATTTATTTTATATAAAGTGTGACAATGGGAAAAACCCACTCCTTGCAAAGAGAAAATTATTTATGACTTGCCGAATATTTTTGCAAATGTTTTTCACTATGCATACACGAACTGTTCAAAGTACCATGTGCACACACATGATTTACTGAGATTTAATCTCACACTGTTTTATATCATGTTTTCAGGAGATAGATTATGTTGAGCAAGCGGGGCATGTGATAGTTGAAGGTTTTGTTATTTCTTTCCATTGTGTTCTAGGAGACAATTGTTGGTTCAAGTTTCTGATCGGATATTTCTTTTTGTTTAGTTTTACTCGTGTTTAAGCCGATGTAATAAGAGTTTTCCGTTATTTATCTAAGTTTGATTTCTTTGGTTGTCTTTACATTTTTATACCTCGTTTTAAAGACCCCTTGTCCTCCGGGACAGGGTGACATCCCCGCCCTTTTTGGGTACGTAGTAGTGGGGTGTTACAGATGCCAAAGAGAAGGCCCAAGAAAGTTACATTTGCACAACAACTCGTGTGGAGGGCCAACGGAGCAAAAGAGGGGGCTGAAAGGACAAGAAAAAGCTAGTTGTGTAGAACCAAGACACACCTGGTGTGGGCTGCACTTGTACACCTGGCACCAAGTACACTCTGGAGGAGTTGCTCAATTTCAGAACAAATCTAGCGCAAGATACATTCGGGCTGTGCCCAATTTTACTGAATTTTCTTGTTTAATTTTATTTTGATTTGTAAATTAATTCTCATAATTTTTATTATGTAATAGGGATATTTTAGACCATTTAAAGGCTTGAATGGCTGAAATTTCATTTCACTTTAGTTAGGTTTAGATGCCTATATATATGGCATTAGAACATTTCAAATGTAACTTAGATATTGTGATTGAAATAAAAAAACACTCTTGAGAGAGTACTTTGAGGGTTCTTCTATGAAAGCTAAGACTAATCTTAGGATTCCATACCTTACCTTAGATTTGAGTCTATAAACTCTTAAGGATAGAACAAACTAACCGATCAAAATAAAATCTTAGGTTCTTGTTAATCTAAGGGTCTAGAGTAAAGGTTATCTTTGGTTGCCTAGTTCATCATCTTCAAGTGTTCTTGGTTCCTTGTTGAATCAAGGGTTCTTGGGTGTGAATTAGTAAACTTGATTCTCAATTATAGAGTTCTAAGTTCTTTATTTTGGCTTAGGGTCCTAGTCTTTGAATTGGGCATTTCTTCACAAAATTCTCTGTTTTGAAGTCTTACGTGGGTCTTGCATTTTGCCTTAGATTTATCCACCAAATTCAATAGAAAATAAACCCCAAGATCATATCAATCATTCACCCAACAACTTTAATTCAAGCAAAAGAGGGTTTTACCTTGTATTTGAGGCTCTTTGAGGTAATTTTGCTCCAAGAACACTAAAGACTTCACCTAGCACACCAAGAACACACACAAGCTTTTTTTTTTCTCTCTTCCTTGATTTCTTTTTCTCTTGGTTTTTCTCTCTCATGGCTGCCGAATTTGAGGCTGTATATCAGCCCCTCCTAACTACCATTCATCATCAAATCTTGGCCCTTCATTTCTTATTTTGGTTTAATTGAATGGTGGATATACTTAGGTGTGTTCTAATAAGATTTTTACACACCAACCACCCATTTTCCTCCACAAATATTCCTTCATTTTTTCCTTGCACGGCTGCTAAAATTCTTGGCCAATTTTTAGCCATTCATTTATCTTCTTTTGGTCCAAACATTAGCCAATTACATTGCTCAAGACCTTAATCAAATGGGCCCACAAGTGATATGTTACAATTACAAAATTACATATCATTCTTGATTTATTTTTGCAATCCTTTAATTCCATATATCTTGCATGAATCCTTCATGAAACCTCTCTTAAATTGACACATGTCCATGGGCTACCAATCACCAAATGCCACACGCACCGTTTTAACTGTGATTTCCTATTTTCTTTAGAAATGACTAAAATCGGGTTCGTAATGGAAAAATATTTTATTTCACCATCCAATTCCAACAATTCCACTGAATCCATTGGTAATGCTTAAATTCTTCAATTCCTTCTCTATTTGGTCAAATTTGCTGTCAAAGTCGCAAACGCAATCAAAATGACAAAAATGTCCCTGATACCCCGAGTAGCATAATTCACACCAAAACATGTGTTTCGTCGCACTGATCATTTTCTCTTTTTAGCGCACACTCAAATTTTTATTTTGTTAACAATAATCAATCAAAACCCATAACCTTATTTAGCAATTATAGTTCAGCTCAAGCAAACCCTGCATTTTCTCTTTTTCTTTTCTCTTTTCATCAACTTCTTCTATTTTTTTTTTCATAAAATCACTCAAATTTTCAGCAATGGTGTTAAATATGAACTTAACTTTTACAGCTAAATCACCATACCTCTTGTGATCTTTCTTTTCTTTTTCTTTCAATAATTTTTCTTTTCTTTCTTTTTTCTCTTCTTTTCGCTTTCACTGCTGTTGTTCTTTTCTTCCTCGGTTTCTTTCTTTCCATTTTTTCTAGTAGCTTTTTGTTTTCTTTTCTTGTGTTCAATCTCTCTTTTCCTTTTTCTTCTCTTTCTTTGCTTTCTTTCCAGCTCAACATAACTATTGATACATGATTGAAAGAAACAAGTCATGATCCTTCTCCAAGTATTCTTCCACAAAATTCTCCTACATATAATTTTATCTATCAAGAGCATAAAGATTTGAAAAATTATTCAAACTCTCAGAAACAAGCAATGGACAAAGTATTGTGACGAGTTTTAAAGAAAGAAACCAAAAATTTAGGCTCAAAATAGGCACTAGGGATAATATCAAAATAGGCAAGTTTGAAAAGCTCAAACTATCCAAAGAAGGTCTATTATCGTCATCCCTAAGTTAAATCATGTCTGTCTTTCTTATTTCGCCTCGAGAGATATTTGAGTAAGTTCTAGAATGCTCCATGAATTTTAATAGAAAAACAGGTTTAAGAACAATGTAAAGCATATGATCAAGACATGCATTAAAAATACAGGTTGAAATCTCAAAGAAAATCAGAAAAAAAAATTTGAAAATTTTGAAAATTTGGGCTCACAAAAATGATAATAAAGTATAAAAGAATGATGCATAGAAGAATTTTCAAATAAATCACTCCCCCACACTTAAAATGGACATTGTCCTCAATGGCCAAATAGATATAACAAGGAAAAGGCAATGCCGTGGGACCAAAAATATAAAGGAGAAGAGATAAGAAAGACAATACTTCCATAGATGGTGCAATGAGCTGTACAAGAGCTGAAATCCTCAAGAACGAGGCATTGGCAAAGTACCTAGAAAAAAAAAATACAAAAGAGCATGCCAAAGTATAAAAACTAGAAAAGAAAAATAAATCAAAAACAAAAGAAAGAAAATACTACTATAAAGCAACAAAAAAATAAAAAACTAACTAGAAAAGACATTAAAAGATAAAAGAAAAACAAGAATGATCGAGAAAGTGTGAACAATCATCATCAGTCCTTCTCTTCCTCCTCCTCCTCATCATCATCGACATCATCAGTCAGTGTAGAAGTTCCCTCACCACCATGTTGCCTGGAAGAATGCTGCCTCCATTAAGCCAATTGCTGCTCTATAATAGCTTGCAAATCTCGCTATGTCATCCATGCATCCCTGCAAACATAGGAGCATCTTCGTGTGCTAGGCTAATTGTCCCTAAAATTAGAAAGAATCATCTACACTATTTTAATAGTGGGAAGTGAATAAAAATCATATCTTTATGCTCATGTATGCATGGGCAAGCAAAAGATGTAAGCTTTTTGCAGAAATTGAGCTCCTTGCTTGTGGATTAAAGGTAAGTTTATTGGGAAAAAATGAAAGATCTTGAGATTTTGATCCATAGGATCAACAAAAGAGAGGTAGATAAAGGTTATAGAAGTGATTAGGAGGTGAAAAATCAAATTTTGGGAAGTTGGAAAGGAGAAGCCGGTGCGGGTTAGAGAGGTTTTGAGAGGGAGTTGGAGATTTTGAATGAAAAAGTGACCAAAATGGCCTATATTATGCGCCTTACCCAATAGGAACCGGCACCGGTCATAGTCCTAGCCGGCGCCAGTTGCATTCTGTTCAGTTCTCCAATATATATATATATATATATATATATATATATTAATAAAATGTTGAACACACAGTAATGATGAATAATGCATTCAAATTTATGAAAAACAATCACTCAAAATGATAGAAATAAAAATTGTTTCAATCCCAAAACTAAAAGTAAAGTAAGTAAAAGAAAAAGGCTTTAATGTTTTCCATGACTTTGATCCCGTGGATTCTCCTCAGTGTTTCCTGGCAATCTCCCAGCTTGACGATCCCCCAATAATTTAGCTAGTTGACCAATTGAGTTTTCCAAGTTGCACATGGAGGCCTCTAGGTTCCTGGTTGTAACATCGACCCCTTGGAACTTAGTCTCCGTTGTACTTACCAATTGGCCAATCAATTCTTCTAATGGTGGATTTGAAGGTGCTGCATTATTATTCATGGGGTTTTGGTTCCTTTGATTTCCTCTAAAATTGAAAGAGCCCTACCTAGGTTGATTTCCATTACCCTAAGAGAAATTAGGGTGATTTCTCCAACCAGGATTATAGGTAGAGCTATAAGGGTTGTTACCTGGTCGGACATTACCTGTGAAGGCTGCTTGTTCCAGGGTTTCTTGGAGTGAACCCATGTTTTGGCATTCATGATTGGGGTGTCCCTCTCTACAGAAATCAGAACTTACGTTTAATACCTGGCCTTGAGGCATCCCTATTTGTTCCATCTTTTAAGTTAAGGCGTCCACCTTAGCTTCCAATGTTGCCACAGCATCCATTTTGTGTACTCCTTGCACATGAGCTCTAAACCTTGTACTTTCCCAAGAATAGTTATTAGAAGCTAGATTTTCAATAAAATCAAATACCTGTTCCGAGGTCTTATAATTGATGGAACCCCCTGCAGAAGGGTCCACCACTTGACGTGTCGCGAATGTAAGGCCATTCAAAAAGATGAGCATCTGCATTCCGAGCTCAAATCCGTGGTGTGGGTATTTTCTCAACATCTCCTTAAATCTCTCCCAACTTTCATATAAGGGCTCAGAATCTAATTGTTGGAAGGCAAATATTTCGTTCCTAAGTTTGGCTATCCTAGCTGGAGGGAAATATTTGGCTAGAAATTTTTCAGCTAGGGCATTCCAAGTAGTGATAGAACCTGTAGGTAAAGACTTTAACCATGATTTGGCTCTATCGCTCAAAGAAAAAGGAAAAAGTCTTAACTTTATGGCATCCTCAGAAACACCATTCATTTTAAACGCGTCACAAATCTCAAGGAAACTAGCTAAATGAGCATTGGGATCTTCTTTAGGTAGCTCGTCAAATTGAACCATGTTTTGAACAATCTGGATAATATTAGGCTTTATTTCAAAATTATTTGCATCCACCCTAGGCCTAGTAATACTCGAACCTGTGCCCGAGATTGCCGGTTTCACAAAGTCATCCATAACCCTCCTATTTCCAGCATTGTTATTTTGAGCACCATCCATTTCGATGATCAAGTTCCTTTAGATTGTCCGGTGGATCTTTGATAGTGTCCTTTCAATTTCAAGGTCAAAATCGACTGTCTCGACTACGGATTTTTGGGTCATGTACCAAGGATAACACCTAGAAAAAATAAGAAGCAAGTTAGCTACATAATTTATGATTAAAACAAAATTAAAAGATTACAAAGTTAGTCAAAGTTAGTTGGTTAGGTTACAAAGGTATACAAGATACACAAGATATAAAAGATAGCCTTTTTGTAAAAAGAACAACTGTACATATTTACATATGAACACGGTCAAATCAAAAAAATCCATGCTTGCATGCTATTGTTCCCCGGTAATGATGCCAAAAACTTGATGTGTATGGATTTGGGTATAAAAATTATATAAAAACTAAGCGCATTCCCAATCAAGTTTAAATTAAAACGTTAACCCCAAATTACACATATGAGCAACGTACTCATCATTAACATAGCATAGGGTTCAAACGAGTGTCGATCTTCCAAGAACAAGTATGCATTAGTCACCTTTCTTTCATTGTTTAACTGACTTAATAAAGTAAAAAAGAAATAAAAAGAAAAATAAAATAAAATAAAAATATATACATGTCAAGGATGGAGAAGTATGTAACTCAAACCATTATTTTGACAATCATGATCTTAAAGTACCTAATTATTATCATAACCAATTATTCTCTTGGCACCATGAAGGATATAATATAGATTCACTTCTTTGTCCAATCCATGAAATCCCTATCTTCTAGACAAATTAGCATCATATATCCTGTCTCAACTAATTCATCGAAAAGATGCATTAACCACAGTCCTTGATTTAATTTCCATTCATGGCAAATTACACATGAAATTAACCAATGAATCCATATCCTGGCAGACATCAATTAACCTTGAACTACTTTGTCCCTACTCTTAACCTCTTTGTCCAAGCAAGTTAAGAGCCAACAAATATGAAACTAACGAATTGAAACCACCATCAACCCCTTTGTCCAAGCAAGTTAATGGAAAGGACCGACCAATTAATCTCGTAATAAGCACAAGTAATCAAATACCAAGAATAACAATCAATTAAACAAAAGATCAAACAACTCTAAAAATCATGAATATCTAAAACAATGTTAAATTACAATAAAATAATTAATACATCATTGTCAAGAAAAAGAAAACAAAGTAAAAGAAAGCACTCATAGACAAGCCTCCTTCTTTTTCCTTTGAAGACCTTCTTGTACAACCCTCCTTGAATTGAAGAATTCCTCCTTTGATTTGAGTGATTTTCTATGATGATAAATGAATTCTCCCTTTTTCTCTTATGTTTTCCATCTATTTATAAGCTTAGTAAGTGCCTAAACTCATTGGTGTAATGTTGTTGGCCGAGTAGAAGTAGGAAAGTACTAAAACTCCAGAGAATACCAAAAATCGCGTCCAAAAATCAAGATCCCATCTTTTCCTTCGGGCACAGCCGGTGCCGCCTTGGCTGCTAGAGCCGGCACCGGTTGTGTTTTGTTTCTTCCTTTGTTCACCAATTTTTTCTTGATTTCCACACAATATTGTCCGGAGTGTAGCCGGTGCCGCCTTGGCTATTGGAGCCGATGCCAGTTCGATTCTTTTCCACCCTGTTTCAACAATTTTTTATCGCCTCGAAGTTCATGTCATCAGCACATGGCCGGCACCGGTTCCACTATCCTGGCCGGCGCCGCCTCTATTCTGTTTTGCGACACTTTTGCTTTGTTTTACCCTTAAAATTTGAAATAATGAACAAAATACCTTTCCAAGGGTAAAATCTGAAATATGAAGGAATATGACTAGTTATTAGACAAAATGTATCACAAAAGAACCTCAAATAATTAGGAAAATATGACTAATTTAGCCCCTATCAAGAGGCGATAGTACTACTTAATCAGGCTGGTCCGAGCTAGCATATGAGTCCATAAGGAATTTATTTATCCAGGTTGGACAACCGGTGTGTTGGCTGTAGAGATGGAAGAGTATCTCACCCTAGTGGGAGGATCCCCCACAGCCCATTGTAGAAAGGTTATATTGGGACGCTATCATGGTGGTAACCATGATATGGATTGTTATACTATTGTTTGAATCATTGCTAATCCCTACATAATGAACTTATAAGATGATAATAAGATGATGATTTATTGAGAACTGCTTTAGCAATGCTTCTTTGAATAATTGTTTATTGATGAAAAGTCTTGCAAACATGATTTTTGGGTTTTGATAAACCTGCATGTACGAAATGTTTATATATGACATTCGCACACACGGGACTTACTGAGATGCCAATCTCACACTATTTTACATCATGTTTTTAGGGGAGTGCTTTTATTGAGATAGTTAAAGAGATAAGAGATGACCTTCATTTTATTTAGTTTTTCTTTGTATTTCAATCGAGATATGATTATTAGTTTTATATTCTCAGACTTGTATAAATTTTAACTTTGGTTGTAATAAAATTATCGAGAATTTTATTTAGTCATTTTCATTCCTTTTGTCCCTCGTTATAAAGACCCCTGGTCCTTTGGACAGGGCAACATCCCACCTATTTAGGTACATAGGTAGTAGGGTGGTACAATTCCAATGAAGGTTCTTGAGTGCTTAAGGAGTCCTTCCTTGATTGAAGCTTGTTCAAGAATGGCCACCAATGGTTCGGCCAAGAGAGAGAAAGAGGGAGAGAGTGTGGTTAAGATGATAACGAAATAGTGATGAAGAAGTGAAGAAGGATCAAGGGGATTGAATTTACCTTCTTGATGTTCTTCTTATTCTTGAACAAAAAGTACGTTTGATCCGAATAGAAGATCAACTTTGGTGATTTTAGTGTTATGGAGTTTGCTATGGATTAGTATAGGTTAAATCTTAGTTGGTTTGAGAGTTTTTGGAGTGATTTGGAATAAATAGAGGTGATTGGAGGTTGAAGAAGTTTAGGGTATGCTCTTGGTGTTCTTGAGAACATACGATAAAATTGAGAGAAAATGTTTTGTGCGTTGCTAGTGTGTGATGGCCGAATGGCCTAGCTAGGGAGAAGAATTTCGGTTATCCTAGGAAGAGAGAGAGAGTCCAGCTACTTTGAATTTTAAAATGAGGAAAGTGTGGAGATGTTTGAGGTAGAAGATTTGGTAATTTTGTTTTCTTCTTGAAGGCTTCTTGTCCTTCAATGGTGGGTGGCTAATCTAGTTATGTTTTGATCATGAAATGAAGGATGGTTTCAGCCTTATAGTCGGCCAAAAGTGGCTGCACAAGAGAAGAGAAAATTCTGGCTTGATCATCTAGCTATGTGAGAGTTTAATGGAGGAAAATTTGGAATTTAATTTTCAAGTTTGAAAAGTTTTGAATGAAATAAAGTTAGGAGTGTTTTGAGGTGTGTTAATGGAGCTCTAATGGCCATGGTAGGTGAAGAAGACAAGGTGTTCTGTCCAAGGCTACAAGGTGGCTGAAAATATGAAGAAAGTTGATGAAGAGGTCGGTCCTTGCCTTTGATAGGCAAGTTGGAAAAAATTGTGGAATTTTAGCTTCAAGAATTCTTAGGATTTGGAAGGATTTTGAGCAGAATTTTTGAACCACTTTGAAATGGATTTGTAGCTGAATTCTAGGAGTGTTTGAAGGTCCATTAATGGTGATTTTCCAGCCACCATTTTGGAGAAGAAGGAGGAAAGTTTTAGGTGTTCTTATGCATAAATGGATAGCTAAACATTCATGTCTAACTCATGGTAGTTTGCTGGAAAATTTTCTGGTCTGGTAAAGCTATACAAGCTGCAAAATTCCAAGACATTTCCAGCTTTCATCTTTACACAAAATGGTTGGTTGCTAGTAAGAATTATAATGGCAAAGGTTGCTGTAATTTTCGAAAATCAGCCAAGTAGAATTTCTGGAAAATTTTTGGATTTTAACTAAAACAAGAACAGAAGAAAATGGAGTTCTTGGAAGAAAAGCTATGGTGATTTAATTGAAAACCTCCTTCCTATTTTCCTTACTCAAATTCAGTCATCCTCCTATCCTAAAGGCTGGAAATTTCAAAAATTCAAGCCAAGAATTATCCAAGATATTTTATAGAAATTGAAAAGAATTAAAGAATAGGAGTAGTTTAAATTTAAATAGGTTAGGACAAGGCTTGCTAAAATAATGGACACCAAAACTCTTCTAGAATTTCTTTTAGGACAGGATCATATAGTTAGCACATTACCATTATGTCTTCCCTAAGACAACATTCCTAGCTTTAAGGAATGTAAGAAAAGGAAAAATTGAAACATTAGTTAGGATAATTAAGAATAAAACTTAGGTGATGGGATTTGAACTCATGACCTTAATATTAAATCACAAAGCTCTAACCCCTTAACCACAACAACTCTTGTTTTGATTTTCCCAACCAAATTCTCTTTCTATCTAAGCCTCAAGCCTTCTTCCTATTTCATCCTCAAGCAAAATTTCCTTTTTACCCTTACTACTCAACAAGCATAAATAAACCATACAACCCATATACTACATTTCTATGGCATATGAAATCATTCAAGGAATATATTTTATGCAATATGATATGATATGCACCCCATCCCTCTCACTCTAAGGTAGGTTTAGGTGGGGTTTTACATGAGTCATGTCTACTGCGACACGGTGTGCTTGGAGCCGAGGGATGGCTCAGCCTAGTAGCAGCTCAAGGGCAGCAAGGCACCGAGCCGAGGCATTTGATTGTATCCTGGGAAGGATTTAAAGCATCCTCCCCAGGATGCGGTCACTATTGTGACCATCTGCTTAGCTAGGTGCACGGGCTACTCGTAGGTTGCAAGTGGCGGGCGCCCGTGGGTCATTGTTTTTAGACCCATCCATAGGCCATGATCTAGTATGGCGGGTGCACATGATCGGAAAAAATATTTTTTATTTCTTCCCTTGTAATTTTTGTGCAATATTTTTTTTCATTTTTGGTCCCGTACTAGGCGAAATTATTTTTGTAATAGTTAATATTCATTGACTATTTTGCATGAAAAATAATAGTAAATGATTTTAGGATTAAACAAGACCATTAATTTAATTCTATTCTTTGGGCACTTAGGTATAAAAAATAGAAGAGTACGAAAACGTTTACTTTTTTCTAGCATGTTATTTATTTTAATTCCTATGTACATGTTTTCTCAAATACCAAAGTCTTTGAGAGTTTTTGACAAGAAAAATATTTTTCTTTGATTAAATGGTTAATTTTGACTTGAACAAAAATTAATCCTTGGTCATTTTCTTAAAGGTTTTAATCCTTGACAGAGAAAATATTTTGGATTTAGAAATTTTTGTATGTTAAAATGGAAAAACCATTTTAATTTATTTTCACAATGAAAAATTATTTTTGTCAATGAAAAATTTGAGATCAAAACCTCTAGGAAGTTTTAATGGAAAATTTTGAAATTATTAAGTTTTTTAACTTAAATAAAATTAATTCATAAAATTATAAACCTTAACATAGAAAATTTTATGGTTTAGATATTTTATTTTTGAGTTAAAAAAGAACTTAATTGAAATTTTGAAAGGATATTTTTTCAAGAAAATCCTTGTTTTAAAACTAAGTAGGAGAGGGGTTCCAATAGCTCCACAGCTTCCATCACGACATTAAAGATCGTGGGTCTCCTCGTGTTACCTTGGGAAGAGTGAACCCGTATAGGATGAAAATACCACAAGGATCTAAAACTAATGGAAATATGTAATTAAGAACCCGAGACATGTACTATGATCGACTAGCCCATGTTGGAGGTTATAGTACGAGGTATGTCCATAGACTATGAGAAGAAATGGCCATCCCCTTATGGAATTGTCTTCTAGATCATTACCTAGAAGGGAAATTAATTTGTGGTGGTTAACATACTTAGCTTAGGAAGTTGTTAATCTTCTCAAGAAGCTATGTCAGTTTTCCTAAGAGTCAAATTTAATCATGTTAAAGATAATAGTGATGGGGTTAACTATTACCAGTTTAATATGAGGATAAAGTGCAAAAAATTTTGTTTTCACAAATTTGAGAATTTCTTTTATTTTTTAATTTTCAAAAATGGCTAGTGGAGGTTTTTGCAATCCCTTAGCCATTATTCTCCATGAGACTAAGTTAATGGGTCTCAACTATGTGGACTAGAAAAGGAATTTAGACATAATATTCACAGTTGAGGAGTATAAGTATGTCCTCTATGAAACTTGCTTTGTTATTGGGGAGGGTTCCACCGATAAGGAGCGAGAGGCTTATAAGGCATGGAAAAAGGCTGACAAGATGGCACTATGGTATATGTTAGCCTCCATGTCTAATGTGTTTCAATCCAAACATGAGCACATGGCAATTGTGTACGACATAAGCACATCATTAGCCATGATATTCACAAACAAGAGCCAGCGCGTAAGGCATGAGGCTCTTTGAACAACCATAAACACCAAAATGGCTAAGGAAGCATCAGTCAAGGAGCATATGCTCAAAATAATTACTGCTTTCGAGGAAGCAAAAGTCTTGGGGGCTGTTAGTAATCCCGGGGGCTAAGTGGACATGGTTCTTGAATCTCTATCGGGATCTTTTACTTAGTTGAAGTTGAACTACAATATAAACAGGTTAAACATGAATTTAACTGATTTAATGAAAGTGCTCCAGGTGGCAGAATATGTTATGAAGCCACAAGCAAGTGCTATGATGGCTTCTTCTTCAAGAATTGGGCCTGAGCCCAAAAAGTTCTAGAACAAGAAGGGTAATGCAGTGCCCTAGATTGAGTCTCAGCCCAAAAACAAACCCAAGGGTAAATGCTTCAAGGGTGGGAAAAAGGGACACTGGAAAAAAGAGTGTCCAGACCTTCAAACTAAGAAAAACCCAAAGGTAATGTTTTCTATCTATAGTGTATATCAATGGTTGGATCAACTTCCACTTGGATTCTTGATTCAGAAGCCACTGATCACATCTATAACTCATTTCAAGGATTTAGAAAGATTAGAAAACTCCAGAAGGACAAACATAGACTATGCGTGGGAAATGGGGCACATGTTAGGGCCCTTGCAGTGGGAGAACTGGAACTTATTTTTTATTGTAATAGAATAATTGTATAGAAGGATATTTTATTTGTTCCTAGTTTAGACAGAATTTGGTTTTCGTTGCAAAACTAATAAATCAAGGATATTTTATTTCTTTCCATTCTGGTATAACTATCAATATAAATAGAAAAATTTTATGTACCGGGCACATGTATGGAAACCTATTCTTCACTAATCCTATTAATAATCAATTAAACAACACTAAATCTGAACTTTTAAATAGGAATAGAAAAACTAATATCATTAACTTGTATATTTGGCATCTATGATTGGGTTACATTTACTCAATTAGGATTTAGAGGTTAATCCATGATGGGTCTTTAGGTTCATTGAGATTCAAAAATTGGCCTCAGTGTGAATTCTATCTTACGGGAAAAAATGACCAAAAAGTCTTTTACCCAAAAGGTGGATAGGGCTAAGGAAATATTGAGTCTTGTTCACACTAATGTGTGTGGTCGTTTATGTAGACCAACAAGAGGGGGGTTTGATTACTTCATCACCATCACGGATGATTGTACTAGGTGTGGTTATGTTTACCTGATAAGACGTGAGTCTGACTCTTTTGACAAATTCAAAAAGTTTAAGGCTGAAGTGGAGCGTCGAACAGGTAATCAAATCAAGACCTTATGATATGATGGTGGTGGAGAGTACCTCCTTGGTAAATTCAAGGACTACATGGTACATCATAGGATAGTATCCCATCTCTCTGCACCGGGAACACCCTAGCAGAACGAAGTAGCTTAAAGAAGGAACAGAACATTAATGAAAATAGTCCGAAGCATGATGTCTCATGCTATTCTTCCAGTGTCTTTTTAGGGACATGCACTGGAAACAGTGGCATATATTTTGAACTTGGTGCCTTCCAAATCGGTACCTAGGATGCTCTATGAGATGTGGACTGGGCATAAGTCAAGTCTAAATCATCTCAATATATGGGGTTGTCTAGCTTATTACTAATCAAGGGAGACAAGTTAGAATTAAGATCAGAAATGTGCTATTTTATTGAATATGCAAAACGAAAAAATGGCGGTTACTTTTATCATCTCAATGAGCAAAAAGCACTTGTGTGTACTAATACTTGATACTTGGAGAATGATCAAAGTATGTGTTGAATCAACTTTGCCGAGCCAACGCAACGGTTACTTCGAGCCGATGCCGATTTGATAAATGGGGACAAGCCGATAAAGTCAACCTTTCGAACAGCCGATAGCCATGGTCAACATCGGCACCACGG
Organism: Voacanga thouarsii; assembly: GCA_026120185.1. NCBI lineage: Eukaryota > Viridiplantae > Streptophyta > Magnoliopsida > Gentianales > Apocynaceae > Voacanga > Voacanga thouarsii. The sequence continues at coordinate 2,522,291 of JANUWF010003370.1, forward strand.
GGCTGATAAGAAAGAAAAATAGATTTCCGATCTTTCGATGCGAGAATTCTACACGATCGTTGGGGGCACTCTTTGGCCGAAAGTTACTCCACGTTCTGTTAGTGGTTCGTTCGCAGCAAGTATAAAATGAGGAGCATCGCCCAGAATCAGGGATAAGGAAATCAACTCATCAATCAGCAGAATTCAATTTCATTTTCTTTTTCCTCGTCATCATTTCCAGCTTTCTAGTCTAGAATTTTAATTCTTTACAGCTTTCTTACTGCTTTGTTCTAGCTTCTCTTTACTAGCATTGTTTACAGTTTTTTTCTTACAGTTTCTGTTCGTGTTTTCAATATCAGCACTTGTTCTGTACTTCCTGTTAAGCCGATTAATACAAATATCATTCTATTCTCCGAGAAAAGTCCTTCCGTTTAGCGTTCTCAGCTGACTTTCTTAAGCCCTTTCTATAGTAAGCTCAAGGAACCCAGTCCCTTATTCTAAAAGATCTGATACCATTTTCTGTTGCACCATATCGGATCATTTGTGTTTGTCGGAGACGAAGCCGATTCCCGTTTGCATCGGCTCCCTATTTTGATAGCAACACAGATTGGCATACCCAGTGGGTCCAGAGGTTAGTAGTCGCATGCTATTGCGGTCAGGGCGAACAATGGCCAATAATTCACAACAGCCACAGGCACCGGAGACATCCAAGCGACCCCCACTCCGTACTCTCCGGGGAGTCTTTGACCCCTCGGTTTCAACTACCAGTGGTACTCAGGGTACTCCTGTAGAGCTAGGGCATCGGTCCTCGCCCCCACTACCAGTGTCTCAGTCGACGTCCACCCCGCTAACTGCCATTCTACATACTATGGAGCAGTGTACTGGTGAGCTCTTACAGGGGCTTATTCCACAATTTGCTACTATTTTCCGACCTCTACTTCAGAATGAGCTTCAACAATTTGCGCAGAGGCAAAATATGCAAACTTTCACTCAGCTATCAGGGTACCCTGTACCAAGGACTGGCATGGCACTTGCATATACCGTGCCGTCGGCTGATGTTGCACCTTCTTATGGCTCAGTACATCTCTTGCAAAGAGAAACGTCCTTCCCGGCTTCTGGGGGGCATCAAGCTCCAGGAATGGTGACTTAAAACACGTTCCCAGCAGAAGTGTTTCCAGGCAAGAGCCCGGGCCAACAGCAGGGTTACCAGTGACTTATGAAGCGGCTCCCACCTATGTTAGGGGGAACATGTGTAACACCCCGCTACCTAGGCCCGCCAGGGCCGGGGATGTCGCCCATCCAAAGGACAAGGGGTCTTTATAATTAGGTCACACAAATAAAATAGCGGAATAAAAATAATTCTTTAACTTAAAATTTATTAAAACCCAAAATGAATCCAAGAATTCCCAAAAGAAAAACAAATCCATAAATAAAATCATCCACTCTCAACTTCCCAAAGCAATACATAAAAATAAAAGACAACATTCTCTTCCAAGGCAGATAACACTAGCTATTCATCCCCACAGCAGGATCGACCTGAAATCATGGTAAAAAGTTGATGAGACAAAAATCTCAGTAAGTCCGTGTGTACTTTGGGTGTTCAGTGAAAACAGTTCGTGGATGCAAAGTGTGAAATCTTTATAAGAGAAATATTGGCAAGCAATAAACATTAGTCAAAAGCAAGAGTGGTGTTTTCCTCTTTTTGAAACCATACAAGTACACAATAAAATCAACCACTCATAAAGGTGGTCATGGGTTACCACACGTTGGGCCCCATAACCATACAACAGTCAGAACGCCACACTTTGTGTAGACTGACAAAAGAAATACTAGCAAGCAATGAATGATGTTCAAAAACAAGAGTGGCTTTTGGCTTTCAAACCATACAGGTACAATAAAATCAACCACTCAAAAAGGGTGGTCATGGGTTACCACACGTTGGGCCTCATGTCCACATGGTCAGTATGCCACACTTTGTGCATACTGCCGGTCAGGATGCCACACTTTGTGTAGACTGACAAAAAATGTAGGTGATCGGCCTACCGGGTAAGATACTCCTCCTTCTCTATACCCAAACAACAACCGGGTGTCCATTCCGGTATAACACAGTCACTTGACTGAAATAAAAACTACTAATTCGAACTGACATGACTAAGTAGTACTGACGTTTCTCTAAGTTGAGCTTATCTTTTGGAGGTGGCCTCCTGCCAGAAGACTCACTATTGCTCTTCAAAACTAGAACTACTAGCCTACCCTTATTGAGTACTCAACGTAACGTATCCCACTTGGGAAAAATGAACAAAACATAGTTCCACTTGAAAATGGCAATTAAGGTTTTCCAAAGTTTGGGGTAAAACTGGTTTTAGAAAGAATTTTAGGTTTTGAGTAAAACTGCCCCTTGATTTGCAAATAATTTATTTGTCTGAAATGACAAGGTAATTGATCTTCAACTCTTCCATTCATCTCTTACTCCATTCTTTTCTTTTTTTTTCTTCCTTAAATCACGTCCACAAGGGACTAATTTTATCCCTTCCTTGGTGAGTATCGATCAAGGTCATCCAAGGGGACCAAACTCTTCAACTATCGATTAAACTCAAGCTAGTCAACAAGGAGTTACCGTGTTTTAAGCCAAAATCACTAAGAGGTAATCAAGATCCTATCTTTACTAATTTAAATGGTCTTAAAATTTAAAATATTGGCTTAAGGATGCTTATGGAGTCTAGCATGAAAGTAGGAATAAATTAGATTGATGAATATGTTGATGTAAGCCGTAAACAAATCATGTATAAGATAGGACATTGATGTATCTTGTCATGATGAATCTAGATCTATGCTAAATAGACAAAGATGAGGTCTTTAAATGTTTATGGGACTGTTTATGAGGATTTTATGTTAATTGGATATCGGAGTTGTCATATGGTGAGTTGATCTGGATCAATGCATGATTATGATCAATAGAATAGTAAAAGGGAAGTTATATGTGTGATTTAATGAATTAAAGTCCTTAGACACTAGGGATTAATTAGGTGATTAAGGAGATCATGAAGAGTCATATTGTATGAAATAATGGATGGAATGATAAAATTATAATTGTGGGATTATTTGCCCTAGATAAGGAATGAGTGGAAATAAGAGCAATCAATTGAGTTGGATATAGATGTGATTTATCCAAGTAAGTCCCTGCATAACTATTTTGAGATAAGTTATATGTTTGCAAGTAATTTTTGCAATGTTATTTGGAATTGATGTCACTATGATATTTTGACATAAGGATTGAGACTTGACTAAAAATGATGAATTATACTGGATTATTGTGATACTTGGATTGGAAACGTGGATGTTTTATTTTCAAAAAAAAATTATTAAATTTTAATTATTCAAACTAAAAAATGATTTCTTACACTATTGTCAAATGATTTGAAAATGCTATTACGAAAACCACGTTTTGCAATCAAACTAATCAAAGACTTTCGAAAAAGGAAAAATGATTTTCCCCTAATTGGAAAATGTTGAGTACTCAGTGAGGGTAGGCTAGTGGTACTAGTCTCGAAGAGTAAGAGTGAGTCTTCTGGTAGGAGGCCACCTCTAGAAGATAAACTTAACTTAGAGAGGTGATAGTACTACTTAGTCAAGCCGTCCGAGATAGCAAAATTTGTCCATGTGGACATTGTTGATTTGGAGTGGACAACCGGAATGTTGGGAGTATAGATGGAGGAATATCTCACCTAGTGGGTGGATCCCCCACTGCCCATTGTTGAAAGAATACATTGGGAAGCTATCATGGTGGTAACCATGATATGGATTGTGTTACTATATTGTTGAATCATTTACTAATCCCTATTTAATGAATTATGAATGTGATGAAACGAGGATTTATTGTGAAGTGTTTTGGATTTATTGAGCAAGGCTCCTTGGTATAACTGTTATTGGTGAAATTGACTTTCAAACACGATTTTGTGATTTAGATAAACATGCATGCACGAAATGGTTTCAATTGACACTTGCACACATAGGACTTACTGAGATGTCAATCTCACTCCTTTTATATCATGATTTCAAGGGATTGTTTATATTGAGTAAGGTGAAGTGTTAGGAGATGAACTCCAGTTTATTTATTTTTTTTTTATGGTTTGAATTTATTTCAAGAGACATTTATTAGTTTTGATATTCCAGACTTATATAAGTTTTACTTCTGGATGTAATGAAATTATTCCTTTAATTTTATTTAGCAATTTTTTTTCTTTTGTACCTCGTTATAAAGACCCCTAGTCCTTTAGACGGGGCAACATCCTATCCTATCTAGGTACCTAGGGTGTTGGGTGTTATAGGCTATCCATTTAAAGTTAAATTCCTATTGGTGGATTTAATTTAAATAGATAATTCTTAAGCTTTTACAATTTAATAATCCCATAAGTATTTCACTCCTCCAATAGCATTTTGACACTTGCTTTTATCCACCAATCATATTCGGCCGATTATCTCAATTTCGACCACATTTTAGAATTTCCTCAGAAAATAACTATAATTTCGGCCAGTATCCGAAAAATATTTTATTCCACAAATGAAATCTATAAATTTTACTGAATTCAATTATAGGAATCAAAATTCTCAATTCTTTCCAATTTGCGGTCAAAATCCTAATCGCGAATAAAATTACAATAATACCCCTGAAAACTCAAATTATACCAAAATGTTCGCCTCATAATACTAATCAACTTTTGTTCTGTGCTTATTGCCAAATTCTCACTCTGTACAAAGTAGTCACCAATTGAAGTATAAAAATACGGGTAGAACAACTCAAAATTCCATCTGGGTCCCTACAATTTCAAATTCTCAATAATGCCCCTAAATATTTTTATCGTCCTAAAACGTTCATCTCATTATACTAATCATTTCTTATGCTGGTCACTTGTACAAATTCTTATTCCATACAAAGTAGTAGCTAGTCAAAGTATAATGAGGGTTATTACATATCTTCTTTGACATGGTTGATTTCCCATCACTTGGTAAAACTTTGAAAGATCTTTGAGTACATTCAAATCTGTAAAAAAAAAAAAAAAAAAAAAAGTTTCCCTTTTAAAACTCACCCATTTTTTATCTTCCCATTTTTGATTTTATATCTTTCAAAATCTTTATTTGTTTGCCATAAACCTTATTCTCCCCCCTTTAAGGTTTATCAATTGGTATTAGAGCACTAGTCTTCACTGTTTTCGGCCTAACATCATTGTAGGAAAGATCTAGATAGGAAACACTTCGTCCCTATCATATATTGAAGGGTCTTCAACAAATAGATTGCCAGTATTTAATGGAAGCAACTATACCTTCTAGAAAAATAGAATGATGATCTACATCTGCTCAATCAACTTTGAGCTTTGGAATCCGATTGAAAAGGAACCATTTGTTTCATTCAAAACTGTCGAAGGCAGAAAAGTGACTAAATAGAGTGATGAATATGACAGTGAGGACACTTCAAAAATGTCCTTAAATTTTCAAGCAATGAATATATTGTGTTGTGCCTTTGATGCAAATGAATAAAATTGGGTTAGTGATTGTGATTCAGCTTATAAAATATGAAAATTACTTGAAGTCACCAATGAATGGACAAATCAAGAAAAGGAATCAAAGTTAGGAGTCTTAGTCCTTGACTATGAGCTGTTTACCATGAAACCGAATGAGAATATAACTAATATGTTCACTACATTCACAAATATTTTGAATGGATTGGAGGTATATGGAAAAAATCTATTCCCTTAGAGAGCAAAATAGAAAAATACTCGATGCCTTGCCAAAAAGCTAGCGACCTCGGGCTTTGGTCGTGGAAGAATCTAAAGACTTGAATAATCTACTAAGCTGAAGAACTGATTGGGTCTCTCTTAACTCATGAAATGAAATTTAAAAGGTTTCAAGAATATGATGATACTGATAGAGGCAAAAAAGGAACTGCCTTAAAGGGTGCTGATGATAAAACTAATAATGAACAATGTGAAAGTGACAATGGCACTGGTTTTAACACCAAAGAATTGGCCATGGTTGCTAGAAAATTTTGAAACACATTAAAAAAAAAAAAAAGCAACTTCAAAAGGGGCAATAAATTTGGCAAAAAGAAATGACAAACTTCATCCTTCAAATCTTAATGTTATGAATGTAAAAGTATGGAATATTTTGTTGCTGATTGTCCAATAGCAAAAGAAAGGGAGGTTAAATAGAATAAAAAGAAAAGAAAGGACATTAAGGTAAAGAAAGGAAAAAGAGATAGTCGAGACCTTGGATCAAGATGGATCCAAAACTAAAGAACATAGTGAACCAGAAGTCGAAACAGCCAACATATGCTTCATAGCCATGGGAGAAAAGGTAACTCTTACTTATTCTAATTCTATATCTGAATTACACGATTCTACTTGTGAAAATTCTGATGATCAAAGTGAGCTTTTTATTGACATGGTCCATGAACTCAAAATGATGTCTGCAAGAAAATGAAAATAAAGATTGATTCCTTGTTAGATGACAATGTCGAGTCAGTTAAATGAGAACAAAACTCTACTGGATTGCATAAATCGTTCATATAATGAAAAGGATGTTATCTCAACCTCTTTGCATTGTATACCACTTGAGACTAAATGCTTATATGACAAACTAATATCTCTTGAAATTATTCTCAGTGATTTTGATAACATGAAAAAGAGAGTTGATGATCTTTCTACATGCATCGAGAAGTTCAAAAATGGCAAAAATAATCTAGATAGATACATGGAATGCAACATGTAGTTGGAGACAGAAATGGTCTCGGATATAGGCATGTGAACAAAGTTGAAAATTACAAATCTCATTTTGTGAAAGCTGGTTCTTCATATATAACTCATACTTATTGAACATATTGTGGTAAAGGTGGACACAACGCATCTAAGTGTCATGTTAGGAAGAAAGTAGAATCCGAGACAACAATAGTGCGGAGAATTAAAGTAACAGTTACTAATACCCCGTACACCCAAGAAAGAATGGGTACCAAAATTCACTCTTCCATCTTATATATAGGTATATTTACCACAAAAGCTGAGCTCTACAAAATGATTTTTGGATAGTGGCTCTCTAGACATATGACTGGAAATGCAACACTAATGGAAGATATTCAAACTTCAAATAATGGATTTGTTACCTTTGAAGACAAGAAGAAGGAAAAAATTCTCGGCATAGGTAATATTGGTAATGGATTCTCCACTATTATTAAGAAAGTGTTGTTGATTGATGGATTGAAGCAAAAAATTGCTTAGTATTAGCTAATTATGTGACAATGGTTACAAAGTTAAATTTGAAAAATATTCATACACTATCATTGATAATTCTAGTGATGAAATCTTCTTCGTTGCAAATCGCATTAGTAATGTCTATGTATTATATCTCGATAATGTTATTGCTCATGATATATAATGCATTTCCATGAATGATAATGATGGCTACCTTTGGCATAGAAAGCTAGGCCATGTATCTATTGATTTGCTAAATAGATTGTCTTTAAAAGATCTTGTTAAAGGGCTGCCCAAAATGAAGTTTGATAAACACCGGTTGTGTGATGCTGGCCATTTTGGAAAACAAACCAAAACATCCTTTAAACCTAAGAAAATGATTTTAACGTTAAAACCTCTTGAACATATTCATATGGATTTATTTTCAACCAATGAGGACCACCAGCCTTGGTGGTAAGAGGTACACTTATGTATTAGTAGATGATTTTTTGAGATTCACTTGGACCTTGTTTCTTGCACAAAAGGATGAAGCATTCTTTGAATTTTCAACAATGCACAAACGTGTTCAAAATTCCCTTGGGGGTAAATTGATTTCAATTAGGTGTGACAATGGGAGATAATTTTGCAACTACTAGTTTACAAAATTCTATGATGAGAACAGTATCTCTCATAACATTTCAGCTGCAAAAACTCCTCAACAAAAATGGTTTGGTTCAGAGGAAAAATAGGACTTTGCAAGAAATGATAAGATCAATGCTTTGTGAAAATTCCCTTCCAAAATATTTCTGGGCTAAAGTAGAAAATACAGCATGCTATATAGTAAACAAAATTATGCTAAGGCATTTTCTTAGGAAAACACTTATTGAACCTATGTTTGACAAAGTCTCATTCATTTCATATTTCAAAGTTTTTGGATGCAAATGTTTTGTTCTCAATACTCAAGACAATGTTACCAAATTCGATAGCAAATCAGATGAGGCTATATTTCTTGGAGCCTCTTCCAACAAAAAGTCATATAGAATATACAATAAAAGAACTCTATGTGTGGAAGAATCCGTACATGTTGTATTTGATGAATCTAACCTATATTCCTCTAGAAAAGATGATGATGACGTAGGTACTTCAAACAAAATTGTCAGTGAACATCACAAAGCTCCATCACTTGACAACCATACCAAAGAAGAAGAATTGGAAGCACAACAAGCTGAAGGTAGTGAGGAAAAAGCTGAAGTTCAAGTTGTTCAAAGCTCACCAAAAGAATGAAAATACAAACTCTGACATCCAAAAGAACAAATTATCAGAGATACAACTGTGGTGCCAAAACTAGGCGGTACTTTATTGATAATCTTACTTTTCTTTTATGTATTGCACCTGATTACATTGATGTGCCTTTTGTGTGATGATTTTTGGATCATGGCCATGCAGAAGAACTAAATCAATTAGAGAGAAACCAAGTTTTGAAAATTGTTCCTAGACCACTTGACTATCTGTGATTGGTACTAAGTGGGTATTTAGAAATAAACTTGATGAGCATGGTGTTGTTATTAGAAGCAAAGCTAAACTTGTTGCTCAAGGATTTAATCAAGAGGAGAGCATTGATTATGATGAAACATTTGAACTCATTACTATACTAGAATCTATTAGAATGTTGCTTATTTTAACATCTTTCAAAGGTTTCGTACTTTATCAAATGGATATTAAAAGTGCCTTTCTAAATGGATTTATTGAAGAAGAAGTATATGTGGAGCAACCTCTTGGTTTTATTCATGAACATTTTCCAAATCATGTCTTCAAACTTTCTAAAGCTCTTTATGGTTTAAAACAAGCTCCTCGTACTTGGTATGAAAGACTAAGTGGCTTTCTCCTTTCAAAAGATTTTTCAAGAGGTGTCATTGATCCTACATTGTTCATCAAAGCTAAAAAATATCTAATGATCCCTTAAATGTTAAAATATTTGTTGATGACATTAACTTTTGGAGCTACTAATGAATCTTACGTAAGAAGTTTACTAAGACTATGCAGTAACAGTTTAACATGAGCATGATGGGAGAACTCAACTTTTTTCTCGGACTACAAATTAAGCAAACTAAGGATGGGATCTTTCTATATCAAGCCAAGTATGCTAAATAATTGCTCAAAAGATTTGGAATAAATCAAGCAAAGAAAATCAGTACACCAATGACCACATCACTAAAGCTTAACAAAGATGAAAATGGTAAGAAGGTAGATGAATCAAAATATCGAGGTATGATTGGAAGCCTTTTATATCTTATTGCTAGCTATCCTGACATCATATTGATGGTTTGCCTTTGTGCAAGATTCTAATCTTGTCCCAAAGAGTCACATTTATGTGCTGTAAGACATATTTTTAGATACTTGATTGGGACACATGATTATGGACTATGGTATCCTCGAACTAACTCCTTTAATCTTATAGGATAGATGAATGAATGCAAATTATGCAGAATGTAAAGTTGAAATAAAAAGTACAAGTGGGCATTGTCAATTTCTTGGACATTCATTAGTTTCTTGGTATAGCAAGAAGTAAGCATGTGAGTCTCTTTCAACAACTGAAGCTGAATATATATAGCTACAGGAAGTTGTTGTGCTCAAATCTTATGAATGAAACATACTTTACATTATTTTGGCCTTGATTTTAAGTGTGTTCCCATTCTGTGTGACAACAGTACAACTATAAATTTAACTAAAAATCCTGTCCAACACTCAAGAACTAAGCACATTGAGATTAAACATCATTTCATTCGAGATTATGTACTTATGGGGGACGTTTGTGTTGAATATATTGCCACTAGAGATCAACTTGCAGATATATTCACCAAACCATTGGTTGAAGATATATTCAATCATCTAAGAAGAGGCTTGGGAATTACAGATGTGTAAATTTTGGGTATATAAAATCATCAATTTTAAATCCATTCCTTAATTAATTTTTAATTAAAACATTAATACCAAAATACACATGTGAGCAAATATACTTATCACAAGCATAATATAGGGAATTAATGAGCATCGATCCTCAAAGGAACAAGTACACACTAATCACTTTTCATTTATTATTTAACAGACCAAAAATAAAGTGAGAATATAATAAAAAAAAAAAGAAATATATACAACTCAAGGATGTAGGTTTATGAAATTTAGACAATTTTCCTAAAAATCATGATAATGAACCAACTAGCAATTCTCTCAACTAATTATTTTCTTGGCATCATGAAGGAATATAAAGTAAAATTTAATACAAGTCATGATTCTCCTTAGATAAATCCCACTTCGTTTCCCAATCCATGGAATCGTATATTTTGATCACATTGACAGATTTGCCAATCAAGCTAATCATAACCAAAACATGCATGAAGCTCAATTCTTTATAAACATGAAATTAGCTTAGAGCCCTTTGCTCGAGGTGAAATCAACTAATCTTTCATTACTTAGCCCTATATCCTTAACTTTGTCACTTAAGTCCATCAAGATTAGACAAATATGCAATCAATGCAATGAAACTCTTAAACATCGCGTCTCAAGTCAATGAGAAGAACTTGCATCAATAACCAATGAAATCAAATAATAAAACACCAAAGATAAAAATTAATTAATCAAAGAACTAAATTAACATAACATCATGAATCCCAAAATAATCCCTTGAACAATCCTACTTAATTTGAGTGAATTCCTCCTTCAATGAGAGATTCGGAATTTCTGCCCTTTAATTCACCTCTCTCACTGTATATCTCATCCTTGTGTTCTCTTGTGCTTTTATAGGCTTCTTGGATGGCAATTTTGTGGCTAAGGAAGTCTTGGCCGAATAGGAGTAGGAAAGTACAAAAATTATTGGATTGCCCTAATTTTGCGTACAGAATTTTTGCCTCCAGAGCGTACCTGGAACTCTATACCTTCGAACCACCTGGCATCGGTGCACTCTGTTCTTCCTATGTTTTTGCTCTATTTTTGGCCGTTTCTCCTTGGCAGACAAACTGGACCTAACAACAGGTGCACTTGCCAGAACTGGCACTAGGTCTATACTGGAATTCCTCTGTCGTTGGCTCAACTTCTTCTGCTAGAGCAGAGTACACCCAGTGCCTGGTCCATTAGTTGGGCTTGGCGCCAGGTACATTCTGGAATTGTGCTCTTTTTGCTCGATTTTAACTTAAATATGTACATATTTGTCAAAAATAACTTTTATAAGCAAAATGCCAAATGCGAACGAATATGTCTAGTTATTGCAACAAATGTATCTTAAAACACCCTTAAATAATTAAGAAAAGAATGGTGATTTTAACCCCTATCACATACCCCTATACTTGAACATTTTCTTGTTCTCAAGCAAAACATTTTAGTTCAAAAAAAATTATCAAGAAAACACAAGTTCTTTTTCATTCAATTTTTTTTTTTCACCATAGCAAAGTCCATGTCTTCCCTTCAAACTTTAGATACAACTCTTGTCATTCATACCCTTTGAAAACAATACAAACTTTTAAACATTGGACAAGACATCACAAAATTCTTGAAGTCAAATTAATCAAGTGCATACCTCAGTCTAAGAAAATTATTTCACTCTTCAAGTAAAAATATAGATTATATGAGTCACACAAGTCAAGCCATCTTCCAATTTAAGCATTATAAATCCAAAAATTGCACAACTGAAGTTATGATGTAAGGAAAGCACTCCAATTTTTTCTCTTTCCAAATTTTTCAATGACTTAAGGAATTGATAGCCTCAAGTGAATGGATTTCTCTTCACACACCGTATTAGCCCCTTTTATAGTCATCACTCATCATTTTTTTTTTTCAACAATTCTTTCTTTCTATGCTCTTTTTTGCCTTTTTTCCTTCAGGATAGCCTTAAGAGAGTGCACCGAATTTACATGCTACTTCTCCCGATATTGACCCCCTTTTCAGCTAAAGGTCTTCAACGATCATCAATAAGAGCATTTTTTTTCAATTCACACTAACAATAGTGTTGTTTCTACTTATTGTTTTTTCAACTCAACTCAAAATTTTATCTGAATTCTCCATAATATTTCCTCTTAAATGTCTTTTTACAACTCACATTGTTCATCATAACCCAAAGCTAGCAAAATTTAAACTTATAATACAAGAGTTAGCCAATAAACTCTTCCCATATTCCTCATATATATTTAAATTAGATAAGTCAAATAACATTCAAACATAAATGCATAAACAAGATTAATAAAATTCTCAAGTCTTAACAAATATCCTATCCAACAAAACCAATTTCATAAAAATCTACCTAATGAATGACAAAACTCATATCCAAGTAAGAACAAGAATTACTGTAATACCCCGCCCAAAACTACCTTTGACTATGGGGAAAAGTCATGCATTGCATAGTATTTTGCATTTTATGTGGTAGCTTAGAATTATTTTATTTGCATGGATGCATGTGAATTTTTCCGTTGCTCTTGCATTTGAATTAATTGAGGTGAAATAGTTTGTTGTTAAAGATTTGGTTAAGGGAGGTTTGGTCGAAGATTTGGAAGGATGAGTATTGTGGTGGTAAGAACTTCTTGTAGGAAGAATTAGTATTGGAATTGATTTGGAATAGCGGGGAGGATGTGATTTTTCTGTGGTGGCCCGAGTTCGAATCCTATCTCTTGTGAATCCTAGTTTCTCTTCTTGAAGATTCTTTTCCTTAGAGTTTCCATGTCTTGGCCGAAAAAGATATAGCAAACCTAGAGAAATTTTAGTGCCAATATTCCAAGGAAATAAGTCTCCATATATATTTCCTAAAATCAAGGACTTTGATGTGAATAAAGTTCACTCTTAATTTTCAGCTTTTATTCCTTAGGATTTTTGGAAAAAAAAACCCTCGCTAATAATTAAAATTTCAGCTTGATTTTAGCTTAATAGATGTTGCCATGGATAGTTGGAATTAAAGAGTCCTTCTTCTAGTAGGAAACCTTGTTGGTTTAAACCTAGAACTTTAGCTAAAAATCTGGAAAATTTTTCCAGCTAGTGCCGCCACTTCTTGGAGGAATTTTAGCTCAATCCAAACTCTTCTAGGACTAGAGGAAATCTTATCCAAATCCTTGATAAAACCAGATTTTATTCAATCCTAAATCAACTAGGATTAGAATCCCTTTTCCTAGCTGAATTTCGGCAGCTTTGTGCAAGCACAAGCTACACGAAATTCTTGCCCTCCTAATTGCAATCAAACTCTTCAAACCCTAGCTCAAATTACCTAGAACAACCCCCACCAAATCAGATTACTCTAGTAACACAAAATCAGATTCTTCTTCACCAAAAATTCCAGAATTTTCGTCCAGCTTATGCCCAGAATTTTCGACAGCTTTGCACTCCAAAACCTACCAAAACTCCTTGTTGATTAAGCCAAATTCCAGCACCTAAAGACCACACTTTTCTCCTCTGGAATTTCGTCAAAAACAGCAGCCAAAACAGTCCAAAAATCCGTCACTCTTGCACAGAATTTTCGCACAGCACTTGCATAGATTTCGGCCAGCCTTGTACAGGAATTTCGGCCAGCTTGCACTCCTACACAAACCGAAATTCTGCACACCAAAACACACCAGAATCCTCAGTTGATCAAGCCAATTTTCTGCGTCTAAAACCCTCATCTTTTCTATGAAATTGCAACAGAACCACAGCTACAACAGACCAAAATTTCTCCTCTTATTGTTCAGCAATTTCATACAGCAAAACCATTGCACGCGCACAGAAATTTCAGCTCTTCAAACCTTCTCAAACTCTTCTTTGTTTGGCCCAAAATTCTGAACACATTCAACCCTTCCCTTGAACAATACTTCGGCCAGTACAAAGAAGCAAATTACAGAATATTTTCTCCCTTAAACCCTCCCAAAGTCGGCAGCAATAAGGCACACCATAAGCTACAATTTTTTCCCTTGCTGTCCAAGAAACCTAAAGCCATTAGGAGTCTTCCTAAACACCACCATCTAACCCTAAACCAATCTTCTCTAACCCTAAAGTATAGTAGCCGATTACCCTCTCTATTCTACATGAAAAATTCCAGCAAGAACTCCACAGCAATTTTCAAAAATCTTAAGAGCAATACCTAGCAAAAATCGAACACACCTTAAGGTAAGCAAAAATCCTCTCAACCTCTTGATGCCGTTTTCTCTAATGATTCTTTTCTCCTTCTTCTTCCCTTAAATCACGCCAAATAGAGGCCGATTTCATCTTCTTCTTTACTTTTCGGTCAAGAGGAGCAAAGGAGGTAGCTTTTCTTTTCTCTTCAAGCGAACTCGGGACGATCACCATAGGAGCATCGAGACCTCATTACCCGGCTGTTGCAAGGTAAGGGAATACCCACCCTTGATGCCGAAAGTAAGGTTTAATGATGTCTATTAGTTGGATGAGCATATGGACATGGTATATGATCTTTGGGGATTGGATAGTTTACTTGGATTTAAATAGGGGATTGCGAATTGTTGTGAAAATAAATGAGATTAGAGCATGTTTGAATTAATTGAGACCCTGATCATGATATTATATGGTGTAGATCAGGAGGATAATTGAGGAAAGCAAGCTGTGATTTTATCTCATTTATCTGAGGCATATCAAGTAAGTCCTTGCATAAACTCTTTTGTTAAATGTTGTGATGGTAAGTCCTTGTATGAACTCTTTGGTTAAATGTTGTGATGGCAAGTCTATGTTGTGAAGCTTTGTGAAGCTATTGTTGAACTATGATTATTTGGGTTGTAAATGTGAAGGATTATTCTTTAAACGGTTTTGTCAAACTAATGATTTTATCAAGAAAACTATTCTTCCCTAAATTTTTAGAACTCTCTTTTAGAGAAAAACCACGTTGTACAAAGCCAAGGTGTGGAGATATTTTGAATTAGGAATTGACGGATACGTTCGTTGAGTACTCAATAAGGGTAGGCTAACAATACTAGTCTTGGAGGGCTAGCGTAAGTCTTCTGGTAGGAGGCCACCTCCAGAAGATGAACTCTGCTTGAAAAGGCGACAGTGTTGGTTGGTCAGGCTGGTCCGAGCTAGCATTTGTACCTAGTAAGGTATTATTTATATTCCCGGCATGGACACTCGGATGGTTTTGTTGGGTGTAGAGATGGAGGAGTATCTCACCCAATGATCTGTACACTCACCTTGATCAAGAACGCCCAACGTGTGGTAATCTAGTCTGGACAAGGTGCACAAAGTGTGGTGCCTTGGCCATTTTGTTCCCATAGAGCCCAACGTGTGGTGACATAACTGCTTGTTCGAGTGGAGGATTTATTTTGTACAAAGTGTGACAATGAGAAAAACCCACTCCTTGCGAAAATAGATTGTTTATGACTTGCCAAATTATTTCTACACATGTTTTACACTTTGTATACACGTACTATTCAAAACACCATGTGCACACACAGGACTTACTGAGATTTATTCTCACACGGTTTTACATCATGTTTTCAGGAGATAGATTGTGCTGAGTCAGCAGGGCTTTGACAGTAGAGGCTTTTGCTATTTTTTCCTATGCTGTTCTAGGAGACTTTTGTCGTTTATACTTCTGAACAATATTTCTTTTATTTCGTTTTGCTCCAATTTGAGCCTGATGTAATAAGAGTATTTCTTCATTTATCAAAGTTGATTCTTTTGGAGATTGCCTTTATATTTTATACCTCGTTTTAAAGACCCCTTATCCTTCGGGACGGGGCGACATCCCCGCCCTTTTAGGGTACGTAGTCGTGGGGTGTTACAATTACAACCTTGCTAATCAATGAAAACCACTAAAATTTTTAAAAAATTTTCACAAAACTAATATGGAAAATACTTCTTCAACCTTATTCTTCCCCTACACTTAAATTGGACATTGTCCTCAATGGCCAAAGATTGAACACTAAATGTACAGCCAAGAAGACCAAACTAAATGAAGAGGAAAAAGAAAGAGAAGAAATTACTTCCATTGCAAATTAGCTCCAAAAGTTTCAAACTTTTAAATCTTCAAATTTTCAAAACTTTTAAGGAACTTGCAACAAAGTTGTTTTTCAATCAAAATCTTTTAAACCAAATTTTCCAAAGTAGCTCAATACCAAGAAAACACCAAGATAATTAATAAAAACTTAGACAAAGAATATTAGTAAACCACTCCCCCATACTTAAATTGGATAATGTCCTCATTGGCCAAAAATTAACACAGGAAATCATCTCCAAAGGGACCAAAAATAATAAAAGGGTAGAAAGTTTAAGCAATACTTCCCAAGTGCAATAAAGTGCCAATAGATAGCAAAATTGGAAATAGAGAGAAGGGCTTGTTCAAGAGGACTTTATTCCTACCTATAAAACAAAACACAAATAAAAACACAAGGAAAATAATAACAAAATAAAAACACACCCAAATAAAAGAAAACAAACTAAAGAAAAAGACTAAAAAAAAGCATAAGAAAGCAAATAAAGACACAACTTACTCTCCCACACTTAAGATGGAAAATGTTTTCCTTATTTGGGAGAGGAAAAATAAACTACTTAACAAAAAAAAACAAAACAAAAACTCTTTTTACTCATCATGCTTCCTCATCAAGCGTTTTAAAAAGAAATTAAAGCTCAAAATAGAAGATAGACATAATGAATGTAGAAAGAAGAGAGGTTTTTGAAAAATAGAAGGTTTATGAAAACAATTTTTCTTACTAAAGCAAAACACATAAACCTCTTTCCCTAACATTCCTTTAGACACACAAATATTTTTGTTAACATATAAATGCACATGGTTTCTAAAGAATGCACCAAACTTGAAATCACCTTTTAAGCCTTCAAAAGATTTGTCACAATTGAAATTTCCCTTAAAACTTAGCAATTGAGTTCTTAAAGATTAGATCAACAAATCAAAACTTTTCAACACATCTACAAAAACTAAGTTACCTCCCTTTAATGGGGTGAAGGGTAGAAATTACTACCATCCTCCAAGGACTTCTTATGATGCAGTGTTGAAAGATCCAACTCCTTGAAGCATGATAAATTCAAAACATCATCATTTGGACCCTTGTACTCAAAGATTTGAGAAGAACCTAAAAAATCATGTGGTAAAGAGAGATTAAAATTATTAGCACATAAAGGAGAATTGAATACCTCCCTCTCCACATTGGATAATTGTTCCTCATATCCTCTCTCTTTTCCTTAGGGATTCTCTTGTTCAAGCGAATGGGCCTTTAAGGTGCCTTCAACCAGCTTGGCAAGTAGTGCTCTTTGATGGCATACTTGTTAGGAGGCTTCTTCATGCCACTTAATGGAGGAATTTGTATTAGCGACAAAAGAATGCATTGAGGCTTCAAGTGACGTATCACAAAAAGCGTCAATCTGAGCTTGCAAATTTGCCAAATTCTCGTCATTCTAGCTCATTTGATCATGTGCCCAAAAGTAGTGGTCCAGGATGATGTTAATCTCGTGCTCAAAGAAAAACAAAAATCAAATTGAAAATAAAAACAAATAAAAATAATAAAAAACAAAGAAAAGAATAAAATAAATAGTAGAAAAATTGATAGGGCCTAAATTAGTCATACATTTCCTAGTTATTTGAGACCATTTTGTAATAGATTTTGTGCATTAACTAGTCATATTCCTTTATATTTGAGATTTTACCATTGGAAAGTTATTTTATGCATTATTTCAGATCTTAGGGGTAAAATAAGGCAAAATCCTTGCTAAACAGACAAGAGGCAGCGCCGGCCAAGACACAACAGGTGGAGCCGCCCACACGCTACTGACACGCACTTCGAGAAAATAAAAAGTCGGCAAAATAGGGGCTAAACAGAACACAACTAGCGCAGGTTGGCAGCCCAGAGGCGGCGCCGGCTGCAACCTGGAAGAATTGGCATGAAAATCGAAAAAAATTGGCGAACGGATAGAAAGACAGAACACAACCTGCGAGGCAGGATAGGTGCCGCTAACTATGCATTGGTACAAAGGTGGTGTCTTGATTGTTGTGTGTATTTTTTGGCAATTTTTAAAGTTTTAGTATTTTCCTACTTCTATTCGGCCAAAAACCCTAGAGGGATGAATTTAGGCACTTCTAAAGCTTATAAATAGAGGAAAAACACAAGTCAAAGGGATGAATTCGCGGAGCAAAATAGAAAATCACTCCAATTCAAGGAGGAATTCATCAAATCAAGGAGGATTGTACAAGAGAGTCTATGAAGGATGAAGAAGGAAGCTTGTCTATGAATGCTTTCTTTTAACTTTGTTTTCTTTTCTTAAACAATGATGTATTAATTGTTTTGTTGTAATTTGACATTGTTTTAGGTATTCATAATTTTTGGAGTTACTTTGATCTTTTGATTAATTGATTGTTATTCTTGGTATTTAATTACTTATTCTGATTACGAGATTAATTTGCTGTTTCTTTCTATTAACTTGGTTGGAAAAGGGGTTGATGGTAGTCTTAATTCATTAATTTCATATTTATTGTCTATTAACTTGCTTGGAAAAGGGATTAATTGCTAAGAACTGAGTAATTAAAGGTTAATTAATGTCTGCCAGGATATGGATTTATTTGTTAATTTCATGTTTTAAATTTGCCAGGATATGGGGATTTAATCAAGGATTATGTTTAATGCATCTTTTAGGTGAATTAGTTGAGACAGGATATGTGATGCTAACTTATCTAAAAGATAGTGATTTCATGGATTGGAAAAGAGTGTATCTATCTTAATCTTTCATGATGCCAAGAGAATGATTAATTATGATAATGATTGGGTACTTTAAGGTCATGTTTGTCAAAATAATGGTTTGAGTTACATAATTCTCTATCATTGACATGTTTATATTATATTATATTATATTATTTTCCTTTTTATTCTTTTTCACTTTATTGAGTCGGTTAGACAATGAAAGAAAAGTGATTAATGCATACTTGTTCCTTGAGGATCGATACTCGTTTTAAACCCTATGCTATGCTTAATGATGAGTACGCTTGCTCATATGTGTAATTTAGGGTTCATGTTTTCATTTAAAGTTGATTAGGAGTGTGCTTATTTTTGTATGATTTTTTTATACCCAAATTCAAACACATCAAGTTTTTGGCGCCGTTGCCAGGGAATAATATAATGAAAACTTGGATTTTGTTGATTTAACCATGTAAATATGTAAATTTATATAATTGTTCTTTTTGCAAAAAGGTTTCATCTTTTGTATCTTATGTATCTTTGTAATCTAATTTATTAACTTTCCCTGATGTTTAATTGATTAATTGGTTCTTTTAATTTTATTTGAATTGTGAATCCCATTATCTAACTATCTTCTATGTTTAGGTGAAATGGTGAATTGGAACCATATGAGGCATAATGTGGGGCAGTACCCCTATTACTCTTCCGAGATAACACTCAAAGCACTTGGAGACAGTGATAGGAAAATTTGCCGTCCATATCACAAAACTCTTCCAAGAAATAGATTCCACATTTGAGAAGTTTGAGGAGATGATCTGCAATATGGAAAGACAAATCTGGTTTTTTACTAACGTGGTGTTGAAGTCTCAAGAACTAGCACCAATAGACGAAGAGGAAACAGCTACTGTCACATTACGGAGTGGAAAGGAGTTGCCAGATAGTGCATACTACAACCGGATCCGGCTGGAGGAAGAGAACTGGCGCCGGCTGCCCTATGCACCTGAGAATAAAGAGTCCGACATGCAATCGGCGCGGACCGAAACAACAGAGACAGCGCCAGCTACACCCTGTCCTTCTCCCGTAAATCCCACTAGAAATTTAACTTTTCAGCCTCAAATTCCTTATCCTACCCGTAAACACAAAGCCAGAAAAGATGCCCAATTTGAAAATTTTCTTGAGATATTCAAACAGTTGCACATAAACATCTCACTCAGTGAAGCTTTAATCTACATGCCCAAATATGCCAAATTTCTCAAAAACATACTCGTAAACAAAAAGAAATTGGAAGAATTATCCACAGTGGTGCTAAATGAAGAATGTTTAGCCATATTGTAGGACAAATAGAATTTGCCACACAAAGAGAATGATCCAGGGAGTTTCTCTATTCCATGTTTAATTAGCACTTTGAATTTCTGTAATGCATTAGTTGACTTAGGTGCTAACATTAATATATTGCCATATAAAACATTTAAAAAGCTAGGCCTAGGGGAACCCCAACCTACTAGGATGAGTATTCAACTCGCAGATAGATCTATCAAATATCCTAGGGGTATAATAAAAGATGTGCTTGTATAAGTTGATAAATTCATATTTCTAGTGGATTTTGCTATTCTTAACATGGAAGAAGATTCCAAAATCCCTTTAATTTTAGGTAGACCCTTCCTAGCTATAGCAAAGGCGTTAATTGATGTTTATGGGGGGAGGTTGACACTTAGGGTTGGGGATAAGGAAGTAGTCATTCAAATCCACAAAAGCATGCAACATCCTTTATCTTCTGATGATTCTTGTTTAAGAGTTGATATTCTTAATGAACCTATTTTGGATTTTATGTATGAATCATTTGAGGAGGAGTTAGTGGAAACTTTAGTAGCATATTTGGAGGACTCTATCGATGAGGATGGGATGACGAGTTTTGAAAAAATTGAGAAAAGCAGTTTGGAGAGAATGAAATCATCTATAGAGGATCCTCCAAAATTAGATCTAAAAGACCTACTTGAGCACTTGGAATATGTGTTCTTAGCTGAAGGACATAAATTGCTTGTGATCATTGCCAAAGATCTCACTAAAGAATAAAAGATCAAATTAGTAAGTGTGTTAGGGAAATATAAGGGAGTAATGGCATGGAAGATCATAGATATAAAGGGAATTAGTCCATCCTTTTTCACTCTTAAGATTTTGATGGAAGAAGGTGCAAAGCCCGTAGTGCAACCCCAACGTAGGTTGAACCCACATATAAGTGATGTGGTAAAAGGAGAGGTGATTAAGCTTCTAGATTCAAGTATCGTTTACTCTATTTCTAATAGTATTTGGGTGAGTCCTACTCAAGTGGTACCAAAGAAGGGAGGAATGACGGTAAGCCCCAATGATAAAAATGAGCTAGTCCCTATGAGATTGGTCATGGGTTGGAGGTTTTGCATTGATTATAGGATGCTAAACAAAGCTACTAGGAAAGACCACTTCCCTCTTCCTTTTATTGACCAAATGTTCGAAAGGTTAGCCGGACATGAGTACTATTATTTCTTGGATGGATTTTCTGGCTACCTACAATTCTGCATAGCTCTTGAGGACCAAGAGAAAACCATTTTCACATGTCCATATGGTACTTTTGCATATCATCGAATGTCGTTTGGCCTTTGCAATGGTCCCAGAACATTCCAAATGTGCATGATAGCTATATTTGAAAGGCTCATGGGGGACATCATGGAGGTATTTATGGATGATTTCTTAATTTTTGGTGATTCGTTTGACTTGTGTTTATCTAATCTTGAAAAGGTACTAGCAAGATGTGAAGAGACTAACCTTATACTTAATTGGAAAAAATGCCACTTTATAGGACAAGAAGGTATTGTGTTGGGGTACAAAATTTCAAGGAAGGGTATAGAAGTAGATAGAGCAAAAATTGAAGCAATTGAGAAGGTGCCTCTTCCTGCTTCTGTGAAAGCTATAAGAAGCTTTCTGGGTCATGCAGGTTTTTATAGGAGGTTCATCTTAGATTTCTCAAAAATTTCCAAACCTCTTACCTCTTTAATGGAAAAGGATGCTGTGTTTAATTTTGATGAAAAATGCCTCAATGCTTTCACCATGCTTAAGGATAAATTGATTAATTCACCCATTTTGATTGCACCCGATTGGTCTCTTCCATTTAAACTAATGTGTGATGCAAGTGATTTTGCAGTGGATGCAGTGTTGGGTATCTTAGGCTCGTATCCTATACGACGCAGTGGAAAATAAACAAGATACCATTCTAGGACCCGCCTATGTGTGGAAAACAAGACATAAAGATAATAAAGGTAGTAGTTTTTTACCATTGTTTGATCATCCGAAGAACAAAATTTCTTCTTCAAGTCGAGGCGCGATCCAGCAATCCACGTGATCAACGTCCACGTGAGTTGAACATCTAACCACTATAATCACAGTGTGTGATTATCTCTAACAGTAATCCACACAGAGGAATACTCAAGCACCAAACTTTCCTAAGCTAGCAGAAACAAGATGGTGACTAGGGTTTTTCTCAAGACAACCGCGACAGAGAGAAAGGAAAAATCGTGTATACTTTTTTGTGTGGCGTGACAATCACATTAAGCTAGGGTTTCGTGTGTATCCATTATATCACACGAAAAATCTTGCTAAAATTGAGAATTCTAATCCTATTATAATTCCCTAATTGTAATTGGAAACTTCAAATTCTCACAATTACAACTTGGAACACAAATTATAACTAATTATAATTTGTCCACTACAACATCTCTTTCTCTCAATCAACCCTACTATGTTATCAAATAACATCTTGAGTATATAATCCTCTATTGTGTGTGACCTATTAGGTTTCCCAGTCAATTGGTAGCGAACATGAATTAATCCAAACGTCTTTGAGATTAATAATCCATAATTAATTAGAATTAATAGGATTAATTCTAATAAGGATTGGTTTATTAATTCATCAATTAATAAACCCATATTCCCAAATCATGAGCGGTATCTAGCAATACATCATGACCACCTAAGAGTCCAGGAAGTCAAGTGGCTTGACATGAACCCTTCAATAACAAACTTCAGTGCAATTAACTCATTTCACCATACAATATCTTATTCGGTTTGGAGTACGGAATTAGTGCCAACTCCCTCCAGAATTAATTCTGACCCGAATACAATAGTACTTGTACCAGGAACCCACTACTCTAGATGTGTATCAATTGGAACTGTTTCCAATACACAATCGCCTTAGCCAAGGGCTTTTCGAGTAGTAATTCCAACAAGTGGCCGTGAGATATTCGCCCCTACTATTAGGAGTGGTGAATCCTTTATTGACCCTCTCAACTACTTTCGTTTACCTCACAATGTATCTAATATCCATCCTATAGGCAGCCCTCGATTGAGCACCGGAGATTGGAATCAAAGTACAAAGCTCAATAAACAAAGTACCTTAGAGATCTCAAGTCTAAGGATACTTGCACGTTTGCTATATCAAGATTATATCACTGGCACTAAATAGTTATCTATGTGATTATCTCAAAGCTAGGTCATCTAATAAACTTGTTCCATTAACAAGCATCCATGTGTTAACTTTGAGTTTCTCAATACTCACGGTTATGAGAACCACCGCCTGATCAAATCAGGAAGTCTAACACATGCTAGTCTTAACACGTTAATGATGTCCTGTCTCATTAATACTATGACTAGGGACTATTTAAGTACTAACACTATCCAGTGTAGTAGGAATCTCATATCATGATCTCTATCACGATTTCCTTAACACAGTACTGTACTATGGACTTTATCGAACAGTTATATTACTTAAAATAAACAAAAGAAACTGTAAGAAAAATAATGTCTTTTATTAAAATAAAATGTGTCATGTACAATGTACAAGTGATTGCCTCTAGGGTACAACACTAACATGCAGTACTTGGACAAAGGAGGAATAAGCACTTCCAACCCATATACTATGCAAGCAAGACTTTAATGGATGCGCAAGAAAATTACACAACAACGAAGAAAGAATAGCTTGCCATAGTGTTTGCTTTCGATAAATTTCGTTCTTATCTTATTTTGTCCAAAGTCATTGTTTCTACAGACCATTCAATCCTAAAGTATCTGCTAACCAAACATAATTCCAAACCAAGATTGATAAGATGTGTATTATTATTGCAAGAATTTGATTTGGAAATTAGGGACAAAAAGGGAGCGGAAAACTTGGCTGTGGATCACTTGTCAAGCCTGGATAATCCCAATTTGGAATGATTGGTAGAAGAGGACATCAATAACACATTTTCGGATGAACAACTCTAGCTCATAGAAGGTGAGATTCCAAACACCCCTTAGTTCACAGACTTTGCTAATTACTTGATTGCAATAATTATCCCAAAAGATCTCACAATGTAACAAAAGAAGAAATTCCTCTCTGAAGTAAGGCATTACTTTTGGGAAGGCCCTTATTTGTTTAAGTGTTATGCGGACCAAATCATTCGAAGATGTGTGGACTCTAAGGAATGAGAGGATATTCTTAGACATTGTCATGAAGGACTTGCTGGAGGCCACTACCAAGCCAACAACACTGCACAAAAGGTGCTTGAGTCTGGGTTCTATTGGCCTATATTGTTCAAAGATGCCCACAGGTTTGTTCAGAGTTGTGATAGGTGTCAACGCACAGGTAACATTTCTAAATCTAATGAGATGCCATTAAAAATTTTTCAAGCTTGTCAAGTATTTGATTGTTGGGGGATAGACTTCATGGGACCTTTTCCTAGTTCTTTGGGTAATAAATACAATTTGGTAGCAGTGGATTACGTTTCTGAGTGGGTAGAAGCACAAGCTTTACCAACTAATGATGATGTAAGGGTTGTGGTAAAATTTCTGAAAAAACTTTTCACCCATTTTGGTGTGCCTATGGTGCTCATTAGTGATAGGGGGGCTCACTTTTGTAATACTCAAATGAAAAAAGTTCTCAAACATCTAGGAGTGAATCATAGGTCTGCAACCCCCTATCATCCCCAAACAAGTAGACAAGTTGCAGTGGTTAATAGGGAAATCAAAAAAATCTTGGAAAAATTGTTAACCCTACTGGGAAGGATTGGAGTCTAAAATTATATGACACTCTTTGAGCATACAGGACAGCTTTTAAGACCCCAATTGGCACAACTCCTTTTTGGTTAGTTTATGAAAAAGTATGTCATTTACCTGTTAAGATTGAGCATAAAGCTTATTGGGCTATAAAACTTGTTAACCTTGATCTTGAGTCAGTTGGAAAGTCAAGGTTGCTCCAACTCACAACCTTGGAGGAGTTGTGCGAGGATACTTATGATAATTCAATGCAGTATAAAGCGAAGGTCAAAAAATGGCACGATAAGCATATTACTCGGCAACACGAATTTGAGAAAGGCGATCAAGTGTTGTTATTCAATTCTCGCTTACGAATTTTTTCCTGCTAAGTTGAAATCAAGGTGGTCGGGGCCCATACACGGTAAGTAAAATATTCCCCTTTGGAACCCTTGAAATTACTCACCCCACTGGGCGCACTTTCAAAGTCAATGGCAATCAAGTGAAATGCTATGTTGGTGAAATTCTTCGCAACACAGATAAGGTGGATATGCTCTTTGACACTACCGAATAAAACTTCTTGGGTTATCTTGATTTCTTTTTTTCCTTTCGTTCTATATGCTTTTGTTTTTCATACTATTTTCTTTACTTTTTGCTTACTTTTCTTTTCTAGTTTTTATGCTTTGGTGTGTTTCTTTTGTGTATTTTTCTTTCTAAGTACTTCAACAATGCTCCTTTCTATTGGAATTCAACACTTTTGTAGAAGAATGCACAATGCATTGGAAGTATTTTCTTTCTTCTCTTTTCCACTTTATTTTTTGTCCCATGGCAATATTTCCTTGCTCTATTTGTTTGGCCATTGAGGATAATGTCCAGTTTAAGTGTAGGGGAGTGGTTAGAATGGGAATTCTTCTATGCTTTATTCTTCTTGAAATTATTTGAACCTTTTGAGCAAATTTTTACTAAATTATTTGAGCTTTCAAGATGTATTTTTAATGCATGTCTTTGTGCTAGATCATAGAGCATATGTTCCATATCATTTGTGGCTTATGCATGACTTTTTGCACACACTTGGACTAAGTAGTTCTTGATCAAATGCTTTACATTATTCTTAAACCTGTTTTTATGCTAAAATTCATTGAGCATTCTAGAACTTACTTGAATACCTCTCGAGGTGAAATAAGAAAGACATTCATGATTTAACTTAGGGATGACGGTAATAGGCATTCTTTGGATAGTTTGAGCTTTTCAAGCCTACCTATTTGATATTATCCCTAGTGCATATTTTGAGTCTAAATTGTTAATTTCTTTCTTAAATCCATTATCATACTTTGTCCATTACTTCTTTCTGAGAGTTTGATTTACCTTCCAAATCGTTGATTGCTCTTGATGGATAAAAGTACAAGTAGAAGAATAATGAGGGAGAATGCTTGTGTAAATGTCATGACTTGTTACTTTTAGTCATGCATCATGTTTTGAGTTGGAGTTGTGAAAGGAGAAAGGAGGAAGAAAAAGAAAGATTGAGAAAAAAAAAAAAAAAAAAGAGCTGCTAGAAAATGTTGAAAGAAAAAAACTGAGAAATAAACAAAAGCAGCATTTGAAAAGAAGAGAAAAAGAAAAAGAAGAGCACAGGAAGAATGTTGATTGAGTTGGAATAAGAATTGGTGAAATTTTGATGATCTTGTGCAATATGATTGATGAGTTGAGAACTATTGATAAAAAGAATGCAAGATTTGCTTGAACTGTAATATGATTGCTATACAAGGTTATGGGTTTTTGAATAGTTTTGTGATAGGAGAGTAAGAAAAGTTTGGAATCTATTGGTACATTTTGTTTATCCTTTTCTTGCAAACTCTCACCTTCTTTGATATTTGATTTTCCTATATCCTTTGTTTGACAGCTACATTACAAACCTTTTAGCCTTATACTATAAGCTTAAAAGTCCTATTTGACCTAAGTAGAATCATGATATGTCTCAGATTAGTGGAGAGAGTGTATGAAAAGTAAGTTTATGGAATGCATTTTTTTTTTTTTAACTAAGTTCTTTCCAATGGTTTGAGAATGATGTTAAGTGTTGGGATGGTTTTCCTAGTCATTTTTCACTTACACAAGTCTTGCATTTGTTATGAAGTTATAGTAGCATATGTTTTGTTGTCTTGAATAAAGAAAGCATTGGAAATATTATTTTGAAATTGATTGAGTGATTTTGTGAAAACTTATGTTTTTCTGCTTATCTTTGATAATTTGCTTGAGGACAAGCGAAAAGCTAAGTGTGGGGGAATGTGATAGGGCCTAAATTAGTCATATATTTCATAGTTATTTGAGACCATTTTGTGATACATTTTGGGCAATAACTGGTCATATTCCTTCATATTTGAGATTTTACACTTGGAAATGTATTTTGTGCATTATTTCAATTTTTAGGGGTAAAATAAGCCAAAATCGTCGCTAAATAGAATAGAGGTAGTGCCGGCTAGGACAGGACAGGCGGAGCCACCCACATGCTGTTGGCACGTACTTCGAGAAGATGAAAAGTTGGCAAAACAGGGGCTGAACAAAACACAACCAGTGCCGGTTAGAAGTCCAGAGGCGGGGCCGGCTGCAACCTAGAAGAATTGGCATGAAAATCAAGAAAAATCGACGAACAGATAGAGAGACAGAACACAACCGGTGCCGACCCTAGGCAGGACAGGTGGCGCTGGCTATGCATTGGTACAGAGGCAGTGCCACGATTTTCGTGTGCATTTTGGCAATTTTCAGAGTTTTAGTATTTTCCTACTTCTATTCAGCCAGAAACCCTAGAGGGATGAATTTAGGCACTTCTAAAGCCTATAAATAGAGGAAAAAACACAAGTAAAAGGGATGAATTCGAGGAGCAAAATAGAAAATCACTCCAGTTCAAGAAGGAATTCATCAAATCAAGGAGGATTGTACATATGCTACATATCATAATACATATGCTCAACTTGTTGTTCACTCCCACCTCCCATTCCTTGATATTCATGATTAGGGTGTCCTCCCCTACAAAAGCCACATATCATAACCTATTTGGTAAAATTGATATTCATCCTATCCACTTTATTTGTAAGTACTTCCAACTTGGCTTCCAAAGATGTAACTGTATCCACATCATATATTTCTTGACTGTTAGCTTTTGATCTTTGCATTCCCCAAGGATGGTTGTTTAATAAGAAATGTTCCATTAAATAATAAATCTCTACTGTGGTTTTTGAAGAAGCAGTTCCTCTTGATGAAGCAACAACTATTTGTTTGGCATAAGAACTTAACCCACTATAGAAAGTTAACATATGCCAGCCAAGATCAAAACCATGTTGAGAACACTTTCTAATTAGCTCTTTAAACCTTTCCCAAGCATCATGAATTGTTTCACCATCTAACAGGAAAAATGTGAAAATATCATTCTTTAACTTGGATATTCTAGCAGGGAAAAATATTTAGAAAGAAAATTTTCAGCCAATTGATCCTAAGTGGTAATAGAACCGGAATGTAAGGATTTCAACCACGATTTAGCTTGATCTCTCAAAGAAAAAGGGAAACACCCTCAACCGTATGGCATTCTTAACTACACCATTAAGCTTAAGTGTATCACCAATCTCCAAGAAAACTATTAAATAAGCATTAAGATCTTTATCTAATAATCCCTCAAATTGAACAATATGTTGAATCATTTGGATGAAATTAGGCTTGATCTCAAATTTGCATCCACACAAGATCTTACAATACTTGAAATTTGTTACCGAAAATATTGGTCAAGCTTAATCACCATTTGTTCTTCTACCATTACCATAACCGAGTACCACCTTGGTTGACTTCCATTTTCTTATCCAATTTACTCAAAAGGTCTCATATTTTCAAAGCATTCAAAAATCTTTATTTTTGCTCCCTACGCGACCTTCGAAAAGTCCTCGCGATCTCACTATCAAACTCAACCAATTTTTAACCATAATCTTTTCTATGTACACACAAGAAAACTGTCCTACAAAATAAAGCAATGCTAAATTCAACTACGAATAATCCAACAATAAAACAAATGAAGTTTAAAATAGATAATTATAGTAAGAATTGAAATAAAAGAATCTCAAGAAAAATATGCATAAAATATTAATAAAAATTCTAAAATCAACTATCCTAAAGGAAAAAAATCAAAAAATTTACCTAATCAAAATCAAAATTGAAAATATATACAAGAAAAAAAATGATTGAATCAATAAAACTCAAGTGTTTTTGGAATATTAATAACTAATCCCAGGTAAAAGTGCCAAAAACTTGTTGTGCATGTGTTGTTTCTGCTATGTTTAGAAGATCGATCCAATGCTCAACCAAATTTTAAAATAAAATACCAATTCAACTTACATAAACACACACATTTAGGCAAGTATACTCATTATGCAGTATAGAGGGAAGTTGGTAAGTATCGTAGACCCTCAAGAATGAGATCAATTACTCCTACTTTCACTAATACAATTCTCAAGGCAAAGAATAAAAGATCACACGAAAAGGTTCAAGTAAAGTAAGTGTTAGGATTGTGCCATAGGAACAATCATTTTGTACAATGTATTATGCACATTAAATCAATAAAAGACATTCTTTATCTTTTAGTTTCTTAGTTTTATATATTTATGTGTATCAAACTGTTAGATAAAATCCCAAGTACAACACTTTGTAAAGGAAATCATGATATAGATCGTGATGTGAGGTTACTACTAAATTGAACTGTGTTTATTGATAGGGGCTAAAATCATCACTATTTTCCTAGTTATTTGAGTGTAAATTGAGAAAATTTTGTTGTAATAACTAGGTATATTCCTTTCTATTTGACATTTTGCTTGTAGAAAGTATTTTTGATAAATTTGTGCAGATTTGAGTTAATTTCGAGAAAAATTAGAGAATTTTCAAAACACACCTGGCGCCAGGCCTAGCAAGGGGACCAAGCGCCAGGTCCATTCTGCCTAAACACTGAAAACATAGCACGTTTAAGGAGGAAAATAGAACAAACCTAGTGCCAAGTGGATTAACTGGACCCAGTGCCAGGTCCATTCTAGATTGGCGGAAATCCTATACACGAATTTAGTAATTTTTCAAAGATTTCGGTAATTTTCAATTCCTACTCGGCCAAGACTCTTCGAGCAACGAATTTAGCATAAAAAAAGCATATAAAACCAGGAGAAAACACAAGAGAAAGAGAGTGAATCTAAAATAAAAAATTTCAATCACTCAAAGAAGGAGAGATTCACTATTTAAGTGGGGTTGTTCAAAAGAGTCTTCAAAGGTGAAGAAGGAAGCTTGTCTATAAGTGCTTTATTTTATCTTTGTTTTCTTGTTCTTAAACAATGATGTATTTAATATTTTATTTGTAATTTGACATTATTTCGAGATTCATGATTTTATATTAATTTAGTTACTTTACCAATTCTTTATCATCTTTGGTATTTGATTACTTATTATCATTTGTTATTGATGCGAGTTCTTCTAATTGACTTGGGAAACAATGTTAGAAGTTCATTAAATTGATTTCATATTTTTTTTAAATCTTAATCAACTTGGGAAAAGAAGTTAAGATTAAAGGACTAAAGTGATCAAAGATTAGTTGATTTCACCTCAAGCAAAGGGTCATTAACAAATTTCATGCTTATGAGGAATTGAGTTTAATGCATGTTTTGGCTATGTTGATTTAATTGGAGAAATCCACTAATTTAATCAAAAGATAGTGATTCCATGGATTGGAAAAGAAGTGGAGTCTATCTAAGTGAATTCATGACATGAGAAACAATTGAATTTTAACTTTAT
Source organism: Voacanga thouarsii (assembly GCA_026120185.1). NCBI lineage: Eukaryota > Viridiplantae > Streptophyta > Magnoliopsida > Gentianales > Apocynaceae > Voacanga > Voacanga thouarsii. The sequence goes on from JANUWF010003370.1 coordinate 2,552,970, forward strand.
ATTCCTTCATGATACCAAGATGATGGTTACTTGACGTAATTGCCAGATGATTCATTATCATGATTTCTAGGATAATTGTCTAAATTGCAGATTTCTACATCCTTGAGTTGTATATATTTCTTTATTTTTCTTTTTATTATTTTCTCACTTTATTTAGTCGGTTAAACAATGAATAAAAAGTTATTAGTGTGTACTTATTCCTATGAGGATCGATACTCGCTAATTCCCTATACTATGCTTGCGATGAGTATACTTGCTTGTGTGTATCTTTTGGAATTAATGTTTTAATTAAAACTTGTCTAAGTGTTTGATTTAAATTTAACGATTTTTATACACCAAAAATTACACATCATTATGCTAATATTATGCCTAGTCATAGTATAAATGAGATAGGACATCATTAATGTGCTAAGACTAGTCCATGTTATACTTCTTGATTTCATCAAGCAGTAGTTCTCACATCCATAAGTATTATGATACTCAAAGTTAACACGTAGATGCTTATTATTTGAACAAGTACATTGCATAACCTAACTATGAGATAATTGCATGGATAACTATTTAATGCCAGTGATAGAATCTCATTATAGCAAATGTGCAAGTATCTTTAGACTTGAAAACTTTAAGGTACTTTGTTTTGCTAAGCATTATACTTTGATTCCAATCTCTAGAGCCCTTACAAGACTGCCTATGGGATGGATATTGGGTATAATGTGAAGTAAACAAAAGTAGTTGAGAGGGTTAATAAAGAATTTACTACTCTTAATAGTAGGAGCGAATATCTCAAGTCCTCTTATAGGAATTAATATTCGAAAAGTCCTTGGCCAAAGTGATATATGTTGGAAACATTTCTAATTGATACACATGTTGAGTAATGGACTCCGGGAACAAGTACTAATATATTCGGGCTGGAATTAATTAATATTCTAGAGGGAGATGGTACTAATTTTATACTCTAAACTGATGAGATATTGTATGGTAAAAGAAATTTATTGCACTGATGTTTCGCTATTAAAAGGTTCATGTCAAGCAACTTGACCTTCTGGACTTATGGGATGTAACACCCCACTACCTAGGCCTGACAAGGTCAAGGATGTTGCCTCGTCCAAAGGACAAAGGGTCTTTATGACTAGGTCACATAATCAAAATAATAGAATAAACATAATACTTTAAAATTAAAATTTATTACAAACCAAGAATTCGAAATAAATCCATAAATAAAATTATCCACTCTCAACTCCCAAAGCATTACACAAAATAAATATCAAAAAAATCTTCCAAGGCAGGCTACAACTAGCTACTCATCCCCACAGCAGGATCAACCTGAAATCATGGTAAAAGGGTGATGAGATAAAAATCTCAGTAAGTTCGTGTGTGCTTTGAGTGTTCAGTGAAAACAATTCGTGAATGCAAAGTGTAAAACATTCGTAAGAGAAATACTGGCAAGCAATAAATAATAGTCAAAATCAAGAGTGGTGTTTTGGCTTTTCCAACCATACATGTTCAATAAAATCAACCACTCAAAAAGGTGATCATGGGTTACCACACGTTGGGCCCTATAACCAGTCAGAATGCCACACTTTGTGCAGACTGACAAAAAGTAGGTGATCGGCCTACCGGGCAAGATACTCCTCCTTCTCTATACCCAAACAAAACCGGTTGTCCATTCCGGCAACACACAGTCCACTTGACTGAAACTGCTAGCTCGGACCGGCACGACCTACTGGACTAACATCTTATCCGGGAAGGACTCACCTCTCAGAGATGGCCACCTACTGAGAGACTTACCCTAACCCTTCAAAGACTAGTCCTAGCAGTCCACCCTTATTGAGTACTCAACGTAACTTATCCCACTTGGGAAAAATGAAATAAACATAGCTCCACTTTAGAATGGCAATTAAGGATTTCTGAAGTTTGAGACAAAGTTGGTTTTAGAAAGAGTTTTGAGTTTGGGTAAAACTGTTTATTGATTTTCAAATAATTTGTTTGCTTGAAATAAGAAAGGAAATAATCCTCAATTGCCTTTACAGAAATGAGTGACCACGCACTCCACAATTGGCTTGCCATAGAACCATTTTGCATCAATCAGGTTTTATGCAGGAGCTTACCTGATCCTTAGCTTGAGATACAATAAAGGTCTTCAACAGCTGACCCAACCCCGCCTGGGGTAAATATAAACCATAATCAAACTCAAGCTAAAATCTACTTTCACAAATAGAACTAGCTCAACTTACTACAACCATGATCCTAGTGTCCCAAGCTTTAAGGCTCGATAATAATTAAAAAGGGTTTATAAGCTAAGTCTAGTTTGATATTAAAGTGATTAGGGTTTTAGGAAATAGGTACTATTAAGTTGAAGGTTTAAATCTTTCTAAAAATAAATTAGAGTTTATTTGATGAAGATTCCTATGTGGTATTAGGTAAAATAATGATTTATTAATAATTAATTGTTAGAAAATAATTGATAACTAAAATTAATTGCAAGTAAATTTTAATAGGTTTTGATTAAAAGATAATAAATTTTAATGGTATTTATGAATATAAGACTCACAAAATTAATATTTTACTTATTATGATTATTTATATAAATGGTTTTATTTGATATTTTTATTATATATAATATCTATATATTTTATTTCTATAATAAAAGCTATCATTTATTTGACTAAAATATCACTATTTTATGTAAAAGACCAAATCCACATTTTCTAGGGTTTTCGAGATCTACTAGCAAAAATTATAATATTAATCATTTTATTGATGAAATAAATTTAGCTTAGGGACAACTAGATCATGATCATATTTCCACTTGCTAATCACAATCATGAACATACACTCCACTTCAATTCATCAAATCATCCCAATCATGAATAAAGGCATAGATCTAAATTTACCAAGACATGATCCAACCTCTACTAGTATAAACATATTCATGGCTTTAACAATTATACTTGAATATAAATCCGATTCACCAAAGGAGACATAATCTCTAACATGCTTGAACACAAATACCACTCATGACATGGAGACATGCACTAAACCCTAAAAACATCATACAATCAACCAAGACAATCAACCCATGCATCAATCCCATCTCTATCACATACACACACTTATTCATGCTTCAATCTCAACTCATCATAACAATACATGCTCAAACCTCAAACATAATCCATCTCCTTTCAATATCACCCTAGAGACATGAATCTAGAATTTAAAAAGAAAGTTTCGAATGGATCTTAACTCCTAGGAGACTAGATCCGTCCAAGAGAAAACATGGCCATGGTTGAAGTCACCATTCGACCAAGAGAGAGAGAGAGAGAGAGAGAGAAGAGAAGAAGAGAGTCCATTAGTATGATTATACACATATATGTTCATTAGAGGTTGAAGATTAGTGAAGATGAAGTTGATTGAACAAGCTTACCTTGAAGGTGTTCATGAGCCTTCACCAAAAATACTGGTTTTGATCCAAAGGAGAAAGTTGGATTTTGGAGTTTGATGTTAAAAGTAGTATGAATGGATTCATGGAAGTGAGTAAGTGAAATTTGGAATTTTTTTGAAGAAGATTGAAGTGGTTTGGAGGGGTATTAGGCGTATGGATGCTAGTAGGTGTTCTTGGTGTTCTATGTGTTCTTGAAGGTTGAAGAGAATGGAGAGGATTTGATTGAAGCTACCAAAATTCTGTGGGAAGGAAGTGGCCGAATTGTTTGAGGGGTTTTGGCAATTGAATTTTCTGGTTTGATAGGAAAAAGACAGGCTGGTTGTTTGAAATCCTAAAAGAATAATTTAGTGAATCAAATTTGGAAACAAAATATGGCAAGAAGATCTTTGATCAATGGAGAGTTTTTTGGAAGCTACAATGGCCGACTGTTGGCTAGGGATTCTACTGGAATGAAATCTGTTTGAAGCAGCTTAATGGTGGCCGAAAAGAGGGAGTACAATAGTGAAGGGAGGTCTGGTTGTTTAAGGGATGTTTTATGGAAGTTTACTAAATTAGGATTGCTGGAATTTTGGTCTTCAATCAAGGCTTGATTGGAGTAATTGTTGGAGATATATTTTAGGGGCAGCCATGACTGGTTTTTCGAGCAGAAGGTTGGGGAAGACAATGGAGTTCAGTTCATGGCTATTCAAGAGAAGTTTGAACAGAAAGATGAGGGAGTTTCGGTCAGGGCTGAAAAAGGAAACAAAGCTGGAAAAATTTCTGTATAGGATTTCGCAAGTTGCTAGAATTTTCTGGGCATCTTTTGCTGCCATTTTCCAGTCAGTTTCCAAAGGGTTTGAAGGGAATTTCAGAGGTCTTTCAAGGCTAGTTTCCAGCCTTCTTTATGGTGGAAAAACGTGGCAAGGTGCTGGGAGAAAACTAGAAGAAAACAGCTTGATTTAAGCTCACCTAATCTGCGAATTTGCCCAAAAAATTTTCTGGTTTGGGCAGCATTTGTGCAGTCCGAATTTGGCCATAAAATTTCAGATTCCAAGCTGGTCAAGAGGGCTATTTTTTGGCAGCATTTGGGAGGGAATGATGGCTGAAAATTTCGACACCTTGAATGCACAAGAAGCTGGAAAAAAATCTAGATTACTTCATGAAGAAAATGAACATGGCTAGGTGGGGTTTTGAAAGTTCAACCATGGAGTTTAATCTCTTGGGAACCTTTCCCAACTCCTACCCATTTTCGGTCCATAAGATCTTACACTTGGACATTTTTGAACCTTCAAAGCCACAGAACTTTACTAAAATTTTCTAGAATGAAATTAGCTAGAACAAAATGACCAACCTAATGAATTGAGAAGTAGGAAAAACTAAAGATCAAGAAGGGTATAAATTCCCTTGGGAATTTTTGTAGGGCACAAGAGTAGGATTAGGATACTCCTATCATGCCTCCCCTAGGACATCTATAACACCACACATTTCTTTTCTTGACGCAGTGGGCCGGGCTCAGGTGGGATGCCGCCCTGTCTGACTTCTCAGACTAGGGGTCTTTATAACGATTTAAACTTAAAGCAAGCGATAAAGTCGAAACTTAAGTAAATATATGAAGCATGCTCTTTATTTATATAAACATATGAGTCACGATAGGTACATTGTCATAGCTTCCAAAATACATAAGCTAAAACATCTCATAGTCTACGTACAATGATCACTCCAAAAGATTTGCTATCCAGTGCTACAGAAGAAGTCCTGGAATACCGTCATTATTCTTCCGCTCCAATCCCTAAAATAGAAAAGACAAATACACGTGTGAGTGGTATACTCAGTGAGTCCCGTGTGTGCTAGTGTTTTGCTCAGAAGAGAGATGATTTTCAATTTCTTTACTGAAATAAATTTCACAACAGCGAAATAGCAGTAATTGGTAAATTTAGGATCAAGTTATCATGTACATTTGAAAAATAATGATTTCCAAACATATGGCCCCTAATTTTAATAAATGCGGGTTCTTCCCCTTTTAGAAGTGCGACCCGCGTGCAAAATTCAAGGAACTTCGCCTTCGGCTGCAAGGTTTCTGGTGCCAGGGACTGCGCCTTACAGCATGTCACCCGTGTCAGGCGGGAAGGGTGAGCAGCGTACAAATGTACCTCACTGTGCACTTAGAGATCTTTTACTTGCCTCCATCAGCCAGGGGTCCCAATCCTGGCGTCAATCACCATCGAGGTGGCAAGGAGTCAAACGCCCCCGAACATCCCATCCTTATTCCAGCGAATGACTCAAAAACAACAAGCGTTCACAAACGCATTCATAAACACGACAATTGCCAGGCACTAAACGGCTAGCCAGGATGACTCATCTCAATGTCCTGTCGCCTTGTTTGGAGTAAGACAATCCCCAGAACTAGCCAGGTTACTTGGGGTCGTCTACCTCTAACATGGGCCAGTACAAAGATCAAAGTCCTTGCTGAGTACTCAACGCAACAATACCAACCCCATCTGACTGATCAGGCCAGAGGGTTATCTGATCCCGCAAGATCTTCAATCAAAACATTTTGGGGCCAAAACAATATTTTCCAAAATCATGTTGAAACCAAATAAAAGGTTTTACACACACATCAAAACGTGTTTCCAAGAGTAACCGGGTTATTTTTCCCGTACTCAATCACAAAAGTCATTTTCCAAGGACATTCGGGTCATCTTACCCATACCAGGTTCCAAAAGACTTTTTGAAGGTATCCGGGTCATTTTACCCTTACCCGATTTGAAATATATTCACAAGAGTTCCAATAAGGATAATTCGGTCATTTACTGAATACCCGAGTTCCAAGAGTTTTCATAAAATATTCCAATAAGGATATTTGGATTATTCTCCAAATACCCGATTTCGACATTTACCATTTTTCGGAAATCCCAAATATTTAATCCAAAAGGACTAAATTCACAAAATCCGTGTTTTAAACATCCAGTAAGGTTTCCAAGCTGAATATGAAATTTATTCGAGTCCGAAATAGCATAAAAGCAAATCTTGCTCATGTAAACCTTAAACATATTCGAGCATTTCCAAAATGGCATAAAACATAGCATTTCATGGCAAATCAAAGCACACTAGCCTTTAAAAAGATTTAGAAATCAATGGGACTCACCTTGCATACTAAGTTGAAGTTGCACTTGTGTATAGTCCTAAAAAGAGTTCCCTCGACTTGATTCACCTACACCATTAGTATATCTCGGTATTATTACATAATGGTTTCAAATGCTTAATGGTTTGGATAAGGTTTCTATAATTTTCTTAAAGAAATAAATGGATTAATGCTTTGGATGGTTTTCTGGTTTTACAGCTTTACCATCCTCCACTATTTTAAACATAACTTATTCAATATAGGTCCAAATAAGGTGAGGTTAATTCCATAATATCCCTAAGATATCCCTCTATCAATTCCAGGTCATGAGTCATGCAAACTCCATCCCATTTTGTACAGTTTTTCAGTTGATTTCACTATTCTGAGTTTGGAGTCCAGTTTCGTCACTTTCCAGTATTTTGTACATAACTCTTCCAATTCAGATTCAAATGAGGTGAAACCACTTCCTAAATACTCCTAGGACATTTCTCTATCGATTTCAGGTCATGGGGTATTCAAACCTCTCTCCATTTCGTTCAGTTTTCCAGCTCAATTTACTGCTCCGAGCTGGAGGTCCAGAATTACTGTTTAGAAGCTCAACTTGTTTTAATTTGTTTCTATGGTTTCTTCAACATATCCTATCACATTTAAACCCTCCAATACCTTATTTAACATCCCAACATCATTTTTCTAACAGGTTTTCATGCTCAGCACTTCTCTTTTGTTCAAACAATTAAATTATTCCCAGCTTACCAAACCAGTAAATTTTGGCAGTTTTCACCCTTCTTGTTGTTCATGATCTCTTAGCCATTCAAAACCCTCACAACCTCCACACAACTTGTTCCAAATCCTTTCTAACTAGTCTAGGACATGTTTAGAGTCATTTATGCTCAATTTCCAGTCACATCTACTCAGATTTCCTTTAATATTTCCAAACAACACAAACTAGTGAGTTGTTATTAACAAATGGCTTTTCTTGTTTTCTTTATCACTTTCATCCTTTTTCTTTTCAAATTTTCAGTATACCTTCACTCCAATACACCTTAAATGAACTGAAAACCATACTCAACCCATCACAACATCAAAATATTTTCATTGCTCAACATCAACAAATTCATATGCATTTAGTTTCCAACTTCTAACATCATTCTTTTAGCTTTTGAGAAATGATCTGTTACCTTTCCAAGATGAGGGAAAAGCTGTATACTCCTTTCCTTCCTTCCTTCTCCTTTCTTTCTCCTTGTTGCCGGTTTCCTTTTCTTCCTCCTTACTGCCGGTAATCTCCCTCTCTCTCCCTTAGTCTCTCTCTTGTTCTTCCTTTCCTCTCTTTACTTTTCTGGTTTTCTCCTCTTCTCCCAGCTTTCTCTCTTGACCGAAAATTCTCCCCCTTGCTCCTATTTATATAGCTTGTTCTTCTTGATCTTACTTTGGTCTTACTAAAAGGAATTAAGGTGAGTTGGTTATTTTAGAAGCTCTTAGGCTTTCCAAGAGAATTGTGGAACCATGTAGAAACTTGTAGAACTCCCTAGAAGTCTTAAGACTAATGCATTCACTAACCTTACATGGTCATGCATAATTATAATTAACTTGGCCTAATCTAGTTTAGCTTAATTAAGCTTAATTAAGAAGTCCAAGAATGGTTAATCTTGGTCAAATATATCATGCTTGTGGGCCCTCTTCATTTACTTCTTGTGGGCCCCTTAAAATATCTTTGCATAAAATAGATATAGCTAAGATATTTATAGTATTAATTGAAATATATATATATATATATATATATATATACTAATGGTAAAAATAGTATAATAATTCAACATAATTATTGAATTTAATAATACTATAATTTAATATTACCAAGAAGTATTTGTATTAAATAATAGATATATAAAGATAATAGTAATGGATAATAATGATAGTAGAATAATAGATTATCATTAAACTACAATAATAATGATAGTAGAATAAAGTAAAATAAAATAGTATAGAATAAAATAATAACAATATTAGTAATAATACTACTAATACTATTATTAATAACAATGGCACTAGGGATGGCCATTCTATAACATTAGGAATAATATTATTACTTTATAGCCTTAGTAATACTATTATTACTTGATGTGTGAGGTTCATTTGTACGCTACTCACCCTTCCGGCCTGACACGGGTGACATGCTATAAGGCGCAGTCCTTGGCACCAGAAACTGTGCAGCTGAAGGCGAAGTTCCTTGAACTTTACACGCGGGTTGCACTTCTAAAAGGGGAAGAACCCGCATGTATTAAAATTAGGGGCAATATGTTTGGAAATCATTGTTTTGCATCTCTAACATGGGCTAGTACAAAGATCAAAGTCCCTGTTGAGTACTCAACGCAACAATACCTACCCCATATAACTGATTAGGCCAGAGGGCTATCTGATCCCGCAGGATTTCCAAATCAAAACATTTCTTATTTTCTGGGGCCGTACTTGATCACAAAAGTCATTTTTCCAAGGGTATTCAGATCATTTCACCCATGCCAGATTCCAAAAGACTTTTTGAGGGTATCTGGGTCATTTTACTCTTACCCGATTTGAAAAATATTCACAAAAGCTCCAATAAGGATATTTCGGTCATTTACCGAATACCCGAGTTCCAAAAGTTTTCATAAAATATTCCAATAAGGATACTTGGATTATTCTCCAAATACCCTATTTCAAAATTTACCATTTTTCAGAAATCCCAAATATTTAATCTGAAAGGGACTAAATTCACAAATTCGTGTTTTAAACCAGATAAAAGGTTTTACTCACACATCAAAACGTGTTTCCAAGAGTAACCGGGTTATTTTTCCCGTACTCAATCACAAAAGTCATTTTCCAAGGACATTCGGGTCATCTTACCCATACCAGGTTCCAAATGACTTTTTGAGGGTATCCGAGTCATTTTACCCTTACCTGATTTGAAATATATTCACAAGAGTTCCAATAAGGATAATTCGGCGGCTTCTCTTAATTTCTCAAGCACTTTCCGCAAATGCTCTTGATGATCCTAAGGGTTCTTAGAGTATACAAAAATATCATCAATAAAAATGACAACAACGTTATCCAAGTAGGGCTAAAAAATCTTATGCATAAGGTCCATGAAAGTGGCAGGGGCATTAATGCCGCCAATCAAAGTCCAACTTGTTTTAATTTGTTTCTATGGTTTCTTCAACATATCCTAAATATCCAGAATTACTGTTTAGAAGCTCAACTTGTGTTAACATATCCTATCACATCTAAACCCTCCAATACCTTATGTAACATCCCAACATCATTGTTCTAACAGGTTTTCATGCCCAGCACTTCTCTTTTGTTCAAACAATTAAATTATTCCCAGCTTACCAAACCAGTAAATTTTGGCAGTTTTCACCCTTCTTGTTTGTTCATGATCTCTTAGCCATTCAAAACCCTCACAACCTCCACACAACTTGTTCTAAATTCTTTCTAACTAGTCTAAGATATGATTAGAGTCATTTATACTCAATTTCCAGTCACATCTACTCAGATTTCCTTTAATATTTCCAAACAACACAAACTAGTGAGTTATTAACAAATAGCTTTTCTTGTTTTCTTTATCACTTCCTTCCTTTTTCTTTTCAAATTTTCAGTATACCATCACTCCAATACACCTTAAATGAACTAAAAACCATACTCAACCCATCACTACACTAACCGGTCAATTCAACATCCATCACAACATCAAAATATTTTCATTGCTCAACATCAACAAATTCATATGCATTTAGTTTCCAACTTCTAACATCATTCTTTTAGCTTTTGAGAAATGATCTCTTACCTTTCCTTCCATCCTTCTCCTTTCTTTCTCCTTGCTGCCGGTTTCCTTTTCTTCCTCCTTGCTGCTGGTTGTCTTCTCCTTGCTCCCTTGCTGCCAGAAATCTCCCTCTTTCTCCCTTAGTCTCTCTCTTGTTCTTCCTTTCCTCTCTTTACTTTTCTGGTTTTCTCCTCTTCTCCCAGCTTTCTCTCTTGACCGAAAATTTTCCCCCTTGCTCCTATTTATATAGCTTGTTCTTCTTGATCTTACTTTGGACTTACTAAAAGGAATTAAGGTGAGTTGGTTATTCTAGAAGCTCTTAGGCTTTCCAAGAGAATTGTGGAACCATGTAGAAACTTGTAGAACTCCCTAGAAGTCTCAAGACTAATGCATTCACTAACCTTACATAGCCATGCATAATTATAATTAACTTGGCCTAATCTAGTTTAGCTTAATTAAGCTTAATTAAAAAGTCCAAGAATGGTTAATCTTGGTCAAATATATCATGCTTGTATACCACTCACACGTGTATTTGTCTTTTCTATTTTAGGGATTGGAGCTGAAGAATAACGACGGTATTCCAGGACTTCTTCTGTAGCACTGGATAGCAAATCTTTTGGAGTGATCATTGTACATAGACTATGAGATGTTTTAGCTTATGTATTTTGGAAACTATGACAATGTACCTATCGTGACTCATATGTTTATATAAAAAAAGAGCATGTTTCATATATTTACCTAAGTTTCGACTTTATCACTTGCTTTAAGTTTAAATCGTTATAAAGACCCCTAGGCTGAGGAGATGGACGGGGCGGCATCCCACCTGAGCCCGGCCCACTGCGTTAAGAAAAGAAATCCAAGAAGAAATAATATGGGGGCAAGACCGGAATTTTCCAAAGGCAACCCAAGCCAACCCTCTGCACCCAAAGCAGGTGCCCACAAGCCTGTCGTGAAAGCTCGAGTGGTAGCCCTAGATAAAGTAGGCACTAATGCATCGGCAGTGGTGGAAGGTAAGATTTTTTATTTTTGGTCAAGAAGTGAAAATTCTAATAGATCCAGGCTCTACCCATTCTTTTATTGCATGCTCCTTTGCACAAAAGATAAAGATTAGAAGTAAGGAGGTTCCTTATGAGATGATAGTTAGTACCCCTTTGGGAAAGCAATTGAGCAGTGATAGAATTTATTTGGGAAGTGAAATAAAAATTGAAGATGTGACCCTGGAAGGAGACCTTATAAATTTGCCCATAGCAGACTATGATGCCATTTTAGGAATGGATTGGCTATCGCAACATCATGTGAGGGTTGACCGTAGGAATAACCTGGTGCAATTTAAGGGACCAGGAGGAGGTTGACCCGAAAAGGATGTTAACTCTAAATTAGACCTGAGACAGGGGTATTATCAAGTGAGGATTAAAGAAGAGGATATTCCTAAGACTGCCTTCAATTCGTGCTTTGGGCACTATGAGGTTGTAGTGATGCCCTTTGGAGTTACTAATGCCCCTGCCACTTTCATGGACCTTATGCATCGGATTTTTCAGCCCTACTTGGATAACGTTATTGTCATTTTTATTGATGATATTTTAGTATACTCTAAGAATCCTTAGGATCATCAAGAGCATTTGCGGAAAGTGCTTGAGAAATTAAGAGAAGCCAAGTTGTATGCTAAGTTTAACAAGTGTGACTTTTGGTTGGATAGAGTATCTTTTCTAGGGCATGTGATCTCTAAAGAAGGGATTTCTGTGGACCCTGCAAAAGTGGAAGCTGTAATAAATTGGAAACGACCAGAAAACCCTACGGAGGTGAAAAGTTTCTTAGGTTTGGCAGGATATTATAGAAGGTTCATTGAAGGATTCTCGAAACTTGCTTTGCCATTAACCCGATTAACCCAAAAGAAGGAGCCCTACGAATGGTCAGAAGGTTGTGAGAAAAGTTTTCAAGAATTGAAGCGAAGGTTGAGCACCTCACCTGTTCTAGCCTTGCCTGCCATGGATAAGCCCTACGAGGTATATACTGATGCTTTTAAGGAAGGATTGGGCGGAGTATTAATGCAAGAAAGGAAAGTAATCACGTATATATCAAGGAAATTGAAACCCCATGAGAGAAATTACCCTACTCATGATTTGGAATTAGCAGCCATTGAGTTCGCCTAGAAAAAGTGGAAGCATTACCTTTATGGAGTAGAATTTGAGGTTCTTACCGATCACAAAAGCTTGAAATATATCTTCACTCAGAAAGATTTAAATATGAGATTGCGAAGGTGGATGGAGTTCTTAGAAGAATTTCGCTGCCCAATCAAGTACCATTCGGGAAAGGCCAATGTAATAGCAGACGCATTAAGTAGAAAACAACATATATCTGCACTACGGATGGCACAGACCCCGGAGTTGGAAGCAGTGGTACTTGAAGGACGAATCAAGATAAATAACATATCAATACAGCCTGTATGGTTGCAACAGTTGAAAGGAGTTCAGGAGCAAGACCGGGAGTTGCAGCAGATCAAGGCGAATAGCAAGGAACAGAAGAAAACTGATTTCTACGAAGATGACACAGGGATCCTCCGATTTAGAGGGTGATATTGTATATCGAGACAGGCTGCTATGAAGCAGGAAATATTAACTGAAGCACATCGGAGTAAGTACACCATTCACCTTGGGGCAGTAAAGATGTACCGAGACTTGAGGCAGCATTTCTAGTGGATAGGTATGAAGAGCGATATTTCTCAGGTTATTGCTCAATGTCTTACTTGTCAAAAGGAGAAGATAGATCACCAAAAGCCCGGGGGATTACTGCAACCACTACCAGTACCTGAATGGAAATGGGACAAAGTTACCATGGACTTTGTTACCGGTTTACCATTAACCATTGGACAACGAGATACAGTTTGGGTGATTGTAGATTGGCCCATGTCTTGGTTAATCATCTCCCAGTCGTCCTGAACCTGCTACCACCATGCTCGAGCTGGGCCCCTCAATCAGAATACAGCAAACTTCACCATTCGCTTCTCTGTGTAATAAAGCGTAGCGAAGATGTCTTCCATTTGTTCTATCCACTGTTCAGCTTTCTGATCCTGCTCGGTTTCGAAAATGGGCGGTTGAAATTTCAGAAATCACTCTAAAGCTTCGTCCTCACCCTTTGGATTCCTTCGTTCAGTTAGAGTTTGAAGAATCTCGGTCATCTTGCTGAATGCTTGCCCCATTGTCACTCCGACAGGTTTTTCCGACCCCATTTCCAAATCCGGCTCATTCTCATCCTTCCGGTTAGCTGACGGCATTTGCGTCATCTCTAACTCTGGTGTCACAAGCTCTGCTTCTGGAACTCTTCTGCCTGAGTGACTACACAGTGCTTGGGTGCCATTCTAAACCATGCCTAAATAATGAGTTTATGCATTTAAGTTTGAAACATTTCAATTGATCATGCATTCACAATCAGGTCCAAGTAAAAGAAAATCAAATGTAAATTTTTTTTTTATAAAGAATTGCATATAAAATTTTTGTCAAACTTTAGAGTACTCTAGGTACTCTTATTTGCATGAATTCGGAAATAAAGCAGAAAACATGAATAAAATCCTTAGCATAGGAATTTATGGAAAGCAGTAAATAAACATCCTAGTCGTAGTAGCATTTAGCCTCTCTAGTCCTCATCAGAGTCCTCAAAGTCGGCATCAAACAACCATCCCCCAGAATTCCTAGTGAAGTCTATCCGAGCCCCATTCGCAAACCCATCATCTATTGGCTCCTTCTCGGGTCGCCTAGAACTCTCGCCAGTTTCAACCTGGTTAGGTGGGGGGTATGAAGGAAGGTCTAGGTGGATATTCATAATCTATCTCTCCTAAGTCATCACTATCAGTTGTAAAGTCGACTATGGGACTAGGAGGGAGGGGAACATATTCCATGTCAATCTCCTCATCTTCACTATCAGTAACCAAGTCTACCACGGGTATTGGGGGTGGCTCAATGATTTGGACCTCATCGTCACTGCTATCATCCAAGGGTATAATTGGTTGAGGTGCACGCTGAGGCACTAGTAGGTCTTCTGGGCAAATAGGGATGGGAGAAGGCCATTGTTGCCCTTTCTTTGCGGTTCTAAGCATTCTAACCATCGTACAACATAAACAAGATAGGCTAGTCAAAAGATTTAAACTTAATATAACAAAGTATATACTGTCAATATTTGCCTAAACCAGGTCTCTAATACCACTTGTAAAACCCTACTACCTAGGCCCAACAAGGCCAGGGATGTCACCCCGTCCATAAAACAAGGGGTCTTTATAACTAGGTCATATAAAAGTAGTACTTTAAAATTAATCTTATTATAGCCCAAAAATGCATGAACAAATCTAAAATAAATCGCTTGCTACTATCTCTCAAAACATCACATAAGAGAAATAACATAAAGTCTTCAAAGCATAGGCAACAAATCTAGCTATTGACCTCCACAGCAGGATTGACCTGAAAACATAGCATAAAAGGTGATAAGATAAAAATCTCAGTAAGCCCATGTGTGCTTTGAGTGTTTCGGGTAAAATAGTTCATGTATGCAAGTTGTAAAAGCTTCATAAGAGAAAGTGCTGGCAAGCATTAAATAAATGTGAAAATAAAGAGTAGTGTTTTGCTTTTCAAACCATACATGTGCATAGTAAAAACAACCACTCAAAGAGGTAGCCATGGGTTACCACACGTTGGGCCCCATGACCACATGGTCAGTATGCCACACGTTGAGCATGCTGACAAAATGTAGGTGTACGGCTTACCGGGTAAGATACTTCTCCATCTCTACACCCAAACTTACCGGTTGTCCACTCCGGAAACACACAGTCCACTTGACTAAAACTTGCTAGCTCGAACGGCCTGACTAAGTAATACTGTCGCTTCTCCAAGTTGAGTTCATCTTCTGGAGGTGGCCTCCTGCCAGAAAACTCGCTCTTGCTCTTCAAAACTAGTAGTACTAGCCTACCTTTATTGAGTACTTAATGTTGATTGTCCCACTTGGGAGAAAATTGACCATGCATTGATTTACATGAAAATCGCAATTAAGGGTTTCTATAATTCTTGGCAAAGTTAGGTTTTACAAAGAGATTAGTATTTTGTGTAAAACTTCTTGTTTTATTTTCAAATGATTTGTTTGATTGAAATAAAAAGGGAAACAGTCCTTAATTACCTTTACAAAATGAATGTCCATACACATTACATTTTGCTTGCCATAGTAATTTTTTGTCTTCAAATAATTCCATGCAGGAGCTTATCTGATCCTTTGCTTGCTTGAACTGAACAAAAATCCTCCAAGGCTGACCTAACACCACCTGGGGTAAACACAAGATATAAGGTTATACTCGAGCTATACTTGCTTACATAAATAATCCCTAGTTCAACTAATGACAATCATGACTTTAATGTCCTAAGTTTTAAGGCTAGATGATAAAGAATTTTATAAAATAAATCTAGCTTGATAAGTTAAAATAACTAGGAGTTGTAAAATAATTACTAATAAGTTATAGGTTCAAATAATAAATCTTGAGTACAATTATTAATAAATAAAGTAGGGTTTAATTATTGAATAATCCTAAGTCCTAGATGATATTAATTAATAAATGGTAATTTTTAAATAGTATTACTATAAATAATTACTTAATTAATATTTAATAGATAATAAATAATTAGTAATAAATAAAATTAATACTAAAGGAATTATATTAAATTTTGATTAATAGCTAACAAATAAATTTTAATATAAATAATATTTATGAATATAGGCAAAAGTTTGAACTATGGTCTACAAGGTCATTAAAATTTTACTTATTATTATTACTTATATAAAAGACCATATATATATATATATATATATATATTATTTTTAATAAAATATATTATTTATTTGACTAGTAAAATATCAATATTTCATCTAATATGCCATTTCCAAAACTTACTAGGAATTTCGAAATCTTTAGAGAAAAATATAGTAATAATTTTAATTAAGGAAATAAAATTTGCTAATTAAAATAACCTAAGATCAACAACATCATAATCATAATTTTCCTATTGCTAACAAGAATCGTGAACACATTCTCCAATATCAAATATTAAACCAATCCATTCATGAGCATAGGCTTAAATCCATACATACTATCACATGACCAAATCTCTACTAAGTATAATCATAATCACGGCTTCAATGAAAATAAGAACATGAAAATCCTACTCACCAAAGGTGTCATAACATCTAGCATGCTTAAATCATCCATAATTCTCTTAAGATATGATGATCATTCATTGATTCTCAAGGAAATCCATATAGCTTAAACATACACAACCATTCTCATGTCCTAATCTCAACCCCTTCAATCATATTCATACACTCAATCCCCCACTCATATTCTATTCTCCCTATCAATATCTAAGAGACATGAATTTCGAATTAAAAAGAAGAATTAAGGATAAATACTTGATTGATGTTTACTTTGATGAAGACTCAAGAAGGTCCATGCAATTGTGAGTCTTGAATCGTCCATAAGAGAAGAAAAATAGCTATGGTTGCAATCCACCATTTTAGCCAAGGGAGGGAGGAGAGAGAGAGAGAGAGAGAGAGAGAGAGAGAGAGAGATCATTAGCATGATACATTATAGGTTGAATGGAATAAGATGTACAAAAGAGTTGTTCTTCGTTACCTTGATGATGTTCTTGAGACTTCAAGAAAGAAAAGTAGTTTTGATTCGAATGTCAATTTTTGTTTTCCAGATTTGATGTTATAAATTCCAGAAATGAACTCTAGGGAGTATGTAGGAGTATTCTGGAGTTTTTGAGAGGGATTGGAGGTCTTTAGAGTGGGTTTTGGCTTGAAGAAAGGTAGTGTGTGTTCTTGGTGTTCTGGGAAAATTAGAGAGAATTTGAGAAAGGTTGTGCACGAATTTTTGGAGAGTGTTGGCCGAATGGTTGTGGGAGTTCAGGGATTTCGATTTTCAGCCTAGAGAGGAAGAGAAAAATCTGGTTGTTTGAAATTCAAATGGAGAGATTTGAGGAGTGGTTTGAGGTATAGGATATATTAATGGTGTTTGCTTGATGGAGGTTTCTTGGAGCTGCAATGGAGCCAGATGGACTATTTGGTTTTACTGAAATGAATGGAGATTGATGGAGCTTTAAGGCTGGCTGAAATTCAGAGCTCAATGGCAGAGGAATTTCTTGTTATAAAGCCTAGTACAAGGGTGTTTTCATGGAACAAATGCTGGAAATTTTTGAAGTTCAAATTGTAGTTTGAATGGAGTCCAAGTGTGCAAGGTAAGTGGAGAGGTTGATGGTGTTTAGTTCATGGATGAACAAGGGCCATTTTACAGTGGTTTGAGGGTGGTTTCTTCGGTCTAGGCCTAAGGGAACAAAGTTGGAAATTTCTGGTTTCATGGTGTTCAAGGTTCGAATGTTTACTGCATTTTTCTATGTAGAATTTCTGCACTTCCTCAACCCAATTTGCAGAGGTTTTTGAGAGATGTTTTAGGGTCCTTTATGGCTGGTTTCCAGCCTTCTTTATGGAGGAAAGGCAGAGGTGTTTTGCTGGATTGAAGGCAGAAGAAAACAGCTCCATTTCTAGGCTGCTATGTAGTGAAAACTGCCTAGAATTTTTCCTGGTTTGTGCAGTTTTTTGTGCAACCTGAATTGCACAGAATTTTCAAATTTTCAAACTAAATAAATTGGCCATATTTCTGACAAAAAATGAGCAGGAAACATGCCTGAGGTTTTCGGAAGTTAGGCTGCCCAAAATCTAGAAAATTTCCAAATTTCTTCCATGAAGAATATGAAAACTGTGGAGTGGAGTTTGAAGGTTCAACCATGGAAATTAATTTCCCTTGGGAACCTTTCCTAACTCCTCTCCAATTTTCAGTTAATTCACCAAATTCTAAGATTCATTTTTGAAATTCAAAGACAAGAAATCCTTGCTGAATTTTCTGGAATTAAAAAGATGGATTTTGATAAATTTTGAACAAATTTAATTTGTGAAGGTGTCAGGACAAGCTAGAGGTAATAAAAGGACAAGAATTCCTCTAGAATTCCTTTTAGGCATGATGATAGAATTAGGACATTCTATTCATGTCTCCCCTATGACAACATTCCTATCTTTTTAGAATGTAAGAAAACAAAAACTCAAACTTAACTAAGATAATCATGATAAAAACTTTATTGATGGGATTTGAACTCATGACCTGATGAGACTCCACTTCATCATGGAGGACAAGGACCAATGACAAGAGTTAGGACCAAGAAGCTTCAAGATAATTTTCAATTGATCATCAAACCATGCTTGAGGATGAAAGAGGATTGGAAGGGTGAGGAAGCTAGCCAAGAGTTCGGGTTGATGACCATCCACGAAGGACCCCAACAAGAACTCAAACGGGCAGCAAAAGAGAATGAAACATGACCAAGGGAGGCTTTCCAAAAGATAGCCTGTGCTGGATTCATGCAGCCAAATTGGCACCAGCTCCATTCTGTCCAAAAACACCTCACTCACAACCTGAACCACCCCAAAGACAGATCCAAAATGGTGCCGACTGTGATGTCCAAACTGGTGCCGGCTTCCCCCTGGGCAGCCGACGACTGTTTCGCGTTTTAATGCTTTTCTTCGGTTTTCTTCACTTTTAATTACTTGTAAAGACTTATTATGATCCTAAACTGTAATTAAACCTCAGGGATTACTTAGCTAGGGTTAGGATAGTATAAATAGCACCTTTAGTGATTTGACAACATAATACACTCCACTTTAATTCAAATTTGAGAAGAGAATCTTGAGAGGCCCTAGCCTCCTTGTTCATCTTATTCAAGACCAAGCTAAATGGTTAGTCCTCCTTTTGTAAGAGTCCATAAATCTTTTAGATAATCCAATGTTGTTTCTTTGAATGCGTCTTAGTTGCTTTGTTCTTCTAAGGTTTGTTTGAAATCTAATATTTGGGTGCCTATTTTCTCTATTCTATTTGTTCTTGTTTGCCTTTGTTACTTCAAGGATATTGGGGTGAGATTATAGTAGAACTTTCTACTTTTCTTGAGGGTCTTTGAAGGTTAGTTCTTCAAGGGTAGGTGGTTATTTGGTTTACTTCTTTGTGTCTCAAAGAATCTCTGTTTTTGTTCCTTTGAGTTGAGCTGAACACATAGCCAGCAAAAACACACACAATACCAAGAAAAAAGCCACACAAGAATTCGTATCAAAGAGTTTGGTATCAAAGCAAGGAAAGCTTTGATTCCTATCAAAGCTTGAAAACAAGAAAAGGAGCACTACAAAGTGAAGAAAAGGGAAAAATAGAGAAATCCCGTCACTTAAAATCTTGCTCCAAAAAGGTCTTGAAATTTTTGTTATATCTTGATTTTTCTGTTGGAAAATTGCTCCTTGATGTTAATATAATCCTTGAGAACAAATTTATCTTGTGATTGTGGTGAAAATTGGCTTGAATATGGGTGAAAATTCTGATTGTTCTTAAGTGACGAGATTGCATCCAAAGTGTTTGAAAAATGTTCCAATGAGGATGTTTTTGGCTATAGTTGGGAATTTTGATTCTTAATTTTCACTCCTTGGGTTATTGGGACTTAGTATATCACTCTATTGTTGAATTCCATGTTCATTGAACTCAATTTATTCTAGTGCACATTTGTGATCATCTTGTTCTTCACCATCCTAGTTCTAGTTATTCTTGTTTATTTGTTCTTGATAATTCTTGTTTGTTTCTTGCTTAGAAGTGTTTCTTTTGCATTTAGTGTTTGTTCTTGTGTTGATTGAATCCACTTTTCTTGAAAATCTTGACTTAAAACTTGTTCGCTTGAGGTGCCCAACAAGTGTTTGTTGAAATTCTCCTAAGACCCCCTAATTGGAAAATTCTATTAATTTGTGTGATTCACTAAGTTAGACTAAAAATTTAGCCATTGGGGAGAATTGGAATTGAACAAGAAAGATTGAGTGTTGAGAAAAAGGCAAGAGGGAGAGCCTAATATTAAAAGAGCCTAAGAGAGCAAACATGAGCGTAGAGTGATGATCAATCTTAAGAGCCAACACGCAAGAAAGAGTAGTGAGGATCTATTTTTCTTTCTAATCTTTTTGTGTTGCAGGTATAAGTAAGCAAATATTCCATCACCATGGCCCATGATCAAGAAATCTCTACGCCTAATCTAAGTGGACCTAGTAGACCTCAAGAAGAACAACTTGATACTAAGGGTTTGCGTGAGGACTTGCAAGCTATGATAAGGACTATGCAAAGAGAATTTCAAAACATGACAACGGAGTTGATAAATCATCTTGGACAATCTTCTACCATTGTACAAAGGAGAGGCCAAGAGCGATTTGAAGTGCCTAGTCTAATGATGAGGGATGGTGATGTCCATACTCCTCCGTTACATGCCCAACAAGGGAAAAAGTAGGATGAGCATTCAATTGGGGGATTCCAACAAGCTCCTATGAGAGGGGAAGTACATGGTATGAGAGGAGGATGAGGTAGAAGACAAAGAAGGAATGGAGGGAACAATCTAAGGGGATTAGAATGAGAGTTTGAGGGGGTTGATGAGTGGTATGGGGGGGAACAAGTTGAGGCCTTTGGGGAACATCATAGAGGATGGGGTAATAGAGGAGGAATGAGAGAAGGAAAAGAAGTGGAGAGGGAGTTGAGCCATATTAAATTGAAAGTGCCCATATTCTATGGCAAGAGTGACCCCGAAGCATATTTTGAGTGGGAGAGCAAAATGGAGATATTCCTAGAAAGCCATACCTATAGTGAGAGGTCCAAAGTGAGGTTGGCTATCTTGGGATTTTCAGAGTATGCTTTGGTATGGTGGGAGCAAGTTAGCACTCAAATGAGACAAATGGGAGTGGAAACCGTGGCTAGTTGGAATTTGTTGAAAGATATGATGAGGGCAAGGTTTATACCACACCATTACTACAATGATCTATACCAAAGGCTCCAATCACTCAAGAAAGGGAACAAAGGTGTGGAAGACTACCATAAAGAAATGGAAGTAATATTGATGAGAGCTCAAATCAATGAGGATCCTAGAGCAACAAGAGCAAGGTTTTTGGGAGAATTAAATGGAGAGATTGCCAATTTGGTGGAATTGCACCCCTATGATCGTTTGGAGGATATGGTACATGCCTCTATGAAGATTGAGAGGCAATTAAAGAGGAGGGTAATTACCAGAGCATCACTTCCAAACCCCAACATTTTTAGCAAGTTGCCAATTGAGAAGGATGAAGCCCCTAAGCCATTCCAAAGGGACTTCTACAAGCCTAGAGAGGATTGGAAACCTAGTGAAGGATGGAACAAGGACAAGGAAAAAGCTATAGAGAGGCCACAAAGGAATAGGGATTCAAATGTTTTAAATGCCTTGGATATGGACATGCTTCGCATGAGTGTCCAAGTAAGAGAACGATGTATACTAACCTCTATGGTGAGGTCTCCACCGACGAGAAAGAAGAGGGCGAAAGGTACCAAAGAGACCAAGAAGGAAGAAGGGATGAGGAGAGTGATGAAGGAGAAATTGTTAGTAAAGAATACTCATTGGTGGGAGTCATAAAAAGGTTATTGAGTTCACAAGCCATTGAGGATCAAGATCACCAACAAAGAGAGGATATTTTCTACACTAGGTATCTAATCAACAAGACCCCTTGTAGTGTCATTGTGAATAGTGGGAGTTGCACTAACGTAATTAGTGCAAACTTAGTTGAGGAGTTGGACATGAAGTGGATAAAACATCCCAAGCCCTACAAATTGCAATGGCTGAATGATAGTGGGGAATTGAGAGTGAACAAACAAGTTTTGGTGTCTTTTGAGATGGGGAAGTATACAGATAAAGTGCTATGTGATGTGGTACCCATGCAAGTGGGTCACTTGCTCCTAGGGAGGCCTTAGCAATATGATAGGCATGTTAATCATGATGGGAGGAAGAATACTTATATCCTACTCATGGAGGGAACTAAGTTTACCCTCATCCCCATGGCCCCTAGTGAGATGAACAAAGATCAAAGAATCATGAAGGAGAAAGAAAAGAAAAAGGGAGCACAAGAAGTAAAGCAAAAGCAAGAAATTGAGAGGAAAGAACAAGAGAGAAAAGAAAAAGAGTTAAGAGAGAGGTTGAACAAACAAGTGCCTTTGACAATTAAGGATAGAAGTAAGCAAGGACAAGAGAGGGGAAGTAAAAGAAGAGTGAATTTCTTTGCAAAAGAAAGTGAGGTCATAGAGACTATAGAAGCTAAGGAACCAGTTATTCTTCTTTTATACAAAGGTTCTTATGTTTCTACTAATGATTCCATATTGTCTTTGCCTCATGAAATTGCAGCTATTCTTCAAGAATTTGAAGACATTTCCCAAATAAGGTGCCCGGAGGACTACCACCCTTGAGAAGAATTGAGCATCAAATCGACTTTGTGCCTGGAGCCATCATCCCCAACTGACCGGCATATAGAAGCAACCCGGAGGAATCCAAGGAGTTGC
Source organism: Voacanga thouarsii (assembly GCA_026120185.1). Classification (NCBI taxonomy): domain Eukaryota; kingdom Viridiplantae; phylum Streptophyta; class Magnoliopsida; order Gentianales; family Apocynaceae; genus Voacanga; species Voacanga thouarsii. The sequence continues at coordinate 2,575,750 of JANUWF010003370.1, forward strand.
AAAAGCAAGTAGAGGTATTGCTTGAGAAGGGACATGTGAGGGAGAGCCTAAGCCTAGGTGCGGTTCCAATTTTCTTGGTATCTAAAAAGGATGAGATATGGCATATGTGTGTGGATTGTCGCGCTATCAACAACATAATGGTAAAATACCGCTATCCCATTCCTAGGATAGATGACTTGCTTGATGAGCTATTTGGTGCATGCATTTTCTGGAAAATTGATTTGAAATTCGGCTATCACCAAATTAGAATAAGAGAAGGGGATGAATGGGAAACGGTTTTTAAAACTAAACAAGGGTTGTATGAGTGGCTTGTCATGCCCTTTGAAGTGTCTAATGCTCCTAGTACTTTTATGCGGTTAATGCATCATGTTTTGAGGGAATTCATTGGGAAATTTGTTGTTGTGTACTTTGATGATATATTAATCTATAGCAAATCATATGTGGATCATTTGAATCATGTTTAAAGTGTGCTTGTTGCCCTCCAAATGGAGAGATTGTATGCTAATCTTGAGAAATGCTCTTTTTGTTTGGAGAGGATTACATTCCTTAGGTATGTTGTGAGTGCCAAAGGGATTGAGGCAGATGAGGAAAAAGTGAAAGCTATCAAAGATTGGCCAACCCCTACCACTATTACCCAAGGCCGTATTTTCTATGGGCTAGCTAGCTTTTATAGGAGGTTCATCCAAAATTTTAGCACTATAGCAGCCCCTCTAACCGAAGTTGTAAAAAAAAAATGTGGGATTTAGGTGGGAGGAAGCCCAACAACAAGCCTTTCAAACCCTCAAAGACAAATTGAGCCAAGCTCCAATTCTTATTCTTCCTAATTTTGAGAAGGCCTTTGAGATAGAGTATGATGCAAGTGGGGTGGGGATAGATGCAGTTTTGACCAAGATAGAAAACCTATTGCATACTTTAGTGAGAAATTGTCCGAGGCTATCCTTAATTATTCTACCTATGACAAAGAGCTTTTTTCCTTGGTGACAACCTTAGAATATTGGCAACACTACATTTTGCCAAGAGAGTTTGTCATTCATACCAATTATGAGACCCTTAAACACCTCAAGAGCCAACAAAATTTGAACAAGAGGCATGCAAGGTGTTTATTAGGATATTTCCATATGTCATTCAATACAAAATGGGTAAGGAAAATGTGGTAGCGGATGCACTATCTCGAAAGTATGCACTGCTAAACTTATTGGATTCTAAACTTCTTGGTTTTGAATTTGTGAAAGATCTGTATGTTGATGATGAGGAGTTTGGGGATATTTTCCATGCTTGTGAGAAGGGTGCATTTGCTAAATATTATAGGCATGATGGTTTCTTGTTTAGGAAGGTAAGGCTTTGTGTGCCAAAGGGTTCTATTAGGATGTTGCTAGTTAGAGAAGCTCATAGTGGGGGATTAATAGGGCATTTTGGTGCTGCAAAAACCTTAGGCATTCTTAAGGAACATTTCTTTTGGCAAAAAATAAGAAAGGATGTGGAGAGACATTGTTCTCAATGCATTACCTGTAGGAGAGCTAAGTCTAGATCTCTTCCACATGGTCTTTATACTCCTTTGCCCACATCTAATGTGCATTGGGTTGATATTTCTATGGATTTCATCTTAGGATTGCCTAGGTCTAAGGAGGGTAAGGATTCCATATTTGTAATTGTTGATCGATTCTCTAAAATGGCTCATCTTGTAGCTTGTTCCAAGACTAACGATGCGTCCTATATTGCAGATTTATTCTTTAAGGAAGTTGCGAGAATGCATGGGATTCCAAGGACTATTGTCTCGAATAGGGATACTAAATTCCTTAGCCACTTTTGGAGAGTATTATGCAACAAACTTGGTACTAATCTTTTGTTTTCCACAGCTTGTCATCCCCAAATGGACGGACAAACGGAGGTGGTCAACTGAATGCTCACCCAGCTATTGCAGACCATAATAAAGAAGCACTTGAAAAATTGGGAGGAGTGCTTGCCTCACACTGAGTTTGCTTACAATAAAGCTATTCATTCTACCACTTCTTATTATCCTTTTGAAATTGTATATAGTTTTAATCCTCTAACTCCTTTAGATTTGGTTCCTTTGCCTATAGGTGAATGGTTGAATCTTGATAGAGCTAAGAGGGCAGAGATGGTGAAGGCACTTCATGAGAAGGTGAAAGAAACCATTGCAAAATAAAATAAAGAGATCACCCATAAGCGCAATAAAGGAAGAAAAAATGTGTCCTTTGAGCCAGACGATTGGGTATGGGTGCACCTTCGCAAGGAGAGATTCCCCACGCAATGACGAAGCAAATTAGATCCAAGGGGGGATGGACCATTTCAAGTTCTTGCCAAAGTTGGAGATAATGCTTACAAGATAGATCTACTCGGTGAGTATCATGTTAGTGCCACCTTTAATGTTAGTGACCTCTCTCCCTTTGATGTAGATGACGGCGATGATTCGAAGACGAATCCTTTTCAAGGAGGGGGAGATGATGAGTCTCCACTTCATCATGGAGGACAAGGATCGATAACAAGAGCTAGGACCAAGAAGCTTCAAGATAATTTTCAATTAATCATCAAACCATGCTTGAGGATGAAAGAGGATTGGAAGGGTGAAGAAGCTAGCCAAGTGTTTGTGTTGATGACCATCTACGAAAGACCCCAACAAGAACTCAAACCGGCAGCAAAAGGGGACGAAACTTGACCAAGAGAGGCTTTCCAGAAGATAGCCGCGCCGGCTCCATGCAGCCAAACTGGCATCGGCTCCATTCTATCCAACAACACCTCAATCACAACCTAAACTGACCTAAAGACAAATCTAAACCGGCGCCGGCTGTGATGTCCAAACTAGCGCCGGCTTCCCCTTGGGCAGCGGACGACTATTTTGCATTTTAATGCTTTTCTCCAGTTTTCTTCACTTTTAATTGCTTGTAAAGACTTATTGTGACCCTAAACTGTAATTAAACCTTAGGGATTACTTAGCCAAGGCTAATTAGGATAGTATAAATAGCACCTTAAGTGATTTGACAACACAATACACTCCACTTTAATTCAAAATTGAGAAGAGAATCTTGAGAGGCCCTAGCCTTCTTGTTCGTCTTGTTCAAGACCAAGCTAAAGGGTTAGTCCTCCTTTTGTAAGAGTCCATAAATCTTTTGGATAATCCAATGTTGTTTCTTTGAATGGGTCTTAGTTGCTTTGTTTTTCTAAGGTTTGTTTGAAATCCAATATTTAGGTGCTTATTTTCTCTATTCTATTTGTTCTTATTTGCCTTTGTTGCTTCAAGGATATTGGGGTGAGATTATAGTAGAAATTTCTACTTTTCTTGAGGGTCTTTGAAGCTTAGTTCTTCAAGGGTTTGATAGAGGGTAGGTGATTATTTGGTTTACTTTTTTGTATCTCAAAGAATCTCTGTTTTTGTTCCTTTGAGTTGAGCTGAACACACAACCAGCAAAAACACCCACAACACTAAGAAAAAAGCCACACACGAATTCGTATCATGACCTTAGAGATTAAATCACAAAGCTCTAACCACTTAACCACACTAACTCTTGTTCTTATTTTCTCACCAAAATATTCTTCTTATTTAATCCTCAAGCTATGTTCCTATTTTGACCTCAAGCAAAATTACCATTTTACTCTTCCTACTCCATAAGCATAACTAAGCCTTTTAACCTATAAATCATAATTCTAAAGCACATAAAATCATTAAAAAACATATATATTCATGCAAAATAATATGATATGCATCCCGACCCCCATACTCTAGGGTTGGCTTTAGGTGGGTTTCACAATCACCACACTAGGTTTTCCAAAACCTCTCAAACAATAACAAGGTTCACCTCAACCGGTTTTACACCTCAACCTCGTACTACAATGGAGATTGAATATCAATAGAATAGTAAAGATCTCACTTATTTGAGCAAATGTTCACTCGGATACAAAACACAAATACTTTTACCTTTGACACAAAATGAATTCACTTTGAAGCTTTTTTGATAAAAAGAGATTTTTGAAAACGTTGAGCAATAGTGTTTCTTAGAAGAGTGTTTCAAAAATCTTGTGTCTAATCTTGCTTAAAGGCTATTTATAGAGCCAAAAAGTGAAGTGCTAACGGATATAAAAAACGGCTATAATTTTCTATTTAAACTTATCCGTATTTTAGACTCAGGATTTGGACGACGATGCATCTAAAAGGTAAGTCCAAAATGGCACTTTTTCAAGCAGAAACATTTCAATACAGTTTACAGGATTTTAGACGAATCTTTTAGATTTAAACTATTCAATCCAAGATTCTAAGTTTTTCAAAAACTTTGAAATCTTCTCCTTTAGTGCTTCAAGGTAAATTCAAATGAATCAAAAGTTAAAGAGACACAGAGATTAATAGAAATACCATAATAACACTTCCTAGTATAAAGTTCTTCTTATAAGGACTTCTTGATATGCAACTCCATATACTTTGATAACTTTTTTTATCTTCTATACTTGAATTCAATCACGAAAGAGTTGCCAAATAATCATATCTGAATGCCTTAGAAGAATAGAGGTCAAACATGTCCTGTCACAATAAATTACATAAGCTAGTTCATATCAATGTTTGTTATAAGTCAAAACATAGGAAAAAGACCTTCGGGCAAACAGTTTGATAGAGCAATAATTGATCTAGGTGAATATGGTGTGAAATATTATGATATCATGTTATGTTGGACCTAGATCCATCTTATGGTTGGTTTAAGATGAGATCTTTTGATTCATATAGGGTTATTATATGGATTTAATAATAGTTGAGTAAGGGAGTTATCATGCTGATTAGTTAAATTAGGTATATGCATGCATGATGATGAGTAGCATAATGAGAGAAGATTATGGGAATAGTTTATTAAATTAATGCATTTGGATGCCATGGTTGATCTATGGGATCAAGGGGATTCATGTTGCATGAAATAATAGTGCATAGGCTATATGCACTATTTCAGTTCAACCATAGAAACATTGATTCTAGATAAGGAAGAAAAGTAAAAAAGAGATCAAGCGTTGCCTTGGTTGATTATTGAGAATATCCAAGTAAGTCCCTATATAACTGTTTTGCTAAATATTACATGTTTATGTACAATAATATTTGAAATGGTGTCAGTATAATGATTGACATAATGATTGGAACGTTAGTTGAATATGATGAATTGTACAGTAGTATTTTGATACTTGGTTTGAGAACGTGGTCATTTTATTCTCTAAATAAGTTTGTGAAATCTCAACTTTTAAACTGAAAATGATTTCTTTTCTTTATTAAACGTTTTGGAAAACTTATTATGAAAAATCACGTTTTACAAAGATAAGTAATCAACGATTGTGAAAACAAGGGAAATGATTCTACCCCTAAATAGGGAGCGTTGAGTACTCAGTGGGGGTAGGCTAGTGGTGCTAATCTTGAAGAGCTAGGGTGAGTCTTCTGGTAGGAGGCCATCTCCAGAAGATGAACTCAACCTGGAGAGGCGATAGTACAACTTAGTTAGGCTGATCCAAGCTAGTATATTAGTTCATGTGGACTTGATTAATCCAGGTTGGATAACCGGTGTGTTGGGTGCAAAGATAGATGAGTATCTTACCCTAGTGGGAGGATCCTCCACTGCCCATTATTGAAAGGTTACATTGGGGCGCTATCATAGCGGGAACCATAATATAGATTGTGATACTATTGTTTGAATCATTGTTAATCCCTACATAATGAACTTATGATTATAATGACATGCTAATTTATTGAGAACTGCTTTAATATGATGAGCAATGCTCCTTTAAATAATTATTTATTGATGAAAAGTCTTGCAAACATGATTTTGAGATTTAACCTGCATGCACGAAATGTTTATATATGACATTCGCACACACAAGACTTACTAAGATGCCAATCTCACACTATTTTACATTATGTTTTTAGGAGAGTGCTTTTAATGAGAAGGTTGAAGAGATAAAAGAGGACCTTCAATTTATTTATTTCTGCTTTGTATTTCGTTTAAGAGATGATTGTCAGTTTTAGATTCTCATACTTGTATAAGTTTTAACTTTGGTTGTAATAAGATTATCATAGATTTTATTTAGTCATTTTCGTTCTTTTTGCACCTCATTATAAAGACCCCTGGTCTTTTGGACAAGGCAACATCCCACCTATTTCGGTATGTAAGTAGTGGGGCGTTGTAAAAGGTGATGTATGTGTTGAATATATTTCAACTGATGAACAACTCGCTGATATCTTTACAACATCCCTACATGAAGAAATATTCAATAATCTTAGAAGAGGTTTAGGAATTACAAAGATCATGTAACTGACATGTTTGCACAAGAATTTTTATTTTTACAGAACCACGGAAGACACAGCTTTTGGACGCAGCATTTAAGTCAAAAACTCACTTCCAAAACATTCTTGAAGAAGTTCTGTTTGGATGCACATTTCGGATCAAGCTTGAATCCAAATCTGAATTATGTTTGATGCTTCATATTTTCTTTTTAAAATATCTGCTTCCAGATTTTCATTTTTGAATTTCAAAATGTTAGCGCTTTTCTCAAGACGCCTTTTGAAATCTCTGATGAAGATGGCTTTTTCAATGTACGTGAATGTACTTACTATCACTACTTCCTAGGAAATCACAAAGGACTTACTCCCCTTTCTCTCTCCTGAAATATGAAACCAACTATCTTTCCTTTCTTCCTCAAAATCCTCTGAGTTTTTTTTTTTTTAAACAACCGAATGTGTGAGGTTAGAGATGGAGGAATTTAGTACTTTGAACTGAATAAATTTCCAAAAGGGACAAAAATGTTCGATTTAAAGAAGTTTAAAGAAATGTTTGTTGGTGGAAGGAGTTTCAAGAACTTTGGTGATAGGAACACAAGTGGCTAAATAGATAGGGTAGGATCCTGCACCACATGGTCTCAACCATGGTGGTCCCAAGCTTCGGTCCCCTAACCTCTATTAACATAATGCAAATAATGGTGATTAAGCTAGCGCTGGCTTAAGGCAGGTAAATAAGTTTTGAGTTTTTGGCTGCCAAGTTAATGATACATACTAGAAAATCCTATAGCAAGGCACCACCATATGGAAATTTGCGGATGAAACTATTTAGGCATTTTGATGTTGATCTAAATTCAATCCCCTCAACACCCTCAAAATTGAATACATACTGCTTTGAGTCTTTTAACCGCATGGGATATGTGATATTGAATGGAAACTACATGATGCAGCTAGTGATGAAAGGGAAAATTTGTTGAAAGTGAAAGGTGAAGGCAAGAATGCCCCTTCTGTTGGAGCCAAAAGAAAATTTGAGGTAGAATTTAAAGAAGAAACCCCTACCCAAGAAAAATAACAAGCTTAGGACAAAGGATTAATTGAAAGTATTTTGGATGCCATGAATTCTCTGGCTATTAATTAGATAGCCTTACTCCAGACTGACTGTTGTAGAGGAAAAAGCAAGAATAGATGAACTGGTGTCTGCTCCATCAGCACCATCTCTAGCAAAGGCAACTGTAGATAAAATAGTCCCTGAGGACACAGAAGAAACTGCAAAAGAGCAAACTGTTGAGGAAGTGACAGCCCCTGCACAAGGCAAAGAAGAATCCTCACATCAAGAAGATGTAGCACCCCCTGCTTCTTCTAAACCTCGTGTCTCTTCTGGGAAGAAACAAAAATATGTGGTAGTAAGTGTAAATCAAGTCAGATTACTGGACAACATTCCAAAAAAGGTGTCGGGTCCAAGATTGAGACAATTCACATCTCCAAAGTGACCGGATCAGTAGACTGAACTCCAGTTGTCCTCTACCAAAACCAACTCTTACTGCTTCCTTGAACACTTTTATTTTCTGCTCCAACATCTGAACAATTTATTTTCTATCTTTTAACTACTATCTCTACTCAACTTATGAATGCTTCATATATATATATATACAATTATCATTGCTTCATATATTTACTTCTTTCTCTCCATTTTGATTGATGACAAAAGGGGGAGAAAATGGTAGCTAGTTGGATTGTGATTGTTGTGCTGATATTAATGTGGTATGCACACATGATGAAAAATGGCAGCAATTTAATTAAACACTACATCATTGTGTTATGGTGCTAGGCCCTCTGTGGCTATATTGTTAACTCTGCACAGTTGATTAACTGTTGAATAAACTAATGGTTGTGCGGTTTTTGTGCTCTGAATTGATGTTTTGCAAACAAATTCATACGCTAATTCTGAATGATGTTAATATCTTGTGATTCTCTCTATGAAATTCATGATAGGATTTGGATTTAATTAAACTGCATGCTATGAAAATTTTTTTGGTTTATGATCTGTGATCACAGTTTATTGATTTCCAAATAGAAACCAGTTTGATATCTCCTATTTTCTGTCAAAGGTGTTCTCTTTAGGTATAAAGGTATCATTGAGACTAGAGTTCTTGGTAAATCTAATTTTTTGAAAGTTATTGTGATATGATTCTATAATATGTTCATTATTAAAAATCTCATATAATAAAAATAGATATTTCTTATTGCATAAAACTTTCCTTAAAGACTAAAATTCTATGAGAAAATTAGGATGAATCAAATTTCTAAAAACCTATTGTCTCCTGCACTTTGACAGGGGGAGTTTTGGATACACATTCTCTTGATCCAAAAGTCCAGTCCAAAAATAAGTCTTTTTACCTTAGATCTTCCAAGGCATGCAAAAGAAAAAATTGTCTAGAAATAATTTCTGGTGCTTTCTTCTTCTGGACACACATTCTCTTGATCCAAAAGTCCAGTCCAAAAATGAGACTTTTAAAAAATTCCAGAAACAATTTCTGGTGCTTTCTTCTTCTGTAAATTTTCAGTGAGAACAATTCTCAGTAGCATTTTCTGTTTTGAAGCTCTGAACAACAACCAATTTGTTAGTTTAAACAAAATCAAAACGGAAAATTAAGATGAAACGGAGGGCAACATCCATGTTGCAAGAAAATATTTTTCCTGCAGAAATTTTCAGCACCAAAGAAAGCATCTTTTCGAAATACGCTGTGACTTTTACATAATCATATTTTGCTACAGACCTAATCCATAATGATCAAAACGATTTCGACTCGAGTGAAAACGATTTTCACTGTAAATAAAGACAAACAAGAAAACAGTTTTTCATGCCAAAAGAATGTCCGTAGACCACACATAGCATGTCTCTGATACCACTATTGGTGTTCGGTATCTCAGGCTCATATCCTGTACGGCGCAGCGGAAAAAAAATCGAGATACCCTCCCAGGACTCCTCTATGTGTGGAAAACAAGACATAACGACAATAAAGGTAACAGTTTTTACCTTTGGGTAATCGTACGAAGAACAAATTTTTCTTCTTCAAGTTGAGGCGCGATCCAGCAATCCTCGTGATCAACCTCCACGTGAGTTGAACGTCAAACCTCTATAATCACAGTGTGTGATTATCTTTAACAGTAATCCACACAGAGGAATACTCAAGCACCAAAATTTCTGTGCTAGCAAAAATTAATGGCGGCTAGGTTTTTCTTTCAAGAAGAAAAACGAGAGAAAGAGAGATCAAAGGGAGAGAGAATCGTGTGTTGTGTTTCAGCTATTGGCTAGGGTTTTTTGTGTGTTATAGCTACTATATATCATACGAAATTCCCTTCCCAAAACTGAGAATTCTAATCCTATTAGAATTCCCTAATTGTAATTGGAAACATCAAGTTTTCACAATTACAACTTGTACCACAAAGTATAACTAATTATAATTTGTCCACAATAACTTTTCTTTCTCTCAATTAACCCCACATTGTAATCAAATAACATCTTGAGTATATAATCCTCTATTGTATATGACCTATTAGGTTTCCCAGTCAATTGGTAGAGAATATGAATTAATCCAAACGTCTTTGAGATCAATAATCCATAATTAATTAGAATTAATCCTATTAATTCTAATCAGGATTGGTTTATTAATTCATCAATTAATAAACCCATATTCCTAGATCATGAGCGGTATCTAGCAACACATCATGACCACCCCAAGAGTCCAAGAAGTCAAGTGGCTTGACATGAACCCTTCAATAACAAACTTCAGTGCAATCAACTCCTTTCACCATACAATATCTCATTCGGTTTGGAGTACGGAATTAGTGCCAACTCCCTCCATAATTAATTCTAGCCCGAATACAATAGTACTTGTACCAGGAACCTACTACTCTAGATGTGTATCAATTGGAACTGTTTCCAATACACAATTGCCTTGGCCAAGGACTTTTGAGTAGTAATTCCTACAAGTGACCCTCTCATCTACTTTCATTTACCTCACCATGTACCCATTATCCATCCCATAGGCGGCCCTCGATCGAGCTCCGGAGATTGGAATCAAAGTACAAGGCTCAGCAAACAAAGTACCTTGGAGATCTCAAGTCTAAGGATACTTGCACGTTTGCTATATTGAGATTATATCACTGGCACTAAATAGTTATCCATGTGATTATCTCAAAGTTAGGTCATCCAATGAACTTATTCCATTAACAAGCATCCATGTGTTAACTTTGAGTATCTTAATACTCACGATTATGAGAACCACCGTCTGATCAAATCAGGAAGTCTAACATATGCTAGTCTTAATGCATTAATGATGTCCTGTCTCATTAATACTATGACTAGGGACTATTTAAGTGCTAACTCCATATAGTATAGTAGGAATCTCATATCATGATCTCTGTCATAATTTCCTTAACACAGTGTTGTACTAGGGACTTTATCGAACCGTTAGATTACTTAAAAGTAAACAAAAGAAACTGTAAGATAAATAATGCCTTTTATTAAAATAAAATGTGTCATATACAATGTACAAGTGATTGCCTCTAGGGCACAACACTAACAGTTGGGTATCTCAGGCTCGTATCGTATACGGCGCAACGGAAAATAAAATGAGATACCCTCCAGGACCCGTCTGTGTGTGGAAAACAAAACATAAAGAGAGTAAAGGTAACAGCTTTTACCAATGGGTGATCATCCAAAGAACAAAAAATTTCTTCTTCAAGTTGAGGCGCAATCCTCGTGATCAATCTCCACGAGAGTTGAACGTCTAACCACTATAATCACAGTGTGTGATTATCTCTAAGAGTAATCCACATAGAGCGTACACTCAAGCACCAAAATTTCCAGTGTTAGTAGAAAAAGATGGCGGCTAGAGTTCTTTGATCAAGATCAAATCGAGAGAGATAGAGAGAAGAGAGAATGTTCGTGGCAGTTGTTTTGTGTGTTGTTTAGCTAGGGTTTTTCATGTGTTACATATACTATATATTACACAAAAATTTCCTCCCAAAATTAAGAATTCTAATCCCATTAGAATTCCCTAATTGTAATTGGAAACATCAAGTTTTCACATTTACAACTTGGACCATAAATTATAATTAATTGTAATTTGTCCACAACAACTTCTCTTTCTCTCAATCAACCCCACTATGTTATCAAATACCATCTTTAGTATCTAGTCCTCTATTGTGTATGACCTATTAGGTTTCCTAGTCAATTGGTAGAGAACATGAATTAATCCAAACGTCTTTGAGATTAATAATCCATAATTAATTAGAATTAATCATATTAATTCTAATCATGATTGGTTTATTAATTCATCAATTAATAAACCCATATTCCCAGATCATGAACAGTATCTAGCAACACATCATGACCACCCAAGAGTCCAGGAAGTCAAGTGGCTTGACATGAACCCTTCAATAACAAACTTCAGTGCAATTAACTCATTTAACCATACAATATCTCATTCAGTTTGGAGTACGGAATTAGTGCCAACTCCCTCTAGAAATAATTCTGGTCTGAATGCAATAGTACTTGTACCAGGAACTCACTACTCTATATGTGTATCAATTGGAACTATTTTCAATACACAGTTGCCTTGGCCAAGGACTTTCGAGTAGTAATTCCTACAAGTGGCCGTGAGATATTCGCCCCTACTATTAGGAGTGGTGAATCCTTTATTGACCCTCTCAACTACTTTCGTTTACCTCACCATGTACCCAATATCCATCCCATAGGTAGCCCTTGATCGAACTCCAGAGATTGGAATCAAAGTACAATGCTCAGCAAACAAAGTACCTTGGAGATCTCAAGTCTAAGAATACTTGCACGTTTACTATATGAGATTATATCACTGGCACTAAATAGTTATCCATGTGATTATCTCAAAGCTAAGTCATCCAATGAGCTTGTTCCATTAACAAGCATCCATATGTTAACTTTGAGTATCTCAGTACTCACGGATATGAGAACCACCGCCTGATCACATCAGGAAGTCTAACACATGATAGTCTTAATGCATTAATGATATCCTATCTCATTAATACTATGACTAGGGTCTATTTAAATACTAACTCCATCTAGTGTAGTAGGAATCTCATATCATGATCTCTATCATGATTTCCTTAACACAGTATTGTACTAGGGACTTTATCGAACAATTATATTACTTAAAGTAAATAAAAGAAACTGTAAGATAAAATTATGCCTTTTATTAAAATAAAATGTGTCATATACAATGTTCAAGTGGTTGACTCTAGGGCACAACACTAACAAACTCCCACTTACACTAGAGCCAATCATTCATGTATCTAATATCGAATGAGTCAACATAACAATCATGTTTCTTTTAGGATAGTGCTTTTGTAAGCGGGTCAGCTATGTTCTCATCCGTGGGAACTCTCTCTATCTTTATTTCCTTTGCTACTTAGAAGCAGCTATGTACTCAGCTTCTGTCGTAGAGTTGGCAATAGTTTCTTGTTTGAACTTTTCCAACTTATTGCCCCCCACACAACGTAAACACGTAGCCAGATTGTGATTTGAAATCATCTTTGTCAGATTGAAAACTGGCACCAGTATACCCGTTTATTTTTAAATCAACTTCTCCATATACTAAGAACATATCCTTAGTCCTTCATAAGTACTTAAGGATGTTCTTTACAGCTGCTCAGTGACCCTCACCAGGGTTGGATTGGTTTCTGCTTGTCAAACTGAGAGTATGAGATACATCGGGCCTAGTACATACCATAGCGTACATGATAGATCCAACTGCCAAGGCATATGGAATCTTACTCATATGATCCCTTTCAACTTGTGTCTTGGGAGACATCAACTTTGAAAGGCTTACACCATGTGACATGGGTAAGAATCCCTTTTTAGATTGATCCATACTAAACCTCTTTAGCACTTTATCTATGTATGTAGATTGTAAAAGACCAAGCAACCTTTTGGATCTATCTCTATAGATTCTTATTCCAAGAATATAGGTTGCTTCTCTAAGGTATTTCATGGAGAATTGTTTGGACAACCAAATTTTAACCGTTTGCAAGACAGGTATATTGTTTCCTATTAGCAATATGTCATCTACATAAAGCAGTAAGAAAACGATTGTACTCCCACTAACCTTCTTATATACACAAGGCTCATCCATATTTTAAATGAAACCAAACTCTTTGATTGTTTCATCAAAACGGATATTCTAACTGCTAGAAGCTTGCTTAAGTCCATAAATAGACCTTTGCAGCTTATACACATTTGTGCCATCACTGGATGTGAAACCCTCAGGTTGTGTCATATACACTTCCTCAGTCAGATTTCCTTTTAGGAAAGCTGTTTCCACATCCATTTGTCAAATCTCATAATCATAATGAGCAGCAATGGCTAGGAGTATCCTGATGGATTTTAACATGGCTACTGGCGAGAAGGTTTCATCATAGTCAATACCATGTTGTTGACGATAAACCCTTTGCCACTAGTCGTGCTTTATAGGTAACTAAGTTACCATCCATGTATGTTTTCTTCTTGAAAACCCACTTGCACCCAATAGGTTTAATTCCTTTGGGTGGATCAACCAAAGTCCATATTTGGTTGTCGTACATGGAATCCATCTCTGACTTCATGGCCTCAAGCCATTTGCCAGATTTTGAACTATTCAGAACATCCATGTAGGTAGTAGGCTAATCTTCATATATGAGCAATACGTTATTGTGGTCACTAATGAGAAATCAATATCTCTCAAGTGCCACACGTATCCTACTAGATCTACGAGGCTCTTATGTATTAGAAGGTTCGTCTATTCTCTCAATAGATATGGGGTTAGACGGTTGATCCTTATTTGTTTGATTTTCATAAACTTCACTAAGTTCAATCTTACTCCCATTGTCCCCTTTGAGCATGTGCTCCTTCTCTAAGAAGACGGCATGTTTCGAAATAAATAATTTGTTTTTGGAGGGTAAATAGAAGTAATATCCGAAAGATTCTTTTGGATATCCCATAAACAAATATTTTTCAGACTTACTATCAAGTTTGTCTGACTGTGGCCTTTTAACAAAGGCAAGACAACCCTATACTCTTAAGTGAGTTAACTTTGGTCTCTTACCAAAGAACATCTCAAATAGGGTAGTATCAATCAATTTTGTCAGAACTCTATTTAGTATATAAACAGAAGTTTCTAGTGCATACCCCCAAAATGATTTTGGTAGTCTGCAGAAACCATCATGGTCCGTACCATGTCCAGAAGGGTTCGATTCCTTCTCTAAAATACACCGTAATGCTGAGGTGTATGTGGTGGAGTCCATTGAGATAATATCCCATTATCTTTAAGATAACTCAGAAACTCTTGGCTCAAGTATTCTCCTCCTCGATCAGATCTTAGAGTCTTTATACTTTTGCCAAGTTATTTTTCTATTTCATTCTTGAAGTCTTTGAACCTTTAAAAGGCCTCAAAATTGTATTTCATTAAATACAAATATTTGTATCGTGACAAATCATTGATAAATGTTATGAAATAGTTATAAACTCCTCTTGCTTGTATTGACATTGGGCCACATACATTAGAATGTATGAGTTCTAATAACTCCTTGCCCGTTCTCCTTTTCCTGGAAAATGAGTTTTAGTCATTTTGCCTAGTAAACAAGATTCGCATGTGCCATATGATTTATAATCAAATAACCCTAAGTCACCAAGCTTGTGTAACTTAGAAACATGATTTTTGTTTACATGGCCCAAACAACAATGCCATAAGTAAGAGGTGTTAGAGGTATCTATTTTAGGTTTCTTATTGTTTATATTGAGAACTGGATTATCCATGTCTAGAACATATAAACCATTAACCAAAGTTGCTAAACCATAGTGAATATCATTCAAAGAAAAAGAATAATATTATTCTTAAATATTAAATGAAATCCACATAAGTCTGAACACGCAACTGAGATAATATTTTCCCTTAAAACTAGTACATAATAACAATTTTGCAATTTTAGAATTAATCCTGAAGGCAGGTTCAGCTCGTATGTCCCCATAGCAAGTGCAACAACCTTTGCCCTATTTGCAGTACGTAGGTCCACATTGCCTTTCTCTAGCCTTCTATTGCTCTTTTGCCCCTGCAAGTTATTGCACATATGAGATCCACATCTAGTATCTAATACCCATATCTCATTTCTAATGGCAGTATTTATCTCAATCATAAACATACCTGGAGAAGAAGTAGATGTGCTTGTAAGCTTCTTCTTCTACTTCTTGTTCTTAATGGTCTCCAAGTAGGCTTTGCAGTTGCGTCTCCAGTGGCCCATCTTCCCACAATGATGGTATGGGCCCTTGGTAGCTGCGTCCTTCTTGTTCACACCACTTTTGGTTTGGGCTTCATGGGAGCCTTCTTCTTCTTCTTTTGAACTTTCTTCTTATAAGAGGAAGATTCTACCATTAAAACTGCATTGGAATCCTTCTTCATGGAGGACTCCACAGTTTTGAAAAGATTAATCAACTCAGGAATGGTGGACTCAATCTTGTTTATCTGATAGTTAATCACAAATTGTGAGAAATTATTAGGCAAAGACTATAGAATTAAGTCAACACTTAAGTCTTGATACATTGCAAACCCGAGAGATCCAAGCTTCTCTATTAAGCCCAGCATCTTCAACCCATGAGTGGCCACAGAAGAACCCTCTGCCATTTTGCAACGACCAGTTGCTTCGAGATCTCATATCTCTCAGTTCTGGCTTGGGCATCAAACTGCTCTCGAAGATGTAAAATGATCGATTGAGCATCCATATGCTTGTGCTATTTTTGCAACTCAAGAGTCATGGATGCCATCATAATACATGATCCTGTATCACTATCCTCCTTGTGCCTCTTATGGACAGCGTGCTCATCAACATGAGCATCTTGGGCTGGTGTTGGTGGAATAGGAGTATCTAGCATGTATAGCAACTTTTCCGATTTGAGAACAATTCTCAAATTTCTATACCAGTCAAGATAGTTTGATTCGGTTAACATGTTGGTTTCCAAGATGATATGTAAGTTTAGGTTTGTTGACATGATACAAGTGACCTAGATATAAAGATAGAAAGCATTAGCTACTTGTATATGCACATGATATGCAAATAATTAGGACTTTAATTAAGAGCATTTTTAGTCCACTATTTTACTCAACCCAATAGCCCCTACTACTGATTCGGAAAAACCCATTGGAAGCTTTCCTAGTGGACCGGTATCCAAATTCCTCAAGAATAACCTTGGGTTTGCCCAACAAGCCACCCTTGAGTTCATTGGTAGGTATCCAATACCAATTACATCGTATGTAACTGCCAGATCATTGGGTGATTAACAGTTTTTAATCTTAAAGCCTTTTGGGCTATCCCAACTTTTCCTCTAAATTTCTTTATGCTTAAGTTTTGCCCAATCGGGATAAAGAAGTTAGTTAAACCCGACCCATTAATCAGGAATTTAATTCTAAATGAATTTAATTCCATAGCTTGAACATGCCTAATGTCAAGTAGGCTTGGGTTTGCCCAACAACCTGGTCTCGAATTAGGACTCTCGTTCTTACTATATTAACGGAAGGAATTAGGTTTAATATTAATTGAGGGATTTGTTCCTTTTAGTGATTTCGTTGAATGACATGCATAAAAATTAATAAATCACATAATTAATAATCATGGTAATAAAGCGATTACGTGGTATAGTTATGGACTTTTCCTAAATTAATTTCTTTGAGCCATAAAAGAAATTAATATAGTTAACCCTATGTGTTCATGCATGATTTAAGTAGAAGGTCTTACCTTCTTACCTTATTTTGGTCGCCATCTCCAGAATAGAATAATTCTACTCCTATCTAACCTATGTAAACTAATTACATAATTTCCTAAAGAGAGAAAACCTCGAGTTACATTCGAGGGGAGTTAGATGTGAAGAGAATTACACAAAGAATTCTAGAGAAGGCAAGACACGCAGGCCCTATTTCATAAAAACAAAAACTGTAAAATGCATGAACAGATATAATTGATTTTAGTCCATAACCATCCACCATGCCATTAACTATGCTTAAACAAAATAAACATATACTTTTATCATTCCAAAATCACTATTTTGGAAAGACAAAACAAATTCTAAAATAAACATTTTAAAAAGATACACTAATTTTAAATTTTCAAAATCATTATTTTGAAAAACAAAATTGTTTGTCTCAAAACTAATTTTGAGAAAATGCTTTTGGGTCCCATTTCTCATTAAATGAGATTTTTCTATCAAAATTCTATTCCAGAATTTTTTTTTAAAAAAATACCTGGAAGTCACAAACAGAGCAGAATCGGCACCGGTTTGGAAGCCGGAGCCAGCACTGGCTCTTTTCTGGTTTTAAAAAAATTTCCTTTCCAAAACCGATTCCTAGACATCGCGAACAGAATGGAACCAGCGCCGGCACCGCCTGTGTTCTGAAACAATGGCGGCAATTTTTTCAAAAAATTCCAAAAACAATTTTTGGTGCTTTCTTCTTCTGCAAATTTTTAGTGAGACAATTGCCAGCAGTATTTTCTATTTTGAAGCTCTAAACAACAACCAATTTATTAGTTTAAACAAAATTAAAACAAAAAATTAAGATGAAACGGAGGGCAACATCCATGTTGCAAGAAAATGTTTTTCCTGTAGAAATTTTCAGCACCAAAGAAAACATCTTTTCGAAATACGCTGTGACTTTTGCACAATCATATTGTGCCATGGACCCAATCCATAATGATCGAAATGATTTCGACTCGAGTGAAAACGAATTTCACAGTAAACAAAGACAAACAAGAAAACAGTTTTTCATGCCAAAATAATGTCCGTAGACCACACATAGCATGTCTCTGATACCGCTGTTGGGTATCTCAGACTCGTATCATATACGGCACAGCGGAAAATAAAACGAGATACCCTCCTCGGACTCATCTCTGTGTGAAAAACAAGACATAAAAAGAGTAAAGGTAACAGCTTTTACCTTTGGGTGATCGTCCGAAGAACAAAAATTTCTTCTTCAAATTGAGGCATGATCCAGCAATCCTTGTGGTCAACCTCCACGTGAGTTGAACGTCTAACCACTATAATCACAGTATGTGATTATCTCTAACAGTATGATAGGGCCTAAATTAGTCATATTTTTCCTAGTTATTTGAGGTCATTTTGTGATACATTTTATACAATAACTAGTCATATTCCTTCATATTTGATATTTCCTTTAGAAAAATGCTTTTCTATAATTTTATGTAAAAATAAGGGAAAATTAGAGATAAAATGGGGATTTTGCAGAATAGGACCGGCACCAGCCCAGAAAATGGAGCTGGCGCCAGATAGCTACTAGTGGAACAGAGAAGTGTGCAAAGAAATTGAATAAAACAGGGAAGTGCAGAGAAATTGGAAGTCAACAGAGGCTGCTACAATTGAAAGGAAAAGGAAGAAATTGGTTCGGCTTCAAGCAAGCCGACGACAGCAACAGAAATTACAAACAAAGTAGCCAAGGCAATTGAAATCGATGAGGCCCAGGTGCAAAGGAGAAGCCAACAATGGTGGCTACAAAAGACAAAAACAACATAACAAGAAGCAATAATTTTCGGTGGGTTTTTATGGTAAATGGCTCAACTGAGCCAAGGCAAGGGTGTTGGATTGTATGCCCTCTTAGACTAGGTTTCTGATGTAAAATCGAATTGTTTAATAAAAGAATTTATTTTCAAAAATTGTTTGTGAATTTACTTTTTGTTTGTGCACGATTTTCGTTTGGAACAGACCCATTGTGTTTAAATAAGTGATCCATGTGAATGGTGGTCTTTCACAGTAAGGTATGGATCACGGGTTATTTAACACATAAACATTTGTTCTTAACCTATTGATGAGACTGGGAACCTCATCATGTTTAGGTTATTATGTTATGAATTCCAAATGGGGAATGGCTTACCTTTAGCCAGTGGGTAGTCCACTCACTTCATGACATAAGCGTATTTCGAATACGTAGAACGAGGACTGTAGTAGTGGTTTCTCAAAGTACTATATGGTAGAAACCTAGACTACTACCGCTACGGCGTGGACTAGTACTCTACGACTTGAGTATGAGTTGGTGGTCTAGCGAAGGCTGGAAGCATATACTTTGATTTGCTTGTAGTTGAGGTTCTATCATAGGGCCAATATACTTGCATGTTGGGTATGTGTGACTAGTTAGTTAAGACAGGACTTATACAAGATAGTTTACGCACTATATCGCCCCTTGTGGTTGTCCGAATGGTCTAAATTATCCAGGGCCCTAGGAAACATGACTTGGATGTTTGCTTTAGGGTAGCTCCCTTGGAAAGCGGAAACACTCCGGAAGTCGTGGATCATTGGACTAGAAGCATAAGGATGGTAGATGTCATTTAGGGGGTGTTAGTACACTTCTTCCTCTCTAAATGTACGGCGATGTGTAGAGGGGTATTTTAGTCATTTCACCTGTAGGTCGGAGACTTTGCGATTGCAGCATTGTCCTTGGGGTCAATATTTCCTTATGGTGATATTAGGAAATATTTAAAATGCAAAATACAGCTATTTATATAGCATGGGTATTTTGGTCATTTTAGCGACCAAGGCGATGTGTCTTTTGGTCCTCGGGATAGCCCGTAAGTCCTAACTATTTTTGGGTTGAGGAATTGGTCTCGGTTGAAGAGGATTTTATTTTATTTTGTTTTATTTTATTTTATTCAGGAAGTCTAATTTATTATTGGATTGGAATAAAAAATAAATAAATAAAATAGAAGTTGAGAGAAATTAATTATCTAGTTTATTTGGTTAATTAATTATTCGGGGCCTAGGTCCAGTATGAATAATTAAGAAATTAACACTGGGCTTAAACTAGGGAAATAATGAATGTTTAATTATTTATTGGGTTATTTATATAGGCCCAAGAAATAAATAATTAAAGATTAATTATTATGGTTCATTTGGGCTCATTAATTATTTATTGGGTTACTTATGTAAGCCCAGAAAATAAATAATTAATATTTATTATTTTGGGCCTTTTGGGTCCAAGAAAAATAATAAATATTTATCTGGCCCAATAGCTTGGACCTTAGGGTTTTTTCCAGATACGGTTAAGAGGAGTTTAAGGTTAGGCCAAAGCTGTTTCTCGGGATAACATCCGGGTGTTTTGAAATCCGGGGAGATGTTTATCAGAGATTGAGAGACCTAGTTTAGGCTAAATATAAACAACTCTTTGAAAAGGAAAAACCCTAATTTCTTTCCCTAGCCTTACACACTCACGTGAGTCTCTCTCTCAACGTCTCTCTCCTTCTTCTTGTTTTTCCCTTGTTCTTTGCTAACCAATAGCGAGCGAACCAAGGAGAATTGAGACCGTTTCTCTTTCCCATTGTGTTCACCAACTAGAGGTTAGGCTGAGGAATATCCCGAGAGTTGGAGAGCTAAGCGTTAATGCAAACAAGGCGAAGTCGAAGGCTAGCGGGTGTTCAACCGGAAGCTCCTTCAAGTGTGCAAAGCGAGGCGATTCCAGCCGTTCAATCTGTTCCTACGCAACCTAGGAGGGTTAAGGAACGCAAAGGTATGACCTTCACGCTTCCGCATGGCCTTTATGGCTCGCATTTTATTTTTCTCCAATTTTTTTTTTCGCACGGTTCATGCTCCCCTATTTATGCATTCCATCAATGTGGTATCAGAGCCAAGGTTTTTTATCAATATAGGGAGCATGGTAGTTAATAAAAATGGAGAAGATGATTATACCTATGATCCTTCGCTGTTTTGGTATGGGATAGGTGGATTTGTAAGCTTCACAGTGGAAGCATAGGCATCTCTGTAATTTTTTGGCTTTGATGTTTTAATCGTGTAAACCCAATTTAAATGGGTATAGGCGGTTGTGGTTTAATTTTGGATGAGTCTTTATAAGTAAAAATGTCCAAAGAAGCCAAAGAAGGCAAGAAAAAATCAAACCAGAGATGAACTGAAGAAAAAAATTCGCGCGGGTGAAAAATGAAGAAGAAGAAAACTGTTCATAAGCTGTGGAGCCGCAGCTGAGCCGAGCCGGGTTTTCTGTGAGAGTAGCCTCTGTTCCCGAGCCGCGAAGCCGAGACAATTGCCAGTGAATTCGAGCCGGTTGCTGCGAATTTGCAATTGCAAATTTCTTCAATTGGCGGCCGGGTCAGCGGGGCTCCGGACGCGCGGATGCGGGCGTACAGGCGGGCGGGAAGGCGGAGCGGGTTCTCGGGTGGGCGGGCGCTCCACAGGCTGAGGCAGCGTCTGATCTGGTGCGGCTGGTGCACCGGGGGGCGAGGTGACCACAGGCATGCTGGTGCGGATCCTGTGCATCTGGTGCAGTGGACCTCCAGCGATTTTTGCAATTTATTTTATTTTTTTTCCTTTTTCGTTTTGGGTCCCATACCGAGCGAAGTTAATATTTTTGCAATATTTATATTCTTGGAATATATTTGCATGAAAAATATTAGTAAGGGATTTTAGGATTAAACAAGATAATTAATTAATTAATTAATGTGTTTAATTCTATTATTTGGGCACTTAGGTTTAAAAAATAGAAAAGCATGAAAACGTTTATTGTTTTCTAGTATGCTATTTTTTATGTACCTATGTGTGCTTTTTCTCAAAGACCAAAGTCTTTGGGAACCTTTTGTTTTGGCAAGGAAAAATATTTTTCTTTAAAAACTAAATGGTTATTTTAATTGGTACAAAAATTAATCCTTAAATATTTTCTCAAAGGATTTAATCCTTGACATAGAAAATATATTGGATTTAGATATTTTTGTAAATTAAAATGGAGAGCCATTTTGTTTTGTTTTGGACTAGAAAAATGATTTTGTCAAATAAACTTGAGACCAAAGTCTCTAGAAAGTTTTAATTGGAAAATTTTTGAAATCATTAAGTTTTAACTTATATAAAATTAGTTCATGGAGGAAATCTCTCAAAGGATATAAGCCTTGACATAGAGATTTTATTGGACTTAGATATTTTATTTTTGAGTTAAGAAAAACTTAATGGAAATTTCAAAAGGATATTTTCGAGAAAACCTTTATTTTAAAAGACTAAGTGGGAGAGGGGTTCCAACGGCCCCACGGCTTCCATCACGGTCCTCATTAGAGATCGTGGATCCCCTCGCGTCACCACAGGGAGTGAACCCGTATAGGATGGGGATACCACAAGGATCTAGATCTAATGGAAGGATGTAATTAATAACCGGGGCACGTACTATGATCGGCCAGCCCACGTTGGAGGTTATAGTGCGAGGTATGTCCATAGGAAATGAGAGGAAACGGCCATCCCACGATGGAGTTATTCTCTAGACCATTACCTAGAAGGAAATTAATTTGTGGTGGTTAATACACTTAGCTTAGGAAGCTGTTAATCTTCCCAAGAAGCTATGTCGGTTTTCCTAAGAGCCAAATTATTTTCGGTGCACAAATTTCATTTTGTTTTCACAAACTAATTTCTTTCTTTTATTTTCGATTTTCAGAAATGGTGGGAGGTTCTTTTAGTCCATTGGCCGTTATTCTCGGGGAGAATAAGTTAACGGGTCCAAACTATGTGGATTGGAAAAGGAACCTGGACATAATACTCACGGTCGAGGAGTATAAGTATGTCCTTTACGAGACACCTGCCTGTTATCGGGGAAGGTTCCACCGCTGAAGAGCGAGAGGCTGAAAAGGCATGGAAGAAAGGCGACGAAATGGCACGTTGCTATATGTTAGCTTCCATGTCTAATGTGCTCCGGTCAAAACACGAGCACATGGCTTACGCATATGACATAAGTCAATCGTTGGCAACTATGTTCGCGGACAAGAGCCGGCCCGCAAGGCGGGAGGCTCTTCGAACAATTGTAAACACTAAGATGGGTGAGGGAGCATCGGTCCGAGAGCATATGCTCAAGATGATTGCTGCTTTCGAGGAGGCGAGAAATCTTAGGGGTTGTCATTGACCCAGAGAGCCAAGTGGACATGGTTCTCGAATCTCTACCGGGCTCTTTCACTCGAGTTCAAGTTAAACTATAACATGAACAAGTTGAACATGAGTTTGGCTGAGCGATGAAGGAGCTCCGGATGGCGGAGAAGGTCATGAAGCCGCAGTCTAAGGCCATGATTGCTAAGGCCTCTTCTTCAAGAAGCTGGGCCTAAGCCCAGAAAGTTCAAGAGGAAGAAGGGGAATGCAGCAGCCCAGCCCAAGGACAAACCAAAGGGCAAGTGCTTCAAGTGTGGAAAGAAGGGACACTGGAAAAAAGAGTGTCCGGATCTTCGGGCCAAGAAAAACCCCACGAGGTAATGTTTACTATCTAGAGTCCATATCAATGGTAGGATCAACTTCCACTTGGATTGTTGATTCGGGAGCCATCGATCATATCTGTAACTCCTTGCGGGGGTTTAGGAAGATAAGAAGACTCAAGAAGGGCGAACATGGGCTTCGAGTGGGTAATGGAGCACAAGTGCGGGCCCTTGCGGTGGGAGAGGCTGGATCTTATTTTTTATTGTAATAAGATAGTGGTTTTAAAAGACATTTTATATGTACCTGGTTTTCGTCGGAATTTGATTTCGGTTGCAAAACTTATTAATCAAGGATATTACTGTATCTTTCCATTACGGTATTTCTATCGGTAGAGATGGAGAAATTTTATGTATTGGGCACATGTATGGAAATTTGTTCTTTTTAAACCCTATTAACAACCAATCAAATAACGCTCTGTCTGAACCTTTAACTAAGAAGAGAAAGACCAATATCAATGATTCATACCTTTGGCATCTGAGGTTGGGTCATATTAACTCAACCGGGATTCGAGAGGCTAATCCATGATGGGCCTTTGGGCTCATTGAGATTGGAAAGTTGGCCTCGGTGTGAATCCTGCTGATGGGAAAAATGACCAAAAGGTCTTTTACACCAAAGGCGGATAGAGCCAAGGAGGTGTTGAGTCTTGTTCACAGCGATGTGTGCGGTCCATTGTCTACACCGGCTAGGGGAGGTTTTGAGTACTTCATCACGTTCACGGATGATTGTACGAGGTATGGTTACATTTCACGATGAGACGCAAGTCGACTCTTTTGACAAGTTCAAAGAGTTTAAGGCTGAAGTGGAGCGTCGGACGAGGTAAATTAATCAAAACCTTACGATCGGATCGTGGTGGAGAGTACCTCCTAGGTGAATTCAAGGACTACATGGTACATCATGGGATAGTATCCCAGCTCTGCTGTCGGGAACCCCCGGCGAACGGAGTAGGCTGAGAGAAGGAACAGGACGTTGATGGAAATGGTCCGAAGCATGATGTCTCATGCTACTCTTCCGGTGTCCTTTTGGGGATATGCCACTGGAAACAGCGGCATATATTACGAACTTGGTGCCTTCCAAGTCGGTACCTAGGACTCCCTATGAGATGTGGGTGGGCGTAAGCCAAGTCCGAATCATCTCGGGATTTGGGGGTGTCCGGCTTATGTCTTGATCAAGGGAGACAAGTTGGAACCAAGATCGAAATTATGCTATTTTGTTGGGTATCCAAAAGGGACAAAAGGAGGCTACTTTTATCATCCTAAGGAGCGAGAAGGTACTAGTCGGTACCAATGCTAGATACTTGGAAGATGATCAAAGTACTTCCACTAAAGGTTCAACGAGGTTGGAGCTGCAGGAGAAGTTATCTATGGAATCAACTTCTGCGACCCGATTTTGGAACAAGAAGAGGCACGGCCTCAAGAGCACTGTACAAATGGAGCCTCGTCGTAGTGGGAGAGTGTCTAGGGTTCGGATAGATGGATTGGAGAAGCCTTTGAGCTGGTTTCCGACCATCGGGAACAAGACCCCGCTAGATACGAGGAGGCTATTGCTTGATGCCGATGCAAATACGTGGCATGAAGCAATGAAAGCCGAGATTGAGTCTATGTACCTCAATCGGGTTTGGGATCTTGTAGCTTCACCTGAAGGGATAAAACCCATTGGGTGCAAGTGGGTATACAAGAGGAAGAGAGGAGCGGATGGGAAGGTGGAAACCTTCAAAGCTAGGCTTGTGGCGAAAGGGTATACTCGGAAAGAAGGTATCGACTATGAGGAAACCTTTTCCCCGGTAGCCATGCTTAAATCCATTCGCATCCTCCTTGCCATCGCTTTGTCACTATGACTACGAGATATGGCAAATGGATGTCAAGACGGCATTCTTGAATGGCCATCTTAGCGAAGACATCTATATGTCCCAACCGGAAGGCTTCATTGCTTGAAGGCCGGGGAACACATGGTTTGCAAGCTTAAGAAGTCCATTTATGGACTTAAGCGAGCATCAAGAGCATGGAACATTCGTTTTGATGAGGCTGTAAAGTCTTATGGTTTTATTCAAAACGAAGATGAACCATGCGTGTACGGGAAACTTGAAGGCATCAATGTGGTTTTTCTTGTCCTGTATGTGGATGACATTCTACTCATTGGAAATGATGTAGGGACATTGTCATCTACAAAGGTTTGGTTGTCTAGTCAATTCGGTATGAAGGACTTGGGAGAAGCTCGACTACATTCTCGGGATTAGGCTTCTTAGAAATAGGAAGCGAGAGAATGTTAGGATTATCCCAAGCGACATACATTGACAAGATGCTGGCCAAGTACGAGCATGGACTCATGCAAGGGAGCTCTAATCCCTTGCGGACATGGGTTGTCATTTTCTTCGAAGGAGTTGTCCTAAGTCTCAAGAAGAAAAGGACGAGAATGAGTAGGATTCCCTACGCTTCGGCTGTGGGAAGTCTCATGTACGCTATGCTTGTGTACTAGGCCGGATATACGCTTTGCCGTGGGCTTAGTTAGCGGATATCGGTCAAACCCAGGGGAGGTTCATTGGCAAGTTGTAAAGCATATTCTCAAGTACCTCAAGGGAACGAGAGATTATATGCTTGGTTTACGGGTGATGATTTGGTTCTGCGGGATACACGGACTCGGACTTCCGGGCGGATAAGGATGAGAGAAAATCCACTAGTGGATATGTCTTCACCTTGTACGGAGGAGCAATTTCATGGAGGAGTATCAAGCAATCTTGTATTGCTGACTCAACCATGGAAGGCGAGTATGTGGCGGCTTCGGAAGCGTCCAAGGAAGCGATCGGCTCAGGAAGTTTCTTTCGGAACTTGGAGTCGTACCACATATGGACAGGCCGGTTGTGATGTATTGCGACAACACTTGGAGCGGTGTCGCAATCTAAGGAGCCTCGGAACCACAAGAAGGGAAACACATCGAGAGGAAGTACCACCGATCCGGGATTTCATCCGAGAGACGGGAAGTCGTGGTGGAGCATATTACCTCGAGAAAACAATCTAGCGAGACCCATTCACCAAGCCTTTGGGTGAGAGAGTCTTCAAGAGACACTTAGACGCCATAGGGGTGGGCACCTATGGACTTACCTAGTCTTAGAGTGCAAGTGGGAGATTGTTGGATTGTATGCCCTCTTAGACTAGGTTTCGATGTAAAATCGAATTATTTAATAAAAGAATTTATTTTCGAGAAATTGTTTGTGAATTTACTTTTTGTTTGTGCACGATTTTCGTTTGGAACAGGACCCATTGTGTTTAAATAAGTGATCCATGTGAATGGTGGTCTTTCACGGTAAGGTATGGATCACGGGTTATTTAACACATAAACATTTGTTCTTAACCTATTGATGAGGCCGGGAACCTCATCATGTTTAGGTTATTATGTTATGAATTCCAAATGGGGAATGGCTTACCTTTAGCCGAGTGGGTAGTCCACTCACTTCATGACATAAGCGTATTTCGAATACGTAGAACAGGGACATGTAGTAGTGGTTTCTCAAAGTACTATATGGTAGAAACCTAGACTACTACCGCTACGAGCGTGGACTAGTACTCTACGACTTGAGTATGAGTTGGTGGTCTAGCGAAGGCTGGAAGCATATACTTTGATTTGCTTGTAGTTGAGGTTCTATCATAGGGCCAATATACTTGCATGTTGGGTATGTGTGACTAGTTAGTTAAGACAGGACTTATACAAGATAGTTTTTGCACTATATCGCCCCTTGTGGTTGTCAGAATGGTCTAAATTATCCAGGGCCACTGGGAAACATGACTTGGATGTTTGCTTTAGGGTAGCTCCCTTGGAAAGCGGAAACACTCCAGGAAGTCGTGGATCATTGGACTAGAAGCATAAGGATGGTAGATGTCATTTAGGGGGGTGTTAGTACACTTCTTCCTCTCTAAATGTACAGCGATGTGTAGAGGGGTATTTTAGTCATTTCACCTGTAGGTCGGAGACTTTGCGAATGCAGCATTGTCCTTGGGGTCAATATTTCCTTATGGTGATATTAGGAAATATTTAAAATGCAAAATACAGCTATTTATATAGCATGGGTATTTTGGTCATTTTAGCAGCCAAGGCGATGTGTCTTTTTGGTCCTTGGGATAGCCAGTAAGTCCTAACTATTTTTGGGTTGAGGAATTGGTCTCGGTTGAAGAGGATTTTATTTTATTTTGTTTTATTTTATTTTATTCAGGAAGTCTAATTTATTATTGAATTTGGAATAAAATAAATAAATAAATAAAATAGAAGTTGAGAGAAATTAATTATCTAGTTTATTTGGTTAATTAATTATTCGGGGCCTAGGTCCAATATGAATAATTAAGAAATTAACACAGGCTTAAACTAGGGGAAATAATTAATGTTTAATTATTTATTGGGTTATTTATATAGGCCCAAGAAATAAATAATTAAAGATTAATTATTATGGTTCATTTGGGCTCATTAATTATTTATTGGGTTACTTATGTAAGTCCAGAAAATAAATAATTAATATTTATTATTTTGGGCATTTTGGGTCCAAGAAAAATAATAAATATTTATCTGGCCCAATAGCTTGGACCTTAGGGTTTTTTTCCAGATACAGTTAAGAGGAGTTTAAGGTTAGGCCAAACTGTTTCTCAGGATAACATCCGGGTGTTTTGAAATCCCGGGGAGATGTTTATCAGAGATTGAGAGACCTGGTTTAGGCCAAATATAAACAACTCTTTGAAAAGGAAAAACCCTAATTTCTTTCCCTAGCCTTACACACTCACGTGAGTCTCTCTCAAGGTCTCTCTCCTTCTTCTTGTTTTTCCCTTGTTCTTTGCTAACCAATAGCGAGCGAACCAAGGAGAATTGAGACCGTTTCTCTTTCCCATTGTGTTCACCAACTAGAGGTTAGGCTGAGGAATATCCCGAGAGCTGGAGAGCTAAGCGTTAATGCAAACAAGGCGAAGTCGAAGGCTAGCGGGTGTTCAACCGGAAGCTCCTTCAAGTGTGCAAAGCGAGGCGATTCCAGCTGTTCAATCTGTTCCTACGCAACCTAGGAGGGTTAAGGAACGCAAAGGTATGACCTTCACGCTTCCGCATGGCCTTTATGGCTCGCATTTTATTTTTCTCCAATTTTTTTTTCGC
The DNA here is from genome assembly GCA_026120185.1 of Voacanga thouarsii. Lineage (NCBI taxonomy): Eukaryota > Viridiplantae > Streptophyta > Magnoliopsida > Gentianales > Apocynaceae > Voacanga > Voacanga thouarsii. Next base: position 2,604,420 of record JANUWF010003370.1, read on the forward strand.
ACGGTGCATGCTCCCCTGTTTCTGCGTTCCATCAAAGGGAACAAAGGAAATTCGATAAATTCGATAGAATTCGGCTCAGCAAGATGACGCAAAACAAAAAGTGAAAAACACGATTTCGGTGGCATAAAGGAGAAATGTGGCTCATGCAAGCCGACATTACAAGAGGAGAAATTTGGTGGCTTCAACGGCTCAATTGGAAGCCAATTGCAGATTTCACAAATTCCAAATTCAACAACAATTGCAAATCTTAGCACAACACGACAAGACAAAAACCTATTGAAGTCAAAATTGAATTTCCAATTTAAAAAGTCAAAGACGGTGGACAATTAAATTCTTTTAGGATTTTATTTAGTAATTTCTATTCCTTTTTAGTTTTGGATTATTTTTTAGTAATTTCTTCTTCTTTACATAGGATTCTTTTAGGAACTTTGTAAGCCTATAAATAAAGGCCAATGTACATAGAAAGGGGGGTGCACAATGTAGGGACATAGATATATTTTAAAGTGCATCAGTAATATTTTCTCGAGATAAATAGTTCAAGGAGGGTTGTACAAGAGGGTTTTCGAAGGAAGAAGAAGAAGGCTTGTCTATGAGTATCTATTTCTTTACTTTGTTTTCTTTTTCTTGACAATGATATGTTAATTGTTTTTTGTAATTCAATGTTGTTTAGATACTCATGATATTTAGAGTTGTTTGATCTTTTGATTAATTGGTTATTATTCTTGGTATTCAATTTCTTGTACTTATTACGAGATTAGTTGGTTGGTTCTATCTATTGACTTGCTGGACCAAAGGGGGTTGATTCCTTAGAATTAGTAATTGAAGGTTTATTGATGTCTTCTGAGACCAAGGGTTCATTGATTAATTTCATGCTTTGAATTTTCCAAGACCAAGGGAATTTAATTAAGGATTGTGTTTAATGCGTTTTTTGGATGAATTGGTTGATACGGACCAAGTAATTCTAATTTATCTAGAAGATAGTGATTTCATGGATTGACCATTGAAGTGAATCTACTTTAATCCTTCATAATGCCAAGGGAATAACTAGTTATGATAAAGGTTGGATACTTCAAGATCATATTTGTCTGAACAATGGTTTGAGTTACAAAATTTTACATCCTTGAGATGTATATATTTTTTGTTTTCTTTTATTTTGATTTTGATTTTGATTTCTTTTTCACGTTATTGAGTCGGTTAAACAATGAAAGAAAGGTAATTAATGTCTACTTGTTCCTTAAGGATCGACACTCGTTTGAACCCTATGCTCGGTTAATGATAAGTACGCTTGCTCATATGTGTGATTTGGGGTTAACGTTTTAATTTAAACTTGATTGGGAATGTGCTTAGTTTTTGTATGATTTTTATACCCTAGTCCGAACATATCAAGTTTTTGGTGCTGTTGCCGGGGAACAATAGCATGAAAGCTTGGATTTCATTGATTTAACCATGTAAATACGTAAATATGTAAATATGTAAATTTGTACAGTCGTTCTTTTTTCTAAAAGGTGCCATATTTTGTTGTTTGTATAATTGTATCTTAATTTCACTATATGTTGTAAAGATGCAAATAGGTAGATACATGTTCATAATAACTAACTTGTTTTTGTATGTTTGTACTTAGTTATTTAATTTTACTAACCCAATGTTAATATGGAATATGTGTAATCTTTGTATTTTAATTTGTTGATTTTTACATATATAATTTTAAGTCACTACTAACTCTTTTTATTTTCAGGTTTGGACTTTAGCTAACATGGTATTGGAGATGGACTATTTTATTTTATTAGTTGTTTCTTTAATTACAACTTTTACTTTTAGTTTAATTTAGTAATTCTTGTTTTAAATGTATTGTGGTCATGCATTCAATTAGGATAGTTTTTAGTTAAAGAAAAAAAAAATACGGAGTCCTGACAGAATGCAACCGATGCCGGCTTGGGCTCAGAACTAGCGCCGGCTCCGGTCTGGAAGACTATTAAAAAAAAAATTATTTTTTTTGGTTTGTTCCCTTACCCTATTTCTTTTCTTCTCAAAATTTTTCTTATTTTGTTTTTTTTTCTTCTTGTTTTCTTTTTCTTTGATTTTCTTATTTGTTTCTCTTATTTGTCTTGTTCTTCTATTTGTCTTTCTTCTTTTATTCCCCTAGAATGATCCTTTTTTGTCTTCCCCTTCTTCTTCTTCTTCTTCTTCTTCCTCTTTTTCTTCTTCTTCTTCTTCTTCACATTACTTTTCTTCTTCTAATTACCCCCTATGGATTACAAATTTTTAAAACTTATACGTTGGGGAATACATTGGTGGAAAACCTCTCTTCATGTTAGCAATATTTTATCTTCTTGACTTTCTTGACATTGTGGATATGTATTGTTGAGGAAAAATTCTAGACAAGGACGAATCATTGTTGAGTTTATTTGGTGGAAAAAAATGCATGGAATGGTTTTTAAATCGTGTGATTGATTCTAACAGTGAGCTATGTATTGTTTTTGAAATTTTTGCAAATTTGGAAATCTTAAACCTCCTTGTGGTATTTTGCTGTGTTGATTAAAATTGGTTGGCATTGTACTTTTCCTATCGATGTTGGATAGTCTCCTTGTCTTGTGTTTCTTGAGACTCAAAAGTTTGAAAACATTCTTTACTGAAAAAAGCACCAATTGCAAAGTGTGAGACAAGGAGAGGATCTTGTGAGCCTTTGGAGGTTATGGTGGTGCTATTCGACATTTTGGAAACAAGGAGGACTCTACGTCGAGGGGGACTTAAAGGCTTTGACTTCATATTTTTTTTCTTCCCTTGATTTTTATATTGTTTCAATTACTCTTTATGCTTTTACTTGTGTGTTCATTTTTCTATTTGTAGGTTGATTTCGCTGGAACAATTCTTCCAACTTCATGAAGCATGAACTTCCATATCTTGGAGCTAATCTACACTTGGGGAGTATTGCTTAAACTTTCTACCCCTTTTCAATTTTGGTCTTGTTGGAGATGCTTTATGATGTTTATTTTTGGCCCATGAGGACATGGTCTAGTTTAAGTGTGGGGGAGTGGTTTGGTGATATTCTTGGTCCAAGTTTTTATCATTTATCTTTATTTTTCTTGTTGTTGAGTTACTTTTTGTGGAGCTAATCTACCTTGGGGAGTGTTATTTTCTTTTCCCTCTTTACATTCTTGGTCCCTTGGTTATGCTTTAGTGTGCTATTTTAGGCCATTGAGGACAATGTCCAATTTAAGTGTGGGGAGAGATTTAACATTTTCTCAACTACATCTTTGTGATTTTCAATTATATATGTTTGAGGGATTTTCAATGATATATGTTTGAATTGTTGAAATTGTTGAAATTTTAATATATATATATATATATATATATATATATATATATATATGAAGAGCTAAATTGAGTTTATTTGTTTATAATGAAGATATGATTTTCTTTTTAAACTTTGGATATGGATTTGTCATTCAGTATGGTAGGATTTTATTAAAAACGTAAACTTATGTATTAAGTGATATTTTGCTAACTCTTGAGAATTTAAGTTAACCTTGGTTAACTTTGGTATTTGAGTTTTATTTTATTCTTTGAGTTTAAATATGGATGATATGATGAAATATGGGAACAGTTGTTGATTAATTCTTGTATTATGGACTTAAAATTTGCTTAACTTTGAGTTTTGAATAAGGAATGAGAGAAAAATTTTTAGTTGGAAAAAAATATGCAAGAAAAAAATTTGAGTGAAAAAAATATGAGATGAGAAAATGAGTTGAGAAAAAATGACTTATTGTTTTTTATCTTTGAAGACCTTTTGCTGAAAAGGGGATCAATATGGGGAGAAGTAGCAAGTGTAGTCGGTGCACTCTCTTGAGGCTATCTCGAAGGCAAAAAGTCAAGAAAAGAAAAAGAAAAAATGTTGAAAATTTGTTAAGAGAAAAAATGATGAGTGATGACTGTAAAATGAGTCAATACGGTGTGTGAAGAGAAATCTATGCACATAAGTCTATTAATTCCCAAAGTCATTAAAAAAACAAGAGAGGAGTGTTGTCCTTATTTCACTAACTCAAGTGTGGTAAATTTGAGTTTATAATGCATGAATTGATTAAATGACTTTAGTTGTATGATTTATGTTATCTATGTTTTGGCTTAAGGAGTGGAATAATTTTCATGTACTAGATATAAGCTTATTTAACTTAACTTTAGTGGCCTTGGATTATTTCATTTAATATATGAGTTTCCAAAGGTTTTTAACGGGTGAATGAATGACAATTTTGTATCTAAGGTTGGAAAGAAATTATGGCTCTGTTATGAATGAATATGAAAAGAAATAAATTATTAAGTGCTTTGTTTAACTGTTTACTTGAGGACAAGTAAAGATTCAAGTGCGAAGGAATTGATAGGGCCTAAATTAGTTATATTTTTTCTAGTTATTTGAGGTCATTTTGTGATATATTTTACACAATAACTAGTCAAATTCCTTCATATTTGATATTTCCTTTAGAAAAATGCTTTTCTATAATTTTATATAAAAATAAGGGAAAACTAGAGATAAAATGGGGATTTTGCAAAATAGGACCGGCACCAGCCCAGAAAGTGGAGCTGGCGCCGGATAGCTACTAGTGGAATAGGGAAGTGCGCAAAGAAATTGAATGAAACAAGGAAGTGCAGAGAAATTGGAAGTCAACAGAGGCTGCTACAATTGAAAGGAAAAGGAAGAAATTGGTTCGGCTTCAAGCAAGCCGATGACAGCAACAGAAATTACAAATAAAGCAGCCAAGGCAATTGAAATCGGTAGGGCTCTGGTGCAAAGGTTCTAGAAGTCAACAATGGTGGCTACAAAAGACAAAAACAAAAGAACAACAAGCATCAATTTTTGGTGGGTTTTTATGGTAAGTGGCTCAATTGAGCCGAGGCAAGGGAACAAAAGAAATTCGATGGAATTCAGCTTAGCAAGCCGATGCAAAACAGAAAGTGAAAAACATGATTTCGGTGGCATAAATGAGAAATGTGGCTCATGCAAGCCGACATTACAAGAGGAGAAATTCGGTGGCTTCAACGGCTCAATTGGAAGCCAATTGTAGATTTCACAAATTCTAAATTCAACAACAATTGCAAATCTTAGCACAACACGACAAGACAAAAACCTATTGCAGTCAAAATTGAATTTCCAATTCTAAAAGTCAAAGACGGTGGACAATTAAATTCTTTTAGGATTTTATTTAGTAATTTCTATTCCTTTTTAGTTTTGGATTATTTTTTAGTAATTTCTTCTTCTTTACATAGGATTCTTTTAGGAACTTTGTAAGCCTATAAATAAAGGCCAATGTACATAGAAAGGGGGGTGCACAATGTAGGGACATAGATATATTTTAAAGTGCATCACTAATATTTTCTCGAGATAAATAGTTCAAGGAGGGTTATACAAGAGGGTTTTCGAAGGATGAAGAAGAAGGCTTGTCTATGAGTATCTATTTCTTTACTTTGTTTTCTTTTTCTTGACAATGATATGTTAATTGTTTTATTGTAATTCAATGTTGTTTAGATACTCATGATATTTAGAGTTGTTTGATCTTTTGATTAATTGGTTATTATTCTTGGTATTCAATTTCTTGTGCTTATTACGAGATTAGTTGGTTGGTTCTATCTATTGACTTGCTGGACCAAAGGGGGTTGATGGTAGTTTCAATTTATTAATTTCATATTTTGTTGGCTATTGACTTGCTGGACCAAAGGGGGTTGATTGCTTAGAACTAGTAATTGAAGGTTAATTGATGTCTTCTGAGACCAATGGTGTATTAACTAATTTCAGACTTTGAATTTTCCGAGACCAAGGGAATTTAATTAAGGATTGTGTTTAATGCGTCTTTTGGATGAATTGGTTGATACGGACCAAGTAATTCTAATTTATCTAGAAGATAGTGATTTCATGGATTGACCATCGAAATGAATCTACATTAATCCTTCATGATGCCAAGGGAATAATTAGTTATGATAAACGTTGGATACTTCAAAATCATGTTTGTCTGAACGATAGTTTGAGTTGCATAATTCTACATCTTTCACATGTATATATTTTTAGTTTTCTTTTCTTTTGATTTTTCTTTTTATTTCTTTTTCACGTTATTGAGTCAGTTAAACAATGAAAGAAAGGTAATTAATGTCTACTTGTTTCTTAAGGATCGACACTCGTTTGAACCCTATGCTCGGTTAATGATGAGTACGCTTGCTCATATGTGTGATTTGGGGTTAACGTTTTAATTTAAATTTGATTGGGAATGTGCTTAGTTTTTGTATGATTTTTATACCCAAGTCCGAACACATCACAATAATCCACACAGAGGGTACACTCAAGCACCAAAATTTCCTGTGCTAGCAAAAAAAGATGGCGGCTTGGGTTTTTTGATCAAGATCAAATCGAGAGAGATAGAGAGAAGAGAGAATGTTTGTGGCTGTTGTTTTGTGTGTTGTTTAGCTAGGGTTTTTCGTGTGTTACATATACTATATATTACACGAAATTTCCCTCCCAAAACTGAGAATTCTAATCCTATTAGAATTCCCTAATTGTAATTGGAAACATCATGTTCTCACAATTACAACTTGGATCACAAATTATAACTAATTATAATTCGTCCACAACAACTTTTCTTTCTTTGAATCAACCCCACTATGTTATCAAATAACATCTTGAGTATATAGTCCTCTATTGTGTGTGACCTATTAGGTTTTCTAGTCAATTGGTAGCAAATATGAATTAATCCAAACGTCTTTGAGATTAATAATCTATAATTAATTAGAAGTAATCCTATTAATTCTAATCAGGATTGGTTTACTAATTCATCAATTAATAAACCCAAATTCTAGATCTTGAGCGGTATTTAGCAACACATCATGACCACCCAAGAGTCTAGGAAGTCAAGTGGCTTGACATGAACCCTTCAATAACAAACTACAGTGCAATTAACTCCTTTCACCATACAATATCTCATTTAGTTTGGAGTACGGAATTAGTGCCAACTTCCTCCAGAAATAATTCTAGCCCGAATACAATAGTACATGTACTAAGAACCCACTACTCTAGATGTGTATCAATTGGAACTATTTCCAATACACAGTTGCCTTGGCCAAGGACTTTCGAGTAGTAATTCCTACAAGTGGCCGTCAGATATTTGCCCCTACTATTAGGAGTGGTGAATCCTTTATTAACCCTCTCAACTACTTTCGTTTACCTCAAAATGTACCCAATATCCATCCCACAGGTAGCCCTCAATCGAGCTCTAGAGATTAGAATCAAAGTACAATGCTCAGCAAAACAAAGTACCTTGGAGATCTCAAGTGTAAAGATACTTACATGTTTGCTATATTAAGATTATATCACTGGCACTAAATAGTTATCCATGTGATTATCTCAAAGTTAGGTCATCCAATGAACTTGTTCCATTAACAAGCATCCATGTGTTAACTTTGAGTATCTCAATACTCACGGATATGAGAACCACCGCTTGATCAAATCAGGAAGTCTAACACTTGCTAGTCTTAACGCATCAATGATGTCATGTCTCATTAATACTATGACTAGGGACTATTTAAATACTAATACCATCCAGTGTAGTAGGAATCTCATATCATGATCTCTATCCTGACTTCCTTAACATAGTGTTGTACTTTATCGAACAGTTATATTACTTAAAGTAAATAAAAGAAACTGTAAGATAAATAATACCTTTTATTAAAATAAAATATGTTATATACAATATACAAGTGATTGCCTCTAGGGCACAACACTAACAATAGGTTGAATGGAGATATTACTCATCCTTATTTTCCATCTACCACAATTGTTTCTAGTTCTAGAATTCGTAATATCTGGATAGCTGATAAATTTTCCTTCCTACTAAGGGCATATGCTACTATGTTTACTTTTCCAGAATGATACTTAATTGGACACCGAAATTCTTCGAAAATTTCCATCCACCGACTTTGTCTCATGTTCAAATCCTTCTAGGTGAAGACATACTTTGAGCTTTTATGGTCGGTGAAGAATTCAAACTCAACTCCATACAAATAATATCTCAATTTTTTAAGAGCAAACACAATAGCCGCCAACTCCAAGTCATGTGTAGGGTAATTCTCCTCATGGGGTTTAAATTTTCTAGAGATATAAGCTATCACCTTTATTTCTTACATCCATACTTCTCCCAATGCCTCATTTGATGCATCCGTGTGTACTTCATAAGGTTTGTCCCTCATTGGCAATGCCAAAACAGTAGCAGAGCTTAACCTCTACTTCAATTCCAGAAAACTTCTCTCACACTTCTCAGTCCAAACATAAATAACTTTCTTTTGGGTGAGTCAAGTCAAATGTGAAGCTATCTTAGAGAATCCTTCAATAAATCTGCGATAATACCCTACTTGTTAGAGTTATGCCCTAGAGGCAATCACTTGTATGTTGTATATGACACATTTTATTTTAATAAAAGGCATTATTTATCTTACAGTTTCTTTTGTTTACTTTTAAGTAATATAAGTGTTAGATAAAATCCCTAGTACAACACTATGTAAAGGAAATTATGATAGAGATCATGATATGAGATTCTTACTACACTATATAGTGTTAGTACTTAAATAGTCCCTAGTCGTAGTATTAATAAGACAAGACATCATTAATACGTTAAGACTAGCATGTGTTAGATTTCCTGATTTGATCAGGCGGTGGTTCTCATATCCATGAGTATTGAGATACTCAAAGTTAACACGTGGATGCTTGTTAATGGAATAAGTACATTGGATGACCTAGCTATGAGATAATCACATGGATAACTATTTAGTACTAGTGATATAATCTCAATATAGCAAACGTGCAAGTATCCTTAGACTTAAGATCTCCAAGGTACTTTGTTTGCTGAGTAATGTGTTTTGATTCCAATCTCTAGAGCCAAATTGAGGGCTGCCTATGGGATGGACATTGGGTACATTGTGAGGTAAACAAAAGTAGTTGAGAGGGTCAATAAAGGATTCACCATTCCTAATAGTAGGGGCGAATATCTAACGGCCAATTGTAGGAATTACTACTCGAGAAGTCCTTGGTCAAGACGACTGTGTATTGGAAAGAGATCCAAATGATTCACATCTAGAGTAGTGGGTTCCTAGTACAAGTACTATTATATTTAGGCTAGAATTAATATATATTCTGCAGGGAGTTGGCAATAATTTTGTACTCCAGACCTAATGAGATATTCTATGGTAAAAGGAGTTAATTGCACTGTAGTTTGTTATTAAAGGGTTTATGTCAAGCTGCTTGACTTCCTGGACTCTTGGGTGGTCATGATATGTTGCTAAATACCGCTCATGATCTGGGAATATAGGTTTATTAATTGATGAATTAATAAACCAATCCTGATTAGAATCATTATGATTAATTCAATTTAATTATGGATTATTAATCTCAAAGACGTTTGGATTAATTCATGTTCACTGCCAATTAACTAGAAAACCTAATAGGTCACACACAATAGAGGATTATATACTCAAGATGTTATTTGATAACACAGTGGGATTAATTGCGAGAAAGAGAAGTTGTTGTGGCTAAATTATAAGTAGTTATAATTTATGGGCAAAATTATAATTGTGAGAACTTGATGTTTTCAATTATAATTAGGGAATTCTAACTGTTTTAGAAATCTCAGTTTTTAGGTGGGTTTTTCATGTTATATGTATGTTATGCACAAAACCTATTTAGGAAAGTGTAAGACACGAAAATAACTCCTAAAACCCTAGGGGATACACGATCTCCTCTCTCTTCTCTCTCTCGTTTTTCTTTTGCAAAGAGGAAATGAATAACCCTAGCCGCCATCTTGTTTTTCTGGTAGCAAAGAAAAACATGGTGCTTGAGTGTGATCCTCCATGTGGATTTCTGTAAGAGATAATCACACACTGTGATTATAGTGGGTGGACATTCGACTCTCGTGGTGTTTGATCGAGAGGATTGCTGGATCGCGCCTCAGACAAGAAAGGAAAAATTTTGTATTTCAGACACTCAAAGAAAGGTAAAGCTGTTACCTTTGTTCTCTTTATGTCTTATTTTCCACACATGTGCTGATCCTGGGGTGGTATCTCGTTCTTATATTTCCACTACGCCATATATGATATGCATGAGATACCCAACAATGGTATCAGAGCATTGCTATGTGTGGTTTGCTGACATTGTTTTTGGCATGAAAAGCTGTTTTCATAAATTCGTATTTGTCTTGGTTCTCTATGAAAATTGTTTTCACTCGAGTCGAAATTGTTTCAAGCATTGTGGTTTGGGTCCATAGCACAATATGCTTGTGTAATAGTTTCGGCATATTTCGAAAAATATTTTCTTTATGTGCTGTAAGTTTTTGCAGAAAAACGTTTTCTTGAACATGATTGTTGCCTTCCGTTTCATCCTAATTTTCTATTTTGTTTTTGTTTAAACTAACAAATTGGTTGTTGTTTGGAGCTTCAAAATAGAAAATACTGCTAAGAATTGTTCTCGCTAAACCATTGCAGAAGATAAGGGCTCCAGAATTGTTTTTGGAAAATTTTTCAAAAATTGCCGCCTCTTCCCAACTATTGCCAGCGCCGGCTCTGGCTCCCAGTTGGCGCCGGTTCCATGTTGTTTCGCGACGTCTAGAAATCATTTCTGGAAAAATTTTTCCTTAAAACCAGACTGCAGCCGGCGCCGACTCCGACTCATAACTAGCGCCAATTCTGCTATATTTCGCGTCCTAACCAGGCATTTTAGAAATTAATAAATTTTCTAAAATATAATTTTGAAAGAAAAATCTCATTTGATGAGAGACGGGACCCAAAAGAATTTTCTCAAAATTAGTTTGAGACAAACAATTTTATTTTTCAAAATAATGATTTTGAAAATTTTAAAATTAATGTATTTTTCTAAAATATTGATTTTAGAATTTCTTTTATGTTTTCAAAATAATGATTTTGGAAAAATAAAAATTATATGTTTATTTTGTTTAAGAATAATTAATGGCATGGCGGATGGTTATAGACTAAAACCAATTACATCTGTTCATGCATTTTATAGTTTTGGTTTTTTATGAAATAGGGCCTATGTGTCCTGCCTTCTCTAGAATTCTTGTGTAATTCTCTTCTCATCTAAATCCCCTCGAATGTAACTCGAGGTTTTCTCGATTTTGGAAATTATGTAATTAGTTTACATAGGTTAGATAGGAGTAGAATTATTCTATTTTGGAGATGGCAACCAAAACAAGGCCAGAAGGTAAAACCTTCTACTTAAATCATGTATGAACACATAGGGTTAACTATATTAAATTCTTTTATGGCTCAAAAAAATTAATTTACGATAAAGTTCATAACCATACCACGTAATCGCTTTATTACCATGATTATCAATTATGTGATTTATTGATTTTTATACATGCCATTTATTGAAATCACTAAAAGGAACAAATCCCTCAATTAATATTAAACCTAATTCCTTCTATTAATATAGTAAGAACGAGAGTCCTTTTTTAAGACTAGGTAGTTGGGCAAACCTAAGCCTACTTGTCATCGGGCATGTTCAAGCTATGGAATTAAATTCCATATTAATGGGTCGGGTTTAACTAAATTCTTTATCCCGGTTGGGCAAACTCAAGCATAAAGAAATTTAGAGGAAAAGTTGGGATAGGCCAAAAGGCTTTAAGATTAAAAGCTGTTAATCACCCAATGATCCGGTAGTTACATACAATTACAAATTGGTATTGGCTACTTACCAATGAACTCAAGGGTGGCTTGTTGGGCAAATCTAAGGTTATTTTTGAGGAATTTGGATACCGATCCACTAGGAAAGCTTCCAACAAGCTTTCCCGAATCATTAGTGGGGGCTATTGGTTTGAGTAAAATAGTGGGGTAAAAATGCATTTAATTAAAATCCTAATTATTTGCATTTCATGTGCATATACAATAGCTAATCTTCTCTATCTTTACATCTAGGACACTTGCATCATATCAACAAACCTAAACCTACGTAGCATTTTGGAAACCAACAAGTTTAACGAATCAAACTACCTCGACTGGTATAGAAATATAGTAAGAATGAGAGTCCTTTTTCGAGACTAGGTTGTTGGGCAAACCTAAGCCTACTTGACATCGGGCATGTTCAAGCTATGGAATTAAATTCCATATTAATGGGTTAGGTTTAACTAAATTCTTTATCCCGATTAGGCAAACTCAAGCATAAAGAAATTTAGAGGAAAAGTTGGGGTAGCCCAAAAGGCTTTAAGATTAAAAACTGTTAATCACCCATTGATCCGGTAGTTACATACGATGTAATTGGTATTGGATACCTACCAATGAACTCAAGGGTGGCTTGTTGGGCAAATTGAGGAATTTGGATACTGGTCCACTAGGAAAGCTTCCAACGGGCTTTCCCGAATCATTAGTGGGGCTATTGGTTTGAGTAAAATAGTGGGGTAAAAATGCGTTTAATTAAAGTTCTAATTATTTGCATTTCATGTGCATATACAATAGCTAATCCTCTGTATCTTTACGTCTAGGACACTTGCATCATATCAACAAACCTAAACCTACGTAGCATCTTGGAAACCAACAAGTTTAACGAATCAAACTACCTCGACTGGTATAGAAATTTGAGAATCGTTCTCAAATCGGAAAAATTGTTCTACGTGCTAGATGCTCCTATTCTACTACCACCAGCTCAAGATGCTCATGTTGATGAGCATGCTGTCCACAAAAGGTACAAGGAGAATAGTGATACAATATCATGTATTATGCTGGCATCCATGACTCTCGAGCTGCAAAAACACTACGAGCATATGGATGCTCAATCGATTATATTACATCTTCGAGAGCTATTTGACACCCAAGCCAGAACTAATAGATACGAGATCTTGAAGCAACTATTTAGTTGCAAAATGGCAGAGGGTTCTTCTATGGCCACTCATAGGCTGAAGATGCTGGGCTTGATAGAGAAGCTTGGATCACTCGGGTTCGCGATGGACCACGAGTTAAGTATTGACTTAATTCTGCAATCTTTGGCTAATAGTTTCTCACAATTTGTGATTAAACTATCAGATGAACAAAATTGAGTCTACCATTCTTGAGTTGATCAATCTCCTCAAAACTTCGGAGTCCTCCATGAAGAATGTGAAACCCCAATTAAAACCAACCCTAGAGTAAGGGGGGTCGGGATGCATATCATGTTTTTTTCATGCATAAATATATTTTTGTATGATTTTATGTGCTTTGGATTTTTGATTTATAGTCTAGAAGGTTTAATGGTGCTTATTGAGTAAGAAGGGCAAAATGGTAATTTTGCTTGAGGTGGAAATGATAAAGAAACAAGAAGAGCTATTTGATGGTGGTGAATAGTTAGCTTGTGTTGTTTGGAAACTTCAAAGGAAATCTGAGTAAGAATGACTGGAAATGAAGCATAAATAATCCTAAACATGTCCTAGACTAGTTAGAAAGGAGTTGGAACAAGTTGTGTGGAGGTTGTGAGGGTTTTGAATGGCTAAGAGATCTTGAATAGCAAGAATGGTGAAAGCTGTTAAAAATTTACTGGTTTGGTAAGTTGGGAATAATTTATTTGTTTGAACAAAAGAGAAGTGCTGGGCATGAAAACCTATTAGAACAATGATGTCGGGATGTTAAATAAGATATTAAAGGGTTTAAATGTGGTAGGATATGTTGAAGAAACCATAGAAATAAATTAAAACAAGTTGAGCTCAAAACAGTAATTCTGGACCTCCAGCTCGGAGCAGTAAGTTTAGCTGGAAAACTGAATGAAATGGAGAGAGGTTTGAATATCCCATGACCTGAAGTTGATAGAGAAATGTCCTAGGAGTATTTAGGAAGTGGTTTCACCTCATTTGGACCTGTATTGAAGGAGATATGAACGAAATGCTGGAAGATGACAAAACTGAACCACCAATCTCGGAACAGTAAATTAACTGGAAAACTGTACAAAATGGGATGGAGTTTGCATGTCTCATGACCCGGAATTGATAGAGGGATGTCTTAGGAATATTATGGAAGTAACCTCACCTTATTTGGACCTATATTGAATAATTTATGTGAAAAATGGTGAAGCGTGGTAAAGCTGTAAAACCAGGAAAACCATCAAAGGCATTAATCCATTTATTTCTTTAAGAAAGTCTTAGAAACCTTATTAGAACCATTAAGCATTTAAACCCATTAAGTAATGATATCGAGATATACTAATGGTGCAGGTGAATCAAGCCGAGGGAACTCCTTTTAGGACTATACACGAGTGCAACTTCGACTTATTATACAAGTGAGTCCCTATGATTTCTAAAACCTTTTTAAAGGCTAGTGTGCTTTAATTTTCCATGAAATGACATGTTTTATACCGTTTTGGAAATGTTTAAATATGTTTACGGAATACATGAGCAAGACTTATTTTTATGCAATTTCGACTTGAATGAATTTCATAATTGGTTTGAAAACCTTATTGGATGATTAAAACACGAATTATGTGAATTTATTCATTTTGGATTAAATATTTGGGATTTCCGGAAAATGATAAACTTTAGAATCGGGTATTTGAAAAATGATCCAGATATCCTTATTGGAATGATTTATGAAACTTTTGGAACTCGAGTATTTGGTAAATGACCGAAATATCCTTATTGGAACTTTTGTGAATAATTCTCAAATCGAGTAAGGGTAAATTGACCCGGATACCCTTAAAAAAGTGTTTTGGAATTGGACATGGGCGAAATGACCCAAATGCCCTTGGGAAATGACTTTTGTGATCAAGTATGGGGAAAATAACCCGGTTCCTCTTGGAAACACGTTTTGATGTGTGAGTAAAACCTTTTGCCTGGTTTTCAACATGATTTTTGAAAATGTTGTTTTGGACCCAAAATGTCTTAATTGAAGATCCTACGGGGTCAGATAACCCTCTGGCCTGATCAGTCAGATGGGGTTGGAATTGTTGTGTTGAGTATTCAGCAAGGACTTTGATCTTTGTACTAGCCCATGTTAGAGGTAGACGACCCCAAGTAACTTGGCTAATTCTAGGGATTGTCTTACTCCAGACAGGGTGATAGGACATCGAGATGAGTCGTCCCTGGCTAGCCATTGTGAGCCCAGCAATTGCCTTGTGATTGTGATGGTGGGTTGTTCACATGATACCGAGCGGGGACACTCGGTGTGTTCAATCCCTTGCCACCTCGATGGTGATTGACGTCAGTATTGGGACCCCAGGCTTATGGTGGCAAGTAAAAGATCCCTAAGTGCACGGTGAGGTACATATATACGCTGCTCACCCTTCCGGCATATCACGGGTGACGTGCTGTAAGGCGCAATCCCTGGCACAAGACACCGTGTAGCCGAAGGTGAAGTTCCTCGAACTTTACACGTGGGTCACACTTCCAAGTGGGGAAGAATCCGCATTTATTGAATTGGGAGCCATATGTTTGGAAATCATTGTTTTTCAAATGTACATGATAACTTGATCCTAAATTTATCAATTACTGCTAACTCTTTGTTATGAAATTTATTTCATCAAAGAAATTAAAAATCATCTCTCTTTTGAGCAAAACATTAGCACACACGGGACTCACTGAGTATACCACTCACACGTGTATTTGTCATTTCAATTTTAGGGATTGGAGCTAAAGAATAACGACGTTATTCCAGGAGTTCTTCTATAGCTCTGGATAGCAAATCTTTTGGAGTGATCATTGTACATAGACTATGAGATGTTTTAGCTTATATATTTTGGAAGTTATGACAATGTACCTATCGTGACTCATATGTGTATATAAATAAAGAGCATGTTTCATATATTTACTTAAGCTTCGATTTCACCGCTTACTTTAAGTTTAAATTGTTTAAAGACCCCTAGTCTAAGAAGTCGGATGGGGCGGCATCCCACCCGAGTTGGCCCACTGCGTCAAGAAAAGAAAATGTGGGGTGATACACAATTCAACCTTGTCTTTCCTCCATAAAGAAGGTTGGAAACCAGCCTTAAAGGACCCTCTAAAACCCTTCCAAACCTCTGCAAGTTGGCTGAAACATGGCAGAAAAATCTACCCAGAAATTCCAACAAGCCTTGCGAAAGGCCAACCAGAATTTCTGGTTTCGTTTCTTCTTCACCCTTGTCCGAAACACATTCCATTTTTTCTGTCAAATCCACCTAGGTCAGCCCTGAACTGAACTCCGTCATCTCCACCATTGTTCTGCATGAAAGGAGCTCCATGGCTGCTCCTAAAATCTCTCCATCAATCACTTCAATCAAGCCATCAATTGAAGTCCAAAATTCCAGCAAAATATTCCAGCAAACTTCCATGAATTAAGCCTCAACTATCCAAAAAATTTCCTCACCATTATACTCCATATTTCAGCCACTCTATCCTTCAAACATCATTCATCTCAGCAAAAACCCCAACCAATCAACCGGCCATTGAAGCTTCCAAAAGCTCTCCATCAACCAAGATCTTCTTACCATATTTGTTTCCAAAATTGATTCCCTAAAATATTCCTTTTGAATTTCAAACAACCAGCTTTCCTTTTCCTCTTAAATCTGAAAATCCAATTACCAAAACCCTCCCAAACCAGTCGGCCACTCTTTCCCAACAGAATTTCAGCCAGCTTCATCCATTCTCTCTATTCTCTCAAAACCTCCAAGAACACCTATTACCATTCTCACGCCTAAGGCCACTCAAAACAACTTCAATCTTCTCCAAAAAATCCAGATTATACCTACTCATTCTCGTGAATCCATTCCTGCAATTTTTAACATCAAACACTGAAATCAAAGTCTCACTTTTGGATAAAAAACCAGAATTTTCTTGAAGGCTCAAGAACACCTTCAAGGTAAGCATGAACGATCATCTCCATCTTCATTCATCTTCAACTCTTAATGAATATATATATATATACTAATAGACTTCCCCCCCCCCCCCCTCTCTCTCTCTCTCTCACCTCGACCAAATGGCTATTTCCAACCATGGCCATTTTTCTTCCTTCCCCTTGGACGGATCAAGCCATCCAAGGGTGAAGATCCTCTTGAAACGTCTTCAAGGTATTCATCATTCAAGTAAGCCTCTTCAATCTTCTCTTTAAATTTTAGATTCATGTCTCTAGGATGTTATTGGAAAAGGATGGATTATGATTAAAGTTTGAGCATGTGTTTTGTGATGGCGTTGGGATTGAAGCATGAGAACGAATATGTTTATATGATAGAGTTGGGATTGATGCATGAGGATGATTAGTCTTGGGTGAATTTTATGGCATTTTTAGGGGTTGTTGCATGCCTTTATGTCGTGAGTATTATGAATGATTAAGCATGTTAGAGATTATGTCACATTTGGTGAATAGAGTTTATGTTCCTGTATTCTTGTTGAGGCCATCCATATGAATATGTTTAGTGGAGTTGGGATCATGTGATTGTAAATTTAGATCTATGCTTTTATTCATGATTTGGATGTTTTGATGATTGGTGTAGAGTGTATGTTCATGATTATGGTTAGCAATAAAAATTATGATCATGACCTTGTTGTCCCTGAGCTAATTAAGTTGATCAATTTTATTTCATCAATAAAATGATTAATACTAAAATTTCTTCTAGTGATTTCGAAAACCCTAGGAAAATATGGTTTTGGACTATTATATAAAATAATGATATTTTAGTCAAATAAATGATAGCTTTTATTAAGGAAATAAAATATATAGATATTATATATAATAATATCATTAAATAAAGCCTTTTATATAAATAATCATAATAGGTAAAATATTAATTTTGTAAGTCATATATTCATAAATACTAATAGAATTTATTTATTATCTTTTAATCAAAACATAATAAAATTTACTTGCTATTAATTTTATTTACCAATTATTTTCTAACCATTAGTTATTAAAAATCATTATTTCAAATAATATCATCTAGGACCTAGGACCCTTCATCAAATAAACCCTAATTTATTTATGGCAAGTTTTAAACCTACAACTTATTGGTAACTATTTCAAACCCCTAGTTATTCTAATACCAAGCTAGATTTATTTTATAAACCCTTTATTTATTATCTAGCCTTAAAGTTTGGGATACTAGGGTCATGATTGTAGTAAGTTGAGTTAGGATTATTTGTAAAAGCAAATTGTGGCTTATGTTTACCCCCAGGCGGGGTTAGGTCAGTTTTTGGAGATCTCTAGTTTAGCTCAAGCAAAGGATCAAGTAAGCTCCTGCATAAAACCTATTTGATATAAAAAGGTTGCTATGGCAAGCCAAAAGTGAAGTATGTGAACAGTCATTTTTGTGGGGACAAACTCTTTCTGAAACTAATTTTTTTTTTTTTTTTTACACAAACTTTGGAAACCTTTGATTGCCATTTCTAAGTAAAGCAATGATTTATCAATTTTCTCCCAAGTGGGATAAACAACGTTGAGTACTCAATAAGGGTAGGCTAGTAGTACTAGTTTTGAAGAGCAAGAGTGAGTCTTCTGGCAGGAGGCCACCTCCAGAAGATGAACTCAACTTAGAGAAACGGCAGTGCTACTTTAGTCATGTCGGTCCGAGCTAGCAGGTTTCAGTCATGTGGACTGTGTGTTGCCGGAATGGACAACCGGTTTTGTTTGGGTGTAGAGAAGGAGGAGTATCTTATCCAGTAGGCCGATCCCCTACCTTTTGTCAGTCTGCACAAAATGTGGCATTCTGAACGTTCTATGGTTATGGGGCCCAACGTGTGGTAACCCATAGCCACCCTTTCGAGTGGTTAATTTTATTATACATGTATGGTTGGAAAAGCCAAAACTCCACTTTTGGATTTCAACATTGTTTATTGGTTGCTAGTATTTTTCCTATGAAGTTCTTACACCTCGTATTCATGAACTATTTTCATTGGATACTCAAAGCACACATGGATTTACTGAGATTTTTATCTTATTACCCTTTCCTGCTGTGAGGATGAGTAGCTAGTTGTTGCCTGCTTGGAAGATATTCTGTTATTTATTTTATGTAATGCTTTGGGAGTTGAGAGTGAACAATTTTTATTTCGGATTTGTTCTTGAAATTTTGGGATGTAATAATTTTTAATTTCAAAGTATTGTATCATTTTTATTTGTGTGTCCTAATTATAAAGACCCCTTGTCCTTTGGACGGGGCGACATCCCCGGCCCTATTGGGCCTACGTAGTGGGGTGTTACAAAGAAAGATTCCAATGCAGTTTTAATAGTAGAATCTTCTTCAAAGAAGAAAGTTCAAAAGAAGTAGAAGGCTCCTATGAAGCCTAAAGGGGGTGTGAATAAGAAGGACGCTACTACCGGGCCTATGCCATCATTGTGGCAAGATGGGCCATTGGAGACACAACTGCAAAGCCTACTTGGAGATCGTTAAGGACAAGAAGCAGAAGGAGAAGCTTGTAAGAACTTCTACTTCTACTTCGAGTATGTTTATGATTAAGATAAATATTGCCTTTAAAAATGAGATATGGGTATTAGACACCGGATGTGGATCTCATTTGTGCAATAACTTGCAGAGACAAAAGGGCAGTAGAAGGCTAGAGAAAGATGACGTGGACCTACGTACTGCAAATAGGACAAAGGTTAATGCACTTGTTGTGGGGACATACGAGCTGAACCTACTTTCAAGATTAGTTCTAGAATTATAAAACTGTTATTATGTACTAGTTTTAATGTAAAATATTATCTCAGTTGTGTGTTTAGAGTTAAATGGATTTCATTTGATATTTAAGAATAAATGTTGTTCTTTTTCATTGAATGATATTCATTATGGTTCAGCAACTCTGGTAAATGGTTTATATGTTCTAGACTTGGATAATCCAATACTCAATATAAACAATAAGAAACCTAAAATAGATAACTCTAACACCTCTTACTTATGGCATTGCTGTTTAGGCCATGTAAATGAAAATCACGTTTCTATGTTACACAAGCTTGGTGACTTAGGGTCATTTGATTATGAATCATATGGCACATGCGAATCCTGTTTACTAGATAAAATGGCTAAAACTCCTTTTTCAGGAAAATGAGAACAGGCCAAGGAGTTATTAAAACTCATACATTCTTATGTATGCGGCCCAATATCAATACAAGCAAGAGGAGGTTAAAACTATTTCATAACCTTTATCGATGATTTTTCATGATACAGGTATTTGTATTTAATGAAATACAAATTTGAAGTTTTTGATAAGTTCAAAGACTTCAAGAATGAAATAGAGAAACAACTTGGCAAAAGTATTAAGACGCTAAGATCTGATCGAGGAGGAGAATACTTGAGCCAAGAGTTTCTGAGTTATCTTAGAGATAATGGGATATTATCTCAATGGACTCCACCACATACACCTCAACATAATACTGTATCTGAGAGAAGGAATTGAACCCTTCTAGACATGGTACGGACCATGATGGCTTCAGCAGACCTACCAAAATCATTTTGGGGGTATGCACTAGGGATTTCTGTTTATATACTAAACAGAGTTCCGACAAAATCGGTTAATTCTACCCCATTTGAGATGTTCTTTAGTAAGAAACCAAAGTTATTTCACTTGCGAGTATGGGATTGTCCAGCCTTTGTCAAAAGGCCACAATCAGACAAACTTGATAGTAAGTCTGACAAGTGTTTGTTTGTGGGATATCCGAAAGAATCTTTCGAATATTACTTCTACCTACCCTCTGAAAACACAGTGTTTGTTTCGAAGCATGCTGTTTTTTTAGAGAATGAGCACATGCTCAAAGAGGACAGTTGGAGTAAAATTGAACTTCGTGAAATTTAAGAAGATCAATCAAACAAGGATCAACCGTCTGATCCTACATCTATTAAGAGAATAGATGAACCTTCTACTACACAAGAATCTCAAAAGTCTGGTAGGATACGTGTGGCACTTGAGAGAAATGGATTTCTCATTAGTGACTATAATGACATAATACTCATAGATGAAGATGAGCCTACTATCTACAAGGATGTTCTGAACAGTTCAGAATCTGGCAAATGGCTTGAGGCCATGAAGTAAGCTATGGATTACATGTACAACAACCAAGTATGGATTTTGGTTGATCCACCCAAAGAAATTAAACCTATTGAGTGCAAATGGATTTTCAAGAAGAAAATGGACATGGATGGGAATATAGTTACCTATAAAGCACGACTAGTGGCGAAGGGTTATCATCAACAACATGGTATTGACTATAACGAAACTTTCTTGCCAGTAGCCATGTTAAAATCCATCAGGATACTCTTAGCAATTGCTGCTCATTATGATTATGAGATTTGGCAAATGGATGTAAAAATTGCTTTCCTAAACGGAAATTTGACTGAGAAAGTATATATGACACAACTTGAGCATTTCACATCTAATGATAGCACAAAGGTGTATAAGCTGTAAAGGTCTATTTATGGACTTAAGCAAGCTTCTAGGAGTTGGAACATCCATTTTGATGAAACAATCAATGACTTTGGTTTTATTCAAAACATGGATAAGCCTTATGTATACAACAAGATCAGTAGAAGCGCAATCATTTTCTTATTGCTTTATGTAGATGACATATTGCTAATAGGAAATGATATACCTGTCTTGCAAACGGTTAAAGTTTGGTTGTCCAAATAATTCTCCATGAAAGACCTTGGAGAAGCAACCTATATTCTTGGAATAAGGATTTATAGAGATAGATCCAGAAGGTTGCTAGGTCTTTCACAGTCTATACACATAGATAAAGTGCTAAAGAGGTTTAGCATGGATCAATCCAAAAGGGGATTCTTACCCATGTCACATGATGTAAGCCTTTCAAAGTCGATGTCTCCTAAGACATAAGTTGAAAGGGGTCACATGAGTAAGATTCCATATGCTTTGGCAGTTGGATCTATCATGATAGGTAAGTTCAGTTATTCGGTACTAGATATATGAATGATTGGCTCTAGTGCAAGTGGGAGTTTGTTAGTGTTATACCCTAGAGGTAATCACTTTTATGTTGTATATGACACATTTTATTTTAATAAAAATGCATTATTTATTTTACAGTTTCTTTTGTTTACTTTTAAGTAATATTAGTGTTAGATAAAGTCCCTAGTACAACACTGTGTTAAAGAAATTATGATAGAGATCATGATATGAGATTTCTACTAAACTGTATACAATTAGTACTTAAATAGTCCCTAGTCGTAGTATTAATAAGACAGGAAATCATTAATACCTTAAGACTAGCATGTGTTAGACTTCCTGATTTGATCAGGTGGTGGTTCTCATATCCGTGAGTATTGAGATACTCAAAGTTAACATATGGATGCTTGTTAATGGAATAAGTACATTGGATGACCTAGCTATGAGATAATCACATGGATAACTATTTAGTGAAATGATATAATCTCAATATAGCAAGCGTGAAGTATCCTTAGACATGAAATCTCCAAGGTACTTTGTTTGCTGAGTATTGTGCTTTGATTCCAATCTCTGGAGTTAGATCGAGGGCCGCCTATGGGATGGACATTGGGTACATTGTGAGGTAAACAAAAGTAGTTGAGAGGGTCAATAAAAGATTCACCACTTCTAATAGTTGGGGCGAATATCTCACGGTCACTTATAGGAATTACTACTCGAGACGTCCTTGGCCAAGGCAACTGTGTATTGAAAACAGTTTCCAATGATACACATCTAGAATAGTGGGTTCCTGGTAGAAGTACTATTATATTCGGGCCAGAATTAATATATATTCTGCAGGGAGTTGGCACTAATTCTGTACTCTAGACCGAATGACATATTCTATGGTGAAAGGAGTTAATTGCACTGTAGTTTGTTATTGAAGGGTTCATGTCAAGCTGCTTGACTTTTTGGACTCTTGGGTGGTCACGATAAGTTGCTAGATACCGCTCATGATATGCGAATATGGGTTTATTAATTGATGAATTAATAAATCAATCCTGATTAGAATCAATATAATTAATTCTAATTAATTATGGATTATTAATCTCAAAGATGTTTGGATTAATTCATGTTCACTACCAATTGACTGGGAAACCTAATAGGTTACACACAATAGAGGATTATATACTCAAGATGTTATTTGATAATATAGTGGGGTTAATTGCGAGAAAGAGAAGTAGTTGTAGCCAAATTATAAGTAGTTAAATTTATGGGCCAAAATATAATTGTGAGAACTTGATATTTCCAATTACAATTTGGGAATTCTAACTGTTTTAGAATTCTCAGTTTTTAGTAGGGTTTTTCATGTTATATGTATGATATGAACGAAACCTATTTAGAGAAGTGTAAGACACGAAAATAACTCCTAAAACCCTAGGGGATACACTATCTCCTCTGTGAAACCCCAGTTAGATCCAACCTTAGAGTAAGGGGATTGTGATGCATATCATATTTTCTTGCATGCATAAATATATTTTTGTATAATTTTATGTGCTTTAGAGGGTGATTTATAGTCTAGAAGGCTTAATTGTGTTTATTGAGTAAGAAGGACAAAATGGTAATTTTTGCTTGAGGTGAAAATAGGGAGATAGCTTAAGGATTAAATAGGAAAAATATTTGGGAAAGAAGATAAGAACAAGAGTTGTTGTGGTTTGGTGGTTAGAACTTTGGAATTAATTCTTGAGGTCTTGAGTTCAAATTCCATCATTGGAGTTTATCATGATTAAATTTTATTTTTGGTTACGTAGGCTATATTTCGGCCCTTGCATGCTTTAGGGAAGAGTAGGAGTATTGTCTTAGGGGGGACATGATAGGAATGTCCTAATCCTACTCTTGTGCCCTACAAAAATTTCTAAGGGATTCATACCCTTCTTGATCTCTAGCTTTCCTTACTTTTTAATCAATTAGGTTGATCCAATTATCTAAGCCATTTTATTTCTAGAAAATTTCCAGCAAGCTTCTTTGAGCTTGGAGTGTCGAAAATGTCTGTGTGAGAATGTCTTCTTGACCAAAAATGGGGAGGAGTTGTGGAAGGTTCCCAAGAGAATTAATCTCCATGGTTGAACCTTCAATCTCCAACCTAGTTGTGTTCATCTTCTCCACGTAGTAAACTGGAAAATTTTCCAGCTTCTTGATCAGTCCAATAGTCGAAATTTTCAGCCATCACTCCCTCTCAAATTCTGCTAGAATAATGATCAATTCACTCAGCTTGAAGACTGAAAATTCCAGCCAAAACCAAGCTACACAAAAACTGTGTAAACCAGGAAAATTTTCTGATCAGTTTTTGCAGCATTGGTGAGCCAAAACCAAGCTGTTTCTTCCAGTTTTTCACTCAGAAACTCAACCTCATTTTTCCTCCATAAAGAAGTCTGGAAACCAGCCTTGAAGGACCTCTGAATATCCCTTCAAACCTTCTGCAAACTGACTGGAAAATGGCAACAAAATCTGCCCAGAAATTCCCAGCAAACTTGCGAAAAATCTGGTAAGAATTTCCAACTTTGCTTCTTCTTCACCCATGGCCGAAACTCACCCCATTTTTCTATACAAACTCTCCTTGAACAGCCATGAACTGAACTTCATCTTCTTCAACACTGTTCTGCTTGAAAAACAGTCCTATGGCTACTCCTAAAATCTCTCCATCAATCACTCCAATTAAACCATTAATTGAAGTCCAAAATTCCAACAATTTACTTCATCAACCTTCCATAAATTAAACCTCAAACAACTAGAAACTCCTTCACCATTGTACATCATATTTTGGCCACCCTTAAGCTCCATTAAACAACATTCATCTTAGCAGAATTCTAGCAATCCAATCGGCCATTGTAGCTTTCCAAAAGCTCTCCATCAACCAAGATCTTCCTACCATATTTGTTTCCAAAATTGATTCCCTAAATTATTCTCTTTGAATTTCAAACAACTAGCTTTCCTTTTCCTCTCAAATCTAAAAATCCAATTACCAAAAACCATTCAAACAATTTGGCCACCCTATTCCCACAGAATTTCGGCCAGCTTCGTCCAATTTCTCTCTATTCTCTCCAAACCTTCAAGAACACCTACTACCCTTCTCACGCCTAAGGCCACCAAAACCACTCTAATCTTCTTCAAAAAATCTCCAGATTGTACCTACTCATTCTCGTGAATCCATTCCTACAGTTTTTAACATCAAACGCAATAATCCAAGACTCACTTTCAGATCAAAAACCAGAATTTTCTTGAAGGCATAAGAACACCTTCAAGGTAAGCATGAACAATCATCTTCATCTTCTTCCATCTTCGACTTTGATGAGTGTATACTAATGAACTCCCTTTCTCTCTCTCTCTCTCTCTCTCTCTCTCTCTCTCTCTCTCTCTCTCTCTCTCTCTCTCGGCCGAATGGTTATTTCAACCATAGCCATATTTTCTTCTTTTCTCTTGGACGGATCAAGACTCCTAAGAGTAAGGCTTCTCTTGAAATGTCTTCAAGTAGTCATCATCCAAGTAAGCCTCTTCAACCTTCTTTTTAAATCTTAGATTCATGTCTCTAGGATGTTTTAGAAAAGAATGGATTATGATTAAAGTTTGAGCATGTGTTTTGTGTTGGAGTTGGGATTGAATGGTTGTGTTTTGTGATGGAGTTGAGATTGATGCATGAGTTGATTGTCTTGGTTGAATTTTATGGTTTTAGGGTTTTGTTGCATGCTCTTCATGTCATAAGTAGTATGTTTGAATAAGCATGTTAGAGATTATGTCACCTTTAGTGAATGGGGTTTTGTGATTATGTATGATTGTTAGAGCCATGAATATGATTATGTTAGTGGGGTTTGGATCATGTGATGGTGGATTTGGACCTATGCTTTTATTCATGATTTGGATGTTTTGTTAATCGGTGTAGAGTATATGTTCATGATTGTGGTTAGCAAAAGGGAATATGATCATGACCTTGTTGTCCCTAAGCTAATTTTATTTCATCAATAAAATGATTATTACTATAATTTCTTCTAGTGATTTCGAAAATCCTAGGAAAATGTGGATTTGGTCTATTATGTAAGATAATGATATTTTAGTCAAATAAATAATGGCTTTTATTAAAGAAATAAAAATATTATATAAAATAAAATGTAGAGAAAATAGTAATATCGAATAAAGCCTTTTTATATAAATAATCATAATAAGTAAAATATTAATTTTGTAAGTCTTATATTCATAAATACTATTAAATTTATAATCAAAACCTATTAAAATTTACTTACATCTAATTTTAGTTACCAATTATTTTCTAACAACTAATTATTAATGGATTATTATTTTAAATAATTCCATCTACGTCCTAGGACCCTTCATCAAATAAACCCTAATTATTTATAGCAAGATTTAAACTTGCAATTTATTAGTACCTATTTCCCAAAACCTTGTTATTTTAATATCAAGTTGGATTTATTTTATAACCTTTTATTTGTTATCTAGCCTTAAAGCTTGGGACACTAGGGTCATGATTGTAGTAAGTTGAGCTAGGATTATTTGTGAAAGTAAATTTTGGCTTGAGTCTAATTATGGCTTATGTTTACCCCAGGCGGGGTTAGGTCAGCTTTTGAGGATCTTTATTTTATCTCGAGCAAAGGATCAGGTAAGCTCCTGCATAAGACTTATTTGATGCAAAATGGTTACTATGGCAAGCCAAATGTGGAGTGTGTGGACACTCACTTCTGTAAAGGCAATTGAGGATTGTCTCCTTTCTCATTTCAGGCAAACAATTATTTGGAAATCAAGGGGCAGTTTTACTCAAACCCTAAAACTCTTTCTAAAACCAGTTTTGCCCCAACCTTTGAAAATCCTTAATTGCCATTTTCAAGTGGAGCTATGTTTTATTCGTTTTTCCCCAAGTGGGATAAATTACATTGAGTACTCAATAAGGGTGGACTGCTAGGACTAGTCTTTGAAGGGTTAGGGTAAGTCTCTTAGTAGGTAGCCACCTCTGAGGGTTAAGTCCTTCCCAGATAAGATGTCAGTTCAGTAGGTCATGCCTGTCCGAGCTAGCAAGTTTCAGTCAGGTGGACTGTGTGTTGCCGGAATGGACAACCGGTTTTGTTTGGTTATAGAGAAGGAGGAGTATCTTACCCGGTAGGCCGATCACCTACTTTTTGTCAGTCGACACAAAATGTGGCATTCTGATCGTTGTATAGTTATGGGGCCCAACGTGTGGTAACCCATGACCGCCCTTTTGAGTGGTTAATTTTATTGTACTTGTATGGTTGGAAAAGCCAAAACACCACTTTTGATTTTGACTATTGTTTATTATTTGCCAGTATTTCTCTTATGAAGTTCTTACACTTTGCATTCACGAACTGTTTTCACTGAATACTTAAAGCACACACGGACATACTGAGATTTTTATCTCATCACCCTTTTTACCATGATTTCAGGTCGATCCTACTGTGGGGATGAGTAGCTAGTTGTTGCCTGCCTTGGAAAATATTCTGATATTTATTTTGTGTAATGCTTTGGGAGTTGAGAGTAAACAATTTTATTTTGGATTTATTCATGAATTTTGGATTGTAATAAGTTTTAAATTTTAAAGTATTGCTTTATTTTTGTTGTGTGTCCTAGTTATAAAGACCCCTTATCCTTTGGACGGAGCGACATCCCCGGCCCTGTCAAGCCTAGGTAGTGGGGTGTCACATCCTCTCTCTTCTCTCTCTCGTTTTTCTTTAGCAAAAAGGAAACGAATAACCCTAGCCACTATCTTGTTTTTCTGCTAGCACAAAAAAACTTAGTGCTTGAGTATGATTCTCCGTGTGGATTTCTGTTAGAGATAACCACACACTGTGATTATAGTGGCTGGACATTCGACTCTCATGGTATTTGATCGAGAGGATTGCTAGATAGCACCTCAGACAAGAATGGAAAAATTTTGTATTTCAGACGCTCAAAGAAAGGTAAAGCTGTTACCTTTATTCTCTTTATGTCTTGTTTTCCACACATATGCGGATCCTGGGGTGGTATCTCGTTCTTATATTTTCGCCGCACCATATATGATATACATGAGATACCCAACACTACTAATCTCAGAAAACTTCATATTTTAGTTGGAATCTCGAGACATTTCAATTTGTCACCTCTTCAACTTTTGCAGAATCTACTGTAATCCTGTCTTTGGATATCATATGTCCCAAGAAGGCTACTTCTTGTAGCCAAAACTCACACATACTAAACTTTGCATGCAATTTAGCCTCTCTTTACTTCCCTAAGAGTTTTCGAAGGTGTTGTTCAAGTTCTTGGAAGTCTTAAGAGTACACCAGTATGTCATCTATGAATATACCCACAAAATTATCTAGGTAAAGCTGAAATGTTTGATGAACCAAGTCCATGAAAATAGTAGGAGCATTAGTAACACCAAAGGGCATCACTACAAACTCAAAATGCCTATATCCGGTGTTAAATACAATTTTCGGCATGTCTTCTTCTCGAATCCGAACTTGGTAATATCCTTGCCTCAAGTCTAATTTTGAAAAACATCCTGCTCCCTACAACTGATCAAATAGTTCATTAACCATGGGCAATGGATATTTATTCTTTACTATCACTACATTTAACCCTCGATAATCTATCTACATCAGTAATAACCCATCTTTCTTCTTAACAAATAATACAGGTGCTCCCCACAGTGGAGTACTTGGTCAAATGAACCCTTACTCCATTAATTCCTATAGTTGTTTCTTGAACTCCTATAATTCTGTAGGTGTCATTCTATAAGGAGTCCTTGAAATTAGTTCTGCCGATAGAGCTAAATCAATGGAAAACTTTACCTCTCTCTTTGGCGGTAACTCTTTTAATTCTACTGAAAAACATCTAATACTCATTTACAACAAGAACATCTTCGGGCTTCTTAACTTTTCCTAGCTTATTAATTACATAAACCAAATAACTAGTACACCTTTTTCTAATCATCTTTCGGGCCTTAAGTCCCAATATAAAAGTATTACTTTTTCTTCCAGCCTCACCTACAAATTCCTATATAGGTTTCCCAGGCCGTCGAAATTAGGAGATAGATGTTTTTAAAGCCTTAGCTTGTAAGCATAACTCAATATGCCTAAAGCCTTTCATATCTCTATATGAATATTCAAAATGATTTGATAAATAAGAGATAGCAAGCAAGTCATATGATAAGATGCTCCCCCTAAATTTTTACTTTTATGAACATCTTAACATGAGAAGGAAAAACAGAAATCAAGATTTGTACATCCAAAATGTATGTCCTAAATAGTTTTGCAAGTGTGTATAAAACAAGTCTTTTTCAAAAATCCATTTTGGATACCAATTTTGGATGTCCAAAAGGTGTGTTTTCAATTCAATATGACTTCTTACAAGAACATTTGTTTGGATCAAGAAAATTTAAGTCCAAAACTCCCCCTGACACAATCCACAAAATAATAGATTTTTCGATTTTTCAAAGAATGTTTTAAACAATCCATCTGACTAAAAATTTTTTATTTTATCACAGAATCATGACTACATTTTATCAGATTAGTCTCAAAGATACCTTTATTACAAAGAAAATACTCTGGGATTAAAAAAAAAGAGTAACCATAAAATGAACATCATAAACAGAAGTTTAGTTAGAAATTATTCCAACTATCCAAGTAGAAGATTTTCAATCGTTTGTCAATAATCATATCCAGTACATCAACCAGTTTCCAAAATAGTATCATATCATCAGTTCATCAATAATCATATTAGTTTTCCTCTTAACAGTTCATATCAGACCAGTTCACGCAGTTCATAACAGTTTATATTAGTTGGTCTTAACAGTTCATATCAGTTGGTCTTAATAGTTCATGCTCCTTATATCAGTTCTCCTCATAACAGTTCATATCAGACATAACCTATATATCATCAGTCATACAGTCATGTAGTTCATAATAGTTCATATCAGTTGGTCTTAACAGTTCTGTAGCTAATATCTGTTCTCCTCATAACAATTCATATCAGACATAACCCATATATCATCAGTTATTCAGTCAATCTTTTTCTCTCCCTTTGTCATCAATAAAAAAGAAGAATATCAAAAAGAGAGCAGAAAATAATATGTAGAAAATAGATAGGAAATATGCATAATATAAAAAAGATGCGAAAAATAAACAAGTATCCAGAAGTAGCAACAATTATCCCGAAGCATAATCTAAAAAAAAAAAAGTAAATTGTTCAAATTTGCAAAAAGTAAATTGTTTAAGAGATCATCAGCAAATCATTCTGCCCAACAAATCTGCCTAGGAGATGTTAATCATTTCAGCTTTCGAACCGACACCCTTCTTAGAGTGTTGACCCTCAATTTTGTTAGATTTTCTCTTTACCACAACGTGCTTCTGTCACTTTCTAGATGATTTTGGTTTAGGAGAAGCAGAGGATGCTACTGTTTCCTTAATTGGAGAAGGTTTCTGAGCTGGTTCAGGAGCATGATCTTTTTTTGTAACTGGCAGATCAGATTCTTCTTCCAAGACAGGTTCATCCTTTTCATGAGCAAATAATGTTGGGGAAGATACTGGTGCAATAGTTTTAGTAGACATTTCAACTGTAGATATTCTGTTTCCTAGACTATGAAGTTCAGAGCTAAGAATGTCCAATTTCACAGCTAAAGAATTAATCGCATAAGATTCTACCTGAAGAACATAATCAATTTTCCTTTTTGTTCCTACACTAGGAACAAATTTTCCTTCATCTTTGATTTTCATCAAATTTTCCCTTTCCTTTCCAGCAGTATCTCTTAGTAGTTTCCATTCATTATTTACTCTCACATAACCCATCCTTTCAAAAGAATCAAAGCTGTAAACATTTATCTTGGATGGATCACTAGGAGCAGAGTTTAAATCAACTTGAAAATAATCAAACACTTTGGACAACAAATTTCCATAAGGCAGAGCTTTACTTGAAGTATTCCTTAACTGCAACATCAATTTTGTAGCTAAAAATCCAAAGTTTATCTGCCTACCCTCTACTAGAGCCAACATAATTATCATCTGCAGAATGCTTATTGAAGTCTTATGCCCATAGCTTGGTACCACCATGGTAGACACCATGTGGTGCAAAATTCATCCAACCCTATTAAGCTACTTTGTGCTTCTATTTCCAGAGTTACCAAAGTTCTTCCCACCAGTGAAGATTTTTTCAAAATTTTTCAGAACAAAAATATCATTTCCTTTAGGAAATTTATTCAACTCAAAGTACTGAATCCCAGCATCTCTTACATCACATATCCTATTTAACAATCGATGATCAAACTCAATGTCTTTGCCTTTCACCCTCAACACATACCAACGAATCATGAATAAACCCTCAGTTTCTTCAAGTCTACCTTTTCTTAAATTAGCATAAAATTCCCAGACAAGAGGAGTGAATAATTTCTCATCAACAGTCAGTAAACTACCCCATCCTATGTGAGATACAGAGATAAATTAGCATAAAACGGTAACCAGGGATAACCGTCCTGTCCCTTGACACCCAATCATTATACTCAGTTTCACATTTAGAGTCAATGAAGCAAGGTACCTGATTTTTAGAACTCATTTGTTCTAGAGACAACTCAAAGGAATTGTAGTGAGATGCAGAGAAGTCCGATTAAGAAGAAATTTCTCTTTCTTTTCTTTGCTTGAACCCGAACTCTTTTTCTTCATCTTCGGAGATGTTTTGTGATCCATCTTTGGTTTTGGAACTGAAGATTTTATTTTTTCCATCAGTAAGATTAGGGCTTTTTTGGACTGTTGGTTTTTGAAGAAGAAGAACACATAATTTTGGAAGAGACGGTTATAAGGGTTTTGAGAGAAAATTCAGAGTGCTTTAAATGTCTTTGAGTAATGTGAAATAAAGTTCTTTGAAAATATAAGATTTTCACAAAAGTTTAGAAGGACGAGCCAACCAATTTTTTGAAATTTAAAATTCGGAATAAGGAAAAATATTAATGATGCATTTTGGAACTTGATCCAATTTGAAATAATTATCCAAAAGAGTGTTTTCCTGAAATATATTTTGGATGAGGGATTTAGACTCACATACTATATCCAAAACAGATGTGGTGATTTTTTGATGCAAGACAGTGTTTCCAAAACCTTCTTCTTCACAGCTCCTGCATAAAGAAGACTTATGTAAAATGGTTAGCTATCAGATTCTTGTAATTCTCAAACCTCTTCTTAAATTGTTAAATCTTTTCTCGGCTGGAGGTTTAGTGAAGATATCTGCAAGTTGTTCATCTATTGAAATATATTCAACACACACATTGCCTTTGAGCACATGATCTTGGATGAAATGATGTTTAACTTCTATACGCTTTGTCCTAGAATGTTGAATAGGATTTTTTTTGTCAGATTTATAACACTTGTATTATCACACAATATAGGTACGCAATTAAAATTAAGAATAAAATCTAGCAATATATTCTTCATCCACAAGATTTGAGCACAACAACTCCCAGCTGCAATATATTCAGCCTCAGTGGTGGATAAGGATACACACACCTACTTTTTACTATGCCAAGACACAAGAGAGTGTCCAAGAAATTGACAATGGCCACTAGTACTTTCTTTTTCAACATTACAGCCTACATAATCTACATCAGTGTATCTTATAAGATCAAATATGTTAGTATGAGGATACCATAATCCATAATCATACGTGCCAATTAGATATCGGAGTATGCGTTTTACTGCACATAGATGTGATTCCTTTGGACAAAATTGAAAACGAGCACAAAGACATACTGAAAACATATTGTCTGGCCAGCTAGCAGTAAGATAAAGTAGACATCCAATTATACCTCTATACTTATGTTCATCTACTTTCTTACCCTTTTAATCTTAATTAAGTTTTATGGAAGTACTCATAGGTGTGCTGATTTCTTTTGCTTCATTCATTCTAAACCTTTTAAGCAACTCCTTGGCATACTTAGCTTGATTTATGAAGATCCCATCCTTAGTTTGCTTAATTTGCAATCCAAGGAAGAAGTTTAGTTCTCCCATCATACTCATTTCGAATTCTTGCTGCATAGTCTTAGCAAACAACTTGCACAAACAATCGTTAGTAGCACAAAAAATGATATCATCATCATAGATTTAAACAATCAGTGAATCACCAGAATTATCAGATTTGACAAACAAGGTATTATCAATCAAGCCTCTAGAAAATCCTTTTGAGATCAAGAATCCACTAAATCTTTCATACCAAGCTCTTGGAGCTTGCTTTAATCCATAAAGAGCTTTAGAAAGTTTGAAAATGTGATTTGAAAAGTGCTCATGAATAAATCCATGAGGTTGTTCAACATATACTTCCTCCTCAATAAAGCCATTTAGAAATGCACTTTTGACATCCATTTGATAGAGCATGAAATTTTTGAAGGATGCAAAGGCAACCAGCATTCGTCTGATTCTAATCTAGCAACAACAGCAAATGTGTAACACCCCACTACTACGTACCCTAAAAGGGTGGGGATGTCGCCCCGTCCCGTAGGACAAGGGGTCTTTAAAACGAGGTATAAAATGTAAAGGCAACTCCAAAAGAGTTAACTTAGATAAATAGAGAAAAACTCTTATTACATCCGGCTCAAATTGGAGCAGTACGAAATAAAACAAATATCGTTCAGAAGCTTAAACAACAACTGGCTCCTAGAACAAAATGGGGGAAAAAAACAAAAGCTTCAACTATCACATGCCCCGCTGGCTCATCACAATCTATCTCCTGAAAACATGATATAAAATAGTGTGAGATGAAATCTCAGTAAGTCCTATGTGTGCACATGATGTTTCAAACAGTTTGTGTATGCATAGTGGAAAATATTTGCAGAAATACTTGGCAAGTCATAAATACTTTCTTTTCGCAAGAAGTTGGTTTTTCTCATAATCACACTTTATACAAAACAAATCATCCACTCAAATAAAAAATCATGTTACCACACGTTAGGCTCCATGAGGACAAAGCACCACACTTTGTGCGCCTTGCCGGGACCAGGTTACCACACGTTGGACGTTCTGATCAAGGTTAGTGTACAGCTCACCGGGTGAGACACTCATTCTCCTTTACACCCGACAAAACCATCCAGGTATCCATGCCGGGAAAATAAATAATACCTTACCAGGTACAAATGCTAGCTCGGACCAGCCTGACCAACCAATACTGTCGCATCTTCAAGCCGAGCATATCTTCTGGAGGTGGCCTCCAGCCAGAAGACCTACTCTAGCCCTCCAAGACTAGTATTGTTAGCCTACCCTTATTGAGTACTCAACGAACATATCCGTCAATTCCTGATTCAAAATTTCCATACCTTGGCTTTGTACAACGTGGTTTTCTTTAAAAGAGTTTTCTAAAAATTTGGGAGAAAGAATAGTTCTGTCGATAAAATCATTAGTTTGACAAAATCGTTTAAAGAATAAATATCCACGTCTACAACCCAAGCGAACATAGTTTAACAATAGCTTCACAAAGCTTTACAACATAGACTTGCCATTATAAATATTTAACAAAATAGTTTATGCAAGGACTTACTTGATATGCCTCAAACAAATGAGATAAAATCATAGCATGCTTTCCTCAAATATCTTCCTGATCTAAAACCATATAATATCATGATCAGGGTCTCAATCGATTCGAACATGCTCTAAACTCATTTATTCCCATAAATAATTCACAATCCACTATCTAATTCCTAATAAATTAACCAATCCCCAAAGTTCATATTTTATGACCATATATTCATCAAAGACATGAATTATTATATCAAAAAGGCTTGACTTGACCATCGCAACTCATATCTATCACTACCACAGTAAAATATGGCATTGCTATGCATCGAATATGCTTGATTAATTACTCGTCTCAAAATACCCATTCATCATGCTAATGGACATCATCAACCATATTAAACCTTAATTTCGACATCAAGGGTAAGGATTCCCTTACCTTGCGACAACCGGGTTAACAAGATCTCGATGCTCCTATGGTGTTCGTCCCGAGTTCATTCGAGTAGAAGGGAAAAGCTGCCTTCTTTCCTTCCTTTTGACCGAAAGCAGGTAAAAGAGGTGAAGTAAGCCTTTAGGTGGCGTGATTCAAGGGAAGGAAAAGAGAAGAATTGATGGAAGAAAGGAATCAAGAGGTTAAGATGGTTTTTTCTTACCTTAGAGTGTGATCGGTTTCTTGCTAGGAATTGTTCTTGTGATTTTCGAAAATTGTAGAGAGATTCTTGCCGGAATTTTCATGTAGAAGATTGGTTTAGGGTTAGATGGTGGTATTGAGAAAGACTCCTAATGGCTTTAGGTTTCGTGGACAGCAAGGCTGAAAATTGCAGCTTGCTGTGCACCTTGTTGCTGCCGAATTTGGGAGGGTTTATGAGGAGAAAATATTTTGCAATTGCAACCTTATGCTGGCCGAAATATTGCTCAAGAAAAGGGTTGTGTGTGTTCAGGTTGTTTTGGCCAAAACAAGGAAGAGTTTGCACAACTTTTGGTAGCCGAAAATCCTGTGCATGTGTAGTAGTTTTTGGGTGAATGTGTGTAGACCAAATGAGAGAAAATCCAAGCTGTTTTGGTTGCTATTCTGTCCACAATTCAGAGGGAAAATAAGGAGTTCTTTAGGCATTGAAATTGGCCAATTCAATAGGGAGTTTTAGTAGTGTTTGGAGTGCAGAATTTTCGGTCATTGCCCAAAGCAAAGCTGGCCGAAAATTCTGGTAGGAAGTTGTCGAAATTCCTGGGTAGAAACTGGCCGAAATTCCAGAATTTTTGGTGAATAAAATCTGATTTTATGCGGCTAAGGTAATCTGAATTGATAAGGAGTGTTCTAGGTGTTTTGAGTTAGGGTTTGAAGAGTTGGACTGCACTTAGGAGTGCAGGAATTTCGAACAGCTTGTGCTTCCACAAGTCTGCCGAAATTCTGCTACGAAAAGGAAGCAAAACCTAGTTAAAGTAGGATTGAAATAAAATATGATTTACTAAAGGATTTTGGATAGGATTTCCTAGTGTTGGAAGAGTTTGAGTTGGGCTAAATCTCCTTCAAAAAGTGGCGGAACATAGCTGGAAAATATTTCAGATTTTTAGCTAAGGTTCTAGGTTCAAAATCCACAAGGTATCCAACTAGAAAAATATCACTTTAATTCCAACTATCCATCACAAAATCTAGTAAGTCAAAATCAAGTTGGAATTTAGTTATTCAGCTAGGGTTTTTTTTTTTTTTTCGAAAATCAAAGGGAACAAAAGATGAAAATGACAATAAACTTTATTCACATCGAAAATCCTTGAATTTAGGAGATAAATATAGAGACTTATTTCCTTAGAAAAATTGCACTGAAAATTCACTAGGATGGCTAGGGTCTTTTCGGCCAAAACATGGAGGAGTTTAGGAAAAAGAATTTTCAAAAAGAAAACTAAGATTCGCAAGAGGTAAGATTTGAAGTCGGGTCACCAAAGAAAATAACCAACCTCCCCGGTATTCCAAACCAACTCCAATTCTAATATTTCTCTAAGAAATTCTTTCCACCCTAATTCTCATCCTTCCATCTCCTCGACTAAACTTCACTTAACCAACTCTTGGACAACAAAATTATTTCACACCAAATAAATCTAATGCAAAAGCAACTTTGAAAATCACACGCACCCATACAAGAATAATTTTAAGATAACACGTGAAATGCAAAATGCTATGCAATGCATGACCTTTTTCCCCATAGTCAAAGGTGGTTTTGGGCGGGGTATTACATCCCCTCCCCCTTAAGAGAATTTCGTCCCGAAATTCAGAGGCGTTACCCTTAGAGCATATCCGGATACTTCCGCCTTAACCATTCCTCCGTTTCCCATGTTGCATCTTGTGCTCCATGATGATCCCAAAGTATTTTCACCATAGGTATCTGCTTGTTTCGAAGGGTCTTGATACTCCACTCCAAGATCTTGACTGGTCTCTCCACATAACTCAGATTCAGTTGCAACTCCAATGGTTCCTCATTGAGTACATGACTCGGATCGGGGTTGTACTTCTTCAACTGAGATACATGGAAAACATCATGCATCCCAGCTAGGCCATCAGGTAGATCCAATCTGTAGGCAACCGGCCTAACTTTCTCTAATATCGGGAACGGTCCTAAATACCTAGGACTTAACTTCCCTCCTCTCGGATGCCTCAGGATTCCCCTACTAGGAGTCAACTTCAAGAATGCGCAATCACCCACTTGGAACTCCAGTTCCCTTCTTCTAGAATCTGCGTAGCTTTTTTGTCGGCTTTGCGCTGCCCTTAGCCTCTCTCGGATAACCTTGACCTTGTCCGTCATTTCCTGAATGCATACCTCACCAGTCCTTCTAATGTTCCCCTCTTCCGTCCATCCCCAGTATATCGGTACTTGACATTTTCACCCATATAATGCTTCGTACGGTGCCATCCCAATCAATGCCTGATAACTGTTGTTATATGCCAATTCTACATGTGGTAAACACTCGATCCACTTGTCTTCAAAGTCCAAAATACATGCTCGGAGCATGTCCTCTAGTATCTGGATGACTCTCTCAGATTGACCGTCGATCTGCGGATGAGTAGAGGTGCTGAATTTTAATGTGGTACCCAAAGACTCTTGAAACTTGCTCCAGAATCTCAAAGTGAACCTAGGGTCCCTATCCGACACAATGCTTGACGGTACACCATGCAACCTTACAATTTCCCGGGTATACGTCTGAGCCAACTTTTCCATCGAGTCCCTTACGTTCACTGGTATAAAATGCGCTGTCTTGGTCAGTCGGTCCACTACCACCCAAATTACATCCTTGTGTGACATGGTCATCGGAAGACCAGTCACAAAATCCATAGTCACCTCGTCCCATTTCCACTCGGGGATTGGTAACGGTTGCAGTAAACCTACAAACTTCTTATGCTCCACTTTAACCTTTTGGCACGTCAAGCAGGTTGTCACATGCTGAACCACATCTCTTTTCATTCTAGCCCACCAATATTTCTTCTTCAGGTCATAGTACATCTTTACCTCCCCAGGGTGTATGGTATACTTGCTCTTGAGAGCTTCGGCCAGTATCCTCTTCCTCAAGTCTTGGATGTCAGGCACACAAATCCGGTTCTTGAAAATACAGTACCCCCTTCTCGTCGGTCTGGAAATCTCTTCCTCCCCTCGCGGTCTCTTTCTCCTTGAAGGTCTGAAATTCAACACTGTCCTGTTGGGCTCATACAATTTCCTGATCCGGATCGGGTTTCAGGGCCAAGTTGCTCACACAAATCTTCCTCTCTTGAACTTCTACCTCTTGCTCCAGGATTTCCTGGACTGCCGACACCTCTTGCATTCTCAAGTGGGCTATCTTAACTTTCTGACTCAACGCGTCAGCTACCGCATTCGCTTTGCCTGAGTGATAATTAATAGGACACTTATATTCCTCCAGAAACTCCATCCATCTACGCTGTCGAAGGTTCAAGTCCTTCTGCGTGAAGATATACTTCAAACTCTTATGGTCAGTGAAGACTTTATATTAGGCACCGTATAAATAATGTCGCCACTTCTTCAAGGCAAACACTATGGCTTCCAGCTCCAAGTCATGCGCTGGATAATTAGCTTCATGCGGCTTTAGCTTCCTAGACGAATAAGCTATGACTTTCCCTTCCTGCATCAGCACATCTCCTAGACCTTCCTTGGATGCATCCGTATAGAGTGCATAGGACTTGTCAGCCTCGGGTAGGCTCAGTACAGGTGCTGAAATCAACCTCCTCTTAAGCTCTTGGAAGCTCTTCTCGCACTTCTCACTCCAAGTAAAAATGACATCCTTCTTCAACAGTCGCGTCATCGGTGAAGCCAGAGTAGAAAATTTTTTAATGAAACGCCGATAGTACCCAGCCAACCAAGGAAACTTCGTATCTCGGTAACGTTCTCCGGTTGTTTCCAATTTGCTACGGCTTCCACCTTGGCAGGGTCCACCTTTATCCCATCCTTGGATATCACATGGCCGAGAAAGGATACCGAGCTTAACCAAAACTCATATTTACTAAACTTGGCGAAAAGCTTGAATTCCCTCAGCTTCTCTAGGACCAACCTTAAGTGCTCCGCGTGATCCTCCGGATTCTTGGAGTAGATTAAGATATCATCGATGAAGATAACCACGAACTTGTCCAAATATGGTTGGAAGACGCGATGCATCAAATCCATGAAAACTGCCGGTGCATTGGTTACACCGAACGGCATTACCACAAATTCGTAGTGGCCATACTGCGTGTTGAAAGCAGTCTTAGGAATGTCTTCTTCCTTAATCCTCACCTGATAGTATCCTTGCCGTAGGTCCAGCTTCGAAAAGCAAGCGGCGCCTTGAAGTTGATCGAACAACTCGTCGATCAAGGGTAGAGGGTATTTA
Source organism: Voacanga thouarsii (assembly GCA_026120185.1). NCBI lineage: Eukaryota > Viridiplantae > Streptophyta > Magnoliopsida > Gentianales > Apocynaceae > Voacanga > Voacanga thouarsii. The sequence goes on from JANUWF010003370.1 coordinate 2,643,649, forward strand.
TTCTTGATCGTTAAGTTGTTCAATCCTCGATAATCAATGCATAGCCTCAGGGTACCATCTTTCTTCCAAACAAACAACACCGGGGCTCCCCACGGTGACGTACTCGGTCGGATGTAGTCTTGTCTCACCAATTCTTCCAATTGCTCCTTTAACTCCTTCAGCTCCGTCGGTGCCATCCGGTAGGGGGTTCTTGACACTGGTTCTACTCCGGGAATCAGGTCCACGGTAAACTCAACTTCCCGTTCAGGGGGTAGAGAAGTGAGCTCAGTAGGGAAAAAATTCAGAAAGTCTTTTACCACTTCTATACTCTCCAAGGTACACTGATCCTTAGGTTTGTTTAGGAGATATGCCAAATATCCCGTACATCCTTTCTTGAGCAACTTCTGGGCCTTAGCACCAGTAATCAGAAATTTCAGTTCCTTCGTTTGACTGCCGTTGAATTCAATTACATCCCGACTAGGTCTCACAAACTGCACCGTCTTGATCGTGCAGTCCACACGAGCTCCGTGCTTCGACAACCTATCCATGCCCAAGATCAGGTCGTAATCATCTATGGGCAAAATTATGAGGTCGGCCTCCAAAATTTCCTTTCTTACCTAACTCCACAACTCCCCATTTTCTTACCCGCTTCTACCACCTTTCCTAAGGGTGAGCTTACTACTAGGGTATAGGGTAATTCCTTTCCTTCCCAACCCAGATATGATGCACATACTTTGCTTACGTAAGAGTGTGTGGATCCTGGATCTATCAAAACATTAACAAGACGACCTTGGATAGAAAGGTTACCTTTGATCATGGCAACATCCGCTCCGACTTCTTCTCTGTTCAGGGCAAAAACCTTGGCCTTCACCTGAGGCTTCTGGCCTCCTGTTCCCACTGGTCCAGCAGTAGCACCTCTATTGATCCCCATTAGCTGGGTTGGGGCTGTCTGCCCGATCCTTAAGGGTTTAGGGCAGGAGTACCTTAGATGACATGGGTCTCCACAATGGAAACACCTCCTTACACTCCCGTTGCCCCAGCAATTCCTCTCAGTGTGGCCCTGTTTTCCACACAGTCGGCAGTTCAGGCTACCTTGCATCGGTCCAACCATAGGCATTTGAGGCTGTTTGCTCCGATTTCCCCACGGCATAGAGCCCGTGGGTCGCTTGTTGCTTGAAGGCCTCATGGGTGGACGATTCGGTTAGAAGGGTCTGTTCACCGGTCGATACCGATCTTCATTCTCCGTCCAAGAAGCTACGTCCACGGCGGTGGTGTACGACGTTGGCGGTGATGGGGCCAATGCCTTTCTCAAATTGGGCCTCAGCCCCTTCACGAACTGCCGAGTACGCTTCTGCTCCATGTCGACTAAGCATTTGCAGTACTTGGACAACTGCATGAACCGGGCCACATACTGAGCAACGGACATGCCCCCCTGCTTGAGGGTTGGAACTTATCCTCCCTCTTCTCAGCTACCCATCGAGGAATGTAATCGGCACGGAAAGCTTTCGTAAAGTCGTCCCATGTCCATTCCTGCTCCTCTCTGTCCCAGTCACTCCATACTCGCTGCCACCATGCCCGAGACGGTCCCCTCAGCCGAAAAGCAACAAACTTCACCATCCTCTCTTCTGAGTACTGCAAGGTAGCAAAAATATCCTCCATCTGTTCAATCCACTGCTCGGCCTTCTCATCCTGCTCCACCTCCCCCTGGAATGTGGGAGGTTGGAACTTCAGGAAACGCTCCAGGGCCTCATCCTTTCCCCGCGGTGGTTTCCTAGCCACCTTATCCACCTTCTTTGTTAGGTTCTGTAGGATGGAGGCCATCTTGTCGAAAGCCTGACCCATGGTCATATCTCGTGATCTCTCCAAAGCTAACTCCTGTTTTGGTGGCAAGTGCTCTTCCATGTTGGGTGTGGAATGATGCATCTGCTCAAATTCCGGAGTGGAGGACGCATTTTCCTGCACAGTTCTGCTATGTACGACTGTTATGCGTGTTGGTGCCATCTTTGATCACATTCACTTAAGGTCAGATAATTACCAAGGGGAAAAGAGTATGCTTAGGTGCATGATCAGTTAATAGCAATGTTATCCACTCATTTTAAAAGAGAATTTGATGATGTTATGCAGGGAGAAATCAAGTAATAACTAAAACTCATGCTTCCGTAGAAAATAAGGGGTTATCACATGCGATACCCTGTTATTTAGTGAAATAATAAAGCCCTATAAGCAACATGCTTCTTTTAAAAGAAATAAACAAAAAAAGGAATGCAAATCCCGAAGGAGGAAAAGTAAATGCTGCTGGTCTTCTATACCCGACTATCCCTAGTTTCAACAGAGGCATCGGAGTCGTCAAAGGCTGGTTCCACAAAGCCACCCTACGGAGCTATCCGATCTTCCTATGTAGTCCCCTAGCAAAACCAACACTTTCCCTTGACTGCCCTGACTCACCCTCACGGCCCCTCTTGGCTCTCATGGCCGTCTCATAAAGCTCATCCAAAGCTAATCTAACCGCACCCTTAGGCGTAGGCCTCTCATTCCCCGAGTCGGATGGATCAAGCAACCCCTCTCTCCTTAACTTGGCATCTATTCCCAGTCCATATCGGAGTCCACACCCCTTAGGACCCTCTTCTAGCTTCCTCTTTCCCTTATCTACCACTCCTAGAGCTGATTGCCTAAGTTCCCCTTCTCCCAGGGCAACTTCATCCCTCGGCCTAGGTTCCTCACTACAGGACTCCTTAGGGTCATAGCAAGCAGGAGTTCTATCAACTTCTCCTATCTTCGGGGTTCAGGGAACCTCCATTGCCTCCTCATCCTCTTCCTCTATCCCAACCATCTCCCCTTCACTCTCACCGTCTCCCTCGATCCCGAGCTCATCTACCTCCCCCTCACTCAACCCGCCATCTCCTCATCTTCCTCTCCCTCATTGGCAAACTCTGCAACCTCCCTCTCATCATCCCCCTTGTACTCTCCTAGGCTCCCTTCGACCTCTATCTCCGCCTCAACCACCAGGTCGTCTAGCACTGGCGGCTCATGCTCTCTCTCCGAATCAGACAAGGGTGGCTCAGCTACGGGTAGTAGGGCAGGTGGATTCCCGCAGCCAGCGGGCCAGTCTCTGACAGCCGATACAACTCTTTTGACCATCCTATAAACAAAAGATAACAATTAGTACCAGATCAAAATACTTTAGAAAATAAAACCCAGTAAGTCCAGTAATTGCCTAAACCTAGGCACTGATACCACTTGTAACACCCCACTACTACGTACCCTAAAAGGGCGGGGATGTTGCCCCGTCCCGTAGGACAAGGGGTCTTTAAAACGAGGTATAAAATGTAAAGGCAACTCCAAAAGAGTTAACTTAGATAAATAGAGAAAAACTCTTATTACATCCGGCTCAAATTGGAGCAATACGAAATAAAACAAATATCGTTCAGAAGCTTAAACAACAACTGGCTCCTAGAACAAAATGGGGGAAAAAAACAAAAGCTTCAACTATCACATGCCTCGCTGGCTCATCACAATCTATCTCCTGAAAACATGATATAAAATAGTGTGAGATGAAATCTCAGTAAGTCCTATGTGTGCACATGATGTTTCAAACAGTTTGTGTATGCATAGTGGAAAACATTTGCAGAAATACTTGGCAAGTCATAAATACTTTCTTTTCGCAAGGAGTTGGTTTTTCTCATAATCACACTTTATACAAAACAAATCATCCACTCAAATAAACAATCATGTTACCACACGTTGGGCTCCATGAGGACAAGGCACCACACTTTGTGCGCCTTGCCGGGACCAGGTTACCACACGTTGGACGTTCTGATCAAGGTTAGTGTACAGCTCACCGGGTGAGATACTCCTTCTCCTTTACACCCGACAAAACCATCCGGGTGTCCATGCGGGGAAAATAAATAATACCTTACCAGGTACAAATGCTAGCTCGGACCAGCCTGACCAACCAATACTGTCGCATCTTCAAGCTGAGTTTATCTTCTGGAGGTGGCCTCCTGCCAGAAGACCTACTCTAGCCCTCCAAGACTAGTATTGTTAGCCTACCCTTATTGAGTACTCAACAAACATATCCGTCAATTCCTGATTCAAAATTTCCATACCTTGGCTTTGTACAACGTGGTTTTCTTTAAAAGAGTTTTCTAAAAATTTGGGAGAAAGAATAGTTCTGTCGATAAAATCATTAGTTTGACAAAATCGTTTAAAGAATAAATATCCACGTCTACAACCCAAGCGAACATAGTTTAACAATAGCTTCACAAAGCTTTACAACATAGACTTGCCATTATAAATATTTAACAAAATAGTTTATGCAAGGACTTACTTGATATGCCTCAAACAAATGAGATAAAATCATAGCATGCTTTCCTCAAATATCTTCCTGATCTAAAACCATATAATATCATGATCAGGGTCTCAATCGATTCGAACATGCTCTAAACTCATTTATTCCCATAACAATTCACAATCCACTATCTAATTCCTAATAAATTAACCAATCCCCAAAGTTCATATTTTATGACCATATATTCATCAAAGACATGAATTATTATATCAAAAAGGCTTGACTTGACCATCGCAACTCATATCTATCACTACCACAGTAAAATATGGCATTGCTATGCATCGAATATGCTTGATTAATTACTCGTCTCAAAATACCCATTCATCATGCTAATGGACATCATCAACCATATTAAACCTTAATTTCGACATCAAGGGTAAGGATTCCCTTACCTTGCGACAACCGGGTTAACAAGATCTTGATGCTCCTATGGTGTTCGTCCCGAGTTCATTCGAGTAGAAGGGAAAAGCTGCCTTCTTTCCTTCCTTTTGACCGAAAGCAGGTAAAAGAGGTGAAATAAGCCTTTAGGTGGCGTGATTCAAGGGAAGGAAAAGAGAAGAATTGATGGAAGAAAGGAATCAAGAGGTTAAGATGGTTTTTTCTTACCTTAGACTGTGATCGGTTTCTTGCTAGGAATTGTTCTTGTGATTTTCGAAAATTGTAGAGAGATTCTTGCTGGAATTTTCATGTGGAATGGAGAGGGTAATCGACTACTATGATTTAGGGTTAGAGAAGATTGGTTTAGGGTTAGATGGTGGTATTGAGAAAGACTCCTACTGGCTTTAGGTTTCGTGGACAGCAAGGCTGAAAATTGCAGCTTGTTGTGCACCTTGTTGCTGCCGAATTTGGGAAGGTTTATGAGGAGAAAATATTTTGCAATTGCAACCTTATTCTGGCCAAAATATTGCTCAAGAAAAGGGTTGTGTGTGTTCAGGTTGTTTTGGCCAAAACAAGGAAGAGTTTGCACAACTTTTGGTAGCCGAAAATCCTGTGCATGTGTAGTAGTTTTTGGGTGAATGTGTGTAGACCAAATGAGAGAAAATCCAAGCTGTTTTAGTTGCTATTCTGTCCACAATTCAGAGGGAAAATAAGGAGTTCTTTTGGAATTGAAATTGGCCAATTCAATAGGGAGTTTTAGTAGTGTTTGGAGTGCAGAATTTTCGGTCATTGCCCTAAGCAAAGCTGGCCGAAAATTCTGGTAGGAAGTTGTCGAAATTCCTGGGTAGAAACTGGCCGAAATTCCAGAATTTTTGGTGAATAAAATCTGATTTTATGCGGCTAAGGTAATCCGAATTGATAAGGAGTGTTCTAGGTGTTTTGAGTTAGGGTTTGAAGAGTTGGACTGCACTTAGGAGTGCTGGAATTTCGAACAGCTTGTGCTTGCGCAAGGCTGCCGAAATTCTGCTACGAAAAGGAAGCAAAACCTAGTTAAAGTAGGATTGAAATAAAATATGATTTACTAAAGGATTTTGGATAAGATTTCCTAGTGTTGGAAGAGTTTGAGTTGGGCTAAAACTCCTTCAAAAAGTGGCGGAACCTAGCTGGAAAATATTTCAGATTTTTAGCTAAGGTTCTAGGTTCAAAATCCACAAGGTATCCAACTAGAAAAATATCACTTTAATTCCAATTATCCATCACAAAATCTAGTAAGTCAAAATCAAGTTGGAATTTAGTTATTCAGCTAGGGTTTTTTTTTTTTTTTCGAAAATCAAAGGGAACAAAAGATGAAAATGACAATAAACTTTATTCACATCGAAAATCCTTGAATTTAGGAGATAAATATAGAGACTTATTTCCTTAGAAAAATTGCGCTGAAAATTCACTAGGATGGCTAGGGTCTTTTCGGCCAAAACATGGAGGAGTCTAGGAAAAAGAATTTTCAAAAAGAAAACTAAGATTCGCAAGAGGTAAGATTCGAAGTCGGGTCACCAAAGAAAATAACCAACCTCCCCGGTATTCCAAACCAACTCCAATGCTAATATTTCTCTAAGAAATTCTTTCCACCCTAATTCTCATCCTTCCATCTCCTCGACTAAACTTCACTTAACCAACTCTTAGACAACACAATTATTTCACACCAAATAAATCTAATGCAAAAGCAACTTTGAAAATCACACGCACCGATACAAGAAAAATTTTAAGATAACACGCGAAATGCAAAATGCTATGCAATGCATGACCTTTTTCCCCATAGTCAAAGGTGGTTTTGGGCGGGGTATTACAGAATGTCTCGTCATAATCAATACCTTCTTCTTGATTAAATCGTTGGGCAACTAATCTAGCTTTATGTCTAATCACAACCCCATTTTCATCAAGTTTATTTCTAAATACCCATTTTGTACCAATAACAGGACGAACAAGAGGTCTAGGCACAAGTTTCCAAACTTGATTTCTTTTGAATTGATTTAACTCTTCTTGCATAGCAATAATCTAAAATTCATCATGCAATGCGAAATCAATGTAGCTAGGTTCAATAATTGAAAGAAGAGCAAAGTTGTCAATAAAATACCGTCTAGTTTTAACTCCATAGTTTGGATTCCCAATAATTTGTTCTTTGGGATGACCTATTTTGTATTTCTAGTCTTTTGGCAATTGTTGATTCATAGAATCTTCAGTTTGTTCTTTTCCTTATTCAGCTTGCAACTCTTCAATCTCTTCTTCTTTTGCTTGAGTGTCTAGAAATGGAGCTTTGAGTTGATCTAACTTAACTTCCTTTGAACTTTCTATATCATCGGCATCTCTTTTTGAAGTATAAATGTTAGATTCACCAAACACAACATGCACAGATTCTTCCACACAAAGAGTTCTTTTGTTGTATACTCTATATGCCTTTTTGTTATAAGAGTAACCGAGAAATATGGTCTCATCAGACTTGCTATCAAAATTTCCAAGATTATCTCGGGTATTTAGGATAAAACATTTACATCCAAATACTTTAAAATAAGAGATAGATGGAGTTTTGTCAAACATAAGTTCAAGCAGAGTTTTTCTCAAAAATGGTCTTAGCATAACTCGGTTTATTATATAGCAAGCTGTGTTAATAGTTTCTGCCCAAAAATATTTTGGAAGGATATTTTCACAAAGTATTAATCTAGCCATTTCTTGCAAAGTGCGATTTTTCCTTTCAACAACACCATTTTGTTGAAGGGTTTTTGTTGCTGAAAAATTGTGAAAGATCCATTTTCATCACAAAAGTGAGTAAATTCATTGTTACAAAATTCTTTGCCATTGTCACTTCTAATAGAAATTAGTTTGCATCCAATCGAGTTTTGGACACGTTTAATCAGTTTTGAAAATTCAGAAAAGGCTTCATCCTTTTGTCCAAGAAATAAAGTCCAAGTAAATCTAGAAAAATCATCAACAAGAGTACATATGCATATTTCTTACCTCCGAGACTAGCAGTCCTCATAGGTCCAAACAAATCCATATGAATTAATTTGAGTGGTTTTGAGGTAGAAATCATTTTCTTTGGTTTAAAAAAGGTTTTGATTTGTTTCCCAAGCTGACATGCATCGAAAATTTTATGTTTATCAAATTTCATTTTTGGCAATCCCTTAACAAGTTTTTTGAAGACAATTTATTTAGCAAATCCAAAGATACATGACCTAATCTTCTATGTCAAAGATAACCATCATTGTCATGTATGAATAGGCATCTAATTCCATTAACTACAAGGTCATTTAGAAAAAACACGTATACATTTCCCATATGTTTGGCAGTAATGATTGTTTCAAGATTTGCACTGTCAAGTATAGAATAAGAATCGTTTTCAAAGATGACTTGGCAACCATTGTCACAAAGTTGGCTAATGCTAAGCAAGTTATATTTCAAATCATCAATAAGTAAAACTTGTTTTATAATTGTCAAGGAACTTGTACCAATATTACCAATGCCGAGAATCTTTCCTTTCTTCTTGTCTCCAAATGTACCAAATCCTTCATTTGTGGTCAGAATATCCTCTAATAAAGCAGCGTTTCCAGTCATGTGTTTTGAACAACCACTGTCCAAGAGCTACTTGGTGAAGCCCAAAGACTGTGCCAATACATGAGAAGGAGGAATGATTTTGGTGCCCATAATATCTTAGGTCCATGAAGGTTAGTAACATTTCCTTTGATTTTCCATAATATAACTCCATTGGATTCCACTTTTCTTTTAATAAGACATCTTGAAACTATATATCCCGGTTTTTAACAATATGTGCAAGCTTTGTGTATACTGTAAGATAGAATAGTTTTAACATATTGAGACTTGTTCTTTTTGTTCTTATTCTCATGTTCATATCATAAGCCATTTTGATTTTCAGCATAAATAAATCTGGGCTTGTAAATTTTGTCTTTATCCTCATATCTATATCCTAAGCCATTTCGGTTTCCAATTTGATGTTGAGTTCTAAGTAACTTTTCCAGATTTCTTTTATCACTTGTGAATTTTTCAATGCAATTGGTAACATCATTGACTCTAATTTTCATATCATCAAAAATGCTAACCATACCTACAAGAGTTTGAATTTTATCAAACAAATTTTTATTTTCCAAAGATGCATATTGCAAAGCAATCATGATCACATCTTTCTCAATGATAGCACACATATGTGACTCAAGAGACATTTTCTTATCATTTAACAATACATCGTTATCTTCCATTAAACATTTAACCTTCAACTTCATTTCTTTATTTTTTCTGGACAGTTTTTTTAATTCATAAAACATATCACTTAACAACTTATTTGGATCAACATGCTTTTCAGTCATAGATATAAACGAATTAGGCATGAAATTAGATGTAGAAGAGTTTACCTCATTTTCCAAAGCCATGAAGCATATGTTGGCATTTTCTTCTTCAGAATCTACATCTTCGGACTCAGTTTCATTTAAGTCCCAAGTTCCCATCAATCCTTTACCTTTCTTTACCTTCAGATCTTTCTTCTTTTAAAACGTTCTTCCTTTCTTACTTTTTGCAATAGGATAGACGGCAATAAAGTGATCAATGCTTTTACATTCATAACATTGAGGTTTGAATCCTGAGGCTTGTCCTTTCTTTCTCATAAATTTCCTTCCTCTTTTGTAGTTTCCTTTGTTGAACATTCTTCTAAATTTTTTTTGCTATCATCCCCAAATCATTATTTTCCATTTCCATGCCCTCACTGCTTTCCGATAGGCTTGCTTCTTTATCTTCATTTTCAACTTTCAATGCTATCCCTTTTTTGCCTCTATCATGATCATTAGATTCATGAAATCTTTTAAGTTTCATCTCATGAGATAGAAGAGATCCGATCAGCTCTTCAGTAGGTAAGGATTTTAAATCCTTGGATTCTTCTATAGCAAGAGTTTTAGGCTGCCAACTTTTTGGTAAAGCATCTAAAATTTTTTGATTTTGTTCCTTAAGGGAATAAACATTCCCATAAGCTTTAAGACCATTTGAGATATTAGTGAATCTCATGAATATATCGGTGATGCTTTCATTTGGCTTCATTGTAAATAATTCATAGTCATGAATCAGAAGCCCTAGTTTTGATTCTTTGACTTAGTTTGTCCCCTCATGGGTAACTTCAAGTAATCTCCACATTTCATGTACTCAGTCACATCAAGTGCACAACATAAAATGTTCATAACTTGAAATTTTAAAGTCAACTTAGTATTGTCTTCCATACTAAACTCATCATTCTATTTTGGTAAATTTATGCCATGAATCATCTTTGACAGAATAAAAGGACCATTTTCTATCAAACTCCATAACTCAAAGTTGATAGAACACACATAAATTTTCATTCTATTTTTCCAGAAAGTATAGTTGTTTCCATTGAATAAAAGAGGATGATTCGTTGAAGACCCTTCAACATATGGAAAAGAGGATGAACTTGCAATTAAGATCTTTTCTACAAGGTTGTTAAACTAAGAGTATGTAGACCAAGCTCTGATACCAAATGAAAAACCTTAGAGGGGGGTGAATAAGGTTTTTGGCAAACTAAAAAAAATAAGAATAATCCGATACGCAGAATAACAATGATCATCAAGATTCTTGAACTAACTTTATAGTAACAAGGAAAGCTATCCAAGAACTCTTTGATATATATATATATATATATATATATATATATGTTCAGATTCAGACTAGAAATGGAAATGCAATTCAGTAATAAAAGAGAGAAGACACGGTATGTATAGTGATTCGATCCTTTAAGATCTACATCCACTACCTTAAGCATACACTTAAGGATTTTCAACCAAATTTTATTTACTCCACTTAATGAAATCAAACATATGAGAGGATCACCACACTAGGTTTTTCAAAACCTCTCAAACAACAACAAGGTTCACCCCAACCGGTTTTACACCTCAACCTTGTACTATAATAGAGATTAAATATCAATAGAATAGTAAAGAGCTTACTTATTTGAGTAGATGTTCACTCAGATACAAAGCACAAATACTTTTACCATTGACACAAAATGAATTCACTTTGAAGCTTTTTGACAAAAAGAGATTTTTGAAAACGTTGGGCAATAGTGTTTCTTAGAAGAGTGTTTCAAAAATCTTGTGTCTAATCTTGTTTAGAGGCTATTTATAGAGCTAAAAAGTGAAGTGCCAACGGATATAAAAAAACGGCTATAACTTTCTGTTTAAACTTATCCGTATTTTGGACTGAAGTTTTGGATGACGATGCATCCAAAAGGTAAGCCCAAAATGGCGCTATTTTAGGCAGAAACATTTCAACACAATTTACAGGATTTTGGACGAATCTTTTGGATTCAAACTATTCAATCCAAAATTCTGAGATTTTCAAAAATGTTAAAATCTTCTCCTTTGGTGCTTCAAGGTAAAGTCAAATGAATCAAAAGATAAAGAGACATAGAAATTAATAGAAATACCTTAATAACACTTCCTAGTCTAAAGTTCTTCTTATAAGGACTTCTTGATATGCTGCTCCATATACTTTAATCTTCTTTTTTTATCTTCCATACTTGAATTCAATCACGAAAGAGTTGCCAAATAATCATATCTGAATGCCTTAGAAGAATAGAGGTCAAACATGTTCTATCAGAATAGATTACACAAGTTCATATCAACATTTGTCATAAGTCAAAACATATGAGAAAGCCTTTAGGGCTAACAGTTTGATAGAGCAGTAGTTGATTTAGGTGAATATGGGGTGAAATATTATGATATCATGTTATGTTAGACCTAGATCCATCTTATGGTTGGTTTAAGATGAAATCTTTTGATTCATACAGGGTTATTATATGGATTTAATGATAGTTGAGTAAGGGAGTTATCATGCTGATTAGTTAAATTAGGTATATGCATGCATGATGATGAGTAGCATAATGAGAAAAGGTTATGGGCATAGTTTATTAAATTGATGCGTTTAGATGCCAAGGTTGATCTATGGGATCATGGGGATTCATGTTGCATGAAATAATAGTGGATAGCCTATATGCACTATTTCAGTTCAACCAAAGAAACATTGATTCTAGATAAGGAAGAAAAGTAAAAAAGAGATCAAGCGTTGCCTTGGTTGATTACTGAGAATATCCAAGTAAGTCTCTGCATAACTACTTTGCTAAATATTACATGTTTATGTACAATAATATTTGAAATGGTGTTAATATAATGATTAACATAATGATCGGAACGTTGGTTGAATATGATGAATTGTACTATGGTATTTTGAACTTGGTTTGAGAACGTGGTCATTTTATTCTCTAAATGATTTTATCAAATCTCAACTTTTAAACTGAAAATGATTTCTTTTCTTTATTAAACGTTTTGGAAAACTTATTGTGAAAAACCACATTTTACAAAGATAAGTAATCAACGATTGTGAAAACAACGGAAATGATTCTACCCCTAAATAGGGAGTGTTGAGTACTCAGTGGGGGAAGGCTAGTGGTGCTAGGCTTGAAGAGTTAGGGTGAGTCTTCTGGTAGGAGGCCACCTCCAGAAGATGAACTCAACCTGGAGAAGCAACAGTACTACTTAGTTAGGCCGATCCGAGCTAGCATATTAGTCTATGTGGACTTGTTTTATCCGGGTTAGATAACAGGTGTGTTGGGTGTAGAGATGGATGAGTATCTCACCCTAGTGGGAGGATCCTGGCCCATTGTTGAAAGGTTACATTGGGACGCTATTATGGTGGTAGCCATGATATGCATTGTAATACTATTGCTTGAATCATTGTTAATCCCTACATAATGAACTTATGATTATGATGAGATGATAATTTATTAAGAACTGATTTAGATATGATGAGTAATGCTCTTTTATGATTATGATGAGATTATGATTTATTGAGAATTGCTTTGGGTATATGAGCAATGCTCCTTTAAATAATTGTTTATTGATGAAAAAGTCTTGCAAACATGATTTTGTAGTTTTGATAAACTTGCATGCACGAAATGTTTATATATGATATTCGCACACACGAGACTTACTGAGATGTCAATCTCACACTATTTTACATCACGTTTTTAGGAGAGTGCTTTTATTGAGAAGGTTGAAGAGATAGAGGACCTTCAGTTTATTTATTTCTGCTTTGTATTTCGTTTGAGAGATGATTGTCAGTTTTAGATTCTCAGACTTGTATAAGTTTTAATTTTGGTTGTAACAAGATTATCGCATGATTTTATTTAGCCATTTTCGCTCCTTTTGTACCTCGTTATAAAGACCCCTAGTCTTTTGGACGAGGTGACATCCCGCCTATTTCGGTACGTAGGTAGTGGGGTGTTGTAAAATGCGATGTATATGTTGAATATATTTTAACTGATGAACAACTCGCTAATATCTTTACAAAATCCCTGGGTGAAGAAATATTCAATAATCTTAGAAGAGGTTTAGGAATTACAAAGATCATGTAACTGACATGTTTGCACAAGAATTTTTTATTTTTGCAAAACCACTGAAGACACAGCTTTTGGACGCAACATTTAAGTCAAAAACTCACTTCCAAAATACTCTAGAAAAATTTCTATTTGGATGTACATTTCAGATTGGGCTTAAATCTAAATCGGAATCATGTTTGATGCTTCATATTTTCTTTTTAAAATATCTGCTTCCAAATTTTCATTTTTGAATTTCAAAATGTTAGTGCTTTTCACAAGATGCCCTTTGAAATCTTTGATGAAAATGGCTTTTTCAATGTACATGAGTGTACTTACTATCACTACTTCCTAGGAACTCACAAAGGACTTACTCCCCTTTCTCTCTCCTGAAATCTAAAACCGACCATCTTTCTTTTCTTCCTCAAAATCCTCTGAGTTTTTTTTTTTAAAACAACTGATCTTTCAAACCCTCATCCTCTGACAACAATGGAAAAAATAAAATAAATCAAATCGAAACCAAAGAAGGTCTGAAAAACATCTCCAATGATGAAGAAGAAATCATCAACAACAAACAAAAGAAAAGAAATTACTCCAGAATTCTCAACTTCGCATTATGACTCCTCTAAATCAACGCCAGAATAGGAAAGTTTCGAAACCTAGGTACCTCACTTTTTAGACTCAAAAAGTGAATCAGATTATAATGAATGGGTTTCAAGAAATCAAACTGTGATTGTTGCTATCGGGTAAATCCATCGTCCATTTTGAATTTTTCCAATATGTTAAATATGTTTGAATCTGTTAGCTGGGGAAGTCTACTATCCATTGATGAAAAATTGTTTACATCACTCATTTGGGAATTCTATGCTAACATAAGAAAAAGGTGACTTAAGGGAACTGGAAGAGGGTTTATGATCAGATAGTACACCTCTAGAGTCGAGGGAAAAAATATCGAGTTTGACCACCGCCTGTTAAACCAAATGTGTGAGGTTAGAGATGGAGGAATTCAGTACTTTAAACTGAATAAATTTCCAAAAGGAACTAACATGTTCGATTTAAAGAAGTTTGAAGAAATGTTTGCTGGTGGAAGGAGTTTCAAGAACTTTAGTGACAGGAACACAAGTGGCTAAATAGATAGGGTAGGATCCTACACCACATTATCTCAACCATGGTGGTCCCAAGCTTCGGTCCAAAAACCTCTATTAACATAATGCAAATAGTGATTAAGCTAGCACTAGCTGAAGGTAGGTAAATAAGTTTTGAGTTTTTAGTTGTCAAGTTAATGATACAGACCAGAAAAACCTCTAGCAAGGCACCGCCTTAGGGAAATTTACTGACGAAATTATTTAGGCATTTTGATGTTGATCTAAATTTAGTCCCGTCAACGCCCTCAAAAATGAATGTATAATTCTTTGAGTCTTTTGACCACATGGGATATGTGAGATTGGAAGATGAATGGAAACTACTTCATGATGCAGCTAGTGATGAAAGGGAAAAATTGTTGAAAGTGAAGGCAAGAATGCCCCTTCTGTTGGAGCCAAAAGAAAATTTGAGGTAGAATTTCAGGAAGAATCCTCTACCCAAGGAAAACAACAAGCTTAGGACAAAGGATTAACTGAAAGTATTTTGGATGCCATCAATTCTCTGGCTGTTAAATTAGATAACCTTACTCCAGACTGACTGTTGTAGAGGAAAAGGTAAGAATGGATGAACCGATGTCTACTCCATCAGCACCATCTCCAGCAAAGGCAACTGTAGATAAAACAGTCCCTAAGGCCAAAGAAGAAATTGCAAAAGAGCAAAAACTGTTGAGGAAGTGACAGCCCCTGCACAAGGCAAAGAAGAATCCTCACATCAAGAAGATGTAGCACCCCTTGCTCCTTCTGAACCTCATGTCTCTTTTGGGAAGAAGCAAAAATATGTGGCAGTCAAGTATAAATCAAGTCATATTACTGGACAACACTCCAGAAAAGGTGTCAGGTCCAAGATTGAGACAGTTCACATCTCCAAAGTGACCGGATCAGTAGACTGAACTCCAGTTGTCCTCTACCAAAAGCAACTCTTACTGCTTCCTTGAACACTTTTATTTTCTGCTCCAATATCTGAACAATTTATTTTCTATCTTTTAACTACTATCTCTACTCAACTTATGAATGCTTCATATATATATAATTATCACTGCTTCATATATTTACTTCTTTCTATCCATTTTGATTGATGACAAAAGGGGGAGAAAAATGGTAGCTAGTTGGATTGTGATTATTGTGCTAATATTAATGTGTGGTATGTGTGATTGTTGTGCTGATTGTAATAGTTGTGTGATTATTGTGCTGATATTAATGTGGTATGCACACATTATGAAAAATGGCAGCAATTTAATTAAACACTACACTGTGTTATGGTGCTATGCTCTCTGTGGCTATATTGTTAACTCTGCATAGTTGATTAACTGTTGAAGAAACTAATGGTTGTGCGGTTTTTGTGGTCTGAATTGATGTTCTGCAAATAGATTCATACACTGATTCTGAATGACGTTAAGATCTTGTGATTCTCTCTATGAAATTCATAACAGGATTTGGATTTAATTAAATTGCATGTTGTGAAAATTTTATTGGTTTATGATCTGTGATCACAGTTTACTGATTTCCAAAAGGAAACCAGTTTGATATCCTATTTTCTATCAAAGGTGTTCTCTTTAGGCATAAAGGTATCATTGAGACTGGAGTTGTTGGTAAATCTATAATATGTTTGTTATTAAAAATCTCATATAATAAAAATAAGGATGTATTAAAAATCTCATATAATAAAAATAGCGAAGATGAAGTTGATTGAATAAACTTACCTTGAAGGTGGTCTTGAGCCTTCACAAAAATACTGATTTTTTATCCAAAAGAGAGAGTTGGATTTTGGAGTTTGATGTTAAAAATGGTATGGATGGACTCATGGCAGTGAGTAGATGAAATCTGGAATTTTTTTGAAGGAGATTGAAGTGGTTTGGAGAGGTATTAGGTGAGAGAAGTAAGTAGGTGTTCTTAGTGTTCTATATGTGCTTGAAGGTTGAAAAGAATGGAGGGATTTCGAATTTGAAGTTGCCGAAATTCTGTGTGTGTAGTGGCCGAATTGTTTGTGTAGTTTAGGTAGATGATTTTTCTGGTTTGAAAGGAAAAGGAAAGGCTGGTTGTTGAAATCCTAAAAGAATATTTTTGGGAATCAAATTTGGAAACAAAATATAGCAAGAATATCTTTGATCAATTGAGAGCTTTTTGAAGCTATAATGGCCGACTGATTGCTCAGTGATTTGGCTGGATGAAAGCTGGTTGAAGAAGGCTAATGGTGACCGAAAAGAGGGGGTGCAATGGTGAAGGAAAGGTCTGGTTGTTTAAGGGTTATTTTATGGAAGTTTTCTAAATTAGGATGGCTATAATTTTGGTATCCAATCAATGCATGATTGGAGTAATTTGTTGGAGATATTTTAGGGCAGCTATGACTGGTTTTTGTGCAGAAGCTTAGGGAAGACAATTGGGTTCAGTTCATGGCTGTTCAAGAGAGGTTTGTGCAGAAAAAGAATGAAGTTTTGGCCAGGGCTGGAATAGGAAACAAAGCCTGGGAAAAAAATCCTGTACAGGTCTCACAAGTGCTGGAATTTTTCTGGGCAGCTTTCGCTGCCATTTCCAGTCAGATTGTAGAGAGTTTGAAGGGGCATTCAGAGGTCTTTTAAGTCTAGTTTCCAGCCTTCTTCATGGAGGAAAAACGTGGCTAAGGAGTAGGGAGAAAACTGGAAGAAAACAGCTTGGTTTAAGCTCATATATGCTGCGATTTTGCCAAGAAAATTTTCTAGTTTTGCACAGCATTTGTGCAGTCTGAATTTAGCCAGAAAATTTTAGATTTCAAGCTGCTCAAGAGAGCCATTTTCTGGCAGCATTTGGGAGGGAATGATGGCTAAAAATTTTGACACCTTGAAGGCACAAAAAGCTGGAAAATTTTCAGATCACTACATGAAGGAAAATGAACATAGCTAGAGTGAAGTTTTGAAGGTTCACTAGGGGAATTAATTCACTTGGAACCTTCCCCATCTCTTCCACATTTTCAGTCTATAAGATGTCTTTCATTTAGACATTTTGAACCTTCAAAACTACAGCACTTTACTGAAATTTCTAGAATGAAATTGGCTTGAATAAATTGAATAACTTAAGAAATTGAGAAGTAAGAAAAACTAAGGATCAAGAAAGGTATGAATTCCCTTAGGAATTTTTGTAGGGTACAAGAGTAGGATTAGGGTACTCCTATCATGTCTCCCCTAGGACATCACCTTTACCCTTCTCTAGATCACTCAAGGACGAAAATCAACCTTTCCCCTACAAAAATAAAATTTAATCATGCTAAAACTTCAATGAAGGAATTTGAACCCAAGACCTCAAGAATTAATTCTAAAGCTCTAACCACTAAACCACAACAACTCTTGTTCCTATTTTCTCTCTAAATATTTTTCCTATTTAATCCTCAAGCTATCTCCCTATTTTCACCTCAAGCAAAAATTACCATTTTGCCCTTCTTACTCAATGAACATAATTAAACCCTTGAGACTATAACACACAAATCCAAAGCATAGAAAATCATATAAAAATATATTTAAACATGCAATAAAATATGATATGCATCCTAACCCCCTTACTCTAAGGTTGGTTTCGACTGGGGTTTCACACACTAACCTTCTTATACACACAAGGTTCATCTTTATTTTGAGTGAAACCAAATTCTTTAATTGCCTCATCAAAATAGATGTTCCAACTTCTAGATGCTTGCGTATGCCTAAAAATAGACCTTTACAACTTGCAAACTTTTGTGACATCTTTGGATGTGAAACCTTTAGGCTGTGTCATATACACTTCTTTGATCAAATTTCCATTAAGGAAAGATGCTTTCATATCCATCTGCCAAACCTCATAGTCATAATGAACGACAAGTGCTAGGAGTATTCTTATGGATTTTAGCATAGTGACTGGTGAAAAATTTTCGTCATAATCAACACCTTGTTGTTGTTGATAACCTTTTGCAACCAGACATGCCTTATAGGTAACCACATTACCATCCACGTTGGTTTTCTTCTTGAAAGTCCATTTGTACCCTATAAGCTTGATTCCTTCGGGTGGATCAACCAAAGTCCATACTTGGTTGTCATACATAGAATTCATTTATGACTTCATGGCTTCAAGCCATTTGTTAGATTCTGAACTATTCAGAACGTCCTTGTAAGTAGTAGGCTCATCTTTTTCTATGAGCAATACATCATTGTGGTCACTTATGAGAACTCCATATCTCTTAGGCACCACTCGTATCCTACTAGACCTACGATTCTCTTGTGTGTTAGAAGGTTCATCAATAGGTGTGGGTTCAGACAGTTGATTAATATTTGTGTGTTCTTCTTGAACATCACTAAGTTCAAGCTTGCTCCCACTATCTCCTTTAAACATGTGCTCCTTCTCTAGTAAGATAGCATGTTTCAAAACAAAAACTTTATTTTTAGAAGGAAGATATAAGTAATATCCGAAGGATTCTTTCGGATATCCAGCAAACAAACATTTGTCAGACTTTCTTTCAAGTTTGTCTGACATTGCCCTTTTAACAAAAGCAGGGCAACCCCAAATCCTTAAATGAGATAACTTTAGTCTCTTACCAAAGAACAACTCATAAGGAGTGGAATCAACCACTTTTGACAAAACTCTGTTTAATATATAAACAGCAGTCTCTAGTGTATATCCCCAAAACGATTTTGGTAACTCTGCAAAAGCCATCATGATCCGTACCATATCTAGAAGGGTTCGATTCCTCCTCTGAGATACACCATTATGTTGAGGTGTATGTGGTGGAGTCTATTGAGATAATACCTCATTATCTCTAGGATAACATAGAAACTCTTGGCTTAAGTATTCACCTCCTCGATCGGATCTAAGAATTGTAATACTTTTACCAAGTTGTTTCTCTACTTCATTCTTGAAGTCTTTTAACTTGTCAAATACTTTAGACTTGTATTTCATTAAATACAAATACCCATATCTTGAATAGTCATCGATGAAGGTTATCGAGTAGTGATAACCTCCTCTTGCTTGTATAGACATTGGGCCATATACATCTGTATGTATTAATTATAATAACTATTTAGCCCTTTCTCCTTTTCTAGATGATGGAGTTTTAGCCATTTTTACCAAGTAAACAAGATTCGCATGTGTCATATGATTTAAAATCAAATGACCCCAAGTCACCCAGCTTGTATAATTTAGACACGTATTTTTCATTTACATAGCCTAAACGACAATGCCATAAGTAAGATGAGATTAAGTTATCTTTTCTTGTTTCTTTTCATTTATATTGAGAATTGTATTATCCATGTCTAGAACATATAAACCATTAACCAAAGTTGCAGAATCATAATGGATATCATTTAATGAAAAAGAACAATATTTATTCTTAAAATTTAAATAAAATCCAAATAAGTCTAAAAAAGTAACTGAGATAATGTTTTTCAATAAAACTGGTACAAAATAGTAATTTTGAAATTCTAAAATAAATCCACAAAGTAGATTAAGATGATAAGTCCCCACAGCTAGTGCAGCAACCTTTGCTCTATTTGCAGCTCACAGGTCCACATCACCCTTTTCCAGCCTTCTACTGCCCTTTAATCTCTGCAAATTACTGTATAAATAAGATCCACAACCAGTATCTAATACCCATATCTCATTATTAAAGGTAGTATTAATCTCAATCATAAACATACCAAGAGTAGAAGTAGAAGTTCTTGCAAGCTTCTCCTTCTTCTTCTTTTCCTTCACAGTCTCCAAGTAGGCTTTACAGTTGCTCTTCCAATAGCCTACCTTGCCACAATGATGACATGGGCCTTTATTGGCTACTTCCTTCTTCTTCACGCCTCCTTTGGGCTTGGTAGGATTTTTCTTCTTCTTTTTGGGAACTTTCTTCTTAGAAGATGAAAAAACCCACTAGCAAAATTGCCTTATCGTCCTTCTTCATGGATGATTCAGCAGTCTTAAGCAGATTGATAAGCTCAGGTATGGTTTATGTGGTTGCTAATCACAAATTGTGAAAAATTACTTGGCAATGATTGTAGAATTAAATCAACACTTAAATCGTGATCCATTACGAAACCAAAAGACCCAAGCTTTTCAATATAGCCCAAAATCTACAGTCCCTAAGTGGTCACTTAAGCACCCTCAACCATCTTAGAATGGAACAATTGCTTAGAGATCTCATATCTCTCAGTTCTAGCTTATTTATCAAACAGCTCTTTAAGATAGAAGATAATATTTTGAGCATCCATATATATGCTCATGCTATTTTTGTAACTCATGAGTCATTGATGCTAGCATAATACATGATGTAGTATCACTGTCCTCCTTGTACTTCTTGTGGACAGCATGCTCATCAGTAGGAGCATTTTAGGCTAGAAGTGGCGGAATAGGAGCATCTAGCACGTAGAGCAACTTTTTTTACTTGAAAATGATTTTCAAGTTTCTATATCAGTCAAAATAGTTTGATTCAGTGAGCTTATTTGTTTCCAAGATGCTACGTAGGTTTCCAAGATGCTAGTAGGTTTAGTTTGCCGATGTGATCTGGAGTTTTTGGAAGGGATTGGAGGTGTTTGGAGTGGTATTAGGCTTGGAGAATGGTGGTGTGTTCTTGGTGTTCTTGGAGAAATAGAGAGAATGGAAAGAAAGCTGGATGAAATTTGCTGAAGGATGTTGGCCGAATGGTTAGAGGAATTCTTGTGATTGAATTTTCAGATTAGGGGAAAGAGGGAAAGCTGGTTGTTTGAAATTCAAAAGGAGTAATTCATGGAGTGAATTAAGGTAGAAGATATGGTAAGAGTGGTTTGGTTGATGAA
Source organism: Voacanga thouarsii (assembly GCA_026120185.1). Lineage (NCBI taxonomy): Eukaryota > Viridiplantae > Streptophyta > Magnoliopsida > Gentianales > Apocynaceae > Voacanga > Voacanga thouarsii. The sequence goes on from JANUWF010003370.1 coordinate 2,664,685, forward strand.
GGTTCTTGGAGCTACTATGGCCAACTAGTTTTGTTGAAGTTTTGCGGAGATGAATGAGGTTTGTAAGAGCTATAAGGTGGCTGAAATTATGAGTGTAATGGTGGGAGGATTTCTAGTTGTTTGGAGCCTAATCCATGGAAGTTTTCATGGAGCAATTTGCTAAAATTTTGAATTCTAATTGGAAGCTTGATTAGAGTAATTGATGGAGTGATTTAAGAAGTAGCTATGGTGCTCATTCGTGTAGATCAATGGAGGGGGTGAAGAAGTTTAGTTCATGGTTGACTTAAGGTTAGTTTCATAGAAAGTTAAAGTGATTTTCGGACAAAGCTTGAAGAGGGAGCAAGGCTGGAATTTCTGGTTGTTCATTCAAATGGTTTGCTGGAATTTTTGTGCAGATTTTTTTGCAATGTTCCAGCCGACTTGCAGAAGGTTTGAAGGGGTATTGGAGGGTCCTTTAAGGCTGGTTTCCAGCCTTCTTTATGGAGGAAAGACAGAGATGGATTACTGGTTTGAAGGCTAGATGAAACAGCTTGTTTTTGGACTGCTCAGCTGCGAAACTATCCAGGTTTTTTTTTTCCTGGTTTGCTGAGCTTTGTGTAGTCCGATTTTTGGCCAAATGTTTCAATTTTCAAGTTGAACAAATTGGCTATTTTTCTGGTAGTATTTTAGTGAGAAAAATGCCTGAAGTTTTCGAAAGCTAGACTGGTCAATCAAGCTAGAAAATTTCCAGATTGCTACCATGAAGAAGATGAACACTTATGGAGTGGAGTTTGAAGGTTCAACCAGGGAGATTAATTCTCTTGGGAACCTTCCTTAACTCCTTCCCCATTTCCAACCAATACTCTATCCTCTAATAGTCATTTTCAAGATTCCAAGATTAATGAACCTTGCTGGATTTTCTGGAAATAAAAATGGCCTTCGAATAAATTGAACAACTTAATTGATAAAGAATTAAGGTAAGCTAGAGAGTAGAAGGACATGAAACCTTTAAGAATTCTTGTAGGGCATAAGAATAGGATTAGGACATTCCCTTCAAGTTTCCCCGAGGACAACACTCCTAGTTCTACTTATGGGAGACAAAGGTCGAAAAGTCCAACCTTAAACAAAATAAAATTTAATCATGCTAAAACTTAAATGATGGGATTTGAACTTAAGACCTTAGAGATTAATTCCAAAGCTCTAACCACTAAACCACAACAACTCTTGTTTTTATTTTCTTTCCTAAATATTCTTCCTATTTACTCCTCAAGCTATCTCCCTATTCTCATTTCAAGCAAAATTACCACTTTACCCTTCCTACTCAATAAGCACAACTTAAACCTTCTAGACTATAAGTCACAATTTCAAAGCACATATAAATCATTCAAATATATATATTCATACAAGAAAATATGATATGCATCCCGACCCCCCTTGCTATAGGGTTGGTTTTAGTTGGGGTTTCACAAAGTGTACCTGGCACCAGGTGGGTCAAACGTACCTAGCACCAGGTATGCTCTGGAGGCAAAAATTACCACTGTTCATCTTCTCCCCCAATTTTTTCTGCAAATTTTTCATGAACAACAATGAGATTTTCAGACCGTTCAAAATAATTTTGATATCAAGCATTGTTAATCAATATTAACAACCAACTGTAATATGCATCACAATTTAAACAACAATCTAAATTGTTGAATCAAAAGGTTGATTGCAGAAAAATCTAACGCTAAAACAGACTTATATGGAAATAACTTTTCAACCGTTTTTCAATGACCCAGAGACTCTTCAAACTAGAAAACCCAGACATGCCATACAAAGTAGTAGACATACAATCACCATGATCATACAGTTACATGCTCAATAACGATTTCAAAGCGATTAAAGACCCCTTAAAACACAAACACAATAGCTCTGATATCACTTTTGGAATTTCATCATACTTATCAAATAAGAACGCAGCAGAAATAACTATGAAATCCTTGTCCAAGGATCACATGTTTGAAATTAAAATAGGAATAGAGAAGGGAAACAGAGATTACCTTCTATAACAAAAACAAAAATTTTCTTGCGCCAAACAAGGAACCAATTCCTCTGTTTTGATTGTCCACCCAGTGCCACTACAATCCAAGAGTAGGATTGTCTATAACAATAATCCACACAAGGTAGAATTGATCACAAAGCCCACTCAAAACTATGCTACTAGAAGAGGAACAACTAGGTTTTAATTGGAGAAGAAAAGGATGAAGAAGAGGAATGTCTGCCTCTCTTATTTTTCCAACATTTGCACAAGGGAACAATTCTCATATTTATAGTTTTTAGTATTTGTGTTAATTACAATTAAGTCCTCCAAGATCCAATGTCTACAATTGGGCTCTTGACGTTTTTATAACTAAAATCAAGTCCCATGAATAATAACAAACTTATAATTCACCTATAAATATGTTTTCTTCTCTTAATTAACCCCATAATATTATCACATGATATATATTGAGCACTCAAACCTTTATTGTGTAATACCCCACCTTTTACTTTCAAATGGCTACTATTTGTAATAGGATGAGGAATTGTATCAACGATCAGAATAAAAGTTGATCGGTGTAAAGAGATGAATATTTTGGTATGATAATATTTGGGCAGGACATGGATATAATTATTAGATTTGTTCTACCCGTATCCTAAATCTTCGAAAAGCTATTATTATTAAAAAAAATATAAGAATTTGAGGGAATGTTGAGGAGAGAAATTGATCAGTGTGATGAAACACGCGTTTTGGTATGAATTATGCTATCCGGGTTACAGGGGGTTTTTTGGTAATTTTAACCGCGCCCGCGACTCTGATTGCAAATTTGAACAAATAAAGAAGGAATTGAAGAATTTAAGTATAGTCAATGGATTCAGTGGAATTTTTGGAGTTGAATGGTGAAGTAAAATATTTTTCCATTCCAGATCCGATTTTGGTCACTTTTGAAGAAAAATTCTAAAGTGCGGTCGACATTAAGACAAGCGGCGTAATATGATTGGAGGATGAAAACAAGTGTCAAAATACCATTGGGGAAGTAAGATATTTGTGGGATTATTTTATTTCCAAAGCTTATTGAATAAGATTAATAATTAAGGAAATTAATTAAATCAATCAATAGGAAAATGGTTGAAAATAAGATAGCCCACAAAGGTTGACTTTGTGACCAATCTTGGTCACAATTTGGACCAAGAAGTCCAAGAAAGTGGTGGTGAAAAATGCCTAAAGAAGAGCCTGAATTTTGGTACAGTGAAGGAAGAAAAGAATGGAGAAAATAAAAGAAAAATAGGAGATTTTGCAAAAACTTTAAAAGGAAGATTTTGACCAATTAATGAATCACTAGACCATGTAATATTTGGTAAAGAGAATGTTGGTGGAAGCTCTATTTTAACAGCTAAAAATGGGCAACATCAATACGAAAGAAGAAAGCAAGAAGAGAGAAAGAAAAAGGAAAGAAAAACTAGAGAAAATTGAGAGAAAAAGGAAAAAGAGAGAGAAAGCATTCCAAGAAGAGAAAAAGGAAGGAACTTGGAGCATTTTTAGCCTAGAGCAATCAATAAACAAGGTAAAAGTCTATGTTTCATGAATTAAATTTGAAGCATGAAGAATAAAGATTGTTTTGATATGAATTGTATTGAGAAAATTCATATGGATTGTGATTTATGTTTAGAAAATATCTATGTTTTGGGGTTGTTGTATTTGCTGTGCATGGTGGCACATTTGGAGGCATGTATGCTGTGTTTTATATGATGTTTGAAGGTGTTTTGAAGATGGTTTAAAGTGTTGCTCGTGGCTCCTAAAATGGAAGAAGGAAATAAGATAACAAATGGTATAATTGTTGAAGAAAATGGAATATTGTTGTTATTATTCAAAGTTGTTGGTTTTGTAGTCATTTTAAACATGAAAGATACTCTTTGTGTGTGACTGGAATCAAGAAGGATTATGTGATTTTTAGATGATAAACAAATGATTGAAATGATCAAATGACTTATGTGTGAGATAGGAAAGAAAAGAGAATGGATTAAGCGAAGGAAAGGAACAAAACAGAAATTCTGTTTTGGAAGAATGTTGTGCAGCTCTGAAGAAGTAATAAACTGAACAATACGGCTGTTTTTTTTTTAAACCCAAACCTGAATTGTAGCTAAATGTCTTAGGATCATTTTGGGACCAATTTTGCATGATTTGGAGTTGTGAATAAAAAGTTATGATATAAATACCAAAGGTTGTCATTTCAGTTACGGGACTGAAGTACTGAGATATTATGGACAGAACTGAATGAAGAAAAAAGGTAAAATGAGTATTTTGTGAATTGGAAATCATCAAGGAAGATCTTGAGAACATTTTGGAATTAGTTTGGCATCAATCAGAGTTGTAGGTTGAAAGTTATGTCCAAAACAAAATCATGTGTTAAAGCTGCAAAATTCCAGAATTTTGCTTAGAAAATGGTTGAACTTAAGAATGATTAATTATGCGATTTTTGATGAAATAAATGGAAAATATGAAGTGAATCCCTTGTATATGTAGGGATAAAGGATGTGGAAAAAGGAAAATGAAAGAATCGAACAAACGATGAAAAAATGTTGAGAACGGAAATTGAACGTTTTCCTTGACCGTCGGCTAACCGTCGGCCTCGTCGGCTAACCGGACGTAGGCTACTCGTCGGCTATTCTTTGACCGAACACAATTTGACCTAAAAACAATACTTGGTGTAGGTTTGTCAGTAAACAGCCAACAAAACGTTGAAAACGGTGGAAACAATGGTTGAACAGTCGTAAACGGAAAGAGTTTAGTTAGGACATGAGGTGAGTCCCTTGGATTTCTAAAATTCTTTCTAAAGGTAGTGTGCTTTGTTTTCCCCTGAAATGCTATGTTTTGTACCGTTTTGGAAATCCCTGACTATGTTTAAGGTTTGTCTGAGCAAGAATTATTTTATGCCATTTTGGGCTCAATTGAACATTATAATTGGCTTGAAAACCTTACTAGATGATTAACGCATAAATTTTGTGAATTTAGTCTTTTTTGGATTAAATATTTGGGATTTTCAGAAAATGGTAAATTTTGGAATCAGTATTCATAAATTGACCGAATGCCCTTATTGGAACATTTTATGGAAATATGTTTGGAAACTTTGAATTTAATCCTCTTTTGGAATTAGAATTTTAGATTTCTTGAAATGAGTTCCTTTTGGAATCGGGTATTTGGAAAATGATCCAAATGTCCTTATTAGAATGTTTATGAAAACTTTTGGAAACAAGCATACGGTAAATGACCGAAATACCCTTATTGAAACTTTTGTGAATACTTTTCAAATCGAATAAGGGTAAAATGACCCGAATACCCTCAGAAAGTCTTTTGGAATCAGGTATGGGTAAAATGACCTAAATACCCTTGGAAATGACTTTTGTGATCGAGTACGGGGAAAATGACCCGAATACTCTTGGAAACACGTTTTGATGTGTGAACAGAACTCTTTATCCTGATTCAATGATTTTGAAAATGATCTCTCGTGATGAGATTGACTTTTGAAAAAGGACCTTTTGATCCCTAAAATTGTTTTATTAGCCTGGTCTGCCATGAAATGAATTGATTGGCTCTGCGGAGCCTATGTGAATGATACAACAGCCCCACCTTTTAACTTTTGATTGACTACTATTTGTAATACGATGAGTATTTGTACCGATGTCCAGAACAAAAGTTGATCGGTGTAATGAGACAAATATTTTGGTGCAATAATATTTTGTCGGGACCCAGATGTAATTATTGAATTTGTTCTGCCCGTACCCTGAATTTTTGAAAAGCTATTATTATTAGCAAAAAAATAATTTAAGAGTACTCTGAAAAAAGAAATTGATCGTGCAATGAAATGCACGTTTTCGTGCGAATTATGCTACCCGAGGTATCGGGGGCATTTTCGCCATTTTCACCGCAAGGCAACTTTGACTACAAATTTGACCAAGTAGAAAAGGAATTGAATAATTTAAGTGTTACCAATGGATTCTGTGGAATTTTTGGAGTTGAATGGCAAAATAAAATATTTTTCCATTACAGACCCGATTTTAGACATTTCTGAAGAGAATAGGAAAATGCGGTTGAAAATGGGACATGTGGCTTCTTGTAATTGGTGGCCTAGGACAAGTGTCAAATAATAAGAGGATGCATCAAATATTCATGCATGCAAGGCTTCTTAAATAAGTTTTGCAAAAAAAATTAAGAAAAATGTGGAAAAATGCGAGATCGCGACACGTGTAAAGTAGCCACCATTCATTTAATTGAGAAAAATCTTATTGGTCATTATTTTGACCAAGAATGGTGGTGAGGAGGCTGGGAAAATCAGCCAAGGGCTTAAATGAAGAAGGAAGGAAAAAATAAGGAAGAAAAGGAAAGGAAAAATCAAGAAAAAATTGGAAAATGAGAGAGAAAATAGTGTTCTTGAAGAAGTTGGAGATTCTTGGAGCAAATTCAATCTAGAACACCTTATACACAAGGTAAAGTCCTATACTTCAATAATTAAAGTTGTAGATTTCATTACGGTGATCGTTTTGATAAGAATTTTAACATGAAAACGTGAGATTTGTGATGATTAAAATGATTATTGTGTACTATATGAGACTTTGTGTGTGCAAGTGTGTGTACCGGTTGGATAAATGATTCATAGGCTATGTTTTGTATGGTGAATAAGAGTATTTGAATGGTGATTTAAAGGGTTGTTCATGATTGAGTTAGGATAAAAATGGGTTAAACGTTAAAGAAAATTGATTATGATTTGTTTTTAAATGTTGATGTTAGTTATATGTTACTTGCATAAGAACTTAGTGGCTTTCTTGAACCTGAAAATCTGAAGAATTAAATTTGTTTGAAGGTAAATGAAGTGGATTAAGGGTTAAATAGGTGTTATGAATCAAGAAGCACAAGTAGGTGAAGTTGTTTGGTAGAAATCGGCTAAAAATCAGAAAACTACTGGGGCTGTTTTTTCCCAGTAGCATGTTTCTGGAATTAGAAATCTGAAAACAGCCTATACATAATTAAATTTAAGAGTCTTATGGTCGTTTTGGTATATCATAGAGCCAAATCGGAGTTGTGGATTGAAAGTTAGGTCCAAAAGAAAATCATGTGTCAAAACAGTAAAATTTCAGAATTTTGCTTAGAACATGGACGAATTTAGGAATGATTAATTGTGTGATTTTGGATAAAATAATTTGGGAAACATGAAGTGAATCCCTTTTTTATGAAGGTAGGAAGGATGTGGGAAAAGGAAAATGAAAGAATTGATCAAACAATGAAAAAACAGCGTGAACGAAAGTTGAACGTTTTCCTTGACCGTCGGCTAATCGTCGGCCACCGTCAGATAAACGTCAGTTGGACGTCGGCTACCCGTCGGCTATTTTTCAGCGGAACATGATTTGATTCGAAAATGATGTTTAGTGTAGATTTATCGGTAAACGACCAACGGAACGTTGAAAACGGTGGAAACAATGGTTGAATAGGCGTAAACGGAAAGAGTTTAGTTAGGACACGAGGTAAGTCCCTTTGATTTCTAAAACCTTTTGAAAGCTAGTGTGCTTAACTTTTCCATGAAATGCTATGTTTTATACCATTTTGGAAATCCCTGAATATGTTTAAGGTTTATCTGAGCAAGAATTATTCAATGCCATTTTGGGCTCGATTAAACATCATAATTGGCTTGGAAACCTTACTGGATGATTACAGCATGAATTCTGTGAATTTAGTCCTTTTTGGATTAAAAACTTGGGATTTTTGAGAAATGGTAAATCTTGGAATCGGGTATTCATAAATTGACTAGAATGCCCTTATTGGAACCTTTGAATTTGGAATCTTTGAATTTAACCCTCTTTTGGGATTGGAATTCTAAACTTCTTGAAATGAATTCCTTTCGGAATCGGGTATTTGGAAAATGATCCAAATGTCCCTATTGGAATGTTTATGAAAACTTTTGGAATAAAGTATACAATAAATGACCGAAATACCCTTATTGAAACTTTTGTGAATACTTTTCAAATCGAGTAAAGGTAAAATAACCTCAATACCCGTGGAAAGTCTTTTGGAATCGGGTATAGGTAAAATGACTTGAATACTCTTGGAAATGACTTTTGTGATCAAGTACAGGAAAAATGACCTAGATACTCTTGGAAACACGTTTTGATGTGTGAACAGAACTCTTTGTCCAATTTTAACATGACTTTGGAAAATGATCTCTCGTGATGAGTTGACTGTTGGAAAACAACCTTTTGATCCCTGAAATTACTTTATTGGCCAGATGTGCCGTGGAATGAATTGATTGGCTTTGCAGAGCCTATGTGAATGATGATCTGACTTGCGAATCAGTGGGATCAAATTCTGGAAAATGTTGTTTTGCCCCAAAAATGTTTTGATTTGAAAATCCTGCGGGATCAAATAACCCTCTGGTCTGATCAGTCAGACGGGGTTGGTATTATTAATGTTGAGTACTCAGTAAGGACTTTGATCTTTGTACTAGCTCATGTTAGAGGTAGACGACCCCAAGTAACCTAGCTAGTTTTGGGGATTGTCTTACACCAAATAGGCCAACAAGACATAGAGATAAGTCATCCTGGCTAGTCATTTAGCACCTGGCAATTGCTGCATCTGTAGGCACTTCTTGATTTTGAGTCATTCACTGGATGCCGGGCAGGGACACTCGATACGTTTGACTCCTTGCCGCCTCGATGGTTATTGACATCAGGATTAGGACCCATTTGTAACACCCCACTACCTAGGCCCAACAAGGCCGGGGATGTCGCCCCGTCTAGAGGACAAGGGGTCTTTATAACTAGGAAACACAAATGAAAATAAAATAATACTTTAAAATTAAAACTTATTACAACCCAGAAAAAAAATCAAGAACAAATCGAAAATAAATAGTTCACTATCAGCTCTCAAAGTAACATATAAAATAAACAACAAGAGTCTTCAAGCAGGCAACATTCTAGCTACTCATCCCAACAGCAGGATCGACCTGAAACATGGCATAAAAGATGATGAGATAAAAATCTCAGTAAGTCCATGTGTGCTTTGAGTGTTTCAGGTAAAACAGATCATGTATGTAAGTTGTAAAAACTTCATAAGAGAAAATGCTAGCAAGCAATAAATAAGGTTAAAATAAAGAGTGGTGTTTTCCTCTTTTCAAACCATACAAGTGCACAATAAACTCAACCACTCAAAGAGGTGGCCATGGGTTACCACACATTGGGCCCCATGTCCATATAATGGTCAGAATATCACACTTTGTGCAGACTGACAAAATGTAGGTGTATGGCCTACTGGGTAAGATACTCCTCATTTTCTACACCCAAACAAACCAGTTGTCCACTCCGGCTACACACAGTCCACATGACTGAAACTTGCTAGCTCGAACCGGCATGACTAAGTAGTATTGTCATTTCTCTAAGTTGAGTTTATCTCCTGGAGGTGGCCTCCTGCCAAAAGACTCACTCTTGCTCTTCAAAACTAGTTCTACTAGCCTACCCTTATTGAGTACTCAACATTGATTGTCCCATTTGGAAGAAAACTGATAAAACATTACTTTATTCGAAAATGGCAATTAAGGATTTCTAAAATTCATATCAAAGTTGGTTTTAGAAGAAGTTTGGTGTTTGAGTAAAACTACTTGTAGATTTCAAATGATTTGTTTGACTGCAATAAGAAAGGAAATAGTCCTTAATTGCCTTTACCAAAAATGAGTGTTCATACACTTCACGTTTGGCTTGCCATAGTAATCTTTTGACATCAAATAAGTTTTATGTAGGAACTTACCTGATCCTTTTCTTGAGCTAATTCAAGAATCCTTCGAGGTTGACCTAACTCCGCTTGGGGTAAACACAAGCCATATAGTTAAACTCAAGCCATAACTGCTTCCATAAATAATCCTAGTTCAATTTATTACAATCATGACCCTAATGTCCTAATTTTTAAGGCTAGATGATAAAGGGTTTTATATAATAAGTCTAGTTTGATAAATGAAAATAACTAGGGATTGTAAAATAATTTCTAATAAGTTATGGGTTCAAATATAATCTTTGCTATTAATAAATAAACTAGGGTTTATTTGATGAAGGGTTCTAAGACTTAAAAATAATAAACTATTATTAATCTCCTAATAAATAATTAATAGATAGAAAATAATTAGTAAATAAAATTAATAGTAAATTTTTTTAAATCTTGATCAAAAGGTAATAAATAAAATTTAATAGTATTTATGAATATATGACATACAAGATTAATATTTTACCTATTATGATTATTTATATAAAAGGCCTTATTTATTATCATTATTATATATAATATTTATATATATTATTATTATTAGAAGATATCATTTATTTGGCTAAAATATCACTATTTCATTTAATAATGTAATTCCAAAACTTCCTAGGGTTTTCGAAATTAATGGAGGAAAATATAGAATTAAAAATTTTTATTAATGTACTAAAGTTGGTCAATTACGATAGCTTAGGATCAACAAGGTCATGGTCATAATTCTCCTATTGCTACAATAATTATGAACATAAAATCCAACATCAATCAACAAACCAATCCAATCATGAATAAAGACTTAAATCTAAACCTACTATCACAAGGCTAAGTCTCTACCAAGCATAATCATATACATGGTTTCAACAAAAATACAAGAACATAAAACCCTATTCACCAAATGTGACATAATATCTATCATGCTTAATCATCCATACTTACTCACGACATGAAGAGCATGCAACAAACTACAAAATATCATAAAACTCAACCATGACAAAACATCCCCATGCTCCAATCTCAACTCCTTCATACAAACACATACTCCATCCCTAATCATATTCTATCCTTTTCTAACAACATCTAAGAGACATAATTTTAGAATTGAGAAGAGGGTTAAAGGGAAATACTTGGTTGATGACAATTTTATCTAAGATCCAAGGATATCTACACGCGAATGGGGCTTGATTTTTCCAAGGAAGAAGAAGAACAACGGCCATGGTTGAAACAACCATTTCGGCCGAGAGAGAGAGAGAGAGAGAGAGAGAGAGAGAGAGAGAGAGAGAGAGAGAGAGAGAATATTAGTACATTATATTAAAGATTGAAGAGAAATGAAGAATGATCAAAATCGTTCTTGGTTACCATGAGAGCATTCTTGAATCTTCAAGAAAATTCTGGTTTTTGATCCGATAGTAGAATTTTGTTTTCAATGTTTGATGTTATAAAATATAGAAATGGTCTCTAGAGGGTGAGTAGACGTGATCTGGAGTTTTTGGAAGGGATTGGAGGTGTTTGGAGTGGTCTTAGGCTTGGAGAATGGTGGTGTGTGTTCTTGGAGAAATGGAGAGAATGGAGAGAAAGTTGGACGAAATTTGCTGAAGGATGTTGGCCGAATGGTTAGAGGAATTCTTGTGATTGGATTTTCAGATTAGGGGAAAGAGGGAAAGCTGGTTGTTTGAAATTCAAAAGGAGTAATTCATGAAGTGAATTAAGGTAGAAGATATGGTAAGAGTGGTTTGGTTGATAAAGGTTCTTAGAGCTGCTATGGCCAACTGGTTTTGTTGAGGTTTTGCTGAGATGAATGACGTTTGTAAGAGCTATAGGGTGGCCAAAATTCTGAGTGTAATGGTGGGACGATTTCTAGTTGTTTGGAGCCTAATCTATGGAAGTTTTCATGGAGCAATTTGCTAAAATTTTGAATTCTAATTGGAAGCTTGATTGGAGTAATTGATGGAGTGATTTGAGGAGTAGCTATGGTGCTCATTCGTGCAAATCAATGGAGGGGGTGAAGAAGTTCAATTCATGGCTGACTTAGGTTAGTTTCACAGAAAGATGAAGTGATTTTCGGACAAAGCTTGAAGAGGGAGCAATGTTGGAATTTCTGGTTGGTCATTTGAATGATTTGTTGGAATTTTTGTGTAGATTTTTCTACAATGTTCCAGCCGACTTGCAGAAGGTTTGAAGGGGTATTGGAGGGTCCTTTAAGGCTGGTTTCCAGCCTTCTTTATGGAGGAAAGACAGAGATGGATTACTGGTTTGAAAGCTAGATGAAACAGCTTGGTTTTTGGACTGCTCAGCTGCGAAACTATCCATGTTTTTTTTCTTGTAGGGCATAAGAATATGATTAGGACATTCCCTTCAAGTCTCCCCTAGGACAACACTCCTAGTTCTACTTATGGGAGACAATGGCCGAAAAGTCCAACCTTAAAGAAAATAAAATTTAATCATGCTAAAACTTAAATGATGGGATTTGAATTTAAGACCTTAGAGATTAATTCCAAAGCTCTAACCACTAAACCACAACAACTCTTGTTTTTATTTTCTCTCCTAAATATTCTTCCTATTTACTCCTCAAGCTATCTCCCTATTCTCACTTCAAGCAAAATTACCACTTTATGCTTCCTACTCAATAAGCACAACTTAAACCTTTTAGACTATAAATCACAATTCTAAAGCACATAAAATCATTCAAAAATATATTTATCCATGCAAGAAAATATGATATGCATTCCGACTCCCTTACTCTAGGGTTGGTTTTGGTTGGGGTTTCACACCCTGGCTTATGGTGGCATGTAAAAGATTGTGTGCTACGGTACACTAGGTATGCTACGATTTACCTGAGCAGAAGTACGCTGCGGTGTACTTATTCCAGTGACGCACGATTGAGTACTTGAGGCTATGGTCTCAATACAATGATACGTGGTGCTGAAGGCAAGGACTACGGGACTTACATGTGGATACAAGCCAACCTTCTGTCGGAGAAGTGCTTGTGATTTGAAAATTTGGGGCACTGATTTGAAATTAAAATACAGTTTTCCAAAAATGATATTGAGTTTTGAATAAACTCTTCGTTAAAGAGTTTTGGAATCATTTCCAGTAAACATATGATATGCTGTTCCATAAAAGTTTTATGTACTCTGTCTCTTTGATAAAGCACTAGCATACACGGGACTCGCTGTGTGATTTTTCACTCACACGTGTCTTTCATATTACCTTTTTGTAGAATCTGGAGTTGAGCGGACCTACGGATAGAGGACGATACTACAGTAACAACAGAATAGGTCCAGACGTTTTCCTTTTGAATAATGTACCTTATTACTAATGTTAAATGAAAATTTTCATGTATGAGATTCTTTATTATATATGTGCACGTGACCATCAGTATAGGTTGTCGTATGGATCCGGACCTTACATACTCTGTTGTTTTTTTCGTTATAAAGACCCCTTGTCTAGGAAACTGGACGGGGCGACACCTGGTGTTGATATGCTTCAACTATTACCTTTAGTAGGGGTATTACAAATGATTATCTGACTTGTGAGTCAGTGGGATCAAATTCTAGAAAATGTTGCTTTACCTCAAAAATGTTTTGATTTGAAAATCTTGCGGGATCAGATAACCCTCTAGCCATATCAATCAGATGGGGTTGGTATTGTTAACGTTAAGTACTAAGCAAGGACTTTGATCTTTGTACTAGCTCATGTTAGAGATTGACGACCTCAAGTAGCCTAGCTAGTTCTGGGGATTGTCTTACTCCAAACAGGGTAACAGGACATTGAGATGAGTCATCCTGAGTAGCCGTTTAGCACCTGGCAATTGCTGCGTCTGTGGGCGCTTCTTGATTTTGAGTTATTCACTAGATACCGGGCGGGGACACTTAGTGCGTTTAACTCCTTACTGCCTCAATGGTGATTGACATTAGGATTGGGACCCTTGGCTTACGGTAGCAAGTAAAAGATTTTCCAGCGATGCACGGATTGAGTACTGTAGGCTGCGGTCTCAGTACGATGACACGGCGCACAAATCGAGTACTGGAGGCTGCTGTCTCAGTACGATGACATGGTGTAAGTCGGCGTACTTATCTGGAAAAGTGCCTGTAGTTTGGAAATTAGGGCAATATTTTGAAATTAAAATATAATTTTTCAAAAATGATTAAGTTCTGAATAAACTCTTCGTTAAAGAGTTTTGGAATCGTTTTCAGTAAACAAATGATATGCCATTCCTCAAAAGTTTTATGTACTCTGTCTCTTTGATAAAGCACTAGCACACACGGGACTCACTGGGTGATTTTTCACTCACATGTGTCTTTCATCTTACCTTTTTGTAGGATCCGGAGTTAAGTGAACCTACGGATAGAGGATAATACCACAGTAATAGTAGAATAGGTTCAGACGTTTCTCTTTTGGATAATGTACCTTATTACCGATGTTGAATAGAAATTTTCATGTATGAGATTCTTTATTATATGTGCGTGTGACCCCTTATCTGGGTAACTGGACGAGGCGACATCCGATGTTGATATGCTTTTGCTACTACCTTTAGTAGGGGTGTTACAATTGGTATCAGAGCCTAGTTTTATAGAACTGTGGCATCATCATAGGAATGGATAGAATCCTTTTATTTTGTAGATATGGTGGATATAAGTGATAAGGGCAATCACCCAATGGTCGAGCATAGTGATGATTAGAGAAAAGAAGTAGGTAAGAGCTCATGTATAGTGAGGAAACCTATCTTGAGAAGATACTGTCGCCACATGATGAGGCAAGTGACGACTCCGATGAGATAAATGGTGATATTAAGCTATACCACAAAAACAATGTTGATGAAGAGGAGGATTTAGAGATAGAGCTAAAACTATAGACTTGGTTACAATCAAATGCGGACGAAGATGAGGAGGTTAATGTAATGGAGCTCTATATAGTCTCGACTGATTCAGGACCTCCGATATTAAACAGTGAGAATAACGAGTAGGAGGATGAGATGTAGATAAATATAGTATGATATGTACAGTTCGACCGGTGTGTATGACTATGTGCTTGGCACACGAATTTTGTACTAAATTTGTGATAAATGAGAATGAACATGAGTTATGTTTTGTTAATTGCACTATACCTATTTTATGACTGCTTTTGAGCTATATTACATTTGTTATACCGGTAAAATCTTATGAATTGTATAGATGCCTCCTAAACGGGCCTCCGAACGATCATCCCAAGCTGCTCAAAATAACCCTGATCTAATGGTGGAGGAACTGCGAGCAGAAAGTCCCCACCTCACAACCTTGGACCACCCTATATTTCAGACCTTCCAAAAGATGGTTGACATGATTCAATGGCTAACTAAGAATGCTAGGGTAAATGAGGGTACGAGCTAGGAAAGTCAGCAAAGTGAAGTCGAATCGGATCGAGCCCTTGAGCTCTTTTTGAAATTTCACCCTCTGCAATTTCAAGGGCGACCTGACTCAGAATAGGAGGCTGAAAATTAGATTGACTAGATGGAAAAGATCTTTGCATCCTTGAATTATTTGGAGCAAAGGAACGTTCAACTTGCTATATTCCAGTTGAACGGACCTGCCTAAGATTGGTAGGCAAGAGAGATGAATAAACAAGAATGGGAATGGATAGATTTTAAAGCCAGTTTTAAGAGGGAGTTTATTCCCATTTAGTCCATTCAGAGTAGATAGGGTTAGACATTTTGTGAAGGGCTTATGGCTAAAGTTGAAAAGAGTATTAGCAAGTATAGCTCCCACCAGTTATAACACTGCAGTAAGATGGTCTCTAGAATAGAAATGACCGATATTGAGCAGGCAGGTGAGAGCAACTAATGTAGATTTTGGGGCATGAATTAGAAAAGTCCTGGAAGGTCCTGATAGCAGAGAAAGAGGAAGCTGCAACAGAGGGGAGGCCTGACTGGCCTGATGGGACGCCCTCCTTTAAATGCTTCAATTGTGGGGAATTGGGGCATAAGATTTTAAATTGCCCTCACCCACGAAGGATAGGAGGGCGGAATTGACCTGGAAGCAATAACCAAGGATAGAGGTCAGGATTTAGAAGAGAAAACCCAAGGCAGGTCTCTATCTCCAGAACTAGACCCCCTCCCAAACCACAAGTAAATGCTCAGGTGGTGGCATTGAAGAAGATAAATGATCAGACTGCAGTGGTGGAAGGTACACTTCTCATTTTTTTGTCATAATGCTAAAATATTGGTAGATCATGCTTCTATGCATTTTCTGTTGCCATTTCATTTCTTAATTATATGGGAATAAAAGAGGAAGAAATTTCATATGAAATGATTGTTAGTACCCCATTGGGAAAGCAAATGAATAGTGAGAAAATATATAGGAAATGTAAGATCTTGGTAAGAGATAAAGTTTTGGAAGGAGATTTGATAAGATTACCCATAGAGGATTATGATACTATTTTAGGCATGGATTGGCTATTTCAGCATCATGCTCAAGTTGGTTGTAGACATAAGGTAGAACAATTCCATCGGTCTAGGAAATCTATATTGGAAACTATAGATAAGGTTGGAAGGAAAAGTAATGTTTTTGTATCGGGACTCAAGGTCCGGAAGATGATTAAGAAAGAATGCACAAGATACTTGACTTATGTAATTAATAAGTTAGGAGAGGTTAAGAAGCCTGAAGTTGTACCAGTTGTGAATGAATATTTAGATGTTTTTCCAGCGAAATTGAAGGAATTACCACCGGAAAGGGAAGTAGAATTTTCCATTGCTCTAGTGCTATCAACAGAACCAATTTTAAGAACCCTTTATGGAATGGGACCTACAAAATTACAAGAGCTCGAGAAACAACTATAGGAATTGATGGGGCAAGGATTTATTCGACCAAGTGCTTCACCATGAGGAGCACTTGTATTGTTTGTTAAGAAAAAAGATGGGTCATTACGGATGTGTGTAGATTATCGAGGACTGAATACAGTGACGGTAAAGAATTAATATCCGTAATCCATGGTTGATGAACTGCTTGATTAGTTGTGAGGAGCTAGATGTTTCTCGAAATTAGATTTAAGGTAAGAATATTACCGGGTCCAGATTCAGGAAGAAGATATACCAAAGACTGTATATAACACTCGATATGGATATTTTAAGTTTGTAGTAATGCCCTTTGGTGTTATTAATACCCCTGCCATTTTTATGGACCTAATGCACCAAACATTTCGGCTGTGCTTAGGTAATTTTGTGGTCATATTCATAGATGACATTTTGGTGTACTCCAAGTCCCTAAGGGCATGAGCAAAACCTTTGAAAAGTCTTAGGGAAGTTAAGAGAGACCAAATTGTATGCAAAATTCAGTAAGTGTGAGTTTTGATTGCAAGAAGTAGCATTCTTGGGACATGAGATATCTAAGGATGGGATTATAGTAAACCATGCAAAAGTTGAAGTGGTGCCCGATTGAAAATGTCCCTAGACTTCGATCAAAATCTGAAGCTTCCTGAGATTGGTAAAATATTACCGAAATTTATTGAGGAAACTCCCTAAGATAGTTTCACCTTTGACTCGACCCACCTAAAAGGAAGTTCCCTGTGTTAGAACCAAGAAGCGTGAGAGAAGGAATACATTCTGCTCCTATTGTAATATTGCCAGTGATGGAATCATTCATTACCGAGATTGGTATTGTATCTTGAAACAGTCAGCGATGAGACAAGATGTTTTAATGAAGGCACCCCAAAGTAAGTATACTATCCTTCCAGGAGCCGTAAGAATGTATCAGGACTTGAAACAGCATATTACTGGATCGGCATAAAGAAGGATATCTCAGATTTTGTAGCTCAATGCTTAACTTGTTAGCAAGTTAAAGCCGATCAGTAATGGCCTAAAGGGTTATTGCAGCAATTACCAACTCTATCATGGAACTAGAGTGAAATTACTATGGATTTCATTACGGGACGACATTAAAGTTCAGTACAACAGCGCACCCACAAATGGATGGACAAACTAAATGAGTGAACAGAGTTTTGGAATATATATTGTGGGCTTATGTTTTAAATTTTGGAACTAAGTGGATTAATAATTTAGTATGTGCAAAATTTGCCTACAATAATAGTTATCAGTCAACTATAAAAATGACCCCGTCTGAAGCTTTATATGGAAGAAAATGTTGATCCCTATTATATTAGGAAAGTTTAGGACAAGGAACGGGCGAACAATATGCTTTTGATCGTGAAAAGAGTCCGACAAACTGTAGAGATTATCAAAACCAAGTTAGAAGTAGCACAGAGTAGACACAAAAACAAAAAGGGGGTATACAGATTGATGTGGGGGAGAGATTTGAAATTCCTAAAGGGGATTATGTATTCTTTAAGTTGGCTCCACAATGACAGTTAGGAATTAAAGAGTAAGAAAAGAAATTGGCATTTAGGTACGTTGAACCAATTCTTATTGTTAAAAGGATCGGGAAAGTAGCCTATTGATTGGAGTTACTAGTAGAACTTCAAGTTATTCATAGCATGTCTTATGTATCCAAATTTTGAAAGTAGGTGGCTGATCCTACCTATATTTTGAATAAAGAATCCGTTGAGATGACTCTATGCTTGAAAATTGAGGAAAAGCCTATTAAGATCTTGAAGCATACTAAAAAGGAATTGCGGAATAAGAAAATTCCCCTTATACAAGTATCGTGGAACCATCATCCTGTACAACAACTTGAGAAAACAAACATGAAGAGGTTAAAAAGGTACCCAAAACTATTCGAAGTGCAAACCAATTTCAAGGACAAAATTTTTTGTAAGGAGAGGAGAATGTAATACCCCACCTTTTACTTTCGAATGGTTACTAATTGTAATAGGATGAGTATATGTATCAATGACTAGAACAAAAGTTGATTGGTATAATGAGACGAATATTTTGGTATGATAATATTTGGATAGGACATGGATGTAATTATTGGATTTGTTCTACCCATACCCTAAATCTTCGAAAGGCTATTATGATTAATAAAATAATAATTTGAGGGTACATTGAGAAGAGAAATTGATTAGTGCGATGAAACACGCATTTTGGTGTGAATTATGCTACCGGGATACCAGGGGCATTTTTGTCATTTTAATCACGCCCGCGACTTTAACCTCAAATTTGACCAAATAAAGAAGGAATTGAAGAATCTAAGTATAGCCAATGGATTCAGTGGAATTTTTGGAGTTGAATGGTGAAGTAAAATATTTTTCCGTCCTGTATCCGATTTTGGTCACTTCTGAAGAAAATTCTAAAGTACGGTCAACATTAAGACAAGTGGAAAAATATGATTGGAGGATGAAAAAAAGTGTCAAAATACCATTGGGGAAGCAAGATATTTGTGGGAATATTTTATTTCAAAAGCTTATTGAATAAGATTAATAATTAAGGAAATTAATTAAATCAACCAATAGGAAAATGGTTGAAAATTGAATAGCCCGCAAAGGTTGACTTTGTGACCAATCTTGGTCACAATTTGGACCACGAAGTCCAAGAAAGTGGCAGTGGAAAATGGCTGAAGAAGAGCATGAATTTCAGTACAACAAAGGAAGAAAAGAAAGAAGAAAAGAAAAGAAAAATAGGAGATTTTGCAAAAACTTTCAAAGGAAGATTTTGACCAATTAATGAATCACTTACCATGTAATATTTGGTCATGAGAATGGTAGGGGAAGCTGTATTTTAATAGCTAAAAACGGGCAGCAGCAATAAGAAAGAAGAAAGAGAGAAGAGAGAAAGAAAAAGGAAAGAAAAGCTAGAGAAAATTGAGAGAAAAAGGAAAAGGAGAGAGAAAGCATTCCAAGAAGAGAAAAAGGAAGGAACTTGGAGCATTTTTTGCCTAGAGCAATCAATAAACAAGGTAAAATTCTATGTTTCATGAATTAAAGTTTAAGCACAAAGAATAAGGATTGTTTTTATATGAATTTTATTGAGAAAATTCATATGAATTGTGATTTTTGTTTAGAAAATATCTATGTTTTGGGGTTGTTGTATTGGTTGTGCATGGTGGCGCATTTGGAGGCATGTATGCTGTGTTTTATATAATGTTTGAAGGTGTTGTGAAGATGATTTAAAGAGTTGTTCATGGCTACTAAAATGGAAGAAGGAAATAAGATAACAAATGGCATAATTGTTGAAGAAAATGAAATATTGTTGTTATTATTCAACGTTGTTGGTTTTGTAGTCATTTAAACATGAAAGATACTGATTGTGCATGACTGGAATCAAGAAGTATTATGTGATGTTTAGATGATAAACAAAGGATTGGAATGATTAAACGACTTATGTATGAGAGAGGAAAGAAAATAGAATGGATTAAGTGAAGGAAAGGAACAAAACAGAAATTCTGTTTTGGAAGAATTTCGTGCAACTCTGAAGAAGTAATAAATTGAACAATATGGCTGATTTTATTGGAACATTATAACCTAAAACTTGTATCTAAATGTCTTAGGATCATTTTGGGACTAATTTTGCATGATTTGGAGTTGTGAATAAAAAGTTATGATATAAATACCAAAGGTTGTCATTTCAGTTACGGGATTGAAGTACTGAGATATTATGGACAGAACTGAATGAAATAAAAAAGGGAAATGAGTATTTTGTGAATTGGAAATCATCAAGGAAGATCTTGATGACATTTTAGAATTATTTTGGCATCAATCGGAGTTGTAGGTTGAAAGTTATGTCCAAAACAAAATCATATGTCAAAGTAGCAAAATTCCAAAATTTTGCTTTGAAAGTGGTTGAACTTAAGAATGATTAATTATGTGATTTTTGATGAAATAAATGGGAAATATGAAGTGAATCCCTTGTATATTAAGGGAAAAATGATGTGGAGAAAGGAAAATGAAAGAATCGAACAAACGATGAAAAAACGACGAGAACGGAAATTGAACGTTTTCCCTGACTGTCGGCTAACTACCAGCCCTCGTCTACTAAACGTCGGCTACCCGTCGGCTATTTTGCGACCGAATACGATTTGACATGAAAATGATGTTTGGTGTAGGTTTGTTGGTAAATGGCCAACACAATATTGAAAATAGTGGAAACGATGGTTGAATGGCCGTAAACGGAAGGAGTTTAGTTAGGACACGAGATGAGTCCCTTGGATTTCTAAAACTCTTTCTAAATCTAGTGTGCTTTGTTATTCCATGAAATGCTATATTTTATACCATTTTGGAAATCCCTGAATATGTTTAAGGTTTATCTGAAGAAGAATTATTTTATGCCATTTTGGGCTTGATTGAACTTCATAATTAGCTTGGAAACCTTATTGGATGATTATAGCATGAATTTTGTGAACCTTAAAATTGAACTTATTACAACCCAAAAATTCAGGAACAAATCTAAAATAAATTGATTACTATCATCTCTCAAAACAACACATAAAATAAATAACATAAAGTCTTCAAAGCAAGCAACAGATCTAGCTACTCATCTCCACAGTAGGATCTACCTAAAAACATGGCATAAAAGGTGATGAGATAAAAAAAAAAAAAAAATCTCAGTAAGCCCGTGTGTGCTTTGAGTGTTTCAAGTAAAACAGTTCATGTATGCAAGTTGTAAAAATTGAAAAAGAGAAAGTGCTGGCAAGCATTAAATAAGGTTAAAAATAAATAGTGGCGTTTTACTCTTCAAACTATGCATGTGCACAACAAATACAACCACTCAAATGGGTAGCCATGGGTTACCACACGTTGGGCCCCATGACCATAAAACGGTCAGAATGCCACACTTTGTGCAAACTGACAAAAGGTAGGTGATCAGCCTATCGAGTGAGATACTCCTCCTTCTCTACACCCAAACTTACCGGTTGTCCACTCCGGAAACACACAGTCCACATGACTAAAACTTGTTAACTCGGGCCGGCATGACCTACTGGACTGGCATTCTATCCGAGAAGGACTCACCTCTCAGAGATGGCCACCTACTGAGAGACTTACCCTAACCCTTCAAAGATTAGTTCTAGTAGTCTACCCTTATTGAGTACTCAACGTTGATTGTCCCACTTTGGAGAAAACTGATAATACATTGCTTTATTTGGAAATAGAAATTATGGGTTTATAAAATTCTTGCCAAAGTTGGGTTTTAGAAGAGTTTTAGAATTTGGAAAACTACTTGTTTAAATTTTCAAATGATTTGCTTGCCTAAAATAACAAGAAAATAATCCTTAATTGCCTTTACAAAATGAGTGTCCATACACTTCATGTTTGGCTTACCATAAAAACCTTTTGTCTTCAAATAAGTTTATGCAAAGGCTTACCTAATCCTTTGCTTGATCAAACTCAAGAATCTTCCAAAGCTGACCTAACCCCACCTGGGATAAACACAAGTCATAAGGTTATACTCAAGCTATATTCGCTTACATAAATAATCCTAGTTCAACTAATTATAATCATGACCATAATGTCCTAAGCTTTAAGACTAGATGATAAAGGCTTCTATAAAATAAGTCTAGTTTGATAAGTTAAAATAACTAGGGTTTGTAACAGAATTACCAATAACTTATAGATTCAAATAATAAATCTTGAGTATTGTTATTAAAAAATAAACTAGGGTTTAATTATTAAGAATCCTAAGTCCTAATTGATATTAATAAATGGTAATTCTTAAGTAGCAAAATAAATTAATACTACTCTCTTAATTAATAATCAATACGCATTAAAAATAATAATAAATAACTTTTATTAAATTTTGATTAATAAGTATAAATAATATTTATGAACATATGGTCCACAAGGTCATTAATATTTCACTCATTTATATCAAAGGTTTTATATATATATATATATATATATATATATATAATATATATATATATATGAGATATTATTTATTTGGCTAATAAAATATCACTATTTCATTTAGTACTCCAATTCCAAAACTTCCTAAGAATTTCGAAATCTTTGGAGGAAAAACACAGTAATAATTTTAGTTAGGGTAATAAAATTTGCTAATCAAAATAGCTTAGGATCAACAAGGTCATGATCATAATATTCCTATTGCTAACAAGATTCATGAGCATATACTCCAACATCAATCAACAAACTATTCTATTCAAGAACAAAGACTTAAATCCATACCTACTATCACATGGCCAAATCCCTACTAAACATAATCATACTCACGGCTTCAACAAAAATAAAAACATAAAAATCCTATTCACCAAAGATGACATAACATCTAGCATGCTTAAACATTCATACTTACTTAAGATATGATGAACATACATCGATCTCAAAGAATTTAATAAAACTTAATCATGATCAATCATTCTCATGCTCCAATCTCAACCCTTTCATATATATGCATATACTCAATCCCCAATCATATTCTATTCTCTCTAACAACATCCAAGAGACATGAATTCAGAATTAAAAAGAAGGTTAAGGAGAAATACTTGGTGGACGATTATCTCGATAAAGATTTAAGAAGGTCCACGCGTTTGAGGGTCTTGAATTGTCCAAGAGAGGAGAAAGAAAACAGTCATGGTTGTAGCAACCATTTCAACCGAGAGAGAGAGAGAGAGAGAGAGAGAGAGAGAGAGAGAGAGAGAGAGAGAGAGAGAGAGAGAGAGAGAGAGAGAGAGAGAGAGAGAGAGAGAGAGCATTAGTATAACATGTTAAGGGTTGAAGGGAAGAAGATGAACAAAATTTGTTCTTGGTTACCTTGATGATGTTAGTGTGTGTTCTTGGTGTTCTTGGTGAAAATGGAGAGGATTAGAGGTGATTGCTGGACGAATTTTCTGAAGAGGGTTAGCCGAATGATTGAGAGAGTTCAGGGATTTGGTTTTCAATTTAGGGAGGAAGATAAAAATCTAGTTGTCTAAAATTCAAATGGAGAAATTGAAGGAGTGTTTTGAGGGGGGAGATATGTTAATGGTGTTTGATTGAGGGAGGTTTCTTAGAGCTGCAAATGGCCGATTGGTTTGCTGAGATTTGCTGAAATGAATGAGGGTTGAGTGAGCTATAAGGCTGGCAGAATTCCTGAGTTTAATGGCAAAAGAATCTCTAGTTATAAGGCCTAATCCAAGGGTGTTTTCATGGGGCAAATGCTGGAATTTTTTAACTTCAAACAGAAGTTTGATTGGAGTGATTGTAGGAGGAATTTGAGGGGTGGCTATGGGGTCCGGTTGTGCAAGGTAAGTGGAGAGGGGTAATGGTGTTCATTTCATGGCTAAACAAGGGTTAACTTACAGAGATTTGAGGGTGGTTTTCAGACAAGGCTTGAAGAGAACAAGGCTGGAATTTTTCTGGTTGTGGTTCAAATGGTTGCAGAATTTTCTGTTCAGTTTTTTCTGCAATATTCCAACCAATTTGCAGAGGGTTTTGAGAGGTGTTTGAGGGCCCTTTCAGGCTGGTTCCCAGCATTCTTTATGGAGGAAAAGCAGAGATAATTTACTGGTTTGAAGGCAGTAGAAATAGCTTTAATTTTCGGCTGCCATGTATTGAAATTGTCCAGAAATTTTTTTTTTTTGTTTGCATAGCTTTGTGCAGTCTGGTTTTTGCAAAAGAATTTCAGTCTTGAAGCTAAATAAATTGGCTATTTTTCTGGCAGCAATTGAGTAAGGAAGATGGCTTAGGTTTTTGAAGACTAGTCTGCTCAAGAATCTAGAAAATTTTCAGATTCTTTTCATGGAGGATATGAACACTATGAAGTAGAGTTTGAAGGCTCAACCATGGAAATTAATTTCTCTTGGGAACCTTCCTTAACTCCTTCCCTATTTTTTGTCCAATCTCCAACCTCTAAGAATCATTTTCAAAATTTCAAAGGCCAGGAATCCTTGCTGAATTTTCTGGAATTAAAAACATAGATTTGGATAAACTTTGAACAAATTTAATTGGTAAAAGTTTAGGGTAAGCTAGGAAATAAAAGGACATGAATCCCTCAAGAATTCTTTTTAGGACATAAGAATAGGATTAGGACATTCGCTTCATGTCTCCCCTAGGACAACACCCCTATTTTTACTTATGGAATGCAAGAGACGAAAATCCAACCTTAAATTAAAATAATCATGATAAAACTTAAATGATAGGATTTAAACTCATGACCTTATAGATTAATTCCAAAGCTCTAACCACTAAACCACAACAACTCTTGTTCTTATTTTCTCTCTCAAATATTCTTCCTATTCAATCCTCAAGCTATCTTCCTATTTTGACTTCAAACAAAATTACCATTTTATCCCTCCTACTTAATAAGCATAACTAAGCCTTTTAGCATATAAATCATAATTCTAAAGCACATAAAATCATTCAAAATATATATATTCATGCAAAATAATATAACAAACATCCCGATCCCCCCTTACTCTAGGGTTGGCTTTTGGTGGGGTTTCATATCCTCCCCTCCTTAGAATAATTTTGCCCCAAAATTCAAGCATACCTCTATCTCAAATCAAGATACTTCCGCTTTACCCACTCTTCTGTTTCCTAAGTGACATCTCGCGTGCCATGATACTCCCACTGCACCTTTACCATCGGAATCTACTTGTTCCGGAGATTCTTGATACGTCGGTCCAATATCCTCACGGGTTTCTCCACATAGTTCAGGTCAGGTTGCAACACCAATGGCTCATCATTCAAAACATATCCGGGATCAGCATTCTACTTTTTCAGCTGTGACACATGAAACACATCATGAATTCTTGTCAACCCATTTGGCAAATCCAATCGATACGCCACCGGCCCAATTCTCTCTTTTATCGAAAACGGTCCCAAATACCTCGAATTCAGCTTCCCACCTTTCGGATGCCTCAAGATTCCTCTATTCGGTGTCAGTCTTAGGAATACAATTTCTCCCACCTGGAATTCTAACTCTCTCCACCTATTGTCTGCATAGCTCTTTTGTCAGCTCTGGGCCGCTTTCAACCTTTCCCTGATTAACTTGACCTTGTCCAACATTTCCTGAACACAGACTTCTCCAGATTTGCTTATATGGCCATCCTCTGACCAACTCCAGTATAGTGGTACTTGACACTTGCACCCATACAGTGCTTCATACGAAGCCATTCTAATCAAAGCTTGATAACTGTTATTGTAGGATAACTCTACAAATGGCACACATTCGATCCACTTATCCCCGAAATCCAATACACAGGCTCTCAACATATCCTCTAATATCTGTATAACCCTTTCTGACTGTCCATTGGCTTACGGATGTGCCGTCGTACTGAACTTCAGACTAGAACCCATCGATTCTTGAAACTTGCCCCAAAATCGGGATGTAAATCTCGGATCTCGAGCAAACACAATACTTGAAGGCACTCCATGCAGTCAGACTATTTCTCACACATAGGTCTGAGCCAACTTCTCTATGGAATCCCTTACATGCACTGGTATGAAATGACCTGATTTGGTTAGTCGATCCACCACTACCCGTATGGCGTCCTTTTAGGTCCTTGACATAGGGAGTCCGGTAACGAAGTCCATGGTCACTTCCTCCAATTTCCATTCAGGCACTGGTAACGGTTGCAACAGTCTTGCTGACTTCTTGTGCTCCGCTTTGACTTTCTGACATGTGAGACATGTCGAGACATACTTAACCACGTTTCGCTTCATTTCAGGCCACCAATAAGCCCTTTTCAGATCCTGATACATTTTGACCTCTCCCGAATGAATGGCGTACTTGCTCTTATACGCTTCTTCCAAAATTCTGTCCTTCAATTGGTGCTCTTCGGGTACACACAACCGATCTCTGAAATACAAAACTACCGCTTCATCCTGCTGGAATTCACTGCCTTGTTGTTTGAGCTCTTTGTCCTTGAAAAATTGAAATTATTCATTACTTTGCTGAGCTTCAATAATTTCCCGCCTTAGGTCTGGTATCAACTTCAGGTTGCTAACAACAATTTTCTCCCCTTGCACTTCTACTCTTCTATCCAACACATCCTGAACCACTTGAACCTCCTATACCCTTAGCCTGGCCATGCTGACTTTTTTGCTCAGAACATCAGCAACCACATTAGCCTTTCTGAGATGATAGTTGATTGGACAATGGTACTCCTCCAAAAATTCCATCCATCTTCGCTGTTTCAGATTCAAGTCCTTCTGGGTGAAAATGTACTTCAGGCTCTTATGATCAGTGAACACTTCATATTCCACTCCGAACAGGTAGTGCCGCCATTTCTTTAAAGCGAACACAACGGCAACCAGCTCTAGATCATGCATGGGGTAATTAACTTCATGAGGCCTCAACTTCCAAGAAGCATAGGTGATCACCTTTCGGTCTTGCAATAAAACTGCTCCCAAACCTTCCTACGAAGCATTGGTATACAGTGTGTAAGGCTTATCTCCCTCTGGCAGACTCAACACTGGTGCTGTCATTAATCTCCATTTCCGT
Organism: Voacanga thouarsii; assembly: GCA_026120185.1. Lineage (NCBI taxonomy): Eukaryota > Viridiplantae > Streptophyta > Magnoliopsida > Gentianales > Apocynaceae > Voacanga > Voacanga thouarsii. The sequence continues at coordinate 2,691,777 of JANUWF010003370.1, forward strand.
TCTTGGAAACTCTTCTCACATTCTTCACTCCAAACAAATGGTACATCCTTTCTCAGCAGTCGGGTCATAGGCAATGCGAGCATTGAAAATCCCTTAATAAACCTCATATAATAACCAGCTAACCCCAAGAAGCTTCGAATCTCGATGATGTTCTCCGGTTGCTTCCAATCTGAAACTGCTTCAACCTTCACTGGGTCTATTTTGATCCTATCTTTGGTCACCAAGTGGCTAAGAAATGCCATTAGATCCTTACAACTGGTCGAACAGCTCATCAATCAGCGGTAGGGGATACTTATTCTTGATCGTCAGGTTGTTCAAGCCCCGGTAGTCGATACACAGCCTCAGAGTCCCATCCTTCTTCTTCACAAACAGCACAAGTGCTCCCCAGGGTGACATGCTAGGTCTGATGTAGCTTTGCCTCACCAACTCTTCTAGCTACTTTTTCAGTTCTTTCAGCTCCGCTGGTGCTATCCGATATGGAGTCCAGGACACCGGTTCCAATCCTGGAACAAGATCAACGGTGAACTCAACTTCTCAGCTAGGAGTTAGAGAAATGAGTTCTGCAGGGAACACATTGGGAAAATCTCTTACCACCTCGGTATCCTCTAGAGTGCACTGGTCCTTCAGCTTGTTTATCACATAAGCCATATATCCTTGACATCCTTGATTCAACAATTTTTGGGCTTTACCCCTAGCTATCAAATACTTCAATTCCTTTACTCTTTTGCCATTGAACTCTAACACATCACATCCTGGTCTAATGAACTGAACCGATTTATTCTTACAGTCTACTCTAGCCCCATGCTTCGCTAGCTAATCCATTCCCAATATCAAATCATAATCCTCAATAGCTAAGATTATTAAATCTCCCTCCAAGCTTTCTCTCCCCACTTCAATTTTACAATTTCACACATACCGATCTACGTGTACCATCTTCCCCAAAAGCGTACTCACCAACAGAGTAAAAGGTAGTTCTACTCCATCCCAACCCAAATGATATGCACAATTCTTGTTTAAGTAGGAATGGGTAGATCTAGGGTCTATTAATGCATTAATGAAACGACCTTAGATAGTAAATGTACCTTCCACCACAGACGCATCAGCTCCAACCTCTTCCCGGTTAAGAGCGAAAACTTTTGCTTTCACCTGAGGCTTCTGTGCACCACTCTCGGATGCTCCCGTAGCATTGGCTCGATTGGCTCCCGGGATTTGAGCCAGATTTCCTGGCCCAACTCAGTGAAGTTTAGGGCAAGCATTCCACAGGTGGTTTGGGTCTCCGCAGTGGTAACATTTCCACTCACCTCCTTTGGACCAACAATTTTTCTCTGTGTGGCCTCTTTTTCCACATTACCGGCATAATGGAAGATTTTGCGTAGGACCAACCGGTGCTGTCCGAGCTTGCTTTCCCCGATTCTACCACTGCTAGTTAGCTGGGCGCTTATTGGGTTGTTGCCTTTGAAAAGGTCCCGACGGTTATCTTGGCGACTGAAAAGGTCTCTGTGCCATTCTACTGTGATCCTCATTTTCAGTCCGGGTGGCTGCGTCCACGGCCCCTGAGTAGGTCGTTGGTGGAGAAGGTGCCAACGCTCTTCTCAACTCCTACCTTAGCCCCTTGACAAACTGTCTTGTCCTATTCTGCTCAGTGTCCACCAGCCTCTTGCAGTACTTTGACAATTGGGTGAACCGTGCCGCGTACTGAGCTACCGTCATGCCTCCCTACTTTAGATTCTAGAACTCATCTTCCCACTTCTCAACTATCCACTGAGGAATATACTCAGCTCTGAATGCTTCTACAAAATTGGTCCATGTCCAGTCTTAGTCAATCATCTCCTAGTCGTCCTGAACCCATTACTACCATGCCCGAGCTGGCCCCTCAATCAGAATGCAACAAATTTCACCATCCGCTTCTCAGTATACTGAAGCATAGCGAAGATGTCTTCCATCTGCTCTATCTATTGTTCAGCTTTCTGATCCTGTTGGCTTCTCCCAAGAAGATAGGCGGTTGGAATTTCAGAAACTGCTCCAAAGCTTCATCCTCTCCCCTTGGATTCCTCCGCTCAGTCAAAGTCTAAAGAATCTCGATCATCTTGCTGAAGGCTTGCCCCATTGTCACTCCAACAGGTTCTTCTGACCCCATTTCCAAATTTGGCTCGCTCTCATTTCCCCGATTGGGTGACTGCATTTGTGTCATCTCAACTTCCGGTGTCACAGGTTCTGCTTCTAGAACTCTTCTGCCTGATGTGACTACACGGTGCTTGGGTGCCACTCTAAACCATACCCAGATAATGAGTTTATGCATTCAAGCTTTAAATCATTTCAGTTGAGCATGCATTCACATTCAGATTTAAGTAAAAGGAAATCAGATGCAAGTTTTGTATAAAGAATTACATATAAATTTCTCTCAAACCTTAGAGTACTCCAGGTACTCTTATTTGTATAAATTTGAAATTAAAGCAGTAACCAAGAATGAAATCCTTAACATAGAAGTTTATGGAAAGCTGTAAATAAAACATCCTAATCATAGCAGCACTTAGCATCCCTAGTCCTCAAAATCGGCCTCATATAACCATCCCCCAAAATTCTTATTAAAGTCTATCCCAGCCCCATTTGCAAACCCATCTATTGGTTCTTTCTCGAGTTGCCTAGAACTCTCCCTGGTCTCAACCTGGTTAGGTGGGAATATGAAGGAAGGTCTAGATGGAGATTCATAATCTATCTCCCCCGGATCATCATTATCAGCTGACAAGTCAACTACAGGACTAGGAGGGTGGGAAACATATTCCATATCAATTTCCTCATCTTCACTGTCAATAACCAAGTCTATCATAGGTATTGGGGGTGGCTCAATGATCTGGACCTCATCGTCACTACTATCATCCAAGGGAATAATTGGCTACGGTACAGACTGAGGTGTAGGCTGAGGCACTGGTAAGTCTTCTGGGTAGATAGGGATGGGAGGATGCCACTGCTGCCCTTTCCTTGCGGTTCTAAGCATTCTAACCATCCTACAGCATGAACAAGACAAGTTAGATAAAAGATTTGAACTTAATAAAATAGAACATATACTATCAATATTTGCCTAAACCTAGGCTCTGATACCACTTGTAACACTCTATTACCTAGGCCCAGCAGGGCCGGGGACTGCGCCCCGTCCAAAGGACAAGGGGTCTTTATAACTAGGTCACACAAACGAAAATAAAGACAATACTTTAAAATTGAACTTATTACAACCCAAAAATTCAGGAACAAATCCAAAATAAATTGATTACTATCATCCCTCAAAACAACACATAAAATAAATAACATAAAGTCTTCAAAGCAGGCAATAAATCTAGCTACTCATCTCCACAGTATGATTGACTTGAAAACATGGCATAAAAAGTGATGAGATAAAAAAAAAAACTCAGTAAGCCCGTGTGTGCTTTGAGTATTTCAAGTAAAACAGTTCATGTATGCAAGGTGTAAAAATTGTAAAAGAGAAAATGCTGGCAAGCAATAAATAAGGTTAAAAATAAAGAGTGGCGTTTTACTCTTCAAACCAACATGTGCACAACAAATACAACCACTCAAATGGGTAGCCATAGGTTACCACACGTTAGGCCCCATGACCATTTAATGGTCAGAATGCCACACTTTGTGCAGACTGACAAAAAGTAAGTGATTGGCCTATCGGGTGAGATACTCCTCCTTCTCTACACCCAAACTTACCGGTTGTCCACTCCGGAAACACACAGTCCACATGACTAAAACTTGCTAGCTCGGACCGGCATGACCTACTGGACTGGCATCCTATCCGGGAAGGACTCACCCCTCAGAGGTGGCCACCTACTGAGAGACTTACCCTAACCCTTCAAAGACTAGTCCTAGTAGTCTACCCTTATTGAATACTCAACGTTGATTGTCCCACTTGGGAGAAAACTGATAATACATTGCTTTATTTGGAAATAGCAATTAAGGGTTTCTAAAATTCTTGCCAAAGTTGGATTTTAGAAAGAGTTTTAGAATTTGCAAAACTGCTTTTTTAAATATATTTTTTTTAATAGGAGATATCATTTTTTTGGCTAATAAAATATCACTATTTCATTTAGTGCTCCAATTCCAAAACTTCCTAAGAATTTTCAAATCTTTGGAGGAAAAACATAATAATAATTTTAGTTAGGGTAATAAAATTTGCTAATCAAAATTTTGAAACCCTAACTAAAACCAACCTTAGAGTAAGGGGGCAGGATGCATATCATATTTTTTTGCATGCATAAATATATTTTTATATGATTTTATGTGCTTTGGATATGTGATTTGTGGTTTAGATGGCTTAATTGTGCTTATTGAGTAAGAAGGGCAAAATGGTAATTTTGCTTGAGGTGGAAATAGGGAGATAGCTTAAGGATTAAGTAGGAAAAATATTTAGGAGAGAAAATAAGAACAAGAGTTGTTGTGGTTTAGTGGTTAGAGCTTTGGAATAAATCCTTGAGGTCTTGAGTTCAAATTCTATCATTTGAGTTTTAGCATGATTAAATTTTATTTTTTTGATAGGTAGGCTATATTTCAGCCCTTGCATGCTTTAGGGAAGAGTAGGAGTGTTGTCCTAAGAGAGACATGAAAGGAATGTCCTGTTGGGGATATGCCCTAGAGTTAATTTGTACTTATACTATTGTCATTATGTTTTATATAATAATATGAGGCTTTCCTTTCCATGAATAGTGAGTTTTATTTTGTTGGTCATCAAGTACGTGACTTGATAGTAAAACCCTACAATGAATACAATGACTATTCTAAAACTGTCCCTGATCGATTATTATTATTGGAATAATAATAAATTAAGATTAGTATGTTTGTGACTTGATGGCTATGTTTTACTGGCCATGGATATTTGTGATATCGAGTCAAGACATAAATAAATGTTAGAGAACATTGTATTGGACATGACCCACTGTGAGAGTACTTCATGGAATATGTCATAAGTACTTTCTAGCCATAATAATATTAAAAGTCCTTCGACCTAAATTCATCATAGTTTCCTACTTGATAAATTCTATATTTTGACATTGTCTAAAGTTGTCTTTAACCAGATAATAAATTAGACTACTGTTGGATATAGAATAAATCAAGGAGAGGAATATGATTGATTGTGAAGGAATTTGTCCCTCTCAGTTATGGGAGAGATATCCATGGGCCCCTTAATAAGTCAGACTATTAAAATGCATGGCCGTGCTCAAATATATCAATCTAAGATATTGATATCATTTGTTTGAACAGTCTACTATGAAATCAAGAAATAATTGATTAAGTTTAATAAGGATGACATGCTCCGTGCCTTATGCTTAATCTAGATATCGTGTGACAAAAGGATTAAATATAAAATTATGGTTTGGTTCAAAGAGATCACCGATCTTCATTTAACCTGGATAGTTATAATGTTTTGCTAGAAACCTCTTATAACTTGTGGGCCATTTAAATATGATTTAGGCACACTGCCAGTGTTAAATGAACCTATAGGGTCACACAATAAGCGAACTTGTTAGGTTATTTTTCTGGTGACCAGGTTCGATGAATTTGGAAATATGTCTAAGTTAATCGTACTTAGAAAATTTACTAGATACAATGAATCTAGAAATATGTCCACATTCGATGTATTTGGATGATGTCCAGATTATAAGAATCTGACTCGGTAAATTAATTAGTTAAATTACCGAGATAATGGCAGAATCTTATCATATCAGTTTTAATTTAATTTGAATTTAAATTAGAATATGATAAGATATTATTAGGGTTGGACTCTAAGAGGTTCGGGGGTTTTTAAGAAAACCCTAGCCGTCTTTTCAATAGTCCAATTTTTCGGTTGAGAACATTCGTGCCATTCTCTACCAGAAAAGAAAAAAAAAACCTCTCAAACCCTAGGCGCTAGCACTCCCCGGGTATCGAGTGAGTTCGCGGTGTGTATCCGATAGAGGACATTCGAATACTGCAGCGTTTGGTGATTGTTCGGGTTGAACGTACAACAACGCAATCAGAATCGAAGGATTTCGATTACAGCAACCAGAGGTAATTCTTAAACCTTAGATCTTCTTAATCGTTTACTTGGGTCCTCGGGAGGGATTCGTGGATGTTTTTCGTATTTAGGAGTCCACGAATTCTAACATGTCCTAATTCCACTCTTCTGCCCTACAAAAATTTCTAAGGGATTCATGCCCTTCTTGATCACTAACTTTCCTTAGTTCTTAATCAATTAGGTTGTTCAATTTATCTAAGCCAATTTTATTTCCAAAAAATTCCAGCAAGGTTCTGGGATATTGAGGTTTCAAAAATGTCTTTGTGAGGAGATCGACCGAAAATGGGGAAGAGTTATGGAAGGTTCCCAAGAGAATTAATCTCTATGGTTGAACCTTCAAACTCCAACCTATGTGTGTTCATCTTCTTCATGTAGTAATCTCAAAATTTTCCAGCTTCTTGATAAGTTCAATTGTCAAAATCTTCAGCCATCTTTCCCTCTCAAATATTGCCAAAAACACAACCAATTCACTCAGCTTGAAAACTAAAAACTTCAGCCAAAACCGGACTGCACAAAAGCTGTGCAAACCAAGAAAATTTCCTGGACAGTTTTCGCAACTTGGTAAGTCAAAAACCAAGCTGTTTCTTCTAGCTTTTCAACCAGCAATTCAACCTTGTTCTTCCTCCATAAAGAAGGCTAGAAACCAGCCTTAAAGGATTCCCCAAAACCCCTTCAAAGCTTCTGCAAGTTGGCTGAAGCATGGTAGAAAAATCTGCCCAGAAATTTCAACAAGCCTTGTGAAAGGTTAATCATAATTTCCAGCTTTATTCCTTCTTCACTCTTGTCCTAATCTCATCCCATTTTTCTATAAAACCAGCCTTGAATAGCCATGAACTGAACTTCATCATCCCCACTAGTGTTCTGCATGAAAGGAGCTCTATGGCTGCTCCTAAAATCTCTCCATCAATCACTCCAATCAAGCCATCAATTGGAATCCAAAATTCTAGCAAAATATTCCAGCAAACTTCCATAGATTAACCCTCAACTAACCAGAAAATTCCTTCACCATTATGCTCCATATTTCGGCCACCCTAAAGCTTATTCAAACATCATTCAACTCAGCAAAAATTCCAGCCAAGCAGCTGACCATTGCAGCTTCCAAAAGACCTCCATCAACAAAGATCTACTTACCATTTTTGCTACCATGATTGATTCCCTAAAGTATTCCTTTTGAATTTTAACCAACCAGCTTTCCTTTTCCTCCCAAATCTGAAAATCCAATTACCAAAAATCTCCAAACCATTCGGCCACTCCTTCCAAGCAGAATTTCGGCCAGCCTTTATCCATTCTCTCTATTCTCTCCAAACCTCCAAGAACACCTACCACCATTCTCACGCTTAAGACCACTCAAAACCTCTCCAATCTTCTCCAAAAACTCCAGATCACACCTACTCATCCTCTTGAATCCATTTCTGCAATTTTTAACATCAAATGCTAAAATCAAAGTTCCACTTTCAGATCAAAAACCAAAATTTTCTTGAAGGCTCAAGAACACTTCTGAGGTAAGCATGATCAAATAACTCCATCTTCTTCCATCTTCGACCTTAATGAATATATACTAATGAACTCTCTTTTTCATTCTCTCTCTCTCTCTCTCATGGTTACTTCCACCACGGCCATTTTTCTTCTTCTCATTGGACGGATCAAGCCTTCCTAGCGAGAGAATTCTTTTGAAACGTCTTCAAGGTAGTCATCTTTCAAGTAAGCCTCTTCAATCTTCTCTTTAAATTCTAGATTCATGTCTCTTGGATGTAGTTGGATAAGGATGAATATATATTGGGAGATTAATCATGTGTTTTGTGATGGAGTTGGGATTGAAGCATGAGAATGAATGTGTTTGTATGATGGAGGTGGGGTTGATGCATGTGATGATTTGCCTTGGTTGAATGTATAGCGTTTTTAGAGTTTGTTGCATGCCTTCATGTCGTGAGTAGTATAAATGATCAAGTATGTTAGAGATTATGTCACCTTTGGTGAATAAGGTTTTATGTTCATGTATTCTTGTTAAGGCCATGAATATGATTATCTTTAGTGGAGTTTGGATCATGTCTTGGTAGATTTGGATTTATGCCTTTATTCATGATTGGATATTTTGTTGATTGGTGTAGAGTGTATGTTCATAATTATGGTTAGCAATAGGAATTATGATCATGACCTTGTTGTCCCTAAGCTAATTGAGTTAGCCAATTTTATTTTATCAATAAAATGATTAATACTATAATTTCTTGTAGTGATTTCGAAAACCCTAGGAAAATGTAGATTTGGACTATTATATAAAATAATGATATTTTAGCCAAATAAATGGTAATTTTTATTAAAGAAATAAAATATATAGATATTATATAAAATAATAATATCAAATAAAGCTTTTTATATAAATAATCATAATAGGTAAAATATTAATTTTGTAAGTCTTATATTCATAAATACTATTAAAATTTATTTATTATCTTTTAGTCAAGGCATAATAAAATTTACTTATTATTAATTTTATTTACCAATTATTTTCTAACAATTAGTTATTATAAATCATTATTTTAAATAATATCATCTAGGCCTAGGACCCTTCATCAAATAAACCCTAATTTATTTATAGCAAGATTTAAACCTACAACTTATTAGTATCTAATTCACAAACCCTAGTTATTTTAATATCAAGCTAGATTTATCTTGTAAACCCTCTATTTATTATCTAGCCTTAAAGTTTTGGGACACTACGGTCATGATTGTAGTGAGTCGAGCTAGGTTTATTTATGAAAGTAAATATTGGCTTGAGTTTAATTATGGCTTATGTCTACCCCAGGCGAGGTTAGGTTAGCTTTTGAAGATCTTTATTTTATCTCGAACAAAGGATCAGGTAAGCTCTTGCATAAAATCTGTTTGTTGCAAAAGTTGTTATGGCAAGCTAAACACAAAGTTTGTGAACACTAATTTGGTAAAGGCAATTAGGGACTGTTTCCTTTCTTGTTCAGTCAAACCAATAATTTGAAAAACAACAAGTAGTTTTATTCAAACACTAAACTGTTTCTAAAACTAATTTTGACAAAGACTTTAGAAACCCTTGATTGCCATTTTCAAGTAAAGCTATATTTTATTAGTTTTCTCCCAAGTGAGATGAACTACGTTGAGTACTCAAAAAGGGTAGGCTAGTGGTACTAGTTTTGAAGAGCGAGAGTGAGTCTTCTGGCAGGAGGCCACCTCCAGAAGATGAACTCAACTTAGAGAAACAGCAGTACTACTTAGTCATGCCGGTCCAAGTTAGTAAGTTTCAGTCATGTGGATTATGTGTTGCCGGAGTGGACAACTGGTTTTGTTTGGCTATAGAGAATGAGGAGTATCTTACCCAGTAGGCCGATCACCTACCTTTTGTCAGTCTACACAAAGTGTGGCATTTTGATCGTTGTATGGTTATGGGGCCCAACGTGTGGTAACCCATGACCACTTTTTTGAGTGGTTGATTTTATTGTACATGTACGAATGGAAAAGCTAAAACGCCACTCTTGATTTTGAACATTGTTTATTGCTTGCCAGTATTTTTCTTATGAAGTTCTTATACTTTGCAATCACAAACTGTTTTCACTGAACACTCAAAGCACACACAAACTTATTGAGATTTTTATCTCATCACCCTTTTTACCATGATTTCAGGTCGATCCTGCTATGGAGATGAGTAGCTAGTTGTTGCCTACTTGGAAGATATTTTGTTATCAATTTTATGTAATGCTTTGGGAGTTGAGAGTGAACAATTTTTATTTTGGATTGTCTTAAATTTTTGGATTGCAATAAGTTTAAATTTTAAAGTATTATTTTATTTTTGTTTGTGTGACTTAGTTATAAAGACCCCTTGTCATTTGGACGGGGCGACATCCCCGGCCCTGTTGGGCCTAGGTAGTGGGGTGTTACAAAAATAGCCTAGGATCAACAAGGTCATGATCATAATTTTCCTATTGCTAACAAGATTCATTAGCATATACTCCAACATCAATCAACAAACTATTCTATTCAAGAACAAAAACTTAAATCCATACCTACTATCATCCCTACTAAACATAATCATACTCACGGTTTCAATAAAAATAAGAACATAAAAATCCTATTCACCAAAGGCGACATAACATCTAGCATGCTTAAACACTCATACTCACTTAAGACATGATGAACATACATCGATCTCAAAGAATTTCATAAAACTTAATCATGATCAATCATTCTCATGCTCCAATCTCAACCCCATCATACATATGCATATACTCAATCCCCAATCATATTCTATTCTCTCTAACAACACCCAAGAGATATGAATTCAGAATTAAAAAGAAATTTAAGGAGAAATACTTGATGGACGATTATCTTGATGAAGATTTAAGAAGGTCTATGTGCTTGAGGGTCTTGAATTGTCCAAGAGAAGAGAAAGAAAACAGCTATGGTTGTAGCAACCATTTCGGCTGAGAGAGAGAGAGAGAGAGAGAGAGAGAGAGAGAGAGAGCATTAGTATAACATGTCAAGGGTTGAAGGGAAGAAGATGAACAAAAGTTGTTCTTGGTTACCTTGATGATGTTCTTGAGACTTCAAAGAAAAATCTGGTTTTGATCCGATTGCAAATTTTTGTTTTCGAGATTTGATGTTATGAATTCCAGAAATGGACTCTACGGGGTATGTAGGCGTGTTCTGGAGTTTTTGAGAAGGATTAGAGGTGTTTAGAGGGGTCTTTGGCTTGAAGAAAAGTAGTATATGTTCTTGGTGAAAATGGAGAGGATTAGAGGTGAATACTGGACGAATTTTCTGAAGAGGGTTGGCCGAATGATTGAGAGAGTTCAGGGCTTTGATTTTTAGTTTAGGGAGGAAGATAAAAATCTGGTTTTCTGAAATTCAAATGAAGAAATTTAAGGAGTGTTTTAAGGGGGGGGGGATATGTTAATGGTGTTTGACTGAGGGAGGTTTCTTGGAGTTGCAAATGGCCGACTGGTTTGCTGAGATTTGCTGAAATGAATAAGGGTTGAGGGAGCTATAAGGTTGGATGAATTCCTGAGTTTAATGGCAGAAGAATCTCTGGTTATGAGGCCTAATCCAAGGGTGTTTTCATGGGGCAAATGCTGGAATTTTTGAACTTCAAATGGAAGTTTGATTGGAGTGATTGTAGGAGGAATTTGAGGGGTGGCTATGGGGTCCAGTTGTGCAAGGTAAGTGGAGGGGGGTAATGGTGTTCAGTTCATGGCTGAACAAGGATTAACTTACAGAGATTTTAGGGTGGTTTTCGGACAAGGCTTCAAGAGAACAAGGCTGGAATTTTTTTGGTTTTGGTTCAAATGGTTGTAGAATTTTTTGTGCACTTTTTTCTGCAATATTCCAGCCGATTTGCAGAGGGTTTGAGAGGTGTTTGACGGCCCTTTCAGGCTGGTTCCCAGCCTTCTTTATGAAGGAAAAGTAGAGGTAATTTACTGGTTTGAAGGCAGTAGAAACAGCTTTGATTTCTGGTTGCCATGCATCGAAACTGTCCAGAATTTTTTTTCTGGTTTGCACAGCTTTGTGCAATCCGGTTTTTGCAAAGGAATTTCAGTCTTCAAGCTAATACGGTTTTTGCAAAGGAATTTCAGTCTTCAAGCTAATAAATTGGCTATTTTTCTGGCAGCAATTGAGTAAGGAAGATGGCTAAGATTTTCAAAGACTAGGCTGCTCAAGAATCTGGAAAAATTTCAGATTCTTTTCATGGAGGATATGAACACTATGGAGTGGAGTTTGAAGGCTCAACCATGAAGATTAATTTCTCTTGAGAACCTTCCTTAACTCCTTCCCTATTTTCAGTCCAATCTCCAACACCTTAAAGATTAATTCCAAAGCTCTAACCACTAAACTACAACAACTCTTGTTCTTATTTTCTCTCTCAAATATTCTTCCTATTCAATCCTCAAGCTATCTTCCTATTTTGACTTCAAGCAAAATTACCATTTTACCCCTCCTACTCAATAAGCATAACTAAGCCTTTTAGCATATAAATCATAATTCTAAAGTACATAAAATCATTCAAAATATATATATTTATGCAAAATAATATGATATGCATCCCGACCCCCCTTACTCTAGGGTTGGCTTTTGGTGGAATTTCACAGTTGTATTCATGTATATCTCCACAAAAAGCCAATTGTGATTAACTACTAGGCTTTTTCTTTCTTACATCAGAATTTTGCCATGCAAGAAATGCATTCGAATGCATTCGACAACTAAACGGATAAAAAGATAGGGAGAATTCACAGAAGACCAAGCAAAAACAGAGAAGCTCTAATGAGCAAATCCTTTTCATCTTTTTCAAGCTAGCCACAATATCAAAATCTCTCATAGAAGATAGTAGAACTCAGAAAAAACAGCAAAAAAAAGTTATAAACATAAATATTGGAATAGAGAAATATTAAAACTGCATATAAACCAAGAAACATAGAAATATTGCAGTGAATTTTACCAAGTATTCTGTGCGAAGTAAAACATTACATAGACAAAAAAGCTACTATTTCAAAAAAGAATTGATATATAGTTCAAAGAAGTAACCTTTAAACTAATATAAATCTGTTTACAAAGTAGTGCTGATTAGAAATAGCACAGCACGACAGAGGGCTTCCGACTGCTGTCAAAAGACTCATTGAGAGTGATGATGGCAAGGAGGAAAAATGACAGTCGAGAGAAGGATGATAGTGGGGAAAAAAAAAACTTCCCCGGTCCCCTCCCACGCAAACCCCACGATACAAGAGAAACCAAAAAACGAAAGACTTTTATGCAAAAGAAAATAAAAAAAGACAAGAAATCAAATTTTGGGTGAAATTTGTATAAATTAAATAAAAAAAAAACAGATGTGACATAACTATATCTCAAAATTTTGTTGAATTGTATCTTTGACAAATAATTGAAATTTCTACTCCAAAGCATATAAATCACGAGCTGCATCTGCCGTTTCATTCAAGACTGAAAATTGTGGTCCATATTTTGCGAATTATTTGCGCATTTTGTCCTTTTGCCCAGATATTATCCATGGAGCTAACCTACCAGTGAAGCAAGAAGCCCTCAATTTATTCTTTCATATTTCAATATTTCCCTTTCTTTAAGAAAAGAATTTTATTAGATAAAAAATAATGTATACATTCAGTTCTTGTATACTGCTTCAAAATTATAGACGTATAACTCCAAAACAATATCACAAAACCCATTAAGAAATAAAAATACAATGATGAATGCCTAAACTATGGGTTAAAGACAGCAGCATCATTCTTTGAAAAATGAACAAAATATCCTTTGATTCTGTTCATACTACAGTACAATACACAACGCAACTTTCCTTGCATCTAGCATGCTTCAACAACTCTTAGCAAAATTTAACTCTATTTACCCTGAATTATATATAATTTATCTATATGGTGGAACCTCCATTCAGGCTTTGATAATGACTTCCATTTCAGCTTCGATATTTAAGTCAGTAATAAACTTAAAAAGGGTAGTAAGAAATACAAATATAACTCTTTTTTTTTTTAATGTGAAAAAATTCGTACTGTTTTATAGGTAGCACATTTTAAAGACAAATCAAATTCTCATGTGGGACTTTGGGCTTTTCTTTACAAATCATATAAATTCTCTTGTGGAACTTTTAGCTCATCTATAATGATGTCAAGAGGCAACAAACGAACTTCTACCGTCATCCAAAAATCAAGAGACTCTTCGTCCGTTCCAGTATTTTAAATCATATTCTAAAATCTACTTCAATAGTTCAACTACCAATAAATATTTATCACCTTGTCAATTCTACTTGATGATAATATTTACCTTTTTTTTTTTTAACTAGCTAATGATAATATTTACCTTTTCTGTTAAAGGCATAAGGGGAACGATATAAATTCTTTCTCATTAAGACGGTTAAACTATTTTAGATGTACAAAATTATGAGAGAGGTTAATTTACAAAGATTTTCAAATAAATTACAATGATAAGTATTCCTTTTCTTTCCCCTTTATCTGTAGTCTTCTCTTTCCTCTCTACCAAAATATAACCCCTCCAACTCGATTGCAAGAAATATCTATAATTTTTTTTTCTTTTATTTGGCTGCGTGTGTGTATATGTATATCCTCCATGAGTCATATGCTAATTTTTCTGTATTATTTCAGTCATTACTATTAGACTATCACATACCTTAATATTATATTACCTGCTTTATAGGATTTTTTTACTTTCTCTTCTTTATATATTTTTATATTTTTATATATGAATTCTTAGATACTTTAAACATGAAAACCTTCTACGAGTCTACGTGGTTAAAATTTCTTATCGAGAAAAGAAAATAGATGTTTATCCTCATAAAAAGGAATTAGCTCCACATCAAATTATGACCCTCCTTGTCTTTCTCTCCCATGCCTTGTCCCTCCTTCCCCCTCCTCTAAAAAATTCAATACTCAATCATTTCGAATTGAAAATTTATATTTCTATTGTAAAATGCTCGAAAACAAATATTTATATATCTTTTAAAAATAAATATAGAGTATTTTTTTAAACTTTTACAACCTATTTAAGAAATACAACTTTACTAACTTATTGTCCCATTATTAAGTTATCTAATTAATAAAGTTAAGATTGTAATTTATTTATAATTAAATATCTTTTAAAATTTATATGAAATAAAAATAAAATATTCAAATTTAAAAGGTCAAATTCATTAGGATGTAATCCAATCTTCTCTGACAAATAACGACTTTGTGATTGCAACAAACCATCTGCGTCTCTTAAATGTGAGCACTCACATATTTGTATGATAAGTGTCATATGATTCTTATCTCAAACTTCACTTGTGCTTCGGACACTTTGAGCGGAAAGCAAATAGAAATAAATACATATATAAATAAATAAGGAAGATGACATATGGATACTTACCCGATTAATGAATTTTAATACATTTGATAGTCATTAATTTAATAAAAGTAATAAGTTTTAACAAGAAAATGGCCACAGGCAGATTTAAGAGGGGTAAGAGGTGGCATCCACTGCGCCGCCCCCCCCCCTCAATATTTTTTTTTCTTTTGAAAATTTTGAATTTTCTTTCAAAAAAAAAGTTCATGTAAATTTTATATTCCACCTTGTCGAAACTTTTTAATTATCTGTAACAATATTGTCTAATTTTTCTTCCCTATAACTTCGCTTCTGAAATCCAAATTTCTAATTTCACCCCTGAAAATGGTAATTAAATTTTATCCAAAGTTATTACATTGACGCATGTGGGTAATTTGATAATTTTCTTACTAAAAGTTACCACTTTTGTTAGTTACCGTGAAAATCTTAAAAACTATCACTACCATTTCTTTATTGAAACTTATTAATTCAATATCGTCTCCTAGTTGATAATTCAAAGATATTGACCACATTTTTTATTGAACACACTTATTGATCATCACTTCATTATCATTATTGGTAATTTTGAAAATATTATTTGGCCAATTGCTCTAAGAAATATAATTCTCTTTGTTAGATTTCGATCATACAAAAATAATTTTTGTAGAGTAAAAATTAAAATGAAATTCATGCAACAAATCATTTGTATGAAATTAAATGGGTTAAGGGAGAAAGAAAAATTTTGTTACTTAAAAAACGTAACTTTTAAAATTTTCTTCTTGTGAATCCCCTTCGAAAGTTGATCAAATCAAGTTGTCAAATTCCAAGAATATGAATTTCTTTAATATTGTTCTACACAAGGATTTGTACTTTACCCGTGCCAAGAACATGATGGGAGTGGATAATTTAGATTGGTGGCATTAAGGATTAATCGAAGAATAGAAGGGGAAAAAAAAAGGCTGTTGTACTTTTTAATGAAAGAAAAACTACGAATTTGCCTTTTTCGATTAAGCTGGCGTAGAGACCTTTTCCTTATTTCCTAAATCTGTTAGGAAACAATTATTCAACCTTTTTCAATTATGGACTCTTGGGTTTTAGAAATTGTAGTTGACCCATTGAATTATAACGAGCTTATAATTCATGAAGAAAAGATTTAATAATTGTAATTTTACCTAATTAATTATAACATTATATAATTAACTTATAATTATCAATTTTTTTACACATTAATCTCATAATATTTTTATATAATATTTTGAGTACATATTCCTCTATTATGCGTGACTTATTATGTTTTCCAGTTTATTAGTAGTGAAATGTGAATTAATTCTAACACTATAGAATTAATCATCTTTAATAACTAAAATTAACTTAGTAATTCTAATTAGGATTAATTTATTAACTTTTCAATTAGTAAATTAATATTTCGCAGATCATAAGCAGTATTTAGCAATCATGACCACCAAAAAGTCGAGAAAGTCAAATTGCTTGACACATGAACCTGTTAATAGCAAAATATCATTGCAATAAACTCATTTCATCATACTATACCTCATTTGGTTTAGAGTATATAATTAGTGTCAACTCCCTCTATATTATAATAAATTCTAACCCTAATTTATATATTAATACTTGTTACAGAATCTATTACTCAACATGTGTACACTACTAGAAAATTACAATATACCAACTGTTGGGAAATATGCCCTCTTAGACTAGGTTTCTAATATAAACTTCAAATATTTTAATAAAAAAATTTATCTTCGGGATTTGTTTATAAATTTACATTTTATTTGTGCACAATTACGTTTGGAAAAGGCCTATTGTGTTTAAATAAGTGGTCCATATGAATGGTGGTCTTTCACAGTAAAGTATGGATAACAGGTTACTTAACACATAAATGTTTGTTCTTAATCGATTGATGAGAATGGAAATATCATTATGTCTAGGTTATTATGTTATGAATTCCAAATGCGGAATGGCTAACCTTTAGCCAGTGAGTAGTCCACTCACTTAATGGCATAAGCGTATTTCGAATACGTAGAATATGACCTGTAGTAGTGGTTTCTTAAAGTACTATATGGAAGAAACCTAAACTACTACTGCTACAGCGTGGACTAGTACTCTACGACATGAGTATAAGTTGGTGGTTTGACGAAGCTGAAAGCATGTACTTTGATATGCTTTAGTTGAGGTTCTATCGTGGGACCAATATACTTACATGTTGAGTATGTGTGACTAGTTAGTTAAGACAGACTTATACAAAATAGTTTCTATACTATATCGCTTATTGTGGTTGTCTGAATGATCTAAATATCCAAGACCCTGGGAAACATGACTTGGATGTCTGCTTTAGAGTAGCTCCATTGGAAAGCGGAAACAATCCAAGAAGTCGTGGATCATTAGACTAGAAGCCTAAGGATGGTAAATGTCTTTTAGAGAGGTGTTAGTATATTTCTTCCTCTCTAATGCACGGCAATATATGGAAGGATATTTTAGTCATTTCACCGATAGGTCAGAGACTTTACTAATACAGCATTGTCCTTGGGGTCAATATTTTCTTATGGTGATATTAGGAAATATTTAAAATGTAAAATACAACTATTTATATGGTAAGGGTATTTTGGTCATTTTAGTAGCCAAGGCAGTGTGTCTCTTGGTCCCCAGTATTGACCGTAAGTTCTAATTATATACAGGCTAAGGAATTGGTCTTAAATTAAATGGAATTTATTTTATTTAAGTAGTCGATTTAATTATTGGGTTAGAATAAAATAAAGGTCCACAGAGAGAGAATTAATTAAGCTAGTTTGGTGGGTTAATTAATTATTCAAGGCTTTGGCCCAATTTGAATAATTAAAGATTGACCTGAGACTAAACTAATATAGGCTTGTTAATTGGATAGTTTATTTGGGCTAAAAAATTAATTATTTATTGGGCCATTTATTGGTTCTAATTAGAATAATTAATTTGGTCCAAGAGGCTAAACTAAGAGTCTAATGGGCCAAATTAAAAATTCAGTTTAACCTAGAGTTTTATTTAAGTTAAACAGGAAAATAAAGACATACGTTGTTTTCTTCTTCTTCTCAAAGAGAAAGAAAAATAGACGGCCTCTTTTCTCTCTGAAAAATCCCTTAGTCTTGTGAGTTGTTCACCAAACATGGATTAGGCCAGCCATATACTAGAAGATCGAGAGGGTATTTGGCGTTCGTATATATGCACAGATGCAGTAGGAAACTTGCAGGAATTGTATCAGAGGCTTCCACTAGCGCACCTACCCCGATTCCACATATTCCGGTCCAACCAATTTTGAGAACAAGAAAAGGTAAAAAAAAAATTTTCTCCCTCTCAGAGTCCGAACAGACCGAGACCGGCGCGGCTCCGGTCTGCATTGTTTCTTGTTCTTCAGTTTATTTTTCGCTGTGTGTTTTCTTCCCCTTTAAATCTTCAATTGGTATCAAAGCATGGAGATTTTGTGCAAATATAGGAAGCATGTATGCTAGTAAATAAAACTGGACACATATGTGTGATTAACATGTGATCCTTCGCTGTTTTTTGTATGGGTAGATTCTCTGTTAAACCTTTCGGATGGAGGTATAGGAGATTTGCAATTCACTATTTTTTCTTAGCAAATCGTGTGAGCCCTATGTTAATGGGTATAGGCGGTAGTTGGTTTGTTGATTTCATTGTATTTGGGTTGAAATTGGAGAGCCAAGAACTAGAAGAAAGTTGCAGAAAACAGTGAAGAAATCTGCAGAAGAAGACACAGAAAAAAAATCTGAGGAAGAAAAGCACTGTTCATCGACTCGGCTTGGAGAGTCAAGCCGCGAGCAGTGCTTTGTGCCTGGAGTTGCAACAGCTCGACTTGGCGTGGCAACGGCTCGGTGGATTGCAATTGAATTGGAATATCATCGGCAAATCGGGTTTGCACGTGGGTCATCGAGCGGAGCAGCGAGTGGGTCGTGGAGCGGGTCACGGGCTTGGGTCGCCCGCGAGGTGCTGGTTCTGTTCAGTGGGTGTTGTGGACTGCAGTGCAGAAATGTTCCATTCCTGTATGGCGGGTGTAGTGGACCAAGGAGAAATTTTTTTATTTTTCTTGCAAATTTTTTTTTGTTTTGGGTTCCATACCAGGCGAAGTTAATATTTTTGCAATAATTAATATTCGTGGAATATTTTTGCATGAAAAATATTAGTAAGGGATTTTAGGATTAAACAAGACTATTAATTAATTAATTAATTAATTAATGTGTTTAATTCTATTATTTGGGCACTTAGGTTTAAAAATAGAAAAGCATGAAACCATCTACTGTTTTCTAGCATGCTATTTATTTTTGAGTACCTATGTACATATTTTCTCAAAGAACAAAGTCTTTGGGAATATTTTTGACAAGAAAACATTTTTTTTCTACAAATTAAATGGCTATTTTAACTTGAACAAAAATTAACCCTTAAATATTTTCTCAAAGGATTTAATCATTGACATAGAAAATATATTGGATTTAGATATTTTTGTAAGTTAAAAATAGAAAGCCATTTTGTTTTATTTTTGCCTAAGAAAATTTGTTTTGTCAAATAAACTTGAGACTAAAGTCTCCAGAAAGTTTTAATTGAAAATTTTTCAAATTATTAAGTTTTTAACTTAAATCAAATTAGTCCATGGAAAAATCTCTCAAAGGATATAAACCTTGACATAGAGATTTTAATAGATTTAGATATTTTATTTTTTGAGTTAATGGAAAACTTAATGAAAATTTTCAGAAGGATATTTTTCAGAAAAACCCTTATTTTAAACAACTAAGTGGGAAAGAGATTCCAACGGCCCTACAGCTTCCATCACGATCCTCATTATAGATCGTGTGTCCCCTCGCGTCACCCTGTGAGTGAACCCGTATAGGATGGGGATGCCACAATGATCTAAATCTAATGGAGTGATATAATTAATAACTCGGGACACGTACTATAATCGGCAGCCCTTCATTGGAGGCTATAGTGCGAGGTATGTCCATAGGAAATGAGAGGAAATGGCCATCACATCGATGGAGTTATCTTCTAGATCATTACCTAGAAGGGAAATGAATTTGTGATAGTTAACACACTTAGCTTAGGGAACTGTCAATCTTCCCAAGAAGCTATGTCAGTTTTCCTAAGAGCCAAATTAATTATTATCAGATTTTGGTATAAGGATAAAATGCACAAATTTATTTTGTTTTCACAAACTAAATCCTTTTCTTTTATTTTTCCATTTTTTCAGAAATGGTAGGAGGTTCTTTTAGTCCTTTGGCCGTTATTCTCTGAGAGAATAAGCTAACGGGTCCAAACTATGTGGACTAGAAGAGGAACTTGGACATAATTCTCACAGTTGAAGAGTATAAGTATGTCATTTATGAGATCTGCCCTATTATCAGGGAAGGTTACACCGCCGAAGAGCAAGAGGCTGAGAAGGCGTGGAAGAAGGCTGACGAAATGTTACGCTGCTATATGTTAACCTCCATGTCTAATGTGCTCCAATCAAAACATGAGCACATGGCTTCTGCGTATGATATTAGCCAGTCACTAGCCACTATGTTTGCGGACAAGAGCCAGCCGCAAGGCAGGAGGCGCTTCAAACAATAATCAACACTAAGATAGTTGAGGAAGCATCAGTCAAAGAGCACATGCTCAAGATGATTATTGCTTTCGAGGAAGCAGAAATCTTAGGGGCTGTCATTGACCCCGAGAGCCAAGTGGATATGGTTCTTGAATCTCTATCGGGTTCCTTTACTCAGTTTAAGTTGAATTACAACATGAACAAGTTAAACATGAGTTTAACTGAGTTGATGAAGGAGCTCTAGATAGTGGAGAAGGTCATGAAGCCTCAATTAAAGGCTATGATTGCTAAGGCTTTTTCCTCCAGAACTGAGCCCAAGCCCAGAAAGTTTAAAAGGAAGAAGGGAAACATAGTGGCCCAGCCTAAGACCCAGCCTAAAGATAAACCAAAAGGTAAGTGCTTCAAATGTGGAATGAAATGACACTAGAAAAAGGAGTGCCCAAATTTTCAAGCTAAGAAAAACCCCCCCAGGTAATGTTTTCTATCTAGAGTCTATATCAATGGTTGGATCGACTTCCACTTGGATTGTTGATTCAGGGGCCACTGATCACATTTGTAACTCCTTGCAAAGGTTTAGAAAGATTAGAAAACTCAAGAAGGGCAAACATGGGCTACGCGTGGGAAATGAAGCACAAGTCTGGGCCCTTACAGTGGGAAAGTTAGATCTTATTTTTTATTGTAATAGAATAGTGATTTTAAAAGATATTTTATATGAACCTGGATTTCGACAGAATTTGATTTCAATTCCAAAACTAATAAATTAAGGATATTCTGTACTTTTCTATTTTGGTATTTCTATCAATAGAGATGGAAAAATTTTATGTACTGAGCACATGTATGAAAATCTATTCTACTTAAACCCTATTAACAATCAATTAAATAACGCTCAATCTGAACCTTTAACTAGAAAGAGAAAGATTAATGTCAATGACTCATATCTTTGGCATCTAAGGTTAGGTCATATCAACTCAATCAGGATTCAGAAGTTAATCCATGATAGGCCCTTGAGCTCATTGAGATTGGAAAATTGGCCTCAGTGTGAATCCTGCCTAATAGGAAAAATGACCAAATGGTCAGTTACCCCAAAGGTAGATAGAGCCAAAGAGATATTGAGTCTTGTTCACACTGATGTGTGTGGTCCCTTGTCTACACCAACTAGAGGGGGTTTTAGGTACTTTATCACTTTCACGAATGATTGTACAAAGTTTGGTTATATTTATCAGATGAGACGCAAGTCTGACTCTTTTGACAAGTTTAAGAAGTTTAAGGCTGAAGTGGAGCATCGGATAGGTAAATTAATCAAAACCTTACGATAGGATCGTGTTGGAAAGTACCTCCTTGGTGAATTTAAGGATTACATGGTATATTATGAGATAGTATCCCAACTCTCTGCACCAGGGACACTCCAATAGAATGGAGAAGCTGAGAGAAGGAACAAGACTTTGATGAAAATGGTCCGAAGCATGATGCCTTATGCTACTCTTCTAGCATCTTTTTAGGGATATGCCTTGGAAACAACGACATACATTCTGAACTTGGTGCCTTCCAAGTCAATACCTAGGATTCCTTATAAGACGTGGATTGGGCGTAAGCCAAGTCTGAATCATCTCAGGATATGGGGTTGTCCAGCTTATATACTGGTCAAGGGAGACAAGTTAGAACTAAGATCAGAATTATGCTATTTTGTTGGGTATCCAAAAGGGACAAAGGGTAGTTACTTTTATCATCCTAAGGAGTAGAAAGTACTGGTTAGTACCAATGCTAGATACTTAGAGGATGATCAAAGTATTTTCACTAAAAGTTGAACAAGGTTGGAACTCGAGGAGAAGTTATCTTTGGGATCAACTTCTTCTGACCTAATTATGGAACAAGAAGAAGTATATCCTCAAGAGCCTGTACAAATGGAGACTCATCATAATGGAAAAGTGTCTAGGGTTCCAAAGAGGTGAATTGGAGAAGCTTTCAAGTTAGTCTCCGACCATCAGGAACAAGACCCCACTAGATACGAAGAGGCTATTGCTGCTGGTGATGCAAATCTATGGCATGAAGCAATGAAAGTCAAGATTGAGTCTATGAACTTCAATCAGGTTTTAGATCTTGTAGTTTCACCTAAAGGGATAAAACACATTAGGTGTAAGTGGGTATACAAGAGGAAGAGGGGAACGAATAGGAAGATGGAGACCTTCAAAGCTAGGCTTGTGGCGAAAGAGGGAATTGATTATGAGGAAATCTTTTCCCTGATAGCCATGCTTAAGTCCATTCGCATCCTCCTTGCCATCGCATGTCATTATGACTACGAGATATGACAAATGGATGTTAAGACGGCATTCTTAAATAGACATCTTAGCGAAAACATCTATATGTCCCAACCAGAAGGCTTTATTGCTAAAGGCCAAGAACATATGGTTTGCAAGCTTAAGAAATCCATTTATGGACTTAAATAAGCATCGAGAGCATGGAACATTCGTTTTGACGAGACTGTAAAGTCTTACAATTTTATTCAAAATGAGAATGAACCATGCGTGTGTTGGATTATATGCCCTCTTAGACTAAGTTTCTGTTCTAAAAGCGAATATTTTAATAAAAAATTTTATTTTCAAAAATTGTTTGTGAATTTACTTTTTGTTTGTGCACAATTTTCGTTTGGAACAGACCCATTGTGTTTAAATAAGTGATCCATGTGAATGGTGGTCTTTCATAGTAAGGAATGGATCACGGGTTATTTAACACATAAACATTTGTTCTTAACCTATTAATGAGACTGGGAATCTCATCATGTTTAGGTTATTATGTTATGAATTCCAAATGGGGAATGGCTTACCTTTAGCCAGTGAGTAGTCCACTCACTTCATGACATAAGCGTATTTCGAATACATAAGACAGGACCTGTAGTAGTGGTTTCTAAAAATACTATATGATAGAAACCTAAACTACTACCGCTACAGCGTGGACTAATACTCTATGACTTGATTATGAGTTGGTGGTCTGATGAAGCTAGAAGTATATGCTTTGATATGCTATAGTTGAGGTTCTATAGTAGAACCAATATACTTGTGTATTGGGTATATGTAACTAGGTAGTTAAGATAGACTTGTACAAGATAGTTTCTGCACTATATCGCCCCTTGTGGTTGTCCGAATAGTCTAAAATGTCCAGGACCCTGGGAAACATGACTCAGATGTTTGTTTTAGTGTAGCTCCCTTGGAAAGCGGAAACACTCCAGGAAGTCGTGGATCATTGGACTAGAAGCCTAAGGATGGTAGATGTCATTTAGAGGGGTGTTAGTACACTTCTTCCTCTCTAAATGTACGGCGATGTGTAGAGGGGTATTTTAGTCATTTCACCTATAGGTCGGAGACTTTGCTAATGCAACATTGTCCTTGGGGTCAAAAGTTCATTGTGGTGATATTAGGGTATTTTGCATTTTAAATATTTTCTTATGATGATATTAGGAAATATTTAAAATGCAAAATACAACTATTTATATAGTAGGGGTATTTTGATCATTTTAGCAGCCAAGACGATGTGTCTTTTTGGTCCTCGGAATAGCCCTTAAGTCCTAACTAATTTTGGGTTGAGGAATTGGTCTCAGTTCAAGAGGATTTTATTTTATTTTGTTTTATTCAAAATGTCTAATTTATTATTAGACTGGAATAAAATAAATAAAAAAATAAAAATAGGAGTTGAGAGAAATTAATTATCTGGTTTAATTGGTTAATTAATTATTCAAGGCCTAGGTCCAGTATGAATAATTAGAAAATTAACCTGGGCTTAAACTAGAGGAAATAATTAATGCTTAATTATTTATTAGGTTATTTAATTAATGTGTAGAGGGGTATTTTAGTCATTTCACCTATAGGTCGGAGACTTTGCTAATGCAGCATTGTCCTTGGGGTCAAAAGTTCCTTGTGGTGATATTAGGGTATTTTGCATTTTAAATATTTTCTTATGGTGATATTAGGAAATATTTAAAATGCAAAATACAACTATTTATATAGTAGGGGTATTTTGATCATTTTAGCAGCTAAGACGATGTGTCTTTTTGGTCCTCGGAATAGCCCTTAAGTCCTAACTAATTTTGGGTTGAGGAATTGGTCTCAGTTCAAGAGGATTTTATTTTATTTTGTTTTATTCAAAATGTCTAATTTATTATTAGACTGGAATAAAATAAATAAAAAAATAAAAATAGGAGTTGAGAGAAATTAATTATCTGGTTTAATTGGTTAATTAATTATTCAAGGCCTAGGTCCAGTATGAATAATTAGAAAATTAACCTGGGCTTAAACTAGAGGAAATAATTAATGCTTAATTATTTATTAGGTTATTTATATAAGCCCAAGAAATAAATAATTAAAGATTAATTATTTTGGTTCATTTGGGCTCATTAATTATTTATTGGGTTATTTATATAAGCCCAGGAAATAAATAATTAATGTTTATTATTTTGGATCTTTTGGATCCAAGAGAAATAATAAATATTATTTCGACCCAATAGCTTGGACCGTAGGGTTTTTTTCCAGATACGGTCAAGAAGAGTTTAGAGTTAAGCCAAACTTATTCTCAGGATAACATCCAGGTGTTTGAAATATGATATCCCGGCGATATGTTTATCAGATAATAAGAGACCTAGTTTTGGCTGACCAAAAAAACAAGTCTCTGGAAAAAGAAAAAAACCCTTATCTCCCTAGCCTAAGAAAAACTCACGCAGCTCTCTTTCTCAGACATCTCCTTCATTCTCTGTGTCTTCTTCTTGGAGCCTTGCTAATCAATAGCAAGAGAACCAAGAAGATTTGAGACCGTTCCTCTTCACCGTTGTGTTCAACAACTAGAGGTTGGGCTGTGGTATATTCTAAGAGCTGAAAGGCTTGGCGTTCATGCAAACAAGGCAAAGTAGAAGGCTAGCAGGTTTTCAACCGGAAGCTTTTTCAAGTGGACAAGGCAAAGTGATTCATGTCATTCAAGCCACTCCTACTCAACCTAGTAGGCTTAGAGCGCGCAAATGTATGATCTTTACGCTTCTGTGTGGCCTTTAAGGCTTGCGTTTTTTTTTCCTCTATTTTTTTCCGTTGGTGCATGCTTCCTCTGTTTTCTGCCTCTCAATGTGGTATCAAAGCCAATGGTTCTTTGATCAATATAGGGAGCATGATAGTTAATAAAAATGGAGAAGATGATTAAACCTGTGATCCTTCGCTGTTTTGGTATGGGATAGGATGGCTGTGAGCTTCACCGTTGAGCATAGGACTCTCTGTAATAAATTTTAGCTTTGATGTTTGATCATGTAAATCCAATTTAAATGGGTATAGGCGGTTGTGTTTTTGTAAGTAAAAATGTCCAAAGAAGCCAAATAAGTAAGCAAAAATCGAAGAGCAGAGGTCTCTGCAACTTTCGCACGAAAAAGAAAGAAAAACGAAGAAGAAATACTATTCATAAGCCGTTCAGTCGAGCCAAGCCGCTGCCATTATGTGCCTGGAGCAGTCCGGCTATTTGCTGCGAGCCGAGTCGATTTCTGTTTGTTTTGAGCCGTTTCAAATTGAAGAATTGCAATTGGATTGTGCGGGTTGAGTGGTGGGTTATCGGGCGAAAGCACGGGTCAACGCGCAGGTCGGCAGCAGAGGGCAAATGGGTCGCGGGTGTGGGCTGATCCACAGGCTGCAACAAAGGTGATCCGGTGCGGCACGGTGCAGTGGACCGCCAGTCAATTTTCTTTAATTTTCTTTATTTTTTTTCTTTTTCGTTTTGGGTTCCATACCAAACGAAGTTAATATTTTTGCAATATTTTATATTCTTGGAATATATTTGCATGAAAAATATTAGTAAGGGATTTTAGGATTAAACAAGATAATTAATTAATTAATTAATTATTGTGTTTAATTCTATTATTTGGGCACTTAGGTTTAAAAAATAGAAAAGCATGAAAACGTTTACTGTTTTCAAGCATGCTATTTTTTTGTGTACCTATGTGTGTTTTTCCCCAAAGACCAAAGTCTTTGGGAACATTCTTGACAAGAAAAACATTTTTCTTCAAAAATTAAATAGTTATTTTAATTTGTACAAAAATTAATCCTTGAATATTTTCTCAAAGGATTTAATCCTTGACATAGAAAATATATTGAATATAGATATTTTTGTAAATTAAAATGGAGACCATTTTGTTTTATTTTGCACTAGAAAAATTGTTTTGCCAAATAAACTTGAAACCAATGTCTCTAGAAAGTTTTAATTGGAAAATTTTTTAAATCATTAAGTTTTAACTTAAATAAAATTAGTCCATGGTGAAATCTCTCAAAGCGTATAAGCCTTGACATAGAGATTTTAATGGACTTGGATATTTTATTTTTGAGTTAAGGAAAAAACTTAATGGAAATTTCAAAAGGATATTTTTCAGAAAAATCTTTATTTTAAAAGACTAAGTGGGAGAGGGGTTTCAACGGCCCCACGGCTTCCATCACGGTCCTCATTAGAGATCGTGGGTCCTCTCGCGTCACCCTAGGAGTGAACCCGTATAGGATGGGGATACCACAAGGATCTAGATCTAATGGAAGGATGTAATTAATAACCCGGGGCACGTGCTATGATCGGCCAGCCCACGTTGGAGGTCATAGTGCGAGGTATGTCCATAGGAAATGAGAGGAAACAGCCATGCCACGATGGAGTTATCCTCTAGATCATTATCTAGAAGGAAAATTAATTTGTGGTGGTTAATACACTTAGCTTAAAAAATTGTTAATCTTCCCAAGAAGCTATGTCAGTTTTCCTAAGAGCCAAATTATTTTTAGTGCACAAATTTTATTTTGTTTTCACAAACTAAACTCTTTCTTTTATTTTTCAATTTTCAGAAATGATGGGAGGTTCTTTTAGTCCATTGTCCATTATTCTCAGGGAGAATAAGTTAACGGGTTCAAACTATGTGGACTGGAAAAGGAACCTGGACATAATACTCACAGCCGAAGAGTATAAGTATGTCCTTTACGAGACCTGCCCTGTTATCGGGGAAGGTTCAACCGCCGAAGAGCGAGAAGCTGAGAAGGCGTGGAAGAAGGCTGACGAAATGGCACGTTGCTATATGTTAGCCTCCATGTCTAATGTACTCCAGTCAAAACACGAGTACATGGCTTCTGCATATGACATTAGTCAGTCATTGGCTACTATGTTCGCGGACAAGAGCCGAACCGCAAGGCAGGAGGCTCTTCGAACTATTATAAACACTAAGATGGCTGAGAGAGCATCAGTCCGAGAGTATATGCTCAAGATGATTGCTGTTTTTAAGGAGGCAGAAATCTTAGGGGCTGTCATTGACCCCGAGAGCCAAGTGGACATGGTTCGCGAATCTCTACTGGGCTCCTTCACTCAATTCAAGTTGAACTATAACATGAACAAATTGAACATGAGTTTAACTGAACTGATGAAGGAGATCCAGATGGCGGAGAAGGTCATAAAGTCGCAGTCAAAGGCCATGATTGCTAAGGCTTCTTCCTCAAGAACTGGGCCTAAACCCAGAAAGTTCAAGAGGAAGAAGGGGAATGCAGCAGCCCAGCCCAAGAACTAGCCCAAGGACAAACCAAAAGGCAAGTACTTCAAATGTGGGAAGAAGGAATACTGGAAAAAGGAGTGTCCAGATCTTCAAGCCAAGAAAAACCCTGCAGGTAATGTTTTCTATCTAGAGTCTATATCAATGGTAGGATCAACTTCCACTTAGATTGTTGATTCAGGAGCCACTGATCATATCTGTAACTCCTTGCAGGGGTTTAGAAAGATTAGAAGACTCAAGAAGGGCGAACATAGGCTACGTGTGGGTAATGGAGCACAAGTCTGGGCCCTTGCGTGGGAGAGCTGGATCTTATTTTTTATTGTAATAAAATAGTGGTTTTAAAAGATATTTTATATGTACCTGGATTTCGTCAGAATTTGATTTTAGTTGCAAAACTTATAAATCAAGAATATTCTTATCTTTCCATTCTGGTATTTCTATCAGTAGAGATGGAGAAATTTTATGTATTAGGCACATGTATGAAAATCTATTCTTTTTAAACCCTATTAACAACCAATCAAATAACGCTCAGTCTGAACCTTTAACTAAGAAGAGAAAGACCAATATCAATGATTCATACATTTGGCATCTAAGGTTGGGTCATATTAACTCAACCAGGATTCAGAGGCTAATCCATGATTGGTCTTTGGGCTCATTGAGATTGGAAAGTTGGCCTCAGTGTGAATCCTGTCTGATGGAAAAGATGACCAAAAGGTCATTTACACCAAAGGCGGATAGAGCCGAGGAGGTGTTGAGTCTTGTTCACACTGATGTGTGTGGTCCATTGTCTACACCAGCTAGAGGGGGTTTTGAGTACTTCATCACTTTCACGGATGATTGTACAAGGTATGGTTACATTTACCTGATGAGATGCAAGTTTGACTCTTTTGACAAGTTTAAGGCTGAAGTGGAGCGTCAGACAGGTAAATTAATCAAAACCTTACGATCAAATCATGGTGGAGAGTACCTCCTAGGTAAATTCAAGGACTACATGGTACATCATGGAATAGTATCTCAACTCTCTGCGCCGGGAACACCCCAGTAGAACGGAGTAGCTAAGAGAAGGAATAGGACAAAGCATGATGTCTCATGCTACTCTTCCAGTGTCCTTTTAGGGATATGCCCTGGAGACAGCGGCATATATTCTGAACTTGGTGCCTTCCAAGTCAATACCTAGGACTCCCTATGAGATGTGGACTGGGCGTAAACCAAGTCTGAGTCATTTTAGGATTTGGGGTTGTCCAATTTATGTACTGATCAAGGGAGATAAGTTGGAATCGAGATCAGAATTATGCTATTTTGTTGGCTATCCAAAAGGGACAAAGGGAGGTTACTTTTATCATCCTAAGGAGCAGAAGGTACTAGTCAGTACCAATGCTAGATACTTGGAAGATGATCAAAGTACTTCCACTAAAGGTTCAACAAGGTTGGAACTTGAGGAGAAGTTATGTACGGAATTAACTTCTTCTGACCCAATTGTGGAACAAGAAGAGGCACAGCCTCAAGAGCCTGTGCAAGTGGAGCCTTGTCGTAGTGGGAAAGTGTCTAGGGTTCCGGATAGATGGACTGGAGAAGCCTTTGAGCTGGTTTCCGACCATCAGGAACAAGACCCCACTAGATACGAGGAGACTATTGCTGATGCCGATGAAAATTATGGCATGAAGCAATGAAAGTCGAGATTGAGTCTATGTACCTCAATCAGGTTTGGGATCTTGTAGCTTCACCTGAAGGGATAGAACCCATTGGGTGCAAGTGGGTGTACAAGAGAAAGAAGGGAGCGGATGGGAAGGTAAAAACCTTCAAAGCTAGGCTTGTGGCGAAAGGGTATACTCAGAAAGAGGGAATCGACTATGAGGAAACCTTTTCCCCAGTAGCCATGCTTAAATCCATCCACATCCTCCTTGCCATCCCATGTCATTATGACTACGAGATATGGCAAATGGATGTCAAGACGGTATTCTTAAATGACCATCTTAGTGAAGACATCTATATGTCCCAACAGGAAGGCTTCATTGCTGAAGGCCAAGAACATATGGTTTGCAAGTTTAAGAAGTCCATTTATGGACTTAAGCAGGCATCGAGAGAATGGAACATTTGTTTTGATGAGACTGTAAAGTCTTATGGTTTTATTCAAAACAAATTTGAACCATGCGTGTACAGGGAACTTGAAGGCATTAATATAGTTTTTCTTGTCCTATATGTGGATGACATTCTACTCATTGGAAATGATGTAGGGACATTGTCATCTACAAAAGTTTAGTTGTCTAGTCAATTCAGTATGAAGGACTTGGGAGAAGTCAGCTACATTCTCGGGATTAGGCTTCTCAGAAATAGGAAGCAGAGAATGTTAGGGTTATCCCAAGCAACATACATTGACAAGATACTGGCCAAGTACAACATGGACTCATGCAAGGAAGCTCTAATCCCCTGCAGACATGGGTTGTCATTTTCTTCAAAGGACTGTCCTAAGTCTCAAGAAGAAAAGGACAGAATGAGTAGGATTCCCTACTCTTCGGCTGTGGGAAGTCTCATATACGTCATGCTATGTACTAGGCCAGATATCTGCTTTGTCGTGGGCTTAGTTAGCAAATATCAGTCAAACTCAGGGGAGGTTCATTGGCAAGCTGTAAAGCATATTCTCAAGTACCTCAAGGGAACGAGAGATTATATGCTGGTTTACAGGGCTGATGATCTGGTTCCTACAGGATACACAGACTCAGACTTCCAGGCGGATAAGGATGAGAGAAAATCCACTAGTGGATATGTCTTCACCTTATCTGGAGGAGCAATTTCATGGAGGAGTATCAAGCAGTCTTTTATTGCTGACTCAACTATGGAAGCTGAGTATGTGGCAGCTTCAGAGGCATCCAAGGAAGCAGTTTGGCTTCAGAAGTTCCTTTCAGAACTTGGAGTCGTACCACATATGGACAGGCCGATTGTGATGTATTGCGACAACACTGGAGCAGTATCGCAATCTAAGGAACCTCAAAACCACAAGAAGGAGAAACACATCGAGAGGAAGTACCACCTGATCCGGGATTTCATCCAGAGACGGGAAGTCGTAGTGGAACATATTGCCTCACAAAACAATCTAGCAGATCCATTCACTAAGCCTTTGGCTGAAAGAGTCTTCAAGAGACACTTAGACGCCATAGGGGTGGGCGCCTATGGACTTACCTAGTCTTAGAGTGCAAGTGAGAGATTGTTAGATTGTATGCCCTCTTAGACTAGGTTTCTATTGTAAAATCGAATATTTTAATAAAAGAATTTATTTTCAGAAATTGTTTGTGAA
Organism: Voacanga thouarsii; assembly: GCA_026120185.1. Classification (NCBI taxonomy): domain Eukaryota; kingdom Viridiplantae; phylum Streptophyta; class Magnoliopsida; order Gentianales; family Apocynaceae; genus Voacanga; species Voacanga thouarsii. Next base: position 2,723,086 of record JANUWF010003370.1, read on the forward strand.
TTTACTTTTTGTTTGTGCACAATTTTCATTTGGAACAGACCTATTATGTTTAAATAAGTGATCCATGTGAATGGTGGTCTTTCACAGTAAGGAATGGATCACGGGTTATTTAACACATAAACATTTGTTCTTAACCTATTGATGAGACTGGAAATCTCATCATGTTTAGGTTATTATATTATGAATTCCAAATGGGGAATGGCTTACCTTTAGCCAGTGAGTAGTCCACTCACTTCATGACATAAGCGTATTTCGAATACGTAGGACAGGACCTGTAGTAGTGGTTTCTAAAAGTACTATATGATAGAAACCTAGACTACTACCGCTACAGCGTAGACTAATACTCTACGACTTGAGTATAAGTTGGTGGTCTGACGAAGTTGGAAGTATATGCTTTGATATGCTATAGTTGAGGTTCTATAGTAGAACCAATATACTTGTGTATTGGGTATATGTAACTAGTTAGCTAAGACAGACTTGTACAAGATAGTTTCTGTACTATATCGCCTCTTGTGGTTGTCCGAATGGTCTAAAATGTCCAAGGCCCTGGGAAACATGACTCGGATGTTTGTTTTAGGGTAGCTCCCTTGGAAAGCGGAAACACTCTAAGAAGTCGTGGATCATTGGACTAGAAGTCTAAGGATGGTAGATATCATTTAGAGGGGTGTTAGTATACTTCTTCCTCTCTAAATATACGGCGATGTGTAGAGGGGTATTTTAGTCATTTCACCTATAGGTCGGAGACTTTGCTAATGCAGCATTATCCTTGGGGTCAATATTTTCTTATGGTGATATTAGGAAATATTTAAAATGTAAAATACAACTATTTATATAGCAGGGGTATTTTGGTCATTTTAGCAACCAAGACGATGTGTCTTTTTGGTCCTCGGAATAGCCCGTAAGTCCTAACTAATTTTGGGTTGAGGAATTAGTCTCAGTTCAAGAGATTTTTTTTTTGTTTTGTTTTATTCAGGATGTCTAATTTATTATTAGACTGGAATAAAATAAATAAATAAAATAAAAATAGGAGTTGAGAGAAATTAATTATTTGGTCTAATTGGTTAATTAATTATTCAGGGCCTAGGTCCAGTATGAATAATTAGGAAATTAACCTGGGCTTAAACTAGAGAAAGTAATTAATGCTTAATTATTATTAGGTTATTTATACTAGCTCAAGAAATAAATAATTAAAGATTAATTATTTTTGTTCATTTGGGCTTATTAATTATTTATTGGGTTATTTATATAAGCCCAGGAAATAAATAATTAATGTTTATTATTTTGGACCTTTTGGGTCCAAGAGAAATAATAAATATTATTTCGACCCAATAGCTTGGACTGTAGGGTATTTTCCAGATACGGTTAAGAAGAGTTTAGGGTTAAACTAAACTTATTCTCAGGATAACATCCGGGTGTTTGAAATATGATATCCCGAGGATATATTTATCAGATAATAAGAGACCTAGTTTTGACTGATCAAAAAAATAAGTCTCTGGAAAAAGAAAAAAACCCTTATCTCCCTAGCCTAAGAAAAACTCACGCAGCTCTCTCTCTCAGACGTCTCCTTTATTCTCTATGTCTTCTTCTTGGAGCCTTGCTAATCAATGCAAGAGAACCAATGAGATTTGACACCGTTCCTCTTCACCGTTGTGTTCACCGACTAGAGATTGGGCTGTGGTATATTCTGAGAGCTGAAAGGCTTGGCGTTCATGCAAACAAGGCAAAGTAGGAGGCTTGAGGGTTTTCAACCGGAAGCTTCTTCAAGTGGGCAAGGCGAAGCGATTCCTATCATTCAAGCCACTCCTGCTCAACCTAGTAGGCTTAGAGCACGCAAAGGTATGATTTTTACACTTCTGTGTGGCCTTTAAGGCTTGCGTTTTTTTTCCTCTGTTTTTTTTCGTTGGTGCATGCTTTCTTTGTTTTCTGCCCCTCAGCGTGTACAGGAAACTTGAAGGCATTAATGTGTTTTTTCTTGTCTTGTATGTAGATGACATTGTACTCATTGAAAATGATGTAGGGTTATTATCATCTATAAAGGTTTGGCTGTCTAGTCAATTCAGTATGGAGGACTTGGAAGAAGTCAATTACATTCTCAGGATTAGGCTTCTTAGAAATAAGAAGCAGAGAATGTTAGGATAATCCCAAGTAGCATACATTGACAAGATGCTGGCCAAGTACAGCATGGACTTGTGCAAGAGAGCTATAATTCCTTGCAGACATGGGTTGTCTTTTTGTTCAAGACACTGTCCTAAGTCTCAAGAAGAAAAAGACAGAATGAGTAGAATTCCCTACGCTTCGGCTATGGGGAGTCTCATGTATGCCATGCTATGTACTAAGCCAGATATCTGCTTTGTCGTAGGCTTAGTTAGCAGATATTAGTCAAACCCTGAGGAGGTTCATTGGAAAGTTGTAAAGTATATTCTCAAGTATCTTAAGGGAACAAGAGATTATATGCTGGTTTACAGGGTTGATGACTTGGTTCCTATAGAATATACAGACTCAGACTTCTAAGCAAATAAGGATGAAAGAAAATTTACTAGTGGATATGTTTTCACCTTGTCTGGAGGAGCCATTTCTTGGAGGAGTATCAAGAAATCTTGCATTGCTGACTCAACCATGGAAGCTAAGTATGTGGCAGTTTCGGAGGCATCTAAGGAAGCAGTCTGGCTTCGAAAGTTTCTTTTAGAATTTGGAGTCATGCCACACATGGACATGCCGATTGTGATATATTGCGACAACTCTGGAGCAGTATCGCAATCCAAAGAATGCAGGAACCACAAGAAGGGGAAGCACATCGAGAGGAGGTATCACCTGATCCGGGATTTCATCTAGAGACGGGAAATCATGGTGGAACAGATTTCCTTAGAGAACAATCTAGCAGATCCATTCACCAAACCTTTGGCTGAGAAAAGTCTTCAAGAGACACTTAGATGCCATAGGGGTAGGCACCTACGGACTTGCTTAGTCTTAGAGTGCAAGTGGGAGATTATTAGGATATATGCCCTTTTAGGCTAGGTTTCTGATGTAAATTTCGAATATTTTAATAAAAGAATTTATCTTCGGGATTTGTTTGTGAATTTATATTTTATTTATGCACAATTACGTTTGAAAAAGACCCATTGTGTTTAAGTAAGTGGTCCATGTGAATGGTGGTCTTTCACAGTAAGATATGGATCACGAGTTACTTAACACATAAACATTTGTTCTTAACCGATTGATGAGAATGGAAATCTCATCATGTCTAGGTTATTATGTTATGAATTCCAAATGCGGAATGGCTTACCTTTAGCCAGTGAGTAGTCCACTCACTTCATGACATAAGCGTATTTCGAATACGTAGAACAGGACTTGTAGTAGTGGTTTCTTAAAGTACTATATAGAAGAAATCTAGACTACTACTGCTACAGCGTGGACTAGTACTCTACGACTTGAGTATGAGTTGGTAGTCTAACGAAGCTGGAAGCATGTACTTTGATATGCTTTAGTTGAGGTTCTATCGTAAGACCAATATACTTGCATGTTGGGTATGTGTGACTAGTTAGTTAAGACTGGCTTATACAAGATCGTTTCTACGCTATATCGCCCCTTGTGGTTGTCTGGATGATCTAAATATCCAAGGCCCTGGGAAATATGACTTGGATGTTTGTTTTAGTGTAGCTCCCTCAGAAAACGGAAACAATTAAGGAAGTCGTGAATCATTGGACTAAAAGCCTAATGATGGTAAATGTCTTTTAGAGAGGTGTTAGTACATTTCTTCCTCTCTAATGCACGGCGATGTATGGAGGGATATTTTAGTCATTTCACCTGTAGGTCGGAGACTTTGCTAACGTAGCATTGTCCTTGGGGTCAATATTTCCTTATGGTGATATTAGGAAATATTTAAAATACAAAATACAGCTATTTATTTGGCAAGGATATTTTGGTCATTTTAGTAGCCAAGGCGGTGTGTCTCTTGGTCCCTAGTATAGACCGTATGTCCTAATTATATACAGGCTAAGGAATTGGTCTTAAATTAAATGGAATTTATTTTATTTAATTAGCCTGATTTAATTATTGAGTTAGAATAAAATAAAGGTCCACGAGAGAGAGAATTAATTAAGCTAGTTTGGTGGGTTAATTAATTATTCAAGGCTTTGGCCCAATTTGAATAATTAAAGATTGACATGAGACTAAACTAATATAGGCTTGTTAATTGGACTAGTTTATTTGGGCTGAAAAATTAATTATTTATTGGGCCATTTATTTGGTTCTAATTAGAATAATTAATTTGGTCTAAGAGGCTAAACTAAGAGTCCAATGGGCCAAATTAAAATTTCAGTTTAACTTAGAGTTTTATTTAAGTTAAACAGGAAAATAAAGACGTACGTTGTTTTCTTCTTCTTCTCGAAGAGAAAGAAAAATAAGAGGCCTTTTTTTCTCTCTAAAAAATCCCTTAGTCTTGTGAGTTGTTCACCAAACGTGGATTAAGCCGGCCATATATTGGAAAATCGAGAGGGTATTTGGCGTTCATATATATGCATAGATGTAGTAGGAGGCTTGCAGGAATTGCACCAGAGGCATCCACCAGCGCACCTATCCCGGTTCCACATATTCTAGTCTAGCCAATTTTGCGAACAAGAAAAGGTAAAAAAAAAAAAAAAAAAACTCCCTCCCAGAGTCCTAACAGACTGGGACCAGCGTCGGCTTCGGTCTGCATTGTTTCTTGTTTTTCAGTTTGTTTTTCGCTGTGTTTTTGCTTCCCCTTTAAATCTTCACTAACTATTACCAACTGACCACATTTGTCGATAATTACCAACCGATTTCCAACCAAAATGAAAAATGGAAAAATTTAAAAATTTTCCAACCACTTACCAACAAACATAATCGGTTGGTAAATAGTTAGTTGATAATCAGTTGGTAATCGATTGGTAATTTAGCGGGAGTCTATTTACCTACTGATAACACTCGGTTGGTAAATTATCAGTTGGTAATCGGTTGGTAATTTATTGAAAAAAAAATTTACCAACTAGTTACCAACCGAAATATATCGGTTGGAAATATATTCATTTGGTAATTTAGTGGGAGAATATTTACCAAATGATTACCAATCGATAGCAATCGGTTGGTAATATATTCAATTGGTAATCGGTTGATATTTTAATTTAAAAATTTTACTAACTGATTACTAACCGAAATGTATTGGTTGGTAATATACTCAATTGGTAATCTATTGATATTTTAATTTAAAATTTTTACCGATCGATGACTAATTGACATATATCGGTTGGTAATATATGTTAGGGATATGCCCTAGAGTCAATTTATGTTTATACTATTGTCGTTATATTTTATATAATAATATGAGGTTTTTCTTTCCATGAATAGTGCATTTTATTTTGTGGTCATCAAGTACGTGACTTGATAGTAAAATCCTACAATGAATACAATGACTATTCTAAAACTGTCCCAAATCGATTATTATTATTGGAATAATAAAAAATTAAGATTAGTATGTTTGTGACTTGATGGCTATGTTTTACTGGTCATGGATATTTGTAATATCGAGTCAAAACATAAATAAATGTTAGAGAACATTGTATTGGACATGACCCACTGTGAGAGTACTTCATGGAACATGTTATAAGTACTTTCTAGCCATAATGATATTAAAAGTCCTTCAACTTAAATTCATCATAATTTCCTACTTGATAAATTCTATATTTTGACATTGTCTAAAGTTGTCTTTAATCAGATAATAAATTAGACTACTGTTGGATATAGAATAAATCAATGAGAGGAATATGAATGATAGTGAAGGAATTTATCCCTCTCAATTATGGGAGAGTATCCATGGCCCCTTCATAAGTTAGACTGTTAAAATACATGGCCGTGCTCAAATATATCAATCTAAGAAAGATATTGATATCATTTGTTTAAATAGTCTACTATGAAATCAAGAAACTTAATAAGGATGACATGCTCCGTGCCTTATGCTTAATCTGGATATCGTGTGACAAACAGACTAAATATAAAATTATGATTTGGTTCAAAGAGATCATCAATTTTCATTTAACCTGGATAGTTATAATGTTTTGCTAGAAACCGCTTATAACTTGTGCGCCATTTAAATATGATTTGGGCACACTGCCAGTGTTAAATGAACCTATAAGGTCACACAATAAGCGAACTTGTTAGGTTATTTTTCTAGTAACCAGATTTGATGAATTTGAAAATATGTCTAAGTTAATCGAACTTAGAAAATTTACCAGATACAATGAATTTGGAAATATGTCCACATTCGATGTATCTAGATAATGTCCAGATTATAAGAATCTGACTTGGTAAATTAATTGTTTAAATAACCGAGATAATGGTAGAATCTTATCATATCAGTTTTAATTTAATTTGAATTTAAATTAAAATATGATAAGATATTATTAGGGTTGGACTCTAAGAGGTTCGAGAGTTTTTAAGAAAACCCTAGCCGTCTTTTCAAGAGTCTAATTCTGTTGAGAATATTCGTGTCATTCTCTACCAGGAAAAAAACCCTAGGCGCTAGCACTCCCCGAGTGACGAGTGAGTTTGCGGTGCGAATTCGATAGAAGACATTCGCGCACTGCAGCATCTGGTGATCATTCGGGTTGCACATGCAACAACACCATCGGAATCAAAGGATATAGATTTCACCAACCAGAGGTAATTCTGCAAACCTACGATCTTCTTAATCGTTTACTTAGATCCTCGGAAGGGATTCGTAGATGTTTTCCACGTTTAGGAGTCCACGAATCCTAACAGTGGTATCAGAGCAACTTGCTAAACGATTAGGTTGATTCATCTGTGTTAATCGTATTGTTGTGGATATGTATGATATACGTATATGTGAATTTAAACGGTGTATATCAGCATGTTCGCATGATTATGATTTTAGAATACTTAGCATGCAGACTGCCTGAATTAGGTTTAATATGTGCGTCTTAATTGCATGATCAGACCAGATTATTTGCAAATTGTCTGTAAACTAGTCTGTTTTAATATGATATGGTATCGTAAGCATGCTATCCGTGGTTCTATATTTGCAAATTGTTTGTATTAATCAGCCATAATAATATGTTATCTATACGAATATGATTAAAAGGGATCGCAGATTGTCTGTAATATGAAAATTTCACGGTGATGGTTATTAAGGGGTCCGAACGTTAATTTGATTAATATTCGGGAATCGGAAGGCGAAATCTCATTCAATGAGAGAAGGAAAAATCGTTTTTCCTTCCGGGGGCGCTGCCCCCGGAGAACCCCACAAGGGGCGCTGCCCCCTGACCCCCGCCAAGGGCGCTGCCCCTTAGACCCTGCAGGGGCGTTGCCCCTTGGAACCTCGACTAACTGTTCGTTATGTATTATTCATTTGTGTTTTTTATTGTAGTTGTGGATTATTTTGAATAGTGCATAGCATGGCTCGTTTTATCCCAATGTGATTGGTAGGTTATATTCTGGTTGTTTTAAGTTGTAATTTTTAAATATGGCCTGCGTGTCATTTTTCATTGTTGTAAAATTGTATTGCTTTCCTAGAATAGGTATTATTTTAATTTTACTATCTAATGTAAAAGAAGACGGCGGTCAACATTTACAACCAAGGAGGAGTATGCTCAAGGCATTAGAGAATGCTAAAGGAGTTCATATACCTAAATTGACCACCTTGATCTTCACTTTGCTCGTGATGATCAACATAGGTTATGGGCCATGCTATGTCACTTTTATTTATGTCATGCATGCATATTTGATATGTTTATTTCATGCTTAATACAATCAAATTTTTATTAAATAAAAAAATTAAGTGTTAAATGCCTTCCAAAATCAAACACTTGTTATTACTTGGATCATCATATGGCCATTCCTGCCAAAGTAGGATGCTTTTAATTATCTAAGTGAGACAAGATGGAAAATAGTTTTACATATGTTTGATATGGTTTGACTTAACTGGGCTATCAAAATAGTTTTGGGCCTAGGGCATTATATGAGATATTTTAGCCGGGACATTTGATGCCTATCTCATTAAAATTTGATTTTTATTTAATTATAAGATTAAAGTCAAAGCTTACTTATGATTAAAATAAAATATTTATGGAAAAAAAAAAATTTACCCACTTCGAAACATCAAAATGTTGAAGTTTCAAAAGGTTTAAATGCTTTTAGTGGGAGTTTTTCATTAAAGCCTCAAAATTAATTACTTTGCATATTTTGTATGTAGATAATGGCAACAAACAGTTGGAATAACTCATTGTGATCTGTGCTCGAGAAAGACAAGCTTAGTGGGACTAACGACTAACTTTCTTGATTGGGCACGAAACTTAAGAATCGTTCTTAAGCAAGAAAAAAAGCTCTATGTTCTTAAAAATCCTATTCCCCCTACTCCAGCAAATAACGCCTCAAAAGCTGAAAAAGATACTTATAGTAAGTATAAAGATGACTCCAACGATGTTACTTACCTCATGCTAGCAACTATGAACTCTGAACTTCAAAAACAGTTTGAAAAAGCAGAGGCATATGACATGATTGTGCATCTCAAGGAAATGTTCCAAGAGCAAGCACGACAAGAGAGATTTGAAACTCACAAGGCATTAAATGCATGTAAGATGGTTTCTGTCACCTCGGTAAGTGCTCATGTCCTTAAAATGAAAGGCTATCTTGATCATCTTGATAAGCTTTGTGCTCCTGTTAATCATGATATGGCCACGAATTTGATCTTGGGCTCATTACCTCCTGAGTATGACCAGTTTGTCATGAATTTTAGCATGCATAATATAGAGAAATCCATTACTGAATTGCATGGGATGCTAAAACAAGCTAAATTGAACATTAAGAAGAGTACTCCTAGTGTTCTAATGGTTCAAAAAGGGAAAGGGAAAAAGAACAACCAAAAGGGTAAAGTCATAGCTAGTAAGGGTAAGGACAAGGCAAAGTCCAAGTTCAAGCCCAAACCTAAGGCCAAGATACTAAAGGAGGGAGCTTGCCACCATTGTGGAGAACAAGGACATTGGTTAAGAAATTGCAAGCTCTATTTGGAAGCAAAGAAAAAGAAGGACAGTGAGACTGTCGCTTAAGGTATTTATGTTATTGAAATTAATTTGTCTACTTCTAATTCATAGGTATTGGATACCGATTGTGGATCTTACATTTGTGTAAATGTGCATGGTCTAAAAAGGAGTAGAGCCTTGGCAAAAGGCGAGGTGGACCTATGAGTTGCGAATGGAGCAAAAGTTATTGCAGTAGCTGTAGGAACTTTTGAATTAATTTTGCCTAGTGGGCTTGTTTTAGAATTGAATGATTGTTTTTATGTTCCTGCTATGAGTAGGAATATTATTTCAGTTTCTTGTTTGGATTTAGAAGGTTTTGAATTTGTTATTAGGAATAACATTTGCTCCATTAATAAAAACGACATTTTTTATGGAGATTCTTCATTATCAAACGTGCTCTATATTCTTAATCTTGGTGGATCTTCCAGCAAGTCTATCTATAATATTAATACTAAGAGATTGAAATCCAATGATTTAAATCAGACTTACTTCTGGCATTGTCGTTTGGGCCATATAAATGAGAAACGCATAACAAGGCTTCATAATGATGGGCTTCTAATATCGTTTGATTTAGAATCTTATGAAACGTGTGATTCTTGTTTATTAGGCAAAATGACTAAAGCGCCATTTAAGAGACAAAATGAAAGGGCAACTGATTTATTGGGCCTAATACATACTGATGTATGTGGACCAATGAATACACATGCTAGAGGAGGATTTCAGTACTTCATTATATTTACAGATGATTTCAGCAAATATGAATCGTTCCAGAAATTCAAAGAATTTCAAAATGAAGTACAAAATCAGCTTGGCAAAAGTATCAAAACACTTCGATCAGATCGAGGTGGTGAATACTTAAGTCACGAGTTTGACGAGCATCTTAAAAATTGTGGAATTATCTCCCAATTAACTCCACCTGGAACACCTCAATGGAATGGTGTATCTGAATGGAGAAATCGGACTTTATTAGATATGGTTCGATCAATGATGAGTCAAACTGATCTTCCAATCTCCTTTTGAGGTTATGCCCTAGAGACTGCGGCATTCATACTAAATCGAGTTCCATCTAAATCGGTTCAGAAAACGCCATATGAGATATGGACTGGGAGACAACCATGTTTGTTATTTCTAAAGATTTGGGGTTGTGAAGTTTATGTAAAGCATTTATTATCTGATAAACTTACACCTAAATCGGATAAATGCATATTTATGGGGTATACTAAAGAAACTAAAGGATATAAATTTTATCTTCCAAAAGAAAATAGAGTAATTGTTGCTCGAAGTGGATTCTTTCTTGAAAATGAATTTATTTCCAAAAGAATCAGTAGGAGTAAAATACATCTTGATGAGATTCAAGAGTCACAATTAGTGCCTGAACCTTATCAAGATGAGATTCAAGAGCCATTATTAGTGCCTGAACCAAATAATGAACCTCGATTAGATGGCTCACAAGTCCAAGTGAGCCTACTTCTATAAAATAAGGACCTCGAAGATCTGATAGGGTTCATCAACAACCTGAGAGATATGGATTCCTCGTCACTGACGATCACAATGTGGAGTTTATGGTTCATGATAAGCCCATTTCCTATCAAGAAGCCATTAAGAGTTCTGACTCTGGAAAATGGTTAGAGGCTATGAAGTCTGAGATGCAATCTATGTATGATAACCATGTCTGGACTTTGGTTAATCCACCTAAAGGTTCAAAAACCATTGGGTGTAAGTGGGTTTTCAAAAAGAAAACAGACATGGAGGAAAATGTGCATACTTACAAAGCACGACTGGTAGCAAAAGGTTATAGACAAACTTATGGTATAGACTATGATGAAACCTTTTCACCAGTTGTAATGCTTAAATCTATTAGAATTCTTCTTGCCATAGCAGCATATTATGATTATGAGATTTGGCAAATGGATGTCAAAACTGCGTTTCTCAATGGAAACTTACTCGAGAATGTGTACATGACACAACCTGAGGGTTTTGGTGATCCTTTGAATTCTAATAAAGTGTGTAAGCTTCAAAGATCCATTTATGGATTGAAGCAAGCACCTCAAAGCTAGAATCTTCATTTTGATGAAGCAATTAAAGAATTTAACTTTATCAAAAATAAAGATGAGCCTTGTGTCTATAAGAAAACAAGTGGGAATGTAATAGTCTTTTTGATACTTTATGTTGATGACATCTTACTCATTAGAAACGACATCCCAACTCTACAAAGTGTAAAGACATGGTTGGGAAATTGTTTTTCAATGAAAGACTTAGATGAAGCTGCCTATATTCTAAGTGTAAGGATCTATAGAGATAGATCTAGAAAGCTAATTAGACTAAGTCAAAGTGCATACGTTGACAAAGTACTGAAAAGGTTCAGTATGCAAGACTCTAAGAGAGGATTCTTACCAATGTCACATGGCATTAAGCTCAGCAAAATTCAAAGTCCTTCTACGAAGGATGATGAAGAGCGCATGAACAAGATACCATACACTTCCGCTATAAGGTCTATCATGTATGCCATGTTATGTACTCGACCCAATGTATCATATGCATTAAGCATGACGAGTAGGTTCCAGTCAAATCCTGGAGAGGCACACTGGACTGCTGTCAAGAACATACTAAAGTACTTAAGAAGAACTAAAGATATGTTCTTAGTTTATAGAGAACAAGAAGGCGAGCTAGTTGTAAATAGTTACACTGATGCTAGTTTTCAGCCCAATATAGATGATTACAGATCGCAATTAGGTTTTCTATTTTGTTTGAATGGAGGTGCTGTAAGCTGGAAAAGTTCAAAGCAAGATACCGTGGCCGATTCTACTACAGAAGCTGAGTATGTAGCTGCCTCAGCTACAACTAAAGAAGCAGTTTGGATTAAAAAGTTCATTACAGAACTAGATGTAGTTCCTAGTATTGTGAACCCAGTCTCTATTGTGACAACAATGGAGCCATTGCACAAGCTAAGGAACCAAGATCACATCAGCGATCTAAACATATACTTAGACATTTTCATCTCATTCGAGAAATTGTTGATAGAGAAGATGTCAAAGTATGCAAGGTATCAACTGATGACAATGTTGCAGATCCACTGACAAAGCCTCTCCCATCGTCTAAACATAATAGTCATACTAGATCAATGGGATAACGGCTTATGCCAAATTGGTCTTAGTGCAAGTGGGAGACTGTTAGGGATATGCCCTAGAGTCAATTTGTACTTACACTATTATCGTTATATTTTATATAATAATATGAGGTTTTTCTTTCCATGAATAGTGCATTTTATTTTGTGGTCATCAAGTACGTAACTTGATAGTAAAACCCTACAATGAATACAATGACTATTCTAAAATTGTCCCTGATCGATTATTATTATTAGAACAATAATAAATTAAGATTAGTATGTTTGTGACTTGATGGCTATGTTTTACTGGTCATGGATATTTGTGATATCAAGTTAAAATATAAATAAATGTTAGAGAACATTGTATTGGACATGACCCACTGTGAGAGTACTTCATGGAACATGTCACAAGTACTTTCTAGCCATAATGATATTAAAAGTCATTCGACCTAAATTCATCATAGTTTCCTACTTGATAAATTCTATATTTTGACGTTGTCTAAAGTTATCTTTAATCAGATAATAAATTAGACTACTGTTGGATATAAAATAAATCAATGAGAGGAATATGAATGAAAGTGTAGGAATTTGTCCCTCTCAATTATGGGATAGATATTTATGGGCCCCTTGATAAGTTAGACTATTAAAATGCATGGCCGTGCTCAAATATATCAATCTAAGATATTGATATCATTTGTTTGAACAGTCTACTATGAAATTAATAAATAATTGATTAAGCTTAATAATGATGACATATTCCGTGCCTTATGCTTAATCTGGATATTGTGTGACAAAGGGACTAAATATAAAATTATGATTTGGTTCAAAGAGATCATCAATCTTCATTTAACCTGGATAGTTATAATGTTTTGCTAGAAACAGCTTATAACTTGTGCGCCATTTAAATATGATTTGGGCACACTGCCAGTGTTAAATGAACCTATAGGGTCACACAATAAGAGAACTTGTTAGGTTATTTTTCTAGTAACCAGATTTGATGAATTTTGGAAATATGTCTAAGTTAATCAAACTTAGAAAATTTACCAGATACAAATTTGGAAATATGTCCACATTCGATGTATCTGGATAATGTCCAGATTATAAGAATCTGACTCGGTAAATTAATTGTTTAAATAACCGAGATAATGGCAGGATCTTATCATATCAGTTTTAATTTAATTTGAATTTAAATTAAAATATGATAAGATATTATTAGGGTTGGACTCTAAGAGGTTCGGGGGTTTTTAAGAAAACCCTAGCCGTCTTTTCAAGAGTCTAATTCTGTTGAGAACATTCATGCCATTCTCTACCAGGAAAAAAACCCTTTCAAAACCTAGGCACTAGCACTCCCCGGGTGACGAGTGAGTTCGCGGTGTGTATTCGATAGAGGACATTCGCGCACTGCAACGTCTAGTGATCATTTGGGTTGCACGTGCAACAACACCATCGGAATCGAAGGATATCGATTTCACCAACCAGAGGTAATTCTACAAACCTACGATCTTCTTAATCTTTTACTTGGATCATCGGAAGGGATTCATGGATGTTTTTTGCGTTTAGGAGTCCACGAATCCTAACAATATATTCAGTTAGTAATCGGTTGGAATTTTAATTTTGAAAGTTAACAACCGATTATTAACTGAAATGTATTAGTTGGTAATATATTCAGTTGGTAATCGGTTAGTATTTTAGTTGGTAATTTAATTTAAAAATTTTATCGATCGATTACTAACCGAAATGTATTCGTTGGTAGTATATTCAGTTGGTAATCGGTTAGTATATTAATTTAAAAATTTTACCAATTGACTACTAACCGAAATCGGTTAGTAGACCTAGTCAATGGGTAATTGATTGGTATTTTAATTTAAAAATTTTACCAATCGATTACTAACCGAAATGTGATCGCGCGTGGTGCCGCACTAGAAAATCCAGCCTTTCTTGCTCGCGACTAAGAGTTGAACCTGCGTCTGCATTGTGGAGGCGCATTGTTCCAACCACAGTGCTATGTCATTGTTTATTCAAATTGGCAACACGTATTATATTTATTTACTTCGTGCAAAATATTACAATTATATGAAATATACTTTTAAAACTTGTAAAATTTGATTTAAATAAATAAATAAAGTAAATTTTTTTTATCAATTTTATTTTTTTTAATTTTCATTTTTAATTTGCTTTTATTTATCAGAGTATATAATTATTCTATACATATATTCCTAAATGATATAAATTTTATTTTTGAATTAATAATAAAAATAAGAAATTTTTTCATACCTTTAGTTATACAACAAATTTTTGAGTTATAAATTTTTTTAATATAATAAATATTTTTGAATTTAGAAGACTCAATTCATAATTTTTTAATTATGTAAATGTTCATAACTAAATAGACATTAAACAATTTATCAATTAGGTGTTTTAAATGTAACAATAAAAAAGTTATATTATATCTGTACACATAATTTATTAATAGATATAATTGTTATTATTTTTATCATAATATAAAAATTATTACTTTTATTTGTATGACAATATAAATACGTAGGCGTCATGTATGTGTAGGATGTTTTTCCATCATATTTATATTTTTCTATATACATGCACATATATAAATAGTAAATACTGTAAATCATACAAAATTAAATAAGAATTATGTTTATTAATGCATTTAAATTGTCAATATATTAATAAATTTGATTCTTTTATTTTATATTCATATTGATAAACTTTTAAATTTATATCATATACAATAAATATTATAAAAATAAAAAGTTTTCAGTATAAAAAGTAAAAATACTTAGTAAAGTTTCTATTTTTATCCCATACTTTTAATTACTATATCACATTTTGTCTTTTTGTATACATGCACATATATAAATTATAATTATTATAGATAAAATTTATAAATTTTCAAATTATCTGTGAATGTATACTGAGACTTAAGGTCATATATTAGTTAATTATTAATGCATTTAGTCATTACTTGAATCCCTATATTTTTTATCTTAGTTCATTTGGATATTTAAGCCCTTAAAGTTTCTAAAAAAAGAAACCCTTATGATCATAAATTTTTTTAAGCACAACTTATTTTAAATATCTTCTAAAAAATAATGAGCCAAGTGTAAAAATAAATAAAGAAACTTTTAAAATAATTATTTCAATATTTATATTGTTTTAACTTAGTTCATTTAGATAATTATATTTAAGTCCCTAAAGTTTTCAAAAGAAACCCTTAGGACCACAAGTTTTCACTCAATCATTCCCCCTTGCCCCTAATACCAACGACATTCCTCTTTTCTCACTCTCCCCTTGCTCAAACCCGTTCTTTTTGTCAATCACCCTTCTCCCTCTCAACCCCTTTCCTCTAAGTCCTCTGATCGCAAACTGAAATTCTCCCTCACATACCATCTCATCAATTGAACGAGAGTTGTGGAATCAACTTGAAGAAAGATCTGGACAATGCTTGTTTTGGAGACTTTCTTTGGAGCAATAATGTCCGTCTAGAAATCGAGCAGAATCTCCTACACTTCATAAGTTTTGCCTTCCTCTACCGCTCACCCCCCGCAGTCCCTTCCCCCGCCCCCCTCCAGCCGCCACTTCCCCGTCTCCCCCGCAACCACCACTTCCCTCTCCTGCTGCCCCTTGCCTGCCCTCCCCCCGCCTCCTCCCGCTGCCTCTTCCCTCGTTTTCCTCTCAGCCCCCCTTCCCCCGTCTCCCCGACAGCCCTTACTTCCCCCTCCTACCGCCTCTTCCCCTATCTTCCTCACAGCCACCCTTCCTCCGTCACCCACGCGCCCCCTCCCCTTCCCTCTTCCCTCTTCCCCCTCCCTTCGCCCCTTCCCCTGTCTCCCTTGCAGAAGATACTTCTACATTTATATAATCTATTTCTCTCTCCCTTTCCTTTTCTCTTTAGACACACAGATGCATTTGTGCACATGTGCATACTTAGATTAGAGATTTAATCTAAAGTTTTTTTGTTTTGTAAAATATTACGAATTTATGATCTGGAGGAGTTGATTCATTTAAACCACTTTATTGAAATTATGTTGCTTACTTTTCATAGCTTTTAAATGCTCACTAACTGACGTTAGAGGCCTCTGTTGTTATTAACCTCTCTATAGGCCTAGGTGGGATGGAACTTTTGCATGTGTAATAGGGTTAAGTTTGTTTCTCTATATATCAGTACATGTTTGTTGGTCATATGTAAGTTAGTGATGATAATGTAAACTTTACTGATCCACTTTAATAATTTTATCGAAATTGTTGGTGCCTTTTTTAGAACTTTGAACTATTACTAATGGATGTTAGGATTAGCCTATGGGGTTTTTGGTGTTTTTAGCCTCTATAGTCTCTTCACTTTCTTTAGATAAGCATACATGAATTATCAACATGAAGTGTTGACAACCTGACACTGAAAGTGGCTGGCATCTGAGCTAGTTGTTTCCATTTCAATTGTAATTTATTACTTGACCACCAAGTTATGCTTGGACTAAAAGGTATACTTTTATCGTGAGAAGACAACCTTAGCTGTCCTGTTACACTGGTGCTTAGCTCTGGTTGCTGTTGTAGATTCTATTCCTTTTGCTCATTTTTTGGGGGTATTTTACTAAACAAAATTCATTTGGATTGGGCCCATTTTATTCTGTAAACAAAACTAAAAACTCAAGACACTTTTGACCAGTTGTGTTAGATGAAGTTCAAAGGCTTAAAGTGTTAGATTTTTAGTAGGGTGCAGATAATGTTTTCTTACCTTGAATCTTGTAGTCTCATTGCCTTTTGTTTTCTATTGTATATTGTGTTTTATGGGGTTGCTAATCCAATGACCTTACTTTGAGTATACCCATCGGTGACAACACAGTTGTACTTGAGGGAAAACAGGTTCTCATCTTATGATCCATGATATGTTACTTTGGAGTTCATTCTTGTCCTGAAAGTACTAATACCTCTTTTATGTGCTCTTCATACCTCTTTTATGTGCTCTTCAACTTTATTTCTTAATTTCCCCCTTCTAGTCAAAATGTATACTTAGTTTAGATTGACAAGATGATCATATTCAAGATAGCTTGCAATGATGGTTACTAATAGTTGCAAGATTGTAATGTGCTGAATGGCAGAACACTAGTTTGTGCTGCTTTATTTCAGAACTAGAAAGACTATTGCATATATTGATACAAATGAAAAGAGATTTCGTCAGTTTTCTAATTCTTTTAAGAGAGAGAGAGAGAGAGAGAGAGAGAGAGAGAGAGAGAGAGAGAATAATCTTTAAAGCCAAAAGTTGAGGAGAAATGACCGTTGCACTCTTTATTGAGCAAAGTTCTCTATAAGTGCAAAGTTGAGTGCACACATTATTAGATTTACCTGAATCTATTACATTATCACATTATCATATTATCATTTTTTGTTGTTATTCCTTTATATTCATGTTCATAAGGTTCTCCATTTCTTACTCTTTTTGAAAACTAAAGCCATATATGAAAAAAAATGTTGTTTTTCCATGTTTCATTTTATGACTTGTTTTAGCATTTTTTTTTTTGAAAGCTGGATTTAAAAGATGATTGAATTACACATATCTAAGTAGTGATTGAATCACACATATTTGCTAGAGTTGCGATTGCTCACCTAATTTATTGGAGTTGTGATTGGTTGAAGCATTTTTGTTGGAGAAACTTGCAAAAATAAAGCTGAAGTTCATAAGAAAAATTTTTGGTTGCTGGCTATTTGTTGTTGTTCGCTGAACCAATTGTTTAGAGTTTATTTTGGATGTTTTTAACTCTCTTTTGGTATGTATTTCTGTGAAGAAAATGCAGAAAAGAGGGCTGAAACATGTTATGTTCAGGAGGTGTGAAAATGAGAACTTAAGCTAGTGTGTCTACATATATTATGAACCTGACAACAAAAATCAGGATAACACAAACAAAAGCCTTCATTTCTTGTTGAAAGCCTTCATTTTTCTGTGAAATGAAATGAATTATTATAGAATTTGATTCAAATTCATAAATTTTTGTGTCTTTAATTTCAATTTTTGGATCACCTCCAAATTCAGAATAATCACTATAATTGCCTAAAAGAAAATAGTATTGTTGCAACCAATGAGCATAGGAAGTAAAGATGAAACTAATTTTTTTTTTTAAATAAAAGAATATGCCACTTTTCTATATAACCTAAAGGTTGTTTTTGTTAATTTTTTCTTGCATTGTAGAATCCTTTGCGAAGAAGGTAAAGCTAAGAGGTTGCTAGGTAATAAGCCTGCACATTCTATTCGACCAATCATACAATCAATGTTTCTTGGACCATATGAATCTTGGTCAAAGGTCCCAAACATAGTTAAGGATGTTTGGTTTGCCAAGTGGACGGTAATTGTTTCTTTTCTTGCTTTTATTATAAGTGTTATATATTAATCATCTGTATAATGTTTTGACAATTCCTATGGCTAATATGCAGAAACAGTTCCAGTTGGATAGGATGCATGATGGACTCATTAGATCAAAATGGGACAAGAAACGGCAAGATCTATACTTATTTGATGGACTAAGTTCGTAAAGGGAAAGTCTCACATAACTTTATGAAGGATGAAGACTATAACAAGCTATGAGCAATTTGGGATGGTGACAAATTCAAGAAGATTTCAGAGATAATGAAGGCAAATAGAAATAGTGATTGTGGAGGTTTAGGAGGCTCACGTCACTTCGGCGGTTCCATACCGGTGACAATGCACAAGAGAAAACTAGTAACTTTTCTTATTTTTAGTACTTCAATTCAAATTTATGAAAATAACTTGTTCTAAAAATACTTAGAATTAATATCTATATATCTAACATGCTTTAATACTATTTTATGATTAAACCAAATATAGGAGGGGAAATATCATAGGGACTATTCACACTCTGAAATATATGTCTTCACACACACAACAAACATTGAAGATGAGGTTGAACAAGTGCTTAAGAAGGAACACCAAATGTTGGAGGGTGAAGACGGGGAGTTTGGAGGCCCAAAACTTGTCTTTGTTAACAAGCGGTCCGAGGAAACATATGTAAGTTTCATAAGTTAATAATGGTCTTTAGTATTTTTTTTTTATTCCATACTACTATATCCATTATATTTAGCTCAAGTGAAGGTAGCTTTACTGCTTCCATTTTTCCCATCCAAAGTGGAAGACTTTGATGTGCCTATTTATTGGTTTCCATATGTATAGCCATTTTGTGGGAGTTTTGGGAAGGGGGAGGGGATGGTTGGAGGGGGGGGGGGGGGGATAGGGGGTGCATTGTGGACCAAGTCAAATAAAGAGGGGGAGGGGGAGCT
The DNA here is from genome assembly GCA_026120185.1 of Voacanga thouarsii. Taxonomy (NCBI): domain Eukaryota; kingdom Viridiplantae; phylum Streptophyta; class Magnoliopsida; order Gentianales; family Apocynaceae; genus Voacanga; species Voacanga thouarsii. Next base: position 2,742,544 of record JANUWF010003370.1, read on the forward strand.
TGGTTAAAATGTGTTTGTTATGCATGAACCATGAAAGAGGGGGTTGGGGGGGTGCATTGTGGACCAAATCAAATAAAATTTTCTGATTGGAAAGATGGCAAACTATTCAAATGATGGTGTTACTTTTTGACTTTTTATGTTACAACCAGATGATTCTAATTCTGATGGATGTTCTTTATTTTAAGCTTCACAATCACTAATATAGTTGAGATTTTCATGGTGTTTATTCCAAAATTCTTATCCGTTGTTTATTTGATATTTTTGCATTTGTTTATGTGTTAGCGTCGCTACTAAGAAGAATTGAAGGAAGAGTTGGCATCACTTGCTAGCCAGACAGTTGAAGGGGACTAGTCTCCACCAATAAACAAGGCTGATATTTGGTTACGAGTTGTAAGCCATCTTAAGAAAGGGAATGCATTTTATGGCATGGGATCCCTAAACTCTAGTTGTCTACAGAAATCTACTTCACGCATGTCATCATCTTCTTCATCCATTTCATCGGCGCATCCTTCACATTTTGTGGAGACAACTAACTTTCAAAATACTATAAATGAGTTGAAGCAAACGGCTGTTGACACATAGATTCAAGAAGTGTTGAAGACAAATGAGCGATTGATAGCAGAGGTTTCTTTGCTAACACAGAAGGTTAAGGACCTAAGTGGATCAAATCAACCAGAAAATTTATATTCCTTCACTGTGTTTCTTAATTATATTAATATTCCGTCACTGTTGTTAAACCTTGGACCTACAGTTCATCTTACTTTCATATTATGATAATCTTTTATGTTTAGTTAAAGATGATGTTTGGTTAGAATTTGTGGTATTTTGTAAGGGAATTATATTTTCTTTGAATTTGTGGAAGGATGATGTTTATGTTTGTAGAAGGATGATGTTTGTGTTGGATTTAATGATGTTTATGTTGGGTTGAATCAATTGGTAATTGAATAGAATTCGGTTGGTATTTCAATTGGTATTTGAAAATAATTTGGTTGGTAATATATTAAATAACAGTTAGTAATTTTCAAACCAACTATCTACCAATAAACAACTTAGTTGGTAATTTACCAACAAAAAATTACCAACAGATTTTAAATTGCTAAAATAATTAGAAAATTACCAACTAAATATTTAGTTGGTAAACAAAGAAAACTACCAATAGAAAAAAAATATTAGCAACTGAACAACTCGGTTAGTAATTTACCAACAAAAAATTACCAATAGATTTAAATAACTAAAATAGTTGAAAAATTACCAACTAAATGCTCAGTTGGTAAATAAATAAAACTACCAACAAAACAAATAATAATAATTACCAAACGAAAGTCAGTTGGTAATTACCTACACATATATCGGTTGGTAGTAACATGTCTCAATTGGTAAATTAGTAAATTACAATCTTATATTCAATACAAATTTACCAACAAAAAATTATAAATTTACAAACTACATTTTCCGTTGATAATTACCAACTGCAACAATTGGTTGGTAACATAAATGTTTGTTGGTAATTACTAACTGAAATAGTCTACTCAAATGCCAAACTTAATGCCAAATTTCCAACCAAAGATTTTATATTACCAACCGAGTTTTGGTTGGTAATTACCAACCGAAATAGTCAACTCAAATGCTAAACTTAATGCCAAATTTCCAACTGACAATTTTACAGTACCAACTGAAATACGGTTAGTAATTACCAACCAACTCCAAACAATTTTGGTTGGAAAATTTACAAACTAAACTTTTTGCATGCTACGCCATTCGGTTGGTAAATCATGATTACCAATTGAATTTAGCTAAGTACCAACTGATTTTGTTAGTTGGTAAATCACTTTTTTCTAATAGTGGTATCATTTGAAACTATTTCTAATACAGTTGCCTTGACCAAGAACTTCTTAAGTAATGATTCCTTACAAGTGGTTGTGAGTATACATCTCTATTATTATGAGTGATGAATCTTTTATTGACCCTCTCAACTACTTTTGTTTATTTTACATTGTATACAATATCCATCTTATAGAGAGTCCTTCATAAAACTCCAAAGATTAGAATCAAAGTATAACGCTTAGCAAGTAAAGTACTTTAGAGATCTCAAATCTAAGAATATTTGCACATTTGCTATAATGAGAATCTATCACTAGTATTAAATAGTTATCCATGTGATTATCTTACAGTTACGTCATTCAATGTACTTGTTCATATAATAAGCATCCACATGTTATCTTTGAGTATAAAAATACTAACGGATGTGAGAACCGCCATTTGATCTAATCAAGAAATATAATACGCACTAATCTTTTTGCATTAATGATGTGCTATCTCCTTAATACTATGACTGAAGATAGTTTAAGTACAAATACTAAATAATATAGTAGAAATCTCACATCATGATCTCTATTATAATTTTCTTAACATTATGCATTGTGTTAGAAACTTTATCTATCGATTTTACGTGCATACACATTTGAAATAAGAAAATTGAAAGATAAAAAATATCTCTATTAGATAAATGTACAAAATACATTGAACAAATAGATTGGTTTTAAGATATAACCCTAACAACGTGTTTTTTTCTTGAAGACAACCAAAAAGGTACACATTGTTTTCCACACGAGAAAAAGATTTGGGGTTTTGTTTGGAAAATGTCCTGCTGAAAAACATTTCTGGGGTTTTAGAATCCACCACATAGACACAAGACAGACGCTTCTCTCAAATCCATACACGTATACATAGAGGTACTCAAACGGTATAGTTTCTTCATAAAACTGCCAATAATTTCATCAGCCACCCTCCCCCCCCCCTCCCCCACCAGCGACTCTGCAGTACCCATGTCTGCCTTAATGGCAAGGATGATGGATACATCTCCGGGCATATCATCACCATCATCAGTAGTATCACAACCACCATCCCCACAAGCACGGCCAGCATCTCTGCCGCTGCGCCCGATTCCAGGTAGCTACGGTTGGCCATTGTTAGGGCCAATATCAGACAGATTGGATTACTTCTGGTTTCAAGGCCCTCAAACATTTTTCAAGAAAAGAATAGAGAAGCACAAGAGCACAGTTTTCAGAACCAATGTGCCTCCTACACTCCCTTTCTTTTTTGGTGCCAATCCTAATGTTATTGCTGTTCTTGATGTGAAATCTTTCTCTCATCTCTTTGATATGGAGCTTGTTGAGAAGGCCAATGTTCTTGTTGGAGATTTCATGCCAAGTACCAAGTTCACTGGTGATTTGAGGGTTTGTGCTTATCTTGATACTTCTGAGCCCAAGCATTCCCAGGTAACATCCCCTTGCCTTTTGGCTTTTGCTTTCCCCCTCCCATTTTTTAATCATTTTAAATTTTGCTTTCCCCCTTCAATTATTATTTTTTAAAATCTTGTTAATGTGTTTTTTTTCCCCACTTAAACAAGCTTTCAGACTTAGCATCAATAGTTTCAATCCAGCTGAAGCTTCGCTTTGATGCAAATTAGTAATTTTATTTTATTCAAGTTTAGTTAAGTATGACTTTGGCAAAACTTGATTCAATCCGACTCGATTACAATCCGAAGAGTTTTTGCTTTTATTTTTCTTCACAGTGACAAAAAATATAGAGCATCAATTAGGCTTTTCATCCTCTTTAGGTTCACTAGTGATACTTGGTGAAACATTTTTTAATTCATTGTCTGGTTAATTAGGTTTGTACTTGGCAATTTGTATAAGTTCAATTATGGCATGCCAATGGAGATAACTCTTCAAAGCTTTTATATGTGAAAAAGACATAATTCCCATTTCTCTAAGTCTATTTCTTTAACCAGTTATAGCCATTTGATGCTTTTTTTCTTCTCCTTTCTTTCTTTTTCCCCCTCTTTTTCCTTTTCAAAGTATAAGCATTTCTTTTTCTAAAAGTGATATCTACAAGAATAGCATGAAGTAACTACATATTTACTCCATTGACACTAAGTAATCATTATTAATAACTATATTAAGTAGAGATTGTATTGAATTTTAACATAATAAGACTTAGCAATAACGTAAAAAAATAAAAATTAAATGCATTCAATTAAGTGACCTTCTGTGAGAAATTTAATAATTTAAAATAGATTTTTTAAAAAAAATTATACACATGCTAATGCCATAAAAAAGTTTTCTGTTCACTAGATCAGTTTTCTTCCTCTCCCTACCCCCTCCCGGGGAAAGGAAACAAGAGAAAAAGAAATAAGTCAAGTGCTTTGGAATCTCACATCTTTCTTTGCTGAAATTTAAAATTTCATTAAAAAATCTGCAGCTATCTTTCTCAAACTTAGTTTACCATATTGCCCTCATTTTTGGTCAATGATTCGAGATAGAGGTGGTCCAATAGCCAGGACCGCCCAAGGCTTGGAGAACGCAAAAGTTTCAATTGTCGTGGGGGAAAAAATGTCTTCTAATTTAGTTGTCACTTCGCTGGAGGTAATTTTCTGTTGTGTCTGCATCTCTGTGTATATTCGTATCTCTGCAATTTTCACTGCACATGCATGATGCAAATCTCTAGGTTTCTGGGACTGTTCTCAGAAGGTTTGATTAGGGATGGTCACTTAATTAAATTCCTAACAGCTTGTGCAATATGGTAATAATATAGTATGAATCCATTACGAACGAGATATAGAGTTTAAAGTTAAGGTTAGAGAGTATTGTTCACTATTCGGTTTGAATCGAATTTTTAAATTGAAACAAATTCAATAACAAAATTCAGTTTAATTTTTAATTATTTTAATTCAATTTAATTCCGTTTTAATATTTTTTCTTATAATTTTTGTTCAATTTTTATTTAATTAAAATCAATTTGAACCAAAAAACCAAATAAAATAAAACATATTATTTAATTTTACAATAATAAAATAAAAAAATATAATTAATATTAAAAAACCCTAAATGACTTTTGTTGTATTTACTTTGATATCTATAACGTCTTGTCTATCTTTACATTCGCAAACTGATCTCTATACCCAAAAACTTTGATTTATATTTTAATTTATATTGAATTTAAATTCTAATTTTTATTAAATTTTATATTATATTTAAATTTTAGTTTGTATTGAACTTCATATTAGTGTGTATTTCAAATTTATATTAGATTAATAGGCAAGTGGCTTAAATAGACATTCAAACAAATCAAAATTTATCAAAATTTAATTAAAAATCAAATCAAATTATACCTAATTGAAATTATTTTGGTTAAGATGTAATTGATTTCTTAAAAAATTTAGTTCAGTTTGATTTTAATAAAAATTCTAAAAAGCCGAATTAAAATCAAATTTTAAAACCAAACATCCAATCGAAAACCAAATGTATACACTTAGTTATTATTAGTATTTTTCACATTTATTTTTTATTATATTGAATGAATGGAATTTGTGTGCGATTGTGGAAAGAGTTTAGTGTGATATCCAGCTTATAGTCGTCCGATTTTTTTTTTTAATTATACTTATTTATTTAAAAAATATATTTATATAGATTCGATCAATATCTATAAATTACGTATATTAAAGAATTTTTATGCGTTTATAGAATACAATATATCATATCTTAATACAAAATTCTTATATATCCTAAAGAGGAAATAAATTGACAATAGAGTAGCATTTATTAACCTACACATCTCATATATTTATTTATATATTTTTCTTTTTTTTACGTTTTCAACTCCTATTCAAATAGATAGTAAGCAAAGGGAGATCCCACCTTTTTTTGGTGTGTGTTTTGTCTTCCTATTTTATTTCGCTTTTGATTTTTAACTTGAATAGAAGGATTTGAATTCAATGTTTTCTACTTTTTTTTTTCTCGCGATTAAAATCCTATATTTCAAAAGGCATATTTGCTTCTTGAAATAGATTGTCTTCAATAAATTAAACTTGTAACTGAGGTAATAATCTGTACAGAGAAATTAAATCACATAAAAAATTATTTTTTAATATTTAAACTTGTTTCATATATAAGGAGTATTAACTTACTATAAAATAAGAAATATTTTTATCCCTTAATAGAAAAGTCTTGTTAATAAAAACCATAATAGATTTTATGTATAAATAAATTTCTTCTCTTATACAAGAGAGAGGAAAATATAAATTGAATTTAAAACTTTTATCTGGTAAATAATATATTTATGCAAGTATTTTAGGATAAATTACTGGTTTACTGTTAGTAAACTATGAAATGTTAATATATTGTCACAATCTCGCACTTCAGTAATAATCTGTCGCCATGAACAGATCAAGAAATTTTCATTGGACATCCTAAAAAGAAGCTCAAAAATGTGGGTGCCAACAATGGTGGCCAAGCTAGACAAAATGTGGGAAACCCTTGAAGCGAGCATCTCCAAATCTGGCTCATCCTCCTACTTCTTCCCCATACAACAGTTCCTTTTTAGCTTCCTTACTCTTTGCATTGTCGGAGCTGATACTTCAACCTCCCCGGAAATAGCCGATTCGGGCCACATCATGATTGACAAATGGCTAGCCTTTCAGCTTCTCCCCACCATCAATATTGGCATTCTACAACCCCTCGAAGAAATCTTTCTCCATTCCTTTTCATACCCTTTCTGGCTCATCCAAGGTGACTATAAAAAGCTTGTGGAATTCGTGAAAAAAGAAGGCAAAGAAGCAGTACAAAGAGGTCAAAATGAGTTCAACCTCACTGAAGAAGAAGCAGTGCATAATCTTTTATTCATTCTTGGATTCAATGCGTTTGGTGGATTTTCTATTTTCTTCCCTAGTCTCATGGGCAAACTTGAGGATGCAGAGTTACAAGGGAAAATAAGAAATGAAGTGAGGGAAAAGATTGGTACAGGCACAAAAAATCTTAGTTTTGAAACTGTGAAAGAACTGGAATTGGTGCAGTCTTTGGTGTATGAAACTCTTAGACTCAACCCTCCAGTTCCATCACAATTTGCAAGAGCAAGAAAAGATTTTATATTGGCTTCACATGATTCAGTCTTTGAGGTCCAGAAAGGTGAGCTTCTTTGTGGATATCAACCAGTAGTGATGAGGGATCCTAAGGTGTTTGATGATCCTGAAACCTTTGTTTCAGACAGATTTACCAAAGAAAAAGGTGAAGAATTATTGAACTATCTCTACTGGTCTAATGGACCGCAGACAGGCACCCCTACTGAGTCCAACAAGCAATGTGCCGCTAAAGACGTTGTGACACTCACTGCATCATTATTTGTGGCTTACTTGTTCCAAAGATATGATTCAGTTAGTATGACTTCAGGATCAATTACAGCTGTTCAGAAGGCAAAGTGAAGCTGTTGCAAATTTGAGAGTTCTATGTAAAAGATATGTGTTATAAGCCTTGCTAAACTTTTTGCAAGGCTTGTGACAAGTATGAGTTCATGTCGTGCATTCTTTCAATGAGATACCGTAATGTAGTAAATTATTGGGAGAAATAATGCATGGTTCAATTGTGTGCAAGGGTTATATTTCATGTAGTAAAAGTTATATGGTACAACCCATCAATGAATGTAGTTCATGAGTCTACGGTCCATATAAGAATTTTTCTAATGAAAATTCTAGTATCGACCTAGTTTACGTGGATCACATACATTAAAAGGTTATACTTCATACAGTAAAAATTGTACTTACAACCTCTCAATATGTGTGGTCTACGTAGATCGGGTCTAAGTTAGAATTTTTACCGGGTCCATATTAGAATTTTTGTATAAATTCTAGCATGGACCCGGTCTACGTGAACCACATGTATTAAAAAGTTATACTTTATGCAGTAAACGTTATATGGTACAATTACTCAATATATGTAGTCCACGGGTCTACGGTTAATATAAGAATTTTTCTAACGAAAATTCTTATATGGACTCGATCTACATAGACTACATACATTGAATACGATATAACATCTCAATACATGTAATCCACGGGTCTATAGTTTATGCAAGAATTTTTCAATCGAAAATTCTAGCATGGACCCTATCTACGTGGACTATATGCATTGAAGAGTTATATTTCACATAGTAAAAATTGTGTAGTACAATCCCTTAATACATGTGATTCATAAATTTACAATTCATGCAAGAATTTTTCATATTTAAAGCTTATTTATACTCTAATCACATTTATAACTAGACTATAAATTATATAACAATATACTAGTTCAATTATATAAACCACCGTGGCACTGCCTCTTTGGGTATATCAGTATTTACTGTCATTACTAGAAAGTAGGCGATCGGCAACCGAAATTTTATGTTTGGTGATGGAAAAATTTTTGTAGCAAATCGCTCTAACCCACTGAATGGCGACAGAAATTAATTTCCGTCACCATCTTTTTCTAATTAAAATTTTTAAAAATATTTTAAAATTTTCGTCACCAATCATTTAGAAAACAATTAGACAAAAAAAGTAAGTTGCATGCCGGATGGGGTTGAACCGAGAAGCGTGCCAGCCATCCGCATTATTCATTTCGCAGCGATACCAGCTCGGACCCGTGACCTCCGTATTCACATGTTGAGCATTTCAAATGCTGAACCAACAAGTGCTCCTACGCAATTTTTCTTTTTTTTCTTTAAGTGTTTCAATGATGTAATATATTTAAGTAGTTTTTAACCATATCTGAATGCTATTACAAGATCAATAAAGTTAATGTAGATAAAATTTATTTACATTATTTTTACATAATAATTAACAAGAAATAAAATATTTTATGTCTGAAATGTATAGTATTTATAATTTAAGAATTTATTCTATTTATATATATTGAAGATCAATTTACAAAATATAAATTATAATTAAATGGTTCTTTGGAATCAAGTGTTCTTTGAAGATTTGTCAAAATAAAAGTAATTTGACACAGAATTATTAGTCAAATATATTACTAATACTCGTTGCATATAATAATTCTTAGTTGTTCAATTTATGATATTAACATATATCTATTAACCATCACTCTATATATAACTTTTGCATGCATGCAATAAATGGGTACCATTCATGGGACACAGAAAGATTGGCAGATATGGTGAAATTTCCCATGGCAGATGTATATATACACCCTTCATACGAAAAGGAAGCATGAAAACTTTTGTATGACTAGTTCCGTTATTGATTTTTGCAAGTGGCTAAGAATTGACCATGAAAATTGGCATGCTTGAACCAAAATAATTGAAAGGAGCGTCTGGGGATGAGAAGAAAAGGGTCCTACTTCTCCATTTATTGATTTGGGATGTTGTCTTGCTAGAAGAATGGAGATTGCGATAGATAAGAATGGACCCGTAGATTAGTTTGTCATAGCTTTGAAAAGGTGTATTGATGGTCCCATCTGCCCTGTCCCTAACACAAAAATCTTTTGTTCAATCAAGATTCATTGTGGCTACCATTGCACTGGACAGAATAATTTGTTTTTTTCCTCCAACATGGGCGAACCATGCCAATCTTCATGGCAAGTATTGATATTTTCAATTGGAAAAGTTTTAGAGAAAACGTGACCAATATCATTGGTTTTGCTTTCCTATCATAGATTTTGATTAGTTTTGTATGAAATTTCTATTGAAAAATTTAAATTCGGATAGTTGATGAGAATAAGAAAAATGAATATAAAAAATAAAATAAAATATAAAAGATTTACGTAGTTCGACTTATTTAACCAAATCTACGTCTATTATGAAAATCACAAAATACTTTATTAACAACTATTAGGAGATTTACACAAGGTATTTTTGATATTTTTCCAAACCCTATCTTGCACCACTCATACACCCACCTAGCCTATACCTATAAGTCTCATAATATTGGATATACCAAAACAAACCAAGACACTCTAGAAAGCTTATAACTCCATCTATATATATGTACTAAGTCATAAAAGACTCCTAATCAACACAGAATATAGTAAAAGTAACTTTCTAATTCTAATTATATAGAACAATGTAACTTCCTAATTCTAAATATATTAGAAATATATTTTCAATCAGACTACTTTGTCCTAGTTTGCATAGGAATGCAAGACAATACCAACCATCTCCACCATAGCTTGTATTCTGCTTTCGCCAGCCTTCAGGATCTACAACAACATCAAAGTCACAATCTTCTTAACTCCATTAACCTTCATAACCACCAAAATTTAATTGGTGCTCAGCTACACACCAAATTAGTATGATCCCATTAATCTCAATTATTCTTGATTCAGCTTAGTCAATGAACATATTGTTGTTCTCGAGTCCAGCATGATCTATGGATTCATATGAGAAATCCTTGAATTTTTCTTGCTTTTGCAGAATTTCTCCTCACACTATCATTTGCCCTCTAAAAGTCATATGTGCACTCTCCTTCCAAGTTGTTGAGGTACTTTTCTCACAAATGAATACCTTTGCTTGTACTTCTCTCGTTACATTGGGACATTCTAGCCATGTGTGATTTTTGGACTCTACCTTTATTAAAAAACTACAACCATTGAAATCCTATTGAGTTAAGGAAATTAGATTCTGTGTATCTTTTAGACATCTATCACACTACCTAAAGTGTGTCCCTCTCCAAGAACTCTTTTAAAGACAACATTTGATATCTAAACTTCACCTGAGAAGAAGTATCAATATACTCGAAGATGGTGAGGATATCCTCGTATATGCTAATGTCATCATACTACCACTGCAAATCCTCATCTTTCCTTTTTCAATGAGTACCTGGTCATTCATGATAACTACAACTATTTGTGCTTTCCACTGATTGTGTAACATAGATCTACCTCTCTCAGATCTAACATTAGATACTTTGGTCCAAACTCTGTCCAATTCACGCAAAGTATACAACCGCGTGAGTAATTTCATTGGTGTCTAACATTCTCTCTCTAGACATAACGCCGTTAATAAAAACATACTGGTTAATATGCTTTTCCCAAGATAGATTCATGTTTCTCTGTCTTTTACTGCCTAAACTATTCTTCTCATCGATTTTCACCATCTTGAAATCCCAAAATCCTAGAATCTTAAGCTTTGATACCACTTGTTGGAAAAATCTAAACTGGGATAGCTGATGAGAACAAGAAAAATGACCATAAAAAATAAAACATGACACAAAAGATTTATGTGGTTTGACTTATTTAATTAAGCTAACGTCCATGACGAAGTTCACAAAATACTTTATTAACAACTACCAGGAGATTTACATAAGGCGTTTTTGGTACTTTCCTAATCCTTGTTTTGCACTACTCATTCACTTACCTAACCTACACCTATACGCCATATAACACTAGAGACACCAGAACAAATTGAGATAACCTAGAAAGTTTGTGACTCCACCTATATATAAGTATTAAGTCATGAGACATCTAATCAGCATAGGATATAGTAAGAGTAACTTCCTAATTCTAAATACATAAGACAATGGTAACTTCCTGTTAGGTATCTCAGGCTCGTATCCTATACGGTGCAGCGAAAAATAAAACGAGATACCATCCCAGGACCCATCTATGTGTGAAAAACAAAACATAATGAGGGTAAAGGTAATAGCTTTTACCTTTGTGTGATCGTTCGAAGAACAAAAATTTCTTCTTCAAGTTGAGGCACGATCCAACAATCCTCGTGATCAACCTCCATGTGAGTTGAACGTCAAACCGCTATAATCACAGTGTGTGATTATCTCTAATAGTAATCCACACAGAGGTATACTCAAGCACCAAAATTTTTGTGCTAGCAAAAATGAATGGCGGCTAGGGTTTTTCTTTCAAGAAGAAAAACGAGAAAGAGAGAACAAAGGAGAGAGAATCGTGCATTGTTCAGCTATTTTTGGCTGGATTTCGTGTGACTCAACATCAGCTAGGGTTTTCGGTTATATTATACATATATACCTAAAACCCTGCTAAAACTGAGAATTCTAATCCTATTAGAATTCCCTAATTGTAATTGGAAACATCAAGTTCTCACAATTACAACTTAGTCCACAAGTTATAACTAATTATAATTTGTCCACAACAACTTCTCTTTCTCTCAATTAACCCCACAATGTTTTCAAATAACACATTGAGCATATAATCCTCTATTGTGTGTGACCTATTAGGTTTCCCAGTCAATTGGTAGCGAACATGAATTAATCCAAACGTCTTTGAGATTAATGATCCATATATAATTAATTAGAATTAATCCTATTAATTCTAATCAGGATTGGTTTGTTAATTCATCAATTAATAAACCTATATTTTCAAATTATGAGCGGTATCTAACAACACATCATGACCACTCAAGAGTTCAGGAAGTCAAGTGGCTTAACATGAACCCTTCAATAACAAACTTCAGTGCAATCAACTCCTTTCACCATATAATATCTCATTCGGTTTGGAGTACGGAATTAATGCCAACTCCTTCCAAAATTAATTCTTGCCCGAATACAATAGTACTTGTACCAGGAACCCACTACTTAGATGTGTATCAATTGGAACTGTTTCCAATACACAATTGCCTTGGCCAAAGACTTTCGAGTAGTAATTCCTACAAGTGGTCGTGAGATATTCGACCCTACTATTAGGAGTGGTGAATCCTTTATTGACCCTCTCAACTACTTTCGTTTACCTCACCATGTACCTAATATCCATCCCATAGGCGGCTCTCGATCGAGCTCTGGAGATTGGAATCAAAGTACAAGGCTCAGTAAACAAAGTACCTTGGAGATCTCAAGTTTAAGGATACTTGCACGTTTGCTATATTGAGATTATATCACTGGCACTAAATAGTTATCCATGTGATTATCTCAAAGCTAGGTCATTCAATGAACTTATTCCATTAACAAGCATCCATGTGTTAACTTTGAGTATCCCAATACTCGCGGTTATGAGAACCACCACCTGATCAAATTAGGAAGTCTAACACATGCTAGTCTTAACGCATTAATGATGTCCTATCTCATTAATACTATGACTATGGACTATTTAAGTACTAACACCATCTAGTGTAGTAGGAATCTCATATCATGATTTCCTTAACACAGTGTTGTACTAGGGACTTTATCGAACAGTTATATTACTTAAAGTAAACAAAAGAAACTGTAAGATAAATAATGCCTTTTATTAAAATAAAATGTGTCATATACAATGTACAAGTGATTGCCTCTAGGGCACAACACTAACAAACTCCCACTTGTACTAGAGCCAATTATTCATGTATCTAATACCAAATGACTCAACATGACAATCATGTTTCTTCTAGGATAGTGCTTTCGTAAGTGGGTCAGCTATGTTCTCATCCGTGGGAACTCTCTCTATCTTTACATCATTCCTATCTATGATCTCCTGGATCAGATGATAGCGTCGCAGTACGTGTTTGGATTGTTGGTGAGACTGCAGCTCCTTTGCTTGTGCAATGGCTCCGTTGTTGTCACAATACAAAGTTATTGGACCAACAACACTAGGAACTACACCCAGTTTCATCACGAACTTCTTGATCAAAACAGCCTCCTTAGCTACTTCAGAAGCAGCTATGTACTCAGCTTCTGTCGTAGTGTCGGTAATAGTCTCTTGTTTGGAACTTTTCCAACTTATTGCCCCTCCGCACAACGTAAACACGTAGCCAGATTGTGATTTGAAATCATCTTTGTCAGATTGAAAACTGGCATCAATATACCCGTTTATTTTCAAATCACCTTCTCCATATACTAAGAACATGTCCTTAGTCTTTCGTAAGTACTTAAGGATGTTCTTTACAGCCACCCAATGACCCTCACTAGGGTCGGATTGGTATCTGCTCGTCAAATTGAGAGCACAAGATACATCGGGCCTAGTACATATCATAGCATACATGATAGATCCAACTGCCGAGGCATATGGAATCTTACTCATGTGATCCCTTTCAACTTGTGTCTTGGGAGACATCGACTTTGAAAGGCTTACACCATGTGACATGGGCAAGAATCCCTTTTTGGATTGATCTATGCTAAACCTCTTTAGCACTTTATCTATGTATGTAGACTGTGAAAGACCAAGCAACCTTTTGGATCTATCTCTATAGATCCTTATTCCAAGAATATAGGTTGCTTCACCAAGGTCTTTCATGGAGAATTGTTTGGACAACCAAATTTTAACCGTTTGTAAGACAGGTATATCGTTTCCTATTAGCAATATGTCATCTATATAAAGTAGTAAGAAAATGATTGTACTCCCACTAACCTTCTTGTATACACAAGGCTTATCCATATTTTGAATGAAACCAAACTCTTTGATTGTTTCATCAAAACGGATATTCCAACTTGTAAAAGCTTGCTTAAGTCCATAAATAGACCTTTGCAGCTTACACACCTTTGTGCCATCACTGGACGTGAAACCCTCAGGTTGTGTCATATACACTTCCTCAGTCAGATTTTCATTTAGGAAAGCTGTTTTCACATCCATTTGCCAAATCTCATAATCATAATGAATAGCAATGGCTAGGAGTATCCTGATGGATTTCAACATGGCTACTGGTGAGAAGGTTTCATCATAGTCGATACCATGTTGTTGACAATAACCCTTCGCCACTAGTCGTGCTTTATAGGTAACTAAATTACCATCCATGTCCGTTTTCTTCTTGAAAATCCACTTGCACCCAATAGGTTTAATTCCTTTGGGTGGATCAACCAAAGTCTATACTTGGTTGTCGTACATGGAATCCATCTCTGACTTCATGGCCTCAAGCCATTTGTCAGATTCTGAACTATTCAGAACATCCTTATAGGTAGTAGGCTCATCTTCATCTATGAGCAATACGTTATTATGGTCACTAATGAGAAATCCATATCTCTCAGGTGCCATACGTATCCTACTAGATCTACGAGGTTCTTGTGTATTAGAAGGTTCATCTATTCTCTCAATAGATGTGGAGTTAGATGGTTGATCCTCGTTTGTTTGATCTTCATGAACTTCACTAAGTTCAATCTTACTCCCACTGTCCCCCTTGAGCATGTGCTCATTCTCTAAGAAGATGGCATGCTTCAAAACAAACAATTTGTTTTCGGAGGGTTGATAGAAGTAATATCCAAAAGATTTTTTTGGATATCCCACAAACAAACACTTGTCAGACTTACTATCAAGTTTGTCTAACTGTGACCTTTTAACAAAGGCAGGACAACCTCATACTCGCAAGTGAGACAACTTTAGTCTTTTACCAAAGAACATCTCAAATGGGGTAGTATCAACCGATTTTGTTGGAGCTCTGTTCAGTATATAAACAAAAGTTTCTAGTGCATGCCCTTAAAACGATTTTGGTAGGTTTGCAGAAGCCATCATGGTCTATACCATGTCTAGAAGGGTTCGATTCCTTCTCTCTAATACAACGTTATGTTGAGGTGTATGTGCTAGAGTCCATTGATATAATATCCCATTATCTCTAAGATAACTCAAAAACTCTTGACTCAAGTATTCTCTTCCTCGATCAGATCTTAGAGCCTTAATACTTTTGCCAAGGTGTTTCTCTATTTCATTCTTGAAGTCTTTGAACCTTTCAAAGGCCTCAGATTTGTATTTCATTAAATACAAATACCCGTATCGTGAGAAATCATCGATAAATGTTATGAAATAGTTATAACCTCCTCTTACTTGTATTGACATTGGGCCACATACATCAGAATGTATGAGTTCTAATAACTCCTTGGCCCGTTTTCCTTTTCCTGGAAAAGGAGTTTAGTCATTTTTCCTAGTAAACAAGACTCGCATTTGCCATATGATTCATAATCAAATGACCCTAAGTTACCAAGCTTGTGTAACTTAGAAACACGATTTTCGTTTACATGGCCCAAACGACAATACCATAAGTAAGAGGTGTTAGAGTTATCTATTTTAGATTTCTTATTGTTTATACTGATAATTGAATTGTCCAAGTCTAGAACATATAAACCATTAACCAAAGTTACTAAACCATAATGAATATCATTCAATGAAAAAGAACAACATTTATTCTTAAATATTAAATGAAATCCACATAAGTCTAAACACGCAACTGAGATAATATTTTTTATTAAAATTGGTACATAATAACAATTTTCCCGTTCTAGAATCAATCTCGAAAGCAGGTTCTGCTTGTATGTCCCCATAACAAGTGCAGCAACCTTTGCCCCATTTGCAGTACGTAGGTCCACATCGCCTTTCTCTAGCCTTCTACTGCTCTTTAGTCCCTGCAAGTTATTGCACAAATGAGATCCACATCTGATATCTAATACCCATATCTCATTTCTAAAGGCAGTATTTATCTCAATCATAAACATACCTGGAGAAGAAGTAGAAGTGCTTGTAAGCTTCTCCTTCTGCTTCTTGTCCTTGATGATCTCCAAGTAGGCTTTGCAATTGCATCTCCAGTGGTCCATCTTCCCACAATGATGGCATGGGCCCTTGGTAGCTGCGTCCTTCTTGTTCACACCACCTTTAGGCTTCGTGGGAGCTTTCTTCTTCTTCTTTTGAACTTTCTTCTTAGAAGAGGAAGATTCTACCATTAAAACCGCATTGGAATCCCTCTTCATGAAGGACTCCGCAGTTTTGAGAAGATTGATCAACTCAGGGATAATAGACCCAATCTTATTCATCTGATAGTTAATCACAAATTGTGAGAAACTATTAGGTAAAGACTGAAGAATTAAGTCAACACTTAAGTCATGGTCTATTGTAAACCCGAGAGATCCAAGCTTCTCTATCAAGCCCAGCATCATCAGCCCATGAGTGGCCATAGAAGAACCCTCTGCCATTTTACAATGAAATAGTTGCTTCAAGATCTCATATCTCTCAGTTCTGGCTTGGGCATCAAACAGCTCTCGAAGATGTAAAATGATCGATTGAGCATCCATATGCTCGTACTGTTTTTGCAACTCAGGAGTCATGGATGCCAGCATAATACATGATGCTATATCGCTATCCTCCTTGTGTCTCCTGTGGACAGCATGCTCATCAGCATGAGCATCTTGGGCTGGTGATGGTGGAATAGGAGCATCTAGCACGTAGAGCAACTTTTCCGATTTGAGAACGATTCTCAAATTTCTATACCAATCGAGATAATTTGATTCGGTTAACTTGTTGGTTTCCAAAATGCTACGTAAGTTCATGTTCGTTGACATGATGCAAGTGACTTAGATGTAAAGATAGAGAGCATTAGCTACTTGTATATGCACATGATATGCAAATAATTAGGACTTTAATTAAACACATTTTTACTCTATTATTTTACTCAAACCAATAGCCCCCACTATTGATTCGGGAAAGCCCGTTGGAAGCTTTCCTAGTGGACCGGTATCTAAATTCCTCAAGAATAACCTTGGGTTTGCCCAACAAGCCACCCTTGAGTTCATTGGTAGGTATCCAATACCAATTACATTGTATGTAACTATCGGATCATTAGGTGATTAACAGCTTTTAATCTTAAAGTCTTTTGGGCTACCCCAACTTTTCCTCTAAATTTCTTTATGCTTGAGTTTGCCCAACCGGAATAAATAAGTTAGTTAAACCTGACCCATTAATCAGGAATTTAATTCCATAGCTTGAACATGCCCAATGTCAAGTAGGCTTGGGTTTGCCCAACAACCTGGTCTCAAAAAAGGACTCTCGTTCTTACTATATTAACGGAAGGAATTAGGTTTAATATTAATTGATGAATTTGTTCCTTTTAGTGATTTCGTTGAATGACATGCATAATAATCAATAATCAAATAATTGATAATCATGGTAATAAAGCGATTACGTGGTATGGTTATGGACTTTATCCTAAATTAATTTCTTTGAGCTATAAAAGAAATTAATATAGTTAACCCTATGTGTTCATGCATGATTTAAGTAGAAGGTCTTACCTCCTTGCCTTGTTTTGGTTGCCATCTCTAGAATAAAATAATTCTACTCCTATTTAACCTATGTAAACTAATTACATAATTTCCTAAGGAGAGAAAACCCCGAGTTACATTCGAGAGGAGTTAGATGAGAAGAGAATTATACAAGAATTCTAGAGAAGGCAAGACATGCAAGCCCTATCTCATAAAAACCAAAACTGTAAAATGCATGAACAAATATAATTGGTTTTAGTCCATAACCATACACCATGCCATTGACTATGCTAAAACAAAATAAACATATACTTTTATTATTCCAAAATCACTATTTTGAAAAATAAAACAAATTCTAAAATCACCATTTTAGAGAATACATCAATTTTAGATTTTCAAAATCATTATTTTGAAGAACAAAATTGATTGTCTCAAAACGAATTTTGAGAAAATGCTTTTGGGTCCCATCTCTCATCAAATGAGGTTTTTCCCTTTCAAAATTCTGTTCCGGATTTTTTTTTTTTTAAGTTTTTAAAATAACTGGAAGTTGCAAACAGAGTAGAACCGGCGCCGGTTTGGAAGCCGGAGCCGGCACCGGCTCTGTTTTGGTTTCCAAAAATTTTTATCTTCCAAAAGCGATTTTCGGACATCGCGAACAGAATGGAATCGGCGACGGCTTGGAGGCTGGAGCCGGCACCGCCTGTGTTCTGCAATAATGGCAGCGATTTTCAAAAAATTCCAAAAACAATTTCTGGCGCTTTCTTCTTCTGCAAATTTTCAGTGAGAACAATTCTTAGCTGTATTTTCTATTTTGAAGCTATAAACAATAACTAATTTGTTAGTTTAAACAAAATCAAAACGGAAAATTAAGATGAAACGGAGGGCAACATCCATGTTGCAAGAAAACGTTTTTCTGCAGAAATTTTTCAGCTCTAAAGAAAGCATCTTTTCGAAATACTCGGTGACTATAACACAATCATATTGTGCTACGGACCCAACTCATAAAGATCGAAACGATTTCGACTCGAGTGAAAATGATTTTCACAGCAAACAAAGACAAACACGAAAACAGTTTTTCATGCTAAAATAAAGTCCGTAGACCACACATAGCATGGCTCTGATATTACTGTTAGGTATCTCAGGCTCGTATCCTATACGGCGCAACGGAAAATAAAAGGAGATACCATCCCAAAACCCATCTATGTGTGGAAAACAAGACATAATGAGGGTAAAGGTAACAACTTTTACCTTTGCATGATCGTCCGAAGAACAAAAATTTCTTCTTCCAGTTGAGGCGCGATTCAGCAATCCTCGTGATCAACCTTCACGTAAGTTGAACGTCAAACCGCTATAATCACGGTGTGTGATTATCTCTAACAGTAATCCATACAGAGGTATACTCAAGCACCAAAATTTTTGTGCTAGCAAAAATGAATGGCGGCTAGGGTTTTTCTTTCAAGAAGAAAAACGAGAAAGAGAGAACAAAGGAGAGAGAATCGTGTGTTGTTTAGCTATTTTTGGCTGGATTTCGTGTGACTCAACATCAGCTAGGGTTTTTGGTTATATCATACATATATACCTAAAACCCTGCTAAAACTGAGAATTCTAATCCTATTAGAATTTCCTAATTGTAATTGGAAACATCAAGTTCTCACAATTACAACTTAGACCACAAGTTATAACAAATTATAATTTGTCCACAACAACTTCTCTTTTTCTCAATTAACCCCACAATGTTATCAAATAACACATTGAGCATATAATCCTCTGTTGTGTGTGACCTATTAGGTTTCCCAGTCAATTGGTAGCGAACATGAATTACTCCAAATGTCTTTGAGATTAATGATCCATAATTAATTAGAATTAATCATATTAATTCTAATCAGGATTGGTTTATTAATTCATCAATTAATAAACCCATATTTCCAGATCATGAGCGGTATCTAGCAACACATCATGACTACCCCAGAGTCCAGGAAGTCAAGTGGCTTTACATGAACCCTTCAATAACAAACTTTAGTGCAATCAACTCCTTTCACCATACAATATCTCATTCGGTTTGGAGTACGGAATTAGTGCCAACTCCCTCCAGAATTAATTCTGGCCCGAATACAATAGTACTTGTACTAGGAACCCACTACTTTAGATGTGTATCAATTGAAACTATTTCCAATACACAATTGCCTTGGCCAAAGACTTTCGAGTAGTAATTCCTACAAGTGGTCGTGAGATATTCGCCCCTACTATTAGGAGTGGTGAATCCTTTATTGACCCTCTCAACTACTTTCGTTTACCTCACCATGTACCCAATATCCATCCCATAGGAGGCCCTCGATCGAGCTCCGAAGATTGGAATCAAAGTACAAGGCTCAGTAAACAAAGTACCTTGGAGATCTCAAGTTTAAGGATACTTGCACGTTTGCTATATTGAGATTATATCACTGGCACTAAATAGTTATCCATGTGATTATCTCAAAGCTAGGTCATTCAATGAACTTATTCCATTAACAAGCATCCATGTGTTAACTTTGAGTATCCCAATACTCACGGTTATGAGAACCACTGCCTGATCAAATCAGGAAGTCTAACACATGCTAGTTTTAACGCATTAATGATGTCCTATCTCATTAAAACCATGACTAGGGACTATTTAAGTACTAACACCATCCAGTGTAGTAGGAATCTCATATCATGATCTCTATCATGATTTTCTTAACACAGTGTTGTACTAGGGACTTTATCGAACAGTTATATTACTTAAAGTAAACAAAAGAAATTGTAAGATAAATAATGCCTTTTATTAAAATAAAATGTGTCATATACAAGTGATTGTATATGACACTTTCTAATTCTAAAATGTGTCATATACAAGTGTTGTACAAGTGATTGCCTCTAGGGCACAATACTAACACTTTCTAATTCTAAATACATTATGAATATCTTTTCAATCAAACCAATTTATTTTAATCTAATAAGGATTGAAAGACAATACTCAACAATTTCTACTAGAAGCAGTGTTGTACGAATTCATCACTGCCTGAGATTGAGATAACTTGGATCATTCCTACCTATGTGTTTTGTATTATATATTTAAAAGATTAGTATATTCAATAGAACATAGGAAAGAATTGTAATTGAAAATCGAAGAAACTGCATATCAACTATTTGAAATTAAGCTCAGCTAATACTAGGACATTATTTGACTTCATCTGAATTATTGTCTGAATTGGTTTAAGTTCAAGTTCAAAGAGTTTGTAGTTGAAATTGCATGTTATACATACATACATATATACATATACATATACATATACATACATATATATATATATATATATATATATATATATATACAGAAGCAGAAGCAGAATCAGGATCATTTTGATTTAAAACAGAAATAGAATTTTTGGAACCAACCTGTTCAGAATCTACCTTCCAGGATTACCTATGAGGGGATAGTCCAGAATCTCCTCCAAACCTTGGTGTTAACTTGGGAAAATTGCTTCCTCTACAACCTGGCATCCTGCCTCTCCGATTGAATAGACATTCCAATTGGAAAACATCTCAAAAGTTGTACTATCCTAGAGCCATTTTGGAACAGAAAAAAAACACATTGTTCGACTCCCATACGAGCCAGACTTTGATGAAAAATTCATTCTAACAAAGGCCCGTCCTATCCAAATAAATCATGAGCTCACAACTCATTGCCAAAAAGAGATCAGTGATCTTCTACAAAAATGACTAATTTCTCCTAGCAACTCTCCTTGGAGCTGTGCAGGATTTTATGTCAATAAAAATTCTTAACTTGAGCGAGGTGTTCCCAGGCTTGTCATCAATTACAAACCTCTCAATTCAACCCTCAGATGGATTAGGTACCCTATTCCAAACAAAAAAGATTTGCTAAACAGATTACATTCTACTTTACTTTTTTCAAAAATTGATTTGAAATCAGGTTTTTGACAAATTCAAGTTGATCCTAGAGATCGCTACAAAACTGCTTTTACAGTTCCATTTGGCTAATATGAATGGAATGTGATGCCTTTTGGATTAAAAAATGCTCTTTCAGAATTCCAGCGAATTATGAATGAAATTTTTTATCTATTTTCTCAATTTATTATTGTTTACATTGATGATGTTCTAATTTTTTCTCAAAATTTAGACCAACATTTCAAACATTTAAAAACATTTTGTCAAATGGCTAAACATAATGGTTTAGTCCTTTCAAAAACTAAATACAATCTTTTTCAAACCAATGTTCGATTTCCTGGACATCAAATTCAATAGGGAACTATTATTCCTATCCAGAGGTAAATTCTGTTTGCTGACAAATTTTCATATGAAATTATTGATCGAACTCAACTCCAGCGCTTTTTGGGTTGTCTCAATTATGTTTTTGAGTTTTTTGCAGGAATTAGCACTCTCATCAAACCCCTACACAACAGACTCAAACAGCCTTCTCCTCCATGGACCGATGTCCATACTTCCATAGTCAAGCAGGTCAAAATGAAAGGTCGCATACGAAATGCACAAATTAATGAAAGCAATCCTTTAAAGACACTCCTCTAGATGACCAAAATGATGATGAGCTTCTCAACAATTAGATCGACTAGTTCTTCAAAATCTCTGTTCTCAGAAGAAACTAGAACAACCAATATCAGAATCTATTGATACAAATTTCCTTAACTATTGGGATTATCAACAGGCATGGATGAATGCTTCTACCTTTCAAAACCATTTTCAAAATCACTGTTGGTTTCTTTATTTTAACAAAGAAACCCAGCCCAGTTGGTATTCCCTCATTGGTTTATCAACCAATGGTGGCCATGTTATGGGCCTACAGAGTCAATCCTCCCAGAACCTGTTCAGGAAGGATTTGATTCTTTCAAAAGAAGGTACTTTAATCAATAGCTAGCAGTTCCACTACTGCTCCAATTCTTTAGTATATTCAAGCTCACTTGGATATATTCCCAAAAGTTTTTATACTTCAAAGACCAACATTTCAAACATTTAAAAACTTTTTGTCAAACGGCTAAACATAATGGTTTAGTCCTTTCAAAAACTAAATATAGTCTTTTTCAAACCAATGTTCAATTTCTTAGACATCAAATTCAGCAAGGAACTATTATTCAAAGGTCAATTCAGTTTGCTGACAAATTTCTATATCAAATTATTGATCGAACTCAACTCCAGCGCTTTTTGGGTTGTCTCAATTATGTTTCTGAGTTTATTGCAGGAATTATCACTCTCATCAAACCCCTGCACAACAAACTCAAACAGCCTTCTCCTTCATGGACCGATGTCCATACTTCCATAGTCAAGCAGGTCAAAATGAAAGTCAAAACTCTTCCTTGCTTAGCACTTCTTGACCCTTCTGCCCCCAAAATAGTCAAAATAGATGCTTCTGATATTGGCTATAGTGGTGTTCTTAAACAAGTCAAAGATGGCAAAACGCATATAGTTGCATTTGCATTAAAGCATTGGAATAGTTCTCAGCAGAATTATCCTACCATAAAAAAAGAAAATTTGGCAATTATTTTATGCATTTCCAAATTTCAAGCTGATTTATTAAATTAGAAATTTTTACTTTGCATTAATTGCCAAGCTGCAAAATCTATTTTGCAAAAAGATGTTAAAAATCTTGCCTCAAAATAGATATTTGCTAGGTGGCAAGCTATTTAATCTATTTTTGATTTTGATATAGAATATATCAAAGAATTTTCAAATTCTATTCTTGATTATTTAACTCGGGAATTTTTGCAAGGACGATAACTATGCCTCCCAAAAAAAACTAAGCCTCTGAAGTTTAATGAGTTTCCAGCCTTACCTCACCACCTGTAACACAGGTCCCCAAAAAAGATTCCAGTGAATCTTCCTCTTCTGGTAAATCTAGATTTACCGCCCCAAAAGATTATGCCATGAGCATAGCTCAAACAAATGCTTCTCATTCAGCCAAAATACAGGAGCCTCTCTTCTTAACAAACATAACAAAAGCCAGTTGGGCTGATATTGTAAAATAAAGAAATAAAAAAATAATAATAAAAATAAAAAAATAATATGACATCACAAGTGACATCAGTATGACATTATTGGTGACATCACAAGTGACATAATATGACATCATTGGTGACATCAACAAAGCTGCTGACATCACCATGACATCAGCAAAAATTGTTTATAAATATAGACCTTAACCTCCACACAACACACACTTGGTTATAGATCAATACACAACTCTCTAAGTGTGAAACCCCACCTAAAGCCAACCCTAGGGTAAGGGGGTCGGGATGCATATCATATTTCTTTACATGAATATACATGTTTTTGAATGATTTTATGTGCTTTAGAATTATGATTTATAGTCTAGAAGGCTTAGTTATGCTTATTGAGTAGGAATGATAAAATGGTAATTTTGCTTGAGGTCAAAATAGGAAGATAGCTTGATGATTAAATAGGAAGAATATTTGGGAGAGAAAATAAGAACAAGGGTTGTTGTAGTTTAGTGGTTAGAGCTTTGGAATTAATCTTTGAGGTCTTGAGTTCAAATCCCATCATTTAAGTTTTTGTCATGATTATTTTAATTTAAGGTTGGATTTTTTGTCCTTTGCATTTCATAAGTAAAAATAGGAGTGTTGTCCTAGGGGAGACATGAAGGGAATGTCCTAATTTTATTCTTATATCCTAAAAAGAATTCTTAAGGGATTCATGTCCTTTTTATATCCTAGCTTACCATAAATTCCTTACCAATTAAATTTATTCAATTTATCCAAATCTATGTTTTAATTTCAGAAAATTCAGCATGGTTTATTGGCCTTTAAATTTCGAAAATAATTCTTAGAGGTTGGAGATTGG
Organism: Voacanga thouarsii; assembly: GCA_026120185.1. Taxonomy (NCBI): domain Eukaryota; kingdom Viridiplantae; phylum Streptophyta; class Magnoliopsida; order Gentianales; family Apocynaceae; genus Voacanga; species Voacanga thouarsii. Next base: position 2,767,112 of record JANUWF010003370.1, read on the forward strand.
ACTGAAAATAGGGAAGGAGTTAAGGAAGGTTCCCAAGAGAAATTAATCTCCACTGTTGGACCTTCAAACTCCACTCCATAGTGTTCATCTTCTCCTTGGAGGAAATCTGAAAATTTTCCAGATTCTTGGGCAGCCTAGCTTTCGAAAATCTTAGCCATCTTCCTTACTCAATTGCTGCCAAAAAAATGGCTAACTTGTTCAGCTTGAAAACTGAAATTCTTTTGCCAAAAACCGGACTGCACAAAGCTATGCAAACCAGAAAAAAAAATTCTGGACAGCTTTGGCGCATAGCAGGCCAAAATCAAAGCTGTTCTTCTACCCTTCAAACCACTAAATTACCTCTATTTTTCCTCCATAAAGAAGGTTGGAAACCAGCCTTAAAGGACTCTCAAATATCTCTCCAAACCTTCTGCAAATCGGCTGGAACATTGCAGGAAAACTGCACAGCAAATTCCAGCAAACAATTCGAATCTCAACCAGAAAAATTCTAGCCTTGCTCTCTTCAAGCCTTGTCCGAAAATCACCTCAAACTTCTATGAGTTAACCTTTGTTCAACCATGGACTGAACTCTATTACTCCCTCCACTGACCTTGCACAGCTAGACTCCATAGCTATTCCTCAAATTCCTCCTACAATCACTCCAATCAAACTTCCATTTGAAGTTCAAAAATTCTAGCAATTGCTCTATGAAAACACCCTTGGATTAAGCTGCATAACCAGAAATTCTTCCCACCATTGAACTCAGAATTTTGGCCAACCTTATAGCTCCTTCAACCCTTATTCATTTCAGCAAAACACAGCAAACCAACCGGCTTCACTATAGCTCCAAGGAACCTTCATCAATCAAACACCATTACCAAATCTTTTATCTTAAAACACTCCTTAAATTTCTCCATTTGAATTTCAAACAACCAGATTTTCCTCTTCCCTCTAATCTGAAAATCAAAATCCCAGAACTCCCTCAATCATTCGGCCAATCCCTTCAGCAATTCATCCAGCACTTTCTCTCCAATTTTCTCCATTTTTACCAAGAACACACACTACCTTTCTTCAAGCTTAAGTCCACTCTAAACACCTCAAATCCCTCCCAAAAACTCCAGAAGATGCCTTCATACTCCCTAGAGTCCATTTCTAGATTTTATAACATCAAATCTCGAAAACAAAAATTTACAATCGGATCAAAACCAGAATTTTTCTTGAAGTCTTACAATCGGATCAAAAATAACTTTTGTTCATCTTCTTCCCTTCAATTTTTAACATGACATACTAATACTCTCTCTCTCTCTCTCTCAACCGAAATGGTTGTTACAACCATGGCTGTTTTCTTTCCCCTCACTTGGACAATTCAAGCCTCCCAAGCGTGTGAATCTCCTTAAATCTTCATCAAGATAGTCATCAACCAAGTATTTCTCTTTAACCTTTCTTTTAAATTCTGGATTCATGTCTCTTAGATGTTGATAGAAAGGGATAGAATATGACTGGGGATCGAGTATATGTATATGTATGAAGGGGTTGAGATTGAAGCATGAGAATGATTGATCATGATTAAGCTTTATGAAATTCCTTGTGGATTGATGCATGTTCTTCACGCCTTAAGAAATTATGAGTGTTTAAGCATGCTAGATGTTATGTCACCTTTGGTGAATAGGATATTATGTTCTTATCTTCATTGAAGCTATGAATATGATTATACTTAGTAGAGATTTGGCCATGTGATAGTAGATATAGATTTAAGCCTTTGTTCATGAATAGAATAGTTTGTTGATTGATATAAGTGGGTTCTTGAGTGGAAGAGAGCTTGTTGGGATGCCGATTGTATCGTGCTAGTGGTTATGGAGCCTGAAGCTCCAGTGATTGTGGGGTTTTTTACCGCCACAGATTTTGAATAAGAAGGGGTTACCTGATTGAAATTGAAGTTCATCTGCTGACACCATTTTTCAAAGTCTGAAATGCTAAAGATGGATTGAGTTTGGGCATCTTGTAAATCTTGAGATTTTACAATATCAGTCTAACTAGCTTTTGGTATGTTTGTTAAGGAGAGAGGCTTCTGTATTTTGGCTGAATGAGAAGCACTTGTTTAGGGTATGCTCATGGCATAATCTTTTGGGGAGATAAATCTAAATTTACTAGAAGAGGAAGATTCACTGGAATCTTTTTTGGGAACCTGTGTTACAAGTGGTGCAGGTAAGGCTGGAAACTTATTGAGCTTCGGAGGCTTAGTCTTTTTGGGAAGCATAGTTATCGTCCCTGCAGAAATTCCCGAGTTAAAAAATCAGGAATAGAATTTGAAGATCCTTTGATATATTCTATATTAAAATAAAAAATAGATAAAATAGCTTGCCACCTAGCAAATATTTGTTTTGAGGCAAGATTTTGAACATCTTTTTGCAAAACAAATTTTGTAGCTTGGCAATCAATGTGAAGTAAAAATTTCTGATTTAATAAATCAGCTTGAAATTTGGAAATGCATAAAATAATTGCCAAAATTTCTTTTTTTATGGTAGGATAGTTTTGCTGAGAACTATTCCAATGATTTGATGTAAATGCAACTATATGCGTTTTGCCATCTTTGACTTGTTTAAGAACACCACCATAGCTGATATCACAAGTATTTGTTTCGACTATTTTAGGGGTAGAAGGGTCAGGAAGTGCTAAGTAAGGAAGCGTCTTGACTTTCATTTTGACCTGGTTGACTATAGAAGTATAGACATCGGTCCATGGAGGAGGAGGTTGTTTGAGTCTGTTGTGTAGGGGTTTGATGAGAGTGCTAATTCCTGCAATAAACTTAGAAACATAATTGAGATAACTCAAAAAGCGCTGGAGTTGAGTTCGATCAATAATTTGATCTGGAAATTTGTCAGTAAACTGAATTGACCTCTGGATAGAAATAAAGTTCCTTGCTGAATTTGATGTCCAGCAAATTGGACATTGGTTTGAAAAAGACTGAATTTAGTTTTTGAAAGGACCAAACCATTATGTTTAGCTGTTTGACAAAATGTTTTTAAATGTTTGAAATGTTGGTCTATATTTTGAGAAAAAATTAGAACATCATCAATGTAAATAATAATAAATTGAGAAAATGGATTAAAAATTTCATTCATAATTCGCTGGAATTCTGAATGAGCATTTTTTAATCCAAAAGGCATCACATTCCATTCATATTAGCCAAATGGAACTGTAAAAGTAGTTTTGTAGCGATCTCTAGGATTAACTTGAATTTGCCAAAAACCTAATTTCAAATCAAAATTTGAAAACAATAAAGCAGAATGTAATCTGTTAAGAAAATCTTTTTTGTTTGGAATAGGGTACCTAATCCATCCAAGGGTTGAATTGGGAGGTTTGTAATTGATGACAAGCCTGGGAACATCTCGCTCAAGTTTAGTATTTTTATTGACATAAAATCCTGCACAGCTCCAAGGAGAGTTGCTAGGAGAAATTAGTCATTTTTTTAGAACATCACTGATCTCTTTTTGGCAATGAGTTGTGAGCTTATGATTCATTTGGATCGGACGGGCCTTTCTAGGAATGAATTTTTCATCAAATTCTAGCTCGTATGGGAGTCGAACAATGTGTTGTTTTTTGTTCCAAAATGCGGTTGAAAGATCAAAATAAAGTTGGGCCTGGATATGGGCATCCATTTTTGCAATTTGGGCTTTGATGCTGGGCTCAATCAAATACTGTTGAAGACGTTGAAAGGCTACATCTTCTTTAAGGAAATTGATTTAGGCTGTCTTACTTTCTAGAAGCTGCAGTTCTTTTTCAATAGGAGGCCTATCGAAACGAATGAGTATCTTTTAGTTCAGGTGTTCTACCTAAATGCCTTTTTTGAGGACCATAAATGGAATGATCTATTGAATAAAAAGGGTGCCTAAGATTACAGGGTGAGTAATATCTTTGGCAAGTAAGAAAGAAGTAAAGACAGACAATGAACAATGTTTTACCTCAACATTTGAAAGTTTGAAACTAATACCTAGTTTCTTACCATTGGCTGAGTGGAGAGTTTCTTTGGTTTTTTCAAAAAATTTTGTAGGATGAGACCTTCCTGAATGCAGTTGAGATCAGCTTCGGTATTAACAAGTGTTGGAATTTCTAAAGTTAGAGAATTTTGAATAACTAAAGTGAATCGAACATATCACCTTTAGATAGACATTGTTGAAAGATAGTTAAGGAAATTTGTATCAGTAGATTCTGATATTAGTTGTTCTAGTTTCTTCTGAGATAGAGATTTTGAAGAACTAGTCGGTCTAATTGTTGAGAAGCTTTGATTTCTCGGATGTCTTCCTTAAGAAGAGCAATTTTAGATTGAAGATTTTGAATAGTAACAAATGTCGAAGGTTTAGAAAGAAACCTATTAAGGATATCTGTTAGATTGTAGGTGTTGGCAATTCTTGGATGTTGGGACAAAGGATTGGAATTTGATAAAGAAGGTTGATCAAGAATTTGCTTGAATCACTCAAGATACTCATTTTTGTTTGCAGAATCAAGAAGCTTACTAATCAGTTCAAGTAGAAGATCATATTCTGTTGTCAGAGTATTGATGACTGGTTGATCATATTGGATAAAATGATCATTTTCTGTAGAATTAGAAGATGAAGAAGAAGGAATATCATCTTCCTGAATTTGGTTGAATTGCTGTTCATCATCAGCATCTGAGGAATAAGAAGAAGTATCACTTAGACAAAGAATATTGTTAAGAGATTGTTTAAAATCTTGTGAAATATCCATTGCTTGGATTCTTTAGTGAACTCTGTAGAACTGAGCAAGGTGACCTGGTTGGTTACATTTGAAACAGATAACTGTTTTGGGTTGGGCTACTATAGGCTTAGTTTTAGACCTAGACTTGGTAGCTTTATATGGATTGTAAGGTTTTGTAGGAGGAGCAGGAAGTGCTGGTCTCTTTGAACTATCGAACCTTTTTTCTAAGGTGAGGAGGTCTATAGGAAGATTGTTTATGTTTATGTTTCCTACAGGTTTTGGTACTACATGAGGGTAGTCTAAATTGTTCACAGAATGTGCCTAAGTCTTTACTTCTCTGGGCACGATCTTTGGCTATTTGTCTCAACATCTTATCTTGACAACAGATTTTGAGAGCAACCTGTTGGATTTAGCTGGCTAATTGGCCAAAGGTAATAGTTTCATAAGGTACAACACCGTTGTACTGGATTTGGAGTTCTTCACGAATAAGATCATGAAGGGATTTTGGAAGCCCATCTAGGAATTTTTCTTTCTAGTATTAGCTGTTTCCATAAGGTCTTGTATAGATCCAGGTGAGAAAGGTATCCTTACACCATCTGAAATTGGATAAGGTTTTGCACTTAAGGTTGTTTAGGATTTCAAAAGGTTTTAGTGATGATGAAGATAAGGGTTGACACAGCATTAGAAATGGGTTCTCCATCCTGAAGGATTAGTTGACCATCTGGGTTAGTTTTGACAGCATGAAAAATGTTATGCCGGTCTGCTTCAGTGAGATGTTCATCCGACCAACCTTTGAGTTGTCCTGTAAAACCTATTGCAAGAACATGAACTGCAAGCTGATCAGAATAGTTATTGGTAGTGCGATAAGTAGTGGCTACCATGATCATTTGCTGAAGTTTAAACATAATGTTGTACTCAGATTGACCATCTATGTTCCATTTATAGATGTTGTTAGCGTTGTAACAATTTTGAAGAATGTTGCGACTTTCCTCAAGGGCAACATCTGGATGAGTGGCTCTAGGATAGTACAACTTTTGAGAAGTTTTCCAATTGGAATGTCTATTCAATTGGAGAGGCAAGATGCCAGGTTGTAGAGGAAGCAATTTTCCCAAGTTAACACCAAGGTTTGGAGGAGATTCTGGACTATCATCAGAATAATTATCAAAAACAGAACCAGGATCATTTTGATTTAAAACAGAAATAGAATTTTTGGAACCAACCTGTTCAGAAGACTCCGAAATGATTGATTTTTCAATTTCAGCTATTCTACTCTAGAGATCAGTGAGAATAAGTTTGTTTGATGTTCTCCTATTGAGTTCTTTCCTATATTGGAGAGGAATCTCATAAGGTCGGAACAAAGGGATTGAAGGTGAAAAAGTACAAGACTCAGGAATGATCGAAGTTGAAGAAATACTTGGTTTTGAAATCAAATATTCACTAATAGTTTGCAAATATTTGTTTGTATAATTTTTTTGTTCATAAATATTTTGAATGTTTTTTTGACGAAATAAATCATCGTCTTTGGCTTTCATTTTAAAAGGAGTGGCATCAATTTGTTCAGCTCCAAAAGGAATTTTAAATTTTTGACTAGGGGGAAATTCAGCAGAAATATTTTGTCCCTGGGCAGTTTGCCATAATTTTGAAACATTAACAGAAGAGGCAAAAGGATAATCAATATTATGGACTTCAGCATACGCTTCAAACCATAAAAACAAAATAATTTGCTTTTGAATTGAATTTAAAAATTCATAATAAGAATCCTGAACTTTTGGTTGGTCAGATCTTTGAAAGTTTTTGAAGAACCATGTTCTTTTAGAAAGATTTGGAAGAGAATAAAATTCTTCTCTTAATTTAGTTTTGTTAATAACAAAAACATTTTGTACTTCTTTATCATCGATCTGAAGAACATTAAGTTCTCCTGCCATAACAAAATGAGTAGGTGAGGTAGGTAAATCTATCTCAGTATCATCAGTTTTAGGCCGGGCAACATACCTAGCTTGAGGAATCCTAGAGTCGAGATTGATACCTTGTAGATGGGTAGCTACAGAGGATACTGAATGTTGACGTGGTTGGATTCCTGATGAAGAGGCAATAGATTGGGGATATGAAATCCTTTGGCTGAGAGATCTTTGGAAAGTAATTTGTATAGATCCACAAGAGAATTGTCTGATTTCTGATATAGTAGAATTTTCAGGTTTATTAGAAGGAGCTGCATCAGTTAGAAGCCAATTGGAAGGAAGACTTACTCGATTCCAGGAGATAGGCTTGGGAATTGAAAGATGAGATCTTTGCAAATCGGTTTGAAAAAAGAACAGTTTCTCCTTTATTAGATGTCTTCATAGCACTAGTATTAAAAGTAGAAGTCATTGCCTTAAACTGAATTCTATAAATGATAGCAACATGAAGAGAACCTATTTTGATATTGTAATTGGCAGTTTTGACATTGAGTGTCAGACTATCCAATATATTTAGATCTCGAAGAGATACAGTAAAGTTTGAAAAACAATCAAAATGAACTGGTCCACTACAAAGGCTAGTTTCTACCATGCCTAAGAGTGAATCATTAAAATCTATGAATCTGGTATCCTGGAGACATAGGAGGAGAGAAGTATCAAGTCCTTCTCTTGAGAAGGGTTTCGCTGCAATTTGGACAAGTCCAAAATGGAGATAATTATATTTTTGTTGGAAACGTTGGATTACACTGGTAGAAAGAAGTCTAATTTCTTTACAGTTAAAATCAATTTGAACTATTTCTTCAATAGTCCTGATGACATAGTCAGTAGTAAGTGACCATTTGGGAGATTTATAAATCTCATTGGGGGAAAACTTGGGGATTTTCCAATTGTCAATAGATTGTTGAAGGTCAAAGTAATTAAACTCGTCCTTCAATTTTGAAGAATTTTGAGAAGAAGCATTGGAGAAAGAGGAGGACGAAGTGGATCTGGAAAAGGGGCGGAGGAAGGAAGACATGATGCAAATCTTTAAGAAAAGCAGTTAAATAAAATGCATGAAAAACAAATGGATGTACTTACTTTCTGTAACTTGGTGATCATTGCCGTCAAGTTCCGTAAGAAAGATATTCAAGTTCTCAGTTAGTTATAATGTAAAACATGGAGATCCATTTATCAGATCCACATGGAATTCATCATAATCAACTAAAAACAAGAATAATCTACCTTACTTCCCCATCAGGCTCTGATACCAAGGGGGTTATGATGCATCTGCATATAGTCAGCTAAGCCGCCTCATTTATTTCTTTTGTACTTACTGCATTCATTAATCTACCATAAGGTCTATATTTATTGATAATTTTTGCTGATGTCATGGGTGATATTAACAGTTAGATGTTCATCCCACCAACCTTTGAGTTGTCCTGTAAAACCTGCTGCAAGAACATGAGCTACAAGCTGATCAGAACAGTTATTGGTAGTGCGATAAGCAGTGGCTACCATGGTCATTTGCTGAAGTTTAAATATAATGTTGTACTTAGATTGACCATCTATGTTTCATTCATAGATGTTGTTAGCATTGTAACAATTTTGAAGAATGTTGGGACTTTCTATATATAAATATATATATATATATATATTATGAAAATAATAATCTAAGTTCAAATTTTCTTAGAAAATCTAAATCCAAATAAATTCAATTTAAGGAACGCTAATAGTTAGAGATTTATTTCTTTGGGGAGAAATAAATCTTAACGAGAAAAATATAAATACATAACTAAATTTGTAATAGTAACAACAATAATAATAACAAAATAACAATATTATTAAAAAATAATATATGTTTATGGACCTTTGAACAAGTTTATAAACATAATTAAGTTCAATTAATTATTAATCGAGTTTTATTTTATGTTTGAACTCAATTCTTTTTATACAAATGAACTCAAACAAATTTTATTTCGAATCTAGATAAGGTAACAATTTTATGCACGGGCTAGGATGAAGAGCCATGGTAGCAGTATAATATTGTTCCCTTTCTTGGTGTGTGTAGTTTAATAAAAGGCATTATTTATTTATTTTTTAATTTTTAGATAGTTGAACTAGAAAATAAAGAATAATTGGTTATTTTGGTCCCCTATTTATTTAGGTTGCAATAACTTCTCCATAAATTTTAATTTCACCTTTTATAATCCTTAATCAATAATTCTATATTTAGTTTGGTCTTTACAACAATAATTGCAGTGGAGGCTGTTTGGGATTCAAATGCGTCCTTCTTCTATTGCTTCTGCTATGGCATTGTTCATGATAGAAGATCACTCATATGTAAATAAAATGAATCAAAGAAGGGAGGGATTGTGTGCTTTTCAAAATTTTACAGCTTCTCAATGAAATGAACGCCACGATCCACAACTAAACTCACACTATAGATCAACATTCTTTGATGTTTCATTGATTTCACAAAACTACAAATCCGGGACAAACACGAAGCCACGTATCAAACTCCGTTCGTGCTATTCGTAATCAACCACCACGTCCCAAGCATAGGAATGACTCTAGTAGTATCTACATAAGGATAGCATCAAGCAGCAATGCCGTGAGGTGGTGCTAGCAAGCATGGTGATGACTGGGGTAGTTTCCGAAGAAGCAGTGGACAACTGATTCCTAGGGTTCTAGGAAAATGATTTTCCAGAACTTTTCCCTTAGTGGCTAGCCGCCTTAAGTGAGCTATTTATAGATACTTATGGGGCTTAGGGTTATGCAAATAATTGCACTTAAACCCTCACATTATAACACTTTATAATTTACCCAAAAAGTTATAACCAACTTATAATTAGCCCAGAATATTATTTTCTTCTCACAAAATAACCCCTAATATATCATATAATATCTTGACTGCTAAATTCTCTATTGTATGATCTATTAGTTTTTTTTTTATCAATTAGTAGCAAAATATGTACTAGTCCGACCAATTGTAGGATTAACAATACTCAATAATTAAGATTAATTTATTAATTTTCTAATTAATAAATTCATATTAAGAAGATCAAGAATGGCATCTAAAAATGCATAATGGCCACCCAAAAATCTAGATAGTCAAGTGGTTTGATGTGAACTTTTTAATAGCAAATACCAGTGCAATAAACTCTTTTCATCATACTATATCTCATCCGATTTAGAGTACAGAATTAGTGTTAACACTATAACACCCCATATTTTCATGAAGTAGTGGGCTATAACTTTGTGGGATATCGCCCCATCTGATTACTCAGACAAGGGGTCTTTATAACAAATTTTACTCAAAAGGCCAGCGAATTTTTTTCCAACATAGAAAAAGTACAAGAATTTGGCTTCTAATACATACACTCATGGGTATAATAAGTTCAAGATGTAGCATAAGCCTCTGGGAGTCCACCACGCTTCCGCTGCTTCTTTGATCCTGAATTTTTCAAGGAAAATAACATGCGTGTGAGTGAAAATCACTCAGTGAGTCCCGTGTGTGCTAGTGCTTTAGTAAGGGGGCAAAGTACATAAAACCCTTGTGGGGAAAACATTTCATATGTTTACTGGAAATAATTCCAAAACTCTAAAAAAAAAGAGTTTATTTAAAACTCAATCATTTTTGAAAATCTGTGTTTCAATTCCAAATTATTGCCCCAATTTCCACATCACAGGCATTCCTTCAACTGAAGGTCGGCCTGTATGCAAAGCTCTCAAGGCTTCGCCTTCGGTGCCACGTACCATTGTGCTTACACCGCAGCCTATAGCACTCAACCGTGTATCGCCGACAAAGTAAGTACACCGCAATGTACTATTGAGAATCAAGTCAGTGTTTGCGCCAAGTATTCAAGTTAGTGCATATGCCAGGTATTTAAGTTAGTGTATACGCCAGGTATTCAAGTTAGTGCTTATACCAGGAATTCAAGTTAGTGGTTATGCTAGGTATTCAAGTTAGTGCATACGCCAGTATTCAAGTTAGTGCTTACGCCAGGAATTGAAGTTAGTGCTTACGCTAAGTATTCAAGTTAGTACTTACACCAGGAATTCAAGTTAGAGTTACGCCAGGAATTTAAGTTAGTGCTTACGCCAGGAATTCAATTAGTGCATAGGCTAAGTATTCAAGTTAGTGCATACACCAAATATTCAAGAAAAAGGCTAGTACTTGAGCACATCAGGAAACTATTTCCCATATCAAGAAAACCATTTTGGGGAAAAATATAAATTTTCAAAATTTGATCCCACTGACTCGCAAGTCAGATCATCATTTTCATAGGCTCTGCAGAGCTAATCAATTCATTCCATGGCATATCAGACCAATAAAATAATTTTAGGGATCAAAAGGTCATTTTCCAAAAGCCAATCTTATCATAAGAAATTACTTTCCAAAATCATGTTGAAACAGGATAAAGAGTTCTATTCACACATCAAAACATATTTCCAAGAGTATTCGGGTCGTTTTCCCCGTACTTGATCACAAAAATCATTTTTCAAGGGCATTCGGGTCATTTGTCCCGTGCTCGATTCTAAAAGATTTTTCGAGGGTATTTGGGTCATTTCGCCCTTACCCGATTTGAAAAATATTCACAAGAATCCAATAAAGATATTTTGGTCATTTACCGAATACCCGATTCCAAAGGTTTTCATAAAACATTCCAATAAGGACATTTGGATCATTTTTCAAATACCCGATTCCAAAAGCAACTCAATTCAAGAAATCCAGAGTTCTAATCCAAAAAGAGGATTAAATTCAAAGTTTCAAACACATTTTCATAAAATGTTCCAATAAGGGCATTCTAGTCAATTTATGGATACCCGATTCCAAAATTTACCATTTTCTGAAAATCTCAAATATTTAATCCAAAAGGACTAAATTCACAAAATTCATGCTTTAATCATCCACAAAGGTTTCCAAGCCAATTATGATGTTCAATCGAGCCCAAAATGGTATAAAATAATTCTTACTTAGATAAACCTTAAATATATTCAGGTATTTCCAAAATGGTACAAAACATAGCATTTAATAGGAAAGTGAAGCACTATAGCTTTCAAAAGGTTTTAGAAATCAAAGGGACTCACCTCGTGTCTTGACTAAACTTTTCTATTCACGGCCGTTTAATCACCTTTTCTACTATTTTTAATGAGCTGTTGGCCATTCACCAATAAACCTACACTACACATCGTTTTTGGCTCAATTCGTGTTCAGCCAAAAAATAGCCGACGTCCAGCCAACGATTAGCCGTTGGGGCCGACAATTAAGGAAAACGTTTAACTTTCATTCACGTCGTTTTTTCATCATTCATTCATTTTTTTCATTTTACATTTCCACATCCTTTCTCCCTTCATATACAAGGGATTCACTTCATGTTTCCACTTAATTTCATCCAAAACCACACAATTAATCATCCTTAAATTCATCCACTTTCGGACTACTTTTCTGGAATTTCACTGGTTTGACACATCATTTTGCTGGCAAGCAATAAACAATGTTAAAAACAAGAGTGGTGTTTTGGCTTTTCCAACCATGCATGAATAATAAAATCAACCACTAAAAAGGCGGCCATGGGTTACCACACGTTGGGCCCTATAACCATACAACAGTCAGAATGCTACTCTTTGTACAGATTGACAAAAAGGTAGGTGATCGGCCTACCGGGTAAGATTCTCCTCATTCTCTACATCTAAACAAAATCGGTTGTCCATTCCGGCAACACATAGTCCACATGACTGAAAACTGCTAGCTCGGATCGGCATGACTAAGTGGTACTGGCATTTCTCTAAGTTGAGTTCATCTTCTGGAGATGGCCTCCTGCCAGAAGACACACTCTTGCTCTTCAAAACTAGTACTACTAGCCTACCCTTATTGAGTACTCAACGTAGTTCATCCCACTTGGGAGAAAACTAATAAAACATAGCTTTACTTGAAAATGACAATCAAGGGTTTCCAAAGTCTTTGTCAAAATTAGTTTTAGGAAAAGTTTAGTGTTTGAATAAAATTGCTTGTTGTTTTTCAAATAATTGGTTTGACTGAAATAAGAAAGGAAATAGTCCCTAATTGCCTTTACCAAATCAGTGTTCACAAACTTCGGGTTTAGCTTGCCATAGAAACCTTTTACAACAAACAAGTTTTATGCAAGAGCTTATTTGATCCTTTACTTGAAATAGAATAAAGATCTCCAAAACCTGACCCAACCCTGCCTGGGGTAAATATAAACCATAATTAAACTCAAGCAAAAATTTACGTTCACAAATAATCCTAGCTCAACTTACTACAATCATGACCCTAGTGTCCCAAACTTTAAGGCTAGATTAAAAATAAGTCTAGCTTGATATTAAAATACTAGTGTTTGTGAAATAGCTACTAATAAGTTGTAGGTTTAAATCTTGCCATAAATAAATCAGGGTTTATTTGATAAAAGATCCTAGGTCCTAGCGGGTATTATTTAAAGTAATGATTTATAATAACTAATGGTTAGAAAATAATTGGTAAATAAAATTAATAGCAAGTAAATTTTATTATGTTTTGATTAAACAAATTTTATTAGTATTTATGAATATATGACTTTCAAAATTAATATTTTACCTATTATGATTATTTATGTAAAAGGCTTGATTAAATGATATTATTATCTATAATATCTATATATTTTATTTCTTTAACAAAAGCTATCATTTATTTGACTAAAATATTAATATTTTATATAATCGTTCAAAACCATATTTTCCTAGGGTTTTCGAAATCAATAGGAGAAATTATAGCATAGATCATTTTTATTGATGAAATAAAATTGGCTAACTTAATTAGCTTAGGGACAACAAGGTCATGATCATAATTTCTATTGCTAACCATAATTATGAACATACACTCTACACCAATCATCAAATCATCCAAATCATGAATAAATGTATAGATTTAAATTTACCAACACATGATCTCAACTCCACTAAACATAATCATATGCATGGCCTCAACAAGAGTACAAGAACATAAACCCTATTCACCAATGGTGACATAATCTCTGACATGCTTGATTAATCTTACTACTCACGACATGAAGGCATGCAACAAACCCTAAAGCATCATATAATCTAACCAAAACCGATCATCATCATGCATCAATCCCAACTCCATCATATAAACATATTCATTCATACTTCAATCTCAACTCCATCATGAAAACACATACTCAATCTCCAAATATATTCCATCCTTATCCAACTACATCCTAGAGACATAAATCTAGAATTTAAAGAGAAGATTGAAGAGGCTAACTTGAATGATGACTACCTTGAAGAAGTTTCGAAAGAATCCTCTCGCGTGGATAGCTTGATTCGTCCAACGAGGGAGAAGAAAAATTGGCCATGGTTGGATTAACCATTCAGTTGAGAAAGTGAGAGAGAGAGAGAGAGACAGAGAGAGAGAGAGAGAGAAAGAGAGAGTCTATTAGTGTATATATATATATATATATGTATGTATGTATGTATGTATTCATTAAGAGTTGAAGATGAATGATCGTTCATGCCTACCTTGAAGGTGCTCCTGAGCTTTCAAGAAAATTCAGGTTTTTATCCAAAAGTGAGACTTTGATTACGATATTTGACGTTAAAAATTGAAGAAGTGGTTTCAAGGGGTTGAGTAGGTGTGATCTGGAGTTTTTGGAGAAGATTTGAGAGGTTTGGAGTGGCCTTAGGCATGAGAATGTTAGTACGTGTTCTTGGTGTTCTTGGTTTGGAGAGAATAGAGAGATTAGAGAGACGGCTGGCCAAAATTCTGTAGGAGAAGGGTAGCCGACTGTTTGAATGGTTTTTGGTAATTGGATTTTCAGATTTGAGAGAAAAAGGAAGGCTAGTTGTTTGAAATTCATAAGGAGTATTTTAGGGAATCAATTTTGGAAATAAATATGGTAAGAAGATCTTGGTTAATGGAGAGCTTTTGGAAGCTTCAATGGCCGGCTGCTTGGCTGTGATTTTTGCAGAGATGAATGATGGTTGAGGGAGCTTTAGAATGGCAAAAAATATGGTGTACAATGGTGAAGGAATTTTCTGGTTGTTTGAGGGTTAATCTATGGTAGTTTGCTAAAATATCTTGCTGAAATTTTGGACTTCAATTAATGGTTTGATTGGAGTGGTTGATGGAGAGATTTTAGTAGCAGCCATGGAGTTGTTTTTCGTGCAAAACTCTGGAGAAGATGATGGAGCTGTTTTGGCCTTATAATTTCAGACTTCAAGCTGGTCAAGATGGCTATTTTTCTGGCAGTATTTAAGAAGGAAAGATGGCTGAAATTTTTTACAATGGGACTAATCAAGAAACTGGAAAAATTTCCAGATTACTACATAAAGAAGAGATGAACACACTTAGGTTGGAGTTTGAAGGTTTAACCCTAGAGATTAATTCTCTTGGAAACCTTCCTTTCATTCATAGCCATTTTCGAAACCTAAATCTCACAGAACCTTTCTAAAATTTTCTGGAAACAAAATGGCTTAGATAAATTAATCAACTTGATTGATTAAGAATTAAGGAAAGCTAGAGATCAAAAAGGGTTTGAATCCCTTAGGAATTTTTTGTAGGGCACAAGAGTAGGATTTGGACATTCCTTTTATGTCTTCCCTAGGATATCACCCCTACTCCTCCCTAAAGCATGCAGGGGCCAAAATATAGCCTACCTAGCACAAAATAAAATTTAATCGTGCTAAAACTCCGATGATGCAATTTGAACTCAAGACCTCAAGGTCTAATTCCAAAGCTCTAACCACTAAACCACAACAACTCTTGTTCTTATTTTCTCTCCCAAATATTTTTCCTATTTAATCCTCAAGCTATCTCCATATTTCCTCCCCAAGTAAAATTACCATTTTGCCCTTCTTACTCAATAAACACATTTAATCCTTCTAGACTATAAATCACAAATCCAAAGCACATAAAACCATACAAAAATATATTTATGCATGCAAGAAATCATGATATGCATCTCGGCCCCCTTACTCTAGGGTTGGTTTTAGTTAGGGTTTCACATCCTCCCCTCCTTAGGAGAATTTCGTCCTGAAATTCAAGCATACCTCTATTTCAGATCGGGATACTTTCGTCTTACCCACTCTTCTGATTCCCATGTAGCATCTTGCATGCCATGATGCTCCCACTGACCTTTAACCATTGTTATCTGCTTGTTCCGAAGAGTCTTGACACTTCTATCCAATATCCACATGGGTTTCTCCATATAACTCAGATCGGGTTGCAACACTAACTGCTCATCATTCAGAACATGACTGGAATTGGCATTGTACTTTTTCAGCTGTGACACATGAAACACATCATGATTCCCCGTCAATCCATTTGGCAAGTCTAGTCGATATGCCACCGGCCTAATACTTTCCCTTATCGGGAACGGTCCTAAATACCTCGGATTCAGCTTTTCACCTTTCAGATGTTTCAAGATTCCTCTATTTGGTGATAATCTCATAAATACATTGTCTCCCACTTGAAACTCCAACTCTCTCTGCCTATTGTTCGCATAGCTTTTCTGTCGGCTCTGAGCTGCTTTCAACCTCTCCTTGATCAACTTTACTTTATCCAACATTTCCTGGACACAGACTTCCTCAGATTTGCTTACATGACCATCTTCTGACCAACTCCAATATAACGGTACCTGACACTTGCGTCCATATAGAGCCTCATACGGAGCCATCCCAATTGAAGCTCGATAACTATTATTATATGACAGCTCTACATACGGTACACATTCAATCCACTTATCCCCGAAATCCATAACACAGGCTCTCAACATATCCTCTAATATCTGTATAACTCTTTCTGACTGTCCATCGGTCTCTGGGTGCACCGTCGTACTGAACTTCAGACTCAACCCCATTGATTCTTGAAACTTGCCCCAAAAACGAGACATAAACCTCGGGTCTCAGTTAGACACAATACTTGAAAGCACTCCATGAAGACGGACTATTTCTCGTACGTAAGTCTGAGCCAACTTCTCCATAGAATTTTTTACATTCACTGGTATAAAATGTACTGACTTGGTCAGTCGATCCACTACCACCCATATAGTATCCTTCTGGGTCTTTGACATAGGAAGTCCGATGACAAAATCCATGGTCACCTCCTCCTACTTCCATTCAGGTACTGGCAATGGCTGCAATGTTGACTTCTTGTACTTCGCCTTGACCTTCTGACAGGAGAGACATGTCGAGACTTACTTAACCATATCCCGCTTCATTCTGGGCCACCAATGGGTCCGCTTCAGATCCTAGTACATTTTGACTTCCTCCGAATGAATGGCGTACTTGCTCTTGTGCACCTCTTCCAAAATTTTGTCCTTTAACTAACGCTCCCTGGGTACACACAATCGATCCCTAAAATGTAAAAGTCCCGCTTCGACTTGCCGAAACTCACTGCCTTACCGTTTAAGCTCCTTGTCCTTAAAAAGCTGAAATTCTACGCTACTTTGCTGAGCTTCCATGATTTCCCGCCTTAGATCCGGTACAAACTTCAGGTTGCTAACAACAATTCATTGCTCTTGCACTTCCACTCTTTTGTCCAACATATCCTGAACTACTTGAATCTCCTGTACTCTTAATCTGGCCATACTGACTTTTTTGCTCAGGGCATTAGCAATAACATTGGCCTTCCCAGGATGATAGTTGATTGGACAGCGGTACTCTTCTAAAAACTCCATCCACCTTCGCTGTCTCAAATTCAAATCCTTCTGGGTGAAGATGTACTTCAAGCTCCTGTGGATAGTGAACACTTCGTATTTAGCTCCGTACAGGTAATGGCGGCATTTCTTCAAAGCGAACACAATAACAGCCAACACCAAGTCATGCGTAGGGTAGTTGACTTCATGAGGCCTCAACTTTCGAGAAGCGTAAGCGATCGCTTTCCGGTCTTGCATCAACATTACCCCCAGTCCTTCTTTTGAGGCATTGGTGTACAATGCGTAAGGCTTATCTCCCTCTGGTAGACTCAACACAGGTGCTGTCCCCAATCTTCGCTTCAGCTCTTAGACGCTCTTCTCACATTTTTCACTCCAAACAAATGGGACATCTTTCCTCAGCAATCGAGTCATAGGCGATGCAAGCGTTGAAAATCTTTGATGAACCACCTATAGTAACCAGCCAATCCCAAGAAGCTTCGAATCTCAGTGATGTTCTCTGGTTACTTCCTGTTTGACACTACTTCAACCTTTACTGGGTCTACCTTAACCCCCTCCTTAGTTACCACGTGGCCAAGAAATGCTACACTATCCAGCTAAAACTCACACTTGCTAAACTCGGCGAAAAGCGTGCCCCATTGTCACTTCAATAGGTGTTTTTTACCCCATTTCCAAATCTGGCATACTCTCAATTCCCTGTTTGGGTGATTGCATTTGAGTCGTCTCAATCCGATGCCACAAGTTCTGCCTCCGGAACCCTTTTGCCTGTGTGGCTACACAGCGCTTAGGTGTCATGCTAAACCATGCCCAGATGATTAGTGTATGCATTTAAGTTTAGAACATTTTGAGCATGTATTCACATTTAGGTTTAAGTAAAAGAAAATCATATGCAAATTTTGTGTAAAGAATTGCATAAAATTTTTTCAAACCTTAGAGTACTCCAAGTACTCTTATTTGCATAATTTTGGAATTGAAGTAGTAAGTAGAAAGGAAATCCTTAACATAAAAGTTCGTGAAAAGTAGTAAGTAAAACATCCTAATCATAACAGCTCTTAGCTCTACTAGTCCTCAATAGAATCTTCAAGATCAGCCTCATACAACAATCCCCCAGAGGACTTAGAGAAGTCTATCCCAGCCCCACTGGCAAACCCCTCCATTGGCTCCTTCCCGGGTCGCCTAGAACTTTTCCCAGGCTCAACTCGACTGGGTGGAGGAATGAAAGAAGGCCTAGGTGGAGACTCATAATCTATCTCCCCCAGGTCATCACTATCTGTCGATAAATCCACTATGGGACTAGGAGGGTGGGGAACAAACTCCAAGGCTCTCTCCACATTTTCACTATCAGAACTTATTTCTATCACTGGGATTGGGGGTGGCTCATGGATCGAGACCTCATCATCACTGCTATCTTCCAAAGGGATAACTGGCTAAGAAGCAAGCTGAGGAACTGGAATGTCTTCTGGGTAAATAGAGATACGAGGATGCCATTGCTACCCCGTCCTCGCAGTTCTATGCATTCTAACCATCCTACAGCATAAACAAGATAGGTTAGATAAAGATTGGAACTTAAATAAATAGACCATGCACTATCAATATTTGCCTAAACCCAGGCTCTGATACCACTTGTAACACCCCACTACCTAAGCCCAACAGGGTCGGGGATGTTATCCCGTCCAAAGGACATGAGGTCTTTAAAACTAGGACATACAAATAAAAATAAAATAATACTTTGATGCAACACCGGAAAGTGATTGCCTATGCATCACGGAAGTTGCGACCGCATGAAGTGAACTACCCTACTCACAACTTGGAGCTGGCGGCTATAGTGTTCGCCCTAAAGAAATGGCGACACTACTTGTATGGAGCCAAGTACGAGGTGTTCACCGACCATAAGAGCCTGGAGTATATCTTCACTCAGAAGGATTTGAACTTGAAGCAATGAAGGTGGATGGAATTCTCGGAAGAATACCATTGCCCGATCAACTACCATCCCGGGAAGGCTAACGTGGTGGCAGACGCCCTAACAAGAAAAGTTGGGATGGCTAGGCTGAAGGTGCAAGAAATGCAAGTAGTTCAGGATGTATTGGACAGAAGGACGGAAGTGCGAGACAAAACGATTGTTATCAGCAACTTGAAGTTGGTGCCGGACTTGAAGCAAGAAATAGTGGAAGCTTAGCGAAGCAACGCCGAGTTTCAAATTTTTAAGGATAAGGAGCTTAAGCGACCGAACAGCGAATTCCGTCAGGACGAGGCAGGAGTTTTCCATTTCAGAGATTGATTGTGTGTACCCGGGGAGCAACAACTAAGGGTCAGAATTTTGGAAGAGGCACACAAGAGCAAGTACGCAATTCATCCGGGAGAGGTCAAGATGTATCAAGATTTGAAGAGAGCATACTGGTGGCCCGGAAAGAAGCGAGATGTGGTTAAGTACGTATCGACCTGTCTCACCTGCCAGAAAGTTAAAGCGGAGCATAAGAAGTCAGCGGGATTATTGCAGCCATTGCCAGTGCCGGAACGGAAGTGGGAGGAGGTGACTATGGATTTCGTCACCGGACTCCTTATGTCAAAGACTCAGAAGGACGCCATATGGGTAGTAGTGGATCGACTGACCAAGTCGGCCCACTTTATCCCGGTAAATGTAAGGGACTCCATGGAGAAGCTGTCTCAAACATATGTTCGAAAAATAGTCCGACTCCATGGAGTACCTTCGGGCATAGTGTCAGACCGAGACCCGAGGTTTACTTCTCGTTTTTGGGGAAAGTTCCAGGAAGCAATGGGATCGAATTTGAAGTTCAGTACGACGGCGCATCCGCAGACTGATGGGCAGTCAGAAAGGGTAATCCAAATATTAGAGGATATGTTGAGGGCCTGTGTTCTGGATTTTGGGGACAAGTGGATAGAATGCGTACCTTACGTGGAATTATCTTATAACAACAGCTATCAGGCCTCGATCGGGATGGCACCTTACGAGGCTTTGTATGGGCGCAAGTGTCAAGTATCGTTGTATTGGAGTTGGACGGAAGATGGACACGTGAGCAAAATCGGAGAGGTTTGTGTCCAAGAAATGTTGGACAAGGTGAAACTGATTCGGGAAAGGTTAAATGCGGCTCAGAGCCGGCAAAAGAGTTATGCGGACCACCGGAGGAGGGAATTGGAATTTCAAGTCGGGGATCGTGTGTTTCTGAAGCTATCACCCAACCGGGGGATTGTGAAGTATCCGAAGGGTGGAAAATTGAATCAGAGGTATTTGGGGCCGTTTTTTATAAAGGAAAAAATCGGACCAGTAGCGTACCGGTTGGACCTACCGGATGGGTTGACGGGTATCCATGACGTGTTCCATGTGTCACAGTTGAAGAAGTATAATGCGGATCCCGGTCACCTGTTGAATGAGGAACCGTTAGTGTTGCAGCCAGACTTGAGCTACGTGGAAAAGCCTGTTCGGATATGGACCGCAGTGTCAAAACCCTCCGGAATAAGCATATACCAATTGTTAAGATTCAGTAGGTGCACCATGGCACGTAGGATGCCACATGGGAATCGGAAGAATGGGTTAAGCGGAAGTATCCCGAGTTGAAATAGAGGTATGCTTGAATTTCGGGACGAAATTCTTCTAAGGAGGGGAGGATGTGAAACCCCAGTCAAGACCAACCTTAGAGTAAGGGGGTTGGGATGCATATCATGCTTTACTTCATGATTAAATATGTTTTTATATGATTTCTATGTGCTTTGAATTTGATTTTTATTATCTTGAAGTCTTGTTGGTGAGTGATGTGTGAGTGGGGCAAAATGGTAATTTTTGCCTGAGGTGAAAATAAGGAGATAGCTTGTGGATTGAATAGGAAATAATTTTTCTAGTAGAAATAGCAACAAGGGTTGTTGTGGTTTAGTGGTTAGAGCCTTGGAATTAATTCTTAAGGTCTAAGGTTCAAAGTCCATCATAGAGGCTTTAGCTTGAGTAAAATTTATTTTGCTTGGAAAAGGATGGTTTCGGCCATGAGGGCCTAGATCAATGTGGTGATGATGTCCTAGGAGAGACATGTTAGGAGAATTCTCACTTCACTCTTTTGTTTCTCGCGAAATGCCTAAAGGGAATTTATTCTCCCTTGATCTTGAGCTTTTCTTAATTTCCAACTCTTTAGTTTGATCAAGGTGTTCTATCCTTTTCCTTTCCAGGAAATTCAGTAGAAGACTAAGGTCTTTTAGGATCAAAATGTCCTAGTAAAAGGCTTCTCATGGTTTGGAAAATGTAAATGATTTGTGGAAAAAAATTCAAGGGGAAAATCCCTCTTGAAAGCTTGCTGAAATTTTTCCTCTAACTTAGTTCATCTATCTTCATGAAATGAGCCGAAATTTTCCAGCTTGTTGTACCTTCAAAAGGTCGAAAATTCTAGCTCACATTTCCTCCCAAATGCTACCAGAAAAATGGTCTTTAGGATCAGTTGAAACCTAAAAGTTTCTTGCCCAAATTCGGACTGCACAAGCTGGAGTAAAACAGGAAAAATTCATGTACGAAAATCTGCTTTGTGAGCTCCAAATCAAGCTGTTTTCTCCCAGATTTTGTGCAGCACCTTAGCCATGTTTTTCCTCCATAAATAAGGCTGGAAACCAGCCTTGAATACCCCTTAAATCCCCTTCAAAACTCGCTGCAAATCTGCAGGAAATGGCAGACGAAAATTCTGCCAGAAAGCTGCTGTTCAGCGAAATTCCTGAGCAGAATTTCTGTCCAGCTTGTTTCCTATTTTGTTTCAACCGAAAACCCCAACCTACTTCTGTAAAAACCTCTCTTAAACCTCCATTAATAGAGCTCCATTGTTCCCTGAAGCTTCTGCACGAAATTCCCTCCATGGCTGACCGAAAATCTCTCAACCAAATCCCTGCAATTTAGCTTGATTACTTTCCAAAATTTCAGCCATCTTGTTTAACAACTTTCCATAAAAATTTGCTCAGTTGATCATACATCTTCTCCACCATTGTGCACCCTAGTTTCGGCCATCACAAGCCTCCTTTAACCAGCTTTAATTCCCCAGAAAACTGCACAATCCAGTCGGCCATAGGAGACTTCAAAGCTGTCCAGAAAAATCAAGATATTCTTGGAATATCTAATTTCCAAATTCTCTTCCTAAAAATAATCTTCAAGGATTGTAACAATTAGTCTTTCCTTTCCCTTCCAAATCAGAGAAGTCACTCCCTAAACCCTACAGAATTTCGGCAGCCACAACTCCTCAGAAAAATCGGCAGCTTCTCTTCTCTCTCTCTCGATTTTCTTCAAGCAACAAGAACACACACACACACTACACCAAGAACACCTACCTCTTCTCCACACCTAATACCCCTCCAAACCACTTCAAACCCTCACGAAAATCTCCAGATTTGATCTACTCCTTGCTGTGCATTCATCAACACCCTTATTAACATCAAACTCCTCAAATCATCTTGCTACTTTGGATCAAAAAGCAGAAATTTCTGTGAAGAACAAGAACATCTTCAAGGTAAACTTATTCTAACAACTTCATCCTTTTCAAACTTAATCTCTAATGAAAACCTATATGAATAAGCATGCTAATGATCTCTTCTTCTCTCTCTCTCTCTCTCTCTCTCTCTCTCTCTCTCTCTCTCATGGACCGAAATTCCTCCCTTGGCCGAATGGTCTCTTTTCCCATGACCATGCTTTCGCCACCCTTCTTGAACAAGATTAGCCATCTAGGGGTTGAGGTCTTCTCTAAACTCCTTCAAGTCATTCATCAATCAAGTAAGTACCTTCAATCCTCTCTTTAAAATTTAGAATCATGTCTCTAGGTTGATGAATGGCGATGGGTTTGTGTATGTGATGTTGTTGATTGAAGCATGAGTATATGTATGATTGAGATGGAGATGGGATTTATGCATGGAAGGATTATATTGGTGGATTTAATGATGAGTTGAGATTTGATGCATGTCATAGGTAGTATTTGTGATGAAGCATGCTAGAGATTATGTCACCATGGGTGAATAGGATTTATATGCATGATTAGATTTTGAAGCCATGATCATGTTTATGCTAGTAGAGGTTAAATCATGTAATAATAAATTTAGATCTATGCCTATGTGCAAGACTTGGATGATTTGATGAATTGAAGGATTGAGTATGTTATTGATTATGGTTGACCATGGAATCTTGATCATGATCTAATTGTCCCTAAGCAAATTTTATTTCATGAATAAAATATTTACTAATGATTTTTGCTAAAGAATTTCGAAAACCCTAGGAAGGGTAGATTTGGAATTATAATATATGTAAAGGATATTTTAGTCAAATAAATAATGATTTTCCTAGAAAATAAAAATAAATAAATATTATTTAAAATAAAGCAAATTAATTAAAGCCCTTATGAAAAAGATTCATACTTAATAAAATATTTACTAGATCAAAACCTTAAGGATTTACTTATTATTTTCCAAGAAAGACTTATTAAATTTAATCTTTACTAGTTTTAGCTATCAATTATTTTCTAACAACTAAGCTATCATTAAATCACTATTTACCTAGTACCACCAATGGCTCTTGATCAAATAAACTCTAAATTTTCCTTAACAAGAGTTGAACTTTCAACTTAATAGAATTTATTTCTTAATCCATTAATTATTTTAAATAACAAATTAAACTGAGCTTATAAACCTATTCAATTACTGTTTTGCCTTAAAGCTTGGGACACTAGGATCATGGTAGTAGTGAATTGAGTTGATTTAAAATTGAGGATGCGGATTGTGGCTTGAATCTGATTAAGATTTGTATTTACCTATGTGGGGTTAGGTCAGCTGTTCGAGACCTTGTTGTTGTGAGCAAGAAGCAGGTAAGCTCCTGCATAAAACCTATCGATGTGAAATGTTTTCTTATGGCAAGCTAAATATGGAGTGTATGGACACTCGTTTATTTGAAGGCAATTGAGGGTTGAATTCATCTTTATTTCCAATGCTGGAATTATTCAAAAGTTAATGAGCAGATTTTTCCAAACTCGAAACTCTTTCTAAAACTAATTTCTCTCAAAGCTTTGGAAACCCTCACATTGTTATTTTCATGAAGCACAATGCTCTGTTCATTTTATCCCAAGTGGGGAATGTCCTTGAGTACTCAATAAGGATCCTAGGACTAGTCTTTGAAGGGTTAGGGTGAGTCTCTCAGTAGGTGGCCACCTTTGAGGGGTGAGTCCTTCCTGGATAAGATGCCAGTTTCAGTGAGTCGTGCCGGTCCGAGCTAGCAGTTTATTTTGTTTCAGTCAAGTGACTGTGTTTTTGCCGGAATGGACACCCGGTGGTTGTTTGGGTATTGAGAATGAGGAGTATCTTGCCTAGTAGGCCGATCACCTACTTTTGTCCGTCTGCACAACGTGTTAGGCATTCTGACCAGTTATGGGCCCCAAAGTGTGGTAATCCATATCCCTTTCTTTCGAGTGGTTGATTTCATTACTTATGTATGGCTAGAAGAGCCAAAATGCCACTCTTGTTTTTGACTAATGTTTATTGCTTGCCAATGTTTCTCTTATAGAGATTTCACACTTTGCATCCACGAACTGTTTTTGCTAAACACCCAAAGCACACACGGACTTACTGAGATTTCTGTCTCACCACCTTTTATCATGATTTCAGGTTGATCCTGTTGTGGGTTGAGTAGCTACCTTGGAAGAGAATGTGGTTTTTTGATTTTATGTACTGCTTTGGGAGACGAGTGTGGATGATTTTAATTATGGTTTTTGTTTTGGAATTTCATGGATGTACTTTTGAAGTATTTTTGGTTGTAATAAATTCTTTTAGCTTGAGTATAATTTATTCCAGCAATTTTTATTTGTGACCTATTATAAAGACCCCTTGTCCTTTGGACGGGGCGACATCCCCGGCCCTGGCGGGCCTAGGTTTTCCGGGGTGTTACAAGTGGTATCAGAGACTAGGTTATAGACAAATATTGATGACATGTGATTTATTCATTTAAGTTCAAATCTTATCTAACCTATTTTATTGATGCTGTAGGATGGTTAGACTGCTTAGGACAGCAAGAAAAGGGCAGCAGTGGCACCCACCCTACTATATAGATCAGGAGGACCTTCCAGTTCCCTAGCCTGCCCCTCAGCCAGTTGACCCTATAGAGGATGACAATGATGTCGAGGATATCCCTATAGAGGATAATAGTGATGATGAGCTTGACCTGATGGAGGATAGCAGTGAGGACGAGGTCCAAATCCTTGAACCACCTCCAATCCCGGTGATAGATATAAGCTCTGACAGTGAGGATGATGTTATGATAGTGGAGCTCGAACCCCACCCTCCTAATCCCGAGGTGGATTTAGCAGCAGCTAGTGATGACCCGGGGGAGATAGACTATGAGTCTCCCCCCAGACCTTCCTTTATTCCTCCCTTCAGCCGAGTTGAGGCGGGGAGAGTTCTAGGCGCCCTGGGAAGGAGCCTATGGAGGGATTTGCTAGCGGTGAGGGGGTGGATTTCTCTAAAAACACCGGAGGTTGGATATATGAGGCAGATGATGAGGATTCCGATGAGGAGTAGAGAGCTAGGAGCCATTTTGATTTGGATGTTTGTTTATTTTTAGCTTTTCATGAATTGAGATGTTAAGAATTCTTAAAGTTCATTTTTATCAAATTTTGAAATTATGCAAGTTAATTTTTGAAATCGAAATTTATGAGCAATCCTTTAAATGAGTTGCATCTAACTTCTTTCTACTCATACTTGGCTAAGTATGCATACACCACTAAAATGATTTGATACTTGAGTGCATACATTTAACATTTGGGGTATGGTATAGAATGAAACCCAAGAGACGTGCAGTTCCCTCCACCAGAAGAACTCCAGAGGTAGACCGGGTAGTACCGGAAGTTGAACCAGAACAGATGCAATCACCCCATCAGGGTGATGGGCAAAGTGATCCCGCGATGGGCATGGGGTCTGATGCCCCGGTAGATGTGTCAATGGGTCAAACACTCAGCAAAGTGGCCGACATTCTTCAGACACTAACCGAGCGGAGGCACCCTAGAGGGGAAGATGAGGCGTTGGAGAAGTTCTTGAAATTCCAACCGCCTATCTTTATGGGTGAAGCGGAACAAGACCAGAAGGCCGAGCAGTGGGTCGAGCAAATGGAGGATATTTTCGCAACGCTCCGGTATTCTAAGGAGCGGATGGTTAAGTTTGCGGCTTTTCGATTGAGAGGACCAGCTTGGGCGTGGTGGCAGCGGGTCCAAGAGGACTGGGTAATGGATGAGCAAGAATGGACGTGGTCCAACTTCGTTGAATCTTTTAGGGCGGAGTACATCCCTCAGTGGATTGTAGAGAAACGGGAGGACGAATTTCAGAATCTGAAGCAGGGGAGCATGTCTGTGGCTCAATACGCGGCCCGATTCACGCAGTTGTCGAAATACTGCCGAAGACTGGTCGACACCGAGCAGAACCGGACGAGGCAGTTCGTCAAGGGGCTAAGACCGGAGTTGAGGAGAGCTTTGGCACCTGCTCCACCGACAACTTACTCGGGGGCGGTGGACGCTGCTACTTGCACAAAGAATGAAGACCACAGTAGGATGGCAGCCAAGCCCTTCCAACCGCCGAGACAACCACAGGGACACTTTCCAAGGCAGCAATCCCACAAGCGTCCTGCAAATCATCTCTGGCAGAACCGGGAAAAGCAAGCCCGGACAGCACCGGCTGGACCTGCACCGAACCTCCCGTCTTGCAGGCAGTGTGGAAGGAAAGGCCGCACCGAGAGGAATTGCTGGTCCAAGGGAAGAGATAGGAAGTGCTACCACTGTGGTGACCCGAACCACTTGAGGAATACCTGCCCTAAGCTGCACCGAGTCGGGCAAGAAAACCCGGCTCAGAACCCGGGACCCAACCGGGCCAACGCCATAGGAGCAGCCGGAGGTGGAGCGTCGAAGCCACAAGTGAAGGCCAAGGTATCCGCTCTCAACAGAGAGGAAGTTGGGGCCGATGCCGCGGTGGTGGAAGGTACATTCACTATTCAAGGACGATCCGTTAAAGCTTTGATTGACCCTGGCTCTACTCATTCCTATATAAACAAGTTGTGTGCATGTCATTTGGGTTGGGATGGAGTGGAGCTACCTTTCATTTTAGAAGTAAGCACCCCTTTAGGGAAGATGGTGCAACCGGATCGGTATGTGAGGGATTGTAAGGTTAAGGTGGGGAGAGAAAATTTGGAGGGAGATTTGATTGTGTTGGACATTGAAGACTATGACTTAATTTTGGGGATGGACTGGTTAGCCAAACATGGGGCTAGGGTAGACTGCAAAAATAAGTCAGTTCAGTTTGTCAGACCGGGTTGTGATGTGTTAGAATTTAATGGAAAGAGGGTGAAAGAGTTGAAGTACTTGATTGCAGGGGCTAAGGCCCGAAAATTATTGAGGCAAGGTTGCAAAGGTTATCTGGCTTACGTGATGAACAAGCATAAGGACCAGTGTACTCTGGAGGACACGGAAGTAGTGAAGGATTTTCCCGATGTATTTCCAGCGGAGCTTGATTCTCTACCTCCTAGTCGAGAAGTGGAGTTCACTATCGACTTAGTTCCCGAAGCGGAACCAGTATCGCGGACTCCGTACCGGATGGTGCCGACAGAGTTGAAAGAGTTGAAAGAGCAACTAGAGGAGCTCGTTGGCCAAGGCTATATTAGACCAAGCACGTAGCCCTGGGGAGCGCCTGTGCTATTTGTAAAGAAGAAGGACGGGACCTTGAGGCTGTGCCATCGACTACCGAGGGCTAACAATTTGACGAATTAAGAACAAGTACCCTCTTCTGTTGATTGACGAGCTATTCGATCAGCTGCAAGGATCCAGTTGCTATTCCAAGTTGGATCTGAGACAAGGATATTACCAAGTGCGGATAAGAGAGGAAGATGTCCCCAAGACAGCCTTCAACACCCGATATGGGCATTACGAGTTCGTAGTAATGCCGTTCGGGGTGACTAATGCTCCAGCAGTATTCATGGACCTGATGCACCGAGTATTCCGGCCTTACCTGGACAAGTTTGTAGTAGTATTCATCGACGATATTTTGATCTACTCCAGGAGTCCGGAGGAACATGCGGAGCATCTGAGGCTCGTGTTGGAAAAATTGAGGAAGCACAAGCTGTACGCGAAGTACAGCAAGTGCGAATTCTGGTTGGACAGTGTGGCATTCCTTGGTCATGTGGTGACTAAGAGGGAATTAAGGTAGATCCGGCTAAGGTGGAAGCGGTATCAGACTGGAAGCAGCCGGAGAATATTACCGAGATCCGGAGTTTCTTGGGTTTGGCGGGATACTACCGAAGGTTATCAAGGGATTCTCGACACTCGCATCGCCAATGACCCGTTTGTTGAGAAAGGATGTTTCGTTTGTGTGGGACGAGAAATGTGAGAAAAGCTTCCAAGAACTAAAGAAGCGACTGATGACAGCACCAGTATTGAGTCTACCAGAGGAAGGCAAATCTTACACACTGTACACTGACGCTTCGAAAGAAGGACTGGGAGCGGTGTTGATGCAAGACCGGAAAGTGATTGCCTATGCATCACGGAAGTTGCGACCGCATGAAGTGAACTACCCTACTCACGACTTGGAGCTGGCGGCTATAGTGTTCGCCCTAAAGAAATGGCGACACTACTTGTATGGAGCCCGAGTACGAGGTGTTCACCGACCATAAGAGCCTGAAGTATATCTTCACTCAGAAGGATTTGAACTTGAGGCAACGAAGGTGGATGGAATTCTTGGAAGAATACCGTTGCCCGATCAACTACCATCCCGGGAAGGCTAACGTGGTGGTAGACGCCCTAAGCAGAAAAGTTGGGATGGCTAGGCTGAAGGTGCAAGAAATACAAGTAGTTCAGGACGTATTGGATAGAAGGACGGAAGTGCGAGACAAAACGATTGTTATCAGCAACTTGAAGTTGGTGCCGGACTTGAAGCAAGAAAGAGTGGAAGCTCAGTGAAGCAACGCCGAGTTTCAAATTTTTAAGGATAAGGAGCTTAAGTGACCGAACAGCGAATTCCGTCAGGGCGAGGCAGGAGTTTTCCATTTCAGAGATCGATTGTGTGTACCCGGGGAGCAACAACTAAGGGTCAGAATTTTGGAAGAGGCACGCAAGAGCAAGTACGCAATTCATCCGGGAGAGATCAAAATGTATCAAGATTTGAAGAGAGCATACTGGTGGCCCGGAATAAAGCGAGACGTGGTCAAGTACGTATCGACTTGTCTCACCTGCCAGAAAGTTAAAGTGGAGCATAAGAAGTCAGCGGAACTATTGCAGCCATTGCTAGTGCTGGAACGGAAATGGGAGGAGGTGACTATGGATTTCGTCACCGGACTCCCTATGTCAAAGACTCAGAAAGACGCCATATGGGTAGTAGTGGATCGACTGACCAAGTCGGCCCACTTTATCCCGGTAAATGTAAGGGACTCCATGGAGAAGCTGGCTCAGACATATGTTCGAGAAATAGTCCGACTCCATGGAGTACCTTCGAGCATAGTGTCAGACCGAGACCCGAGGTTTACTTCTCGTTTTTAGGGAAAGTTCCAGGAAGCAATGGGATCGAATTTGAAGTTCAGTACGACAACGCATCCACAGACTGATGGGCAATCAGAAAGGGTAATCTAAATATTAGAGGATATGTTGAGGGCCTGTGTTCTGGATTTTGGGGACAAGTGGATAGAATGCGTACCTTACGTGGAATTATCTTATAACAACAGCTATCAGGCCTCGATCGGGATGGCACCTTACGAGGCTTTGTATGGGCGCAAGTGTCAAGTACCGTTGTATTGGAGTTGGACGGAAGATGGACACGTGAGCAAAATCGGAGAGGTTTGTGTCCAAGAAATGTTGGACAAGGTGAAACTGATTCGGGAAAGGTTAAAGGCGGCTCAAAGCCGGCAAAAGAGCTATGCGGACCACCGGAGGAGGGAATTGGAATTTCAAGTCGGGGACCGTGTGTTTCTGAAGCTATCACCCAACCGGGGGATTGTGAAGCATCCGAAGGGTGGAAAATTGAATCCGAGGTATTTGGGGCCGTTTTTTATTAAGGAAAGAATCGGACCAGTAGCGTACCGGTTGGACCTACCGGATGGATTGACGGGTATCCATGACGTGTTCCATGTGTCACAGTTGAAGAAGTATAATGCGGATCCCGGTCACCTGTTGAATGAGGAACCGTTAGTGTTGCAGCCAGACTTGAGCTACGTGGAAAAGCCTGTTCGGATATTGGACCGCAGTGTCAAAACCCTCTGGAATAAGCAGATACCAATAGTTAAGATTCAGTGGGAGCACCATGGCACGCAGGATGCCACATGGGAATCGGAAGAATGGGTTAAGCGGAAGTATCCCGAGCTGAAATAGAGGTATGCTTAAATTTCGGGACGAAATTCTTCTAAGTAGGGGAGGATGTGAAACCCCAGTCAAGACCAACCTTAGAGTAAGGGGGTTGGGATGCATATCATTCTTTACTTCATGATTAAATATGTTTTCATATGATTTCTATGTGCTTTGAATTTGATTTTTATTATCTTGAAGTCTTGTTGGTGAGTGATGTATGAGAGGGGCAAAATGGTAATTTTTTGCCCGAGGTGAAAATAAGGAGATAGCTTGTGGATTGAATAGGAAATAATTTTTCTAGTAGAAATAGCAACAAGGGTTGTTGTGGTTTAGTGGTTAGAGCCTTGGAATTAATTTTTTGAGGTCTAAGGTTCAAAGTCCATCATAGAGGCTTTAGCTTGAGTAAATTTTATTTTGCTTGGAAAAGGATGGTTTCGGCCATGAGGGCCTAGATCAATGTGGTGATGATGTCCTAGGAGATACATGTTAGGAGAATTCTCACTTCACTCTTTTGTTTCTCGCGAAATGCCTAAAGGGAATTCATTCTCCCTTGATCTTTAGCTTTTCTTAATTTCCAACTCCTTAGTTTGATCAAGGTGTTCTATCCTTTTCCTTTCCAGGAAATTCAGTAGAGGACTAGGGTCTTTTAGGATCAAAATGTCCTAGTAAAAGGCTTCTCATGGTTTGGAAAATGTAAATGATTTGTGGAAACAAATTCAAAGGGAAAATCCCTCTTGAAAGCTTGCTGAAATTTTTCCTCTAACTTAGTTCATCTATCTTCATGAAATGAGCCGAAATTTTCCAGCTTGTTGTACCTTCAAAAAGTCGAAAATTCTAGCTCACATTTCCTCCCAAATGCTACCAGAAAAATGGTCTTTAGGATTAGTTGAAACCTGAATGTTTCTTGCCCAAATTCGGACTGCACAAGCTGGAGTAAAACAGGAAAAATTCTTGTACGAAAATCAACTTTGTGAGCTCCAAATCAAGCTATTTTCTCCCAAATTTTGTGCAGCACCTTAGCCATGTTTTTCCTCCATAAAGAAGGCTGGAAACTTGCCTTGAATACCCCTTAAATCCCCTTCAAAACTCGCTGCAAATCTGCTGGAAATGGCAGACGAAAATTCTACCAGAAAGCTGCTGTTCAGCGAAATTCCTGAGCAGAATTTCTGTCCAGCTTGTTTCCTATTTTGTTTCAACCGAAAACCCCAACCTACTTCTGTCAAAACCTCCCTTAAACCTCCATTAACAGAGCTCCATTGTTCCCTGAAGCTTCTGCACGAAATTCCCTCCATGGCTGACCGAAAATCTCTCAACCAAATCCCTGCAATTTAGCTTGATTACTTTCCAAAATTTCAGCCATCTTGTTTAACAACTTTCCATAAAATTTTGCTCAATTGATCAGACATCTTCTCCACCATTGTGCACCCTAGTTTCGGCCATCACAAGCCTCCTTTAACCAGCTTTAATTCCCCAG
The DNA here is from genome assembly GCA_026120185.1 of Voacanga thouarsii. NCBI lineage: Eukaryota > Viridiplantae > Streptophyta > Magnoliopsida > Gentianales > Apocynaceae > Voacanga > Voacanga thouarsii. Next base: position 2,799,213 of record JANUWF010003370.1, read on the forward strand.
AAAACTGCACAATCCAGTCGGCCATAGGAGACTTCAAAGCTGTCCAGAAAAATCAAGATATTCTTGGAATATCTAGTTTCCAAATTCTCTTCCTAAAAATATTCTTCAAGGATTGTAACAATTAGTCTTTCCTTTCCCTTCCAAATCAGAGAAGTCACTCCCTAAACCCTACAGAATTTTGGCAGCCACAACTCCTCAGAAAAATCGGCAGCTTCTCTTCTCTCTCTCTCGATTTTCTTCAAGCAACAAGAACACACACACACACACTACACCAAGAACACCTACCTCTTCTCCACACCTAATACCCCTCCAAACCACTTCAAACCCTCACGAAAATCTCTAGATTTGATCTACTCCTTGCTGTGCATTCATCAACACCCTTATTAACATCAAACTCCTCAAATCATCTTGCTACTTTGGATCAAAAAGCAGAAATTTCTGTGAAGAACAAGAACATCTTCAAGGTAAACTTATTCTAACAACTTCATCCTCTTCAAACTTAATCTCTAATGAAAACCTATATGAATAAGCATGCTAATGATCTCTTCTTCTTTTTCTCTCTCTCTCTCTCTCTCTCTCTCTCTCTCTCTCTCTCTCTCTCTCTCATGGACCGAAATTCCTCCCTTGGCCGAATGGTCTCTTTTCCCATGACCATGCTTTCGCCACCCTTCTTGAACAAGATTAGCCATCTAGGGGTTGAGGTCTTCTCTAAACTCCTTCAAGTCATTCATCAATCAAGTAAGTACCTTCAATCCTCTCTTTAAAATTTAGAATCATGTCTCTAGGTTGATGAATGGCGATGGGTTTGTGTATGTGATGTTGTTGATTGAAGCATGAGTATATGTATGATTGAGATGGAGATGGGATTTATGCATGGAAGGATTATATTGGTGGATTTAATGATGAGTTGAGATTTGATGCATGTCATAGGTAGTATTTGTGATGAAGCATGCTAGAGATTATGTCACCATGGGTGAATAGGATTTATATGCATGATTAGATTTTGAAGCCATGATCATGTTTATGCTAGTAGAGGTTAAATCATGTAATAATAAATTTAGATCTATGCCTATGTGCAAGACTTGGATGATTTGATGAATTGAAGGATTGAGTATGTTATTGATTATGGTTGACCATGGAATCTTGATTATGATCTAGTTGTCCCTAAGCAAATTTTATTTCATGAATAAAATATTTACTAATGATTTTTGCTAAAGAATTTCGAAAACCCTAGGAAGGGTAGATTTGGAATTATAATATATGTAAAGGATATTTTAGTCAAATAAATAATGATTTTCCTAGAAAATAAAATAAATAAATATTATTTAAAATAAAGCAAATTAATTAAAGCCCTTATGAAAAAAGATTCATACTTAATAAAATATTTACTAGATCAAAACCCTTAAGGATTTTACTTATTATTTTCCAAGAAAGACTTATTAAATTTAATCTTAACTAGTTTTAGCTATCAATTATTTTCTAACAACTAAGCTATCATTAAATCACTATTTACCTAGTACCACCAATGGCTCTTGATCAAATAAACTCTAAATTTTCCTTAACAAGAGTTGAACTTTCAACTTAATAGAATTTATTTCCTAATCCATTAATTATTTTAAACAATAAATTAAACTGAGATTATAAACCTATTCAATTATTGTTTTGCCTTAAAGCTTGGGACACTAGGATCATGGTAGTAGTGAATTGAGTTGATTTAAAATTGAGGAAGTGGATTGTGGCTTGAATCTGATTAAGATTTGTATTTACCCATGTGGGGTTAGGTCAGCTGTTCGAGATCTTGTTGTTGTGAGCAAGAAGCAGGTAAGCTCCTGCATAAAACCTATCGATGTGAAATGTTTTCTTATGGCAAGCTAAATATGGAGTGTATGGACACACGTTTATTTGAAGGCAATTGAGGGTTGAATTCATCTTTATTTCCAACGCTAGAATTATTCAAAAGTTAATGAGCAAATTTTTCCAAACTCGAAACTCTTTCTAAAACTAATTTCTCTCAAAGCTTTGGAAACCCTCACATTGTTATTTTCATGAAGCACAATGCTCTATTCATTTTATCCCAAGTGGGGAATGTCGTTGAGTACTCAATAAGGGTGGACTACTAGGACTAGTCTTTGAAGGGTTAGGGTGAGTCTCTCAGTAGGTGGCCATTTCTGAGGGGTGAGTCTTTCCCGGATAGGATGCCAGTTCCAGTGAGTCGTGCCGGTCCGAGCTAGCAGTTTATTTTGTTTCAGTCAAGTGACTGTGTTTTTGCCGGAATGGACACCCGGTGGTTGTTTGGGTATAGAGAAGGAGGAGTATCTTGCTCAGTAGGCCGATCGCCTACTTTTGTCAGTCTGCACAACGTGTTAGGCATTCTGACCGGTTATGGGGCCCAAAGTGTGGTAATCCATATCCCTTTCTTTCGAGTGGTTGATTTCATTACTTATGTATGGCTAGAAGAGCCAAAACGCCACTCTTGCTTTTGACTAATGTTTATTGCTTGCCAATATTTCTCTTATAGAGATTTCACACTTTGCATCCACGAACTGTTTCTGCTAAACACCCAAAGCACACACGGACTTACTGAGATTTCTGTCTCACCACCTTTTATCATGATTTCAGGTTGATCCTGTTGTGGGTTGAGTAGCTACCTTGGAAGAGAATGTGGTTTTTTGATTTTATGTACTGCTTTGGGAGACGAGTGTGGATGATTTTAATTATGGTTTTTGTTTTGGAATTTCATGGATGTACTTTTGAAGTATTTTTGGGTTGTAATAAAATCTTTTAGCTTGAGTATTATTTATTCCAGCAATTTTTATTTGTGACCTAGTTATAAAGACCCCTTGTCCTTTGGGCGGGGCAACATCCCCGGCCTTGGCGGGCCTAGGTTTTTCGGGGTGTTACACCTTTGACGATTAAGGACAGGAGTGAGCAAGGACAAGAGAGGGGAGGTAAAAGAAAAGTGATTTACTTTGCAAAAGAAAGTGAGGTCATAGAGGCTATAGAAGCTAAAGAACCAGTTATTCTTCTTTTATGCAAAAGTTCTTATGTTTCTACTAATGATTCTACGTTGTCTTTGCCTAATGAAATTATAGCTATTCTTCAAGAATTTGACGACATTTTCCCAAAGGAAGTGTCCGGAGGACTACTACTCATAAGAGGGATTGAATATCAAATCGACTTTGTACCCGGAGCCGTTATCCCCAACCGACCGGCATATAGAAGCAATTCAGAGGTGGTAAGAGGTGGTAAACCGAATACTCACCCAACTCTTGCGGACCATAATCAAGAAGAACTTGAAAATTTGGGAAGAATGCTTGCCACACATTAAGTTTACTTAAGATAAGGCTATTCACTCTACCACTTTTTATTCTCCTTTTGAAATTGTGTATAGTTTGAATCCTCTAACTCTTTTAGATTTGGTTCCCTTGCCTATAGGTAAACGGATGAACCTCGATGGAGCTAAAAAGGCAGAAATGGTGAAGGCACTCCATGAGAAGGTGAAAGCAACCATTGCAAAATGAAATGAAGAGATTGCCTAGAAGCATAATTAAGGAAGGAAAAATGTGTCATTTGAATCGGGCGATTGGGTATGGGTGCACCTTCGCAAGGAGAGATTTCCTATTCAATGACAGAGCAAACTAGATCTAATAGGGGATGGTCCTTTTCAAGTTCTCGCCAAAGTTGGAGCTAATGCTTATAAGATAGATTTACCCAGTGAGTTTCATGTTAGCGCCACTTTTAATGTTAGTGGCCTTTCTCTCTTCGATGTAGATGATGACAATGATTCGGAGATGAATCCTTTTCAAGGAGGGGGAGATGATAAGACTCCGCTCCATCATGGAGGTCAAGATCAAGAAGGGGGAGGGGTGACCGTGCAAGGACAAGGCCGATGACAAGATCTAAGACCAAGAAGCTTCAAAATGATCTTCAATTGCTCATAAAACCATGCTTGAGGATGGAAGAGGGTTGGAAGGCTGAGGAAGCTACCCAAGAGTTCATTTTGATGACTATTCAAGAAGGACCCTAACAAGAACTCAAGCCGGTGACAAAGATGGACGAAATTTAACCAAAAGGTGGCCTTTTAGTGGATAGCCGGTGCCATCCCAAGCAGCTAAACCGGCGTCGACATCAACCTGCACAACAACGGCCCAAATATAGAACACAACCCGCGTTGGCTTAAGAGCCCTAGCTGGCACCGGCTCCAACCGTCAGCTGCTCCGCATTTTTTATGTTTTCTCTGATTTTCCTCCATTTTAAATATTTTGTAAAGACCTATGAAGGCCCTAAATTGTATTAGAACCTTAGGAATTACTTAGCTAGGGTTAGGGCAGTATAAATACAAGTTTTAGTGATTTGACTACATAATTCACACGCTTTATTCAAATTTGAAGAGAGAATCTTGAGAGGCCCTAGCCTCCTTATTCTTCTTGTTCAAGACCATGCCTAAGGCTTAGTCCTCCTTATGAATGAGTCTATAAAATCTTTTGGATAATCCTATGTGGTTTCTTTCAATGGGTCTTAGTTGCTTTGCTCTTCTAAGGTTTGTTTGAATTGCATTACTTGAGGGCCTGTTTTCTCTATTATTTTTGTTCTTGTTTGCCTTTGTTTCTTCAATGATATTGGGGTAAGATTATAGTAGAACTTTGTACTATTCTTGAGGGTCTTTGAGGCCTAGTTCTTCAGGAGTTTGATAGAGGGTAGGTTGTTAGTTTAATTTCTCCTTTTTGTCTTAAGAAATTCATTATTTTGGTCCCATGGGATGAGCTGAACTCATAATCAACTAAACCACCCACAACACCAGGAAAAAGCCCACTTAAGATCATATCAAATGTCCTAAGTCTCAAGAAGAAAAAGACAGAATGAGTAGGATTCCCTACGCTTCGGCTGTGGGAAGTCTCATGTATGCCATGCTATATACTAGGCCGGATATCTACTTTTTCGTAGGCTTGGTTGGCATCTCATTCAAACCTTAGGGAGGTTCATTGGCAAGTTGTAAAGCATATTCTCTAGTACCTCAAGGGAATAAGAGATTATATGCTAGTTTACAGGGCAGATGACTTGGTTCCACAGGATACACAGACTCAAGCTACCAGGCAGATAATGATGAGAGAAAATCCACTAGTGGATATGTCTTCATCTTATCTGGAGGAGCCATTTCATGGAGGAGTATCAAGTAATCTTGCATTGCTGACTCGACCATGGAAGCTGAGTATGTGGCAGCTTCAGAGGCATCCAAGGAAGCAGTCTGGCTCCGAAAGTTCCTTTCATAACTTCAAGTAGTGCCACACATAGACAGGTCAATTGTGATGTATTACGACAATACTGGAGCAGTACCGCAATCCAAAGAACCCAGGAACCACAAGAAGGGGAAGCACATCGAGAGGAAGTACAACCTGATCTGGGATTTCATCCAGAGACGGGAAATCGTGGTGGAACAGATTGCCTTAGAGAATAATCTAGCAGATCCATTCACTAAAGCCTTTGGCTGAGAGAGTCTTCAAGAGATACTTAGCCGCCATAGGGCACCTACAGACTTACTTAGTTTTAGAGTGAAAGTGGGAGATTGTTGGGAAATATACCCTCTTAGACTAGGTTTCTGATGTAAACATCGAATGTTTTAATAAAAGAATTTATTCTCAAAAATTATTTGAGAATTTACATTTTATTTGTGCACAATTACGTTTGGAAAAGACCTATTGTATTTAAGTAAGTGGTCCATGTGAATGGTGATTTTTCACAGTAAGGTATGGATCACGGGTTACTAAACACATAAACGTTTGTTCTTAACCGATTGATAAGAATGAGAATCTCATCATGTCTAGATTATTATGTTATGAATTCTAAATGGGGAATGGCTTACCTTTAGCCAGTGAGTAGTCCACTCACTTCATCACATAAGCATATTTCGAATACGTAGAACAGGACCTGTAGTAGTGGTTTCTTAAAGTACTATATGGTAGAACCTAGACTACTACTGCTACAATGTGGACTAATACTCTACGACTTGAGTATGAGTTGGTAGTCTGACGAAGCTGGAAGCATGTACTTTGATATGTTTTAGTTGAGGTTCTATCGTAGGACCAATACACTTACGTGTTAGGTATATGTGACTAGTTAGTTAAGACAGGCTTGTACAAGATAGTTTCTATAATATATCGCCCCTTGTGGTTGTCTGAATGATCTAAATATCCAGGGCCCTAGGAAACATAACTTGGGTGTTTGCTTTAGAGTAGCTCCCTTGGAAAGTGGAAACAATCCAGGAAGTCATGGATCATTGGACTAGATGCCTAAGGATGGTAAATGTCATTTAGAGTGGTGTTAGTACATTTCTTCCTCTCTAATGAACGGCGATGTATATAGGGGTATTTTAGTCATTTCACCTAGAGGTCGGAGACTTTGCTAACGCAGCATTGTCCTTGGGGTCAATATTTCCTTATGGTGATATTAGGAAATATTTAAAATGCAAAATATATCTATTTATATAGTAAGGGTATTTTGGTCATTTTAGTAGCCAATGTGGTGTGTCTTTTAGTTCCCAATATAGACCGTAAGTCCTAATTATATATAGGCTAAAGAATTGGTCTTAAATTAAATTAATTGAAATTTATTTTATTTAAGTAGCCTAATTTAATTATTGGGCTAAAATAAAATAAAGGTCCACAGAGAGAGAGAATTATTTAAATTAGTTTGGCAGATTAATTAATTATTCAGGGCTTTGGCCCAGTTTGAATAATTAAATATTGACCTAGGATTAAATTAACATAGTCTTGTTAATTGGACTAGTATATTTGGGCTGGAAAAGTAATTATTTACTGGGCCATTTATTTGGTTCTAATTAGAATAATTAATTTAGTTCAAGATGCTAAACTAAGAGTCCAATGAGTCAAATTAAAATCCAGTTTAACCTAAGGTTTTATTTAGGTTAAACAGGAGAATAAAGACGTACGTTGTTTTTCCTTCTTCTCTGAGAAAGAGAAAAATAGACAGCCCTCTTTTCTCTCTGAAAAGTTCCTTAGTCCTGTTAGTTTTCACCAAACGTGGATTAGGCAGGCTATATATTGGAAGATCGAGAGGAAATTTGGCATTAACATACATGCACAGACACAGTGAGAGGCTTGTAGGAATCGCACCAGAGGTTTCCACCAGCGCACCTACCTCAGTTCCACATATTCCAACCCAGCCAATTTTGAGAACAAGAAGAGGTAGTGAAAAATTATTTTTTTTCCTTCTTCACGCAAGAAGAAAAGCTGCGTTTTTTTCTTCTTGTTCTTGGACTGGTTTTTTTGCTGTGTTTGGCTTGCAATTTTATGTCCATACTTAAACTATCCCTAGTCATAGTATTAATGAGATAGAACATCATTAATGTACTAAGATTAGCACGTATTATACATCTTTATTTGATCAAGCAGTGGTTCTCACATCCGTGAGTATTGTGATATTAAAAGTTAACATGTAGATCCTTGTTACTTGAATAAGTACATTGGATGACCTAACTTTGAGAGAATCACATGGATAACTATTTAGTGGCAGTGATAGAATCTCATTATCATAAATGTGCAAGTATCCTTAGACTTGAGATCTCCAAGGTACTTTGTTTGCTAAGCGTTTATACTTTGATTGCAATCTCTAGAATCCTTACAAGACCGCATATGGGATGGATAATTAAGTACAATGTGAAGTAAATGGAAGTAGTTGAGAGCCACAATAAAGGATTCACCACTCCTAATAGGAGTGAATATCTCAAGACGTCTTGTAGAAATTATTACTCAAGAAGTTTTTGGCCAAGATGACTACATGTTGAAAATAGTTCTAATTGATACATATGCTGAGTAATGGATTTTGGGGACAAGTAATAAAATATTCAGGCTAGAATTCATTAATATTCTGCTGGGAGTTGTCACTAATTCCATACTCTAAACCGAATGAGATATTAGATGGTAAAAGAAGTTTTTTGCACTGATGTTTTGCTAATGAATGGTTCACGTCAAACTACTTGACTTTCTCAACTTTTGGATAGTCATGATGCATTGCTAGATGCACTATGATTTTCTAAATATGGATTTATTAATTAGAGAATTAATAAATTTAATCCAAATTAGAATTACTAAATTAATTTTAATTTTAAATGGATTATTAATTATGTTATGATAGAATTAATTCATATTATCTACCAGTTGACTAAAAAACCTAATAGGACACACACAATAGATGAATTGGTACTCAAAATTTTATTTGATAATATTATGGGGTCAATTTGTGAGAAGGAACAATTTTATAGGGTGAATTATAAGTAGTTATAATTCTTAGGTCCAAATTGTAATTGGCAAGACCTTATGGGCTTAATGGTAATTTGGAAATCATAAGGCCATAGTGAAAGGAAAAGAAAAGCTATGTTATTTGATTCCTAAAACATTTAGGAAACAAACGAAAAAAATAGCTTACTCATTGAGGCGGTTGACCAATATATATATATATATATATATATATATATATATATATATATATATATATACACACACACACACACACACACACACACACACACACACGTATTTTGCGCATTGATCGTGAGGCCTTTTTTTTGGTGAAACACACTGTAGCTTTTCTTCTTCTTTTATTAGAAAAACACAAATTTTCTTTTCTTCTTTTCCAAAAAGATGTCCTTCTATTCTCCAATTAAATTAATCAAATAGCCACCATACATTATTCTATTAGCCTAGATTTTGGTGGTTTTTGAGTACGGTCTTCATGTGGACTATATTAGAGAAATTCCTACACTTGAAATTTTGGTGGCTCGATTACATCAACTTTTTGAAGGGGATTCGTAAGGAAAGAAAATTTTAAAAGCTATAGAAATAGGATAACTAATTTTTCTTCTTTCTCCTAATTCGTTTAATTATATATGAGTAATCTTTTGAATGAATTTCCTTTTATTTTTCGTTGTGTGTAGACTGGTTTGCATGATTGAAATCCAATAGTCAATCACTGCTCCTGAGCATCCTACCTCCTATGCTTGTCAGTCAGTATGGAGAGGAATAGTAGTCCGAGTCTCTATACCGAGTCTCAGCTGCTCCATCTGAGTGCACATCTCAGTCTTGAACCCAACATTATGCTGTGATCACGAACTACTGGCACAAGCTCGAGGCTGTGGGGGCTGCTCCTCCTTCTCATCATCACTAGGGAGTATCCTCTTGGGGTGGTGGATCTCAAAGGGTCTCGTCCATCTCTTCTCTTGATCTTGATACTTGTACCCACACTGAACTAGTGAATGCTCAGTTATGAAATCTCTCTTAGTGGTGGTCTCAGTAAGCTCCCTATCACAACTCATTCCAAAGGTTAAAGGATACGTATAATCACCAATAGAAAGACAAAGGCCATAATGGACAAGCAAGAGTAGACTACCTCTTTCATAGATAGGATGATATGTGGGGTAAGAGGAATAGGCTCACTCTATAGCATCTTATGAAGAATATAGTGATCAATCACTCTAGACTCATTAAAACCATAGTTTGAGGTACGAAATTAAATGAAAAGATATAGACTAAGGTACGCAGTTGGGCTTCAAGGTCATTTTTGAAACGATTGCCCACCTATCCACGACTATCTATGGACCATCATTGGGCACACTCAAGATAGCAACTAGTCTCACCCTATCAAACTCAGTTGGGACCCCCTTAGACATTGTAGAAATGGTCTCCAGGTTATTTTTCTTTTTGCTCGCATGCTAGCATAAAACTTCTTACCCCTCACTGGACAATAAGCATTCTGGAGTCTAATAATGGGCTCCTATCCCAATCTTATAAACATAGTAGATAACTGAAGGGTATAACTGAAGGGTATTGTCAGGGGATGGTTTGAATATCTTCTTGATAGGAATCAATCCGATCATGAGGACCAAGCTCAAGAAGAGGGAGAGGAAGAAGTCGAAACAAAGTTGAGCTTGCCCAGTCAGTTGATGAGATTCTGCTTCAAACAATTCCAACTCAATCTTCACATATATCTACAAGCTCATTTAAGGTGGGATAGTGTATGGACATTACCGAAAGAGGATCGAGAACGGACCATGCTGCTGGTGTACGAATGAGTCAACTAGAAGCTGTTCACACAAAAACAACGCCCAGCAGAGCGTACCCAGTGCCATCCCCAGGAGACCGACTAGGCGCCAGGTGTGGCTGGACAAACTCTTAATTTTGTGACGCGGGCACTGTTCCAGTATAATGGACTTGGTGCCGACCCTACTAGCCCTACCTGGCATCGGCCCTCTATGGATCCAAATCCTTGACGTTTTTTCAACTTTTTGTGAATGGTACTGTTCCTCCAGAATGTACCCGACGTCGACCATACCAGCCCTACTTAGCATCGGCACCACACTGGATTCGAACCCCTGACGTATTTCAACTTTTTTTCAGGTCATTTTGTAATATTTAAAAAGTATTTTAGTTTAGGAATAGAACACCATTATATAGGCATTAGTATTTTAAGAACATGAACAAATTCCATATTTTTTAACATGAATGAAGATTTATCTTGAAGACTTGAAGCATGGAGAGATTCCTTGTTCAACTTCAATCTAAGACCAACCTAAGGGCTTAGTCCACCCTTGAGTAAGTGTCTATAAACTCGAAGTATAATTCAACTAAGAAATCAACAAGGGTTTTTCTTGTAAGTCATTTAGGGTTCTTGTTGTTTCTTATTTGAATGCCCGCAATTCCCTATCCTTTTAGTTCTTTATTTCTTACTAAGTCAAAGGTTCTAAGGTGTTGTTGTAGTAGACCTTATCTACTAAATGTAGGATTCTAAAAGCTATATCTTTTAGGGTTCTTTGTTTGTAGAAAAAAAGTTTTTCTTTCTTACATTTCTTGATCTCTTTATTTTCTTTTCTTATTTAATTTGCCTGTCTTGAAATCTATCTACTTGTTAAAGTCCAAGAAAAAGCCATTTTTAGATCTTGAAGGACTTCCTCCCTCAAACTCATATCAAATTTGGTATCAGAGCAAGGAGATCTCTATCTTAGCTTAGATCTATCAAATCTAGAGTGTTGCTGATCTTGAGAATTCTTGGATTAAAAAAAAAAAAAGGAATGAGAATGATTTGTTGAAGAAAGATCTTTGGGAATACCTTGATTTTTGTTATTATGATTATATTGGGCTTGATTGGGAAGAAATATGCTTACATAGCTCCATAGGAAAATCTTGCACATAAGGTGTTTGATGAAAACTCTCAATGACCATTTACTCTATGAACACCATGTGTTTGATGAAATGCCTCAAAGAAAGAATATGGCTTGAATAATAGTGTTACTCCTATAACCATTTCAGTACATTCTTCAAATTATCTTTTCTTTGTTGTGTATTGTAAACACCTTTGTATTCTACTTGTTTCTTGACCTCTAAGTGTTCACTAAAGTTGCCAACCAATGACCCTTGTATTGAAGCATCCTAAGAGCTAATAGACTAAAGTGAACTGAACCCTTTGAAGTTGGGGAGAAATTTGGTTGAACAAGTAAGCTATAGAGTGAACGAAAAAGGCAAGAGAGAAATATTATTATTGAAAAGCCCAAGAAGTACAAACACAAGAGTGGAGTGTAAACACTTAGGGAGTGAGTGAGGAAACCAGTCTCTATTTTTGTTCTCTTAACTCTCTTGTAGGAACATCAGTCTAAACTCCAACTATGACTTAAGGAAAGGAAACAACTAGGCTAAATCTTGGTGGAGCAAGTAGACTACAAAAGGAACTGGGAGATCTTCGTAAGACTCTCGTTTCATTGCAAATGAGTACGGAGGGCATTTGAAGGGAGAACTATATCTTTTGCTTCATTTCTTCTAGAACAATCACAAATACTTTTTTAATTATAGATCTACTACCCGAAACTTAATGCGTAAACTTATTATTAACCCTGCCAGTAGTAGGAGATGTAAGGATTGATCTATAAAACAACTTTTATTTGATTGATAATTATATAAAGCAGATGATATTTTAGCCATTTGTATCAAGCTTAAACTTCCTTCTTGCATGCGGAGGGAGATGACTGAACTCCGAGCTCAACAAGGCCAAACATCTACCACTAGTCAAAGGAGGGGCAAGAGCAACCTGAAGCCTACAACATGCCTCTCGTGAACACCCAACCAAGAGAAGAATGGGATGAATATTCAGTTCATGGATATCAACCTGTTCCTATAAGAGGAGGTAGAGGAAGAGGTCGAGGGAAATTTGGTGAGAATCCTGTGAGGTGAGTTGAAAGAAATATTGAGAGAGAATTTGAGTGGGAAGAAGGATATCTGGAGGAAGACTATGGGGATCAATATCATGGTAATGTAATGAGAGGTAGGGGAGAGATGAAAATGAGGAAGTGCGGGAATTGAAAAATATCAAAATGAAGGTACCACAATTCCCGGAAAAAGGTGATCCCAAGGCATATTTTGAACGGGAATGGAAAATAGAAATTCTATTTGATTCCCAAGATTATAGTGACAAAAATAGGATAAAATTGGCAGTACTGGGATTTTCAAACTATACATTGGTATGGTGGGAGCTGGTTTTGGCTAATAGAAGGAGAATGGGAGAAAATGCATTCGGTACATGGGAATTGATGAAAAATCTCATGAGGGCGAGGTTTGTACCATACCACTACTATAATGAGCTATATTAAAGGCTTCAAGTGCTAGAATTGGGAAATAGAAGTGTTAACGATTATCACAAAGAACTTGAGGTGTTAATGATGAGGGCGGTTATTAATGAAGAACCACGTGCCACTAAAGAGAGATTCTAAGAGCATTGAACCGAGAGTGGCCAATATATTTTAGTTGTATTCGTATGAAACTTTACAAGAAATGGTGCACATGGCTACGAACGTAGAAAAATAATTGAGGAAATGTGTAACACCCCTCTACTACGTGCCCAAAAAGGGCGGGGATGTCACCCCGTCCCGGAGGACAAGGGGTCTTTAAAACGAGGTATAAAATATAAAGACAACCCAAAGAAATCAAACTTAGATAAATAACGGAGAACTCTCATTACATCAGGCTCAAACCGGAGCAAAACTAAATAAAAACAAACATCCGATCTAAAATCTTAAATCAACAATTGTTTCTTAAAACATAACAAAAATTAACAAAAGCATCAACTATCACAGGTCCCGCTTGCTCAGCACAATCTATCCCCTAAAAACATGATTCAAAACAGTCTGAGATTAAATCTCAATAAGTCCTGTATGTGCACATGGTACTTTAAACAGTTTGTGTATGCATAGTGAAAACATTTGCAAAATATTTAGCAAGTCATAAATAATTTTCTCTTTGCAAGGAGTGGGTATTTCTCATTGTCACACTTTATACAAAATAAATCATCTACTCGAATAAACAGTCATGTCACCACACATTGGGCTCCATGATAAGAAAACGGTCAAGTCGCCACACTTTGTGCACCAAGATAAGAAAAGGACAAGGCACCACAGTTTGTGCACCTTGCCTGGACCAGATTACCACACGTTGGGCATTCTGATCAAGGTGAGTGTATAGCCCACCGGGTGAGATACTCCTCCCTCTCTTCACCCAACAAAACCATCTGGGTCTTCATGCCTAGAAAAAGATAATACCATACCAGGTACAAATGCTAGCTTGGACCGGCCTGACCAACCAATACTGTCGCCTTTTCAAGTAGAGCTTGTCTTCTGGAAGTGGCCTCCTGCCAAAAGACATACTCTAGCCCTCCAAGACTAGTATTGTTAGCCTACCCTTATTGAATACTCAATGAACATATCCATCAATTCCTGTTTCATAATATTTCCATACCTTGGCCTTGTAAAACGTGGTTTTCTTTAAAAGAGTTTTCTAAAGCATTGAGAAAAGAACAGTTCTTGATAAAAATCGTTAGTTTGACAAAACTGTTTAGAGAATAAACATCCACGTTTACAAACCAAGCAAACATAGTTCAACAATAGCTTCACAAAGCTTTACCACATAGACTTGCCATCACAACATTTAACAAAAGAGTTTATGCAAGGACTTACTTGATATGCCTCAGATAAACAAGATAAAATCACAGCTTGCTTCCTTCAAATACCCTCCTGATCTAGAATCACATAATATCATGATTAGGGTCTCAATCGATTCAAACATGCATTAAACTCATTTATTCCCATAACAATTCACAATCCATTATCTACCTCCAAATAAATTATCTACTTCTCAAAGTTCATACACTATGACCCTACATCCATCAAAGACATGATTAATATATCAAAAAGGTCTTGACTTGACCATCACAATTCACATATGCCATTATCACAATAAAACATGGCATTACTATCCATCGAATATGCTTAATTAATTACTTGACTCAAAATATTCTTCTTTCCCCACCAAGCACATATATCATGCTATCATACTTCCATAGACCTCATCAATCTCATTAGACCTTAACTTTGACATCAAGGGTAAGAATTCCCTTACCTTGAAATAACTGGGTTATCAAGATCTCGATGCTCCTATTGTGATCGTCCCGAGTTCGTTTGAGAAGAAGAGAAAAGCTGCCTTCTTTCCTTCCTTTTGTTTGAAGGTAGCTAAAGAGGATGAAATCATCCTTTAGGTGGTGTGATTCGAGGGAAGGAAAAGAGAAGAATTGACGGAAGAAATGATTCAAGAAGTTGAGATGATTTTTGCTTACCTCAGGGTGTGATCGATTTTTTGCTAGGAATTGCTCTTGGGATTTTTGAAAATTGCAGAAGAGTTCTTGTTGGAATTTTCGGGTAGGAAGAAGGGAGTGGTCGGCTACTGTGATTTAGGGTTAGATGGTGGTGCTAAGAAGGACTCCTAATGGCTTTAGGTTTCTTGGACAGCAAGGGCGAAAATTGCAGCTTACTATACCCCTTTCTGCTGCTGATATTGGGAAGGTTTAAGAGGAGAAAATAATATGGATTTTTTCTCTTATGCTGGCCAAAATATTACTCAAGAAAAGGGCTGTGTGTTTCAGGTCTTTTTGGCTAATCAAGGAAGAGTTTGCACAGCTTTTGGTCATCGAAAATCCTGTGCACATGCAGTGGTTTTTGTGCGAAAATTTGCTGCACAAAAGAGGGAAAATTCAGGCTGTTTTGGTTGCTAATCTGTCCGCAATTCAGACAGGCAATAATAAGTTCTTTAGGCGTTGAATTGGCCAATTCAATAGGGAGTTTTAGTGGTGGTTGGAGTGCAGAATTTTCGGTCATTGCATTAAGCAAAGCCAGTCGAAAATTCTAGTTTGAAGTTGCCGAAAATCCTAGTTTGAAGCTAGCCGAAATTCTGGAATTTTTGGTGGATAAAATCTGATTTTGTGTCGCTACTGTAATCTGATTTGGTGAGGGGTGTTCTAGGTGATTTGAGCTAGGGTTTGAAGAGTTTAATTGCACTTAGGAGTGTAGGAATTTCGTGCAGCTTGTACGTGCACAAGGCTGCCGAAATTCTGCAGGAAAAAAGATAGAGTAAAACCTAGTTGATTTAGGATTGAAATAAAATTTGATTTGCTAAAGGATTTATGATAAGATTTCCTAGTATTGAAAGAGTTTGTTTTGAGCTAAAACACCTTCAAAGGTGGCGGCACTAAGCTGGAAAATTTTCCAAATTTTTAGCTAGGGTTCAATGTTCAAAATCAACAAGGTATCTAACTAGAAAAATAATAATTTAGTTCCAACTATCAATTACAAAATCTGATACATTAAAATCAAGCTGGAATCTAATTATTCTAACTAGGATTTTTGAAAAATCAAAGAATAAAAGCTGGAAATAAAATTAAACTTTATCCTCATCAAAAATCCTTGAATTTAGGAGATAAATATGGAGATTTATCTTCTTAGATGATGGCGCTAAAATTCACTAGGATGGCTAGGGTTTTTCGGCCTTCTGTAGACTCCTAGTCTTTTCGATGTTGGATGGAATAACTCTTTTGTTGACCCTAGATAGTTTATTATTTCATAGGTTATCATATGTTGTCAAGATCCGAAGCATCCTATACATGCTCTTTTTACCTTAGATTTTCCCAGTACATAGGTAATTAACACTGCCTTCCATACATAGCTTCAAATAGAGTCATTCCAATTGTGGATTTGTAACTGTTATTATATGTAGCTCTACGTAGACTAAGTTATTAGTTTACCTAATTCCAAAACCTAAGGTACATTCTATCCTCTAAGATCTGAATCACTCGCTCTGTTTGTCTATCAATTTGCAAATGTGCAACAGTACTGAACTTTAAAGACGTTCCATCTATTTGCTGTGACTTGCTCCAAAACTTTGAAATGATCATTGGATCACGATCCGAGATGATGCTAGATGGCACTCCATACAATCGAATCACTTCTTTCGTGTGTGTGTGTGTGTGTGTGTGTGTGTGTGTGTGTGTGTATTACTTAACTCCCCCAAAGAGTCTCGCTGAATACTAGGGATAAAATGAGAAGATTTTTGTTAATCAATCCACTATAACACAAATAGTATCCCTTTTTCCTAACATTATAGGTAATCCCTTTATAAAGTCTATGGTAATCTCATCCTATTTCCAGATGACATACGTAATGTTTGTAACAATTCTCCTAATCACTGGTGATTAGTTTTTACTTGCTGACATGTAAAGCATCATGCCACAAATTGAAAACAGTCCTCCTTCCTTCTAATCCACCAATAACACTTTCAAATCATGATACCTCTTGACCGCCATCAGGGTGGTTTGTATTTTCTTCAATGTTCTTTCATTTAAAGATCCCATTTTATATCAACGTATCTTGGGATATAATATGGTCTCAAATGTGCATAGTTCCTTCATTATCTAGTTGGAATTTATGTTCCTCTTTGCTTACCTTTAATCTTGCCAACTTTTGCATCTTCTCATCTTTTTCCTAAATTTTCTTTAGTTCTAGCAAAAAGGACAGGTTGAATTGAAAGGTTATAAATCGTTACAACCACATGTGTTTCCAATTCTAGAACTTGCATCCTTCGAAGTGCTTGACTATTTCGTGTTCTAGCTTATTGCATCTGCTACTACAATCATCTTCCCGGAATGATATTTAATTGGTTAATGAAACTCTTCTTAGATTCCTTTTGCTGACATTGTCTCATATTCAAATTTTTTATGCTTAAATTATACTTCAAGCTCTTTGATTTAGGAATGATTATTTGTTTTTGGATTTTGGGTAGCTAGAATAAAAGGAGTATCTTGTAGAATCTCCCATATTTTGTACCAAGTTGATTTGATTAATAAAAGTATAATTCCATTGATTCATTCATTGTATTTGGTGTATCCATTGCAAAATTTATTTTCCAATAAATTGCACGTGACTTTAAACCTATTAGCTACTCAATTGCATGTCATGGAATTTTTCCCTGATAAACCTTATGATGGGTATGATATAGTAGTAGGTGGTAGAGGAATGCAAGTAGGGCAGTGCAAAGGTATAATATTAATGTTTGGAAAGAGATTTTGAAGTCGGATCTCATAATCCTACCTATCAATGATTATTATTTAATTCTGGGTGTGGATTGGTTAGCAAAGCATAGAGAAAGAGCAGATTGCAAAATAAAGACGATGCAGTTCGTTAGACCAGGATGTGATGTATTAGAGCTTAATAGAAAGAAGGTGAAAGAGTTGAAATTCTTGATAGTGGGATTGAAGGCATGAAATATGCTACGAAGGGCTATGTAGGATACTTAGCTTACTTAATCAATAGGCCAAATGATCAATGCACATTTGAAAGGACTGATATGGTAAAGGATTTCGCAGATGTATTCCCTGCTGAACTCATTTCTCTTCCATCTCCAAAAGAAGTTGAGTTCACTATAGAGTAATTTCCTAGAGCTGAGCCTGTATCGAAGAATCCCTATTGGATGGCGCTTGTAAAATTGAAAGAATTGAAAGAGTAATTAGAGGAGCTAGAATGGCAAGGATATATAAGGCCGAATACTTAGCCTTAGGGAGCTCCGGTGTTCTTTATAAGGAAGAAGGATGGAAACTGACATTACGTATAGACTATAAAGGTTTGAATAACCTCATGATTAAGAACAAGTATCCCTTGCCTTTGATTAATGAGTTGTTCGATCATTTACAAGGTTGTAGTTACTTTTCCAAGTTAGATCTCCTACAAGGTTATTATCAAGTGCAGATTAAGATGGATGACATACCTAAGACAGCTTTCAGCACTAGTATGGACACTACGAGTTTACGGATCAATGCATCTGCTGTTTTCATGGATCTTATGCACAGAGTTTTCCAATTGTACCTGGATAAGTTTGTTGTGTTTATTGATGATATTTTGTTCTACTCTAAGAGTCTCGAAGAACATGTTGGGCATTTAAAGTTGGTGTTGTAGAAGCTGAGACAGCACAAACTCTTTGCTAAATTTAGCAAATGTGAGATCTGGCTAGATTCAGTGGCATTTCTTGGATATGTAATATCTAAAGATGGAATTAAGCTAGATCCAGCAAAATTCGAAGCTGTTACAAATTGGAAACAACCGAAAAGTGTCACTAAAATTTGAAGTTTCCTTAGATTGGCTAGATACTACCATTGATTTATCAAGAACTTTTCTACGTTAGCTACCCCAATGCCTCGATTCTTAAGGAGAGATGTGCTATATGTTTGGAGTGATAAATGAGAAAAGAGTTTCCAAGAGCTTAAGAGAAGATTGATTTCTACACTGATATTAAGTCCGCTTGAGGAACGTAAACCCTATTCATTATACACGGAGGCCTCTAAGGAAGGAGTAGGGGCAGTGTTGATGCAAGATAGAAAAGTAATAGCCTATGCATCGAGGAAGATGAAGCTTCATGAGTTTAACTACCCAACGCACGACATGGAGTTAGTTGCGATAGTGTTTGCTCTTACGAAGTGCTGACACTACTTATATGGAGCGAAGAATGAAGTCTTCATGGATCATAAGAGTTTGAAGTATATCTTCACATAGAAGGACTTAAATTTAAGACAACGGAGATGGATGGAGTTTTTGAAAGAATATAAGTGTCCAATTAACTACCATCAGGGAAAAGCTAACGTGGTAGTTGACGTGCTGAGTTGGAAGGTAAGAATGACTAGTATGAGGATGCAGGAGGTTCAGATAGTACAAGAACTCTTGGAGTGAAAAGCAGAAGTAAGAGAAGGGAAGATCAGCTTATGTAACTTAAAATTAGAACCTGGGCTGAGGCAAGAGATTGGTGATGTGCAGTGGAGTAATCAAGAATTTCGGACTTTTAATGAAAAGGAAATCAAGAGGGTGAATAAGAAATTTCAAAATAATAAAGTAGGAGTGTTATATATTCGGGATCATATATGTGTACCAGATGACCGAGTATTGAATAAGAAGATAATGGATAAGGCTTACAAGAGTAAGTATGCTATTCAACCAAGAGAGGTGAAAATGTACCAAGACCTGAAGAAGGCCTACTGGTGGCCGGGGATGAAGAGAGACATGGCGCAATATATCTCTATTTACTTGGTATGTCAGAAAGTAAAGGCAGAACATAAGAAAGCAGCTGGATTACTACAACCGTTACCTATTCTTGAGTAGAAGTGGCAAGAGGTGACAATGGATTTTATTACTGGACTGCCTATGTAAAAGACTTTAAAGGATGTCGTTTAGATAGTGGTTGACAGATTAACCAAGATTGCACATTTCATTCAGGTAAATGTTAAGGATTCCATGGAGAAACTGGCCGAGACTTATATTTGGGAAGTTGTTAGGTTGCATGGTGTACCATCGAGCAATGTGTCCAATAGAGATCCTAGATTTACTTCGAGATTTTGGACTAAGTTTCAGGAGCCAATGGAAACGACTCTGAAGCTCAGCATTTTTGCTCATCTGCAGACTGATAGACAACCAGAAAAGGTTTTACAGATATTAGAGGATATGTTTAGAACTTGTGTAGTAGACTTTGTGGACAATTGGTTCAATTGTATACCGTATTCAGAGTTAGCGTACAACAATAGCCTCCAAGTGTCAATTAGAATGGCACTATACGAAGCACTATACAAATGGAAATGCTAAATATCGTTGTACTGGGGTTGGACTGAGGATGGACAAATTAGCAAGTCTAGGGAGGTGAATATTGAAGAGACGGTGGATAAAGTAAAAATGATAAGATAAAGACTGAAAGCAGCAAAGAGCCGACAAAAAAGCTATGCAAATAACAGAAGAAGAGAATTATAGTCTCAAGTGGGAGATGGGACCTTTCTGATGATAACGCCTAGTAGAGAGATTATGAAGCACACTAAAGAAGAGAAGTTGAGTCCTATGTATTTGGGACCCTTTCCGGTGATCGAAAAGATTGGACCTATAGTATACTGGTTGGAGTTGCCAGAAGGGTTAGAAGGAATTCATATTGTTTTCCATGTGTCCTAGTTGAAGAAATACAACCCTGATCCAAATCATGTATTGAATGAAGAGCCACTAATTTTATGGTCTGATCTAAGCTACGTCGAGAAACTGATTAAAATTTTGGATGAAGTGTCAAGATGTTAAGGAATAAGCCGATTCCTATGGTGAAGATTTTGCAGGATTATCATGGTACTCAGGATGCTACATGGGAAACTGAAGATTGGGTAAAAATGAGATATTTATATTTTGCTCTAAAGTTATAATGCCCTGAATTTCGAGGCGAAATTCTCTGAAGGGGGAGATGATGTAATACCTCAATTTAAACCATCGTTAGTTCATGGGGAAAGTCATGCATGGTATAGCATCTTATAATGTATTTGATAAATTTGAACTATTTTTATTAAGTATATGTGATGTACGTGTTTGATATTGCATGGATTTATTTATTTGGATATAGTTATGTTGGATGAGCTGGTAGAACTTTTGTTCTTATGGAGGAGAATTTAATAGAAAAGAAATGAAATGAGTTGAGTAGGAGTTAAGGGAATTTATTTGAAGAATATTTAAACCAGTATTATTGTGGTCTAGTGGTTAAAGTTTGGTATTTAATTCTTGGTGACTTGAGTTCAAATCCCTACTCTTGCAAGCCTTTTCTTTCTTTTTCCTAATTTATTTCCTTTTCCACTATTTCTCTCACCAAGGGCTGAAAATCCAAGCGTTAGCCACCACCTTGGTTTCCCAATTCCTAAAATATAAGAATGTGATTATTTTGGATTTTTGATAAAAAGAATTAAATCAAATTAAATTCCTATTATTTCCTAGATTAATATTTTATCTTAATCTCTTAGGGATCTTAAATATTTCAAAAATTGAATCAAAACTATTATTTAAAGGATTTATTTAGGAAATAAAATATAGAAATATTTATCTTTAATGATAGGAATCAAATTAGGCATGAAGGCCATTTTCAAGAAAGGGGAAGAAGGACAAAATCACACTTCATGGTTCCATGGGTAAGAACAATATTCAAGAGAATTTAAGAGAATTTTCAAGACAACAAATTCAACAAATCTAGGTCCAAGAAGATTGTGAAGAGATGGATTGTAAAAGAAGGACCAAAAGATGCACAACACAAGCAACAATCCATGTGGAAGATCAAGCCAACCTTTAAACAAGGATTGGAGGCCAAAAGAGTATCAAGAAAAGCGTAAAATAATCAACATTTCACTTGGAAGATTTAGGGAACACATGGAAAAGGAATAGAGGTCAAATGAGCAGGGATTGAAGTGAAACAAAATAAGAGAGGTTGTCCATAGCCAACCCGGCGCCGGTCCAAAATGAAGGACCCGGTGACTGCTCAAATCTGGCTAGGTGTTATCTTAGACAGAATCGAGCCGGTACTGGCTCCGGCACCGTGGGCTAGAGTCAGCGCCGGCCCTACTTTGGTCAATCCCGACTTTTTGCTATTTTCGTATTTTAAGCCTTTTATGTAACACCCCACTACCTAGGACCGACAGGGCTAGGGATGTCGCCCTATCCAAAGGATAAGAGGTCTTTATAACTAGGTCACACAATCAAAATAACAGAATAAAAACAATACTTTAAACTTAAAATTTATTACAATCCAAGAATTTAAAGACAAATTCATAATAAAAATTATCCACTCTCAATTCCCAAAGCATTACATAAAATAAATATCAGAAAAAAAAATCTTCCAAGGCAGGCAACAACTAGCTACTCATCCCCACAGTAGGATCGACCTAAAATCATGGTAAAAAGGGTGATGAGATAAAAATTTCAGTAAGTCCGTGTGTGCTTTGAGTATCTAGTGAAAGCAGTTCATGAATGCAAAGTGTAAAATCTTCGTAAAAGAAATACTGGCAAGCATTAAACAATAGTCAAAATCAAGAATGGTGTTTTGGCTTTTCCAACCATACATGTTCAATAAAATCAACCACTCAAAAGGGTGGTCACAGGTTACCACACGTTGAGCCCCATAACCAGTCAGAATGCCACACTTTGTGCAGACTGACAAAAAGTAGGTGATCGGCCTACCAGGCAAGATACTCCTCCTTCTCTATACCCAAATAAAACCAGTTGTCCATTCCGGCAACACACAGTCCACTTGATTGAAAACTGCTAGCTCGGACCGGCACGACCTACTGGACTGACATCCTATCCGGGAAGGACTTACCCCTCAGAGGTGGCCACCTACTGAGAGACTTACCCTAACCCTCTAAAGACTAGTCCTAGCAGTCCGCCCTTATGAGTACTCAACGCAACTTATCCCACTTGGGAAAGATGAAATAAACATAGCTCCACTTTAAAACGGCAATTAAGGATTTCCAAAGTTTGAGACAAAGTTGGTTTTAGAAAGGGTTTTGAGTTTGGGTGAAACTGCTTATTGATTTTCAAATAATTTGTTTGCTTGAAATGAGAAAGGAAATAATCCTCAATTGCCTTTACAGAAATGAGTGACCACGCACTCCACAACTGGCTTGCCATAGAACCATTTTGCATCAGTTAGGTTTTATGCAAGAGCTTACCTGATCCTTAGCTTGAGATAAAATAAAAGTCTTCAACAGCTAACCTAACCCCGCCTGGGGTAAATATAAACCATAATCAAACTCAAGCCAAAATCCACTTTCACAAATAAAACTAGCTTAACATACTACAACCATGATCCTAGTGTCCTAAGCTTTAAGGCCCGATAATAAATAAAAAAGGTTTATAAGCTAAGTCTAGTTTGATATTAAAGTAATTAGGGTTTTGGGAAATAGGTATTATTAAGTTGAAGGTTTAAATCTTGCTAAAAATAAATTAGAGTTTATTTGATGAAGAGTCCTAGGTGGTATTTGGTAAAATAATGATTTATTAATAATTAACTGTTAGAAAATAATTGATAACTAAAATTAATTGCAAGTAAATTTTAATAGTTTTTTTATTAAAAGATAATAATTGAAGGATTATAAATTTTAATGGTATTTATGAATATAAGACTCACAAAATTAATATTTACTTATTATGATTATTTATATAAAAGGCTTTATTTGATTTTATTATTATATATAATATCTATATATTTTATTTCTGTAATAAAAGCTATCATTCATTTGACTAAAGTATCACCATTTTATGTAAAAGACTAAATCCACATTTTCTAGGGTTTCGAGATCCACAAGCAAAAATTATCATATTAATCATTTTATTAATGAAATAAAATTAGCTTAGAGACAACTAGATCATGATCATATTTCCATTGCTAACCACAATCATGAACATACACTCCACTTCAATTCATCAAGTCATCCAAATCATGATTAAAGGCATAGATCTAAATTTACCAAGACATGATCCAACATCTACTAGCATAAACATATTCATGGCTTTAACATTCATACATGAATATAAATCCTATTCACCAAAGGTGATATAATCTCTAACATGCTTGATCACATATACCACTTAGGACATGGAGACATGCATTAAACCCTAAAAACACTATACAATCAACCAAGACAATTAACTCATGCATCAATCCCATCTCCATCATATACACACATTTATTCATGCTTCAATCTCAACTCATCACAACAATACATGCTTAAATCCTAATCATAATCCATCTCCTTCCAATATCATCCTAGAGACATGAATCTACAATTTAAAGAGAGGGTTGAAGAGGCTTACTTGTTTGATGAGTACCTTGGAGAAGTTTCGAATGGATCTCGACTCCTAGGAGACTAGATCCGTCCAAGAGAGATGAAGAAAATATGGCCATTGTTGAAGGAATCATTCGGCCAAGAGAGAGAGAGAGAGAGAGAGAGAGAGAAGAAGAAGAAGAGACTCCATTAGTATGATTTTACACATATATATTCATTAGAGGTTGAAGATTAATGAAGATGAAGTTGATTAAACAAGCTTACCTTGAAGGTGTTCTTGAGTCTTATAAAAATACTGGTTTTTTATCCAAGAGAGAGAGTTGGATTTTGGGGTTTGATGCTAAAAGTGGTATGAATGGATTCACAGAAGGGAGTAGTTGAAATCTGGAATTTTTTTGATGAAGATTGAAGTGGTTTTGGTGGCTTTAGGCGAGAGAAAGTGAGTAGGTGTTCTAGGTGTTCTTGAAGGTTGAAGAGAATAGAGAGGATTTGATTGAAGCTAGCCGAAATTCTGTGGAATTGGAGTGGTCGAATTGTTTGAGGGGTTTTGGCAATTGAATTTCTAGTTTGATAAGAAAAGGAAAGGCTAGTTGTTTGAAATCCTAAAAGAATATTTTAGGAGATCAAATTTGGAAACAAAATATGGCAAGAAGATCTTTGATCAATGGAGAGCTTTTTGGAAGCTGTAATGGCTGACTGTTGGCTAGAGATTCTGCTAGAATGAAAGCTGTTTGAAGAAGCTTAATGGTGGCCAAAAAGAGGGAGTACAGTGGTGAAGGAAGGTCTGGTTGTTTAAGGGATGTTTTATGGAAGTTTACTACACATGTTTGCTGAAATTTTGGTCTTCAATCAATGGCTTGATTGGAGTAATTGTTGGAGATATTTTAGGGGCAGCCATGACTGGTTTTTCGAGTAGAAAGTTGGGGAAGATGATGGAGCTCACAGTTCATGGCTGTTCAAGAGAAGTTTGTACAGAAAAATGAGGGAGTTTCGATCAGGGCTGGAAAAGGAAACAAAGCTGGAAAAATTCTGTACAGGATTTCGCAAGTTGCTAGAATTTTCTAGGCAGCCTTTGCTGCCATTTTCCAGTCAGTTTGCAGACGATTTGAAGGGGCATTCAGAGGTCTTTCAAGGCTGGTTTCTAGCCTTTTTTATGGAGGAAAAACGTGGCTAAGGTGCTGGTGAAAAACTGGAAGAAAACAGCTTGGTTCAAGCTCACCTAAGCTGCGAATTTGCCCAGAAAATTTTTTGGTTTGCACAGCATTTGTGTGAAACCCCACCTAAAACCAACCCTAGAGTAAGGGGGTCGGGAATGCATATCATATTATTTTGCATGAATATATATGTTTTTGAATGATTTTATGTGCTTTAGAATCGTGCATTATAGGTTTAAATGCTTCGTTATACTTATTGAGTAGGAGGGGTAAAATGGTAATTTAGCTTGAGGTCAGAATAGGAAGATAACTTGAGGAGTAGATAAGAAAAATATGTGGGTGAGAAAATAAGAACAAGAGTTATTGTGGTATAGTGGTTAGAGCTTTGGAATTAATCTCTAAGGTCATGAGTTCAAATCCCATCATTTAAGCTTTTATCATGATTATCTTAATTAAGTTTGAATTTTTGTTTTCTTGCATTCCATGAAAATAGGAATGATTGTCTTAAGGGAGACATGAAGAGAATGTCATAATCTTATCCTCATGTCCTAAAAGAATTCTAGAAGAATTCTTGTCCAATTTATTACCTCTAGCTTTGCCCTAGCAATTTCATAATTCAAATGAACTAAAATCCATTAAATCTTTTTCTTTGAATTCCAAAAAATTATGTGATAATTTCTTCCCCTTGAATTTCGAAAATCAGCTTTGGGGAAGGGAGGTTGACTGAAAATTAGGAGGGAAAATAGGAAGGGTTCCAAGAGAAAATCAATCACCATGGAAGGACCTTCAAATCTATCTTCATGATGTTCATGCTTTAGTAGTAAGAAATCTGGAAATTTTCCAGATTTGTTGCAGACCTTTTCTTCGAAAATTCAGGCCATAAACCCATTCAATTGCTGCCAAGAAAATGGTCATTTCAAGTGGCTTGGAAGCTGGAAAAATTGTGCAATTTTCGGACTGCACAAAACAGCACCAAACCAGCAAAATTTTCTGGGCAATTCGCAGCTCTTCATCAAGGAAATGAAGCTGTTTTTAGTTCATCTTCAAGCCAGCAAACTCCTCTGTATTTGTCCAGAAATGAGGCTGAAAAACCACCCTTGGAAGACCCTCAAACATCCCTGAAGAACCTCTGAAAAACCGAGCCAAGAGGGTGCGAAAATCCTGCACCAAAATTCTGCAATTTTCGGAAAGCCATGAACACTTGAGACCAAAATTTTCCAGCCTTGTTCCTTTCTAGCCTAACACCGAAAATCATCTTCAATCTCTGTAGAATTGAGCCTTGCTTAGCTATACACTGATCACCATTAAACCCACACTTACCTTGAAGCATAAGGACTCCATAGCTACACCACAAAACACTCCTAAGATCACTCCATTCAAACTCCATTTGAACTTCAAATAATTTCAGCATTTCACTCCCATAAATCACTCTTGCATTAAGCTGAATTAACCAGAATTTCCTCTGACTTTAAGGACTGAATTTCGGCCAGCCTTGCGCAACATTAAACCTCAGTCATTTCAGCAAGACAACCTTGATTCAGCCGACACCATTAAAGTCCATAGACATCTCTCTTGATCAAACACCATAGCTGATCTTTTACCATAAACATCTCCACCATTTCCTCTATTTAAATTTCAAATAAAATCTGATTTCTCTCTCTCACAAAGCTGAAAACCGAAACCCTCAATCACACCCTACCATTCGGCCAGCCTTCTAGCAGAAATCGTGCAGCACTTCTTCTAATTTCTCTCCATTTTCACCTAAAACACCAAGAACACCAAGAACACACACTAAACTTCTTCAAGTCTAAACCTACTCTAAACACCTCCAATCACTCTCAAATACTCCAGATCATCTCTACTTAATCCCTAGACTTCATTTCTGCCATTTATAACACGAAATCTCGCAAACAAGAATTTTCAACCGGATCAAAAATCAGTTTTTCTTGAAGACCTCAAGAACATCAACAAGGTAAAACAAGAACAACCTTCTTGTTCATCTTCTTCCATTCAATTCTTAATACACCTATCTAATGCTCTCTCTCTCTCTCTCTCTCTCTCTCTCTCTCTCTCTCTCTCTCTCTCTCTTCTAACCGAAATGGTTGATCAAACCATCAACCATGGATGTTGTTTCGTTGGACCATTCAAGTCATTCCATCGCGCGTGGACCTTCTTTTGTCTTCATCAAAGGACTTGACAATCAAGTATGCATTCTTAAATTTCTCTTATTAAATTCTGAAATCATGTCTCCTAGATGATGATAGAGAAATGGAATATGATTGGGAGATTGAGTATATGCATGTGGATTAGGGGGATGAAGTTATGACATGATGATGGTTGTATTTGACTAGGATGTATGTGTTTTCCTTTCGAATCAATATATGTTCTTCATGCTTGATGAATTTAATGGATGTTGAAGCATGATTAGATATTATGACACCAAAGGTGATTAGGCTTTTATGATCTTATTTTCCATGGAAACCATGATTGATGATTATGCTTAGTAGGATTTTTGGCCATGTGATAGTATGAGATAGTTCAAGTGTTTGTTCATGAATAGATTAATTTCTTGTTTGATGATGGAGAATGGGATCATGAATCTATTCTAGCAATAGGAAGACCATGATGTAAGATTATTTTCTTGTTAATTCTAAGTTATATTCATCAACAAATTTTATTACATGAATTAAAATTACTACTATATTTTTCTTCAAAAATTCGAAACACTAGGGGATTTGGATTAGAATATTAAATCAAACTATTAATATTTTTATTAAACGAAAATTTAAAATAATTTATTAATAAATTTTAATTATTATTAATTATTTATTATCTCTTCGAAATTAATTAAAAATTATTATTTAATTTATTATTTATTTATAATAAAGCTATTTTTAAATTACCATTTCTTAATATTAAATAAGACTTAATAATATTTAAAATTCAAACCTTGGTTTATTTATTAATAATAACACTCAAGAATTATTATTTGAGTCTATAATTTATTAACAATTATTTTAGAACCCCTAGTTATTTCAACCTATCAAACTAGACTTATTTTATAAAGTTCTTCAGCATCTAGCCTTAAAGCTTAGGACATTAAGGTCATGGTTAGACATGGTTGTCACTAGATGAGCTAAGAATTATTTATGTAAGGCAGGTATAGCTTGAATGTGACCTTATGTTTTGTGTTTACTCCAGGCAGGGGTTAGGTCAGCCTTGGAAGACTTTTGAGTAGAGCAAGCAAAGAAGCAAGTAAGCTCCTGCACGAAGTTTTGTAAAGACCAAAAGTTATTGTGGCAAGCAAATGCAATGTATATGGACATTATTTGTAAAGGCAATTAAGGACTATTTTTCCTTTTTATTTCAGTCAAACAAATCATTTGGAAATTGAACAAGCAGTTTTACACAAATCTAAATTTTTTCTAAAATCCAACTTGACTAGACTTTTGGAAACCCTTAATTGCTATTTCCAAATAAAGCAAAGCTCGATCAATTTTCTCCCAAGTGGAACAATCAACGTTGAGTACTCAATAAGGGTAGACCACAAGGACTAGTCTTTGAAGGGTTAGGGTAAGTCTCTCAGTAGGTGGCCACCTCTGAGGGGTGAGTCCTTCCTGGATAGGACGCCAGTCCAGTAGGTCATGCCGGTCCGAGCTAGCAAGTTTCAGTCATGTGGACTGTGTATTTTCGGAGTGGACAACCGGTAAGTTTGGGTGTAGAGATGGAGGAGTATCTCACCCGGTAGGCCGTACACCTACCTTTTGTCAGCATTGCACAAAGTGTGGCATTCTGACTGTTATTGGTCATGGGGCCCAACGTGTGGTAACCCATGGCTACCCATTTGAGTGGTTGTATTTATTGTGCACATGTATGATTTGAAAAGTGAAACACCACTCTTTATTTTCAACACTTATTTATTGCTTGCCAGCAATTTTCCTTATGAAACTTTTACAACTTGCATACATGCATTATTCTATCTGAAACACTCAAAGCACACGCGGGCTTACTGAGATTTTTATCTCACCACCTTTTATGCCATATTTCCAGGAAGATCCTGCTGTGGAGATCATTAGCTAGAATGTTGCTTTGCTTGAAGACTCTTGTTATTTACTTTAAGTATTGTTTGAGAGATTGTTGCAAACAATTTATTTTGGATTTGTGCCAGTATTTATCTTTTGGGTTGTAATAAATTTAATTTTAAAGTCTTTTGTATTATTCTATTTTCATGCAACCTAGTTATAAAGACCCCTTGTCCTTTGGACGGGGCGACATCCCCGGCCCTGATGGGCCTAGGTAGTAGGGTGTTACAATTTGTGTAGTCCGAATTTGGCCATAAAATTTCTGATTTCAAGCTGGTCAAGAGAGCTATTTTTCTGGCAGCATTTGGGAGGGGATGATGGGTTAAAATTTCGACACCTTGAATGCACAAGAAGTTGGAAAAATTCCAGATTACTTCATGAAGAAAATGAACATAGCTAGAGTGGGGTTTTGAAGGTTCAACCATGGAGTTTAATCTCTTGGGAACCTTCCCCAACTCCTACCCATTTTCGGTCCATAAGATGTCTTACACTTAGACATTTTTGAACCTTCAAAGCCATAGCGCTTTACCGAAATTTTCTCGAATGAAATTGGCTAGAACAAATTGACCAACCTAATGAATTGAAGAGTAGGAAAAACTAAGGATCAAGAAGGGTATGAATTCTCTTAGAAATTTTTGTAGGGCACAAGAGTAGGATTAGACTACTCCTATCATGTCTCCCTAGGACAACACCTCTACTCTTCTCTAGAGTACACAAGGCCGAAAATACAACCTTCCCAAACAACAACAACAACAACAACAACAACAACAACAACAACAACAACAACAATAATAATAATAATAATAATAATAATAATAATAATAATGCTAAAGCTCCAATGATAGAATTTGAACCCAAGACCTCAAGGATTTATTCCAAAGCTCTAACTACTAAACCACAACAACTCTTGTTCTTATTTTCTCTCCAAAATATTTTTCCTATTTAATCCTCAAGCTATCTCCCTATTTTCACCTTAAGAAAAAATTACCATTTTGCCCTTCTTACTCAATAAACATAATTAAGCTCTCGAGACTATAAAACACAAATCCAAAGCACATAAAATCATATAAAAATATATTTAAACATGCAAATAAATATGATATGCATCCCAACTCCCTTACTCTAAGGTTGGTTTTGACTGGGGTTTCACATTTTACACTTGTAATTTAATTTTCATGACTTTAATTATGGTTTTACCTATTTTAAGTCATGTAATAGGGCCTCAAAACTAGTATTAAGGCCATTTAATTGTTAGGATTAGTTTTCAAATTAATTTTAGGCAAGGCATATATATATATATATATATATATATATATATATTCTATTATAACTCTTGTAAACACAATTTTTTATATTTTGAATAAAGAAATCTTTTTTTAACTCTTGTTCTCCCTAGAGAGAGCTTTTGAGGATGATCCTCTTGTGCGATTCCTAAATCAATCAAAACTATTCTTAGGCTTTAGTCCAACCTAAGAATCCAGTCTCTAATCTTCTTAGGATAGATCATTATTCTTTCTAAAGTGGGTCTTAGATTCCTAGCTAATCTAGGATTCTTTTAGGAGTTCAATTGGTTACCTAAATCTTCTTAACTCATTTGTTCTTGATCCTTCTTAGGTTATGGGTGTTTGGGTGTTGATTTAGTTAGCTTAGTTCATTATATTTTGGCTTCTAGGTAGCTAGTTTACCTAAGATTCTAGTCTTGAATTTGGTCTCTTGACTTTGAGCTTCAAATTTCAAAATCGATGCTTCTCAAAATCATATCAAAGAGTTTGGTTTTAGAGCAAACTTGTGTTGATTCTAATTAACACAGCTTTCTTTGGGCAAACGTACAGTCTCTTCAAGCATTTGTGAAATTTTTCAGATTTTCGTCACTTTATTAGGTGCTATTTTTGAATGCTTGGAACTCAAAATTATGCCATGAACTTGATGCTAAATTGATGTTATATGTTGGTATGATATTTGAGGAATCATTTGGCATGAATATTTATGGATTTTGAGATCAAACAAGTGGGAAAATATTGCTACAACCTCTTAATCTCGTAACTATTTTTCTTGCTATTTTTAAAGTCAAGAACTTCTAATTGTGTCATGGGCTTGTTCTGAAATTGAGGCTACAGGTTTGGTTAATCATTAGGAAGTTATTTGAGGTTTAAAATTGCAGAAATTTTAAGGTTTCTCGGGTGTTTTTGCTGCAAAATTCTGAACACAAGAAAATCCTGTAACTCATGTTCATGCTAATTTTGGGAGCCATAGTACTGAAATTTTTGCTCTATTCATGTTTTGAAATTGTTCTTTAATGTTAGTATAACCATTGGGGATTGATTTTTATTGTGAATTTTGAGTTTTGGGGCTGTTATATGGAAGAAAATTTTGGAGTAGCTTAAGTTACGAGCTTACATACAAGGTGTTTAATATGTTGTTTCTATGACTTGTGATTGTGCAAACATGACTAGAAAATGCTTCCTATAATTAATTCCTATGATTTTCTTGCTTAGTAACTTGTTTTGAGTAAGAATTATCCTTTTGTTACTAGTAGAAAATTGTTGGTCAATGTGTTCTATGCTATAGTTTGGGAAAATTGTTGGTGCTATTATTGCCTTAAGTGAGTTAATTGTTCATCAAAATTACATCCTTAGGGTTGCAATAGCATCCTAACAATTAAAATCCTTCATTTGAGTAGTTGCCAATTAAGTGTTTGATGAAATGCCTAACTGACTTTACAATTCATTGTATGAGTTCTTAGCTTGTATCTTCCATTTCTAATTGACTTCATTAATTTATTTTATATTATTGGTGGGTTGAATACTTGGTGTTAAATCTTCTTGAGATATTTGGAAGTGATTTGAACTTATCTATTTTTGAAACCTTGTTGTTTTTGCTTAGTGAGTACCTTCATAAATCACTCTTGAAATCTTGAGTTTGTTGAGCCTTAATTATTTGAAATTCTTGCTTGAACTTGCCTTGTTCTTTGGTAATCATCAAGTTTTGAATTCAATTCCCCTAAGACTCCTAGTTGATTATCCTTAGAAGGTTGTCTTGACTTGCCTAGTTGGACTAATTCCTAAACAATTTGGGAGGTTGTTTTGGGATAGAATCTTTGAGGATTTGAGTGTTGAAAGAAAAAGGAAAGAAGGTGAGCTCATTATGATAAAAGCCAAGAATAGTGTAAACGCGAGTGAAGAGTAGCCACTAAAAATTGAGTGTAAACACATTAGGGAGTGAAGTGAGGAATTTTCTTCTACTTCTATCCAAAATTTGTAAGTTGAAACTCTTTTGCAATATACACTATGGCTTGTTGGAATGAAAGTGGACAATATGATTGTTATTAGGAGCTTTGTTCAACTACAAGTAAATATGGTAGGAATGATGAATATGATTGGAGACATGATGGGGATGAATCTGTGGGTATAAATTATTGGAATGATAGAGTTTGTGTTGGAGGACCACAAAACATTCAAAGAGTGGTATGCCAAAAGAAAATGAGCGTAGGTGTTTGTATGAAAGTCTAAAAGTATCTAAACTAAGGGAAACGTGTTCATCGCAAAATTCTTCCAAGAGTTGTTTCAGAAGAAAGCCAAATTATGTTTGTTCTACTTATTGGGATTATAGCTATGACACATGTAATTGTCTAAGAAAGGAAAGTCAAGAAAGTAGGGATAAGTTACAAAGAAGGAATGAGGATGTGGAGAATAGGGAGTTAAAGTACAATGAAAATTTGATACCTTTGTTCCTTGGGAAGAGAGATTTGAAGGAGTACTATGAATGGGAAGGAAGAATGGAAAATTTGATTAAATGCTTTGAGGGCAGTGAAAGAAATAAGGTGAGCTGTGCACTAAGAGATTTCTCCAAAAATGATTTCAAATGGTGGGAGCAAATAAATGCACAAAGAAAGTGAAGTAGGTATCAAAATATGGTTTCTTGGGAAGAGATGAAAGATTTGATGAGGGAACTGTTTGAACCTGATGAGTGCAAAATATGTGGAAGTTTTGCTCACATATCCTCTAATTGTCCAAGAAGTTCTAAGCATAGTAAGGAAGGTACAATGCAAAATTTTACAAAAAAAGGAATGAGGAGAAAACAAAATTATGTTTGCTCTACTTGTTGGGGATATGGTTGTTGTATATGTGATTGCCCAAGATTAAATTATCAAGGAAGAAGTTTTGAATAGGAACAGGATAGTTCAATTCCTTGTGAGCATTGTAGTGGCTATGGGCATAAATCATTTGATTATCATTGGATGTTTTCTAAGGAGCAAAGTGAGTTTCATAAATTTGAGAAACAAAGAGTTAGGCTTGAAACCAAAGTGGCCAAGAAAAATATTGTAGTTATTGAGGAGCCAAGAAGGGCAAGAAATGAAGAAAAAGTTGAGAGGGTTGAGCAAAATGAATTACATGACTTTGAGACAGAGGAGAAGCTAGAAAATGAGGTCAAATGCCAAGGAATGCTCAATCAAATTGATAAAGTCGTGCATAAAGAAGTTGAGAAAAATGTTGATGAGATTGATGAGGAGCTTAGTGATAATGAAGAAAAAGAAATGGATCTATTAAGATCAACAAATAGGGTGACTAAGGAGTTCTATAATATCTTATTCTTTCTAAATGAAGAGTTACATCCATTAGAAGTGTTAGAGGAGAATGAGCAAGAAGAAATTGGGCAAAATAGTATAGAATTTGTTGAAGACCCAAAGAATTCAAGGATTGAGGTAGAGAATGAGCAAATGCATACTATTTATTAAGGTCCCAAAGGTACTTCAAGTACTTATGAAGTGGAAGAAAAAAAAAAAGAGTTGTCTAAAAGTTGTGAAAGAGCAAATGAGAACATATGAAGCATCTAGTTCAACTTCACAAAATGACACCAAATCGTAAGGAGGAGATAGAGTAGATGGAAGAAATAGGGATACTGTGAAACCCCAGTCGAAACCAACCTTAGAGTAAGGGGGGTTTGGTTGCATAGCATATTTATTTGCATGTTTAAATATATTTTTGTATAATATTATGTGCTTTGGATTTGTGTTTTATAGTCTTGAGGGCTTGATTATGTTTATTGAGTAAGAAGGGCAAAATGGTCATTTTTGCTTGAGGTGAAAATAGGGAGATAGCTTGAGGATTAAATAGGAAAAATATTTGGGAGAGAAAATAAGAACAAGAGTTGTTGTGGTTTAGTGGTTAAAGCCTAGGAATTAATTCTTGAGGTCTTGGGTTCGAATTCCATCATAGGAGCTTTAACTTGATTAAATTTTATTTTTGCTTAGGGAGAAATAGTTTTGGCCTTATGAGCCGAGAGTAAGGTAGTGATGATGTCCTAAGAGAGACATGTTAGGAGTAACCTCATTCTACTCCCTTGCCCTACTCGAATTTCTTAAAGGGAATTCATTTTCTCTTGATCCTTAATTTTCCTCAATTTTCAACTCCTTGGTTTGATCAAGATGTTCTATCCATTTTCTTTCCAGAAATTTCAGTAAAATGCTGTGATTTGTGAGATCAAAATGTCCTAGTAAAAGGCTTCTCATGGTCTAAAAAATGCGGAAGAATGGTAGGAAATTTCAAAGGGAAAAATCCCTATAGTAAGCTTGCTGAAATTTCACTCTAGACTAGTTCATCTTACTTCTTAGAATGAGCTGAAATTTTTCAGCTTGTTGTACCTTCAAATTGTCGAGCTTCTTAGATGACTTTCCCTCCCAAATGCTGCCAGAAAAATGGCCTTAAGATCAGTTTGAAACATGAATTATTTCTGCCATTTTCGGGCTGCACAAAGGCTGTGAAAAACCAGTGAAAATTCTGGGCAAAATCGCTACTTTGGAGGTCCAAAACCAAGCTGATTTCTTCCAGATTTTGTCCAGTACCTTAGCCATGTTTTTCCTCCATAAACAAGGCTGGAAACCAGCCTTGAATACCCCAAAAATCCCCCTTCAAGCTGTCTACAAATTGGCTGGAAGTGGCAGCCGAAAATCTGCCCAGAAATTTATGTTCAGCAAAATTCTGGGCAGTCCAAACTTCCAGCTTTGTTTCCTATTTTTCTTCCAGCCGAAACACCAGTCCTAATCTGTCAAAACCTTCCTTAAACCTCCAGTAACAGAGCTCCATTGTTTCCCTCAAGATTCTAGACGAAAGGCAGCAATGGCTGTCCGAAAATCTCTCCAACAAATCCCTGCAATTTAGCTTGATTGGTTTCCAAAATTCCAGCCATCCTTGTTTAGCAACCTTCCATAAAATCTTACTCAATTGACTAGACATCTTCTTCACCATTAAGCACCCTACTTTCGGCCACCATAAGCTTCCATAAACCAGAATTAATCCCACCGAAATTCTGCTCAAATAGTCAGCCATTGCAGACTTCCAAAGCTGTCCAACAATCAAGATATTCTTGGAATATTTAGTTTCCAAATTCACTTCCTAAAAATATTCTTCAAAGATTGTAACAACTAACCTTTCCTTTTCCCTTCCAAATCAAAGAAACAACTCCCTAAACCCTACGAAAATTCGGCAGTCCTATCTCTCACAGAAATTCGGCAGCTACACACTACAATCTCTCGAAATCTCTCAAGCTCCAAGAACACACACACTACACCAAGAACACCTACCTCTTCCCTACACTTAATACCCCTCCAAACCATCTCAAATCCTCTCAAAAACTTCCAGATTTGATCTACTCACTGCTGTGAGTCCAACAACACCATTATTAACATCAAACTCCTCAAAACATCTTGCTACTTTGGATCAAAAGCAGAAATTTCTGTGAAGGACAAGAACATCTTCAAGGTAAATTTACTCTATCAACTTCATCTTCTCCAAACATGATCTCTAGTGAGAACCTATGTGAATAAACATACTAATGATATCTTCTTCTTGTCTCTCTCTCTCTGTCTCTCACGGCCGAAACTCCTCTCCCTTGGCCGGATGACTTCTTCTCCATAAATCATGCTCTCGCCATCTCCCATGGACAAAGTTAGACATCTAGGAGTTGAGATCTACTCTAATCTCCTTCAAGGCGTTCATCAACCAAGTAAGTACCATCAACCCTTCTTTTAAACTCTAGAAGCATGTCTCTAGGGTGATATTGATAATAGGTGGATGGTGATAGGATTGGAGTATATATATATATTGTTGAGATTGAAGTATGAATATATGTATGTTTGTGAAGGAGATGGGACTTATGCATGGAAGGATTATCTTGGTTGATTGCATGTTGATTTGAGGTTTGATGCATGTCATATGTAGTATTTGTGATGAAGTATGCTAGAGGTTATGTCACCTTTGTTGAATGGGATTTATATTCATGTTGGATTATTAAAGCCATGATCATATTTATGCTAGTAGGGGTTAGATCATGTTTTGATAAATTGAGATCTATGCTTGTATGCATGATTTGGATGATTTGATGAATTGAAAGGTTATATATGTTCATGATTGTGGTTAGCTATAGAAATATGATCATGATCTAGTTGTCCCTAAGATAAATTTTATTTCATTAATAAAATATTTAATAATATGATTTTTCTAGTAAAATTTTGAAAACCATGGAAAAATGTGGATTTGGTCTTTTAGATAAAATAGTGATATTTTAGACAAATAAATAATAGTTTTTGCTAGAAAAATATAATATGTATATATATATATATATATATATATTATTTAAAATGATAAAATCAATTAAAGCCTATTATGGAAGTAATTATCATTAATAAAATATTTATTACTAAAAATTTAATTATTATCTTTTAATCAAAACCCATTAAGGATTTGCTTATTATTTTTCAAGCAAGACTCATTAAATTTATTTTCAACAAATTTTAGCTATCAATTATTTTCTAACAACTAAATTATTAATAAACCATTATTTTACCTAATACCACCTTGGACACTTTTTCAAATAAACCATAATTTATTTTTAGCAAGATTTAAACCTTCAACTTTTTGTACCTATTTCCCAAACTCTAGTTATTTTAATATCAAACTAGATTTATTTTATAAACCCTTTTTATTTATTATTGAGCCTTAAAGCTTGGGACACTAGGGATATGATTGTAGTAAGTTGAGTTAGTTTTATTTGAGAAGGTGAGTCTTTGGCTTGAGTTTGATTGTGGTTTGTATTTACCCTATGCAGGCTTAGGTCAGCTGTTGGAGACCTTTGTTGTGGGCAAGGATTAGGTAAGCTCCTGCATAAAACCTATTTGATGAATAAATGATCTTTATGGCAAGCCAAATGTAGAGTGCATGGTCACTCATTTTTGTAAAGGCAATTGAGGATTATTTCCGTTCTCATTTTAGACAAACAAATTATTTGCAAATCAATAAGCAGATTTACTCAAAACTCAAAACTCGAAACTTTTTCTAAAACTGATTTTGACAAAGACTTTGGAAATCCTTAATTGTCATTTTCAAGTGGAACTGTGTTTTGTTCATTTTCTTCCCAAGTGGGATATGTTACGTTGAGTACTCAATGGGGGTAGACTGGTAGTACTAGTTTTGAAGAGCAAGAGTGAGTCTTCTGGTAGGAGGCCTCTTCCAGAAGATGAACTCAACTTAGAGAAACGTCAGTACTACTTAGTCATGCCGGTCCGAGCTAGTAGTTTTTATTTCCGTCAAGTGACTGTGTTTTGCCAGAATGGACACCCGGTTGTTGTTTGGGTATAGAGAAGGAGGAGTATCTTG
The DNA here is from genome assembly GCA_026120185.1 of Voacanga thouarsii. Classification (NCBI taxonomy): domain Eukaryota; kingdom Viridiplantae; phylum Streptophyta; class Magnoliopsida; order Gentianales; family Apocynaceae; genus Voacanga; species Voacanga thouarsii. The sequence continues at coordinate 2,837,091 of JANUWF010003370.1, forward strand.
CCCAGTAGGCCGATCACCTACCTTTAGTCAGTTTGCACAATGTGTCGGCATTCTGACCGGTAGTATGCACAAAGTGTCGGCATACTGACCATTCGGTTATGGGGCCCAGCCTGTGGTAACCCATAATCCTTTCTTTCGAGTGGTTGATCTTATAAATTATGTATGGCTGGAAAAGCCAAAACGCCACTCTTACTTTTGACTAATGTTTATTGCTTGCCAATATTTCTCTTATAAGGTTTTTATACTCTGCATCCACGAACTATTTCCACTGAACACCCAAAGCACACACGGACTTACTAAGATTTCTGTCTCATCACCTTTTTACCATGATTTTAGGCCGATCCTGCTGTGGGGATGAGTAGCTAGTGTTATCTGCCTTGGAAGAGAATGTTGTCTTTTATTTTTATGTATTACTTTGGGGAGTTGAGAGTGGATGATTTTATTTATGGATTTATTTTTCTTTTGGGAATTCATGGTTTTATTCATGGATTTATTCTTGGGTTGTAATAAATTTTAAGTTAAATTATTATTTTTATTTCGCTATTTTAATTGTGTGACCTAGTTATAAAGACCCATTGTCCTTTGGATGGGGCGACATCCCTGGCCCTGGCGGGCCTAGGTAGCGGAGTGTTACAAGTGGTATCAGAGACTAAGTTTAGGCAATCAGTCGATTTTCTGGATTTCTATTCCTTAAGTATTTTGATCTGGTTCTAACCCTTGTGTTTTGTTTATAGGATGGTCAAGAGAGTTGCATCGGCTGTTAGAGATTGGCCCACTGGTTGCGGGAATCCACTTGCCTCATTACCTGTAGCAGATCCACCCTCGCCTGATTCGGAGACAGAGTCTGAGGGAGGTTGGCTTTTGAGTGAGGATTAGATTGAGCATGAGCCGCCTATGCTAGATAACCCGATTGTTGAGGCAGAGATGGAGGTTGATGGGGGCATAGGTGAGTACGATGGGGATGATGAGGGTGAGGTAGATGAGCTTGTTAGTGAGGGTGAGGGAGATGAAAAGATGGCTGAGCTGAGTGAAGGGGAGGCAGATGAGTTTGGGGATGAGGGTGATGATGAGAGTGAGGAAGAGATAGATGGGATAGAGGAGGAGGATGAGGATGCGATGGAGGCTCCCCGAACCTCAAAGATAGGTGAGTTTGATAGGACTTTTACTTGCTATGACCTCAAGGAGTCCAGTGATGAGGGTTATAGGCTGAGGGATGGATTTACCCTGGCATTAAGAGAACTTAGGCAGCCTGCTTTGGGAATGGAAGATAAGGGGAAAGGGAAGCTAGAAGAGGGACCTAAGAGGAGTGGACTTCGATATGGACTAGGTGTAGATGCTAAGTTAAGGAGAGAGGGATTGTTTGACCTGTACGACACGGAAGATGAGGGGCCTGCACCTAAGGGTGCTATTAGATTAGCTTTAGATGAGTTTTATGAGGCAATTATGAGATCTAAGAGGGGCAATGAGGGTGATTTAGGTCAGCCAAGTGAGAGTGTGGGTTTTCCGAGGGGTTATATGGGAAAACCCGATAGCTCCGTGGGGTGGCTCGTGGAACCAGCCTCTGGCGATCCAGATGCCTCTACTGACTCTAGCGGCGAGTAGAGTGTAGAAGATTAGCAATATTTGCTCTTTCTCCCTCTTTTAGGATTTGCATTCTTTTGTTCATTTATTCATTTCAAAGAAGCATATTGCTTGTAGGGTTCGATTATTTTGCTGAATAAAAGGGTATCGCGTGTGATAACCCTTCTTTATGAAAGTATTATTTTTTATGAGAAACATGAGTTTATTTATTGTTTGGTTTTCCCCTAAATAATAATAACATCAAATTTTCTTTCAATATATATATATTTGCATCTGATTTTCTTTTACATAAACCTGAATGTGAATGCATGCTCAAAATGTTTTAAACTTAAATGCATACACTCATCATCTGGGTATGGTTTAGAATGGCACCCAAGCGCCGTGCAGCTTCAACAAGCAGAATGGTTCCGGGAGCTGATCAAGTGGCACTGGAAGTCGAGACAGCCCAGAAGCAAACATCCCACCGGGGTGAAGGGAGTGGTCCGAATAAGGGATCGGGGTCTAAAGTTCCAATTGATGTGTCATTGGGCCAGGCATGCAGTAAGAAGGCCGGAATTCTGCAGATTCCGACCGAGCGAAGGTACCCTAAGCAAGAAGACGAGTTCCAGACATTAAAGCAGGGGAATATAACAGTAACTCAATACGCTACTCGACTCACTCACTTATCCAAGTACTGTCAACGGCTAATAGATTCAGAGCAAAATTGTACTCGGCAGTTTATGAAGGGATTGAGATAGGAACTTAGAAGGGTATTGGCACCATCCTCACCAACGACTTATGTTGCAACGGTGGAAGCCACAACTCGTACCGAGAATGAAGATAAAGGTAGAGTAGATAGCAAAGCATCGAACTTATCTGAGCGTGTTACTCCTAAGAGGCCTGCAGGGCAGCAACACGAAAATAAAGGAAAACAAGCACGAACCGCGCTAGCTGGGGCCACTGCAAATGCAGTAACCTGCCATCACTGTGGCAGGAGGGGGCACGAAATGAAGGATTGGTGGTCCAATAAGGAGAATAGAAAATGCTTTATTTGCAGAGACCCTTTGCATATGAGGAATAACTGTCCAAAAATTGGAAGTACCAACCAAGGAAACCCAGCAATGCTTGCTCGCGCGGCCAGTCGAGCTGACATTGGTGGAGCTGCAGGACGTGAGGATAGAAATCTCAGGTGAATGCTGGAGACCAAATGCGGAGGGTACTAGAAGCAGATGCATCAATAAGAGAAAGTAAGCCTACTATTATGCAGACATTTTGATTTATTCTAATCCTGCGCCTCGCTATGTCGAATTGCATTGGCCATGTTAATGGGGATATGATGGGTCGAAATTGCCCATACCTGATGGTCAAGGTACAGTTGGAGCATCATGGCACGCAGGAAGCCGCATGGGAATCAGAAGAGCGGGTTAAGCTGATGTATCCTGATCTGAAATAGAGGCATGCTTGAATTTCGGGACGAAATTCTTCTAAGGAGGGGAGGATGTGAAACCCCAGTCGAAACCAACCTTAGAGTAAGGGGGGTTTGGTTGCATAGCATTTTTATTTGCATGTTTAAATATATTTTTGTATAATTTTATGTGCTTTGGATTTGTGTTTTATAGTCTTGAGGGCTTGATTATGTTTATTGAGTAAGAAGGGCAAAATGGTCATTTTTGCTTGAGGTGAAAATAGGGAGATAGCTTGAGGATTAAATAGGAAAAATATTTGGGAGAGAAAATAAGAACAAGAGTTGTTGTGGTTTAGTGGTTAAAGCCTAGGAATTAATTCTTGAGGTCTTGGGTTCGAATTCCATCATAGGAGCTTTAACTTGATTAAATTTTATTTTTGCTTAGGGAGAAATAGTTTTGGCCTTATGAGCCTAGAGTAAGGTAGTGATGATGTCCTAAGAGAGACATGTTAGGAGTAACCTCATTCTACTCCCTTGCCCTACTCGAATTTCTTAAAGGGAATTCATTTTCCCTTGATCCTTAATTTTCCTCAATTTTCAACTTGATCAAGATGTTCTATCCATTTTCTTTCCAGAAATTTCAGTAAAATGCTGTGATCTTGTGAGATCAAAATTTCCTAGTAAAAGGCTTCTCATGGTCTGAAAAATGTGGAAGAATGGTAGAAAATTTCAAGGGGAAAAATCCCTCTAGTAAGCTTGCTGAAATTTCACTCTAGACTAGTTCATCTTACTTCTTAGAATGAGCTGAAATTTTTCAGCTTGTTATACCTTCAAATTGTCGAGCTTCTTAGCTGACTTTCCCTCCCAAATGCTGCCAAAAAAATGGCCTTAAGATCAGTTTGAAACATGAATTATTTCTGCCATTTTCGGGCTGCACAAAGGCTGTGCAAAACCAGTGAAAATTCTGGGCAAAATCGCTACTTTGGAGGTCCAAAACCAAGCTGATTTCTTCCAGATTTTGTCCAGTACCTTAGCCATATTTTTCCTACATAAAAAAGGCTGGAAACCATCCTTGAATACCCCAGAAATCCCCCTTCAAACTCTCTGTAAATTGGCTGGAAGTGGCAGCCGAAAATTTGCCCAGAAATTTATGTTCAGTGAAATTCTGGGCAGTCCAAACTTCCAGCTTTGTTTCCTATTTTTCTTCCAGCCGAAACACCAGCCCTAATCTGTCAAAACCTTCTTTAAACCTCCATTAACAGAGCTCCATTGTTTCCCTCAAGCTTCTGGACGAAAGGCAGCAATGGCTGTCCGAAAATCTCTCCAACAAATCCCTGCAATTTAGCTTGATTGGTTTCCAAAATTCCAGCCATCCTTGTTTAGCAACCTTCCATAAAATCTTACTCAATTGACCAGACATCTTCTTCACCATTAAGCACCCTACTTTCGGCCACCATAAGCTTCCATAAACCAGAATTAATCCCACCGAAATTTTGCTCAAATAGTCAGCCATTGCAGACTTCCAAAGCTGTCCAACAATCAAGATATTCTTGGAATATTTAGTTTCCAAATTCACTTCCTAAAAATATTCTTCAAAGATTGTAACAACTAACCTTTCCTTTTCCCTTCCAAATCAGAGAAACAACTCCCTAAACCCAACGGAAATTCAGCCAGTCCTATCTCTCACAGAAATTCGGCAGCTACACACTACAATCTCTCGAAATCTCTCAAGCTCCAAGAACACACACACTACACCAAGAACACCTACCTCTTCCCTACACTTAATACCCCTCCAAACCATCTCAAATCCTCTCAAAAACTTCCAGATTTGATCTACTCACTGCTGTGAGTCCATCAACACCATTATTAACATCAAACTCCTCAAAACATCTTGCTACTTCGGATCAAAAGCAGAAATTTCTATGAAGGACAAGAACATCTTCAAGGTAAATTTACTCTATCAACTTCATCTTCTCCAAACATGATCTCTAGTGAGAACCTATGTGAATAAACATACTAATGATCTCTTCTCTCTCTCTCTCTCTCTCTCTCTCTCTCTCTCTCTCTCACGGCCGAAACTCCTCTCTCTTGGCCGGATGACTTCTTCTCCATAAATCATGCTCTCACCATCTCCCATGGACAAAGTTAGACATCTAGGAGTTGAGATCTACTCTAAACTCCTTCAAGGCGTTCATCAACCAAGTAAGTACCATCAACCCTTCTTTTAAACTCTAGAAGCATGTCTCTAGGGTGATATTGATAATAGGTGGATGGTGATAGGATTGGAGGATATATTTATATTGTTGAGATTGAAGTATGAATATATGTATGTTTGTGAAGGAGATGGGACTTATGCATGGAAGGATTATCTTGGTTGATTGCATGTTGATTTGAGGTTTGATGCATGTCATATGTAGTATTTGTGATGAAGTATGCTAGAGATTATGTCACCTTTGGTGAATGGAATTTATATTCATGTTGGATTATTGAAGCCATGATCATATTTACGCTAGTAGGGGTTAGATCATGTTTTGATAAATTGAGATCTATGCTTGTATGCATGATTTGGATGATTTGATGAATTGAAAGGTTGTATATGTTCATGATTGTGGTTAGCTATAGGAATATGATTATGATCTAGTTGTCCCTAAGCTAAATTTTATTTCATTAATAAAATATTTAATAATATGATTTTTCTAGTAAAATTTTGAAAACCATGGAAAAATGTGGATTTGGTCTTTTAGATAAAATAGTGATATTTTAGACAAATAAATAATAGTTTTTGCTAGAAAAATATAATACGTATATATATATATATATATATATATATATTATTTAAAATGATAAAATCAATTAAAGCCTATTATGGAAGTAATTATCATTAATAAAATATTTATTACTAAAAATTTAATTATTATCTTTTAATCAAAACCCATTATGGATTTGCTTATTATTTTCCAAGCAAGACTCATTTAATTTATTTTCAACAAATTTTAGCTATCAATTATTTTCTAACAACTAAATTATTAATAAACCATTATTTTACCTAATACCACCTTGGACCCTTTTTCAAATAAACCATAATTTATTTTTAGCAAGATTTAAACCTTCAACTTTTTGTACCTATTTCCCAAACTCTAGTTATTTTAATATCAAACTAGATTTATTTTATAAACCCTTTTTATTTATTATTGAGCCTTAAAGCTTGGGACACTAGGGGTATGATTGTAGTAAGTTGAGTTAGTTTTATTTGAGAAGGTGAATCTTTGGCTTGAGTTTGATTGTGGTTTGTATTTACCCTATGCGGGGTTAGGTCAGCTGTTGGAGACCTTTGTTGTGGGCAAGGATTAGGTAAACTCCTGCATAAAACCTATTTGATGAATAAATGATCTTTATGGCAAGCCAAATGTAGAGTGCATGGTCACTCATTTTTGTAAAGGCAATTGAGGATTATTTCCGTTCTCATTTCAGACAAACAAATTATTTGCAAATCAATAAGCAGATTTAATCAAAACTCAAAACTCAAAACTCTTTCTAAAACTGATTTTGACAAAGACTTTGGAAATCCTTAATTGCCATTTTCAAGTGGAACTGTGTTTTGTTCATTTTCTTCCCAAGTGGGATATGTTACATTGAGTACTCAATGGGGGTAGACTGGTAGTACTAGTTTTGAAGAGCAAGAGTGAGTCTTCTGGCAGGAGGCCTCCTCCAGAAGATGAACTCAACTTAGAGAATCGTCAGTACTACTTAGTCATGCCGGTCCGAGCTAACAGTTTTTATTTCAGTCAAGTGACTGTGTTTTGTCGGAATGGACACCCGGTTATTTTTTTGGTATAGAGAATGAGGAGTATCTTGCCCGGTAGGCCGATCACCTACCTTTAGTCAGTCTGCACAAAGTGTCGGCATTTTGACCGACAGTATGCACAAAGTGTCGGCATACTGACCATTCGGTTATGGGGCCCAGCGTGTGGTAACCCATAATCCTTTCTTTCGAGTAGTTGATCTTATAAATTATGTATGGTTGGAAAAGCCAAAACGCCACTCTTTCTTTTGACTAATGTTTATTGCTTGCCAATATTTCTCTTATAAGGTTTTTATACTCTACATCCACGAACTATTTCCACTGAACACCCAAAGCACATATGGACTTACCGAGATTTCTGTCTCATCACCTTTTTACCATGATTTCAGGTAGATCCTGCTGTGGGGATGAGTAGCCAGTGTTATCTGCCTTGGAAGAGAATGTTGTCTTTTATTTTTATGTATTGCTTTGGGGAGTTGAGAGTGGATGATTTTATTTATGGATTTGTTTTTCTTTTGGGAATTCATGGTTTTATTCGTGGATTTATTCTTGGGTTGTAATAAATTTTAAGTTAAATTATTATTTTCATTTCGCTATTTTAATTGTGTGACCTAGTTATAAAGACCCCTTGTTCTTTGGACGGGGCGACATCCCTGGCCTGGCGGGCCTAGGTAGCGGGGTGTTCCAGATACACTTGAGAAACTATGTGTATTGATTGGTGTTATGAGGGAAGTTGGTTTAAGGAAAAGAGGATCTGCAAAGAGAGAATATTTTTTATTCAAGGTATCAAATCAAAGAGAAACCATGTACCTTGATTATTGATTAAGGGAGTTGTAAAAAATTGATTAGTGCTACATTGGTGGAGGAATTGGGAATGGAGACCTAGAAATATCCCAGACCTTATAAGCTTCAACGGTTGAACAATTGTGGTGTAGTAAAGATAAACAAACAAATTAAGGTTACAATTGTCATGGGTAATAAAGATGAGGTGATGTGTGATGTATTTCCCATGCATGTTAAGAATATATTGGTGGGAAGGCCTTGGCTGTATGATAGGGAGGTAGTTCAACATAGGAAGAAAAACACTTACTCTTTGGGCAAGGATAGAAAGAAATTTACACTTTGCCCTACACCCCCAAGTGAGATTGTAAAAGATCAAAATATTTTGAGGGAGGAAGATAAAAAAAAAAAAAAAGACAAAATGAGAGGGAAAAATAAGAGCAAGAGAGAAGAGAAAAAAAAAGAGAAGATGAAAAGAAGAAAAAGAGAGTTTAGAGCTCCAAATGTAAGCAAAAACAAAGGGGAGAGAGAGCAAATGAGGGAGCATGAAGATAAAACAAGAGTACCAACTTGGGTTTAGAGAGGTGAAAACAATAAGAGGGAGGAAAAAGAGAGTGGAGGTAAGATGAGAATGAAAATTTGGATTGATAAGAGAGGAAACAAGGGATTTAGTGAGGATACAATTCCAAAAGTTTAACCTTCACACAAAATATCTTGTTTTAAATGGTAATGCACATATCGATTCAAAGACGAATCATCTTCAAGACGAGAGAAATGATAGGAATCAAATTAGGCATGAAGGCTATTTTCAAGAAGGGGGAAGAACGACAAAATCACACTTTATTGTTCCATAGATAAGAACAATATTCAAGAGAATTTTTGAGACAACAAATTCAACAAACCCATGTGAAACCCCAGTCGAAACCAACCTTAGAGTAAGGAGGTTAGGATTCATATCATATTTTATTGCACGTTTAAATATATATTTATATGATTTTATGTTCTTTGGATTGGTGTTTTATAGTCTCGAGGGCTTAATTATGTTTATTGAGTAAGAAGGGCAAAATGGTAATTTTTGTTTGAGGTGAAAATAGGGAGATAGCTTGAGGATTAAATAGGAAAATTATTTTAGAGAGAAATTAAGAATAAGAGTTGTTGTGGTTTAGTGGTTAGAGCTTTGGAATTAATTATTGAGGTCTTGGGATTGGAGTTTTAGCATGATTAAATTTTACTTTTGTTTGGGAAGGTTGTATTTTTGACTTTCAGTGCTCTAGAGAAGGGTAAAGGTGATGTCCTAGGGGAGACATGATAGAAGTACCCTAATCCAACTCTTGTACCCTACAAAAATTCCTAAGGGAATTCATACCCTTCTTGATCCTTAGTTTTTCTTACTTCTCAATTCATTAGGTTGTTTAATTTGTTCAAGCTAATTTATTCCAGAAAAATTCCAACAAAGTGCTGTGGCTTTGAAGGTTCAAAATGTCAAGGTTCAAAAGACATCTTATGGACTGAAATTGTGTAGGAGTTGGGGAAGGTTCCCAAGAGAATTAATCTCCATAGTGAACCTTCAAAATTCCACTCTAGCTATGTTCATTTTCCGTCATGAAGTAATCTGGAATTTTTCCAGTTTCTTGTGCATTCAAACTGTTGAAATTTGCAGCCATCATTCACTCCCAAATGCTGCCAGAAAATGGCCCTCTTGACCAGCTTGAAATCTGAAATTTTTTGGCCAAATTCAGACTGCACAAATGCTATGCAAAACCAGGAAATTTTCTGGGCAAAATCGCAGCATAGGTGAGCTTAAACTAAGCTGTTTTCTTCTAGTTTTCTCCCAGCACCTTAGCCACGTTTTTCCTCCATAAAGAAGGCTATAAACCAGCCTTGAAAGACTTCTGAATGCCCCTTCAAATCCTCTGCAAACTGACTGAAAAATTGCAGCAAAAGCTGCCCAGAAAAATTCCAACAATAGCGAAACCTGCACAGGAATTTTTTTTCCAGCTTTGTTTCCTTCTTCAGCCCTAGCCGAAACTTCATCATTTTTCTATACAAACTTCTCTTGAACAGACATGAACTGAACTCCATTGTCTTCCCCAATATTCTGCTCAAAAAATCAGTCATGGCTGCCCCTAAAATATCTCCAACAATTACTCCAATCAAGCCTTGATTGAAGACTAAAATTTCAGCAATCCTAATTTAGTAAACTTCCATAAAATATCCCTTAAATAACCCGACCTTCCTTCATCATTGTACCCCCTCTTTTCAGCCACCATTAAGCTTCTTCAACCAGCTTTCATCCAGCAAAAACACTGAACAACAGTTGGCCATTACAGCTTCCAAAAAGCTCTCCATTGATCAAAGTTCTTCTTGCCATATTTTGTTTCCAAATTTGATTCCTAAAAATATTCTTTTAGGATTTCAACAACCAGCCTTTCCTTTTCCTTTCAAACCAGAAAAATCATCTACCAAAACCACTCAAACAATTCGGCCACTACAATCCCACAGAATTTTGGCAGCCTCAATCAAAATCTCTCCATTCTCTTCAACCTTCAAGCACACATAGAACACCAAGAACACCTACTAGTTCCATATGCCTAATGCCACTTCAAACCACTTCAATCTTCTTCAAAAAAAATTCCAGATTTCATCTACTCATTGTCGTGAATCCATCCATACCACTTTTAACATCAAACTCCAAAATTCAACTCTCTCGCTTAGATAAAAAACCAGTATTTTTGTGAAGGCTCAAGAACACCTTCAAGGTAAGCTTGTTCAATCAACTTCATCTCCACTAATCCTCAATCTCTAATAAATATATATGTGTATAAGCACGCTAATGGACTCTCTTCTTCTCTTCTCTCTCTCTCTCTCTCTTGGTCGGATACACCTCTCTCTTGGCCGAATGATTTCTTCAACAATGGCCATGGTTTCTTCATCTCTCTTGGACGAATCTAGTCTCCTAGGAGTTGAGATCCATTCGAAACTCCTTCAAGGCACTCATCAATCAAGTAAGCCCCTTCAACTCTCTTTTTAAATTCTAGATTCATGTCTCTAGGGTGATATTGAAAGGAGATGGATTATGTTTGAGGTTTAAGCATGTATTGTTGTGATGAGTTGAGATTGAAGCATGAATAAATGTGTGTATATGATGGAGATGGGATTGATGTATGAGTTGATTGTCTTGGTTGATTGTGTGATGTTTTTAGGGTTTAGTGCATGTCTCCATGTCATGAGTGGTATTAGTGTTCAAGCATGTTAGAGATTATGTCACCTTTGGTGAATAGGATTTATATTCAAGTATGATTGTTAAAGCCATAAGTATGTTTATGCTAGTAGAGGTTGGATCATGTCTTGGTAAATTTAGATATATGCGTTTATTTATGATTTGGATGGTTTGATGAATTGAAGTGGGGTGTATGTTCATGATTATGGTTAGCAATAGAAAAATGATCATGATCTAGTTGTCCCTAAACTAATTTTACATCATCAATAAAATATTTAATATTATAATTTTTTGCTAGTAAATTCGAAAACCCTAGGAAGGTAGATTTGGATTATTATATATATAATAAGGATATTTTAGTCAAATAAATGATAGCTTTTATTACAAGAAATAAAATATAAAGTTATTATATATAATAATAATATCAAATAAAGCCTTTTTATATAAATAATCGCAATAAGTAAAATATTAATTTTGTGAGTCTTATATTCATAAATACCATTAAAATTTATTATCTTTTAATAAAAACCTATTAAAATTTATTTATTATCTTTCAATCAAGACCCATTGAAATCTATTTTCAATTAATTTTAGTTATCAATTATTTTCTAACAATTAATTATTAATAAATCATTATTTTACCTAATATCATCTAGGACTCTTCATCAAATAAACTCTAATTTATTTTTAACAAGATTTAAACCTTCAACTTATTAGTACCTATTTCCCAAAACACTAATTGTTTTAAATATCAAATCAGACTTAGCTTATAAACCCTTTTTATTTATTATCTAGCCTTAAAGCTTGGGACACTAGGATCATGGTTGTAGTGAGTTGAGCTAGTTTTATTTGTGAAAGTGGATTTTAGCTTGAGTTTGATTGTGGTTTATATTTACCCCAGGTGAGGTTGGGTCAGCTGTTAAAGACCTTTATTTTATCTCAAGCTAAGGATCAGGTAAGCTCCTGCATCTAACCTGTTTGATGCAAAATGTTTATATTGGCAAACCAAAGCTAAAGTGCATATACACTCATTTCTGTAAAGGCAATTGAGGATTGTCTCCTGCCTTATTTCTGGCAAACAAATTATTTGAAAATCAATAAGCAGATTTACTTAAATTCAAAACTTTTTCTAAAACTGATTTTGATAAAGACTTTGGAAACCCTTAATTGCCATTTTCAAGTGGAACTATGTTTTGTTCCTTTTTCCTCGAGTGGGGTAAGTTACGTTGAGTACTCAATAAGGGTGGACTGCTAGGATTAGTCTTTGAAGGGTTAGGGTAAGTCTCTCAATAGGTGGCCACCTCTGAGGGGTAAGTCCTTCCCAGATAGGATGACAGTCCAATAGGTCGTGTTGGTCCGAGCTAGCAGTTTTTCAGTTAAGTGACTGTGTGTTGCCGGAATGGACAACCTGTTGTTGTTTGGGTATAGAGAAGGAGGAGTATTTTGCCCGGTAGGCTGATCACTTACCTTTTGTCAGTTTTTACAAAGTGTGGCATTCTGACTGGTTATAGGGCACGTGTGGTAACCCATGACCACTTTTGAGTGGTTGATTTTATTGTATCTTTATGGTTGGAAAAGCCAAAACACCACTCCTAATTTTAACTATTGTTTATTGCTTGCCAGTATTTCTCTTATGAAGATTTTATACTTTGCATTTACGAACTGTTTTCACTGGACACTCAAAGCACACACGGACTTACTGAGATTTTTATCTCATCACTCATTTTACCATGATTTTAGGTCGATCCTGCTATGGGGATGAGTAGCTTGTTATTGCCTGCCTTGGAAGAAATGTTATTATTTATTTTTGTGTAATGCTTTGGGAGTTGAGAGTGAATAATTTTATTCTGGATTTGTTTTTGAATTCTTGGGATGTAATAAGATTTAAGTTTAAATTATTATTTTTATTCCATTATGTTGATTGTGTGTCCTAGTTGTAAAGACCCCTTGTCCTTTGGACGGAGCGACATCCTCAGCCCTGTTGGGCCTAGGTAGTGGGGTGTTACAACCCAAGTCCAAGAAGATTGTGAAGAGATGGATAGTATAAAGGAAGGGCTAAAACATACACAACACAAGCAACAATCCATGTGGAAGATAAAGCTAATCTTTAAACAAGGATTGGGGGCTAAAGGAGTATCAAGAAGAGCTCAAAATAATGAGTATTTCACTTGGACGGAACACGTGGAAAAGGAATGGAGGTCAAATGAGCAGGAATTGAAGTGCAGCAAAACAATAGGGGCTGCCCAGAGCTGACTCGACACCGACCCAAAATGAAGAACCCGGTGCCTACCCAGATCTAGCTTGGTTCTGTCTTCTTGTGCTAAAGTTTGTGTAGGCCCAATCGACGTTTTACTATTTTTCATATTTTTAGCCTTTTACACTTGTAATTTAATTTTCATGATTTTTATTATGTTTTTACTTACTTTAAGGCATGTAATAGAGCCTCAAAACTAGTATTAAGGCCATGTAATAGTTTGGATTAGTTTTCTAATTAGTTTAGGGTAAGGCATCTATATATATTCCATTATATTTCTTGTAAACACAACTTTTGATATTTTTAATAGAGAAATCTTTTGTTCTCTCTAGAAAGAGTTCTTGAGGGCGATCCTCTTGGGTGATTCCAAAATCAATCAAGATTACTCTTAGGCTTTAGTTCTACTTAAGAATCTAGTCTCTAATCTTCTTAGGATAGTTTATTTTTCTTTCTAAAGTAGGTCTTAGATTCCTAGCTAATCTAGGTTTCTTTCAGTAGTTTAATTGGTTGCCTAAATCTTCACACCCCATTTGTTCTTGATCCTTCTTAGGTTAGGGGTGTTTGGGTGTGGATTTACTTGGCTTAGTTCATTAGATTTTAGGTTCTAGGTAGCTAGTTTACCTAGGGTTCTAGTCTCAAATTAGGTCTCTTGACTTTGAGCTTCAAATTTCAAAATTGGTGTTTCTCAAGATCATATCATGGAAGCTACATTTTAGTCGCCATTTTTAATGCGAGAAAAGTCTCCCCAAATTAATTACCCATAAAGATTTTAGTTTGAAATAAAGAGATGATGTGGAATTTTTGTTTTAAGCAAATATCTCTTGAGAATATGCCATTTTTGAAAATAAGGAGTTGGGGAAAAAGAAATTTCAGTTTCATCTTCTAAAAACCAGATTTTATCTCTAAATATAATTACCTTTTAATTACTCATTTTTGCCTAAAGTAAATTAGAGTATTAATTAAATTATTTCTTGGATTAATATCCTAATTTTCTTACTTGAATTTTTTGGAAAATTAAAAGACCTAGCCACCATATTGACACTAGTTCAAGTCAAATAGAACTCTTCAATATTAGGATAATTTTATCCAAGATAGCCTACCATCAATCAAATTTCATTTAGATAAATAAACACAAGAAAATCTCCTCTTCTTTCCTCCATAATTTCGGCAAATACACATACACACACCTACATGAAAATCATCTAACCTAAATTTTCTCAAACTCTCTCTTCTTTTAGTAGAAAATAACATGCTAAAAGACCTCATTTTTCTTCTCCTATTTTGGTTCAAAGCTGAACTAAAAATCAGCCTACTCTCTTCTCCTTTTCCTCTCATTATGTTTGCCATATCAACATCTAAAAACTAAACACAAACTTCTTCTATTCATTGCTTAACTCGTCTAAGCAATAATAGGTAAAAAGCTGTCATTTTTCCACGTTGTGTTAAAAAGTCCAAAACAAGACGAACTTCTTCTAAACATCAAAACACCTAAACCTAGCCTAATCTCCTAATCAAATCAGTTAGCTATCAAACCCTAGACCTATCTTCTACACGAAAAAACAGCCACCTTTTCTCCCCAAGATTTCGGCTATCACAACTCCAAACTCCACCAAAATAAAAAACTAACCTTAAGGTAAGCAACCCTTCAACCTCCGTAAACTTTTATTCAATCCCTGTCATCTTTTCCTCTTGAATCTTGATCAAAAAGGGACTGATTTACCCTGATTTTGTGTGACCTTTAAATCATGTGTTAACTATGACTTTCGAAATATCTTTCTCCCGATTCCAAACTTGATAATACCCTTGCCTCAAGTCTAATTTTAGGCAAATCATCCTACTCCTTACACCTGATCAAACAACCTATCAATCATAAGCAATAGATAATTATTCTTTACTATCGTGTCACAATCATCTATGGACCTCTCCAATATTTCATCTTTCTTCTCAATAAATAACACAGGTGTTCCCTATAGAGATGTGCTCGGCCAAATAAACTTTTATTGTAACAACTCCCAAAATTACCTCTTTAACTCTGTCAACTCCGTTAGCACCATTCTATAGGGAGTTCTTGAGAGGAGTTCTTGAGATTGGTCCCTCCAAGGGTACCACATTGATAGATACTCTCTTTCCCTTTTTGGGGTACTAGCTTCCATTTTTGCAAGGAAATACAGCCATGCATTCAATTTCCACAAGGATATTCTTAGGATTTTGGTTCACACATAATATAAGTCAAATGTCCAACTCTTCCCTTTCGAATCAATTTTTGTATTTTAATTTCGGATATCAGAAGGCTATCTTTCCTCCTCAGTTTCCCCTACAAAGATTATTGCAGTCCTCCTAAGTTTGTAGCAATGCACCACCTTATTTATGTAGTTAACTTTGGGCATGGTATCTAGGTAACCATTACATTCCCAAGATAGCATCACAATCCTTATCACAACTCCTTCAATCCTTATCTAGGTAATTTCTACTGCATTGTTTCATGAACTTGTGAAGCTCTCTGTTGTTAACTTCTTTTGTAGTGAAATGTTTCCGATATGATTAAATGCTTTCCGGATAAGGAATTATGTTTTCTTGATACATTTAAGGCAAAACATTGGTATTTAAAATTCCTCGACGTTCAAATCCTTTAAAGTAGCAAAGTGTTTGCCAGATACGGATTCATGTTTTTCTGATAAACTCAAGTAAAAGCATTTTGCTTCAAATTGTAGGTATTAAATGCCATATTTTAATATAAATCATGTTTCTTGATATTTACGAACAACAAAGCTGTTAAATGCTAAAATTTATATTTTTGCCCGTCACGCAAGTTCAAAGTTAAGCCATATTTAAATATGAGCTTTCAATTGAACTCGTGTACAAGTCTTTTGTGTAAAATGAATCCGAGTATGTATTAAACATCATTTAGAACTAAGAATATAGAAATATTATGACCTACGAGTAGACAAACTTTGGCTTTCCAAACTCCATTTTAATTACGGATTTTTACATCATGTGAAGTACAAGAGCTTCACTCGATAAAATAGTAGACTAGGAATAAAAGAATTTCGAATTCTTTTCTGGCATAAAAGTGGGAATATGATTCCACTACTCATTAAAACCTAATTTCATGAAATTTTGTTGACACTGCTTCTTTAAGACACAATTCCAGATATTTTCTTAAATGTACTTGATAAAAATCCTGTTTCATGCCATGTTCTTTAATTTGCTCGTGAATAACATCTCTTAGGCTATTTTTTCTTCAAGTTACTTGTGAAAATCATGCTATGTACCATATTTCATAATGTTTTCCTTATGCCTTGCATTGAGTAACTTGACAAGTTGTGCGAAAAGGGATAATAAAACTTTTTGCATCACTTAACCCAGCACATAAGTATCGTGTGCATGTTGAGTACTCATCACTAAAATGCTATTTTAGTAGGGTTATTACAATCGATATGAGATATAATATAGGAGGTGGGTTGTAGTCTGATCTAATGAAGTGTACAGTATGTGACAAAAAGGACTATGATTAATAACGATGATAGGAAATTAATATATGTTCGGTTTATATGGTAGAT
Organism: Voacanga thouarsii; assembly: GCA_026120185.1. Lineage (NCBI taxonomy): Eukaryota > Viridiplantae > Streptophyta > Magnoliopsida > Gentianales > Apocynaceae > Voacanga > Voacanga thouarsii. The sequence continues at coordinate 2,853,672 of JANUWF010003370.1, forward strand.
ATTGTAGGAGGTGAAAGCTTGGACTACCAAACTTAAGATGAGTACTTTTCTCTTTTTGCTAGGACTTAAGGTAAGTCCCCATATCCATGCAACGTTTCCAATGAAACTTTTTTATGAGAAAAAAATGTCACGGAGCATGTTGTTTATTTTATAGAAAATATCGTGGAGCATTTGGAAGCATAAATGTTTATACAATGTTCAAGCATGCTACATTTTAAGAAATCATATACATACGATGAAATGATTTGGAAATTCTGCATTAATTTCATTAAGCAAATTATGCTTGCATTTTATGCATAAGGATTAAGAGAGCCATAGCGTGAAAATATGAATTTATGAAAATATTTGAACAAACCTAATTTACATATATTTATATTCAAACTGATTTCAGGAAAGAAAATATTTCAAAATGGAAAATATTTTGGAAAAGGATTTTGTTGTAGAAGTATTGACTTATATCGAGACATTTTGTTGAACTCTGGTATGACATGATCCTTGAGTACTCAAGGACTATACACTCATACTAAATAACGTGGGTTTGAGAACGTTGTTCGGGTGGTAGTCACTTCTAGGCTGTAATTTCTTTCTGCACGAGGTACCAATATTTGATGTTTAGTTATCCTTAACTAGTAACATGTTTTCCCAAAGTACAAACAAAGGAAGGCATTAATTATGATTATAGGATCGTATATCCTATGTGGGCCAATAAGGAAATTATAACATTAGGATTGTATATCCTATGGAGGCCATTGAGGTAATTATAACGATAGGATTGTATATCATATCTGGGCCATTAAGGCAGAACATTAATGTTGAGACATAGTTCTATCAATTGACGTATGTTATTTTTAAATAAATTCTTAAATATTATTTTGTAAGCATAGTTTCAAAGTACACATGTTTTCCTGCAAAGCTTAAATGAGTTTCAAAGTTTTCATAAAACTATTGTTGTGCACATCATAACATGGAGGATAAACTCATTCAACCATTCCAAGCACATTTATTATGCATCATGAAAGTAGTTATATTAAAATTTCACATAGCACACTACGAGATATACTAAGATATACTATATCATATACGACTTTATACATACTTTTTAGGTAGACCTTTGTGAATACCTAGGCTTGTATAGAATCAAGACACAAACATGATAGTTCAAGTGCTTTGAGCTCTTCTAGTTATCGGGCTTACATTTAGGAGGTTATGTATTAGAAACGGCCCTGTGGTTGCAGATATCACCATGTCTAAACAATAATAGATCTTTATAACAATATAAATAAATAAATAAATTCAGAGAGATATAATGCCAAAAGAAATTTGATTATAGGATCGTATATCCTATGCGGGCCAATGAGGCAATTAGAACAATAGGATTGTATATCCTATGTAGGCCACTGAGGTAATTATAATGATAGGATTGTATATCATATGTGGGCCATTGAGGTAGAACATTAATGTTGAGACATAGTTCTATCAATTGACATATGTTATTTTTAAATAAATTCTTAAATATTATTTTGTAAGCATAGTTTCAAAGTACACATGTTTTCATGCAAAGCTTAAATGAGTTTCAAAGCTTTCGTAAAACTATTGTTGTGCTCATCATAACATGAAGGATAAACTCATTCAACCATTCCAAGCACATTTATTATGCATCATGAAAGTAGTTATATTAAAATTTCACACAACACACTACGAGACATACTAAGATATACTATATCTTATATGACTTTATACATACTTTTCAGGTAGACCTTTGTGAATACCTAGGCTTTTATAGAATTAAGACCCAAACATGATAGTTGAAGTGCTTTGAGCTCTTCTAGCTTTTGGGCTTACATTTAGGAGGTTATGTATTAGAAACGGCCCTGTGGTTGCAGATATCACCATGTCTAAACAATAAGGGATCTTTATAACAATATAAATAAATAAATTCAGAGATATATATAATGCTAAAAGAAATTTGATTATTAGCTCAGAACATGGGTCCATGTATGTTTCTAATACATAACCTCCTGAATGTAAGCTCGAAAACAACAAGAACTAAAAACACTTCAACTATCCTTTTCGGGTCTTGATTCTATACAAGTCCTGGTATTCACAAAAGTCTACCTAAAAAGTATGAATAAAGTCGTGTGAGATATAAAGCATCTAAGTAAATCCCATAGTAAGCCATGTGAAATTTTAAAATAACTACTTTCATGATGCATGATAATAGAACTTAGAATGGTTGAAAGAATTTCACCTTCGTGTTATGATGTACACAGCAATAGCATGATGAAAGCTTTGAAACTCATTTACGAAGGATCAAAATGGAAAACATCATTGAAAGCACAGCAGAAAATTTTTTAGTTTTTTGAGCGACATCTAGGAGAGAGTACTTATTTTTTTATTAGCCAACCGAGTTGCACTAGAGCTAGCGTTGAAAGGGGAAAAGAAGGGGCCAGCGGTTCAACCAGTATTCCCGCCAATCTTCTACTCCTACACATCAAGCGTCTCCAAACTTCCTCTCTTCGTCTTTTGGACTATGACTCTATCTTGCTCCTGGGTTAGCTTGGTGAAAGATCCTTCTTTGGTTAATCAAGAGACTCCCTAAAAGAGAAAGAAGAGAAGAACGTGCAACAGAGAATGAGAGGGAGAGATGGCACACCAGAGAGAATAAGAAAAAATTAACGTCGTTATTTTTTCCTTCTCCTTTTTTTCTTAATTTTGGCTAGCCTTAGGGCTTCCTCAAACCCTAATGGCCGAAATCATCAAGCCCTAATGGGTGTGGTGTTGTGCTCAGAAATTAGTCCAAGACTGGTGAAATCCTCTTAATTAATTAATTATATTTTCTGGGCTTTATTAGATATCCAAGACTAATTATTTTATTCTAATTAGACTCTTAATATATGTCAACATATATCAGCCCAATTAATTAATTTATTCTAGGCCAATTCTCTTAATTAATTAATTAGGCCTTATAAAAATCCAAGACTAATTAATTAATTCTAATTGGACTCTTAGAATAAATATTATTCTCTACCATATAATTATCCATTAAGCCTAAATTATGTCTAAACAACACAAAGGTAACTTGAGCTACTCTGGGGACCAAAAGATATATTATTCATGACTACTAAAATGACCAAAATTCCCTTACTATTAAATAGTTGTATTTTACCATTTCAAATATTTTCATTTATTACTATATGAATATATTGACCCCAAGAATAATATTGCTAGAGCAATGTCTCCAACCTACAGGTGAAATGATAGAAATACCCCCTATGTAACACCTATCAATGAGATAGGATAAATGTACTAACACCTATCTTAAAGATAACTTCTATCCTTGGATCTCTAGTCCGATAATCCATGACTCACTTGAATGTACTTGCTTATCATTGGAAGCTATACAAAAGCACACATTTTAGAGTCACATTCCTAGGACCCTGGATCAATATATTATCTCGGACAATCACAATGGGGTGATTTAACTTCACTAAGTGAAGCATTGAAACTCTGTTGCACGAGTCTGTCTTAACTAACTAGAGTAATACACCCAACATATAAGGTTATTGATCTCACAAAAGAAATCCCACCCAACATATATCAAAGTACAAAACTTTAGCTTCACCAGACCACTAACTAATACTTAAGTATAAATGTATCCATCCATGCTGTAGCAGTAATAGTCTAGTCTGTATAATTATACTACTTTAAGATAGACCACTACTATAGGTTCAGTTCTACATATTCGAAATACGCTTATGCCAATGATGTGGTGAACTATTTACTGATTTAAGGTAAACCATTCCTCATTGGAAATCATGGCATAATAGTCTTACCTTGATGAAATGCCTAGTTCCATCAAATAACTAAGAACTCAATTTTATTTGTATGACATATACACATGGTTTATACCTTACTGTGAAGAATGACCCAATACATAGACCATTACTTGTCAAACTTGGACCTTCAATGGCAATAATATAAGAAAAAAATTAAATTGAATGAATAAATATTTTATTGCAATATGCTTACACAGAATTCATAGTCTGAGGGCATACTTTCCAAAAATCTCCCATTAGCACTACAAAGACTAAGAAAGTCCACAAGTGCCTACCCCTATAATATCTAAGTATTTGCAAAATACCTTTTCTGTCAAAGGCTTGGTAAAGGGATCTGCTAGATTATTGACAAAGAAAATATGATCGACCACAATCTCCTATTTCTAGATGAACTCCGAGATAAGGTGATACTTCCTCCCTATGTGCTTGCCCTTCCTATGGTTTCAAGGTTCTTTTCATTGTGACACCACTCTAGTGTTGTCATAATAAAACATGATAGGCCCGTCCATATGCGGTACTACTCCAAGTTCTGTGAGGAATTTTCGGAGCCACGCAGCTTTATTAGAAGCTTCTGAAGTAGAAATATACGCAGCTTTCTTGGTACAATTAGCAATGCAGGGATTGCTTGATACTTCTTCATGAAAGAGCTCATCTAGACAATGTGAAGGTATATTCACTAGTGAATTTTCTTTCATCTTTATCTGCTGGAAATTTAAGTCTGTGTAGCTGGTAGGAACCAAATCATTAGCATAATATGCAAGCATATAATCTCTTATTTCCTCGAGATATTCAAGTATATGATTTATAGCTTACCAGTGAGCTTCCCCTGGGTTTGACTGATATCTATTAACCATGCCTACTGCAATGCAGATATCTGACCGAGTATAAAGTATAGCATACATGAGACTTCTTGCAGCCAAAGTATAAGGGATCCTGCTTATTTTCTACTTGTCTTCCAATGTTTGAGGACATTGCTTAGTAGATAAAGGAAATCCATGTCCAAAGGGTATGATAGCTCCTTTACATTGATCTATATTGTACTTGACTAATATCTTGTCAGTATAAGGAGCCCGGGATAAGCCTAATATTCCCTATCTCTAAGAAGCTTAACACCTAGAATGTAGCTACCTTCTCCTATGTCTTTCATGCTAAATTGACTAAATAGCTAAACCTTAACGAATGACAATGTTCTTACATCATTTTTAATTAGTAGAATGTCATCTACATAAAGTGCCGAGAAAATTACTTTGCCACTGTCTGATTTCCTATACACACATGGCTCATCCACGTTTTGAATAAAACTATAAGCTTTCACAGTTTTATCAAAACGTATGTTCCAAGCTCGTGATGCTTGCTAAAGTCCATAAATAGACTTCTTAAGCTTACAGACCATTTGTTCTTGACCTCTAGCAACAAAACATTTTGGCTGGGACATATAGATGTCTTTACTAAGATAGCCATTTAAGAAGGCCATCTTGACATCCATTTGCCATATCTCATGGTCATAATGACATGCAATGGCTAAGAGAATTCGGATGGACTTAAGCATGTCTACTAGTAAAAAGGTTTCCTCATAATCAATCCCTTCTTTCTAAGTATAACTTTTAGCAACCAACCTTGCTTTATAGGTTTTAACCTTTCCATCTGCATTTCTCTTCCTTTTGTATGCCCACTTACACCCAATTGGTTTTATCTTATCAAGTGTAGTGGTAAGATCCTAGACCTAATTAAGGTACAAGGACTTAATCTCAGCTTGCATAGCTAGCTGCATCAACAATGACCTCCTTGTATCTAGTAGGATATTGTTCCTGATGATCAGAGACAGGATCATAGATCTCTTTGATCCACCTTTCTGGAACTCTTGTGATCCTTCCACTAGAACAAGGCTCAGATTGTATAGGAACCTCCGGTAGTGTTTTTATTTGTTCCTTGATCAGGGTGTTAGAAGTACCTAAAGTTGAATTAGTGTCCAACTTCTCTTCAAAATTTATTCTACTTGAACCAATGGTGGAAGTAACTTATCTATCCTCTAAGTATCTAGCATTAGTACTAACAAGTACTTTATGCTTTTGAGAATGATAGAAATATCCACATTTTGTTCCTTTTGGGTACCCAACGAAGTAGCATAACTATGATCTTTGTTCTAGTTTAATTCATTTTGTTAGTACATAAGCTAGACAACCCCATATCTTGAGATAGTTCAGACTGGGCTTTCGTCCAGTTTGTCATACGGTGTCTTAGGTATTGCAGTGGAAGGCACTAAGTTCAAAATATATGCCGTTGTTTCTAAGGCATACTAATGGGGGCTAAAATCACCATTTTTTCCAAAATTATTTAAGGTTATTTTTAAGCTACATTTGTTGTAATAACTAGGCAAATTCTTTTCTATTTGTCATTTTACTTGTAACAGATGTTTTTGGCAAATATGTGCAGATGTAAGTTAAAATCGAACAAAAAGTGCACACAACTAGAATAAACCTGGCGCCAGGCCCAACCAATGGACTAGGTGCTGGGTACACTCTGCTCCAGTGGAAGAAAGTGAGCAAGCTTTAGGGAAAACTCCAGAATAGACCTAGCACTAGATTAGACAAGTGCACTTGGTGTCGAGTCCAGCATGTCTGCCAAGGAGAAGTGGCCAAAAATACAACAAAAACAGGGGAAGAATAGAGTGCACCTAGTGCTATGTGAGTCGAAGGTACCCGGCGCTAGGTACGCTCTGGAGGTGAAAATTCTGTACGTGAAATTAGGGCTTATTCAATGATTTTGGTATTTTCCTACTCCTACTAGCCCAAGACTTCCTCAGCCACGAAATTAGCATCCAATATACCTATAAAAGAACAAGAAAACATAAAGGTTAGAGGGGGACAATAGAGAGAGATGAATTAAAGAGTAGAAATTCTCAATCTCTCATTGAAGGAGGAGTTCACCCAAATCAAAGAGGATTGTGAATGTAAATATGGCAAAAACGAAAAACGCGGATGCATGTCATAGAACCAAAAAAAAAAAAAAAAAAAAAAAACAGAGCAGTGCAGCAAATCTATTTACCTCTGAGTTTTTCCACTAGTCTAGGGTTGCCGGCACCTCGGTCTGAACCACTTTTGGTTTTGAGATTGATTCTTCAGGCTGTTGTCTCACAAGCCGCCGACTTCTTTTGGGCATCAATGCAACTCCTCCTGTCTTTCGGAATATAACCGCACCTGAAAGCTTGGTGAAGGCTATAGATGAAGAGGATGATCTTCCTTTTTCTCACTAAATGCTATTGATCATTAATCAGGAAAAATGTGTCTCTGTTCTTGCTTTCACAGAGAACACACGCATATACGAGAGAAGAGAAGTCGAAACTGCTTAAGGAAAAAGAACGTATTCTGTCAAACCTCTATTGTACCCTTCTGAATCCCAACTGCCTCAATAATAGGCTATTATTCGGGCATTCAAAAATAAACAGAGACGGTAGAATCAGAGAAGCCCTAAGGCCCACGTCATGTTAAGCCATTAACCAGGTCTATGGGCCGATGGCACAGTTCATTAGGTTAAGCCTAATACAAGTCTAAGAATTAAATTATTTAAATAACCCAAATAGACCAATATAAACCTCAAGCCTTGGCCCAGTTCATTGGGTTAAGCCTTTAATTCAATTTAAATATTCTTAGACTAATACAAGTCCAATAATTAAACTAATTAAATAACCTAAATGAGCCAATATATAATTCTCCCTTTTTGGACCTTTTGTTTTATTCTAGCCCAATAAATAAACTAGGCTACTCGAATAAAATAAAATCAATTTAATATAAGACCAATCCTGCAACCTAAAACCATCAGGACTTGTGGACAATTCTGAGGACCAAAAGACACATCGTCTTGGCTACTAGAATGACCAAAATACCTCTGCTATAGAAATAGCTGTATTTTGCATTTTAAATATTTTTTAATATCACTAGAAAGAAATATTAGCCCCAAGGACAATGCTACACTAGCAAAGTTTCCGACCTATAGGTGTAATGACTAAAATACCCCTCTACGCATCGCTGTACATTTAGAGAGGAAGAGTGTACTAATACCTCTCTAAAAAATATCTTCCATCCTTAGACCTCTCGCCCAATGATCCACGACTCCTGAAATGTTTTCGCTTTCCAAGGGAGCTACCCTAAAACAAATATCCAAGTTATATTCCCAGGGGCCCTGCATATTTAGATAATTCGAATAGTCACTAGGGGCAATATAGTGCAGAAACTATCTAGTATAAATATGTATTAACTAATTAGTCACATATACCCAACATACAAGTATATTGGCTCTATGATAGAACCTCAACTACAGTTATTTTAAGTACACGCTTTCAACTTCGTCAGACCACTAACTCATACTCAAGTGGTAGATTATTAGTCCACACTGTAGTAGTAATAGTCTAGGTTTCTTCTAAATAGTACTTTTAGAAACTACTATTACAGGTCCTATTCTACGTATTCGAAATACGCTCATTCTATGAAATGAGTGGACTACTCACTGGCTAGAGGTAAGCCTTCCCTATTTAGAATTCATAACACAATAACCTAAACATGATAAGATGCTCATTCTCATCAATCAATTAAGAATAAACATTTATGTGTTAAGTAACCGTGATCCATACCTTACTGTGAAAGACTACCATTCCTTACATGGATCACTTACTTAAACACAATGGGTTTTTCCAAAAATAAATCGTACACAAATAAAATGAAAATTCATGAGAATAAATTCTTTTATTAATAAAGTCAAAAATTACATCAGAAACTTAGTCTAGAGGGCATACGTTCCAAAAATCCCTCACTTTCACTCTAAGACTAAGAAAGTTTGTAGATGCTCACCCCTATAGCGTTTAAGTATCTCTTGAAGACTCTCTCAACCAATGGCTTGCTGAAGGGATCTGTTAGGTTTTCTCGAAGGCTATTTGTTCCACCACGATTTTCCATTTCTGGATGAAATCCCAGATTAGGTGGTACTTCCTCTCGATGTGCTTCCCCTTCTTGTGGTTCCTAGGTTCTTTAGATAGCGAGACTACTCCAGTACTGTCACAATACATCACAATCGGTCTGTCCATGTCTATCACGACTCTAAGTTCTAAAAAAAAATTTTAGAGCTAGACTGCCTCCTTGAATGCCTCCGAAGCTACCATATACTCAGCTTCTGTAACACCCCGCTACCTAGGCCCGCCAGGGCCGGGGATGTTGCCTCATCCAAAGGACATAGGGTTTTTATAACTAGGTCACACAAATAAAATAGCGGAATAAAAATAATACTTTAACTTAAAATTTATTACATCCCAAGAATAAATCCATGAATTCCCAAAACAAACCCATAAGTAAAATTATCCACCCTCAACTCCCCAAAGCAATACATAAAAATAATTGACAACATTCTTTTCCAAGGCAGATAACACTAGCCACTCTTCCCCACAGCAGGATCAACCTGAAATCATGGTAAAATGGTGATAAGACAGAAATCTCAGTAAGTCCATGTGTGCTTTGAGTGTCCAGTGGAAATAGTTCATGAATGCAAGGTATAAAACCTTTATAAGAAAAATACTGGCAAGCAATAAACATTAGTCAAAAGCAAGAGTGGTGCTTTGGTTTTCCCAACCATACATAATCAATAAAATCAACCACTCAAAAGAAACGATCATGGGTTACCACACGTTAGGCCCTATAACCGGTCAGAATGCCACACTTTGTGCAGACTGACAAAAGGAAGGTGATCGGCCTATCGGGCAAGACACTCCTCCTTCTCTATACCTAAACAACAATCGGGTGTCCATTCCGGTAAAATACAGTCACTTGACTGAAAAATAAACAACTGCTAACTCGGACCGGCACGACCTACTGGACTGACATCTTATCCGAGAAGGACTCACCCCTCAGAGGTGGCCACCTACTTAGCAACTCACCCTAACCTTTCAAAGACTAGTCCTAGCAGTCCACCCTTATTGAGTACTCGACGTAATATAACCCACTTGAGGAAAATGAACAAACCATAGTTCCACATGAAAATGGTAATTGAGGGTCTCCAAAGTCTTTGTCAAAATCAGTTTTGGAAAGAGTTTTGAGTTTGAGGAAATCTGCTTAAGGGTTTTTAAATAATTTATTTGGTTGAAATAAGAAAGGAGTCAATCCTCAATTCCCTTACAGAAATAAGTGTCCATGCACTTTACATTTGGCTTGCCATAATAAACATTTTACATCAATCAGGTTTTATATAGGAGCTTACCTGATTCTTGCTCACAATAAAAAGGTCTCCAACAACTGACCTAACCCCGCATGGGCAAATACAAACCACAATCAAACTCAAGCCAAAATCCACTTTCTCAAATTAAAGCAACTCAACTCACTTCTACCATGATCCCAGTGTCCCAAGCTTTAAGGCCAAACAATAAATAAATAGGTTTATAAGCTAAGCCTAATTTGATATTTAAAATAATTAAGGTTTTGGGAAATAAGTACTAATAAGTTGATGGTTTAAATTTTGCTAAGAAGAATTTAGAGTTTATTTGATGAAGAGTCCTAGGTGGTACTAGGTAAAATAATGATTTATTAATAATTTAGTTGTTAGAAAATAATTGATAATTAAAATTAGTTGAAAATAAATTTAATGAGTCTTGCTTGAAAAATAACAAATAAATTTTTAATGGGTTTTGATTAAAGATAATAATTAAATTTTTAGTAATAAATATTTTACTAATTATGATTATTTTCATAAAAGGCTTTAGTTGATTTCATTATTTTATATCATATCTACACACACACACACACACACACACACACACACACACACATATTATTTTTCTAGCAAAAGCTATTATTTATTTGACTAAAATATCCTTATTATATATAATAATCCAAATCTACCCCTCTTAGGGTTTTTCGAAATTACTAGCAAAATCGTATTATGAAATATTTTATTCATGAAATAAAAATTAGCTTATGGATAACGAAGTCATGATCATAGTTCTATTGCTAACCATAATCATGAACATTTACAACTCTTCAATTCATCAAATCATCCAAATCATGCATATAAGCATAGATCTAAATTTACTAACGCATGATCTAGCCTTTACTAGCATAAATATAACCATGGCTTTAATAATTATACAAGAATATAAATCCTATTCATCATAGATGATATAATTTCAAGCATACTTAATCATGGAGACATGCATTAAACCTCAAAACATTATATAATCAACGAAGATAATCCCTTCATGCATAAATCCCATCTCCATCATATTCATACATGTATTCATGCTTCACTCTCAACACATCACAACAATATATACTCAAACCCCATTCATGATTCAACTTCTATCAACATCATCCTAGAGACATGAATCTAGAATTTAAAAGAAGGGTTAAAGACTTACTCAATTGATGAAAACCTTGAAGGAGTTTCGAATGAATCTCAACTCCTAGATGACTAGATCCATCCAAGGAAGATGGAGAAAGCATGGTCATTGGAGAAAAAGCCATTCGGCCAAGAGAGAGTAAGGTTCGGTCGGTCGAGAGAGAGAGAGAGAGAGAGAGAGAGAGAGAGAGAGAGAGAGAGAGAGAGAGAGAGAGAGAGAGACCATTAGCATGTTTATTCATATATATATTCATTAGAGATCAAGATTAGAGAAGATGAAGTTGTTAGAACAACCCTACCTTGAAGGTGTTCGTGAGCCTTCACAAAACTTTTGGTTTTTGATCCAAAAGAGCAAGTTGGATTTGAGAGTTTGATGTTAAAAATGGTGTGGATGGACTCACAACAGTGAATAGATGAAATCTGGAATTTTTTAATAGAGGTTTGGAGTGATTTGGAGAAGTATTAGACAAAAGAAAGGAGTAGGTGTTCTTGGTGTTCTATGTGTGCTTGAAGGTTGAAGAGAATGGATAGGTTTTGTTCAAGGTTGGCCGAATTTTTGTAGGTTTAGGGCTGGCCGAATTTTTTGTAGGGTTTGGTAGATGATTTTCTGGTTTGGAAGGGAAAAGGAAAGGCTAGTTGTTGAAATCCTTGAAGAATATTTTTGGGAAGCAAATATGGAAACTAAATATTACAAGAATATCTTTGATTGTTGGAGAGCTTTTGGAATGCTACCGTGGCCGAATTTCTGTGCAGAGTTTCGGCTAGATGAAAGCTGGTTGAAGGAGGCTAAGGGTGGCTGAAAATAAGAAGTATAATGGTGAAGGAAAGGTCTGGTTGTTTGAGGGATATTTTATGGAAAGTTGTTAAATTAAGGTGGCTAGAATTTTGGAAACTAATCAAGCATGATTGTAGTAATTTTTTTGGAAAGATTTTTGGGCAGCCATGTCTGAATTTCGTGCAAAATTCTGGAGAAGACAATGGAGCTCTGATCATGGCTGTTTAAGAGTGCTTTGTGCAGAAAAATGGTGAAGGTTTCGAACAAGGCTGAAGGAGAACAAAGCTAGAAATTGTGTTTAGTGATTTCGCAAGTTTGAAGGAAAAGTCAGGGCAGATTTTCCCGCCATTGTTTAGTTAGTTTGCAGAGGGTTTGAGGGGGTATTCAGAGGTCTTTCAAGGCTGGTTTCCAGCCTTCTTCATGGAGGAAAAATGTGGCTAAGGAGCTGGAGAAAAACTAGAGGAAAACATCTTGGCTTGAACTCACCTATGCTGCGATTTTGCCCATAAAAGTTTTTGGTTTTGCTTAGCTTTTGTGTAGTCTGGAAATGGCCAGAAATATTCAGGTTTCAAACTGATCAAAAGGGCCATTTTCTGGAAGCTTTTGGGAGGGAATAATGGCTAAGAATTTCGACACCTTGAGGGCACAAAAAGCTGGAAAATTTCAGTTCAATGCATGAAGGAAAATGAACCTAGCTAGAGTGAAGTTTTAGAGAGTTCAGTAGGGAAATTAATTCACTTGAAATCCTTCCCCCTCTTCCATGGTTTTAGTCCATAAGATGTATTTCTCTAAGATAATTTGAACCTTCAAAGCCACAGTACATTGTTGGAATTTTTCTAGAATAAAATTGGCTTGAACAAATTGAACATCCTAATGGATTGAGAAATAGGAAAAATTAAGGATCAAGAAGAAATGAATTCCCCTTAGGAATTTTGTGTAGAGTAAAAGAATAGGATTAGGATACTCCTATCATGTCTCTCTTAGGACAACATTTCTACCCCATTCCAAAGCACATAAGGCCGAAAATTCCACTTCCCAAGGAAAAATAAAATTTAATCATTCTAAAGTTCCCATGATGGAATTTGAACCCAAGACTCAAGAATTAATTCTGAGGCTCTAACCACCAAACCACTACAACTCTTGTTCTTGTTTTCCCTCTAAAAATATTTTCCTATTCAATCCTCAAGCTATCACCCTTTTTCCACCTCAAGCAAAAATTACCATTTTGCCCTTCTCACTCAATAATCATAATCAAGTCCTCTAGACTATAAAACACAAATTCAATGCACACAAAATCATATAAAAATATGTTTAAACGTGTGATGACATATGATATGCATCCTAACCCCCTTACTCTAAGGTTGGTTTTGGCTGGGGTTTCACATCCTCCCCTCCTGAGAAGAATATCGTCCCGAAATTCAAGCATTCCTGTATTTCAAATCATGGTAATTTCGCTTAACCCAATTCTTCCAACTCCCATATGGCATCATACGTGCCATGGTGCTCCCACTAAATCTTAACCATCAATATCTGTTTGTTCCGGAGAGTCTTGACACTGCGGTCCAATATCCGCACAGGATTCTCCACATAGCTCAAGTCTGGCTGTAATACTAACGGTTCATCATTCAATACATGACTAGGATCAGCATTGTACTTCTTCAATTGAGACACATGAAACACAATGTGAATTCCTGTTAACCCATCTGGTAGGTCCAATCGGTAAGCTACCGGTCCAATCTTTTCCTTAATCGGGAATGGCCCCAAATATCTCGGATTCAACTTTTCGCCCTTCGGATGCTTCAAAATTCCCCTATTCGGCATCAGTTTCAGAAATCCGTCACCGACTTGAAATTCCAATTCTCTTCGCCGGCTGTCCGCATAGCTCTTCTGTCAGCTCTGAGCTGCCTTTAACCTTTACCTGACCAATTTCACTTTATCTAACATTTCTTGGACACAGATCTCTTCGGTTTTCTTCACATGACTATCTCCTGACCACTTCCCATATAACGGTACCAGACACTTGTGCCTATACAAAGCCTCATACGCTGCCATCCTAATTGAGGCTTGGTAGCTATTATTATATGACAGCTCGGCATACGGTGCACACTCTATGCACTTGTCCCCGAAGTCCAGGACACAGGTTCTCAGCATATCTTCCAATATTTGAATGACTTTTTCTGACTGCCCATCGGTCTGCGGGTACGCAGCCGTACTGAATTTCAGACTTGACCCCATTGCTTCCTGAAATTTCCCCAAAAATAAGACGTAAACCTCGGGTCTCGGTCTGACAGGTAGTGTCACCATTTCTTTAGGGCGAGCACTATAGCTGCCAGCTCCAGATCATGAGTAGGGTAGTTGACTTCATGAGGTCTTAGCTTCTGAGAAGCATAGGCGATCACCTTCCGATCCTACATCAACACTGCTCCCAGTCCTTCTTTTGAAGCGTTGGTATAGAGCGCGTAAGGTTTCCCTTCCTCTGGTAGACTCAATACCGGTGCTGTCATCTGTCTGCGCTTTAGTTCCTGAAAACTTTTCTCACATTTGTCGTTCCATACAAATGGAACATCGTTTCGCAACAATCGGGTCATTAGCGATGCAAGTGTCGAAAATCCCTTGATAAACCTTCTGTAGTAACCAGCCAGTCCCAAGAAACTCCGGATCTCGGTGATACTCTCCGGCTGCTTCCAGTTGGATACCGCTTCAACCTTTGTCGGGTCTACCTAGATTCCCTCCTTGGTCACCACATGGCCAAGGAACGCCACACTGTCCAACCAGAATTCGCACTTGCTGAACTTAGCGTATAGCTTGTGCTCCTAAAGCTTGTCCAGTACGAGCTTCAGATGCTCTGCATGCTCCTCCGGACTCTTGGAGTAGATCAAAATGTCGTCGATGAAGACCACCACGAACTTGTCCAGATAGGGTCGGAACACTCGGTGCATCAAGTCCAAGAATACTGCTGGGGCGTTAGTCACCTCGAACAGCATCACCACGAACTCGTAGTGTCCATATCAGGTGTTGAAGGCCGTCTTGGGGATATCTTCCTCTCTTATCCGCACTTGATAGTACCCTTGCCTCAGGTCCAATTGGAGTAGTAATTGGATCCTGGCAACTGGTAGAATAGCTCGTCAATCAACGGTAGGGGATACTTGTTCTTGATCGTCAAGTTGTTCAACTCTCGGTAATTGATGCATAGCCTTAAAGTGCCGTCCTTCTTCTTCACAAATAGCATAGGTGCTCCCCAGGGCGACGTGTTCAGTCTGATATAACCTTGGCTCACTAATTCCTCAAATTGTTCCTTCAACTCTTTCAATTCTGCCGGTGGCATCCGGTACAGAGTCCACGATACTGGTTCCGCTCCTAAAACTAAGTCTATGGCAAATTCTACCTCTCGGCTGGGAGGTAGAGAATTAAGCTCCGCCGAAAACACATCGGGAAAATCCTTCACTACTTCAGTGTCCTCCAGAGTGCACTGGTCCTTCGACTTCTTTATCATGTAAGCCAGGTACCCTTAACACCCTTGCTTCAACAATTTCGGGGCCTTAGCCCCCGCGATCAAATACTTACACTCTTTCACCCTCTTGCCATTAAATTCCAATACATCACAACCTGGTCTGACGAACTGGACTGACTTATTTTTACAGTCTACCCTAGCCCCATACTTGGCTAACCAGTCTATCCCCAAAATCAGGTCATAATCCTCGAGGTCTAATACTATCAAATCTCCCTCCAGACATTCTTTCGCCATATTAATTTTACAGTCTTTCACATACCGATCTGCTTGCACCATTTTCCCCAATGGTGTGCTCACCACTAAAGTGAAAGGTAGCTCCACTCTATCCCAACCCAAATGATATACACACAACTTGTTTATATAGGAATGAATAGAGTCAGTATCAATCAAAGCACTAACAAAACGTCCTTGAATAGTGAACGTACCTTCTACCACCACGGCATCGACCCCAACTTCCTCTCTGTTGAGAGTGAATACCTTGGCCTTCACTTGCGGCTTCGGTGCTCCACTCCTAGCTGCTCCCGTAGGGTTGGCTCGGTTGGGTCCCGGGTTCTGAGTCGAGTTTCCTTGCCCGACTCGGTGTAATTTGGGGCAGGTGTTCCTCAGGTGGTTCGGGTCGCCATAGTGAAAGCATTTCCTTTCGCCACCCTTGGCCTAACAGTTCTTCTCTGTGTGGCCTCTTCTTCCGCACTACCGGCATGTTAGGAGTGATTGGGCAGGGCCCGCTGGTACTGTCCAGGCTTGTTTCCCCCGGTGTTGCCAGTGCTGATTGGCGGGACGCTTGTTCAACTGCTACCCTTGGAAGTGCCCTTGTGGTAGTCCTGGTAACTAGAAAGGCCTGGTCACCATTCGGCTACGGTCCTCGTTCTCAGTTCGGGTGGCTGCATCCACTACCCCCGAATAAGTAGTTGGCAGAGACGGTGCCAACGCCCTCCTCAATTCTGGCCTCAACCTCTTGACGAACTGCCTCATCCTATTCAGCTCAGTGTCCACCAATCTCTTGCAGTATTTGGACAACTGGGTTAACCGGGCCGCGTACTGGGCCACCAACATGCTTCCCTGCCTCAGATTCTGGAATTCGTCTTCTCGCTTCTCCACAATCCACTGTGGGATGTACTCAGCCCTGAAGGCTTCAACGAAGTTGTGCCACATCCACTCCTGCTCGTCCATCTCCAAGTCGTCTTAGACCTGCTGCCACCATGCCCAAGCGGGTCCTCTCAACTGGAAAGCTACAAACTTAACCATCTGCTCCTCGATGTGCTGGAGCATTGCGAATATATCCTCCATTTGCTCAACCCATTGTTCGGCCTTTTGGTCTTGTTCGGCTTCGCCCATAAAGGCGAGCGGCTGAACCTTCAGGAACTGCTCTAAGGCCTCGTCTTCACCCCTTGGGTTCCGTCACTCGGTCATAGACTGCAAAATCTCGGCCATCTTGCTGAATGCCTGGCCTATGGTCACATCAACTGGAACTTCAGACCCCGATCCCATATTCAGACTATTCCTTTCACCCCGGTTGGGTGCTTGCATCTGGGTTGTTTCTACTTTCGGCGCCACTTGATCGACTTCCGAAACCCTTCCACCTGCTGAAGCTTCACGATGCTTGGGTGCCATTCTAAAGCACACCCCAAATGATAAGTGCATGCATTTGAGGTTCAAATCATTTTAGTTGCATATGCATTCACAATCAAATATATGTAATTAGAAATCGGATGTAAATTTTGGCTAAGGAATAAATTCTCTTTCAAAAATGGACTTGCATAAATTCAAAATTTTGATAGGAAGTAGAATTAAAATCCTTGACGTAAAAGTTCTCGAAAAATAATAAACAAATAAACATCCAAATCAAAATAACTCCTAGTCCTCTAGTCCTTATAAGAATCCTCATCATCAGCCTCATATAACCATTCCCCAGAGTTCTTGGAAAAATCCACCCAACCCCACTGGCAAATCCCTCTATTGGCTCCTTCCCCGGGGACTAGAACTCTCCCCGGGCTCAACTCGGTTGAAAGAAGGAAGAAAGAAGGCCTAGGTGGAGACTCATAGTCTATCTCCCCCGGGTCATCACTATATGCTACTAAGTCCACCTCGCGATTTGGAGGGTGGGGTACAGGCCCCCACTATCATCACCTCATCTTCACTGTCTGAGCTTATGTCTATCACCAGGATTGGGGGTGGCTCAAGGATCTGAACCTCGTTATCATCCTAGAGACACGAATCTAGAATTTAAAAGAAGGGTTAAAGACTTACTCGATTGATGAAAACCTTGAAGGAGTTTCAAATGAATCTCAACTCCTAGATAACTAGATCCGTCCAAGGAAGATGGAGAAAGCATGGTCATTGGAGAATAAGCCATTCGGCTAAGAGAGTGTGAGGTTCGGTCGAGAGAGAGAGAGAGAGAGGGAGAGAGAGACCATTAGCATGTTTATTCATATATATATATTCATAAGAGATCAAGATTAGAGAAGATGAAGTTGTTAGAACAACCCTACCTTGAAGGTGTTCTTGAGCCTTCACAAAACTTCTAGTTTTTTATCCAAAAGAGCAAGTTGGATTTAAGAGTTTGATGTTAAAAATGGTGTGGATGGACTCAAAACAGTGAATAGATGAAATCTGTAATTTTTTAGAAGAAGTTTGGAGTGATTTGGAGAAGTATTAAACAAAAGAAAGGAGTAGGTGTTCTTGGTATTCTATGAGTGCTTGAAGGTTGAAGAGAATGGATAGGTTTTGTTCAAGGCTGGCCGAATTTCTGTAGGTTTAGGGCTTGCCGAATTTGTTGTAGGGTTTGGTCAATGATTTTCTGGTTTGGAAGGGAAAAGGAAAGGCTAGTTGTTGAAATCCTTGAAGAATATTTTTGGGAAGTAAATTTGGAAACTAAATATTACAAGAATATCTTTGATTGTTGGAGAGCTTTGGGAATGCTGCCATGGCCGAATTTCTGTGCAGAGTTTTGGCTGGATGAAAGCTGGTTGAAGGAGGCTAAGGGTGGCCGAAAATAAGGAGTATAATGGTGAAGGGAAGGTCTGGTTATTTGAGGGATATTTTATGAAAGTAATTAAATTATGGTGGCTGGAATTTTGGTAATTAATCAAGCATGATTGCAGCAATTTTTTTGGAAAGATTTTTGGGCAGTCATGTCTGAATTTCGTGCAGAATTCTGGAGAAGACAATGGAGCTCTGATCATGGCTATTTAAGAGTGGTTTGTACAGAAAAATGGTGAAGGTTTCGAACAAGGCTGAAGGAGAACATAGCAAGAAATTGTGTTCAGTGATTTCGCAAGTTTGAAGGAAAAGTCAGGGCAGATTTTCCCGCCATTGTTCAGTTAGTTTGCAGAGGGTTTGAGGGGGTATTCAGAGGTATTTCAAGGCTGGTTTCCAGCCTACTTCATGGAGGAAAAATGCGGCTAAGGAGCTGGAGAAAAACTAGAGGAAAACATCCTGGCTTGAACTCACCTATGCTGTGATTTTGCCCATAAAAGTTTTTGGTTTTGCTTAGCTTTTGTGTAGTCTGAAAATGGCCAGAAATATTCAGGTTTGAAGTTGATCAAAAGGGCCATTTTCTGGCAGCATTTGGGAGGGAATAATGACTAAGAATTTCGACACCTTGAGGGCACACGATGCTAGAAAATGTCAGTTCAATGCATGAAGGAAATTGAACTTAGCTAGAGTGAAGTTTTAGAGAGTTCAGTAGGGAAATTAATTCACTTGAAATCCTTCCCCCTCTTCCATGGTTTTAGTCCATAAGATGTCTTTCTCTAAGACAATTTGAACCTTCACAGCCACAGTACATTGTTGGAATTTTTCTAGAATAAAATTAGCTTGAACAAATTGAACATCCTAATGGATTGAGAAATAGGAAAAATTAAGGATCAAGAGGAAATGAATTTCCCTTAGGAATTTTGTGTAGAGTAAAAGAATAGGATTAGGATACTCCTATCATGTCTCTCTTAGGACAACATTTCTACCCCATTCCAAAGCACATAAGGCCGAAAATTCCACTTCCCAAGGAAAAATAAAATTTAATCATTCTAAAGTTCCCATGATGGAATTTGAATCCAAGACTCAAGAATTAATTCTGAGGCTCTAACCACCAAACCACTACAACTCTTGTTCTTGTTTTCCCTCTAAAAATATTTTCCTATTCAATCCTCAAGCTATCACCCTTTTTCCATCTCAAGCATAAATTCCCATTTTGCCCTTCTCACTCAAATCATAATCAAGTCCTCTAGACTATAAAACACAAATTCAAAGCACACAAAATCATATAAAAATATGTTTAAACATGTGATGACATATGATATGCATCCTAACCCCTTACTCTAAGGTTGGTTTTGGCTGGGGTTTCACATCCTCCCCTCCTTAGAAGAATTTCGTCCCGAAATTCAAGCATTCCTCTATTTCAAATCATGGTACTTTCGCTTAACCCATTCTTCCGACTCCCATATGGCATCATGCGTGCCATGGTGCTCCCACTAAATCTTAACCATCAGTATCTGTTTGTTCCAGAGAGTCTTGACACTGCGGTCCAATATCCGCACAGGCTTCTCCACATAGCTCAGGTCTGGCTGTAATACTAACGGTTCATCATTCAATACATGACCATGATCAGCATTGTACTTCTTCAATTGAGACACATGAAACACAATGTGAATTCCTGTTAACCCATCTGGTAGGTCCAATCGGTAAGCTACTGGTCCAATCTTTTCCTTAATCGGGAATGGCCCCAAATATCTCGGATTCAACTTTTCGCCCTTCGGATGCTTCAAAATTCCCCTATTCGGCATCAGTTTCAGAAATCTGCTGTCCCCGACTTGAAATTCCAATTCTCTTCGCCGGTTTTCCGCATAGCTCTTCTGTCAGCTCTGAGCTGCCTTTAACCTTTACCTGACCAATTTCACTTTATCTAACATTTCTTGGACACAGACCTCTTCGGTTTTGTTCACATGACTATCTCCTGACCAATTTCCATATAACGGTACCTAACACTTGTGCCTATACAAAGCCTCATACGCTGCCATCCTAATTGAGGCTTGGTAGCTATTATTATATGACAGCTCGGCATACGGTACCCACTCTATGCACTTGTCCCCGAAGTCCAGGACACAGGTTCTCAGCATATCTTCCAATATTTGAATGACTTTTTCTGACTGCCCATCGGTCTGCGGGTACGCCACCGTACTGAATTTCAGACTTGACCCCATTACTTCCTGAAACTTTCCCCAAAAATAAGACGTAAACCTCGGGTCTCAGTTTGACAGGTAGTGTCACCATTTCTTTAGGGCGAACACTATAGCTTCCAGCTCCAGATCATGAGTAGGGTAGTTGACTTCATGAGGTCTTAGCTTCTGAGAAGCATAGGCGATCACCTTCCAGTCCTACATCAACACTGCTCCCAGTCCTTCTTTCGAAGCGTAGGTATACAGCGTGTAAGGTTTCCCTTCCTCTGGTAGACTCAATTCCGGTGTTGTCATCAGTCTGTGCTTTAGTTCTTGAAAACTTTTCTCACATTTGTCGTTCCATACAAGTGGAACATCCTTTCACAACAATCGGGTCATTAGCGATGCAAGTGTTGAAAATCCCTTGATAAACCTTCTGTAGTAACCAGCCAGTCCCAAGAAACTCCGGATCTCGGTGATACTCTCTGGCTGCTTCCAGTTGGATACCGCTTCAACCTTTGTCGGGTCTACCTTGATTCCCTCCTTGGTCACCACATGGCCAAGGAACGCCACACTGTCCAACCAGAATTCGCACTTGCTGAACTTAGCGTATAGCTTGTGCTCCTAAAGCTTGTCCAGTACGAGCTTCAGATGCTCCGCATGCTCCTCCGGACTCCTGGAGAAGATCAAAATGTCGTCGATGAAGACCACCACGAACTTGTCCAGATAGAGTCGGAACACTCGGTGCATCAAGTCCATGAAAACTGCTGGGGCGTTAGTCACCTCGAACGGCATCACCACGAACTCGTAGTGTCCATATCAGGTGTTGAAGGCCGTCTTGGGGATATCTTCCTCTCTTATCCACACTTGATAGTACCCTTGCCTCAGGTCCAATTTGGAGTAGTAACTGGATCCCGGCAACTGGTAGAATAGCTCGTCAATCAACGGAAGGGGATACTTGTTCTTGATCGTCAAGTTGTTCAACTCCCGGTAATTGATGCATAGCCTTAAAGTTTCATCCTTCTTCTTCACAAATATCACAGGCGCTCCCCAGGGCGACGTGTTCAGTCTGATATAACCTTGGCTCACTAATTCCTCCAATTGTTCCTTCAACTCTTTCAGTTCTGCCAGTGCCATCCGGTACGGAGTCCGCGATACTGGTTCCGCTCCCAGAACTAAGTCTATTGCAAATTCTACCTCTCGGCTGGGAGGTAGAGAATCAAACTCCTCCGGAAACACATCGGAAAAATCCTTCACTACTTCAGTGTCTTCCAGAGTGCACTGGTCCTTCGACTTCTTTATCATGTAAGCCAGGTACCCTTAACACCTTTGCTTCAACAATTTCTGGGCCTTAGCCCCTGCGATCAAATACTTACATTCTTTCACCCTCTTGCCGTTAAATTCCAATACATCACAACCTGGTCTGACGAACTGGACTGACTTATTTTTACAGTCTACCCTAGCCCCATACTTGGCTAACCAGTCTATCCCCAAAATCAGGTCATAATCCTCGAGGTCTAATACTATCAAATCTCCCTCCAGACTTTCTTTCCCCATATTAATTTTACAGTCTTTCACATACCGATCTGCTTGCACCATTTTCCCAAAAGGTGTGCTCACCACTAAAGTGAAAGGTAGCTCCACACTATCCCAACCCAAATGACATACACACAACTTGTTTATATAGGAATGAGTAGAGTCAGGATCAATCAAAGCACTAACGGAACGTCCTTGAATAGTGAACGTACCTTCTACGACCACGGCATCGGCCCCAACTTCCTCTCTGTTGAGAGTGAATACCTTGGCCTTCACTTGCGGCTTCGGTGCTCCACTCCTAGCTGCTCTCGTAGGGTTGGCTCGGTTGGGTCCCGGGTTCTGAGCCGGGTTTCCTTGCCCTACTCGGTGCAATTTGGGGCAGGTGTTCCTCAGGTGGTTCGGGTCGCCATAGTGAAAGCATTTCCTTTCGCCACCCTTGGCCTAACAGTTCTTCTCTGTATGGCCTCTTCTTCCGCACTACCGGCATGTTGGGAGGTTTTGGGCAGGGCCCGCTGGTACTGTCCAGGCTTGTTTCCCCCGGTGCTGCCACTGCTGGTTGGCGGGACACTTGTTCGACTGCTACCCTTGGAAGTGCCCTTGTGGTAGTCTTGGCAACTAGAAAGGGCTGGTCGCCATCTGGCTACGGTCCTCCTTCTCAGTTCGAGTGGCTGCATCCACTGCCCCCGAATAAGTAGTTGGCAGAGACGGTGCCAACGCCCTCCTCAATTCTGGCCTCAGCCCCTTGACGAACTGCCTCGTCCTATTCTGCTTAGTGTCCACCAATCTCTTGTAGTATTTGGACAACTGGGTGAACCGGGCCGCGTACTGGGCCACCGACATGCTTCCCTGCCTCAGATTCTGGAATTCGTCCTCTCGCTTCTCCACAATCCACTGTGGGATGTACTCAGCCCTGAAGGCTTCAACGAAGTTGGGCCACATCCACTCCTGCTCGTCCATCTCCCAGTCGTCTTAGACCTGCTGCCACCATGCCCAAGCTGGTCCTCTCAACCGGAAAGCTACAAACTTAACCATCCGCTCCTCGATGTGCTGGAGCATTGGAATATATCCTCCATTTGCTAAACCCATTGTTCGGCCTTCTGGTGTTGTTCAGATTCGCCCATAAAGGCGAGCGGCTGAAACTTCAGGAACTGCTCTAAGGCCTCGTCTTCACCCCTTGGGTTCCGTCACTCGATCATAGACTGCATAATCTCGGCCATCTTGCTGAATGCCTGCCTATGGTCACATCAACTGGAACTTCAGACCCCGATCCCATATTCAGACTATTCCTTTCACCCCGGTTGGGTGCTTGCATCTGGGCTGTTTCTACTTTCGGCGCCACTTGATCGACTTCCGAAACCCTTCCACCTGCTGAAGCTTCACGATGCTTGGGTGCCATTCTAAAGCACACCCCAAATGATAAGTGCATGCATTTGAGGTTCAAATCATTTTAGTTGCATATGCATTCACAGTCAAATAGATGTAATTAGAAATCGGATGTAAATTTTGGCTAAGGAATAAATTCTCTTTCAAAAATGGACTTGCATAAATTCAAAATTTTGATAGGAAGTAGAATTAAAATCCTTGACATAAAAGTTCTCGAAAAATAATAAACAAATCAACATCCAAATCAAAATAACTCCTAGTCCTCTAGTCCTTATAAGAATCCTCATCATCAGCCTCATATAACCATTCCCCAGAGTTCTTGGAAAAATCCACCCCAACCCCGCTAGAAAATCCCTCCATTGGCTCCTTCCCCGGCACCTAGAACTGTCCCCGGGCACAACTCGGTTGAAAGAAGGAAGGAAAGAAGGCCTAGGTGGAGATTAATAGTCTATCTCCCCCCGGGTCATCACTATTTGTTGCTAAGTCCACCTCGCGATTCGGAGGGTGGGGTAGAGGCCCCACTATCATCACCTCATCTTCACTGTCTGAGCTTATGTCTATCACCAGGATTGGGGGTGGCTCTAGGATCTGAACCTCGTTATCATCCTAGAGACACGAATATAGAATTTAAAAGAAGGGTTAAAGACTTACTCGATTGATGAAAACCTTGAAGGAGTTTCGAATGAATCTCAACTCCTAGATAACTAGATCCGCCCAAGGAAGATGGAGAAAACATGGTCATTGGAGAAGAAGCCATTCGGCTAAGAGAGTGTGAGGTTCGGTCGAGAGAGAGAGAGAGAGGGAGAGAAAGACCATTAGCATGTTCATTCATATATATATATATTCATTAGAGATCAAGATTAGAGAAGATGAAGTTGTTAGAACAACCCTACCTTGAAGGTGTTCTTGAGCCTTCACAAAACTTCTAGTTTTTTATCCAAAAGAGCAAGTTGGATTTAAGAGTTTGATGTTAAAAATGGTGTGGATGGACTCAAAACAGTGAATAGATGAAATCTGTAATTTTTTAGAAGAAGTTTGGAGTGATTTGGAGAAGTATTAAACAAAAGAAAGGAGTAGGTGTTCTTGGTATTCTATGAGTGCTTGAAGGTTGAAGAGAATGGATAGGTTTTGTTCAAGGCTGGCCGAATTTCTGTAGGTTTAGGGCTTGCCGAATTTGTTGTAGGGTTTGGTAAATGATTTTCTGGTTTGGAAGGGAAAAGGAAAGGCTAGTTGTTGAAATCCTTGAAGAATATTTTTGGGAAGTAAATTTGGAAACTAAATATTACAAGAATATCTTTGATTGTTGGAGAGCTTTGGGAATGCTGCCATGGCCGAATTTCTGTGCAGAGTTTCGGCTGGATGAAAGCTGGTTGAAGGAGGCTAAGGGTGGCCGAAAATAAGGAGTATAATGGTGAAGGGAAGGTCTGGTTATTTGAGGGATATTTTATGAAAGTAATTAAATTATGGTGGCTGGAATTTTGGTAATTAATCAAGCATGATTGCAGTAATTTTTTTGGAAAGATTTTTGGGCAGTCATGTCTGAATTTCTTGCAGAATGCTGGAAAAGCCAATGGAGCTCTGATCATGGCTGTTTAAGAGTGGTTTATGCAGAAAAATGGTGAAGGTTTTAGACAAGGCTGAAAGAGAACAAAGCTAGAAATTGTGTTCAGTGATTTCGCAAGTTTGAAGGAAAAGTCAGGGAAGATTTTCCCGCCATTGTTCAGTTAGTTTGCAGAGGGTTTGAGGGGGTATTCAGAGGTCTTTCAAGGCTGGTTTCCAACCTTCTTAATGGAGGAAAAATGTGGCTAAGGAGCTGGAGAAAAACTAGGGGAAAACATCTTGGCTTGAACTCACCTATGCTGCGATTTTGCCCATAAAAGTTTTTGGTCTTGCTTAGCTTTTGTGCAGTCTGAAAATGGCCAGAAATATTCAGGTTTCAAGCTGATCAAAAGGGTCATTTTCTAGTAGCATTTGGGAGGGAATAATGGCTAAGAATTTCGACACCTTGAGGGCACAAGAAGCTGGAAAAAGTCAGTTCAATGCATGAAGGAAAATGAACTTAGCTAGAGTGAAGTTTTAGAGAGTTCAGTAGGGAAATTAATTCACTTGAAATCCTTCCCCCTCTTCCATGGTTTTAGTCCATAAGATGTCTTTCTCTAAGACAATTTCAACCTTCAAAGCCACAGTACATTGTTGGAATTTTTCTAGAATAAAATTGGCTTGAACAAATTGAACATCCTAATGGAT
The DNA here is from genome assembly GCA_026120185.1 of Voacanga thouarsii. Lineage (NCBI taxonomy): Eukaryota > Viridiplantae > Streptophyta > Magnoliopsida > Gentianales > Apocynaceae > Voacanga > Voacanga thouarsii. Next base: position 2,879,487 of record JANUWF010003370.1, read on the forward strand.
TGAGAAATAGGAAAAATTATGGATCAAGAGGAAATGAATTTCCCTTAGGAATTTTGTGTAGAGTAAAAGAATAGGATTAGGATACTCTTATCATGTCTCTCTTAGGACAACATTTCTACCCCCTTCCAAAGCACAAAAGGCCGAAAATTCCACTTCCTAAGCAAAAATAAAATTTAATCATTCTAAAGCTCCCATGATGGAATTTGAACCCAAGACTCAAGAATTAATTCTGAGGCTCTAACCACCAAACCACTACAACTCTTTTTCTTTTTTTCCCTCTAAAAATGTATTCCTATTAATCCTCAAGCTATCACCCTTTTTCCATCTCAAGCAAAAATTACCATTTTGCCCTTCTCACTCAATAATCATAATCAAGTCCTCTAGACTATAAAACACAAATTCAATGCACACAAAATCATATAAAAATATGTTTAAACATGTGATGAAATATGATATGCATCCTCACCCCCTTACTCTAAGGTTGGTTTTGGCTGGGGTTTCACATCCTCCCCCCCTTAGAAGAATTTCATCCCGAAATTCAAGCATTCCTCTATTTCAAATCATGGTACTTTCGCTTAACCCATTCTTTCGACTCCCATATGGCATCATGCGTGCCACGGTGCTCCCACTAAATCTTAACCATCAGTATCTGTTTGTTCCGAAGAGTCTTGACACTGCGGTCCAATATCCGCACAGGCTTCTCCACATAGCTCAGGTCTGGCTGTAATACTAACGGTTCATCATTCAATACATGACCATTTTCAGCATTGTACTTCTTCAAATGAGACACATGAAACACAATGTGAATTCCTGTTAACCCATCTGGTAGGTCCAATCGGTAAGCTACTGGTCCAATCTTTTCCTTAGTCGGGAATGGTCCCAAATATCTTGGATTCAACTTTTCGCCCTTCGGATGCTTCAAAATTCCCCTATTCGGCATCAGTTTCAGAAATCCGCTGTCCCTGACTTGAAATTCAATTGTCTTCGCCGGTTTTCTGCATAGCTCTTTTGTCAGCTCTGAGCTGCCTTTAACCTTTACCTGACCAATTTCACTTTATCTAAAATTTCTTGGACACAAACCTTTTCGGTTTTGTTCACATGACTATCTCCTGACCAATTCCCATATAACGGTGCCTGACACTTGTGCCTATACAAAGCCTCATACACTGCCATCCTAATTGAGGCTTGGTAGCTATTATTATATGACAGCTCGGCATACGGTACACACTCTATGCACTTGTCCCCGAAGTCCAGGACACAGGTTCTCAGCATATCTTCCAATATTTGAATGACTTTTTCTGACTGCCCATCAGTCTGCGGGTACGCCGCCGTACTGAATTTCAGACTTGACCCCATTGCTTCCTGAAACTTTCCCCAAAAATAAGACGTAAACCTCGGGTCTCGGTCTGCCAGGTAGTGTCACCATTTCTTTAGGGCGAACACTATAGCTGCCAGCTGCAGATCATGAGTAGGGTAGTTGACTTCATGAGGTCTTAGCTTTTGAGAAGCATAGGCGATCACCTTCCGGTCCTTCATCAACACTGCTCCCAGTCCTTCTTTCGAAGAGTTGGTATATAGCGCGTAAGGATTCCCTTCCTCTGGTAGACTCAATACCGGTGCTGTCATCAATCTGCGCTTTAGTTCTTGAAAACTTTTCTCACATTTGTCGTTCCATACAAATGGAACATCCTTTCGCAACAATCGGGTAATTAGCGATGCAAGTGTCGAAAATCCCTTGATAAACCTTCTGTAGTAACCAGCCAGTCCCAAGAAACTCCGGATCTCAGTGATACTCTCCGGCTGCTTCCAGTTGGATACCGCTTCAACCTTTGTCGGGTCTACCTTGATTCCCTCCTTGGTCACCACATGGCCAAGGAACGCCACACTGTCCAACCAGAATTCGCACTTGCTGAACTTGGCGTATAGCTTGTGCTCCTAAAGCTTGTCCAGTACGAGCTTCAGATGCTCCGCATGCTCCTCCGGACTCTTGGAGTTGATCAAAATGTCGTCGATGAAGACCACCACGAACTTGTCCAGATAGAGTCGGAACACTCGGTGCATCAAGTCCATGAAAACTGCTGGGGCGTTAGTCACCTCGAACGGCATCACCACGAACTCGTAGTGTCCATATCAGGTGTTGAAGGCCGTCTTGGGGATATCTTCCTCTCTTATCCGCACTTGATAGTACCCTTGCCTCAGGTCCAATTTGGAGTAGTAACTGGATCCTGGCAACTAGTAGAATAGCTCGTCAATCAACGGTAGGGGATACTTGTTCTTGATCGTCAAGTTTTTCAACTCCCGGTAATTGATGCATAGCCTTAAAGTGCCATCCTTCTTCTTCACAAATATCACAGGCGTTCCCCAGGGTGACGTGTTCAGTCTGATATAACCTTGGCTCACTAATTCCTCCAATTGTTCCTTCAACTCTTTCAGTTCTGCCAGTGACATCCAGTACGGAGTCCGCGATACTGGTTCCGCTCCCAGAACTAAGTCTATGGAAAATTCTACCTCTCGGCTGGGAGGTAGAGAATCAAGCTCCGCCGGAAACACATCGGAAAAATCCTTCACTACTTCAGTGTCCTCCAGAGTGCACTAGTCCTTTTACTTCTTTATCATGTAAGCCAGGTACCCTAACACCCTTGCTTCAACAATTTCTGGGCCTTAGCCCCCGCGATCAAATACTTACATTCTTTCACCCTCTTGCCATTAAATTCCAATACATCACAACCTGGTCTGACGAACTGGACTGACTTATTTTTACTGTCTACCCTAGCCCCATACTTGGCTAACAAGTCTATCCCCAAAATCAGGTCATAATCTTCGAGGTCTAATACTATCAAATCTCCCTCCAGACTTTCTTTCCCCATATTAATTTTAAAGTCTTTCACATACCGATCTGCTTGCACCATTTTCCCCAAAGGTGTGCTCACCACTAAAGTGAAAGGTAGCACCACACTATCCCAACCCAAATGACATACACACAACTTGTTTATATTGGAATGAGTAGAGTCAGGATCAATCAAAGCACTAACGGAACGTCCTTGAATAGTGAACGTACCTTCTACGACCACGGCATCGGCCCCAACTTCCTCTCTGTTGAGAGTGAATACCTTGGCCTTCACTTGCGGCTTCAGTGCTCCACTCCTAGCTGCTCCCTTAGGGTTGGCTCGGTTGGGTCCCGGGTTCTGAGCCGGGTTTCCTTGCCCGACTCGGTGCAATTTGGGGCAGGTGTTCCTCAGGTGGATCGGGTCGCCATAGTGAAAGCATTTCCTTTCGCCACCCTTGGCCTAACAGTTCTTCTCTGTGTGGCCTCTTCTTCCGTACTACCGGCATGTTGGGAGGTTTTGGGCAAGGCCCGTTGGTACTGTCCAGGCTTGTTTCCCCCGGTGCTGCCACTGCTGATTGGCGGGACGCTTGTTCGATTGCTACCCTTGGAAGTGCCCTTGTGGTAGTCTTGGCAACTAGAAAGGCCTGGTCGCCATCCGGCTACGGTCCTCGTTCTCAGTTTGGGTGGCCGCATCCACTGCCCCCGAATAAGTAGTTGGCAGAGACGGTGCCAATGCCCTCCTCAATTCTGGCCTCAACCCCTTGATGAACTGCCTCGTCCTATTCTACTCAGTGTTCACCAATCACTTGCAGTATTTGGACAACTGGGTGAACCGGGCCGCGTACTGGGCCACCGACATGCTTCCCTGCCTCAAATTCTGGAATTCGTCTTCTCGCTTCTCCACAATCTACTGTGGGATGTACTCATCCCTGAAGGCTTCAACGAAGTTGGACCACATCCACTCCTGCTCGTCCATCTCCCAGTCGTCTTAGACCTGCTGCCATCATGCCCAAGCTGGTCCTCTCAACCGGAAAGCTACAAACTTAACCATCCGCTCCTCGATGTGCTGGAGCATTGCGAATATATCCTCCATTTGCTCAACCCATTGCTCAGCCTTCTGGTCTTGTTCAGCTTCGCCTATAAAGGCGAGCGGCTGAAACTTCAGGAACTACTCTAAGACCTCGTCTTCACCCATTGGGTTCCGTCACTCGGTCATAGACTGCAAAATCTCGGCCATCTTGCTGAATGCCTGGCCTATGGTCACATCAACTGGAACTTCAGACCCTGATCCCATATTCGGACTATTCCTTTCACCCCGGTTGGGTGGTTGCATCTGGGATGTTTCTACTTTCGGCGCCACTTGATCGACTTCCGAAACCCTTCCACCTGCTGAAGCTTCACGATGCTTGGGTGCCATTCTAAAGCACACCCCAAATGATAAGTGCATGCATTTGAGGTTCAAATCATTTTAGTTGCATATGCATTCACAGTCAAATAGATGTAATTAGAAATCGGATGTAAATTTTGGCTAAGGAATAAATTCTCTTTCAAAAATGGACTTGCATAAATTCAAAATTTTGATAGGAAGTAGAATTAAAATCCTTGACATAAAAGTTCTCGAAAAACAATAAACAAATAAACATCCAAATCAAAATAACTCCTAGTCCTCTAGTCCTCATAAGAATCTTCATCATCAGCCTCATATAACCATTCCCCAGAGTTCTTGGAAAAATCCACCCCAACCCCGCTGGCAAATCCTTCCATTGGCTCCTTCCCCGGGTACCTAGAACTCTCCCCGGGCTCAACTCGATTGAAAGAAGGAAGGAAAGAAGGCCTAGGTGGAGACTCATAGTCTATCTCCCCCGGGTCATCACTATATGCTGCTAAGTCCACCTCGCGATTCGGTGGGAGGGGTACAAGCCCCACTATCATCACCTCATCTTCACTGTTTGAGCTTATGTCTATCACCAGGATTGGGGGTGGCTCAAGGATCTGAACCTCGTTATCATCCTAGAGACACGAATCTAGAATTTAAAAGAAGGGTTAAAGACTTACTCGATTGATGAAAACCTTGAAGGAGTTTTGAATGAATCTCAACTCCTAGATAACTAGATCCGTCCAAGGAAGATGGAGAAAGCATGGTCATTGGAGAAGAAGCCATTCGGCTAAGAGAGTGTGAGGTTCGGTCGAGAGAGAGAGAGAGAGAGACCATTAGCATGTTTATTCATATATATATATTCATTAGAAATCAAGATTAGAGAAGATGAAGTTGTTAGAACAACCCTACCTTGAAGGTGTTCTTGAGCCTCCACAAAACTTCTGGTTTTTTATCCAAAAGAGCAAGTTGGATTTAAGAGTTTGATGTTAAAAATGGTGTGGATGGACTCACAGCAGTGAATAGATGAAATCTGTAATTTTTTAGAAGAAGTTTGGAGTGATTTGGAGAAGTATTAGACAAAAGAAATGAGTAGGTGTTCTTGGTATTCTATGAGTGCTTGAAGGTTGAAGAGAATGGATAGGTTTTGTCCAAGGCTTGCCGAATTTCTGTAGGTTTAGGGCTTGCCGAATTTTTTGTAGGGTTTGGTAAATGATTTTCTGGTTTGGAAGGGAAAAGGAAAGGCTAGTTGTTGAAATCCTTGAAGAATATTTTTGGGAAGCAAATTTGGAAACTAAATATTACAAGAATATCTTTGATTGTTGGAGAGCTTTTGGAATGCTGCCATGGCCGAATTTCTGTGCAGAGTTTCGGCTGGATGAAAGCTGGTTGAAGAAGGCTAAGGTTGGCCAAAAATAAGGAGTATAATGGTGAAGGGAAGGTCTGGTTATTTGAGGGATATTTTATGAAAGTAATTAAATTATGGTGGCTGGAATTTTGGTAATTAATCAAGCATGATTGCAGTAATTTTTTTGGAATGATTTTTGGGCAGTCATGTCTAAATTTCGTGCAGAATGCTGGAGAAGCCAATGGAGCTCTGATCATGGCTGTTTAAGAGTGGTTTATGCAGAAAAATGGTGAAGGTTTTAGACAAGGCTGAAGGAGAACAAAGCTAGAAATTGTGTTCAGTGATTTCGCATGTTTGATTGAAAATTCTGGGCAGATTTTTCCGCCATTGTTCAGTTAGTTTGCAGAGGGTTTGAGGTGGTATTTAGAGGTCTTTCAAGGCTGGTTTCTAGCCTTCTTCATGGAGGAAAAATGTGGCTAAGGAGCTAGAGAAAAACTAGAGGAAAACATCTTGGCTTGAACTCACCTATGCTGCGATTTTGCCCATAAAAGTTTTTGGTTTTGCTTAGCTTTTGTGCAGTCTGAAAATGGCCAGAAATATTCAGGTTTCAAGCTGATCAAAAGGGCCATTTTTTGGAAGCATTTGGGAGGGAATAATGGCTAAGAATTTCGACACCTTGAGGGCACAAGAAGCTGGAAAATTTCAGTTCAATGCATGAAGGAAAATGAACTTAGCTAGAGTGAAGTTTTAGAGAGTTCAGTAGGGAAATTAATTCACTTGAAATACTTCCCCCTCTTCCATGGTTTTAGTCCATAAGATGTCTTTCTCTAAGACAATTTCAACCTTCAAAGCCACAGTACATTGTTGGAATTTTTCTAGAATAAAATTGGCTTGAACAAATTGAACATCCTAATGGATTGAGAAATAGGAAAAATTATGGATCAAGAGGAAATGAATTCCCCTTAGAAATTTTGTGTAGAGTAAAAGAATAGGATTAGGATACTCCTATCATGTCTCTCTTAGGACAACATTTCTACCCCATTCCAAAGCACATAAGGCCGAAAATTCCACTTCCCAAGCAAAAATAAAATTTAATCATTCTAAAGCTCCCATGATGGAATTTGAACCCAAGACTCAAGAATTAATTCTGAGGCTCTAACCACCAAACCACTACAACTCTTGTTCTTGTTTTCCCTCTAAAAATATTTTCCCATTCAATCCTCAAGCTATCACCCTTTTTCCATCTCAAGCAAAAATTACCATTTTAATTTTACCCTTCTCACTCAAAAATCATAATCAAGCACTGTAGACTACAAAACACAAATTCAATGCACACAAAATCATATAAAAATATGTTTAAACATGCGATGAAATATGATATGCATCCCAACCCCTTTACTCTAAGGTTGTTTTTTACTGGGGTTTCACAACTTCTATGGTTGAGTCAGCAATGCGAGATTGTTTGATACTCCTTTATGACTCAACTCCTCCAGACACAATGAAAATATATACACTTATGGATTTTCTCTCATCCTTATTTTCCTAGAAGTCTGTGTCTGTGTATCTAGTTGGAACCAAGTCATCAGCCCTATAAACCAGCATATAATCTCTCGTACCGTTGAGACACTTGAGAATATGCTTTACAGCTTGCCAATGAACCTCTCTAAGATTTGACTGATATCTGCTAACTACACCTACGACAAAGTAGATATCAGGCCTAGTGCACAACATAGCGTACATGAGACTTCCCACAACCGAACATTCTTGATCATGGCCAACATCTTGTCAATGTATGTCACTTGGGATAATCCTAACATTCTCTGCTTCCTATTTCTAAGAAGCTTAATCCCAAAAATGTAACTGGCTTCTTCCAAGTCCTTCATACTGAATAAATTAGACAACTAAACCTTAGTAGATGACAATGTTCCTACATCATTCCCAATAAGTAGAATGTCTTCTACATATTGGACAAGAAAAATCACGTTTATACCTTCCAATTTCCAGTACATGCATAGTTCATCCTCATTTTGAATGAATTCGTAAGACTTTATAGTCTCGTTAAAATGAATGTTCCATGCTCTAGATGCCTGCTTAAGCTGCACACCATATGTTTTTGGCCTTTAGCAATAAAACCATCCGGTTGGGACATATAGATATCTTCACTAAGATGGCCATTAAGAAATGTCGTCTTGACATCCAATTGCCATCCTCATAGTCGTAATGACATGCGATGGTAAGGAGGACATGCATGACTATTGGGGAAAAAGGTTTCCTCATAGTCGATTCACTCCCTCTGAGTATATCATTTTACCACAAGCCCAGCTTTGAAAGTTTCCACATTCCCATCCGCTCCCCTCTTTCTCTTGTATACCCACTTCCACCCAATGGGTTTTATTCCTTTAGGTGAAGTTACAGAATCCCAAACCTGATAGAAGTACATAGACTTAATCTCAGCTTTCATTGCTTCATGCCATAGATTTTCATCAGCATCAGCAATAGCCTTCTCGTATCTAGTGGGATCTTGTTCCTGATGGTCAGAGACCAACTCAAAAGTCTCTCCAATCTATTTTTCTCGAACCCTATATACCCTTCCACTACGATGAGGCTCTGTTTGTACAGGTTCTTAAGGTTGTGCCTCTTCTTATTCCACAATTGGGTCTGAAGAAGTTAATTTCAAAGATAACTTCTACTCGAGCTCCAACCTTTTTAGACCTTTAGTGTAAGTACTTTGATCATCCTCTAAGTATATAGCATTAGTACTTACCAATACTTTCTACTCCTTGGGATGATTAAAGTAACCTCATTTTGTCCCTTTTGGTTGCCTAACAAAATGGCATAATTCTGATCTTGGTTCTAACTTGCCTCCCTTAATCAGTACATAAGCTAGATAGCCTCATATCTTGAGATGATTCAGACTTGGCTTAGGCCGAGTCCACATCTCATAGGGTGTCCTAGGTACTAACTTGGAAGGTACCAAGTTCAGAATGTATGTTGCTATTTCCAGGCCATATCCCTAAAAAGTGACTGGAAGAGTAGCATGAGACATCATGCTTCGGACTATTTCCATCAATAACCTGTTTCTCTTCTCAGCTACTCCGTTCTGTTGGGGTGTCCCCACCGTAGAGAGCTGGGATACTATCCCCATGATGTACCATGTAATCCTTGAATTCATCGAGGAGGTACTCTCCACCACAATCCGATCATAAGGTTTTGATCCGTATACCTAGACGACTCTCTATTTCAGCTTAAACTCTTTGAACTTGTCAAAAGAGTCAGACTTGTGCCTCATCAGGTAGACATAACCAAACCATGTACGATTAATCACTCATGAAAGTGATGAAGTACTCAAAACCCCTTCTAGCTAGTGTAGACAAAGGACCACATACATTAGTGTAAATAAGGCCTAATATCTCCTTGACTCTTTCAGCCTTTTGGGTGAATGACCTTTTGGTCATTTTTCCCATAAGGCAGGATTCACACTGAGGCCAACTTTCTATTCTTAATGAGCCCAAGGGCCTATCATGGATTAACCTCTAAATCCTAATTGAATTAATATAACACAACTTTAGATGCCAAATATATGAGTCCTTGACATTGGTTTTTCTCTTCCTACTCAAAGGGTTAGATTGAACATTATTTATTTGATTGTTTGTAGGATTTAAGAAGAATAAGTTTCTATACATGTGCCTAGAATAAAGAACTTATCTATTTCTATTGATAGTAATGCCAGAATGGAAAGAAACAGAATATTCTTGATTTATAAGTTTTGCAATTGAAACCAAATTCTCTCTAAATCCAGGTACATATAAAATATCCTTTGAAATAACTATTCTATTACAATAAAAAACATGATCCAGTTCTCCTACTACAAGGGCCCATACTTGTGCTCCATTTCCTACTCGTAGTCCTTGCTTACCCTTCTGGAGTTTTCTTATCTTCCAAAACCCCTGCAAAGAGTTATAGATATGATCAGTGGCTCCAGAATCAACATTCCATGTGGAAGTTAATCGATCCATTGAAACTAAGTCTAGATAAAGAACAATACCTCTAGGTTTTTCTTGACCTAAAACTCTGGACACTCCTTTTTCCAGTGTCGCTTCTGCCCGCACTTGAAGTACTTGTGCTTTAGCTTGTTGGACTTGTTCTTGGGTTGGGCTATTGCGTTACCTTTCTTCTTCTTGAACTTCTTGGGCTTGGGCCTAGTTCTTGAAGAAGAAGCCTTAACAATCATATTTTTGGACTGTGGCTTCATGACCTTCTAAGCCACCTAGAACTCTTTTATTAACTCAATTAAACTCATGTTTAACTTGTTCATGTTGTATTTCAACTTGAACTGAGTAAAAAAGCCCGACAGAGATTCGAGAATCATGTCCACTTAGCTCTCAGGGTAAACAACAGCCCCTAGAACTTCTGTTTCCTCAAATGTAGCAATCATTTTGAACATATGCTCCCTGATTGATGCTCCCCCAACCATCTTAATGTTTATGATCATCCTAAGAGCTTCCAACCTTATAGGCCGGCTCTTATTAGCAAACATCATGGTTTGTGATTGGCTAATGTCGTACGCAGTGGCCATGTGCTCGTGTTCGGACTGGAGCACATTAGACATGGAGGCCAACATGTTGCAACGATCCATCTCGTCAGCCTTCTTCCGTGCTTTCTCAACCTCACACTTAACATCAGTGGAACCTTCCCTGATTGTAGGGTAAGTTTCGTAGAGGACATACTTATACTCCTTAGCAGTGAGTATTATGTCAAAGTTCCTTTTCTAGTCCACATAATTTGGAGCCATTAACTTATTCTCTTAGAGAATAATGGCCAACGTACTAAAAGAACCTCCACCAACCATTTCTGAAAAATCAAAAAATAAAAGAAATCTCAATTTGTGAAAAAATAAAAATAATTTGTGCACTTTATCCTCATATTAAATCCGATAATAGTTAACCCTATCACTATTATCTTTAATTTGATTAATTTGGCTCTTAGAAAAACTAACAAAGCTTCAGCGAGGAACTAGATGGAGTTAATCATGGCTACTGAGAAAAGGTTTCCTCATTGTCGATTCCCTCCCTTTGAGTATACCCTTTCACCACAAGCCTAGCTTTGAAAGTTTCCACCTTCCTATCCGCTCCCCTCTTCCTTTTGTATACCCACTACCACCCAATGGGTTTTATCCCTTCAGGTGGAGCTATAGGATCCCAAACCTGATTGATGTACATAGACTCAATCTCAGCTTTCATTGCTTTATTATGCCATAGATTTCCATCAGCATCAGCAGTAGCCTCCTCGTATCTAGCAAGATCTAGTTCCTAATGGTTAGAGACTAGCTCAAAAGCCTCTCTAGTCTATCTTTTTGGAACCCTAGATACCCTTCCAATACGACGAGGCTCTATTTGTACAGGTTCTTGAGACTGTATCTCTAATTGTTCCACAATCGGGTCTGATAAAGTTGATTCCGAAGATAACTTCTCCTCAAGTTCCAATTTTGTTAAACTTTTTATGGATGTACTTTGATCATCCTCCAAGTATCTAGTATTAGTTCTTACCAGTACTTTCTACTCCTTGGGATGATAAAAGTAGCCTTCTTTTGTCCCTTTTGGATATCCAACAAAATAGCATAATTTCGATCTTGGTTCTAGCTCGTCTCCCTTGATCAGTACATAAGCTAGATAGTCTCATATCTTGAGATGATTCAGACCTGGCTTTCGCCCAGTCCATATCTCATAGGGCATCTTAGGAATTGACTTGGAAGGTACCAAGTTCAGAATGTATGCCGCTATTTCTAAGGCATATTCCCAAAAAGAGACTGGAAGAGTAGCGTTAGACATCATGCTTCGGACTATTTCCATCAATGTCCTATTCCTTCTATCATCTATTCTATTCTGTTGGGGTGTCCCCGGTGCAAAGAGCTGGGATACTACCCCATGATGTTCCATATAATACTTGAATTCACTGAGGAGGTATTCTTTATCACGATCCGATCGTAAGGTTTTGATCCGTATAACTATTCGATGCTCCACATCAACTTTAAACTCTTTGAACTTGTCAAAAGAGTCAGACTTGAGCCTCATCAAGTAGATATAACCAAACCTTGTACAATCATTCATGAAAGTGATGAAGTACTCAAAAACCCTTCTAGCTAGTGTAGACAAAGGACCACACACATCAGTGTAAACAAGGCCCAATATCTCCTTGGCTCTATCAGCCTTTTGGGTAAACGACATTTTTGTCATTTTTTTCCATAAGGTAGCATTTACACTGAGGCCAACTTTCCAATCTTAATAAGCCCAATGGCCCATCATGGATTAATCTCTGAATCTTGGTTAAGTTATATTGACCCAACCTTAGATGCCAAAGATATGAGTCATTGACATTGGTTTTTCTCTTTTTCCACAAAGGTTTAGATTGAGCGTTATTTATTTAATTATTTGTAGGATTTAAAAAGAATAAGTTTCTATAAATATGCCAAAAATAAAGAACTTATCCATTTCTACTAATAGTAATACCAAAATAGAAAGAAACAGAATACTCTTATTTATAAGTTTTGCAACTGAAACCAAATTTTGTCTAAATCTAGGTACATATAAAATATCCTTTGAAATAACTATTCTATTACAATAAAAAACAAGATCCAACTCTCCCACTCCCACTGTAAGGGCCCATACTAGTGCTCAATTTCCTACTCGTAGTCCACGCTCGCCCTTTTGGAGTTTTCTTATCCTCCTAAACCCCTGCAAGGAGTTACAGATATTATCAGTGACTCCAGAATGAACAATCCAAGTGGAAGTTGATCCAACCATTGAAACTAAGTCTGGATAGAGAACAGTACCTGTAGGGTTTTTCTTGGCCCGAAGCTCTGGACATTCCTTTTTCCAGTGTCGCTTTTGTCTGCACTTGATGCACTTGCCCTTTGGCTTATTAGGCTGGTTCTTGGGATGGGCTATTGCGTTACCTTTCTTCTTCTTGAACTTCTTGGGCTTAGGCCCAGTTCTTGAAGAAGAAGTCTTAGCAATCATAACTTTGGACTGTGGCTTCATGACCTTCTCCACCACCTAGAGCTCTTTCGTTAACTCAGTTAAACCCATATTTAACTTACTCATGTTGTAGTTTAACTTGAGCCGAGTAAAAGAGCCCAACAGCAATTCGAGAACCATGTCCACTTGACTCTTTGGGTCAATAACAGCCCCTATGACTTTCGCTTCCTCGAAAGAAGCAATCATTTTGAGTATATGCTCTCTAACTAATGCTTTCTCAGCCATCTTAATGTTTATGATCATTCTAAGAGCTTCTTACTTTCTAGGCCGGCTCTTATCGGCAAACATCGTAGCTAGTGACTGCCAATATCATACGCAGCAGCCATGTGCTCCTGTTTGGATTGGAGCACATTAGACATGGAGGCCAACATGCTGCAATGACCCATCTTGTTGGCCTTCTTCCATACTTTCTCAACCTCACGCTCAACGTCGTGGAACCTTACCCGATAGCAAGGCAAGTTTCGCAGAGGACCTACATGTACTCCTCAGCAGTGAGTATTATGTCTAAGTTCCTTTTCAAGTCCACATAATTTGGACCCATTAACTTATTCTCTCAGAGAATAACGGCCAAGGGATTAAAAAACCCCCACCAACCATTTCTGAAAAATCAAAAAATAAAAGAAATCTCAATTTGTGAAAAAATAAAAATAATTTGTGCACTTTATCATCAAATTAAATCCAACAACAGTTAACCTTATCACTGTTATCTTTAACATGATTAATTTGGCTCTAAGGAAAATTGACAAAACTTCTTGGGAAGATAACAGTTTCCTAAGATAAGTGTATTAACCACCACAAATTAATTTCTCTTCTAGGTAAATGATCTAAAAGATAACTCCATCAATGGGATGGCCGTTTCTTCTCATTTCCTATGGACATTCCTCGCACTATAACCTCCAACGTAGGCAGGCCAATCATAGCACGTGTCTCGGGTTATTAATTATATTCATCCATTAGTTCTAAATCTTTGTGGTATCCCCATCCTATACGGATTCATTCCCTGGGTGACCTAGGGGACCGATCTCTTTTAAGGATCGTGATGGAAGCTGTGGAGCCGTCGGAACCCCTCTCCCACTTAGTCTTTTAAAACAATGGTTTTTAAAGAAAATATTCTTTTGAAAATATCCCATTAAGTATCCCTTAACTCTTTGTAAAATATCTAAATTTATAAATTCCTATGTTAAGGTAAAATCCTTTAAGAGATTTTCTATGAATTTGTTTTACACAGTTAAGAACTTAATGATTTTCAAAAATTTCCTTTTAAACTTTCTAGAGATTTTGGTCTTAAGTATAATTTGACAAAAATAATTTTCTAGTGCAAAAAAATGAAACAAAAATGGCTTTCAATTTTAACTTACAAAAATATCTAAGTCCAAAATATTTTCCATGTCAAGGATTAAATCCGTTGAAAAAAATATCCAAGGATTAATTTTTGTCCAAGTTAAAAATAACTATTTTTTTAATTTGAAAAATGTTTTTCTTGTCATAAATTTCCCAAGGACTTTGGTCTTTGAGAAAAAATGTGCACATAGGGTACAAAAAGAATTAAGCATGCTAGGAAACTGCAAACATTTTAATAGTTTTCTATTCTTTTAACCTAAGTGTCCCAATAATAGAATTAAACACATTATTTAATTAATGATCTTTCTTAATCCTAAATTTCCTTTACTATTATTTATCATGAAAAATATTCAAAGAATATTAACTATTGCAATAAAAATAACTTTGCCTAATATGGGATCAAAATCCAAAAAAAAGAAAAAGAAAATCACGCTGGTCTATTGCACCCGCCACACTGGATCATGGCCCATGGGAAAAACCTATGGACCACGATCCCTGGTGGGTGCTGGCGACCCAGGTGCCAACGCAGTAGCTTCCATGAAGAAGCTCCTGTAGGAATTGGGCTTCCGCTAGGAAGCCTGTGCTTCCACGAGGAAGCTTCCTCATGCGCGATGTAGAGTCGAGGCCAACTCGGGCCCGGCTGTGGCTCTGAGCCACGGCTGGCTTGGACGGCTTTGGCTCTTCTCACATCTGTAGTGTGTCTCAGCTGAACGACTTGGCTGCTATAGTGATCATCTTCTCCGAAATTCCTTTGCGCGTTTCAGACGTTTTAGGCCTCGTTTTTTTTTTTCTACATAGATTTCAACTAAAAATCATCCAAAACAATCCACAAATGCCTATGCCTTTAATTATAGGCTTACACGAATACTATGAATATAACATCCCACCTTTTTACTTTCGATTGCTACAATTGGTAATAGGATGAGAATTTGTACTAATGTCCAGAACAAAAGTTGATCGGTGTAATGAGATGAATATTTTGGTGGAATAAAATTCTGACGGGACTTGGATGTAATTATTAGAATGGTTTCTACCCGTACCCTAAATTTTCAAACTACTATTACTATTAACAAAATAAAAATTTTAGAGTACTCAAAAAAGAAAAATTGATCAGTGCGATGAAACATACATTTTTGTGTGAATTATGCTACCAGGGGTATCGAGGGCATTTTTGTCATTTTTACCGCACCCACGCCTTTAACTGCAAATTTGACCATGTAGAGAAGCAATTGAAGAATTTAAGTATTACCAATGGATTTAGTGAAATCTTTAGAGTTGAATGGTGAATTAAAAATTTTTTTCATTCCAGACCTAATTTTGGCCATTTATGAGAAAAATTAGAAATGCAGGTAAAACTTGGACGTGTAGCGCTATGTGATTGGTGGATAGGGACATGTTTCACATTATGAGAGGTTGTATGAGATTTCATGTAAGATAAAGCTTATGAAATAATTTTTACAAAATAAATAAAAAAAATTAGTGGACAAATGAAATTGCTACATGTGGTGGATAGCCCATAACTTGTGACCAAATGGTCACCAATTTGGACAAAGAATGGCAGTTAAGGAGCTGAAAAATAGCTAGATTTCATGCATAAGGAGTAGGGAAAGAAGAGTGAAAGAAAAGGAAAGAAAATCTAGGGAAAAATAGGGAGAAAAAAGAAAAATGAGAGAGAAAGAAAGATGTGTGTGTGTGTGTTCTTGGAGCAAAATCATGCCAAGAGATCCCAATTACAAGGTAAAAGTCTATGCTTCAAGAATTAAATTGAATTCATATATCTTATTACGGTGATTATATTGATATGGATTTTAACACCAAAACATAACTTTCATGTATTGATTTCGGATCAAAGCTAGGGTTTGTGAACTTTTGTGTAAGAATTTTATATGTGCTTGTATATGTGCCGGCAGCCTAAGGGACTTTGAATGATGTTTTGTGTAAGGAAGAACTGAATAATTATGGCAGCTTAAAGGCTTATTTTTGGTTGAAGAGGTGATGATCAAAATAGAGTAAAAATGGGAGTTACTAGGTTGAAAAAATGGTTCAAACTAGCTTTTGATTAAAAGAGATGACTTTGTGTTGAATAAGTGTGACTTTTGTGAGCTACTGGAAATCTGGAAATTCAGAATTAAAGATGATTTGAAGGAGGATTGAATGATTTAATGGTTCAAAGGTGCTAAAGGGTAAAGGAAAACAAAGGAAAGCTTGAATAGTGAAATTGAGACAAAACTATTGGGGCTATTTTCACCTAGTAAAATGTCACAAGAACAAGGAACTTGAATAAGGCTCATGCATAATTAAATTTAAGAGTCTTACGGTCATTTTGGTTTATCATAGAGCCAAATTGGAGATATGGATTGAAAGTTATGTGCAAAACAATATCATGTGTCAATATATGAAATTCCAGAAAAATGAGTCCGAAAATGGATGAACTTAAGGATGATTAATTGTGTGATTTTGGATGAAAAAAAAAGGGAAATATGAAGTGAATCCCTTGTTTATAAAGGGAGGAAGGATATGGAAAATTAAAAACAAAAGAATTGATCAAATGACGTGAATGAAAGTTGAACGTTTTCCTTAATCATCAGCCCCGTCGGCTAAACGTCGGTTGGACGTTGGCAGGACAGCTACCCATCGGGCACGTCGACTAGACGTCAGCTAACCGTCGGCAATATTTCGGCCGAACATGATTTAACCCGAAAATAATGTTTAGTGTAGGTTTGTCAGTAAAAGACCAACGGAACGTTGAAAACGGTGGAAACAATGGTTGAACGGTTATAAACAGAAAGTGTTTAGTTAGGACATAAGGTGAGTCCCTTTGATTTCTAAAACCTTTTGAAAGCTAGTGTGCTTCACTTTTCTATGAAATGCTATGTTTTATACCATTTTGGAAATCTCTAAAATATGTTTAAGGTGTATCTGAGCAAAAATTTTTTGATGCCAGTTTGGGCTCGATTGAACATCATAATTGGCTTGGAAACCTTACTGGATGATTAAAGCATGAATTTTGTGAATTTAGTCATTTTTTTTATTAAATATTTGGGATTTTCAGAAAATAGTTAATTTTGGAATCGGATATTCGTAAATTGAATGGAATGTCCTTATTGGAATATTTTATGGAAATATGTTTAGAAACTTTAAATTTAATCCACTTTTGGATTAGAATTCTGGATTTCTTGAAATGAGTTCCTTTTGAAATTGGGTATTTGTAAAATGATCCAAATGTCCTTATTAGAATGTTTATGAAAACCTTTGGAACTCGGGTATAAGGTAAATGACCGAAATACCCTTATTGAAACTTTTGTGAATACTTTTCAAATTGGGCAATGATAAAATAACCCAAATACCCTCAAAAAGTCTTTTGGAATAATGTAAGGGTAAAATGACCTGAATACCCTTGGAAATGACTTTTGTGACGACTACAGGGAAAATGACCCGGATACTCTTGGAAACATATATTTTGATGTGTGAACAGAACTTTTTATCCTGTTTCAACGATTTTGAAAATGATCTCTCATGATAAGATGGACTCTTGGAAAATGACTTTTGATCCCTAAAATTGTTTTATTGGCCTAATGTGCCTTGGAATGAATTGATTAGCTCTATGGAGCCTATGTGAATGATGATCTAACTTGCAAGTAAGTGGGATCAAATTCTAGGAAGTGTTGTTTTGCCCCAAAAATATTTTGATTTGAAAATCCTGTGGGATCAGATAACTCTCTGGCCTGATCAGTCAGACAGGGTTGGTATTATTAATATTGAGTACTCATCAAGGACTTTGATATTTGTACTAGCCTACGTTAGAGTTAGACGATCCTAGTAACCTAGCCTAGTTCTAGGCATTATCTTACTCTGAACGGGGTGACAGGACATTGACATGAGTCATCCTGGCTAGCTGTTTAGCACCTGGTAATTGCCGTTTCTATGGACGCTTCTTATTTTGGAGTCATTCGCTAGATGCCGGGCAAGGACACTCGGTGCGTTTGACTCCTTGCTGCCTTAATGGTGATTGACGTCAGTATTGGGACCCCAGTCTTATGGTGGCATATAAAAGATTGTATGCTACGGTATACCTGAGCAGAAGTATGTTGTGGTGTAATTATTCTGGCGACGCATGGTTAAGTACTAGAGGTGTGGTCTTAGTACAATGATTCATGGCACCAAAAGTATGTGAATAAAGGCTGACCTTCTATTATAGAAGTGCCTGTGGTTTGAAAAAAAATATTAAGGCAATGATTTGAAATTGAAGTATAGTTTTTCAAAAATGATTGAGTTCTGAATAAACTCTTCTTTAGAGAGTTTAGAATTATTTCCAGTGGACAATTGATATGCTATTCCATAAAAGTTTTTTGTACCCTATTCTTTCATAAAGCAATAGTTCACACGGGAGTTACTAGGTGATTCGTCATTCACACGTGTCTTTTAATTTACCTTTTATAGGATCCAGAGCTGAGCAGGCCTATGAATAGAAGGACAATACCACAGAGTCGGCAGTTTAGGTCTAGATAGCTTTCTTTTTTATCATATACTGTATTCTATTATAAATAGAGATGGCATATATAAAATCCTCTAATATATGTATATGCGTGGCCATCAATTTGGGATATTGTTGAGTCTGGACCTTATATATGTATTTACTCTGTTGTTTCCATTGTAAAGTCCCCTTGCCTAAAAAACTGGACGGGGTGACACCCGATGTTAATATGCTTCCGTTGTTGTCTTTAGTAGGGGTGTTACAATTGGTATCAGAGCTAGTTTTATAAAACTATAGTATCGTCGTAGGGATTAATAGAACTCTTTCATTGTAGAGGTATAACCGATAAGAGTGATAAGGGCAAGCGCCCAATGGATGAGTATAGCGATGATGGGAAGAAAGAGATAGATGAGCACTTGGGTGTGAAAAGATTTAGGAGGATTAGGATTATCCTCTGAGCAGGTGCGCAAGGATTTTTCACTTGGACAGGATCTGGCCCTAGCCGTCTTCATACACCTTGTCTCACCAGGAGCATATTTGACCCTGTAATGCTTGTCATTACCTTATTTGTGTGAGACCTCAGCTTGGAAAGAATACCTACTTCTGAGAAGACATCGTCACCACATGAGGAGATAGGTGGTGATGTTGATAAAATTGATGGCGATATTGAACCACGCCATCAGGATAATGATGAGAAGGATAGTGTTCCTAACGGTGTAATATTGTTTGAGGATAATAAGAAGGAATTTGGTGGGGATACTGCTGGAGTATTAGAAGATGAGATGTTATGTTTAGAGGATGTTGAGGTAGGAAGAGATCATGAGGTATCCGAGGGGAAGGTACTTGTGGTCAAGGAGTTTGAGGAAGAATTGAAGATAGACTTAGACATACTGGCTTGGTTGCACCCTAATGCAGATAAAAGTGAAGGATTCAATATAGCCGAATCCTATACGGTTTTTACTAACTCAGAACCTCCCGTTTCGGATAGTGATGACGATAAGTAGGAGGATGAGATGTGGATCTGTGTAGTAGGATACGTATAGTCTGACCAATGGATATGACTATGTGCTCAGTACACGAATTTTGTACTGGCTTTGTGTTTGTTGAGAATGAATACAGGTTATGATCCTACTTTGTGCACTATAGCTTTTTTATGCTTGCTCTTGAGTTATGTTATATCGTTTTACCAGCAAAATAGTCTGAACTATACAGATGTCTCCTAAATGAACTTTTAGATGATCATCGCGAACTACTCAACATAACCCTGAACCAATGGTGGGGAATCGCATATGAAAGGTTTACACCTTGTGAATTTTGATTATTTTATGTTCTAAAAAATTGGCTGAGACTATTACTAGAGCCGATGAGAATGATGGAATAAATGAGAATATAAGTAGGAGAAATCGAAGTGAATTTCGGGGTATGAGTTAGAAAAAATCTGGAGGACCTCGATAGCAGAAGAAAGGAAAAATGTAAAGGAGGGAAGGCCCAACTGGAGGACAACCCTCTTTTAGCTGCTTTAACTGTAGAAAGGAAGGGCATAAAAGTTTCAATTGCCCTCACCTCTAAAGGATAGGAGGATGGTGTCAACCAGGAAGAAACAATCAAGGGCAGAGGTCAGGACTAGAAAGAGAGAACCTAGACAAGCTTCTACCCCTAGAGACGAATCTACTAAACCATGTAATACTCGAGTGGTTGCATTGAATAAGAAGGATGATCATGTCATAGTAGTGAAAGGTACATTCCTTAGCTTTAAATCATGATGCTAAAGTATTAGTAGATCCCGGTTCTACGGATTCCTTTGTTGCCATTGTATTTCTTGACACTATAGGGATAAAAAGGGGGAAGAAACTTCATAAGAAATGCTTGTTAGTACCCTATTAGGAAAGTAAATGAATAGTGAGAAAATATATAAGGAATGTAAGATCTTGGTAGGAAATGAAATTTTTGAGGAGAATTGATATGTCTGCCAATAGAGGGCATAGACTGGCTATCCCAACATCGTAATCAAGTTGATTGTAGACATAAAGTAGTACAATTCCGTCAGCCTGGGAAACCTATATTGGAAATTGTAGACGAAGCTGGGAGGAAAAATAATACTTGCATATCGGGACTCAAGGCTCGGAAGATAATTATAAAAAAAAAAAAATGTACTAGGTACTTGGCCTATGCAATTAATAAGCCAGGAGGGATTAACAAACCCGAAGAAGCTCCTGTTATAAATGAGTATTTAGATGTTTTTCCAGTGAAATTGAAGGAATTACCACTGAAAAGAGAAGTAAAATTTTCTATTAAGTTAGTGACATTGGCAGAACCAATTTCAAGAACTCTTTATTGAATGGCACCTATAGAATTGTAGCAGCTTAAGAAATAAGTACATGAATTAATGGAGCAAGAATTCATTTGGCCTAGTACTTCACCTTAGGGAAGTACCTATCTTTTTTGTTAGAAAGAAAGATGAGTCACCACAGATGTATATAGATTTGTGAGGTTAAATGCCGTAATGGTAAAGAATAAATATCCATTGCCCATGATTGATGAATTATTTGATCGGTTATAAAGAGTAGGATGATTCTAGAGTTAGACTTGAGGCAAGGATATTTCTAAGTTCAAATTCGGGAAGAAAATATACTGAAAACTACATTTAACACGATATGGACCTTTTGAGCTTGTAGTTTAGCCCTTTCGGTGTCACTAATGCCTATTGTTTCATAGATCCAATGCACCGGACATTTCGGCCCAGTTTTGTGGTTATATTCGTAGATGATATTCTGATGTACTCCAAACATTACCAAGAACATGAATAATAATCTTCAGAAAGTATTTGGAAAGTTAAGGGAGACCATACTAAATGCAAAATTCAGTAAGTATGAGTCTTAGCTACAAGAAGTAGCATTCTTGAGACATGTGATATCTAAAGTCGCGTGTACAATAGATCCTGCAAAAGTCAAAATAGTGACGAAATGGAAATGTCCTAAGATTCTGACTGAATACGATATTTTCTAGGATTTGCAGGATATTATTGGAGATTTACTGAGAAATTTTCTAAGATAGCTTTACTTTGAGTCGACTCACCTAAAAGAAAGTTTCTTATGTTTGGACTGGGAAATGTGAGGAAAATTTCAGGAGCTGAGAAAAGGATTTAGCTCAGCTCTTGTTTTAATATTGCCAATGATGGACAAACCTCATGAGGAGTACACAGATGAGTCAAAGGAATGATTAAGATGAGTATTGATGCAGGAGAGAAAGGTGATAACTTATATCTTTAGGAAATGGAAACCTCATGAGGAGAATTACATTAGACATGATTTGTAGTTAGTTGATATTGTGTTTGCCCTTAAGGAGTGGAGACATTATTTGTGTGGGGCTAAGTTAGAAATCTTCACCGACCACAAAAATTTGAAGTATGTTTTTATTTAAAAGGATTTGAACAAAAGGTAAAGTTGATGGATGGAATTTTTTAAAGGATTTTAATGTCCAATTAAATATCATCTTGGAAAAGCAAACGCAGTAGTAATTGCCCTTAGTACAAAGGCGGATTTATTAGCTCTTCGGACATTACAAATTCCAGAATTAGAAGTATTTACAGTAGACGGAGAAATAAGGATAAGCAATACTTCCATTTAACCTGCCTTCCTACAATAGTTGAAGAGATAGCAAGATAAAAATGAAAAGTGAAAAAGTTGGTGTAGTAAGGAGGCGAATATAAGAGGAGATGAGTTTTGTGAGGACAATGATGGGATTAATTGCTACCGAGATCGGTAGTGCATTCTGAAATAATATGCGGTGAGATAAGATGTTTTAGTGTAGGCACCTCGGAGTAAGTTTACCATCCATCCATAAGCCGTAAAGATGTATCAGAACCTAAAACAGCATTATTGGTGATTGGTATTGTGAAACCCCAATTAAAACCAACCCTAGAGTAAGGGGGTCAGGATGCATATCATATTTTCTTGCATGCATAAATATATTTTTATATGATTTTATGTGCTTTGGATATGTGATTTGTAGTCTAGATGGCTTAATTTTGCTTAGTGAGTAAGAAGGGCAAAATGGTAATTTTACTTGAGGTGGAAATAGAGAGATAGCTTAAGGGTTAAATAGGAAAAATATTTGGGAAAGAATAAGAACAAGAGTTGTTGTGGTTTAGTGGTTAGAGCTTTGGAATAAATCCTTGAGGTCTTGAGTTCAATTTCCAGCATCTAAGTTTTAGCAAGATTAAATTTTATTTTCGGTTAGGTTGGCTATATTTTGGCCTTTGCATGTCTTGGGGAAGAGTAGGAGAGTTGTCCTAGGGGGAGACATGAAAGGAATGTCCGAATTCTACTCTTGTGCCATACAAAAATTTCTAAGCGATTCATACGCTTCTTGATCTCTAGCTTTCCCTACTTCTTAATCAATTAGGTTGTTCAATTCATCTAAGCCAATTTTATTTCCAGAAAATTCCAGCAAAGTTCTGTGATATTGAGGTTTCGAAAATATCTATGTGAGGTATCTTGTTGGACAAAAATGGGGAGGAGTTATGGAAGGTTCACAAGAGAATTAATCTCCATGGTTGAACCTTCAAACTCCAACCTATGTGTGTTCATCTTCTTCATGTAGTAATCTGGAAATATTTCTAGCTTCTTGATCATTCCAATTGTAGAAAATTTCAGCCATCTTTCCCTCCCAAATACTGCCAGAAAAATGACCAATTTACTCAGCTTGAAGACTGAAAATTCCAGCCAAACCCGAGCTGCACAAAAACTGTGCAAACCAGGAAAATTTTCTGGACAGTTTTCGTAGCTTGGTGAGCCAAAAACCAAGCTATTTCTTCCAGCTTTCCAACCTGCAATTCACCCTTTTCTTTCCTCCATAAAGAAGGCTGGAAACCAGCCTTAAAGGACCTCTTAATATCCCTTCAAACCTGCAGCAAATCGGATGAATCATAGCAAAAAATTCTGCCCAGAAATTTCCAGCAATCTTGCGAAAAACTGATAAGAATTTTTAGCTTTGTTCCTTCTTCATCCTTGTACGAAACTCATCCTATTTTTCTATACAAACTCACCCTGATCATCCATGAACTGAGCTTCATCATCTTCTCCATTGTTCTACATGAAAAATAGCTCCATGGCTGCTCCTAAAATCTCTCCATCAATCACTACAATTAAGCCATTAATTGAAGTCCAAAATTTCAGCAAAATATTCCAACAACCTTCCATGAAGTAAGCCTCAAACAAATAGAAAATTCCTTCACCATTGTACACCATATTTCAGCCACCCTCAAGCTCTTTCGAACAGCATTCATCTCAATAGAAAGTGTAACACCCCACTACTACGTACCCTAAAAGGGCGGGGATGTCGCCCCGTCCCGGAGCACAAGGGGTCTTTAAAACGAGGTATAAAAATGTAAAGACAACCAAAGAAATCAAACTTAGATTACTAACGGAAAACTCTTAATACATCGGCTCAAACACGAGCAAAACTAAACAAAACAAATATTCGATCAGAAACTTGAATCAACAATTGTCTCGTAGAACATAATGGAAAGAAATAACAAAAGCTTCAACTATCACATGCCCCGCTCGCTTAACATAATCTATCTCCTGAAAACATGATATAAAATAGTGTGAGATTAAATCTCAGTAGGTCCTGTGTGTGTACATGGTACTTTGAATAGTTCGTGTATGCATGGTGAAAAACATTTGCAAAAATATTTGGCAAGTCATAAATAATTTTCTCTTTCGCAAGGAGTGGGTTTTTCTCATTGTCACACTTTATACAAATAAAATCATCCACTCGAATAGGAGTCATGTCACCACACATTGGGCTCCATGAGGACAAGGCACCACACTTTTGTGCACCTTGCCTAGACCAGATTACCACATGTTGGGCGTTCTGATTAAGGTAAATGTACAGCCCACCGGGTGAGATACTCCTCATTCTCTACACCCAACAAAACCATCTGGGTGTCCATGCCGGAAAAATAAATAATACCTTACCAGGTACAAATGCTAGCTCGGACCGGCCTGACCAACCAATACTGTCGCCTTTTCAAGCCGAGCTTATCTTCCGGAGGTGGCCGCCTGCCAGAAGACTTACTCAAGCCCTCCAAGACTAGTATTGTTAGCCTACCCTTATTGAGTACTCAACGAACATATCGTCAATTCCTGATTCAAAATATTTCCATATCTTGGCTTTGTAAAACATGATTTTCTTCAGAAGAGTTTTCTAAAAATTTAGGAGAAAGAATAATTTTCTTGATAAAATCGTTAGTTTGACAAAACCAGCAAAGAATAAATATCCACGTTTACAACCCAAGCAATCATAGTTCAACAATAGCTTCACAAAGCTTTACAACATAGACTTGCTATCACAACATTTAACAAAAGGGTTTATGCAGTGACTTACTTGATATGCCTCAAATAAACAAGATAAAATCACAGCTTGCCTCCATCAAATACCCTCATGATCTAAAATCATATAATATCATGATCAGGGTCTCAATCGATTCAAACATGCATTAAACTCATTTATTCCCATAACAAATTACAATCCATTATCTAACTCCAAATAAATTATCTAATCCCCAAAGTTCATACCCTATAACCATATATCCATCCAAGACATGAATAATATATCAAAGAGATCTTACCTTGACCCTCACAATTCATATCCATCATTACCACAACAAAATATAGCATTGCTATCTATCGAATATGCTTAATTAATTACTCGACTCAAAATATTCATTCATCATGCTAATAGACATCATCAATCATATTAAACCTTAATTCCGACATCAAGGATAAGGATTCTCTTACCTCGAAACAACCGGGTTAACAAGATCTCGATGCTCCTATGGTGATCGTCCCAAGTTCGTTTGAGAAGAAGAGAAAAGCTGCCTTCTTTCCTTCTTTTTGACTGAGAGTGGCTAAAGAGGATGAAACCAGCCTTTAGGTGGCGTGATTCAAGGGAAGGAAAAGAGAAGAATTGATTGAAGAAAGGAATCAAGAGGTTAAGATGGTTTTTGCTTACCTTATGGTGTGATCAGTTTCTTGCTAGGAATTGCTCTTGCAATTTTCGAAAATTGCAGAAGGGTTCTTGCTGGAATTTCCATGTAGAATGGAGAGAGTAGTTGGCTACTATGATTTAAGGTTAGAGAAGATTGGTTTAGGGTTAGATGGTGGTGCTAAGAAGGACTCCTAATGGCTTTAGGTTTCTTGGACAGCAAGGGCGAAAATTGCAGCTTGCTGTGCCCCTTATTACTGCCGAATTTGGGAAGGTTTAAGAGGAGAAAATATTCTGGACTTGTTCTCCTATGCTGGCCGAAATATTGCTCAAGAAAAGGGCTGTGTGTGTTCAGGTTGTTTTGGCCGAAACAAGGAAGAGTTTGAGTAGGTTTTGACAACTAAAATTTTGTGCAAGAATGGTGTGAGTGCTGTGCAAAAATCACTGAACCAAAGGAAGAAATTCTGTACTGTCTTGGTTGTTGTTCTGCTGCAATTCACAGAGAAAAAGTGAGGGTTTTAGGTGCTCAAAATTGGCTTAATCAGCTGAGGGTTTTGGTGTGTCTTGGTGGGCGGAATTTTCGTTTGATTTGGAGTGCAAAGCTGGCCGAAATTCTGGAATTTTTGGTGGATAAAATCTGATTTTGTATAGCAACAATAATCTGAATTGATGGATGGTGTTTTAGGTGATTTGAGCTAGGGTTTGAAGAGTTTGATTGCACTTAGGAGTGCAGGAATTTCGTGCAGCTTGTGCTTGCTCAAGGCTGCCAAAATTTTGCAGAAAAAGAGAGGGTAAAACCTAGTTGATTTAGGATTGAAATAAAATCTAATTTGCTAAAGGATTTATGATAAGATTTCCTAGTATTGGAAGAGTTTGATTTGAGCTAAAACTCCTTCAAAGGTGGCGGCACTAAGTTGGAAAATTTTCCAGATTTTTAGCTAGGGTTCTATGTTCAAAATCAACAAGGTATTTAACTAGAAAATTAACAATTTAATTCCAAATATCAATTATAAAATCTGATAAATTAAAATTAAGCTGGAATTTAATTATTCTAGCTAGGGTTTTTCAAAAATCAAAGAGAACAAAAGCTGAAAATAAGATTAAACCTTATCCTTATCAAAAGTCCTTGAATTTAGGAGAAAAATATGGAGACTTATCTTCCTTGAAGATGGCGCTGAAAATTCACTAGGATAGCTAGGGTTTTTCGGCCAAAGCATGAAGAAATCTAGGAAAAGAATTTCAAAAAGAAACTAAGAATCGCAAAAGGTAAGATTCGAACTCGGGTCACCAAGGAAAATCACCAAACCTAACTGCTATTCCAAATCAACTCCAATGCTAAATATTTCCCTAGGAAATTCCTTTCCACCCTAATTCTCATCCCACCATCTCCTCTACTAAACTTCACTTAAAACAACTCTCAAGTAATGCAACAACACATTTAAATAATTTCATGCTAGCACAACCTTGAAAATCACATGCACCCATGCAAGAATAATTTGAAGATATCACATGAAATGTGAGATGCTATGCAATGCATGACTTTTTCCCTATAGGTCAAAGGTGGTTTTGGGCGGGGTATTACAGAAAGTCTAGCAATTCAGTCAGCCATTGAAGCTTCCAAAAGACCTCCAACAACAAAGATCTTCTTACCATATTTGCTACCACCAAAAATATTCCCTAAATTATTCTTTTTGAATTTCAAACAACCATCTTTCCTTTTCCTCCCAAATCTGAATATCCAACTACCAAAACCCTCCCAAACTAGTTGGCCACTCTTTCCAACAGAATTTCAGCCATCTCTCTCTATTCTCTCCATTCTCTCCAAACCTCCAAGAACACCAAGAACACCTACTACCATTCTCATGCCTAAGACCACTCAAAACCTCTTCAATCTCCTCCAAAAACTCTAGATCACACCTACTCATCCTCTTGAATCCACTTATGCAATTTTTAACATCAAACGCTGAAATCAAAGTTCCACTTTTGGGTAAAAAACCTGAATTTTCTTGAAGGCTCAAGAACTCTTGCAATGTAAGCATGATCAATTAACTCCATGTTCATCCATCTTTGATTTTAATGAGAATATACTAATAGACTTTCTCTTTCTCATTCTCTCTCTCTCTCTCTCTCTCTCTCTCTCTCTCTCTCTCTCTCTCTCTCTCTCTCTCTCTTTCTCGGCCATTTTCCTTCTTCCCCTTGGACGGATCAAGCCTTCCAAGCGTGAGGATCCTCTTGAAACGTCTTCAAGGTAGTCATTATTCAAGTAAGCCTCTTGAATCTTTAAATTTTAGATTCATGTCTCTAGGATATTTTTGGAAAAGGATGGATTATGATTAAAGTTTGAGCATGTGTTTTGTGATGGACTTGGGATTGAAGCATGAGAATGAATGTGTTTATATGATGGAGTTGGGATTGATGCATGAGGATGATCTTGGTTGAATTTTATGGCATTTTTAGGGTTTGTTGCATGCCTTCATGTTATGAGTAGTATGAATGATTAAGCATGTTAGAGATTATGTCACCTTTGGTGAATAGGGTTTTATGTTCTTATATTCTTGTTGAGGCCATGCATATGAATATGTTTAGTGGAGTTGGAATCATGTGATGGTAAATTTAGATCTATGCTTTTATTCATGATTTGGATGTTTTGATGATTGGTGTAGAGTGTATGTTCATGATTATGATTAGCAATAAAAATTATGATCATGACCTTGTTGTCCCTGAGCTAATTAAGTTGGCAAATTTTATTTCATCAATAAAATGATTAATACTAAAATTTCTTCTAGAGATTTCGAAAACCCTAGGAAAATATGGTTTTGGACTATTATATAAAATAATGATATTTTAGTCAAATAAATGATAGCTTTTATTAAGGAAATAAAATATATAGATATTATATATAATAATATCATTAAATAAAGCCTTTTATATAAATAATCATAATAGGTAAAATATTAATTTTGTAAGTCATATATTCATAAATACTAATAGAATTTATCAAAACATAATAAAATTTACTTGCTATTAATTTTATTTACCAATTATTTTCTAACCATTAGTTATTAAAAATCATTATTTTAAATAATATCATATAGGACCTAGGACCCTTCATCAAATAAACCCTAATTTATTTATAGAAAGTTTTGAACCTACAACTTATTGGTAACTATTTCAAACCCCTAGTTATTCTAATACCATGCTAGATTTATTTTATAAACCCTTTATTTATTATATAGCCTTAAAGTTTGGGACACTAGGGTCATGATTGTAGTAAGTTGAGTTAGGATTATTTGTGAAAGAAAATTGTGGCTTGGGTTTAATTATGGCTTATGTTTACCCCAGGCAGGGTTAAGTCAGCTTTTGGAGATCCTTATTTTATCTCAAGCAAAGGATCAGGTATGTTCCTGCATAAAACTTGTTTGATGTAAAAAGTTATTATGGCAAGCTAAATACGAAGTTTGTGAACACTAATTTGGTAAAGGCAATTAAGGACTGTTTCTTTTCTTGTTCCAGTCAAACCAATTATTGGAAAATCTTCAAGTAGTTTTAATCAAACACCAAACTATTTCTAAAACTGATCTTTTACATGGACTTTGGAAACCCTTGATTGCCATTTTCAAGTAAAGCTATGTTTTATCAGTTTTCTCCCAAGAGGGATAAATTACGTTGAGTACTCAATAAGGGTAGGCTAGTAGTACTAGTTTTGAAGAGCAAGAGTGAGTTTTCTGGTAGGAAGCTACCTCTAGAAGATGAACTCAACTTAGAGAAATGTTAGTACTACTTAGTCATGCTGGTCCGAGCTAGCAGGTTTTAGTGATATGGACTGTGTAATACCCCGCCCAAAACTACCTTTGACTATGGGGAAAAGTCATACATTGCATAGTATTTTGCATTTTATGTGGTAGCTTAGAATTATTTTATTTGCATGGATGCATGTGAATTTTTCCGTTGCTCTTGCATTTGAATTAATTGAGGTGAAATAGTGTGTTGTTAAAGATTTGGTTAAGGGAGGTTTGGTCGAAGATTTGGAAGGATGAGTATTGGGGTGGTAAGAACTTCTTGTAGGAAGAATTAGCATTGGAATTGATTTGGAATAGCGGGGAGGATGGTGATTTTTCTGTGGTGGCCCGAGTTCGAATCCTATCTCTTGTGAATCCTAGTTTCTCTTCTTGAAGATTCTTTTCCTTAGAGTTTCCATGTC
Organism: Voacanga thouarsii; assembly: GCA_026120185.1. Lineage (NCBI taxonomy): Eukaryota > Viridiplantae > Streptophyta > Magnoliopsida > Gentianales > Apocynaceae > Voacanga > Voacanga thouarsii. The sequence goes on from JANUWF010003370.1 coordinate 2,909,077, forward strand.
TTGGCCGAAAAAGATATAGCAAACCTAGAGAAATTTTAGTGCCATTACTCCAAGGAAATAAGTCTCTATATTTATTTCCTAAATTCAAGGACTTTGATGTGAATAAAGTTCACTTTTAATTTTCAGCTTTTATTCCTTAGGATTTTCGAAAAAACCCTAGCTAATAATTAAAATTTCAGCTTGATTTTAGCTTAATAGATGTTGCCATGGATAGTTGGAATTAATGAGTCATTTTCCTAGTAGGAAACCTTGTTGATTTTAACCCTAGAATGTTAGCTAAAAATCTGGAAAAATTTCCAGCAAGTGCCGCCACTTCTTGGAGGAATTTTCGCTCAATCCAAACTCTTCTAGGACTAGAGGAAATCTTATCCAAATCCTTGATAAAACCATATTTTATTCAATCCTAAATCAACTAGGATTAGAATCCCTTTTCCTAGCTAAATTTCGGCGGCTTTGTGCAAGCACAAGCTACACGAAATTCTTGCACTCCTAATTGCAATCAAACTCTTCAAACCCTAGCTCAAATTACCTAGAACAACCTCCACCAAATCAGATTACTCTAGTAACACAAAATCAGATTTTTCTTCACCAAAAATTCTAGAATTTTCGTCCAACTTATGCCCAGAATTTTCGACAGCTTCGCACTCCAAAACCTACCAAAACTCTTTGTTGATTAAGCCAAATTCCAGCACCTAAAACCATACATTTCTCCTCTGGAATTTCGTCAAAAACAGCAGCCAAAACAGTCCAAAAATTGTCACTCTTGCACAGAATTTCGCACAGCACTTGCACAGAATTTTTAGTCACCAAAACTCACACAAACTCTCTCTTATTTTGGCCAAAAAACCTGAACACACTCAACCCTTCTCTTGAGCATTATTTCGGCCAGCCTAGGGAGCAATTTCAGAACACTTTTCTCCTCTTAATCCCTCTTGAATTCGGCCAGCATCAAAGGTACAGCAAGCTGCAAATTTTCGCCCTTGCTGTCTAAGAAACCTAAAGCCATCAGGAGACCTTCTTAGCACCACCATCTAACCCTAAATCAAACTTCTCTAAACCTAAATCACAGTAGCCGACACTCCCTCCTTACCACACGAAAATTCCTGCAAATTCTCTCTACAAATTCTTGAATAACTCAAGAACTATTCTAAGCAAAAATCGAACACACCTTAAGAGGAGCAAAGGAGGTAGCTTTTCTTTTCTTTTCAAGCGAACTCGGGACGATCACCGTAGGAGCATCGAGACCTCATTACCCGGTTATTGCAGGGTAAGGGAATACCCACCCTTGATGCCGAAAGTAAGGTTTAATGATGTCTATTAGTTGGATGAGCATATAGTCATGGTATATGATCTTTGGGGATTGGATAGTTTACTTGGATTTAAATAGGGGATTGCGAATTGTTGTGAAAATAAATGAGATTAGAGCATGTTTGAATTAATTGAGACCCTGATCATGATATTATATGGTTTAGATCAGGAGGATAATTGAGGAAAGCAAGCTGTGATTTTATCTCATTTATCTGAGGCATATCAAGTAAGTCCTTGCATAAACTCTTTTGTTAAATGTTGTGATGGCAAGTCTATGTTGTGAAGCTTTGTAAAGCTATTGTTGAACTATGATTATTTGGGTTGTAAACGTGGATGATTATTCTTTAAATGGTTTTGTCAAACTAATGATTTTATCAAGAAAACTATTCTTTCCTATATTTTTAGAAAACTCTTTTAGAGAAAAACCATGTTGTACAAAGCCAAGGTGTGGAGATATTTTGAATCAGGAATTGACGAATATGTTCGTTGAGTACTCAATAAGGGTAAGCTAACAATACTAGTCTTGGAGGGCTAGCGTAAGTCTTCTGGCAGGAGGCTACCTCCAAAAGATGAACTTTGCTTGAAAAGGCGACAGTGTTTGTTGGTCAGGCCAGTCCGAGCTAGCATTTGTACCTGGTATGGTATTATTTATATTCCCGGCATGGACACTCGGATGGTTTTGTTGGGTGTAAAGATGGAGGAGTATCTCACCCGATGAGCTGTACACTCACCTTGATCAGAACGCCCAACGTGTGGTAATCTGGTCCGGACAAGGTGCACAAAGTGTGGTGGCGTGGCCATTTTGTTCTCATGGAGCCCAACGTGTGGTGACATGACTATTTTTTTCGAGTGGAGGATTTATTTTGTACAAGGTGTGACAATGAGAAAAACCCACTCCTTGCGAAAAGAATTGCTTATGACTTGCCAAATTATTTCTACAAATGTCTTACACTTTGCGTACACGTACTATTCAAAACACCATGTGCACGCACAGGACTTACTGAGATTTATTCTCACACGGTTTTATATCTTGTTTTTAGGAGATAGATTGTGCTGAGTCAGCAGGGCTTTGATAGTAGAGGCTTTTGCTATTTTTCCTATGTTGTTCTAGGAGACTTTTGTCATTTATACTTCTGAACAATATTTCTTTTATTTCGTATTGCTCCAATGTGAGCCTGATGTAATAAGAGTATTTCTTCATTTATCAAAGTTGATTCTTTTGGAGATTGCCTTTATATTTTATACCTCGTTTTAAAGACCCCTTGTCCTACGGGACGGGGCGACATCCCTGCCCTTTTTGGGTACGTAGTTGTGGGGTGTTACAAGTGGTATCAAAGACTGGTTTAGGCAATTACTTGACTTATTGGGTTCTATCTTCTTAAGTATTTTGATCTGGTACTAATTCTTGTCTTTTGTTTATAGGATGGTCAAAAGGGTTGTATCGGATGTCAGAGATTGGCCCGCTGGCTGTGGGAATCCACCTGCCCCACTACCCGTAGCTGATCCACCCGCGTCTGATTCAGAAAGGGAGCGTGAACTGCCAGTGCTAGATGACCTGGTAGTTGAGGCGGAGAAAGAGGTCAAGGAGAGCTTTGGAGAGTACGAGGGAGATGAGGAGATGGTAGAGTTGAGTGAGGAAGAGGTAGATGAGCTCGGGAACAAGGGGAACGATGAGAACGAGGGAGAGATGGCAAGGGTAGAAGAGGAGGATGAGGAAGGAATAGAGGTTCCCCAGACCCCGCAGATAGGAGAAGTTGATAGGACCCTTGCTTGCTACGACCCTAAGGAGTCCGGTGGTGAGGAAGGTAGGTCAAGGGATGGAGTTGCCTCGGGAGAGAGGGAACTTGGGCCGTCAGTTCCAGGAGGGGTAGATAAGGGAAAGGGGAAGCTAGAAGAGAGTCCTAAGGGGTGTGGACTCCGATATGGACTGGGTATAGATGCCATGCTTAGGAGAAAGGGGTTGGTTGATCCATTTGACTTGGGGAGTGAGAGGCTTGCGCCTAAGGGTGCGGTTAGATTAGCACTGGATGAGCTCTATGAGACGGCCATGAGAGCCAAAAGAGTCCGAGAGGGTGAGTCAAGGCAACCAAGTGAGAGTGTTGGATTTGCGAGGAACTACGTAGGGAGACCTGATAGTTCCATGGGGTGGCTTGTGGAACCAGTCTCTGACGACTCCAATGCTTCAGTTGAAACTAGAGAGAGTCGAGTCTAGAAGACCAGCAGCTTTTACTTTTCTTTCTTTGGGATTTGCATACCTTTGGTTGTTTATTTCTTTTAAAGGAGTATGTTGCTCATAGGACTTATTTATTATTTTATTAAATAAAAAGGGTGTCATATGGGATAACCCCTTCTTTTCTGCAAAGAATGGTTTATATGAAAAGCATGAGTTTCGTTTATTACTTGATTTACCCTTGCACGATATCATCACATTCTCTTGTAGATAAGTACATCGCTATCAACTGATCATGCATCTAAGCATATTCTTTTCCCCTTGGTAACTAACTGACCCGAAGTGAATATGATTAAGATGGCACCAAGACGCAGAATAGTTGTGCATAGCAGAACAGTGCAGGAGAGTGCATCCTCCACTCCAGAATTTGAGCAGATGCATCATTCCACCCCCGACGTGGAAGAGCACCTGCCACAAGAGTAGGAATTGGCTTCGGAAAGGTCACGGGATGTGACTATGGGTCAGGCTTTCAACAAGATGGCCTCGATCCTGCAGAACATGACTGAAAGGGTGGACAAGGTGGCCAGGAAATCACCGTGGGGAGAGGATGAGGCTCTAGAGCATTTCCTGAAGTTCCAACCTCCCACCTTCCAAGGGGAGGTGGAACAAGAAGACTGAGTAATGGATTGAGCAGATGGAGGACATCTTTGCTACTTTACAGTACTCGGAAGAGAGGATGGTGAAGTTTGCTGCTTTTCGGCTAAGGGGACTGTCTCGGGCATGGTGGCAGTGAGTATGGGGTGATTGGGACAAGGAGGAACAGGAGTGGACCTAGGACGATTTTACGAAAGCTTTCCGGGCTGAGTACATTCCTCGATGGGTGGCTAAGAAGAGGGAGGATGAATTCCAGACCCTCAGGCAGGGAGGCATGACCGTGGCCCAATATGTAGCCCGATTCATGCAGTTGTCCAAGTACTGCAAGAGCTTGGTAGATACGGAGCAGAAGCGCACCCGGCAATTCGTGAAAGGGCTTAGGCCAGAGTTGAGGAAAGCATTGGCCCCATCGCCGCCAACGTCATACACTGCCGCTGTGGACGCAGCTTCTCGGACGGAGAACGAAGATCGGCATCGACCAGTGAACCGACCCTTCCAACCAAGTCGTCCACTTATGAGGCCTTCCAGCAATAAGCGACCTACGGCCTTTATGCTGTGGGGAAACTGGGGTAAGCAGCCTCGAGTGCCTGTAGCAGGACCAATGCAGGGCAGCCTAAATTGCCGACTGTGTGGGAAGTGAGGTCACACCGAGAGGAATTGCTGGGGTAATGGGGGTGTAAGGAGGTGCTTCAATTGCGGAGACCCGGGACATCTGAGAAACGCCTGCCCCAAACCCCTAAGGATTGAAGAGACCGCGCCGGCTCAACCAATGGGAGGTAATAGAGGCGCCGCTGCTGCACCAACTGGAGCGGGAGGCCAGAAGCCTCAGGTGAAGGCTAAAGTCTTTGCCCTGAACCGAGAGGAAGTCGGAGCGGACGCCGCCGTGATTGAAGGTAACCTTTCTATCTAAGGTTGTCTTGTTAATGTTCTGATAGATCCAGGATCTACAAACTCTTATGTAAGTAAAGTATGTGCTTCACATCTGGGTTGGGAAGGAAAGGAGCTACCTTATACCCTAGTAGTTAGTTCCCCCCTGGGAAAGGTGGCAGAAGCAGGCAAGAAAATGGGAAGTTGTGGAGTTGAGGTAGAGAAGGAGATTCTGGTGGCCGACCTTATAATCCTGCCCATGGATGATTATGACCTGATCTTGGGCATGGACTGGTTATCGAAGCACGGAGCTCGTGTGGACTATAAGATCAAGACGGTGCAGTTTGTGAGACCTGGTTGGGACATACATGAATTCAACGGCAGACGAACGAAGGAACTAAAATTTTTCATTGCTCGAGCTAAAGCCCAGAAGTTGCTCAAGAAAGGATGTACAGGATATTTGGCGTATCTCCTAAACAAACCGAAAGACCAGTGCACCTTGGAAAGTACGGGGGAAGTGAAAGACTTTTCGGATGTGTTCCTTACAGAGCTCACTTCCCTACCCCCTGAATGGGAAGTTGAGTTCACCGTGGATCTAACTCCTGGAGCAGAACCAGTGTGAAGAACCCCCTATCGGATGGCACCGACAGAGTTGAAGGAGCAATTGGAAGAATTGCTAAGGCAAGGCTACATTCGGCCGAGTACGTCACCGTGGGGAGCCTTGGTGTTGTTTGTTAAGAAGAAAGATGGTACCTTGAGGCTATGTATCGACTATCGGGGATTGAACAATCTAACAATCAAGAATAAATACCCTCTACCCTTAATCGATGAGTTGTTTAATCAACTGCAAGGCGCCGCTTGCTTTTCGAAGTTGGACCTGCGACAAGGATACTACCAGGTGTGGATTAAGGAAGAAGACATTCCTAAGACTGCATTCAACACGCGATACGGCCACAACGAGTTCGTGGTAATGCCGTTCGATGTAACCAACGCACTGGCAGTATTCATAGATTTGATGCATCGCATATTTCAACCATACCTGGACAAGTTCGTGGTTATATTCATTGATGACATTTTAATCTACTCCAAGAATCCGGAAGACCACGCGAAGCACTTAAAATTGGTCTTAGAGAAGCTGAGAGAATTCAGGCTTTATGCTAAGTTCAGTAAATGTGAGTTTTGGCTGAGCTCAGTGTCTTTCCTTGGTCACGTGATATCCAAGGAGGGGATCAAAGTGGACCCTGCCAAAGTGAAAGCCGTAGCTAACTGGAAACAACCGGAGAACATTACCGAAATACAAAGTTTCCTTGGGCTAGCCGGATACTATCGGCGATTCATCAAAAATTTTTTTCCTCTGGCTTCACCAATGACGCGACTGTTGAAGAAGGATGTCTCTTTTGCTTGGAGTGAGAAGTGTGAAAAGAGCTTCCAAGAGCTTCAGAGGAGGTTGATTACAGCACCCGTGCTGAGGCTGCCTGAGGCTGATAAGCCCTATGCACTCTATACAGATGCGTCCAAGGAAGGTTGGGGGGCTGTGCTGATGCAGAAAGGGAAGGTCATAGCCTATGCATCTAGAAAGCTAAAGCCGCATGAAGCTAATTATCCAACGCATGACTTGGAGTTGGCAGCTATAGTGTTTGCCTTGAAGAAATGGCGACATTACTTGTACGGTGCGCAATACGAGGTCTTCACTGACCATAAGAGTCTGAAGTACATCTTCACATAGAAGGACCTGAATCTTTGACAACGTAGGTAGATGGAATTTCTCGAGAAGTATAAGTGCCCTATTAATTATCACCCGGGCAAAGCGAATGTGGTAGCTGACGCACTGAGTCAGAAGGTGAAGATGGCTCACTTGAGAATGCAAGAGATGTTAGCAGTCCAGAATATCCTCGAGCAAGAGGCAAAAGTTCAAGGGAGGAAGATCTACGTGAGCAATCTGACCATGAAGCCCGATCTGGATCAGGAGATTGTATCAGGCCAGCAGGATAGTGCAGAATTTCAGATTTTTAAGGAGAAAGATATCGCAAGAGGAGGAAGTGACTTCCGAACCAATGAGAAGGGGGTATTATACTTTCGGGACCGGATTTGTGTGCCTGACATCCGAGACCTAAGGAAGAGGATACTGGACGAAGCGCACTAGATCAAATATACCATACACCCTGGGAAGGTAAAGATGTACCGAGACTTGAAGAGGAAATATTGGTGGGCTGGAATGAAAATGGATGTAGTTCAGCATGTGTCAACCTGCCTGACGTGCCAGAAGGTTAAGATGGAGCATAAGAAGTCTGCAGGTTTACTACAACCGTTACCGATTCCCGAGTGGAAATAGGAAGAGGTGACCATGGACTTTGTGACTGGCCTTCCGATGACCAAGTCACACAAGGATGCAATCTGGGTGGTAGTGGGCCGATTGACCAAGACAGCGCATTTTATACCAGTGAACGTGCGGGACTCGATGGAAAAGTTAGCTCAGACGTATACCCGAGAAATTGTAAGGTTGCATGGTGTACCGTCGAGTATTATGTCGGATAGGGACCCTAGATTCACTTCAAGGTTTTGGGGTAAGTTTCAGGAGTCCTTGGGCATGACCCTGAAATTCAGCACCGCTGCTCATCCGTAGACGGACAGTTAATCCGAGAGAGTCATTTAGATTCTGGAAGACATGCTCTGAGCATGTATCTTGGACTTTGGAGATAAGTGGATTGAGTCCTTACCGCATGCGGCGTTAGCATATAACAACAGTTATCAGGCGTTGATTAGGATGGCGCCGTACGAAGCACTGTATGGGCAAAAATGTCAAGTACTGATATACTGGGGATGGACAGAAGAGGGGAACGTTAAGAGGACTGGTGAAGTATGCATTCAGGAGATGACGGACAAGATCAAGTTAATTCGAGAAAGGCTAAAGGTAGCGCAAAGCAGACAGAAGAGTTATGCAGACTCTAGGAGAAGGGAACTGGAATTCCAAGTAGGTGATTGTGCATTCTTGAAGTTGACTCCTAGTAGAGGAATCCTGAAGCATCCAAGAGGAGGGAAGTTGAGTCCTAGGTATTTAGGACCGTTCCCGATATTGGAGAAAATTGGACCTGCCTACCGATTGGATCTACCTGATGGTCTAGCAGGGATGCATGATATATTCCATGTTTCTCAGATGAAGAAGTACAACCCCGATCCGAGTCATGTACTCAATGAGGAACCGTTAGAGTTGCAACTGAATCTAAGTTATGTGGAGAGACTAGTCAAGATCATGGAACGGAGTATCAAGACTCTTCGAAACAAGAAGATACCCATGGTGAAGATACTTTGGGATCATCATGGAGCACAGGATGCGACGTGGGAAACGGAGGAATGGTTAAGACGGAAGTATCCAGATATGCACTAAGGGTATGACATCTGAATTTCAGGACAAAATTGTCTTAAGGGGGAGGAGATGTAATACCTCGCCCAAAACTACCTTTGACTATGGGGAAAAGTCATACATTGCATAGTATTTTGCATTTTATGTGGTAGCTTAGAATTATTTTATTTGCATGGATGCATGCAAATTTTTCCATTGCTCTTGCATTTGAATTAATTGAGGTGATATATTGTGTTGTTAAAGATTTGGTTAAGGGAGGTTTGGTCGAAGATTTGGAAGGATGAGTATTGGGGTGGTAAGAACTTCTTGTAGGAAGAATTAGTATTGGAATTGATTTCGAATAGTAGGGAGGATGTTGATTTTTCCGTGGTGGCCCGAGTTCGAATCCTATCTCTTGTGAATCCTAGTTTCTCTTCTTGAAGATTCTTTTCCTTAAAGTTTCCATGTCTTGGCCGAAAAAGATATAGCAAACCTAGAGAAATTTTAGTGCCATTACTCCAAGGAAATAAGTCTCTATATTTATTTCCTAAATTCAAGGACTTTGATGTGAATAAAGTTCACTTTTAATATTCAGCTTTTATTCCTTAGGATTTTCGAAAAAACCCTAGCTAATAATTAAAATTTCAGCTTGATTTTAGCTTAATAGATGTTGCCATGGATAGTTGGAATTAATGAGTCATTTTCCTAGTAGGAAACCTTGTTGATTTTAACCCTAGAATGTTAGCTAAAAATTTGGAAAAATTTCCAGCAAGTGCTGCCACTTCTTGGAGGAATTTTCGCTCAATCCAAACTCTTCTAGGACTAGAGGAAATCTTATCTAAATCCTTGATAAAACCATATTTTATTCAATCCTAAATCAAGTAGGATTAGAATCCCTTTTCCTAGCTAAATTTCGGCGGCTTTGTGCAAGCACAAGCTACACGAAATTCTTGCACTCCTAATTGCAATCGAACTCTTCAAACCCTAGCTCAAATTACCTAGAACAACCTCCACCAAATCAGATTACTCTAGTAACACAAAATCAGATTTTTCTTCACCAAAAATTCCAGAATTTTCGTCCAGCTTATGCCCAAAATTTTCGACAGCTTCGCACTCCAAAACCTACGAAAACTCTTTGTTGATTAAGCCAAATTCCAGCACCTAAAAACCACACTTTTCTCCTCTGGAATTTCGTCAAAAATAATAGCCAAAACAGTCCAAAAATCGTCACTCTTGCACAGAATTTTCGCACAGCACTTGCACAGAATTTTCAGTCACCAAAACTCACACAAACTCTCTCTTATTTTGGCCAAAAAACCTGAACACAATCAACCCTTCTCTTGAGCATTATTTCGGCCAGCCTAGGGAGCAATTTCAGAACACTTTTCTCCTCTTACTCCCTCTTGAATTCGGTCAGCATCAAAGGTACAGCAAGCTGCAAATTTTCGCCTTTACTGTCCAAGAAACCTAAAGCCATTAGGAGTCCTTCTTAGCACCACCATCTAACCCTAAATCAAACTTCTCTAAACCTAAATCACAGTAGCCGACACTCCCTCCTTACCACACGAAAATTCCTGCAAATTCTCTCTACAAATTCTCGAATAACTCAAGAACTATTCTAAGCAAAAATCGAACACACCTTAAGAGGAGCAAAGGAGGTAGCTTTTCTTTTCTTTTCAAGCGAACTCGGGACGATCACCGTAGGAGCATCGAGACCTCATTACCCGGTTATTGCAGGGTAAGGGAATACCCACCCTTGATGCCGAAAGTAAGGTTTAATGATGTCTATTAGTTGGATGAGCATATAGTCATGGTATATGATCTTTGGGGATTGGATAGTTTACTTGGATTTAAATAGGGGATTACGAATTGTTGTGAAAATAAATGAGATTAGAGCATGTTTGAATTAATTGAGACCCTGATCATGATATTATATGGTTTAGATCAGGAGGATAATTGAGGAAAGCAAGCTGTGATTTTATCTCATTTATCCGAGCCATATCAAGTAAGTCCTTGCATAAACTATTTTGTTAAATGTTGTGATGGTAAGACCTTGTATAAACTCTTTTGTTAAATGTTGTGATGGCAAGTCTATGTTGTGAAGCTTTGTAAAGCTATTGTTGAACTATGATTATTTGGGTTGTAAACGTGGATGATTATTCTTTAAACGGTTTTGTCAAACTAATGATTTTATCAAGAAAACTATTCTTTCCTAAATTTTTAGAAAACACTTTTAGAGAAAAACCACGTTGTACAAAGCCAAGGTGTGGAGATATTTTGAATCAGGAATTGACGGATATGTTCGTTAAGTACTCAATAAGGGTAGGCTAACAATACTAGTCTTGGAGGGCTAGCGTAAGTCTTCTGGCAGGAGGCCAGGAGGCCACCTCCAGAAGATGAACTCTGCTTGAAAAGGCGACAGTGTTAGTTGGTCAGGCCAGTCCGAGCTAGCATTTGTACCTGGTATAGTATTATTTATATTCTTGGCATGGACACCCGGATGGTTTTGTTGGGTGTAGAGATGGAGGTGTATCTCACCCGGTGAGCTGTACACTCACCTTGATCAGAACACCCAACGTGTGGTAATCTGGTCCGGACAAGGTGCACAAAGTGTGGTGCCTTGGCCATTTTGTTCTCATGGAGCCCAACGTGTGGTGACATGACTATTTTTTCGAGTGGAGGATTTATTTTGTATAAGGTGTGACAATGAGAAAAACCCACTCCTTGCGAAAAGAGATTGTTTATGACTTGCCAAATTATTTCTTCAAATGTTTTATACTTTGTATACACATACTATTCAGAACACCATGTGCACACACAGGACTTATTGAGATTTATTCTCACATGGTTTTACATCATTTTTCAGAAGATAGATTGTGCTAAGTCAGCGGCGCTTGGACAGTAAAGGCTTTTGCTATTTTTCCTATGTTGTTCTAGGAGACTTTTGTCTTTTATACTTCTGAACAATATTTCTTTTATTTCGTATTGCTCCAATGTGAGCCTGATGTAATAAGAGTATTTCTTCATTTATCAAAGTTGATTCTTTTGGAGATTGCCTTTATATTTTATACCTCGTTTTAAAGACCCCTTGTCCTACGGGACGGGGCGACATCCCGCCCTTTTAGGGTACGTAGTCGTGGGGTGTTACAGATTGTGTGTTGCCGGAATGGACTACCGGTTTTGTTTGGGTTTTAATAATGAGGTGTATCTTATCCTGTAGGGTGATCATCTGTCTTTTGTCAATTTGCACAAAGTGTGGCATTTTGACCGTTGTATGGTTATGGGGCCCAATGTGTGGTAATCCATAGCTGCCCTTTCGAGTGGTTGATTTTATTATACATGTATGGTTGGAAAAGCCAAAATGCAACTCTTGGTTTTCAACATTGTTTTATTGCTTGCCAGTGTTTTTCCTATGAAGTTCTTACACCTTGCATTCATGAACTGTTTTCACTAGACACTCAAAGCACACACGGACTTACTGCGATTTTTATCTCATCACCCTTTTTACCATGATTTCAGGTCGATCCTGCTGTAGGGATGAGTAGCTAGTTGTTGCCTGCTTGGAAGATATTTTGTTATCTATTTTATGTAATGCTTTGGGAGTTGAGAGTGAACAATTTTTATTTCAGATTTGTTCTTGAATTTTGGGATGTAATAAGTTTTAATTTCAAAGTTTTGTGTCATTTTTATTTGTGTGTCCTAGTTATAAAGACGCCTTGTCCTTTGGACGGGTCGACATCCCCGACCCTGTTGGGCTTAGGTAGTGGAGTGTTACAGGTATGAAGAAGGATAATTCAAACCTTGTAACTCGATATTTAATTTGTCAGTAAAGGAAAGGCAATTATCAACGGCCTAAAAGGTTACAACCATTATCTACGCCATCGTGGAAATGTGATGAAATTACTATTGACCTCATTACAGGATTACCTATAATAGTAGAGCGACGAGATACTCTTTAGATGATAATAGATCGACTAATTAAGTCTGCTCATTTCATTCTTATTAATTAACAGAATTCCCTAGAGAAGTTAAATGAAATCTAATGGAGGAAGTAATTAGACTGCATGAGTATCCTTTAGTATTGTGTCAGATCAAGATCCTAGATTTACCTCAAAGTTTTGGACTAAGCTGCAGTAGAGGTATAGGACCACATAAAGTTCAGCATAGCAACATACCTGCACATGGATGGATAGACAGAACGAGTGAATGAAATTTTGGTAGACATGTTCTAGGCTTGCGTTTTGAATTTTGGAGTTAAATAGATTGATAATTTAGCATATGCAGAATTCATATACAATAATAGTTATCAATCAACAATTGGAATAGTTCCTTTTGAAGCTCTTTATGGAAGGAAATGAAGTCCAAAAAGAAGAATGGGTGAATAGGATGCTTTGGGTCTTGAAAAAGTTTGACATGCTGTGAAAATGATTAACATCAAGTTGGAGGCAGTTTAGAATAGACAAAAAAATCATACAAATCGACATAAGATAGATTTGAAATTTGTAGAATAATATCATGTATTCTTGAAGTTGGCTCCACAATGACAATTGGGAATCAAAGAACAAGAAAAAACACTGGGCCGTACCCTATTGTCAAGAGAATTGGGAAAGAAACCTATCAATTTGGAGTTACCAGTAGAACTTCAAGTTATTCACGGCGTATTTTATGTATCCCAACTTCGAAAGTATGTATCTTATCCTGCCCACATTTTGAATGAAGAACCCATTGAATTGACTCTAAGCTTGAAGAATGAGGAAAATCCTATTAAGATCTTGGAGTATGCTGAAATTGGGGAATGAGAAAATTCCACTTGCACAAGTACCGTGGAATCATCATCCTGTGTAAGATGCAATGTGGGAAAAACGAAAGCAAGGTTATTGAAAAATATCTAGATTTATTCCAAGTGTAAACCAATTTCAAGGACGAAATTTTTTGTAAGGAAGGGAGGATGTAACATCCTACCTTTTTACTTTCGATTGGCTACTATTGGTAATAGGATGACAATTTGTACCGATGTCTAGAACAAAAGTTGATCGGTGTAATGAGGCGAATATTTTGGTGGAATAAAATTTTGTTGAGACCTGGATGTAAAATTAGATTTGTTCTACCTGTACCCTAAATTCTTGAAAGGCTATTATTATTAACAAAATAAGAATTTTAGGATACTATAAAAAGAGAAATTGATCAGTGTGATGAGACGTACATTTTGGTGTGAATTATGCTACCCGAGGTATCGAAGGCATTTTTGTCATTTTGATCGCATCCATGACTTTTACTGCAAATTTGATGAAGTAGAAAAAGAATTGAAGAATTTAAGTATTACTAATAAATTCAGTGGAGTTTTTGGAGTTGAATGGTGAAGTACAATATTTTTTCATCCGAGCCCGATTTTGGCCATTTCTGAGAAAAATTAGAGATGTGGGTAAAACTTGGACGTGTAGAGCTATGTGATTAGTGGATAGGGACATGTGTCACATTATGAGAGGTTGTATGAGATTCCATACAAGATAAAGCTTATCAAATAAATTTTACAAAATGAATAAATAAAAATTAGTGGACAAATGAAATTGCGAAACATGGCGGATAGCCCACAATTTGTGACCAAATGGTCACCAATATGTACCAAGAATGGAAGTTAAGGAGCTGAAAAACAGCCAGATTTCATGCATAAGGAGTAGGGAAAGAAGAGAGAAAGAAAAGGAAAGAAAAGCTAGAGAAAAATAGGGAGAAAAAAGAAAAATGAGAGAGAAAGAAAGATGTGTGTGTGTGTGTGTGTGTGTGTGTGTGTGTTCTTGGAGTAAAATCAAGCCAAGAGATCCCACATACAAGGTAAAAGTCTATGCTTCAAGAATTAAAGTTAAAGACCTCATTACAGTGATTATATTGATATGAATTTTCACACAAAACATAACTTTCATGTATTGATTTTAGATCAAAGCTAGGGTTTGTGAACTTTTGTGTATGAACTTTATATATGCTTGTATATGTGCCGGTTGCCAAAGGGCCTTGTGTGAGGAAGGGCTGAATAATTATGGTAGCTTGAAGGCTTATTTTTGGTTGAAGAGGTGATGATCAAATTAGAGTAAAAATGGAATTTACTTGGTTGGAAAAATGGTTCAAACTAGCTTTTGATTAGAAGAGATGAATTTGTGTTGAATAAGTGTGACTTTTGTGAGCTACTGGAAATCTAGAAATTTAGAATTAAAGATGATTTGAAGGTGGATTGAATGAATTCACGGTTCCAAGGTGCTAAAGCCTAAAGGATAACAAAGGAAAGCATGAATAGTGAAATTGAGACAAAACTACTGGGGCTGTTTTTGCCCAGTAAAATGTCACAGGAACAAGGACTCTAAATAAGGCTCATGTAAAATTAAAGTTAGGAGTCTTATGGTCATTTTGGTTTATCATAGAGCCAAATCAGAGTTGTGGATTGAAAGTTATGTGTAAAACAAATCACGTGTCAATCTGTGAAATTCTAGAAAAATGAGTCCGAACATGGATGAAATTAAGGATGATTAATTGTGTGATTTTTGATGAAATAAATGGAAAATATGAAGTGAATCCCTTGTTTATGAAGGGAGGAAGAATGTGGGAAAAGGAAAACAAAAGAATTGAGCAAACGATGAAAAAACTGTTGGGGATATACCCTAGAGTCAATTTGTACTTATACTATTGTCATTATGTTTTATATAATAATATGAGGCTTTCCTTTCCATGAATAGTGAGTTTTGTTTTGTGGTCATCAAGTACGTGACTTGATAGTAAAACCCTACAATGAATACAATGACTATTCTAAAACCGTCCCTGATCGATTATTATTATTGGAATAATAATAAATTAAGATTAGTATGTTTGTGACTTGATGGCTATGTTTTACTGGCCATGGATATTTGTGATATCGAGTCAAGACATAAATAAATGTTAGAGAAACATTGTATTGGACATGACCCACTGTGAGAGTACTTCATGGAATATGTCATAAGTACTTTCTAGCCATAATAATATTGAAAGTCCTTTGACCTAAATTCATCATAGTTTCCTACTTGATAAATTCTATATTTTGACATTGTCTAAAGTTGTCTTTAACCAGATAATAAATTAGACTACTGTTGGATATAGAATAAATCAAGGAGAGGAATATGATTGATTGTGAAGGAATTTCTCCTTCTCAATTATGGGTGAGATATCCATGGGCCCCTTGATAAGTTAGACTGTTAAAAATGCATGACCGTGCTCAAATATATCAATCTAAGATATTGATATCATTTGTTTGAACAGTCTACTATGAAATCAAGAAATAATTGATTAAGCTTAATAAGGATGACATGCTCCGTGCCTTATGCTTAATCTAGATATCGTGTGACAAAAGGACTAAATATAAAATTATGGTTTGGTTCAAAGAGATCACCGATCTTCATTTAACCTGGATAGTTATAATGTTTTGCTAGAAACTGCTTATAACTTGTGGGCCATTTAAATATGATTTAGGCACACTGCCAGTGTTAAATGAACCTATAGGGTCACACAATAAGCGAACTTGTTAGGTTATTTTTCTAGTGACCAGATTCGATGAATCTGGAAATATGTCTAAGTTAATCATAGTTAGAAATTTTACCAGATACAATGAATCTGGAAATATGTCCACATTCGATGTATCTGGATGATGTCCAGATTATAAGAATCTGACTCGGTAAATTAGTTAGTTAAATTACCGAGATAATGGCAGAATCTTATCATATCAGTTTTAATTTAATTTGAATTTAAATTAGAATATGTAAGATATTATTAGGGTTGGACTCTAAGAGGTTCGGGGGTTTTTAAGAAAACCCTAGCCGTCTTTTCAATAGTCCAATTTTTCGGTTGAGAACATTCGTGCCATTCTCTACAAGAAGAGGAAAAAAAAACCTCTCAAACCCTAGGCGCTAGCACTCCCCGGGTATCGAGTGAGTTCGCAGTGTGTATCCGATAGAGGATATTCGCATACTGCAGCGTCTGGTGATTGTTCGGGTTGAACGTACAACAACGCAATCAGAATCGAAGGATTTCGATTACAGCAACTAGAGGTAATTCTTAAACCTTAGACCTTCTTAATTGTTTACTTGGGTCCTCGGGAGGGATTCGTGGATGTTTTCCGCGTTTAGAGTCCACGAATTCTAACAAAAACAACGTTGAACGTTTTGCTTAACCGTCGGCCCCATATGCTAAATGTCAGTTGCAGGTCGACGAACTGTCAAGCACATCGGCTACCCGTCAGGTAAGTCAGCTGTACGTCAGCTAATCGTCGACTAGTTTTCGGCAAAACATGATTTGAAGTAAAAATAATGTTTGGTGTAGGTTTGTCGGTAAACGACCAACGAAATGTTGAAAATGGTGGAAACGAAGGATGGTTGAACGGCCGTAAACAGAAAGAGTGTAGTTAGGACACGAGGTGAGTCCCTTTGATTTATAAAACCTTTTGAAAGCTAGTGTGCTTCACTTTTCTATGAAATTCTATGTTTTATACCATTTTGGAAATCCCTAAATATGTTTAAGGTTTATCTGAGCAAGAATTATTTTATGCCATTTTGGGCTTGATTGAACATTATAATTGGCTTGGAAACCTTACTGGATGATTAGAGCATGAATTTTGTGAATTTAGACATTTTTAGATTAAATATTTGGGATTTCCAGAAAATAGTAAATTTTGGAATCGGGTATTCATAAATTAACTGGAATGCCCTTATTGGAACATTTTATGGAAATATGTTTAGAAACTTTGAATTTAATCCTCTTTTGGGATTAGAATTTTGGATTTCTTGAAATGAGTCCCTTTTGGAATCGGGTATTTGGAAAATGATCCAAATGTTCTTTTTAGAATATTTATGAAAACCTTTAGAACTTGGGTATAAGGTAAATGACTGAAATACCCTTATTGGAACTTTTGTAAATACTTTTCAAATCGAGTAACAATAAAATAACTGGAATACCCTCAGAAATTCATTCGGAATAAGGTGTTGATAAAATGACCTGAATACCCTTGGAATGACTTTTGTGATCGATTAAGAGAAAAATGACCCGGATATTCTTGGAAACATATTTTGATGTGTGGACAAAACTCTTTATCCTATTTCAATGGTTTTGAAAATGATCTCTCGTGATGAGATGGACTCTTGGGAAACGACTTTTGATCCCTGAAATTATTTTATTGGCCTGATGTGCCATGGAATGAATTAATTAGCTCTGCAGAGTCTATGTGAATGATGATCTGACTTGCGAGTTAGTGGGATCAAATTTTAGAAAGTGTTGTTTTGTCCCAAAAATGTTTTGATTTGAAAATCCTGCGGGATCAGATAACCTTCTGGCCTGATCAGTCAGACGGGGGTTGGTATTACTAACGTTGAATACTTTACAAGGACTTTGATCTTTGTACTACCTTATGTTAGAGTTAGACAACCCTAGTAACCTGGCCTAGTTTTCGAGATTGTCTTACTCCAAACGGGGTGACAGGACATTGAGATAAGTCATCCTGGCTAGCTGTTTAGCATCTAGCAATTGCCATGTCTGTGGGTGATTCTTATTTTTCATTCATTCGCTAGATGCCGAGCGGGGACACTCAGTGCGTTTGACTCCTTGCCGCCTTGATGGTGATTGACTTCAGGATTGGGACCCCTAGCTTTTGGTGGCACATAAAAGATTGTGTGTTGCGGTACACTAGGTATGCTGCGGTATACTTGAGCAAAAGTACACTGCGGTGTACTTATTCTGGCGATACATAGTTGAGTACTAGAGGTTACGGTCTCAATACAAGGATATGTGGCACCGAAGGCAAGGACTGCTAGACTTGCATATGGATACAGACCGACCTTCTGTTGGAGAAGCGCCTATGATTTTAAAAAAACAGTTGGGACAATGATTTGATATTGAAATACAGTTTTTCAAAAATGATTGACCTTTGAATAAACTCTTCTTTAGAGAGTCTTAGAATTATTTCTAGTGGGCAAATGATATGTGAAACCCCAGTCGAAACTAACCTTAGAGTAAGGGGGTTGGGATGCATATCATATTTTATTGCATGTTTAAATATATTTTTATATGATTTTATGTGCTTTTGATTGGTGTTTTATAGTCTCGAGGGCTTAATTATGTTTATTGAGTAAGAAGGGTAAAATGGTAATTTTTGCTTGAGGTGAAAATAGGGAGATAGCTTGAGGATTAAATATGAAAAATATTTTAGAGAGAAATTAATAACAAGAATTGTTGTGGTTTAGTGGGTAGAGTTTTGGAATTAATTCTTGAGGTCTTGGGTTCAAATTCCATCATTGGAGTTTTAGCATGATTAAATTTTACTTTTGTTTAGGAATGTTGTATTTTCGACCTTGAGTGCTCTAGAGAAGGGTAAAGGTGATGTCCTAGGGGAGACATGATAGGAGTACCCTAATCCAACTCTTGTACCCTACAAAAATTTCTAAGGGAATTCATACCCCTCCTTAGTTTTCCTTACTTCTCAATTTCTTAAGTTGTTCAATTTATTCAAGCCAATTTCATTCTAGAAAAAAAAAAAATTCCAACAAAGTGTTGTGGTTTTGAAGGTTCAAAATGTCTAAGTGTAAGACATCTTATAGACCAAAATTGTGTAGGAGTTGGGGAAGGTTCCCAAGGGAATCAATCTCCATGGTGAACCTTCAAAACTCCACTCTAGCTATGTTCATTTGCCTTCATGAAGTAATCTGAAATTTTTCCAGCTTCTTGTGCATTCAAAGTGTTGAAATTTTCAGCCATCATTCCCTCCCAAATGCTGCTAGAAAATGGCCCTCTTGACCAGCTCAAAATCTGAAATTTTCTGGCCAAATTCAAATTGCATAAATGCTGTACAAAACCAGAAAATTTTCTGGGCAAAATCGCAGCATAGGTGAGCTTAAACCAAGCTGTTTTCTTCTAGTTTTCTCCCAGCACCATAGCCACATTTTTCCTCCATAAAGAAGGATGGATACCAACCTTAAAATACCTCTGAATGCCCCTTCAAATCATCTACAAACTGACTGGAAAATGGCAGCAAAAGTTGCCCAGAAAATTCTAGCAGCTTGCGAAATTATGTACAGAATTTTCCAGCTTTGTGTCCTTTTCCAGCCCTGACCAAATCTCCCTCATCTTTTTGTTCAAACCTCTCTTGAACAGGCATGAACTGAACTTCATTGTCTTCTCCAACCTTTTGCTCGAAAAACCAGTCATGGCTGCCCCTAAAATATCTCCAACAATTACTCCAATCAAGCCTTGATTGAAGACCAAAATTCCAGCAATCCTAATTTATTAAACTTCCATAAAATATCCCTTAAACAACCAGACCTTCCTTCACCATTGTACTCCCTCTTTTTGGCCACCATTAAGCTTCTTCAACAAGCTTTCATCCAACAAAAACACTGAGCAACAGTCGGCCATTACAGCTTCCAAAAGCTCTCCATTGATCAAAGATCTTTTTGCCATATTTTGTTTCCAAATTTGATTCCCAAAAATATTCTTTTAGGATTTCAACAACCAGCCTTTCGTTTTCCTTTCAAACTAGAAAAATCATCTACCAAAACCACTCAAACAATTCGGCCACTACAATCCCACAAAATTTCGGCAGCCTCAATCAAAATCTCTCCGTTCTCTTCAACCTTAAAGCATACATAGAACACCAAGAACACCTACTAGTTCCATACGCCTAATACCACTCCAAACCACTTCAATCTTCTTCAAAAAGAATCCAGATTTCATCTACTCACTGCAGTGAAATCCATCCATACCACTTTTAACATCAAACTCCAAAATTCAACTCTCTCTCTTGGATAAAAAACCAGTATTTTTGTGAAGGCTCAAGAACACCTTCAAGGTAAGCTTGTTCAATCAACTTCATCTCCACTAATCCTCAATCTCTAATGAATATATATGTGTATAAGCACGCTAATGGACTCTCTTCTTCTCTTCTCTCTCTCTCTCTCTCTCTCTCTCTCTCTCTCTCTCTCTCTCTCTCTCTCTCTCTCTCTCGGCCAAATACCCCTCTCTCTTGGCCGAATGATTTCTTCAATAATGACCATGCTTTCTTCATCTCTCTTGAACGAATCTAGTCATCTAGTAGTTGAGATCCATTCAAAACTCCTCCAAGGTTCTCATCAATCAAGTAAGACCCTTCAACTCTCTTTTTAAATTCTAGATTCATGTCTCTAGGGTGATATTGAAAGGAGATGGATTATGTTTGAGGGTTGAGCATGTATTGTTGTGATGAGTTGAGATTGAAGCATGAATAAATGTGTGTATATGATGGAGATGGGATTGATGCATGAGTTGGTTATCTTGGTTGATTGTATGGTGTTTTTAGGGTTTAATGCATGTCTCCATGTCATGAATGGATTGTGTGATCCAGCATGTTAGAGATTATGTCACCTAAGGTGAATAGGATTTATATTCTTGTATGATTGTTAAAGCCATGATTATGTTTATGCTAGTAGAGGTTGGATCATATCTTGGTAAATTTTGATCTATGCCTTTATTCATGATTTGGATGATTTGATAAATTGAAGTGGAGTATATGTTCATGATTGTGGTTAGCAATAGAAATATGATCATGATCTAGTTGTCCCTAAGCTAATTTTATTTCATCAATAAAATATTTAATATTATAATTTTTTGCTAGTAAATTCGAAAACCCTTGGAAGGTAGACTTGGATTATTATATATAATAAGGATATTTTAGTCAAATAAATGATAGCTTTTATTTCAAGAAATAAAATATATAGATATTGTATATAATAATAATATCAAATAAAGCCTTTTATATAAATAATCATAATAAGTAAAATATTAATTTTGTAAGTCTTATATTTATAAATACCATTACAATTTATTATCTTTCAATTATTATCTTTTAATCAAAACCTGTTAAAATTTATTTATTATCTTCCAATCTAGACCCATTAAAATTTATTTTCAACTAATTTTAGTTATCAATTATTTTCAAACAATTAATTATTAATAAATCATTATTTTACCTAATACCACATAGGACTCTTCATCAAATAAACTCTAATTTATTCTTAGCAAGATTTAAACCTTCAACTTAATAGTACCTATTTCCCAAAACCCTAATCACTTTAATATCAAACTAGACTTAGCTTATAAACCCTTTTTATTTATTATCTAGCCTTAAAGCTTGGGACAGTAGGATCATGGTTATAGTGAGTTGAGCTAGTTTTATTTGTGAAAGTGAATTTTGGCTTGTGTTTGATTATGGTTTATATTTACCCCAAGCGGGGTTAGGTCAACTGTTGAAGGCCTTTATTTTATCTCAAGCTAAGGATCAGGTAAGTTCTCACATAAAACCTGTTTGATGCAAAATGTTTATTATGGCACGCCAAATGTAGAGTGCATGGACACTTATTTCTGTAAAGGCAATTAAGGATTGTCTCCTGTCTTATTTCCGATCACCTACCTTTTGTCAGTCTGCACAAAGTATAGCATTCTGACTGGTTATGGGGCCCAACGTGTGATAACCTATAATCACTTTTGAGTGGTTGATTTTATTGTATCTGTATGGTTGGAAAAGTCAAAACACCACTCTTGATTTTGACTATTGTTTATTGCTTACCAGTATTTCTCTTCTGAAGATTTTATACTTTTCATTTACGAAATGTTTTCACTAGAAACTCAAAGAACACACGGACTTATTGAGATTTTTGTCTCATCGCCCGTTTTATCATGATTTCAGGTCGATCCTGCTGTGGGGATGAGTAGCTAGTTATTGCCTGCCTTGGAAGAAATGTTATTATTTATTTTTATGTAATGCTTTGGGAGCTGAGAGTGAATAATTTTATTCTGGATTTGTTTTGAATTCTTGGGTTGTAAAAAGATTTAAGTTTAAATTATTATTTTTACTCCATTATGTTGATTGTGTGTTCTAGTTAGAAAGACCCCTTGTCATTTGGACAGGGCGATATCCTCGGCCCTGTTGGGCCAAGGTAGTGGGGTGTTACATGATATGCTATTCCATAAAAGTTTTATGTACCCTATTCTTTCATAAAGCACTAGCACACACGGGATTCACTAGGTGATTCGTCACTCACACGTGTTTTTTAATTTACCTTTTGTAGGATCTAGAGCTGAGCGGACCTACGAATAGAAGGATGATACCACAGAGTCAGTAGTTTAGGTTTAGACAGCTTTTCTTTTGATCATGTACTGTATTCTGTTATAAATAGAGATGGCATATATGAAATCCTCTAATATATGTATATTTTTGGCCATGTAGGATATTGTTAAGTCTGGAACTTATATATGTATTTACTCTGTTGTTTCCGTTATAAAGACCCCTTGTCCAGAAAACTGGACGGGGTGACACCTGATGTTGATATGCTTCCATTGTTGTCTTTGGTAGGGGTGTTACAATGAAAGCCTCAAAAAAACAATTACAGTGTTCCTATGTCTCATCCGTAAGATTTACAGAGGATTCTACCCACTCCAGAAAACATGAAGGATCACATATTATAATCATCTAGCTATTTTTATTCACTAACATGCAACCTATATTACCGTATAACACATGCTCTGATACCACTTGAACGTAAATATGGAAAAAACAAAAAATGTAGATGCATGTCACAGAACAAAAAAAAAAAAACACAAAAAAACAAAGAGCGCAACAAAGTTATTTACCCCTACATTTTTCTATTGGTCTAGGAGTTCCCGATGCCTCGATCTGAACCGTTTCTGGTTCTAAAATCAATTCTTCAGGCTATTGTCCCACAAGACGTTGTCTTCTTCAGGGCATCAACGCAACTCCTCTTGTCTTTCAGAATATAACCGCGCTGAAAGCCTGGTGAAGGCTATGGAAGAAAAGGATGATCTTCCTCTTTCCGACTAAATGCTATTGAGCATTAATCAGGAAAAAACATGTCTCTGTTCTTGTTTTTATAGAGAACACATGCACACATGAGAGAAGAAAGGATGAAACAACTTGAGGAAAAAAAGAATGTACTCTGTCAAACCTCTATGGTTCCCTTCTGAATCCCAACTGCCTTCATAATAGGCTATTACCATGCATTCAAAAATCAAACAGATATGGCAGAATCAGAGAAGTCCTAAGGCCTATGTCATGTTAAGCCATTAAACAGGCCTATGGGCCTATGGCCCAGTTCATTGGGTTAAGCCTTTAATTTAAATTAATTATTCCTGGACTAATATAAGCCCAATAAATAAATTAATTAAATAACCCAAATGGACCAATATAAACCTGAAGCCTTGGCCTAGTTCATTAGGTTAAGCCTTTAATTCAATATAATTATTCCTGGACTAATACAAGCCTAATAATTAAATTAATTAAATAACCCAAATGGGCCAATATATAATTCTCCTTTTTTGGACCTTTCCTTTTATTCTAACCCATTAAATAAACTAGGCTATTCAAATAAAATAAAATCCATTTAATATAAGACCAATCTCACAACCCAAAACCATCAAGACTTATGGTCTATTCCAAGGACAAAAAGACACATCGCCTTGGCTACTAAAATGACCAAAATACCCTTGCTATAGAAATAGCTGTATTTTGCATTTTAAATATTTTCTAATATCACCACAACGAAATATTGATCCCAAGGACAATGTTGCGTTAGCAAAGTCTCCGACCTGTAGCTGTAATGACTAAAATACCCCTCTATGCATTGCCATACATTTAGAGAGAAAGTATGTACTAATACTTCTCTAAAAGACATCTACCATCCTTTGGCCTCTAGTCCAATGATCCACAACTTTTGGAATGTTTCCACTTTCCAAAGGAGCTACCCCTAAAGCAAATATCCAAATTATGTTCCCTAGGGCCCTGGATATTTAGATCATTCCAACAGTCAGAAAGGGTGATATAGCGCCGAAGCTATCTTGTACTAATCTGTCTTAACTAACTAGTCACATATACCCAACAAACAAATATATTGGCTCTACGATGGAACCTCAATTACAATATATCAAAGTACATGCTTCCAACATCATCAGACCACTAACTCATACTCAAGCGGTAGAGTATTAGTCCACACTATAATAGTAATAGTTTGGGTTTCTTCTAAATAGTACTTTTAGAAACTAGTATTATAGGTCATGTTCTACGTATTCAAAATACTCTCATACTATGAAGTGAGTGGACTACTCACTGGCTAAAGGTAAGCCATTCCTTATTTGAAATTCATAACACAATAATCTAAACATGATGAGATTCTCATTCTCATCAATTAGTTAAGAACAAACATTTATGTGTTAAGTAACCCATTATCCATACCTTACTGTGAAAGACCACCATTCACATGGATCACTTACTTAAATAGAATGGGTCTTTTTCAAACGTAAATCGTGCACAAATAAAATGTAAATTTGCAAATAAATTTTGAAAATATATTCTTTTATTAATAAATTTGATAATTACATTAGAAACCTAGTCTAGGGGGAATACATTCCAACAGGTTGTTCAAGAGAGTCTTCAAGGAGGAAGAAATAGGCTTGTTTATGAGTTCTTTCTTTTAGCTTTGTTTTCTTTTCCTTAAACAATCTTGTATTCAATATGTTCATTGTAATTTGATATTGTTCTTATGATTCATAATTTATTGATTAACTTAGTCTTTTGATCAATTGATTATTGTTCTTGATATTTGATTATTTATTTTCCTTACGGAGTTGGTTGATTGAGTTTTGTTATTAACTTACTTCAAAAAGAGGTTGGTAATAACTTCAATTAATTAGTTTCGTATTTTTTTATCTCTTAACTTGCTTGAAAAGAGTGTTATTTATTTAGAATATTGGTAATCGAAAGTTAGTTGATGATTGCTAGATTATGGATTCATTGACTAATTTCATGTTTTAAATCACGTAGAATATAGTGTTTTATATGAGGATTGATTTTAATGCATCTTTTGCATAAGTTAGTCGAGAAGAATATGTTTACTAATTTAACTAGAAGATAGTGATTCTATGGATTACAAACGAAGTGGGTCTATATTAAATCCTTCATGAGACCAAGATAATAATTTATTGTAATAATTTCTAAGTGGTTCATAGTCATGTTTTCATGAATATTTGTCTAATTACATATTTTCACATCCTTGAGTTGTATATATTTATTTATGTTTTTCTTTTTATTATTTTCTCACTTTATTTGGACGGTTAAACAATGAGTGAAAAGTGAGTAGTGTGTACTTGTTCCTTTGAGGATCGATGCTCGTTAATTCCCTATACAATGCTAGTGATGAATATACTTGCTCATATGTGTATTTTAGGATTAATGTTTAATTAAAACATAATTAAGGGATGGATTTAAAATTGATGATTTTATATACCCAAAATTTACACATCACATAGCCCCAAAAAGAAATAGGAAAAGACGCATGACTCATCTTACTTCTGACCATATTCATCAAAGTTTTATTTCTTCTCTTAGCTGCTTTGTTTTGCTGGGTGGTCCCAAGTGTAGTTAACTGAGATACTATACTATGATATGCCAAGTAATCCTTAAACTCATCGAGGTGGTACTCTCCATCACGACCTAAAGCAAAGTTTTAACTAATTTACCTATTTGACGCTCAACTTTAGCCTTAAACTCCTTGAATTTATCAAAAGAACCAGACTTGTGCCTCATCAGATAAATATAACTAAAATGAGTGTTATCATTTGTGAAAATGATGAAGTACTCATAACCACCCCTAGCTGATGTAGTCATCGGACCACAAACATCCGTATAAACTAGTGCTAGTTTTTCCATAGCACTATCTACCGTTGATAGGGGCTAAATTAGTCATATTTTTCCTAGTTATTTAATGTTCATTTGTAATACATTTTGTTCAATAACTAGTCATATTCTTTCATATTTGAGATTTTACCCTTAGAAAGGTATTTTGTTCTTTATTTCAAATTTTTATGGTAAAACGAAATAGAAACGTCGCAAAACAGAGGAAAATGTGGCACTGACTAGGGCCTTAGAACCAGCACTAGCCATGCATTGTTGAAACGAACTTCGAAGCGATAGAAAAATTATTGAAACAGAGCAGAACAGAACCAAGGCGGCACCGGCTATGAAGTTGGAACCGCGCCGGCTGCATTCTATAACACATTGTGCGAAATTCGAAGAAAAATCGGTGAACGAATAGAGAAGCAGAACACAATCGGTGTGCTCCGAGAGCCAAGGCAGCGTCGGCTGTGCCCTGGAGCCAAGGCGGTGTTGTGATTTTTCTACGCGATTTTTGGTAATCTGTGGAGTTTTAATATCTTCCAACTTCTACTCAGCCAAGAACACTGTACTTACAAGTTTAGGCACTACCTAAGCCTATAAATAGATGAAAAACACAAGGGAAAAAGGGAGAATTCATTGATCATCATAAAAAATCACTCAGTTAAATGAGGAATTTTTCAACTCAAGGAGCGTTGTACAAGAAGGTCTTCAAAGGAAAAAGAAGGAGGCTTGTCTATGAGTGCTTTCTTTTACTTTATTTTCTTTTTCTTGACAATGATATTTTAATTGTTTTATTGTAATTTGACATTATTTTAGATATTAATGTTTTTTAGAGGTATTTGATCTTTTGATTAATTAATTGTTACTCTTGGTATTTAATTATTTAGGTTGATTGCGAGATTAATTGATTGTTTTCCGTTAATTTACTTAAGAATAGGGTTGATGGTAGTTCAATTGATTGATTTCATATTTGTTGTCTTTTTACTTGCCTGAAAATAGGGTTAATTGTTAAGAACAGAGTAATTAAAGGTTAATTGATGTCTGCCAGAGTATGGATTCAATTGGTTAATTTCATGGGTTAAGTTTGCCTGAGAATGGGACTTAATCAGAGAATTGTGTTTAATGCATCTTTTGGGTAAGACTGGTTGAGACAGAGTATATGGTACTAAGTTACCTAGAAGATAGGGATTCATGGATTGGGAAAGAAGTGCTTCTACTTAAATTCTCCATGATGCTAAGAGAATAATTAGTTATGATAAAGGTTGGATGCTTCATGATCATGTTTGTCTAACTAATGGTTTAAAATACATACTTCTCCACCTTGACATGTATATATTTTTATTGTGATTTTCTTTTATTTTCTTTTTCTTTTTATTTATTTTTCATTTTATCGAGTCAGTTAAACAATGAAAGAAATGTGATTAATGTCTACTTGTTCCTTGAGGATCGATACTCGTTTGAACCATATGCTCAGTTAATGATGAGTACTCTTGCTCATATGTGTGATTTTGGGTTGAACGTTTTAATTTAAACTTGATTGGAAATGTGCTTAGTTTTTGTATGATTTTTATACCCAAGTTCGGACACATCAAGTTTTTGGCACCGTTGCTGGGGATAAATCTGTGTTTATTGGTTTAATAATTCTTTCCTCGTGCCAAAAACATCAAGTTTTTGGCGCCGTTGCCAGGGAACAATAGCATGAAAGCTTGGATTTTGTTGATTTAACCATGTAAATATGTAAATATGTAAATTATGTATGATTGTTCTTTTCGTAAAAAGGTGCTATCTTTTGTATTCCATGTAATCTTGTATACTCTTGTAACCTAACCTAACTTACTAACTTTGACTTAATTGACTAACATATTTCATGTTGTATTCTAAATACCACTAACTTTTTTTTTAAAGGTAGCTTGTGAATATATCTAATGTGTATGTTTTTCTTTCTTTATTTTTTCGATTCTTTGCTTTTACCTTTTTATTTTTTTTTATTTTCTTTATTTCTCTATTATTTTTTTTTTGTTTTTCTTTCGTTTTTTGTGCGAGGTTGATATCATCATGGACAACTATTTTTGGGCACAAAATCAAAGGAGTTACAATGATGCTAGATTGGCAAGATTACAAGCTCGCATTAATGTTCTTAGTGAGACGTCATTAATAACATTGGTGAATTCTTTTGTTGCCAATACAAATTCATCTGTTCAGTAGCATGAAGAAGCATCTCAACGATTGCGCTATCAAAGAACACAACTAGCCAAGTTGGTTGAGGATACCATAAAGGCCCATATGCTTGAACAAGAGAATCTCCAAGGAAAGGAGAGAGGATATGAGGACCAATTGTCTAATGTGGAAAAGGGGGTATTCAATTCTATTCTACGTGCTAATAATTCTAATCTCTCTTTATCACATGTTTTTTTTTAGGTTCCTCTCAATTCTTGGAGAATAATGGTCTCAATGATGATGTATGGAGTGCAACATGCCTCGAGAAGTTAGATTTATCATTCATTCTAAGAAACCTTTTAAGGATGTTGACGAATTCTACCCTTCACCCCAATTTCAGGGAGGTAACTTGGTATTTGTAGAAGCATTGAAAAGTAAGGATTTTCCAATCCCATCTTTAAGAACTCAAACGCTAAGTTTAAAGGGGAATTTTAATTGTAAAAATTCTATTGAAGGGTTAATTGGTGATTTCAAAGTTGATGCATCCGTTAAATACCTTGTGACTCATATGTATTTATATGTCTAAAGGAATGTTAGAGAATGAGGTTTATGTGTTTTGCCTTGCTAAGACAAATCGTTTTCATGAACCTTCCATCTTTCAAAACCCTCCATTCTTTCTACATTCATTATGCCTACTTGGGAGCCTTAATCTCTTTTCCAAAAGGATTGATGAGGAAGCATGATGAGTGTCAAGCGTTTTTGTTGTATTTTATTTTTTTTATTTTAGTCTTTTTCTTTAGTTGTTTTCTTTTATTTAGGTATGTTTTTATTTTATTATTGTAATACCCCGCCCAAAACCACCTTTGACTATGGGGAAAAAAAAAAAGGTCATGCATTGCATAGCATTTCGCATTTCACGTGTTATCTTAAAATTATTCTTGCATGGTGCATATGATTTTCAAAGTTGCTTTTGCATTTGATTTATTTGGTGTGAAATAATTGTGTTGTTTAAGAGTTGGTTAAGTGAAGTTTAGTCGAGGAGATGGAAGGATGAGAATTAGGGAGGAAAGAATTTCTTAGAGAAATATTAGCATTGGAGTTGGTTTGGAACAGCGGGGAGGTTGGTGATTTCCTTTGGTGACTCGAGTTCGAATCTTACTTCTTGCAAATCTTAGTTTTCTTTTTGAAAATTCTTTTCCGTAGACTTCTACATGTCTTGGCCGAAAAAGACCTAGCCATCCTAGTGAATTTTCAGCGCCATCGTTCTAAGGAAATAAGTCTCTATATTTATTTCCTAAATTCAAGGATTTTTTATGTGAATAAAGGTTATTGTTATTTTCAGCTTTTGTTCTTTTTGACTTTCCAAAAAAACCCAAGCTGAATAACTAAATTCCAACTTGATTTTAACTTACTTGATTTTGTAATGGATAGTTGGAATTAAAGTGTTATTTTTCTAGTTGGATACCTTGTGGATTTTGAACCTAGAACCTTAGCTAAAAATCTGGAAAATTTTCCAGCTAGGTGCCGCCACTTTTTGAAGGAGTTTTAGCCCAACTCAAACTCTTCCAACACTAGGAAATCTTATCCAAAATCCTACAGAAAATCAGATTTTTTTTCAATCATTCTTCAACTAGGCTTTGCTTCCTTTTTCTAGCAGAATTTCGGCAGCACAAGCTGTCCGAAATTCCAGCACTCCTAAGTGCAATCCAACTCTTCAAATCCTAGCTCAAAACATCTAGAACACTCCTCATCAATTCAGATTACCTTAGCCACACAAAAACCAGATTTTACTCACCAAAATTCCAGAAATTCGACCAACTTAGGAACCAGAATCTCGGCCAGCCTTGCATAGGAAATTTCAGCTAGCTTTCACTCCAACTCAAACGAAAATTCTGCACACCAAAACCTACAAAAATCCTCAGCTGATTAAGCCAATTTTTAGCGCCTAAAACCCTCGCCTTTTCTCTGTAAATCATGGCAGAACAACAGCTAAAACAGTCCAGAATTTCTTCCCTCTGGTTCAGTGATTTTCGCACAGCATATGAGCCATTCTTGCACAGAATTTTAGTTCTCAAAACCTACTAAAACTCTTCCTTGTTTAGGCCGAAAACTCTAAACGCACATAGCCCTTTTCTTGAGCAATATTTCGGCCAGCTTAAGGTAGTAATTGCAGAATATTTTCTCCTCATAAACCCTCCCAAATTCGGCAGCAACATGGTGCACAGCAAGCTGCAATTTTCAGCCTTGCTGTCCACGAAACCTAAAGCCATTAGGAGTCTTTCATAACACCACCATCTAACCCTAAACCAATCTTCTCTAACCCTAAATCACAGTAGCCAACTACCCTCTCCATTCTACACGAAAATTCCAGCAAGAATCTCCCTACAATTTTCGAAAATCACAAGAATAATTCCTAGCAAGAAACCAATCGCAATCTAAGGTAAGCAAAAACCATCTTAACCTCTTGATTCCTTTCTTCCATCAATTCTTCTCCTTTTCTTCTCATGAATCACGCCACCTAAAGGCTGATTTCATCCCTTTTACCTGCCTTCAGTCAAAAAGGAAGGAAAGAAGGCAGCTTTTCTCATCTACTCGAACGAACTCAGGAAGAACACCATAGGAGCATCGAGATCCTGTTAACCCGGTTGTCACAAGGTAAGGGAATCCTCACCCTTGATGTTGAAATTATGGTTTAATATAGTTGATGATGTCCACTAGCTTGATGAATGGGTATTTTGAGTCGAGTAATTAATTAAGCATATCCGATGCATAGCAATGCCATATTTTACTGTGGTAATGATAGATATGAGTTGTGATGGTCAAGTCAAGCCTTTTTGATATAATATTCATATCTTAAATGAATATGTGGTCATAGAATATGAACTTTGGGGATTGGTTAATTTATTGGGAATTAGATAGTAGATTGTGAATTGTTATGGGAATAAATGAGTTTAGATCATGTTAGATCTAATAGATTGAGACCCTGATCATGATATTATATGATTTTAGATCAGGAAGATATTTGAGGAAAGCAAGCTATGATTTTATCTCATTTGTCTGAGGCACATCAAGTAAGTCCTTGCATAAACTCTTTTGTTAAATGTTGTGATGGCAAGTCTATGTTGTAAGGCTTTGTGATGCTACTGTTAAACTATGTTTACTTGGGTTGTAAACATGGATTTTTTTTTTCTTTAAATGGTTTTGTCAAGCTAACGATTTTATCAAGAAAACTATTCTTTCTTCTAATTTTTTAGAAAACTCTTCTAAAGAAAACCACGTTGCACACAGCCAAGGTATGGAAATATTTTGAATCAAGAATTGACGGATATGTTCGTTGAGTACTCAATATGGGTAGGCTAATAATACTAGTCTTAGAGGGCTAGAGTAAGTCTTCTGGTAGGCGGCCACCTCCGGAAGATAAGCTCGACTTGAAAAGGCGACAGTATTAGTTGGTCAGGACGGTCCGAGCTAGTATTTGTATCTGTTAAGGTATTATTTATTTTCCAGACATGGACACCTGGATGGTTTTGTTTGGTGTAGAGAAGGAGGATTATCTCACCCGGTGAGCTGTACACTCATCCTGATTAGTACGCCCAACGTGTGGTAATCTAGTCCCGGCAAGGTGCATAAAGTGTGGTGCCTTGTCCTCATGGAACCCAATGTGTGGTGACATGACTGTTTATTTGAATGGATGATTTGTTTTGTATAAAGTGTGATTATTAGAAAAACCCACTCGCGAAAAGAAAGTATTTATGACTTGCCAAATATTTCTGCAAATGTTTTCCACTATGCATACACGAACTGTTTGAAACACCATGTGCACACACAGGACTTATTGAGATTTCATCTCACACTATTTTATATCATGTTTTTAGGAGATAGATTGTGCTGAGCTAGCGGGGCATGGGATAGTTGAAGCTTTTGTTAATTTTTTCCCATTTTGTTCTAGGATCCAGTTGTTGTTTAAGCTTCTGAACGATATTTGTTTTATTTTATATTGGTCCAATTTGAGCCGGATGTAATAAGAGTTTTTCTCTATTTATCTAAGTGAACTCTTTTGGGGTTTCCTTTACATTTTATACCTCGTTTTAAAGAACCCTTGTCCTATGGGATGGGGCGACATCCCCGCCCTTTTAAGGTACGTAGTAGTGGTGTGTTACAAGTGGTATCAGAGTCTAGGTTTAGGCAATTACTGGACTTGCTGGGTTTTATTTTCTTAAGTATTTTGATCTAGTACTAATTGTTGTCTTTTGTTTATTGGATGGTCAAAAGAGTTGTATCGGCTGTCAGAGAATGGCCCGCTGGCTGCGAGAATCCACCTGCCCCACTACCCGTAGTTTATCCACCCTCGTTTGATTCGGAGAGAGAGTATGAGCCTCCAGTGCTAGACGACCCAGTGGTTGAGGTGGAGATAGAGGTTGAAGGGAGCCTAGGAGAGTACGAGGGGGATGATGAGAAGGAGGTAGTAGAGTTTGCCAGTGAGGGAGAGAAAGATAAGGAGATGGCTGAGTTGAGTGAGGACGAGGTAGATGAGCTCGGGAACGAGGGAGACGGTGAGAGTGAATGGGAGATGGTTGGGATAGAGGAAGAGGATGATGAGGTAATAGAGGTTCCCCGGACCCCGCAGATAGGAGAAGTTGATAGCACTCCTGCTTGCTATGACCCTAAGGAGTCCAGTGGTGAGGGACCTAGGCCGAGGGATGAAGTTGCCCCGGGAGAGAGGGAACTTAGGCAG
The DNA here is from genome assembly GCA_026120185.1 of Voacanga thouarsii. Taxonomy (NCBI): domain Eukaryota; kingdom Viridiplantae; phylum Streptophyta; class Magnoliopsida; order Gentianales; family Apocynaceae; genus Voacanga; species Voacanga thouarsii. Next base: position 2,942,027 of record JANUWF010003370.1, read on the forward strand.
TCAGCTCTAGGAGTGGTAGATAAGGGAAAAAGGAAGCTGGAAGAGGGTCCTAAAGGGTGTGGACTTTGATATGGACTGGGAATAGATGCCAAGTTAAGAAGAGAGGGATTGCTTGATCCATCCGACTCGGGGAATGAGAGGCCTGCGCCTAAAGGTGCGTTTAGATTAGCGTTGGATGAGCTTTATAAGACGGCCATGAGAGCTAAGTGGGGCCATGAGGGTGAGTTAGGGTAGTTAAGTGAGAGTGTTGGTTTTGCGAAGGACTACATAGGGAGACCTGATAGCTCCGTGGAGTGGCTTGTGGAACTAGCCTCTGACGACTCCGATGCCTCTATTGAAACTAAGGAGAGTCGGGTATAGAAGACCAACAGCATTTATTTTTCCTCCTTCGGGATTTGCATTCCTTTGTTTGTTTATTTCTTTTAAAAGAAGCATGTTGCTCATAGGGCTTTATTATTTCACTAAATAACAGGGTATTTCATGTGATACCCCCTTCTTTTCTACGGAAGCATGGTTTATATGAAAAGTATGAGTTTTAGTTATTACTTGATTTTTTCCTGCATAACATCATCAAATTCTCTTTTAAAATGAGTGGATAACATTGCTATTAACTGATCATGCACTTAAGTATACTCTTTTCCCCTTAGTAATTATCTGACCTTTAGTGAATGAGATCAAAGATGGCACCAAGATGCAGGACAGTCGTTCATAACAGAACTATGCAGGAAAGTGCATCCTCCACTCTAGAATTTGAGCAGATGCATCGTTCTACACCCGACGTGGAAGAGCACTTGCCACGAGAACAGGAGTTAGCTTCGGAGAGATCACGAGATATGACCATAGGTCAGGCTTTCGACAAGATGGCCTCGATCCTGCAAAACCTAACAGAGAAAGTGGACAAGGTGGCTAGGAAACCACCGCGGGGAGAGGATGAGGCCCGGAGCGTTTCCTGAAGTTCCAACCTCCCACCTTCCAGGGGGAGGTGGAGCAGGATGAGAAGGCCGAGAAGTGGGTTGAACAGTTGGAGGATACCTTTGCTACTCTGCAACACTCAGAAGAGAGAATGGTGAAGTTTTCTGCTTTTCGGCTGAGGGGACCGTCACGGGCATGGTGGCAGCATGTATGGGGTGACTGGGATAAAGAGGAGTAGGAATGGACATGGGACGACTTTACGGAAGCTTTTCGTGCCGAGTACATTCCTCGATGGGTAGCTGAGAAAAGGGAGAATGAGTTCCAAACCCTCAAGCAAGGAGGCATGTCCGTTGCTCAGTATGCAGCCCGGTTTATGCAGTTGTCCAAGTACTGCAAATGCTTGGTCGACACGGAGCAGAAGCGTACCCGGTAGTTCGTGAAGGCGCTGAGGCCAGATTTGAGAAAGGCATTGGCCCCATCACTGCCAACGTCGTACACCGCTGCCGTGGACTTCCCGAACGGACAATGAAGATCGGCATCGACCGGTGAACAGACCCTTCCAACCGAATTGTCCACCCATGAGGCCTTCAAGCAACAAGCGACCCGTGGGCTCTATACCGTAGGGAAATTGGAGCAAGCAGCCTCAAGTGCCTATGGCTGGACCGATGCAAGGCAGCCTAAATTGTTGACTGTGTGAAAAATGGGGCCATACTGAGAGGAATTGCTGGGGCAACAAGAATGTAAGGAGGTGCTTCAATTGTGGAGACCCAAGTCATCTGAGGAACGCCTGCCCTGAACTCTTAAGGATCGGGCAGATAGCCCCGACCCAGCCAATGAGGATCAATAGAGGAGCTGCTGCTGGACCAGCGAGAACGGGAGGCCAGAAGCCTCAGGTGAAGGCCAATGTTTTTACCCTGAACAAAGAAGAAGTCGAAGCGGATGCCTCCGTGATCGAAGGTAACCTTTCTATCTAAGGTTGTCTTGTTGATGTTTTGATAGATCCAGGATCCATACACTCTTACGTCAGTAAAGTATGTGCATCATATCTGGGTTGGGAAGGAAAGGAATTACCCTATACCCTAGTAGTAAGCTCACCCTTGGGAAGGGTGGTAGAAGCAGGTAAGAAAATGGGGAGTTGTGGAGTTGAGGTAGGAAAGGAAATTTTGGAGGCCGACCTCATAATTCTGCCCATAGACGATTATGACCTGATCTTGGGCATGGATTAGTTGTTGAAGCACGAAGCTTGAGTGGACTGTAAGATCAAGACAGTGCAGTTTGTGAGACCTGGTCGGGACGTAATTGAATTCAATGGTAAGCGAGCGAAGGAACTGAAATTTCTGATTGCTGGTGCTAAGGCCCGGAAGTTGCTCAAGAAAGGATGTATGGGATATTTAGCATATCTCCTAAACAAACCTAAGGATCAGTGTACCCTGAAGAGTACAAAAGTGGTAAAAGACTTTTCAGACATTTTCCCTACTGAGCTCACTTCTCTACCCCCTGAACGGGAAGTTGAGTTTACCGTGGACCTAATTCCCCGAGAACGTTACCGAGATACGAAGTTTTCTTGGGTTGGCCGAGTACTATCGGTGTTTTATTAAGAATTTTTCTACTCTGACTTCACCGATGACGCGACTATTAAAGAAGGATGTCACTTATGCTTGGAGTGAGAAGTGCGAGAAGAGCTTCCAAGAGCTTAAGAGGAGGTTGATTTCAGCACCTGTACTGAGCCTACCCAAGGCTGACAAGTCCTATGCACTCTATACGGATGCATCCAAGGAAGGTCTAGGAGCTGTGCTGATGCAGGAAGGGAAAGTCATAGCTTATGCATCTAGGAAGCTAAAGCCGCATGAAGCTAATTATCTAGTGCATAACTTGGAACTGGCAGCCATAGTGTTCATCTTGAAGAAGTGGTGACATTATTTGTACGGTGCCCAATATTAAGTCTTCACTGACCATAAGAGTTTAAAGGACATCTTCACGTAGAAGGACTTGAACCTTCGGCAGCGTAGGTGGATGGAGTTTCTAGAGGAATATGAGTGTCCTATTAATTATCACTCGGGCAAAGCGAATGTGGTAGCTGGCGCATTGAGTCGGAAAGTGAAGATGGCACACCTGAGAATATAGGAGGTGTCGGCAGTCCAGGAAATCTTGGAATAAGAAGCGGAAGTTCAAGAAAGGAAGATCTGTGTCAGCAATTTAGCCCTAAAACCCAGTCTGGAGTAGGAAATTATATCAGCCCAACAAGACAGTGTGGAGTTTCGGGCCTTTAAGGAGAAAGAAATCGCGAAGGGAGGAAAAGATTTTCGAACCAACGAGAAACGGGTACTGTATTTTCGGGATCGGATTTTTGTGCCTGACATCCAAGACTTGAGGAAGAGGATACTGGATGAAGCTCACAAGAGCAAGTATACCATACACCTTGGGGAGGTAAAGTTGTACCATGACCTGAAGAAGAAATATTGGTTGGTTAAGATGAAAAAAGATGTGGTTCAGCATGTGTCAACCTACCTAATGTGCCAAAAGGTTAAAGTGGAGCATAAGAAGTCTGCAGGTTTACTGCAACTGTTACCGATTCCCGAGTGGAAATGGGAAGAGGTGACTATGGATTTTGTGACTGACCTTGCAATGACCAAGTCACACACAGATGCAATCTGGGTGGTAGTGGACCTACTGATTAAGATAGCGCATTTTATACCAATGAACGTAAGGGACTTGATGGAAAAATTAGCTCAGACGTATACCCGGGAAATCGTAAGGTTGCATGGTGTACCATCAAGCATTGTGACGGATAGGGACCCTAGGTTCACTTCGAGATTTTGGAGCAAGTTTCAAGAGTCTTTAGGTACCATATTAAAATTCAGCACCTCTACTCATTCGCAGACCGACGGTCAATCCGAGAGAGTCATCCAGATACTAGAAGATATGCTCCGAGCATGTATTTTGAACTTAGGAGATAAGTGGATCGAGTGTTTACCGTATGCAGAATTGGCATATAACAACAGTTATCAGGCATCATTTGGGATAGCACCATACAAAGTATTATATGGGCGAAAATGTCAAGTACCGATATACTGGGGATGGACGGAAGAGGGGAACATTAGAAGGACTGGTGAGGTATGTATTCAGGAAATGACGGACAAGGTCAAGGTTATCCGAGAAAGGCTAAGGGCAGTGCAAAGTCGACAGAAAAGCTACGCAGATTCTAGAAGAAGGGAACTGGAATTCCAAGTGGGTGATTGCATATTCTTAAGTTAACTCCTAGTAGGGGAATCTTGAGGCATCCGAGAGGAGGAAAGCTGAGTCCTAGGTATTTAGGACCATTTTTTATATTGGAGAAAGTTGGGCCGGTAGCCTATAGATTGGACCTACCTGATAGCCTAGCTGGGATGCATGATGTTTTCCATGTATCTCAGTTGAAGAAGTACAATCCCGATCCGAGTCATGTACTCAATGAGGAACCATTGGAGTTGCAACCGAATCTGAGTTATGTCGAGAGACCAGTCAAGATCTTGGAGCGGAGTATCAAGACTCTTCGAAACAAGCAAATACCTATGGTGAAAATATTTTGGGATCATCATGGAGCACAAGATGCAACATGGGAAATGGAGGAATGGTTAAGGCGGAAGTATCCGGATATGCTCTAGGGGTAAGGAACCTGAATTTCGGGACGAAATTCTCTTAAGGGGGAGGGGATGTAATACCCCGGCCAAAACCACCTTTGACCATGGGGGAAAAAAAAGCCATGCATTGCATAGCATTTCGCATTTCACGTGTTATCTTAATTATTCTTGCATGGTGCATATGATTTTCAAAGTTGCTTTTACATTTGATTTATTTGGTGTGAAATAATTGTGTTGTTTAAGAGTTGGTTAAGTGAAGTTTAGTCGAGGAGATGGAAGGATGAGAATTAGGGTGGAAAGAATTTCTTAGAGAAATATTAGCATTGGAGTTGGTTTGGAATAGAGGGGAGGTTGGTGATTTCCTTTGGTGACCCGAGTTCGAATCTTACCTCTTGCGAATCTTAGTTTTCTTTTTGAAAATTCTTTTCCCTAGACTTCTACATGTCTTGGCCGAAAAAGACCTAGCCATCCTAGTGAATTTTCAGCGCCATCGTTCTAAGGAAATAAGTCTCTATATTTATTTCCTAAATTCAAGGATTTTTTATGTGAATAAAGGTTACTGTTATTTTCAGCTTTTGTTCCCTTTGATTTTCGAAAAAACCCTAGCTGAATAACTAAATTCCAACTTGATTTTAACTTACTAGATTTTGTAATGGATAGTTGGAATTAAAGTGTTATTTTTCTAGTTGGATACCTTGTGGATTTTGAACCTAGAACCTTAGCTAAAAATCTGGAAAATTTTCCAGCTAGGTGCCGCCACTTTTTGAAGGAGTTTTAGCCCAACTCAAACTCTTCCAACACTAGGAAATCTTATCCAAAATCCTTTAGCAAATCAGATTTTATTTCAATCCTACTTCAACTAGGTTTTGCTTCCTTTTTCTAGCAGAATTTCGGCAGCCTTGTGCAAGCACAAGCTGTCCGAAATTCCAGCACTCCTAAGTGCAGTCCAACTCTTCAAATCCTAACTCAAAATATCTAGAACACTCCTCATCAATTCAAATTACCTTAGCCACACAAAAATCAGATTTTACTCACCAAAATTCCAGAAATTTGCCCAGCTTAGGAACCAGAATCTTGGCCAGCCTTGCACAGGAAATTTCGGCCAGCTTGCACTCCAACTCAAACGAAAATTCTACACACCAAAACCTACAAAAATCCTTAGCTGATTAAGCCAATTTTCAGCACCTAAAACCCTCACCTTTTCTCTGTAAATCGTGGTAGAACAACAGCTAAAACAATCCAGAATTTCTCCCCTCTGGTTCAGTGATTTTCGCACAGCACATGAGCCATTCTTGCACAGAATTTTAGTTCTCAAAACCTACTCAAACTCTTCCTTGTTTTGGCCAAAAACTCTGAATGCACACAGCCCTTTTCTTGAGCAATATTTCGGCCAGCATAAGGTAGCAATTGTAGAATATTTTCTCCTCATAAACCCTCCCAAATTCAGCAGCAGCAAGGTGCACAACAAGCTACAATTTTCAGCCTTGCTATCCACGAAACCTAAAACCATTAGGAGTCTTTCTAAACACCACCATCTAACCCTAAACCAATATTCTCTAACCCTAAATCACAGTAGCCGACTACCCTCTCCATTCTACACGAAAATTCCAACAAGAATCTCCCTACAATTTTCGAAAATCACAAGAACAATTCCTAGCAAGAAACCGATCACACTCTAAGGTAAGCAAAAACCCTCTTAACCTCTTGATTCCTTTCTTCCATCAATTCTTCTCCTTTTCTTCCCTTGAATCACGCCACCTAAAGGCTGATTTTATCCCTTTTACCAGCTTTCGGTCAAAAATGAAGGAAAGAAGGCAGCTTTTCTCTTCTACTCGAACAAACTCAGGACGAACACCATAGGAGCATCGAGATCTTGTTAACCCAGTTGTCGAAAGGTAAGGGAATCCTTACCCTTGATGTCGAAATTAAGGTTTAATATGGTTGATGATGTCCACTAGCATAATGAATGGGTATTTTGAGTCGAGTAATTAATTAAGCATATTCGATGCATAGCAATGCCATATTTTACGGTGGTAATGATAGATATGAGTTGTGATGGTCAAGTTAAGCTTTTCTGATTTAATATTCATGTCTTTGATGAATATATGGTCATAGAATATGAACTTTGGGGATTGGTTAATTTATTGGGAATTGGATAGTGGATTGTGAATTGTTTTGGGAATAAATGAGTTTAGAGCATGTTCGAATCGATTGAGACCCTGATCATGATATTATATGGTTTTAGATCAGGAAGATATTTGAGGAAAGAAAGCTATGATTTTATCTCATTTGTCTGAGGCATATCAAGTAAGTCCTTGCATAAACTCTTTTGTTAAATGTTGTGATGGCAAGTCTATGTTGTAAGGCTTTGTGATGCTACTGTTAAACTATGTTTACTTGGGTTGTAAACGTGGATATTTATTCTTTAAATGGTTTTGTCAAGCTAATGATTTTATCAAGAAAATTATTCTTTCTTCTAAATTTTTAGAAAACTCTTCTAAAGAAAATCACGTTGCACACAGCCAAGGTATGGAAATATTTTGAATCAGGAATTGACGGATATGTTCATTGAGTACTCAAAATGGTAGGCTAACAATACTGGTCTTAGAGGCTAGAGTAAGTCTTCTGGCAGGAGGCCACCTCCAGAAGATAAGCTCGGCTTGAAAAGGTGACAGTATTGGTTGGTCAGGCCGGTCCGTTCTAGCATTTGTACCTGGTAATGTTTTATTTATTTTCCCGATTTGGACACCCGGATGGTTTTGTTGGGTGTAGAGAAGGAGGAGTATCTCACCCGGTGAGCTGTACACTCACCCTGATCAGAACGCCCAACGTGTGGTAATCTAATCCCGGTAAGGTGCACAAAGTGTGGTGCCTTGTCCTCATGGAGCCCAACGTGTGGTGACATGACTGTTTATACGAGTGGATGATTTTTTTTGTATAAAGTGTGATTTTGAGAAAAACCCACTCCTTGTGAAAAGAAAGTATTTATGACTTGCCAAATATTTCTACAAATGTTTTCCACTATGCATACACGAACTATTTGAAACACCATGTGCACACACAAGACTTACTGAGATTTCATCTCACACTATTTTATATCATGCTTTCAGGAGATAGATTGTACTGAGCCAGTGGGGCATGGGATAGTTGAAGCTTTTGTTATTTTTTTCCCATTTTGTTCTAGGAGCCAGTTGTTGTTTAAGCTTCTGAATGATATTTATTTTATTATATATCGCTCCAATTTGAGTCGGATGTAATAAGAGTTTTTCTCTATTTATCTATGTTAACTCTTTTGGGGTTGCCTTTACATTTTATACCTCGTTTTAAAGACCCCTTGTCCTACGGGACGGGGCAACATCCTCGCCCTTTTAGGGTACGTAGTAGTGGGGTGTTACAATTATTATTTTCTTTGTGCTTTTATTTATGTTTTGTTTTATGGGAATAAGCTATCTTGGACAAGCCCGTCTCTTTACCTCAAGTTTATATATCTATTGGAGCATTAATGCACTTAGGATGTATTACTTAAACTTTCTACCCCTTTATTATTTTTTAGTCCTTTTGGAGATGCTTTCTTGTGTTTATTTGTTGCCAATGAGGACATTTTCCAATTTAAGTGTGGGGGAGTGGTTTGGTAAGATAATTTGTCCAAGTTTTTATCAATTTTATTTTGAGCACAATGTTTGGAAAATTGGAGCTACTCCGTCATGGAAGTATTTTCTTTCTTATATTTTCCCCTTTATTTTTTGTCCCATGGCACCTTCTTCCTTGTTATATTTATTTGGCCATTGAGGACAATGTCCAGTTTAAGTGTGGGGGAGTGATTCAGTTGAGAATTCTTCTATGCATAATTCTATTATACTTTATCCTTCTTGTGAGCAAAAAAAAATTCAACATTTTTTCTGATTTTCTTTGAGATTTCAAGCTGTATTTTTAATGCATGTCTTTAGGATGGATTATAGAGCATGTTTTCTAGATCTTTTATGGCTTATGCATAACTTTTTGCATTCACTTGGACAAAGTAGTTCTTGATCTAATGCTTTGTATTGTTCTTAAACCTGTTTTTCTATTAAAATTCATGGAGCATTCTAGAACTTACTTGAATACCTCTCGAGGAGAGATAAGAAAGATAGTCATGATTTAACTTATGGATGATGGTAATAGGCCTTCTTTGGATAGTTTGAGCTTTTCAAGCCTACCTATTTTCATATTATCCCTAATGCCTATTTTGAGCCTAAATGGTTGAGTTCTTTCTTTAAAACCCATCACAAGATTTTGTCCATTACTTGTTTATGAGAGTTTGAATAATTTTCTAAATCTTTATGCTCTTGATGGATGAAAGTATATGTAAGAAAATGTTGAGAAAGAATGTTGGGATAAAGATCATGACTTGTTACTTTCAGTCATGGATCAATAATGAATTGAGCTGGAAAAAGGAAAGGAAGCAAAGAAAAAGAAGAAAAAGAATAGAGGGATTGAAAAAAAAACAAAAAAAAAGCTGCTAGAAAGAATGGAATGAAGATAAGAAGTGAGAAAGAAAATGAAAACAGCAGCAGTGAAAGAAAGGAAAATTGAAAAAAGAAAGAAAAGATCACAAAAGGGATGGTGATTGAACTGTACAAATTAAGTTCATCTTAAATCATGACACCATTGTTGGAAATATGAGTGATCTTGTTAAAAAAAAAAAAAAAGAGTTGATGAAAAGAAGAGTTGAAAGAAAGACAGAAAAAATGTAGGATTTTCTTAAGTGGAGTTATAATTGCTATATGAGGTTATGGTTTGATAGATTTTTGGAATAGGAGAGCAAGAAGAGTTGAAAATTATTGATTCATTTGTTTTATCCTTTTCTTGCTAACTCTCAGTTTTTCTTTGACTTTTGATTCTCCTATATCTTTCATTTGATAAGCTACATTACAAGCTTTTAGCTGTACATTACAAGCTTAAAAGTCCTTCTTGATCTAAGTAAAATCATGATATGTCTTGGAATAGTGGAGAGAGTGTATGAAAAGTAAGAATACGGAATGCATATTCTTTTTTAACTGAATTCTTTCCAATGGTTTGAGAATATTGTGAAGTACTGAGATAGTTCTACTGAGTCATTTATCATTAACACAAGTCTTGCATTGGTTATGAAAGATGTGGTATCATGTATTTTATGTTCTTGAATGAAGAAAGCATTAAAGATATTGTTTTCAAATTGACCGAGTGATTAATTTAACCTAGTGTTTTCCTACTTGTTCTTGATACTTTGCTTGAGGAAAAGTAAAGAGCTAAGTGTGGGGGAATATGATAGGGGCTAAATTAGTCATGTTTTTCCTAGTTATTTGAGGTTCATTTGTAATACATTTTGTTCAATAACTAGTCATATTCTTTCATATTTGAGATTTTACCCTTGAAAAGTTATTTTGTTCTTTAATTCAGATTTTTAGGGTAAAATGAAATAAAAACGTCGCAAAACAGAGGAATGGCGGCACCGGCAAAGGCCTTAGAACCAGCACCGGCCATGCATTGTTGAAACGAACTTCGAAGCGACGGAAAAATTGTTGAAACATAGCATAATAGAACCAAGCCAGCACTGGCTGTGAAGCTGGAATCGGAGCCGACTACATTATGGAACACAATGTGCGAAATTCGAAGAAAAATCGGCAAATGAATAGAGAAACAGAACACAATCGGCACCGGCTGTGCCGTGGAGCTAAGGCAGTGCTATGATTTTTCTACGCGGTTTTTGGTAATCTGTGGAGTTTTAGTATCTTCCAACTTCTACTCGGCCAAGAACATTGTACCTACGAGTTTAGGTACTTCCTAAGCCTATAAATAGAAGAAAAATACAAGGGAAAAAGGGAGAATTCATTAATCATCATAGAAAATCACTCAGTCAGAGGATGAATTCTTCAATTCAAGAAGGGTTGTGCAAGAAGGTCTTCAAAGGAAGAAGAAGGAGGTTTGTCTATGAGTTCTTTCTTTTACTTTGTTTTCTTTTTCTTGACAATGATGTTTTAATTGTTTTATTGTAATTTGACATTATTTTTTATTTTCATTATTTTTAGAGGTATTTGATCTTTTGATTAATTGATTGTTACTCTTGATATTTAATTACTTAGGTTGATTGCGAGATTAATTGATTGTTTTCTGTTAACTTGCTTGAGAATAGGGTTGGTGGTAGTTCAATTGATTGATTTCATATTTGTTGTCTTTTTACTTGCCTAAAAATGGGGTTAATTATTAAGAACAAAGTAATTAAAGGTTAATTGATGTCTGCCAGAGTATAGATTCAATTGGTTAATTTCATTGGTTAAGTTTGCCTGAGAATGGGACTTAATCAGAGAATTGTGTTTAATGCATCTTTTGGATAAGACTCGTTGAGACAGAGTATGTAATACTAAGTTACCTAGAAGATAGGGATTCGGGGATTGGGAAAGAAGTGAGTCTACTTTAATTCTCCATGATGCCAAAAGAATAATTAGTTATGATAAAGGTTGGACACTTCAAGATCATGTTTGTCTAACCAATGGTTTGAATTACATACTTCTCCATCCTTGACATGCATATATTTTTATTTTGATTTTCTTTTATTTTTTTTCTTTTTATTTATTTTTCACTTTATCGAGTCAGTTAAACAATGAAAGAAAGGTGATTAATGTTTACTTGTTCCTTGAGGATCGACACTCGTTTGAACCCTATGCTCGGTAAATGATGAGTACGCTTACTCATATGCGTGATTTGGGTTAAACATTTTAATTTAAACTTGATTGGGAATGTGCTTAGTTTTTGTATGATTTTTATACCCAAGTTTGGACACATCAACTGTTTTGGTAATGGATCTTTTGATCATTTTACCTTTAACGCAAGATTCACACTGAGGCCCTTCTTCCAATCTTAATAAACCTAAAGGCCCATCATGGATTAGCCTTTGAATCCGATTGAGATTTATATGTCCCAATCTTAGATGCCACAAATTCGGGTCATTTGATATTGAATTTCTCTTTTTATTATCAAGTTCAGTTTGAATATTGTTCACTTGATTTCTAATAGGATGTAAATAAAAGATATTTCCATAAATGTTTCCTATACAAATTAAATTACCATATCTACTGATGAAAACACTAGAATGGAAAGAAATAGAATATTCTTGATTCATCAATTTGGAAACTAAAATCAAATTCTGTTTAAAACAAGAAACATATAAAAAAAATTTTTTAAAATTAACTTCCTATTACAATAAAAAAATAAGTTCGAGATCTCCCATTGCTTCAGCCCATGTTCTTGCTCCATTACCTACTTGAAGTCCATGCTCACCCTTGCTGAGTCTCCTTGTCCTTCTGAACCCCTGCAAAGAGTTTTAGACATGGTCGAGGTCCAGAATCAACTATCCAAGAAGCTGTTGATCCAACCATCAAAATAGATACTTGGTATAGAGAAATACCTGAAGTAAACTTGACTAAGAAGTTCGTGAAGGTGATCACGACAAAAATGAAACTCATAGATGCATTTCGAAAAAAAAAAAAAAAAAACTAGAGCAGCGGAAGTCCATTTACCTCTACAATTTTTCATTGGTCTAAGAGGTGTCGGCAATTCGGTCAGAACCTACTTCTGGTTCTGTGATCCTTTCTTCTAGCTGAGGTCCCACAAGCTGTCGGCTCTGTCTGGGCATCAATGTAATGCTACAGGTCTTTCAGAATATAACCCGTGCCTGAAAGCCTAGTGAAGGCTAAGGGAGAAGACGGTGATCTTCCTTTTTTTGACTAATGTTGTTAAGTATTAAATAGGAAAAAATCGTGTCTCTGTTCTTGCTATTGAATACCACAGAGGTCACTGTCTACAGAGAGAAGAAGAAGAAGGACTAGAGGAAACAACGATGTTCTGTGAAAAAACTCTTACAATTCTATTAAATCCCAACCACCTTAATAATAGACTATTATACAGCCATTCAAAAATCAAACAAAGGTGGTAGAATTAGAGAAGCATTAATTCCCATGTCATGTTAAGCCATTAATCAGGCCTATGGGCCTATGGCCCATTTCATTGGATTAAGCCTTTAATTTAATTTAATTATTCCAGGACTAATACAAGCTCAATAATTAAATTAATTAAATAACCCAAATAGACCAATATAAACCTCAAGCCTTGGCCCAGTTCATTGGGTTAAACCTTTAATTCTATTTAATTATTCCTGGACTAATACAAGCTCAACAATTAAATTAATTAAATAACCCAAATGGGCCAATATATAATTCTCTATTTTTGGACCTTTTATTTTATTCTAGCCCAATAAATAAATTAGGCTACTCGAATAAAATAAAATCCATTTTATACAAGACCAATCCCTCAACCCAAAACTATCAGGACTTATAGGATATTCTGAGGACCAAAAAACACATCGCCTTAGCTACTAAAATGACCAAAATACCAATGCTATAGAAATAGCTGCATTTTGTATTTTAATTATTTTCTAATATCACCATAAGAAAATATTAGCCCCAAAGACAATGCTACATTAGCTAAGTCTCTGACCTACAGGTGTAATGACTAAAATACCTCTCTACGCATTGTCATACAAGAGAGAAATAGTGTAATAACACATCTCTAAAAGACATCTACCATCCTTAGACCACTAGTCCAATGATCCATGACTCCTGGAATGTTTCCACTTTCCAAGGGAGCTACCCTAAAGAAAATATCCAAGACACGTTCTCCAGGGCCTCGATTATTTAGATCGTTCGAATAGTCACATTGGGCGATATAGTACAGAAGCTATCTCGTACAAGTTTGTTTTAACTAACTAGTCATATATACCCAACATAAAAGTGTATTAGCTCTACAAGAGAACCTCAACTACAATATATCAAAGTACATGCTTCCAGTTTCGTCAAATTACCAACTCATACTCAAATAGTAGAGTATTAGTCCATGCTATAGCAGTAATAGTCTAGGTTTCTTCTAAATAGTACTTTTAGAAACTAGTATTATAGGTCATGTTCTACATATTCATAATACGCTCATGCTATGAAGTGAGTGGACTACTCCCTGGCTAAAGGTAAGCCATTCTCCATTTGGAATTCATAACACAATAACCTAAACATGATGAGATTCCCATTCTCATCAATCAGTTAAGAACAAATGTTCATGTGTTAAGCAACCCGTGATCCATACCTTAGGTGAAAGACCACCATTCACATGGATCACTTACTTAAATACACAGGGTCATTTCCAAATGTAAATCGCACACAAATAAAGTGTAAATTCACAAATAAATTTTGAGAATAAATTCTTTTATTAATAAATTAGAAAATTACATCAGAAACCAAGTCAAGTGGGTATATATTCCAACAATCTCATACTTGCACTCTAAGACTAAGAAAGTCTGTAGGTGCCAACCCCTAGGTGCCCAAGTATCTCTTGAAGACACTCTCAGCCAAAGGCTTCCTAGGTTCTTTGGACTGCGAGACTACTTCAGTGTTATCGTACTACATCACAATTGGTCTATCCATGTATAGCACGACATCAAGTTCTGAAAGAAACTTCGGAGCCAGACTGCTTTAGTATTATGCCATAGAGGCAATCATATGTACATTGTATATGACACATTTTATTTTAATAAAAGACATTATTTATCTTACAGTTTCTTTTATTTACTTTTGTGTAATATAACTATTAGATAAAGTCCCTAGTACAACACTGTCTTAAGGAAATCATGATAGAGATCATGATATGAGATTCCTACTACACTATATATTGTTAGTACTTAAATAGTCCCTAGTTGTAGTATTAATAAGACTGAATATCATTAATGCGTTAAGACTAGCATGTGTTAGACTTCTTGATTTGATTAGGTAGTGGTTCTCATATCCATGAGTATTGAGATACTCAAAGATAACATATGGATACTTGTTAATGTTCATTAGATGACCTAGCTATGAGATAATCACATGGATAACTATTTAGTGCCAGTGATATAATCTTAAAATAGCAACACATGCAACTATCCTTAGACTTGAGATCTCTAAGGTACTTTGTTTGGTAAGCATTGTGCTTTGATTCTAATCTCCAGAGCTCGATCGAGGGCCACCAATGGGATGGATATTGGGTACATTATAAGGTAAACGAAAGCAGTTGAGAGGGTCAATAAAGGATTCACCACTCCTAATAGTAAGGGCGAATATCTCACGGCCACTTGTAGGAATTACTACTCGAAAAGTCATTGGGCAAGGCGATTGTGTATTGAAAATAGTTCCAATTGATACAAATCTAGAGTAGTGGGTTCCTCGTACAAGTACTATTCTATTAGGGCTAGAATTAATTCTAGAGGGAGTTGGCACTAATTCCATACTCTAAATCCGAATGAGATATTGTATGGTGAAAGGAGTTAATTGCACCGTAGTTTGTTATTGAAGGGTTCATGTCAAGCCACTTGACTTCCTGGACTCTTGGGTGGTCATGATGTGTTGCTAGATACCGCTCATAATTTGGGAATATGGGTTTATTAATTGATGAATTAATAAACCAATCCTAATTAGAATCAATATGATTAATTATAATTAATTATGGATTATTAATCTCAAAGACATTTGGATTAATTCATGTTCACTACCAATTGATTGGGAAACTTAATAGGTCACACACAATAGAGGATTATATACTCAATATGTTATTTGATAACATAGTGGGGTTAATTGCGAGAAAGAGAAAGAGTTGTGGCCAAATTATATTTAGTTATAATTTATGGGCCAAATTGTAATTATGTGAATTTGATGTTTTCAGTTGCAATTAGGGAATTCTAATTGTTTTAGAATTCTCAATTTTCAGCAGATTTTTTTTGTAATATACGGCAGATATATGCACGAAATTCTTGGGTTGTAAGACACACGATCTCCCCCCCCCTCTCTCTCTCTCTCTCGCGTTGTTCTTCTGAAGAAAACGACCCTAGCATCCTTATTTTTTTTCTAGCACAGAAAAATCTATGTACTTGAGAGTATTCTCTGTGTGGATTACTATTAGAGATTACACACTGTGATTATAGTTGTTGGATGTTCAACTCTCATGGTGTTTGATCATAAGGATTGCTAGATCGCACCTCGACTTGAAGAAAGGAAAATTTTGTTTTCCACACGATTAAAGAAAGGTAAAAAATTGTTACCTTTGTTCTCCTTATGTTTTGTTTTCCACACATATGCAGATCCTGGGATAGTATCTCATTTTATTTTTCTACTGCGCCATATATGATATGCGTGAGATACCCTACAACTGCTTTCTTGGATGCCTCCGAAGTTGCCACATACTTAGCTTCTATAGTTGAGCCAACAATGCAAAATTGCTTGATACTCATCCATAAAATAGCTCCTCTAGACAAGGTGAAAACATATCCACTAGTAGATTTTCTCTCATTCTTATCTGTCTGGAAGTTTGAGTCTGTGTATCTAGTATGAACCCAATCATCAACCCTATAAACTAGCATATAATTTCTCGTACCTTTGAGGTACTTGAGTATATGCTATATAGCTTGCCAATAAATTTCCCCAGTGTTTGTCCGATATATACTAACTACGCCTACGGCAAAGTAGATATCTAGCCTAGTGCACAGCATAGCGTACATGAGACTTCTCACAACCGAAGTATAGGGAATCCTACTCATTCTGTCTTTTCTTTCTTGGGATTTAGGATAGTCCTTTGAACAAAAAGATAACCTATGTCTGCGAGGGATTAGAGCTCCCTTGCATGAGTCCATGATGAACTTGGCCAGCATCTTATCAATATATGTCGCTTGGGATAATCCTAACATTTTCTACTTCCTATTTCTAAGAAGCTTAATCCCAAGAATATAACTGGTTTCTCTTAAGTCTTTCATACTGAATTGACTAGACAGCCAAACCTTAGTAGATGACAATGTTCCTACATCATTCCCAATAAGTAAAATGTCAACTACATATCAGACAAGAAAAACCACATTTATGCCTTCTAATTTTCTGTATACGCATAGTTCATCCTTGTTTTGAATTAAACCGTAAGACTTTATAGTCTTGTCAAAATAAATGTTCCATGCTCTAGATGTTTGTTTAAGTCCATAAATAGACTTCTTAAGCTTGCAAACCATATATTTCTGGCCTTTAGCAATAAAACCTTTTGATTCGGACATATAGATGTCTTCACTAAGATGGCCATTATGAAATGTTGTCATGACATCCATTTGCCATATGTCAAAGTTAAAATGATATGCGATGGTAAGAAAGATACGGATGGACTTAAGCATGGCTACCGAGAAAAAGATTTTCTCATAATCAATTCCCTCTTTCTGAGTATACCTTTTCGCCACAAGCCTAGCTTTGAAGGTTTTCACCTTTCCATCCGCTCCCCTCTTCCTCTTGTATACCCACTTACACCTAATGGGTTTTATCCCTTGAGATGAAGCTACAAGATTCCAAACCTGATTGAAGTACATAGACTCAATCTTGACTTTCATTGCTTCACCCCATAGAATTACATTGATATCAGCAATAGCTTCCGTGTATCTAGTGGGATCTTATTCTTGGTGGTCAGAAATAAGCTCGAAAGCCTCTTCAGTCCATCTTTCTGGAACTATAGATACCCTCCCACTACGACGAGGCTCTATTTGTACAAGTTCTTGAGGTTGTACCTCTTCTTGTTCTACAATCGGGTCTGAAGAAGGTGATTCTGAAGATAACTTTTCCTCGAATTCCAACCTTATTAAACCTTTAGTGGAAGTACTTTGATCATCCTCTAAGTATCTAGCATTAGTACTTACTAGTACTTTTGCTCCTTGGGATGATAAATGTAACTTCCTTTTGTCCCTTTTGGATACCCAACAAAATATCATAATTCCGATAATGGTTCTAGCTTGTCTCCCTCGATCAGTACATAAGCTGGATAGTCTCATATCATGTGATGATTCAAACTTGGCTTACGCCCAGTCCACATCTCATAGGGCATCCTAGGTATTATCTTAGAAGGAACCAAGTTCAAAATGTATGCCACTATTTTCAGGGCATATCCCCAAAAAGAGACCGGAGTAGCATGAGACATCATACCTCGGACCATTTTCATTAATATCCTGTTCCTTCTCTCAGCTACTCCATTCTGTTGGGGTGTCCCCAGCACAGAAGCTAGGATACTATCCTATGGTGTACTATGTAATCCTTAAATTCACCGAGGAGGTACTCTCCACCACGATTCGATCGTAAGATATTGATCAGTTTACCTGTCCGACGCTCTACTTCAGCCTTAAATACTTTGAACTTATCAAAAAGAGTCAGACTTACATCTTATCAGGAAGACATAACCAAACCTTGTACAATCATTTGTGAAAGTGATGAAGTACTCAAAACCCCCTTTAGCTGGTGTAGATAAAAGACCATACACATCAATATGAATAAGGCCCAATATCTCCTTGGCTCTATCAGTCTTTTGGGGAAACGACCTTTTGGTCATTTTTAACATAAGGCAGGATTCACACTGAGGCCAACTTTCCAATCTTAATGAGCCCAAGGGCCCATCATGGATTAACCTTTGAATCACAGTTGATTTAAAATGACCTAACCTTAGACGCCAAAGATATGAGTCATTAATATTGGTCTTTCTTGTAACACCCCACTACCTATGCCCCATTAGGGCTGGGGATGTCGCCCCGTCCACAGGACAATGGGTCTTTATAACGAGGACACACAAAATAAAATTAAAAAAAACTTCAAAATTAAACTTATTACAACCTAGCAATACACGAACAAATTCAAAAATAAATGTCTGCTACTGTATCTCAAAAACAATACACAGGGAAAATAACAAAGAGTCTTCAAAGCATAGGCAATAATCTAGCTAATGACCTTCACAGCAGGATCGACGTGAAAACATGGTATAAAAGGTGGTGAGATAAAAATCTCAGTAAGCTTGTGTCTGCTTTGAGTGTTTTAGGTAAAACAGTTCATGTATGCAAGTTATAAATATTTCATAAAAGAAAGTGCTGGCAAGCATTAAATATGTGTTATAAATGAAGAGTGGTGTTTTGCTTTCCAAAACATACATGTGCACGATAAATACCACCACTCAAAAGACGTAGCCATGGCACCACACGTTAGGCCCCATGACAATATAGCGATTAGAATGCCATAGGTTGAGCATACTAACACAAGGTAGGTGTATGGCCTACCGAATGAGATATTCCTCCATTTCTACACCCAAACTTACCGATTCTCCACTCCAAAAATACATAGTCCATTTCATTGATCTTGCTAGCTCGAACCGGTATGACTTATTGGACTAGCATCCTATCCGAGAAGGACTCACCCCTCAGAGGTGGCCACCTACTTAGAGACTTACCCTAACCCTTCAAAGAGTAGTCCTAGTAGCCTACCATTATTGAGTACTCAACATTGTTTGTTCCACTTGGGAGAAAAAATGACCATACAATGATTTACTTGGAAATAGCAATTACGGATTCTAAAATTCTTGCCAAAGTTGAGTTTCATGAAAAGTTTAGTGTTTTATGCAAAATCATTTGCTTAGTTTTAAATAGCCTGCTTGACTAAAAGAAAAGAAAAATTGTCCATAATTGCTTTACAGTACAAATTCTCATATACAACGAGTTGGCTTGCCACATTTGGTCTTCAAATAACTCCATGCAAGAACATACTTGATCCTTTGCTCTTCTGGGATTCAAAGATCTTCCAAGGTTAACCTAACCCCGCCTGACATAAACACAAGGCATAAGATAATATCCGGACCATATCTGCCTTACATAAATAATTCCTAGTTCAACTAGTTACAACCATGACTAACCATGACCATGATGTCCTAGGCTTTAATTCTAGTTTATAAAGTATTTTATAAAATAAATCTAGCTTGATAAGTTAAAATACCTAGGGATTTTAAAATAAATACTAATAAGTTATAGTTTCAAATAATAACTATGAGTACTATTGCTAATAAATAAACTAGTGTTAAATATTGAATAATACTAAGTCCAAAATCATATTGGTAAATGGTAATATTTATATAGTACTATTATTAGAAATAATAAATTACATTATATTTTTTAATTAATAGATAATGAATAACCAATGAAATTAATATTAAATAAATTATACTTAATTTTTAATTATCAAATAGTAAATAAATTTTAATATAAATAATATTTATGGATATAGGTAAAAGTTTTAGTAAGGTTAATTTTTATGATCCACAAGGTCATTTGATATTAATTAATTCTAATATTTTATCTATTTATTATATATATATATATATTTTAATAAAAGATTTTATTATTATTATTTTTAATAAAAGATTTTATTTATTTAACTAGTAAAAATATTAATATTTCAAATAATATTCTATTTCCAAACCTTCCTAAGGTTTTCGGATCTTATAGAGTAAATATAACAATAATTCTATTTAAATTAATACAATCTGTTAATAAAAATAATTTTAGAATTAACAAAGAAAATAGTCTTTTATGTAGTCTTGTACACCCTTGTACCCTAACTTACTAACTTTGCCTAACTTTGTAATCTTGTAATTTTGTTTTTATCAGTAATTCCATATCTTACTCGCTTCTATGTTTAGGAGAAATGTTAAATTGGAATCTGAGAAAGTTTAATGAGGGGCAGTACCTCCATTGCACTCCTAAGATGACACTCACAGCACCAGAATCAGCAGAGCTTGAAACCTTAATTGGGAAATTTGCTGTTCATGTCACGAGGCATTTCCAAGACATTGATTCCACATTTGAGAAATTCAAAGCAATGATCCGCAACATGGAACGACAAATTTGGTTCTTGACGGACATAGTGATAAAATCCCATGACATACCCCCAATAGCTAGTGAGGAAACAACTGATGTCACATTGCGAAGTGGAAAAGAATTACTAGGTAATCCAGATGACAACTGGCGCCAGCTGGAAGAAGAGAATCGGCGCCGGCTATCCAAAAGACCCGAGACCGCACAACATAGAACCGAACCGGTGCTGGCTAAGGACTGGAACCGGCGCTGACTACTCCCTGTCCACCTCCCGAAAAACCAACGTTTCAGCCTAACATACCATATCCTACTCGTCTACATAAGGCCTAAAAAGATGCTCAATTCGACAAATTCTTTGAGGTGTTCAAATAATTGCACATAAACATTCTCCTTAGTGAAGCCTTAATCTACATGCCCAAATATGCCAAATTCCTCAAAAGCATGCTCGTCAACAAAAAGCGATTGGAAGAGTTATCCACAGTAGTCCTCCATGAAGAATGCTCCTCCATCCTGCAGGACAACTCGAATTTGCCACATAAAGCAAAAGATCCAGGGAGTTTCTCTATCCCATGTTTAATTGGCACTCTTCATGTCTATAATGCATTAGCTGACCTAGGTGCTAGCATTAATTTATTACCATATAAAACATTCAAACGGCCAGGCCAAGGAGAACCATAGCCCACTAGGATGAGTATTCAACTCGCGGATAGATCTATCAGATATCCTAGGGACATAATAGAAGATGTGTTGGTAAAAGTTGATAAATTCATATTTCCCGTGGATTTTGTTATTCTTGACATGGATGAAGATTCCAAAATCCCTTTAATCTTAGGTAGACCCTTCCTAGCTACAGTAAAAGCATTAATTGATGTTCATGGGGGGAGGTTAACACTTAGGGTTGGGGATGAGGAAGTAGTCATTCAAATCCACAAGGGTATGCAACACCCTATGTCTTCTGATGATTCTTGTTTAAGAGTTGATATTCTTGACGAACCAATTTTTGAGTTAATGCAGGAATCTATTGAGGTGGAATTGATGGAAATATCAATGGCATATTTAGAGGAATTTCACAATGAGGATGGGCTGCAAAATTTAGAAATAAAGAAAAGCAATTTAAGGAGAATGAAATCATCTATAGAAGATCCTCCCAAATTGGACTTAAAAGACCTACCTGAGCATTTGGAATATGTGGTCTTGGTTAAAGAACGTAAGTTGGCTGTCATCATTGCCAAAGATCTCGATCCAGAACAAAAGGCCAAGCTGGTAAGTATGTTGGGAAAATATAAGGGAGTGATAGCTTGGAAGATTACTGATATTAAAGGCATTAGTCCATCCTTTTACAGGCATAAGATATTGATGGAAGAAGGTGAAAAACCCATAGTGCAAGCCCAACGTAGGTTGAACCCACATATGAGTGAAGTGGTAAAAGGTGAGGCGGTTAAGCTCTTAGATTCAGGTATCATTTACCCTATTTCTGATAGTGTGTAGGTGAGTCCTACTCAAGTGGTACCAAAGAAGGGAGGAATAACGGTGAGCCCCAACGATAAAAATAAGTTAGTCCCTATGAGATTGGTCACGGGTTGGCGGTTTTGCATAGATTATAGGATGCTTAACAAAGCCACTAGAAAAGATCACTTCCCTCTTCCTTTTATTGACCAAATGTTGGAAAGGCTAGCCGGACATGAGTATTATTATTTCTTATATGGATTTTTTAGCTACCTTCAAATTCCTAAAGCTCCGAAGGACTAAGAAAAAACCATTTTCACATGTCGATATGGTACTTTTGCATATCGTCGGATGTCATTTGGCCTTTGTAATGGCCCCGGAACATTCCAAAGGTGCATGACAGCTATATTTGAAAGACTCATGGGGGACATCATGGAGGTATTTATGGATGATTTTTCAGTTTTTGGTGATTCATTTAACTTGTGTTTATCTAATATTGAAAAGGTGCTAGCAAGATGTGAAGAGACTAACCTCATGCTTAATTAGGAAAAATGCCACCTTATGGTGCAATAAGGTATTGTGTTAGGGTATAAAATTTCAAGAAAGGGTATAGAGGTCGATAGGGACAAAATTGAAGCAATTGAGAAGTTGCCTCCTCCTACTTGGGTGAAGCTATAAGAAGCTTTCTTGGTCATGCAGGTTTCTACAAGAGGTTCATCTTAGACTTCTCAAAACTTTCAAAACCTCTTACTTCTTTACTTGAAAAGGATGTTGTGTTTAATTTTGATGAAAAATGTCTCAATGCTTTTACCATACTTAAAGAGAAGTTGATTAATTCACCCATTCTAATTGCACTTGATTGGTTTCTTCCCTTTAAACTAATGTGTGATGCAAGTGATTTTGCAGTTGGTGCAGTATTGGGACAAAAACAGAATAAGCACTTCAAACCTATATACTATGCAAGAAAAACTTTAACAGATGCCCAGGAAAACTACAGAACAACAGAAAAAGAACTGCTTGCCATAGTGTTCGCCTTTGATAAATTTCGCTCTTACCTTATTCTGTCCAAAGTCATTGTCTATACGGACCATTCAGCCCTAAAGTACTTACTAACCAAACATGATTCCAAACGAAGGTTGATAAGATGGGTTCTATTATTGCGGGAGTTTGATTTGGAAATTAGGGACAAGAAGGGTGCAGAAAACTTGGCTGCGAATCACTTGTCCAGGTTGGATAATCCAAATTTGTACTTCTTGATAGAAGAAGACATCGATGACGCCTTTCCAAATGAGCAACTCTTGCTCCTAGAAGGTGAGATTCCAAACACTCCTTGGTTCACCGACTTTGCTAATTACTTGGTTGAAGGAATTACTCCAAAAGACCTCACGATACAACAAAAGAAGAAATTCCTCTCCGAAGTACAGTATTACTTTTGGGATGATCCATATTTGTTTAAGTGTTGTGTAGACCAAATCATTCGTAGCTGCGTGGACTCAAGGGAAAGAGGATATTTTACGACATTATCATGAAGGACTTGTTGGAGGCTACTACCAAGATAACAACAGTGCACGAAAGGTGCTCGACTCCATATTCTATTAGCCCACACTGTTCAAAGATGCCCACAGGTTTGTCCAAAGTTGTGATAGGTGTCAACGTACAGGTAACATCTCCAAATCTAATGAGATGCCATTACAAATTTTTTAAGCTTGTGAAGTATTTGATTATTGGGGAATAGACTTTATGGGACTACTTCCGAGTTCTTTTGAGAATAAATATATTTTGGTGGTAGTGGATTATGTTTCTAAATGGGTAGAAGCCCAAGCTTTACCCACTAATGATGCCAGGGTTGTGGTAAAATTTCTAAAAAAACTTTTCACCCGTTTTGGTGTGCCTAAGGTGCTTATTAGTGATAGGGGGACTCATTTTTGTAATTCACAAATGGAAAAAGTTCTCAAACACCTAGGTGTGAACCATAGGTTGGCTACCCCCTATCATCCCCAAACCAGTGGACAGGTTGAAGTGGTTAATAGAGAACTAAAACGAATCTTGGAAAAAGTTGTCAATCACACTCGGAAGGATTGGAGCCTAAAATTAGACGACATTCTTTGGGCGTACAGGACAACCTTTAAGACACCAATTGGCACAACTCCATTTCAGTTAGTTTATGGCAAAGCATGTCACTTGTTGAAATTGAGCATAATGCTTATTGGGCTATTAAACTTGTTAACCTTGATCTTGAGAAAGCTGGTAAGTCCAGATCGCTTCAACTAACCGCCTTGGATGAATTGCGGCAGAGGCTTATGATAATTCAATATGATATAAGGAGCGGGTCAAAAGATGGCATGATAAGCATCTCACTCAACTGCATGAATCTAAGAAAGGTGATCAAGTGTTGTTATTCAACTCTCGGTTGCGCATTTTTTCCTGGTAATCTCAAATCCAGGTGGGCGGGACCATATACGGTAAGCCAATTTTTCTAATTTGGAACCCTTGAACTCACTCACCCCACGAGGCACACTTTCAAGGTCAATGGTAATCGTGCGAAATGCTATGTCGGTGAGGCTCTGAGAAACACAGAACACGTGGAAATGCTCTTAGAAACTGCCCCATAGATCCTCTAGTTGGTTTTTCTTTCTTTTGTTTTTTTTCACTTTATTTTCTTTTCTAGTTTTTATTCTTTGGTGTGTTTTTTTTTTTTTTTTTGTAGTTTTCTTTTTTAGGTACTTTGCTACTGCCTTATTCTTCAAGCATTCAGATCTTGTACGACACAATGCCAGATGAATGGAAGTTTGTTTCTCTTATCTCTTCTCCTTTATATTTTTGGTCCCATGGTATTGTTTGTTATTGTTATATTTATTTGGCCATTGAGGATAATGTCCAGTTTAAGTGTGGGGAAATGATTTGATTAACAAGTCTTCTATATATATACTTTAGCCTTCTTCGGAGAAATTTTTGAGCGAAAATTTTTCAAATATTTTTAATGCATGTCTTTATGATGGATTATAGAGCATATGTTCTAGATCATTTATGGCTTATGCATGACTTTTTGCACTCACTTGGACAAAGTAGTTCTTGATCAAATGCTTTACATTGTTCCTAAACCTGTTTTCTACTAAAATTCATAGAGCATTCTAGAACTTACTTGAAGAATTCTCGAGGCGAAATAAGAAAGACAATCATGATTTAACTTAGGGATGACGGTACTTAGGGATGACGGTAATAGGCCTTCTTTGGATAGTTTGAGCTTTTCAGCCTACTGATTTTCATATTATCCCTAGTGCCTATTTTGAGCCTAAATTGTTGATTTCTTTCTTTAAAACCCGTCACAAGATTTTGTCCATTGCTTGTTTATAAGAGTTTGAATAATTTTCCAAATATTTATGCTCGGGTGGATGAAAGTATATGTAAGAGAATGTTGAGGGAGTACGGGGATAAAGATCATGACTTGTTACTTTTAGTCATGGATCAATAACAAGTTGAGCTGGAAAGGGAAAAAAAAAAAGAAAAGAAAGAGTAGAAAAGAAAAGAAGAGCAGCAGTAAGAGTGAAAGAAAGAAGTTGAAAAAAAAGAGAATGGAGGAATTGAAAAAGAAAAAGAGAAATAGAACAAAAAGCTGCTAGAAATAATAGAATGAAGAAAAGAAGTGAGAAAGAAAACAACAGCAGCAGTGGAAGAAAGGAAAATTGAAAGAAGAAAGAAAAGATCACAAAAAGGGACAGTTATTGAACTGTATAAATTAAGTTCATCTTAAATCTTAACACCATTGCTGGAAATTTAAGTGATCTTGTGATAAAAAAAGAGTGGATGAAAAGAAGAGTTGAAGGAAAGAGAGGAAAAAATGCAGGATTTGCTTGAGTGGGGTTGTAATTGCTATATAAGGTTATGATTTGATTGATTTTTGGAATAGGAGAGCAAAAAGAGTTAGAAATTATCGATTCAATTTGTTTATCCTTTTCTTGCTAACTCTTATTATTATTTTTTTTTATTCTTCTATATCCTTCGTATGATAGGCTACATTACAAGCCTTTAGCCTTACATTACAAGCATAAAAGTCCTACTTGATTTAAGTAGAATAATGATATGTCTTGGATTAGTAGAGAGAGTGTATGAAAAGTAAGCATATGGAATGCATATTCTTTTTAAACTAAATTCTTTCCAAAGGTTTAAGAATGTTGTAAAGTGTTGTGATGGTTCTACTAAGTCATTTATCACTAACATAAGTCTTGCATTGGTTGTGAAAGATTTAGTCACATATGTTCTATATTCTTGAATAAAGAAAGCATTGAAGATATGGTTTTGAAATTGATTGAGTGATTAACGAAACCTTGTGTTTTCCTACTTGTTCTTGATACTTTACTTGAGGACAAGCGAAGAGCTATGTGTGGGGGAATATAATAGGGGCTAAATTAGTCATATTTTTTTCTTAGATATTTGAGGTTCATTTGTAATAGATTTTGTTCAATAACTAGTCATATTCTTTCATATTTGAGATTTTACCCTTGGAAAGGTATTTTGTTCATCATTACAGATTTTTAGGGTAAAACAAAACAAAAACGTCGCAAATCAGAGAAGAGGCGGCGCCGGCTAGGGCTCTAGAATCGGCGCCGACCATGCACTGTTGAAACAAACTTCGAAGTGGCGGAAAAATTAGTGGAACAAAGTAAAATAGAACCAAGGAGACATTGGCTGTGAGGCTGGAACCGGCGCTGGCTACATTCTGGAACACATTGTGCAAATTTCGAAGAAAAATCGACGAATGAGTAGAAAAGCAGAACATAACCGGCACCGGCTCCAAGAATCAAGGTGGCACCAGCTGTGCCCTGAAGCTAAGGTAGTGCTATGATTTTTCCACCCGATTTTTGGTAATCTAAGGAGTTTTAGTATCTTCCAACTTCTACTCGGCCAAGAACATTATACCTACGAGTTTAGGCACTTCCTGAGCTTATAAATAGATGAAAAACATAAGGGAAAATTAGAGAATTCATTGATTATCATAGAAAATTACTCAATCAAAGAAAGAATTCTTCAAGTTCAAGGTGGGTTGTGCAAGAAGGTCTGCAAGGAAAGAAGAAGGAAGCTTGTCTATGAGTACTTTTTTTTTACTTTGTTTTCTTTTTCTTGAAAATGATGTATTAATTTTTTTATTGTAATTTGACATTATTTTAGATATTCATGATTTTTAGAGTTCTTTGATCTTTTGATTAATTGATTGTTATTCTTGGTATTGATTACTTGTGCTTATTACGAGATTAAATGGTTAGGTCTTTCCATTAACTTGCTTGGACAAAGGGGTTGATGGTGGTTTCAATTCATTAATTTCATATTTGTTAGCTTTTAACTTACTTGGACAAAAGGGTTAAGAGTAGGGATAAAGTAATTCAAGGTTAATTAATGTCTGTCAGGATATGGATTCACTGGTTAATTTCATGCATAATTTACAAGGAATGGGAATTAAATCAAGGACTATGGTTAATGCATCTTTTGGGTAAGACTGGTTGAGATAGGATATGTGATACTAAGTTACCTAGAAGATAGGGATTCATGGATTGGACAAAGAAGTGAATCTATATTATCCTTCATGATGCCAAGAGAATAATTAGTTATGATAAAGATCGGGTACTTTAATATCATGTTTGTCTAAACAATGGTTTAAGTTGCATAATTTTACATCATTGACGTGTATATATTTTTACTTTATTTTATTTTTTCTTTTTATTTGTTTTTCACTTTATCGAGTCGGTTAAACAATAAAAGAAAGGTGATTAATGTCTACTTGTTCCTAGAGGATCGACACTCGTTTGAACCTTATACTTGGTTAATGATGAGTACGCTTGCTCATATGTGTGATTTGGGTTGAACGTTTTAATTTAAACTTGATTGGGAATGTGCTTAGTTTTTTATATGATATTTACACCCAAGTCCGGACACATTAGGTTCAATCACTTGCTATAAGAGTGTCTTTAATGAAGCAAAAATCTAGAATTATTTTGAGGTTCAAATGAGTTTTAGATACAGTAATCTTAGCAGCTTTTTGAGGTGTGATCATGGAGTCCAAGCACTCAAGGTTAGTATAGAGGTCAATGGTGTTCAATCCATTGCTGAACAAGGTCTGATTTTCAGAAGTTTAGGTGGTGATTTTTGTCTATGGCCTTGAGAAACCAAGCTGGAATTTTTTTTTTCTGGTTTTAATACTTCAAGGGTGCTTCGAATGATAATAGTTTTTTGGGCTTTTCTGCATTCTTTGGCCCGATTTGCTGCTTTTTTTTTCTGGGATGTTTTAGGGACTTTTAATAGTGGTTTTCCAGCCTTCTTTCTGAAGGAAAACAGAGGAAGTTCCAACTGATTTGATGACCAAAAGATGGCTTCAATTCCAGCTTCAAAAGCAGTGAATTGCTGCAGGAAAATTTTCTGGTTTTGTGAAAATTGAGGAGTCCAAAAATCCCCTGTTTTTCCTACCTTGAACCTTACATGAAATGACCATTTTTTTGGTAGCAAATGGGTAAGAATGTTGGCTGAATTTTTCGAAAACCATCTTGCACAAATTCTGGAAAATTTCCAGATATTTCCTTTATTAAATCATGAACAAGATGAAGGTAGGATTGAAGGTCTAGATATGGTGATTTCTTTTCCATGGAAACCCATCCTGACTCTCCTCCCTATTTTTGGTAATCCCATATCTCGAAGAGCTAATTTTCGAATTCCATTGCTAGGGACATCTCATAGATTTTTTTTGGAAATAAAAGAAGAGATTAATGGATTATGGATAATTTAAATTATGAAGATATTAGGGCAAGGCTAGAGAAGTTAAAGGAACAAGAATTCCTCTAGAATTCTTTTTATGACATGATCACATAATCAAGACATTATCTTCATATCTCCCTTAAGACAACATTCCTATCTTTAAGGAACGTAAGAAAATAAAAAATTCAAACATAGTTTAGATAATCATGAATAAAACTTAAGTGATAGGATTTGAACTCATGACCTTAGAAATTAATTCACAAAGCTCTAACCACTTAACCACAACAAATCCTATTCATATTTTCTCACCTAAATATTCTTCTTATCTAAACCTCAATCCATCTTCCTATTTTGACCTCAGGCAAAATTACCATTTTACCCTTCCTACCCAATAAGCATATATATGTCATTTAACCCATAAACCACAATTCTAAAACACATAAAATCATTTAAAAAGTATATTGTTATGCAGAATGACATGATATGCATCCCAACCCCTTTACTCTATGGTTAGCTTTAGGTGGGGTTTCACATCCTTCCCTCCTTAGAAGAATTTCGTCCCGAAATTCAGGCATACATTTATCTCAGATGGGGATTGTAACACCCCACATTTTCTTATTGTTGTAGTGGGCCGAACTTAGGTGGGATGTCACCCCGTCTAAATTCTCAGACTATGGGTCTTTATAACGATTTAAACTTAAAGTAAGCAGTGAAGTCGAAACTTAAGTAAATATATGAAACATGCTCTTTATTTATATAGACATATGAGTCACGATAGGTACAATGTCATAGTTTCCAAAATACATAAGCTAAAACATCTCATAGTCTATGTACAATGATCACTACAAAAGATTTGCTATCCAGTGCCATAGAAGAAGTCCTGGAATACCGTCATTATTCTTCAGCTCCAATCCCTAAAAAAAGGCAAACATACGCGTGAGTGGTATACTCAGTGAGTCCCGTGTGTGCCAGTGTTTTGCTTAGAAGAGAAAGTCAATTTTCAATTTCTTTGCTGTAATAAATTTTATAACAGGAAAGACAGTGGTAATTGATGAATTTAGGTTCACTCTATCATGTACTTTTGAAAAACAATGGCTTCGAAACACATGGCCCCTAATTCAATAAATGCGGGTTCTTCCCCATTTAGAAGTGTGACCCACGTGCAAAGTTCAAGGAACTTCGCCTTCAGCCACATGGTCTCTTGTGCCAGGGACTGCGCCTTACAGCACGTCACGCGTGTTATGCTGGAAGGGTAAGCAGCGTACAAATGTACCTCACCGTGCACTTAGGGATCTTTTACTTGCCACCATAAGCCAGGGGTCCCAATCCTGACGTCAATCACCATCGAGATGGCAAGGGATTGAACACACTGAGTGTCCCTACTTGGTATCATGTGAACAACCCACCATCATAATCAATAGGCAATTGCCGGGCTCATAACGGCTAGCCAGGGACGACTTATCACAATGTCCTGTCGCCCTGTTTGGAGTAAGACAATCCCCAGAACTGATCAGGTTACTTGGGATCGTCTACCTCTAACATGGGCTAGTACAAAGATCAAAGTCCTTGCTGAGTACTTAACGTAACAACACTAACCCCATCTGACTTATCAGGCCAGAGGGTCATCTGATCCTGTAGGATTTCTAAATCAAAACATTTCTTATTGTTTGGGGCCGTACTTGATCACAAAAGTCATTTTCCAAGGGTATTCAGGTCATTTCACCCATTCTAGATTCCAAAAGACTTTTTGTGGGTATCCGGGTCATTTTACCCTTACCCGATTTGAAAAATATTTACAAAAGTTCCATTAAGGATATTTCAGTCATTTACCAAATACCCGAGTTCCAAGAGTTTTCCTAAAATATTCCAATAAGGATATTTAGATTATTCTCCAAATACCCTATTCCAAAATTTACCATTTTTCAGAAATCCCAAATATTTAATCCGAAAAGGACTAAATTTACAAAATTCGTGTTTTAAACATCCGGTAAGGTTTCCAAGCTGAATATGAAATTTATCCGAGTTTGAAATAGCATAAAAGAAAATGTTGCTCATTTAAACCTTACACATATTCGAGAATTTCAAAAATGGCATAAAACATAGCATTTCATAGAAAATCAAAGCACACTAGCCTTTAAAAAAGGTTTAGAAATCAATGCGACTCACCTTGTATATTAAGTTGAAGTTGCACTCGTATAGTCCTAAAAGAAGTTCCCTCGACTTGATTTACCTACACCATTAGTATATCTCTGTATTATTACTTAATGGGTTCAAATGCTTGATGGTTCGAATAAGGTTTCTATAAGTTCCTCAAAGAAATAATTGAATTAATGCTTTTGATGGTTTTCTGGTTTTACAGCTTTACTATCCTCCACTATTCTTCACATAACTTATTCAATATAGGTCCAAATAAGGTGAGGTTACTTCCATAATATTCTGAAGACATCCCTCTATCAATTCCGGGTCATGAGACATGTAAACTCCATCCCATTTTGTACAGTTTTCAATTAATTCCACTTCTGAGTTTGGAGTTCAGTTTTGTCATCTTCCAGTATTTTGTACACATCTCTTTCAATACAGGTCCAAATGAGGTGAAACTACTTCCAAAATACTACTAGGACACTTCTATATCAACTTCAGGTCATGGGGTAATCAAAACTCTCTCCATTCATTCAGTTTTTCAGCTAAACTTACTGTTCCGAGTTGGAGGTTCAAAATTACAGTTTAGAAGCCCAACTTGTTTTAATTTATTTCTATGGTTTCTTCAACATATCATACCACATGTAAACCCTTTAATACCTCATTTAACATCCCAAAATCATTTTTCTAACATGTTTTCATGCCTAGCACTTCTTTTTTGTTCAAACAAATAAATTATTCCAAGCTTACCAAACCAGGAAATTTTTAACAGCTTTCACCATTCTTGCTATTCATGATCTCTTAGCCATTCAAAAACCTCACAACCTCCACACAACTTGTTCCAAATCTTTTCTAACTAGTCTAGGACATGTTTAGGATTATTTATGCTTCATTTCCAGTCATTCTTACTCAGATTTACTTTGAAGTTTCCAAACAACACAAGCTAGTTATTCATCACCACCAATTAGCTCTTCTTGTTTCTTTATCATTTCCATCCTTTTCCTTTCCAAATTTTTAGCATACCATCACTCCAATACATCTCAAATGAACTGAAAACCATGCTCAATTCATCACCAATCCAACCGGTCAACCAACAACCATCACAAAATCAAAATATTTTCATTACTCAACATCAACAAATTCATATGCAAATAGCTTCCAACTTCTAGTATCATTCTCTTAGCTTTTAGAAGTGATCCCTTACCTTTCCAAGATGAAGGCAAAGCTGTGACACTCCTTCCTTTCCTTCCTTTTCCTTTCCTTCTCTTTGCTGCCAGTTCTTCCTTCTTTCCTTTTCTTGCTGCCGGTTCTTCTTTCTTTCCTTTTCTTGCTACCGAAAATCTCTCTCTCCCTTAGTCTTTCTTTTGTTTTTCCTTTCCTCTCTTCACTTTTCTATTTTTCTCCTCTTCTCCCAGCTTTCTCTCTTGGCTGAAATCCTCCTCTCTTGCTCCTATTCATATAGCTTGCTCTTCTTGATCTTATTTTGGTCTTAGTAGAAGTAACTAAGGTGAGTTGGTCATTCTAGAAGCTTTTAGGCTTTCAAAGAACTTAAAACAACCTTGTGGAATATCCTAGAAAATTTTAGAACCATGTAGAAGCTTGTAGAAATCCTTAGAACTTCTCAAGATTAATATATTTGCTAACCTTGTATGGCCATGCATAATTATGGTTAACTTGCTCTAACCTAGTTTAACTTAATTAATCTTGGTCAAATGAAGTCAAAGGGTGGTCTAACTTAGTCAAAATTGTTGTGCTTGTGGGCCATCCTTATTTATTTCTTGTGGGCCCTCTAAAATATCTTTGTATATAATATAATAAAGATATTTATGGTATTAATTGCATTATATATATATAATAATATTAAGAATAATATAATAATTCAATTATAATTATTGAATATAATAATACTATAAATTAATATTACCAAGAGATATTAGTATTAAATAATAGATATAAAAATAATAGTAATGGATAATAGAATAAAAGTGATAATAATAATATTATCATTAAACTACAATAATAATAATAAGAAGAAGAAGAAGAAGAAGAAGAAGAAGAAGAAGAAGAAGAAGAAAATCTGATAATAATAATAATAATAATAAATATGCTAATAAAATAAACTAAAATAAAATAGGCCAAAATGAAATAAAATTAATAATGATGTTAGCAAAAATAATAGTAATACTAATATTAATAATAATAATAATAATAGCACTAGTGATGGCTATATTATAACACTATGAATAATATTATTAATTTGTAACCTTAATAATATTATTAATAATAAGGAAAAGAAAATATATCATTAATTTCTTTGTATATGTATTTTTATTTTAAACAAGACTATTCTACACAAATGCTTTACGCAAGGCGCGCAAGGCGTGTTATTACAGGGATACTTCTGTTTTACCCACTCTTCCATTTCCCATGTGACATCCAGCGTGCCATGACGCTCCCATTGTACCTTCACCATATGAATCTGCTTGTTTCAAAGAGTCTTGATACTTCAGTCCAGAATTTTCATGGGTTTCTCCACATAGCTCAAGTCGGGTTGCAATACCAATGGCTCACTATTCAAAACATGTCCTGGGTCGGCATTGTACTTCTTCAAGTGTGACACATGAAACACATCGTGTATTCCCATCAACCCTTCTGGCAAATCTAGTCGATACACCACCGGTCCAATTCTTTGCTTTATCGGAAACTGTCCCAAATACCTCGGGTTCAGCTTTCCACACTTCGGATGCTTCAGAATTCCTCTATTCGGTGTCAATCTTAGGAACACACTATCTCCTACCTGAAATTCTAACTCTCTCCACCTATTATCTGCATAACTCTTTTGTCGGCTCTGGGCTACTTTCAACTTTTCGTTAATCAGCTTGACTTTATCCAACATTTCCTGAACGCAGACTTCTCTAAACTTGCTTATGCGGCCATACTCCGACCAACTCCAGTATAATGGTACTTGACACTTACGTCCAAATAATGCTTTATATGAAGCCATTCCAATTGAAGATTGATAGCTGTTATTGTATGCCAATTCTACATACGGTACACATTCGGCCTACTTATCCCCGAAATCTAATATACAGGCTCTCAACATGTCCTCTAACATCTGAATAACCATTTCTGACTGACTATCATTTTGCGGATGTGCCGTTGTACTGAACTTTAGACTAGAACCCATTGATTCTTGAAACTTGCCCCAAAATTGGGATATAAATCTCGGGTCTCGGTCGGACACAATACTTAAAGGCGCTCCATGCAATTTGACTATTTCTCGCACGTAGGTTTGAGCTAACTTCTTCATTAAATCCCTTACATTCACCAATATAAAATGCACTAACTTAGTCAATTGATCCACCACTGCCTATATGGCGTCCTTTTGGGTCCTTGCCATAGGAAGTCTAGCAACGAAGTCCATGGTCATCTTTTCCCATTTCTATTCGGGTATTGGTAATGATTGCAACGATCCTGCCAATTTTTTGTGCTCCGCTTTGACTTTCTGACAAGTCAGACATGTTGAAACATACTTAACCACATTCCTCTTCATTCTGGGCCACCAATAAGCCCTTTTTAGGTCTTGATACAATTTCACCTCTCCCGGATGAATTGCATACTTGCTTTTATGTGCTTCCTCCAAAATCTTATTCTTCAACTGGTACTCATCGAGTACACATAAACAGTTTCAGAAATACAGAACTGCCGCTTCATCCTATCGAAAATCACTGCCTTGCCATTTAATCTCCTTATCCTTGAAAAGTTGAAATTCCGCATTACTTTGCTGAGCATCAATGATTTCCCGCCTATGGTCTGGTATCAATCTTAGATTGCTAACAATAATCCTCTCTTCTTGCACTTCTGCTCTTCTATCCAATAGGTCTTGGACCACTTGAATCTCCTGCACTCTTAGCTTGGCCATTTTAACTTTATGGCTCAGGGCATTAACAACAACATTAGCCTTCCCGGGGTGGTAGTTGATAGGATAACCATACTCTTTCAAAATTTTCATCCATCTCCTCTGTCTCAAATTCAAATCCTTTTGGGTGAAGATGTACTTCAAGCTATTGTGATCAGTAAACATTTCATATTTAGCTCCATACAAGTAGTACCGCCATTTCTTTAAAGCAAATACAATGGCAGCCAACTTTGAATCATGAGAGGGATAATTAACTTCATGAGGCTTCAACTTCTGCAAAGCATAGGCGATTACCTTCCTATCCTGCATCAATACTGCTCCTAAACCTTCATTTGAAGCGTCCGAATATAGAACATAAGGCTTATCACCCTCTAGCAAACTCAACACAAGTGCTGTCAGTAACCTCCGTTTCAGCTCTTGAAAGCTCTTTTGCACTTCTCATTCCAGATAAAGGGTACGACCTTTCTTAGCAGCCGAGTCATAGGCAACACTAGCATTGAGAATCCTTTAATAAACCTCTTATAATAGCTGACCAATCCCAAGAAACTTCGAATTTCTATGATGTTCTCTGGTTGCTTCCAGTCCAAAACTACGTCAACTTTTGCTGGGTCTACCTTGATTCCATCCTTGGTTACCACATGGCTGAGGAATGACACACTATCCAGCCAAAACTTGCACTTGCTAAATTTGGCATAAAGCTTGTGCTCTCTTAGCTTTTCCAATACCAGCTTCACTTGTTCCGCATGATCCTCAGGATTCTTAAAGTATATGAGTATGTCGTTGATGAAGACCACCACAAACTTGTCCAAGTAGGATTAGAAAACTTGATACATCAAATCCATAAATTGCACTAGTGCATTGGTTACCTCAAAAGGCATTACCATAAACTAACAATGAGCATATCTTGTGTTGAAGGCCATCTTGGGAATATCCTTCTCTTTTATCCTCACTTGATAGTATCCTTGCCTCAAATCCAATTTAGAATAACAACTGGAACCTTGCAACTGGTTGAACAGCTCGTCAATTAATGGTAGAGGATACTTATTCTTGATAGTCAAGTTGTTCAAGCCTCGTAGTCGATACACAACCTCAAGATCCCGTCCTTCTTCTTCACAAATAGCACTGGTGATCCCCAGGGTGACGTGCTAGGTCTGATGTGACATTACCTCACCAATTCTTCTAGCTACTCCAATTCTTTTAGCTCCATCGGTGCCATTCGATATGGGGTTCGGGATACCGATTCCGCTCCTGAGACTAGATCAACAGTGAACTCAATTTCTCAGTTGGGGGGTAGGGATGTGAGTTCCACAGGGAATATGTCAAGAAAATCCCTTACCACCTCAGTATCTTTGAGAGTGCATTGATCATTTGGCTTATTTATCACATAGGCCAAATATCCTTGACATCCTTGCTTCAACAATTTTCAAGCTTTTGCTCTAGCTATCAAAAACTTCAACCCTCTTACTCTCTTGCCATTGAACTCCAACATATCGCATCCTGGTCTAATAAACTGAACGGACTTATTCTTACAGTCTACTCTAGCCCCATGCTTAGCCATCCAATCCATACCAAAAATCAAGTCATAGTCATCAATAGCTAAGACTATCAAATCTCATTTAAAGCTTTCTCTCCCCACTTCAATCTTGCAATTCTGTACATACTGATCTACTTGCACCATTTTCCCAAGGGTGTACTCACCAATAAGGTAAAAGGTAGTTCTACTCCATCCCAACCCAAATGATATGAACAATTCTTGTTTAAATAGGAATAGGTAGATCCAGGGTCTATCAATGCATTAACGGAACGACCTTGGATAGTAAATGTACCTTCCACCACCGCTGCATCTGCTCCAACCTCCTCCCGGTTAAGAGCGAAAACTTTTGCCTTCACCTGCGGCTTCTAAGTTCCACATCCAGAGGCTCCTGCAGCATTGGCTCGAGTGGCTCCCGCTGTTATAGCCGAGTCTCCTTGCCCAATTCGGAGAAGCTTAGGATAGGCATTTTGCAGATGATTCGGGTCTCTGCAGTGGTAGCATTTTCGCTCAACTCCCCGGGACCATTTTTCCGTAGTGCTGGCATAATGGAAGATTCTGAGCAGGACCAACTAGTGATGTTCATGCTTGCTTCCCTCGGTTCTGCCATTGTTGGATGGCAAGGCGCTTATTAGGTTGCTGCCGTTGGAAAGGTCTCGGCGGTTGTCTTGGTGGTGGGAAAGGTCTTGGTACCATCCGGTTGTGATCCTTGTTCTCAGTCCAGGTTGCTGCATCCACAGCACTCGAATAGGTCGTTGGTGGAGAAGGTGCTAACGATCTTCTTAACTCCTGCCTCAATCCATTAACAAATTGCCTTGTTATATTCGGTTCTGTATCCACCAACCTTTGGCAGTACTTCAATAACTGAGTAAAACGTGCCGCATACGGTGCCACCGTCATGCCTCTCTGCTTCAGATTCTGGAATTTGTCTTCCCATTTCTCCACTATCCAGTGAGGGATATATTCAGCTCTAAATGCCTCCACGAAGTTAGCCTATGTCCAGTCCTAAACGATCATCTCCCAGTCATCTTGAACTTATTGCCACCATGCCCGAGCTGGGCCTTTTAGCCGAAATGCAGCAAATTTCACCATTCGCTTCTCAGTGTATTAAAGCGTAGCAAAGATGTCCTCTATCTGTTCTACCCACTGCATCGCCTTCTGGTCTTACTCCGCTTCTCCCAAGAAGATGGGAGGTTGAAATTTCAGGAACATCTTCAGTACTTCATCTTCCCCCTTCGGATTCCTCCACTTTGTCAGGGTTTGCAAAATCTCGATCATTTTATGGAACGCTTGGCCCATCGTTATGCTGATCGGATCTTTCGATCCCATTTTTTGCTCCGGTTCATTCTTAGTTCCCTTGTTTGGTGATGGCATTTGCGTTGTATCGAACTCCGGTGTCACGGGCTTTACCTCAAGAACCCTCCTACTGGCTGTAGCTGTACGACACTTGGGTGCCATTCTAAACCATGCCCCAAATAATGAGTTTATGCATCAAATTTTAAAACATTTAAATTGAGCATGCATTCATATTCAGATTTAAGCAAAAGAAAATCATATGCAAATTTTGTATAAAGAATTGCATATAGATTTTTCTCAAGATTTAGAGTACTCCAGGTACTCTTATTTGCATAAATTTTGAAATAAAGCAATAAATATGAATAGATCCCTTAGCACAGGAGTTTATTGAAAGTTGTAAATAAAACATCCTAAGCATAGCAGAACCCATCCTCTTTAATCCTCACCAGAGTCTTCAAAGTCAGCATCACACAACCATCCCCCAGAATTCCTAGAAAAGTCTATCCTAGCCCCATTCATGGATCCATAGTCCATTGGCTCCTTCCTGAGTCTCCTAGAACTCTCCCCGGTTTCAATCTGTTTGGGTGGGGGTATAAAGAAAGATCTAGATGGAGATTCATAATCTATCTCCCCCAGATCATCACTATCAGTAGTCAAATCAATCATGGGGCTAGGTGGGAGTGGGACATATTCCATGACAATTTCATCATATTCACTATAAGTAAGTAAGTCTATTAACAGTCATTGGAGGTAGCTCAATAATTTGAACCTCGTCATCACTGCTCTTGGCCAAAGGTATGATTGGTTGTGGTGCGGGCTGCGGTATAGGCTGAGGTACTGGTAAATCTTCCGGGTTGATAAGGATAGGTGGATGCCAGTGCTGCCCCTTCTTCAAGGTTCTAAACATTCTAACCATCCTACAGCATAAACAAGCCAGGTTAGTCAAAAGATTTAACCTTAATAAAACAAAGCAGAAATTATCAATATTTTCCTAAACATTGTCTCTGATACCACTTGTAACACCCTGCTACCTATGCCCCATTAGGGCTGGGGATGTCGCCCCGTCCACAAGATAATGGGTCTTTATAACAAGGACACACAAAATAAAATAAAAGAAATACTTCAAAATTAAACTTATTACAACACAGCAATGCATGAACAAATTCAAAAATAAATATCTGCTACTGTCTCTCAAAAGAAATTTATAGGAAAAATAATAAAGAGTCTTCAAAGCATGGTAATAATCTAGCTAATAACCTTCACAGTAAGATTAACCTAAAAACATGGTATAAAAAGTGGTGAGATAAAAATCTCAGTAAGCCCGTGTGAGCTTTGAGTGTATTAGGTAAAACAGTTCATGTATGCAAGTTGTAAATATTTCATAAAAGAAAGTGCTGGCAAGCATTAAATATGTGTTATAAATGAAGAGTGGTGTTTTGCTTTCCAAAACATACATGTGCACGATAAATACCACCACTCAAAAGAGGTAGCCATGGCACCACACGTTGGGCCCCATGACAATATAGCGATAGAATGCCACACGTTGAGTATACTGACATAATGTAGGTGTACGGCCTACCGGGTGAGATACTCCTCCATCTCTACACCTAAACTTACCGGTTGTCCACTCCAAAAACACATAGTCCACTTCACTGATCTTGCTATCTCAGACTGGTATGACCTACCAGACTAGCATCCTATCCGAGAAGGACTCACCGCTCAAAGGTGGCCACCTACTGAGAGACTTACCCTAACCCTTCAAAGACTAGTCCTAATAGCCTACCCTTATTATGTACTCATCGTTGTTTGTTTTATTTGGGAGAAAAAGTGATCATACAATGATTTACTTGGAAATAGCAATTATAGTTTCTAAAATTCTTGCCAAAGCTGAGTTTCATGAAAAGTTTAACGTATTGTGTAAACTCTTTTGCTTAGTTTTAAATAGCCTGCTTGACTAAAAGAAAAGAAAAATTGTCCGTAATTGCTTTAGAGTACAAATTCTCGTTTGCAACGAGTTTGTGATATGGCCTAAATTAATAATATTTTTCCTAGTTATTTGAGGTTATTTTATGATACATGTTGTTCAATAACTAGCCATATTCCTTCATATTTGAGATTTTATCCTTGAAAAGGTATCTTGTGCATTATTTCAGATTTTAGGGGTAAAATAAGACAAAAACGTCACAAAACATAGCAGAGGTGGCGCCAGCTATGGCAGAGGAACCAGCGCCAGTCACGTGTTGTTGGCATGCACTTCGAGGCAATGAAAAAAAACAATGAGACGAATCAGAACAGAACCAAACCGGCACCGACTGGGATGCTGGAACCGGTGTCGGCTGCATTCTGAAAAACATTGCAAGGAAATTACGAAAAAATCGACGAACAATTGAAGAAATTGAACACAACTGGCGCCGGCTCTAGGTAGCCAAGGCGGTGCTGGCTGTGACCTAATGTTGAGGCAGTACCTTGAATTTTGCATGCGATTTTTGGTAATCTACAGAATTTTAGTATCTTCCTACTTCTAATCGAGCAAAAACCCTACACTAACGAGTTTAGGCACTTCATAAGCCTTTAAATAGATGAAAACCACAAGGAAAAAGGGAGAAATTCGTAGATCATAACAGAAAATCACTCAAATCGAGGAAGAATTCTTCAAATTAAGGAGGGTTGTGCAAGAAGGTCTACAAGGGAAAAAGAAGGAGGCTTGTCTATGAGTGCTTTCTTTTAC
Source organism: Voacanga thouarsii (assembly GCA_026120185.1). Lineage (NCBI taxonomy): Eukaryota > Viridiplantae > Streptophyta > Magnoliopsida > Gentianales > Apocynaceae > Voacanga > Voacanga thouarsii. The sequence continues at coordinate 2,982,101 of JANUWF010003370.1, forward strand.
TTTGTTTTCTTTTTCTTGAACGATGATGTATTAATTATTTATTGTAATTTGACATTGTTTTAGGTATTCATGATTTTTAAGATTACTTTGATCTCTTGATTAATTGAGTATTATTCTTGGTATTTAATTACTTGTGCTTATTACGAGATTAGCTGGTTGTTTCTTCCATTAACTTGCTTGAAAAAGAGGTTGATGGTGGTTTTAATTTATTGATTTCATATTTGTTGTCTCTTTACTTACTTGAAAAAGTGGTTAATTGATAAGAACTAGGTGATTGAAGGTTAATTGATGTCTGCCATAATATGGATTCATTGGTAAATTTCATGATTTAAGTTTGCCAGAATATGGAGATTTAATCAAGTATTGTGTTTAATGCCTCTTTTGGGTGAATTAGTTAAAACAGAATATGTGATGCTAATTTATCTAGAAGATAGTGATTTCATGGATTGAAAAAGAAGTGAATCTATCTTAATCCTTTATGATGCCAGGAGAATAGTTAATTATGATAATTATTAGGTACCTTATAATTCTCTATCCTTGACATGTATATATTCTTTTATTTTATTTTATTTTATTTTATTTTATTTTTCACTTTATTGAGTCGTTAAACAATGAAAGAAAAGTGATTAATGCATACTTGTTCCTTGAGGATTGACACTCGTTTGAACCCTATGCTATGTTAATGATGAGTACGTTTGCTTATATGTGTAATTTAAGCTTGATTGGGAATGTGCTTATTTTTGTATGATTTTTATACCCAAATAAATACGCATCAAGTTTTTGGAGCCGTTGCCGAGGAACAATATCACGAAAGCTTGGATTTAATTGATTTAACCATGTTTATATGTTCATATGTCTATATGTAAATATTTAAATATGTATATACGTTCCTTGTATGAGTAAGTGGCCTATGTTGTTGTTTCTATAATTGTATTTTAATTTCACTAAATGTTGTAAATATGTAAATAGGTTGATACATGTTCATAATAACTAACTTGTCTTTGTATGTTTTTATATATTGTATACTTAGTTATTTAATTTTACTAACCTAATGTTAATGTAGAATATGTGTAATCTTTGTATTTTGAATTGGATGATTTTTACCTCTATAATTTTGAGTCAATACTAACTTTTCTTATTTTTAGGTTTGGACTTTTGCTAACACAATATTTTTTACGGATTGAATTTATTTTATTTTATTATTTGTTTCTTTATTTACACTTTTTAATCTTAGTTTAATATTTAATTTATGAATTTGTGGTCATGCATTTAATTAGGATAGTTTTTAGTTTAAAAAAAAAAACATTAGTGTATTGGTAAAATTACAAGCTCACAGTGATATTTTTAGTGAGACGTCATTAGAAGCATTAGTGAATTCTTTTGTTGCCAATACAAATTCATCTATTCAGTGGCATGAAGAAGCTTCCCAACGATTGGATGATCAAAGGAAACAATTAGTTAAGATTGTTGAGGAGACTCATAAGTTTATGCTAGTCCGTACAATTGACCATGGGAAAACAGATAGCCTATGAGGGACAATTGCATGATGTGGCAAGAGAGGTATTTGATTCTACTCTATGTGCTCATAATTCTAATATTTCTTTGTCACAAGATTTCTTAGGTTCCTCTCACTTCTTGGAGAATAATGGTCCCAATGATGATGTGTTGACTTTATCATGCCTCAAGGAGTTGGATCTTTCAATACTATATTGTAAAAAGTCCTTGGAGGATGGTGGTAATTTCCACCCTTCACCCCATCCAATGGGAGGTAACTGAGTTGTTGTAGATGTGTTGAAAAGTAAGGATTTCTTAATCCTATCTTTAAGAACTCAATTACTAAGTTCTAAGGGGAATTTCAATTATAACAAATCTTTTAAAGGGTTAAAAGGTGATTTCAAAGTTGATGCATCCATTAGATACCATGTGCACTCATATGTTGAAAAAGATATTTATGTGTCTAAAGGAATGTTAGAGAATGAGGTTTATGTGCTTTGTTTTGCTGAGACAAATCGTTTTCATGAACCATCCATTTTTCAAAATCCTCCATTCTTTCTACATTCATTATGCCTATCTTCTACTTTGAGCTTTAATTTCTTTTCGAAAGGTTTGATAAGGAAGCATGATAAGTGTGAAAAGTTTTTGTTTTATATTTTTTATTTGAGTCTTTTTCTTTAGTTTGTTTTCTTTTATTTAGGCAGGTTTTTATTTTATTATTATTTTCCTTGTGCTTTTATTTGTGTTTTGTTTTAGATGAATAAAGTCCTCCTGGATAAGTCCTTCTCTTTACCTCAAGTTTGGATATCTATTGGAGCATTATTACACTTGGGAAGTATTACTTAAACTTTCTAACCCCTTATTATTTTTAGTCCCTTTGGAGATGCTTTTTTGTGTTTATTTTTTGCCAATGAGGACATTGTCCAATTTAATTGTAGGGGAGTGGTTTGGTGATATACTTTGTCCAAGTTTTTATCAATTATCTTAGTGTTTTCTTAGTATTGAGCTACTTTGAAATATTTTGAAATTGAGAAATAATTTTATTGTGAGCACAAAGTGTAGGAGTATTTTTTTTCTTCTCTTTTCCCCTTTTATTTTTGGTCCCATGGCAATAGTTCCTTGCTCTATTTATTTGGCCATTGAGGACAATGTCCAATTTAAGTGTGGGGGAGTGGTGAGAATAAGAATTCTTCTATGATTTATTGTTCTTGAAATTCTTCTTCGAACCTTTGAGCAAATTTTCAATTTTTTTTTTTTATAAAAAAATAGATTTTTATTGAGCTTTCAAGATGCATTTTTAATGCATGTCTTTCTGATAGATCATAGAGCATATTTCTATATCAATTATGGCTTATGCATGACTTTTTGCACGCACCTGGACTAAGTAGTTCTTGATCATATGCTTTACATTGTTCTTAAACCTTTTTTTTCCACTAAAATTCATTGAGCATTCTAGAACTTACTTGAATACATCTCAAGACGAAATAAGAAAGACATTATTGATTTAACTTAGGGATGATGGTAATAGGCTTTCTTTGGATAGTTTGAGCTTTTCAAGCCTACCTATTTGACATTATCCCTAGTGCCTATTTTGATCCTAAATTGTTAATTTCTTTCTTAAAACCCGTTATTATACTTTATCCATTACTTCTTTCTGAGAGTTTGATTTATATTCCAAATCTTTGATTGGTCTAGATGGATGAAAGTACATATAGGAGAATGTTGATGGAGAATACTTGTGTAAAGATCATGACTTGTTACTTTCAGTCATGCATCAATAGTTGTGTTGAGCTGGGAAAAGAGGAAAGAAAAAGAAAGGAGAAAGAAAGAGAAGAAAAAGAAAACGAAAGATTGAAAGCAAAAATAAAACAAAAGCTGCTAGAAAGTATTGAAAAAAGAAAAAATTAACAAACAAACAACATCAGCATGTGAAGGAAGAAGAGAAAAATAAAGAAAAATTTAGAGAGAAAGGAAAGAAAGATCACAAGAAGAATGGTGGTTGAGCTTTAGGTATTTCTGAAAAACTGGAGTTCACATCAAGTCATTGGCACCATTTTTGAAATGTATGAATGATCTTGTGAAAAAAAAGTAGTGATGAGTTGAGAATGATTGATGAAAATGCAAGATTTGCTTGAACTGAACTGTAATTGCTGTTAAAGGTTATGGGTTTTGATTGATTTTGGAATAGGAGAGCAAGAAGAGTTTGGAATTTCTTGATACATTGTGTTTAGCATTTTCTTGCAAACTCTCATCTTTTTTTTATGTTGGATTTTCCTATATCCTTCGTTTGACAAGCTACATTACAAGCCTTTTAGCTTTACATTACAAGCTTGAAAGTCCTACTTGACCTAAGTAGAATCCTGATATGTCTTGGATAAGTGGAGAGAGTGTATGAAACGTAAGCTTATGGAATGAATATTTTTATTAAACTCAATTCTTTCCAATGGTTTGAGAATAATGTTAAAGTATTGAAATGGTTCTACTGGTCACTATTTACTTACACAAGTCTTGCATTTGTTATGAAAGATGTATTAGCATGTGTTTTATTGTCTTGAAAGAAGAAAGCATTGGAATACTGTATTGAAACTGATTGAGTGATTCTTCGAAAACTTGTGTTTTTCTACTTGTCTTTGATACTTTGCTTGAGGACAAGCAAAGAGCTAAGTATGGGGGAATGTGATAGGCCCTAAATTAGTCATATTTTTCGTAGTTATTTGAGGTTATTTCGTGATACATGTTGTTCAATAACTGGCCATATTCCTTCATATTTGAGATTTTATCCTTGGAAAGGTATCTTGTGCATTATTTCAGATTTTAGGGGTAAAATAAGACAAAAACGTCACAAAATAGAGCAGAGACGGTGTCGACTATGGCAGAGGAACCAGTGCCGGTCACGTGCTGTTGGCACGCACTTTGAGGCGACAAAAAAAAGCAATGAGACGAACCAAAACAGAACCGAACTGGCACCGGCTGTACTCTGGAAATCATTGCGAGGAAATCACGAAAAAATCGGCAAACAACTAAAGAAATAGAACACAACCGGCGCTGGCTCTAGGCTACCAAGGCGGCGCTGACTATGACCTAATGTTGAGGCGGTGACTTGAATTTTGCACGCTGTTTTTGGTAATTTGCAGAATTTTAGTATCTTCCTACTTCTAATCGGGCAAAAATCCTACACCAACGAGTTTAGGCACTTCCTAAGCCTATAAATAGATGAAAAACATAAGGAAAAATGGAGGAATTCATAGATCATAATAGAAAATCACTCAAATCGAGGAGAAATTCTTCAAATCAAAGAGGGTTGTACAAGAAGGTCTACAAGAGAAGAAGAAGGAGGCTTGTTTATGAGTGCTTTCTTTTACTTTGTTTTCTTTTTCTTGAACAATGATGTATTAATTGTTTATTGTAATTTGACATTATTTTACGTATTCATGATTTTTAGGGTTATTTTGATCTCTTGATTAATTGACTATTATTCTTAGTATTTAATTACTTGTGCTTATTACGAGATTAGCTGGTTGTTTCCTCCATTAACTTGCTTGAAAAAGAGGTTGATGGTGGTTTCAATTTATTGATTTCATATTTGTTGTCTCTTAACTTGCTTGAAAAATAGGTTAATTGCTAGGAACTAGGTAATTGAAGGTTAATTGATATCTACTAGAATATGGATTCATTGGTTAATTTCATGTTTTAAGTTTGCCAGAATATGGAGATTTAAACAAGGATTGTGTTTAATGCATCTTTTGGGTGAATTAGTTGAGACAGAATATGTGATGCTAATTTGTCTAGAAGATAGTGATTTCATGGACTGAAAAAGAAGTGAATCTATCTTAATCCTTCATGATGCCAAGAGAATAGTTAATTGTGATAATGATTAGGTACTTTCAGATCATGTTTGTCAAAATAATGGTTTAAGTTACATAATTCTCCATCCTTGACATGTATATATTCTTTTGTTTTATTTTATTTTACTTTCCTTTTTATTTCTTTTTCACTTTATTGAGTCGATTAAACAATGAAAGAAAAGTGATTAATGCATACTTGTTCCTTGAGGATCGACACTCGTTTGAACCCTATGCTATGTTAGTGATGAGTACGCTTGCTCATATGTGTAATTTGGGGTTAACGTTTTAATTTAAACTTGATTGGGAATGTACTTATTTTTATATGATTTTTATACCCAAATAAATACGCATCAGTTGGCTTGCCACATTTGGTCTTCAAATAACTTCATGCAGGAACTTACCTGATCCTTTGCTCTTCTGGGATTCAAAGATCTTCCAAGGTCAACCTAACCCCACCTAGGGTAAACACAAGGCATAAGATAATATCCGAACCATATCTGGCTTACATAAATAATTTCTAATTCAACTAGTTACAACCATGACTAACCACGACCATGATGTCCTAGGCTTCCATACTAGTTGATAAAGTATTTTATAAAATAAATCTAGATTGATGAGTTAAAAGAACTAGGGGTTATAAAATAATGACTAATAAGTTATTGTTTCAAATAATAACTATGAGTATTATTGCTAATAAATAAATTAGTGTTAAATATTGAATAATACTAAGTCTAAAATAATATTGGTAAATGGTAATATTTATATAGTACTATTATTAGAAATAATAAATTACATTGTAATTTTTAATTAATAATTAATAGATAATGAATAACCAATGAAATTAATAATAAATAAATTATACTTAATTTTTAATTATCAAATAGTAAATAAATTTTTATATAAATAATATTTATGGATAGAGGTAAAAGTTTTAGTAAGGTTAATTTTTATGATCCACAAGGTCATTTGATATTAATTAATTCTAATATTTTATCTATTATTATTTATATATTTTTTTTTTGTAATAAAAGATTTTATTATTATTTTTAATAAAAAATTTATTTATTTAACTAGTAAAAATATTAATATTTCAAATAATATTCTATTTCCAAACCTTCCTAATGTTTTCGGATCTTATAGAGTAAATATAACAATAATTCTAATTAAATTAATACAATTTGTTCATAAAAATAATTTTAGAATTAACAAAGAAAATAGTCTTTTACCATGATTTCCTATTGCAAGAAAAGATTCATGAACACAATCCCTAACATCAAGTAATAAACTAATCCATTCATGAACATACACTTGAATTAACATATACTATATCACATGGTCAATCTCCTACTAGGCATAATCATCATTCATGACCTCAATGAAAAATAAGAACATAAAAGCCTAATCACCATTGGTGACATAACATCTATCATGCATCAAAACATTCATAAATCTCATTAAACATGATCAACATATATTGATTCAAAAGAAAAATCCTTATAGCTTAGTCATACATTCTATCTTTTATGTCCTAACTCCGTCCCTTCCATCCATATACATATACTCAACCCCCATTCATATTCAATCTTTCTATCAACATTTAAGAGACATGAATTCAGAAATTAAAAGGAGGATGTAAGAAGAAATACTTGATAGACAATCACTTGAGGAAGATTTCTTGATTAGTGAAGGTCCACACGATTGAGAGCCTTTTGATGTTTGAAAAGCAACCATGGTTGGCCATCATCATTTTGGCAGAGAGAGAGAGAGAGAGAGAGAGAGAGAGAGAGAGAGAGAGAGAGAGAGAGAGAGAGAGAGAGAGACGAAGAGCATTAGAATGGAACATTAAAAATTGAATAGAAGAGGAAGAACAAGAAGGTTATTCTTGGTTTACATCTTGATGTTCTTGGAACCTTCAATAAAAAAAAAAAAAAAAAATTGGTTTTGATCCGTTCGAAAATTCTAGTTTGCGTGATTTCATGTTATAAAGACCAAAAATGAAGACTAGGGATTAAGTATGAGTGATCTGGAGTATTTGAGTGTGATTGGAGGTGTTTAGGATAGGTTTAGGCTTGAAGGTGTAAAGTGTGTGTTCTTGGGAGAATTGAGAGAAAATTGTTTGAGAATTGCTGGAAATGTTGTTGGCCGAATGGCCTAGAGTAGATAGGAATTTCGGTTTTCAGCTAGAAGGAGAGAGAAGTGTTCAGTTTTTTTGAAATTCAAATGGAGAAAAATGAGGAGTTATTTGAGGTCGAGGATTAGCTAATGGTGGTTGTTTATGGAAGGTCTCTTGCTCTTATAGAACTGATCAAGCTTAGTTTAATGCAAAGAATGGAGAGTTGTTCAGCTTATAGTGCTGGCCATAAATGGTCTCTAATGGCAGAGGAATTTCTAGTTCAATCACTTGCTACAAGAGTGTCTTTAATGGAGCAAAAATCTGGAATTAGTTTGAAGTTCAAATGAGTTTGGATAGAGTAATCTTTGGAGTTTTTTGAGGTTTGATATGGAGTCCAAGCACTCAAGGTTAGTATGGAGGTCAATGGTGTTCAGTCCATGGCTGAACAAGGTTTGATTTTCAGAGGCTTAGGTGGTGATTTTAGGCCTTGGCCTTGAGAAACCAGGCTTCAATTTTTTTTTTTTTTTGTTTTAATGCTTCAAGGGTGCTTCGAATGATGATGGTTTTTGGTGCAAAATTTTCTACATTCTTTGGCCCGATTTGCAACTATTTTTCTGGAGTGTTTTAGGGTCTTTTAATAGTGGTTTTCCAGCCTTATTTCTGAAGAAAAATAGAGGAAGTTCCAGGTGATTTGATGACTAAAAGATGGCTTCAATACCAGCTTCAAAAACAGCAAATTGCGGCAGGAAAAATTTCTGGTTTTGGGCAGATTGAGCAGTCTGAAAATTCCCTGTTTTTCCAGCCTTGAACCTTACATGAAATGAACATTTTTCTAGCAGCAAGTGGGTAAGAATGTTGACTGAATTTTTCAAAAACCATCTTGCACAAATTCTAGAAAATTTCCAGATTTTTCCTTTATTAAATCAAGAACAAGACGAAGGTAGGATTGAAGGTCTAGTTATGGTGATTTCTTTTCCATGAAAACCCATCCTAACTCTCCTCCCTATTTTCGATAATCCCCTATCCCCAAAAGCTGATTTTTTATTTCCATTGCTAGGGACTTATCACAGATTTTTTTTTTTTTTTGGAATTAAAAGACGAGATTAATGAATTATGGATAATTTAAATTATGAAGATGTTAGGACAAGGCTAGAGAGGTTAAAGGGACAAGAATTCCTCTAGAATTCTTTTTAGGACATGATCACATGATTAAGACATTATCTTCATGTCTCCCTTAAGACAACATTCCTATCATTAAGGAATGTTAGAAAATAAAAAATTCAAACATAGTTTAGACAATCATGAATAAAACTTAAGTGATGGGATTTGAACTCATGACCTTAGAGATTAATTCACAAAGCTCTAACCACTTAACCACAACAACTCTTGTTCTTATTTTCTAACCCAAATATTCTTCTTATCTAAACCTCAAGCAATCTTCCTATTTTGACCTGAAGCAAAATTACTGTTTTACCATTCCCTACCCAATAAGCACAAATAAACCATTTAACCTATAAACCACAAAGCTAAAACATATAAAATCATTCAAAAAGTATATTTTTATGTAGAATGACATGATATGCATCCCAACCCCCTTACTCTAAGGTTGACTTTTTGTGGGGTTTCACACTTTCTCTTCCTATTTAAAGGTTCAGATTGAGCATTATTTATTTCATTGTTTGTAGGATTTAAGAAGAATAATTTTCCATACATGTGCCTAGAACAAAGAACTTCTCCATTTCTACTGATAGTAATACCAGAATGGAAAGAAATAGAATATCCCTGATTTATAAGTTTTGCAACTGAAACCAAATTCTATCAAAATCCAGGTACATAAATATATTTCAAAATAACTACTTTATTACAATAAAAAAATAATATCTAGCTCTCCTACTGTAAGGGCCCATACTTTCGCTCCATTTCCTACTCGTAGTCCATGCTTGCCTTTCTAGAGTTTTCTTTTCTTCCAAAACCCCTGCAAGGAGTTAAAGATATGATCAGTGGCTCCAAAATCAACAATCCAAGTGAAAGTTGATCCAACCGTTGAAACTGACTCTAGATAGAGAACAATACCTGTAGGGTTTTTCTTAGCCTAAAGCATTGGACACTCCTTTTTCCTGTGTCCATGCTACCCGCACTTGAAGCACTTGCCCTTGGCTTGTTGGGCTGGGCTAGGGTGTGTCCTTTCTTCTTCTTGAACTTCTTGGACTTAGGTCTAGTTCTGGAAGAAAAAGCCCTAGAAATCATATCCTTGGACTGTGGCTTCATGACCTTTTCCGCCACCTGGAGCTCTTTCATTAACTCAATTAAACTCATGTTTAACTTGTTCATATTGTAGTTTAACTTGAAATGAGCAAAAAAGCTCGATAGACATTCGAGAACCATGTCCTTGACTTATGCTTTCTCCAAAGCAGCAATCATTTTGAGCGTATGCTCCCTGACTAATGCTCCCTCAGATATCTTAGTGTTTATGATCATCCTAAGAGCTTCTTGCCTTGCAGACCGGCTCTTATCAGTGAACATAGTGGCTAATGATTGGCTAATATCGTACGCAGTGACCATGTGCTCGTATTTGGACTAAGAGCACATTAGACATGGAGGCCAACATGTAGCTATGAGCCATCTCGTCGGCGTTCTGCCATGCCTTCTCAGTCTCGCGCTCAACATTGATGGAACTTTCCCCGATAACAAGATAGGTTTCGTAGAGGATATACTTATACTACTCGGCAGTGAGTATTATGTCCAAGTTCCTTTTTAGTCCATATAATTCAGACCCGTTAGCTTATTCTCTCGAAGAATAATGGCTAAATGACTAAAAGAACCGCCACCAACCATTTCTAAACAAATGAAAATAAAAGAAATCTCAGTTTGTGAAAAAATAAAAATAATTTGTGCATTTTATTCTCATATTAAATCCGATAATAGTTAACCTTATCACTATTATCTTTAATATGATTAATTTGGCTCTTAGAAAAACTGATATAACTTCTTGGTAAGATTAACAGTTTTCTAAGGAAAATGTATTAACCACCACAAATTAATTTTCCTTCTAGGTAATAATCTGGAAGATAACTCCATTGATGGGATGGTCGTTTCTTCTCATTTCCTATGGAGATTCCTCACACTGTAACCTTCAATGTGGGTTGGCCGATCATAGCACGTATCCCGGGTTATTAATTATATCCATCCATTAGTTCTAGATCCTTGTGATATTCCCATCCTATACGGGTTCACTCCCAAAGTGACAAGAGGGGACCCACAATCTCTAATGATAATCGTGATGGAAGTCGTGGTGCCATTAGAACCCCTCTCCCACTTAGTCTTTTAAAACAAGTGTTTTTAAAGAAAATATCCTTTTGAAAATATTCCATGAAGTATCCCTTAACTCTTTGTAAAGTATCGAAATTCATAAATCTCTATGCCAAGGTAAAATCCTTTAAGAGATTTTCTATGAATTTATTTTACCTAGTTAAGAACTTAATGATTTTAAAAAATTTCCTTTTAAACTTTCTAGAGACTTTGGTCTCAAGTTTAATTTGACAAAAATAAATTTCTAGTGCAAAATTAAAACAAAATGGCTTTGTATTTTAACTTACAAAAATATCTAAATCCAAAATATTTTCTATGTCAAGGATTAAATCCTTTGAGAAAATAGGTTAATTTTTGTCCAAGTTAAAAATAACCATTTTTTAATTTCAAAAATATTTTTCTTGTCATAAATTTCCCAAAAACTTTGGTTTTTGAGAAAACATGCACATAGGGTACAAAAGAGAATTAAGCATCCTAGAAAACTGTAAATGTTTTCATGCTTTTATATTCCTTTAACCTAAGTGTCTAAATAATAGAATTAAACACATTAATTAATTAATGGTATTGCTTAATCCTAAATTTCCTTCACTATTATTTTTTATGCAAAATATTCAATGAATATTAACTATTGCAATAAAATAACTTCACCTGGTACGGGACTAAAAATAAAAAATTATATATATATATATATATATATATATATATATATTACCCTCTGGTCCAGTGCACTTGCCACACTAGATCATGGCCAACGGGAAAAACCTATGGACCATGATCCCAGGCGGGTGTCGTTTAGTAGCTTCCACTACTGCCCGGTTTCCTTACTGGGCTGTCACGAGGAAGCTTCCTTGCACGGGGCTGAGTCGAGGCCATCTCGGGCTTAGCTGCGGCTCCAAGCCACGGCTACCTTGGGTGGCTTCGGCTCCACTCACATCAATAGCACAGCTTAACTTAAATGGCTCAGCTTCACGGCTCGGCAGCTACAGTATTCATCTTCTCTAATTTTCTTCTTCTATTTCAGACACCGCTTCGCTTTATTTTAAGCATAGATTTTATCAAAAATCAACCAAAACAATCCATAAATGCATGTACCTTTAATTATAGGCTTACTTGAATACTATGAAAGCCATAAAAAAATAATTATAGCATCCTTATGTCTCAACCTCGAGATGTACAGTGGAAAACTACCCATACAAGAAAACACGAAGGTTCATAGATTATGATAATCTGACCATTTTTATTCACTAATATGCAAACCTATATTGCCATATTAACCTTGCTCTAATACCAATTGAAGGTGATCACGGCAAAAATGAAACTCATAGATGCATGTTGAAAAAAATAAAAAAACAGAGTAGAGGAAGTCCATTTACCTCTACTATTTTTGCCGGTGACTTGGTCTGTACCACTTCTGATTCTGTGATCCTTTCTTCAGGTTGTTGTCCCTCAAGCCATTGGCTCTATCTGGGCATAAACGCAATGCTATGCGTCTTTCGAAATATAACCTATGTTTGAAAGCCTGGTGAAAGCTAAGGAAGAAAAGGGTGATCATCCTTTTTTCGACTAAATGCTATTATGCATTAATCCAGACAAAACAGTGTCTCTATTCTTACTATTGAATAGCACAAAAGTCACTGTCTACAGAGAGAAGAAGAAGATGGGCTAGAGGAAACAAAGACATTCTGTGAAAAAACTCCTATTGTTCTATTAAATCCCAACCACCTTAATAATAGGCTATTATTTGGCCATTCAAAACTCAAATAGAGGCGGTAGAATCAAAGAAGCCCTAAGGTCCATGTCATGTTAAGCCATTACCCAGGCCTATGGGCCTATGGCCCAGTTCATTGGGTTAAGCCTTTAATTCAATTTAATTATTCCTGGACTAATGCAAGCCCAGTAATTAAATTAATTAAATAACCCAAATGGACCAATATAAACCTCAAGTCTTGGCCCAGCTCATTGGGTTAAGCCATTAATTTGATTTAATTATTCCTGGACTAATATAAGCTTAATAATTTAAATAATTAAATAACCCAAATAGGCTAATATATAATTCTCCCTTTTTGGACCTTTTATTTTATTCTAGCCCAATAAATAAACCTGGCTACTCGAATAAAATAAAATCCATTTTATACGAGACCAATCCCTCAACCCAAAACCATCAGGACTTCTGGGCTATTCCGAGGACCAAAAGACACATCGCCTTAGCTACTAAAATGACCAAAATACCCTATTTTAGAAATAGCTATATTTTACATTTTAAATATTTCCTAATGTCATCATAAGGAAATACTGATCCCAAGGACATTGTTGCATTAGCAAAGCTCTGACCTATAGGTGTAATAACTAAAATACCCATCTACGCCTCGCCGTACATTTAGAGGGAAAGAGTGTACTAACACCACTCTAAAAGATATCTACCATCGTTAGACCTCTAGTCCAATGATCCAAGACTCCTGAAATGTTTCCTCTTTCCAATGGAGCTATCCTAAAGCAAACATCCAAGTTATGTTCTCCAGGGCCCTAGTTATTTAGATCGTTTGAACTGTCACAAAGGGCGATATAGAAGCTATCTTGTACAAGATTGTCTTAACTAACTAGTTACATATACTCAACATATAAGTGTATTAGCTCTACGATAAAACCTCAACTTCAATATATCAAAGTACATGCTTCTAGCTTCGTCAAACCACCAACTCATACTCAAGCGGTAGAGCAATAGTTAACACTGTATCAGTAATAGCCTGGGTTTATTCTAAATGGTACTTTTAGAAACTACTATTATAGGTCCTGTTCTACGTATTCGAAATACGCTTATACTATGAAGTAAGTGGACTAATCACTAACTAGAAGTAAGCCATTTCCCATTTAGAATTCATAACACAATAACCTAAACATGATAAGATTCCCACTCTCATCAATCAGTTAAGAACAAATGTTTATGTGTTAAGCAACCCGTGATCTATGCCACACTATGAAAGACCACCATTCACATGGATCACTTACTTAAACATAATGGGTCTTTTCCAAATGTAAATCATGCATAAATAAAATGTAAATTCACAAATAAATTTTGAGAATAAATTCTTTTATTAATAAATTTGATAATTACATAAAAAACGTAGTCTAGAGGGCATACATTCCAGTAGTCCGGACAATCTTTCTTCCAATGCCCCTTCTTGCCACACTTAAAACATTTGCCTTTGGGCTTTCCATTGGGCTTGGCCTGACCAGATACTTTGGGTTGGGTCCTTGCGTTGTTCTAGACTTTCTTCTTCTTGAATTTCTCAGGCTTTACCTTAGTTCAAGAAGAAGAAGCAAAATAAGAGACTAAAACTTTTGACATAGGCTTCATGATCTTCTCTGCTGCCTGGAGCTCTTTCATAAGCTCCATGAGTTTCATATCCAACTTTTTCATGTTGTAGTTCAACCTGAACTGAGAATATGAATCAGGGAAAATTTTAAGAACAACGTCAATTTAGCTCTCAGGATCTATCGTTACTCCTAGGACCTCGACTTTCTTGAAGTAGACAATCATCTTAAGCAGATGCTGTCGAATTGATGCCCTCTTAGTTATTCTAGTGTTCATGATTGCCCTAAGAGCTTCCTGCCTTACAGTCTGGCTCTTGTCAACAAACATGGTATGCAATGACAAATCCATATTGTACATAGTGGCTATGTGCTTATGCTTAGATTGGAGCACACTAGACATGGAAACTAGCATATAGCACTTAGCCATCTTATCAGATTTCTTCCATGCCGTCTCAGCCTCTCGCTCCTGATCAGTAGATTCTTCCCCAATCTTGGGACAGGGATCTATAAGAACATACTTGTGCTCCTTAGCAGTGAATACTTTGTTCAGTTTCCTTTTTCAGTCCACATAATTTGGGCTTGTCAACTTATTCTCCTTGAGAATGATTAACAATGGACTGAAACCAGACATTTCTAAAATATTGCAAAAAAACATTCATTTAGTTTGCAAGAAAGAAAAATGCACATTCTTTATATTATTCTTTTGATAATAGATAGCTCTTAAAATCGTCAACAATAATATAAATAGTTTAGCTCTTAGAAAAGCTATAGAGCTTCATAGGAAGTTTAATAGCATTCTAAGTTAAATGTATAACCATCATGAATCAAAACTTTCTAAATAGGTAATGGTCTAGAAAAAGTTCCACCAATAGGATGTCCACTAATTCACACCACTTACAGGCAATCTAGTGCTAAAAAACCTCCATCGTAGGTTGGTCGATCCTAAGAAATACCTAGGCTTTAAATTTTACTCTTCCATTAGTTCTAGATACTTGTGGAAATCCATCCTAGAGGAGGTCATGCTCAGAATGATACGAGGAAATCCACTATCTCTAATGAGAGTTGTGATGGAATCTATGGGGTCGTTGGAACCCCTCTCCCACTTAATCTTTTATTGAAAATAGAGTTTTAGGCCCATAAACGTTTTCTAAAATCTTATGGTTTCATTGACTTCAGTAAAAAACTAAAATTCAATATTATTCTCTATGTCAAGGATTAAATCCTTTGAGAGAATAAACTATGAATTTATTTTACTATTCTAAGTTAATAACCAAGTAAAAATTTATTAAATAACTTTAAGTTCAACATTATTCTCTATGTCAAGGATTAAACCCTTTAAGAGAATAAACCATGAACTCTTTTATTTTAAAGTTTCTTAGATTAAAATGCTTTATCAAAAACCGTTCTATCTAGTAAGACTTTGCTCTCACAAGAACTTGCGCATTTTATCACAAAAATGAAATAAGCATGACAACAAAAGTAAACTTTTTAATGCTCAAACTATTCATTTATGCCTAAGTGACCAAAGAATGGATTAAACATCAAGAATTTAAAAAACTAAAGATCTTGTTTAATCCTAAGGTGGTTTAATCCTTTACTACTCATTTTCATGCAAATTATTCATCCATTGATAAATAAAACTATTTCAGAAAATTAGCCATATACAATGGTTTCAAAATATGATTACATCAAGGAAAAATTGAGGTACATAACTTCAGTAGTGCTCTCCCTTTTCTTGGACAAAATTGAGCGCATCCACCTCTGGGCAAAGTGGACCTGGCGCTTGGTCCATTAGGCCCTCCTAGCATCGGGTCTGCTCAGTTTCTCCAAAACCTCCGGCTGGGCAGAGTAGACCTGGCGCATGGTGTGATCAGGCCACCTGGCGCCAGGTCCGTTCTAGAGTTCGTCAATTTTTAGAAAATCCAGCTTTTTAGCCATTTTTTGCCCCTCAACAATTCCAGTAATCACGTCTTTCAGTCCCTACAATTTACAGGTTAAAAGAAACACAAAACCAGGCATAAAAACATGCCTTTACAAGCACATATTACTTTAACCACGAGGCGTACAACGAATCTACTTAAAACTAGAAAAAACGATAGGAAAACTACTATAATACGTGATCCAATACCTCTAACCACGAGGTGTACATGAACTCTAGAAACCAATGTATAAGTGATCACATGAAATCACAAAACATTCATTTTTAATAGTAAAGGAACCATTTTTTTCAATTTTTAACCCTAGTACATGGTCCTAGATGAAAACCGTGGCTCTAATACCACTTGAAGGATCAAAATGAAAAACATTAAAGAAAGCGCAGCGGAAAATTTTTTAGTTTATCGAGCCACATCTAGGAGAGAGTACTTACTTTTTTTTATTGGTCACAAATTAGCCAACAAGGGGCCGAGTTGCACTGGAACTTGTGTTGGAAAGGAAGAAGGAGGCGCTTGTGGTTCAATCGGTATTCTTGCTAATCTTCTACCCCTACGCATCAAGCGTTTCCAAGCTTCCTCTCTTCATCTTTTGGAGTATGACTCTACCTTACTCTTGGGTTAACTTGGTGAAAGTTTTGGGTATCTCTCGCATATTATATATGGCACAGCGGAAAAATAAGAACGAGATACCACCCCAAGATCCACATATGTATGGAAAACAAGACATAAAGAGAACAAAGGTAACTGCTTTTTACCTTTCTTTGATCATGTGAAAAATAAAATTTTTCTTTCATCAAGTCGAGGTGCGATCCAACAATCCTCTTACTAAAAAACCACGAGAATTGAATGTCCAACCATTATAATCAGAGTGTGTGATTATCTCTAACAGAAATCCACATGGAGGATGACACTCAAGCACAAAAGATTTTCTGTGCTACCAGAAACAAGATGGCGGCTAGGGTTGTTTTTGTTCTTATGCTGAAGAACTGCTGGGAAATATGACCTCTTAGACTAGGTTTTTGATGTACATATCGAATGTTTTAATAAAAAAATTTGTTTTCAGAAATTATTTGTGAATTTACATTTTATTTGGGCACAATTACGTTTGGAAAAGACCCATTGTGTTTAAGTAAGTGGTCCATGTGAATGGAGGTCTTTCACAGTAAGGTATGGATCATGGGTAACTTAACACATAAACGTTTGTTCTTAACTGATTGATGACAATGGGAATCTCATCATGTCTAGGTTATTATGTTGTGAATTTCAAATGGGGAATATCTTACCTTCAGCCAGTGAGTAGTCCACTCATTTCATGATATAAGAGTATTTCGAATACGTAGAACAAGACCTCTATTAGTGGTTTCTAAAGGTACTAATGGTAGAAACCTAGACTACTACTACTATAGTGTGGACTAGTACTTTACAACTTGAGTATAAGTTGGTGGTTTGATGAAGCTAGAAGCATGTACTTTGATATGCTATAGTTGAGGTTCTATCGTAGGACCAACATACTTGCATGTTGGGTATGCGTGACAAGTTAGTTAAGACAGACCTGTACAAGATAGTTTCTATACTATATCACCCCTTGTGGTTGTCTGAATGATCTAAATATCCAGGGCCCTAGGAAATGTAACTTGGATGTTTGTTTTAGGGTAGCTCCCTTGGAATGCGAAAACAATCTAGGAAGTAATGGATCATTGGACTAGAAGCCTAAGGATGGTAGATGTCATTTGGAGAGGTGTTAGTACATTTCTTCCTCTCCAATGTACGGCGATGTATAGGGGGTTTTTTAGTTATTTCACCTATACGTCGGAGACTTTGCTAACGCAGCATTATCCTTGGGGTCAATATTTCCTTATGGTGATATTAGAAAATATTTAAAATTCAAAATACAGCTATTTATATGGCAAGGAAAATTTGGTCATTTTAGTAGATAAGGTGGTGTGTCTTTTGGTCCCCAGTACAGACAGTGAGTCCTAATTATATACAGGCTAATGAATTGGTCTTAAATTAAATGCAATTTATTTTATTTAAGTAGCTTGATTTAATTATTGGGCTAAAATAAAATAAAGGTCCATGGAGAGAGATAATTAATTAAATCAGTTTGGTGGGTTAATTAATTGTTCAGGGCTTTGGCCCAGATTGACCTGGGGCTAAAGTAATATAGGCATGCTAATTGGACTAGTTTATTTGGGCTGAAAAATTAATTATTTATTGGGCCATTTATTTGGTTCTAAATAGAATAATTAATTTAGTCTAAAAGGCTAAACTAAGACTCCAATGGGCCAATCCAATTTAACCTAGGGTTTTATTTAGGTTAAACAGGAGGATAAAGTAGGACATGGTTTTTACTCTTCTGAGGGTTAAGAAAACAACGTTGTTTTTTTTTTCTTCTTCTAGCATGATAAAAAAAAAAAAAAAACAAACGCCTCCTTTCTTTCTCCAAGAGAAATTTCTTAGCCCTGTGAATTGTTCACCAAATGTGGATTAGGCAGGCCATATATTGAAAGATTGAGAAGTTGGCAATCGTATACATGCACAGACGAAGTAGGAGGCTTGGAATCGCACCAGAGGTTTCCACCAGCGCACCTACCCCAGTTCCACATATTCCGATCCAGCAAATTCTAAGAATGAGGAAAAAAGGTAAAAAAAAAAAAAATTTTCCTTTGGAGTCCTGCAAGGCCATGACTGGCGCTAGCTTAGGCCGCCAGAATCAACGACGGCTCGGGCCTATGTGTTTCCTGTTCTTCAGTTTTTCCAGTTTTTGCTTCAACTGTGTGCTTTGCTTCCCCCTTTAAACCTTTAAGAACATCGAGAGAGAGAAGGGAAGGCTTTGTGGAATTGTTATATGGCGTGACAATCACACTCTACTAGGGTTTCGTGTGTATCATTATATCACCCAAAAATTTCCAACCAAAAAAAAAATAATTGAGAATTCTAAAACAATTAGAATTCCCTAATTGTAATTGGAAACATCAAGTTCTCACAATTACAATTTCGACCATAAATTATAACTAATTATAATTTGTCCACAACAACTTCACTTTCTCGCAATTAACCCCACTATGTTATCAAATAACATCTTAAGTATATAATCCTCTATTGTGTGTGACCTATTAAGTTTCCCAGTCAATTGGTAGCTAACATGAATTAATCCAAACGTCTTTGAGATTAATAATCCATAATTAATTAGAATTCATCCTATTAATTCTAATAAGGATTGGTTTATTAATTCATCAATTAATAAACCCATATCATAAGCAGTATCTAGCGACACATCATGACCACCCAAGAGTCCAGGACGTCAAGTGGCTTGACATGAACCCTTCAATAACAAACTACAGTACAATTAATTCCTTTCACCATACAATATCTCATTTGGTTTGGAGTAGGAATTAGTGCAAACTCCCTCAAGACATAATTCTGACCCGAATATAATAGTACTTGTACTAGGAACCCACTACTGTAGATGTGTATCAATTGGAACTATTTCCAATACATATTCGCCTTGGTCAAGGACTTCTCGAGTAGTAATTCCTACAAGTGGCCGTGAGATATTCGCCCCTACTATTAGGAGTGGTGAATCCTTTATTGACCCTCTCAACTACTTTCATTTACCTCACAATGTACCCAATATCCATCCCATAAGTGGCCCTTAATCTAGTTCCAAAGATTGGAATCAAAGCACAAAGCTCAGCAAACAAAGTACCTTGGAGATCTCAAGTCTAAGGATACTTACACATTTGCTATATTGAGATTATATCTAAGATAACTCAGAAACTCTTAGCTCAAGTATTCTTCTCCTTGATTAGATCATAGAGTCTTAATACTTTTGCCAAGTTGTTTCAATATTTCATTCTTGAAGTCTTTGAACTTATCAAAGGCCTCAGATTTGTATTTCATTAAATACGAATACTCGTATAATAAGAAATCATTGACAAAGGTTATGAAATAGTTATAACCTCCTTTTGCTTGTATTAACATTAGGCTACATACATCAGAATGTATGAGTTCTAATAACTCTATGGCCTGTTTTCCTTTTCCTGAAAAAGGAGTTTTAGTCATTTTACCTAGAGTACAAGATTCGCATATGCCATATGATTCATAATCAAATGACCCTCAGTCACAAAGCTTGTGTAACTTAGAAACACAATTTTCGTTTACATGGCCTAAACGACAATGCCATAAGTAAGAAGTGTTAAAGGTATCCATTTTAGGTTTCATTGAGAACTGGATTATCCAAGTCTAGAACATATAAACCATTAACCAGAGTTGCTGAACCATAATGAACATCATTCAATGAAAAAGAACAACATTTATTCTTAAATATCAAATGAAATCCATTTAAGTCTAAACATGCAACTGAGATAATGTTTTTCATTAAAACTGATAAATAATATAGTTTTGTAGTTCTAGAATTAATCCCGAAGGCAGGTTTAGCTCGTATGTCCCTACAACAAGTGCAGCAACCTTTGCCCCATTTGTAGTACGTAAGTCCACATCGTCTCCTTCTACTGCTCTTTAGTCCCTGCAAGTTATTGCACAAATGAGATCCACATCCGGTATCTAATACCCATATCTTATTTCTAAAGGCAGTATTTATCTCAGTCATGAACATACCCAGAGTAGAAGTAGAAGTGCTTGTAAGCTTCTCTTTCTGCTTTTTGTCCTTAATGGTCTCCAAGTAGGCTTTGCAGTTGCGCCTCCAATGGCCCCATCTTCCCACAATGATGGCATGGGCCCTTGGTAGCTACGTCCTTCTTCTTCACACCACCTTTGGGCTTCATGGGAGCCTTCTTCTTTTTTTGAACTTTCTTCTTAGAAGAAGATTCTACTATTAAAACTGCATTGGAATCCTTTTTCATGGAGGACTACGCAGTTTGGAGTAAATTGATCAACTCAGAACTGGTGGACTCAATCTTGTTCATCTAATAGTTAATCACAAATTGTGAGAAACTATTAGGCAAAGATTGTAGAATTAAGTCAATACTTAAGTCATGGTCCATTGCGAACCCGAGTGATCCAAGCTTCTCTATCAAGCCTAGCATCTTCACCCCATGAGTAGCCACAGAAGAACCATCTACCATTTTGCAACGGAATAGTTGCTTCCAGATATCGTATCTCTCAGTTCTGGCTTGGGCATCAAACAATTCTCGAATATGTAGTATAATCGATTGAGCATCCACATGCTCATGCTGTTTTTGCAACTCGGGAGTCATAGATGCTGATAGGGGCTAAATTAGTCATATTTTTTCTAATTATTTGAGGCTCTTTTGTGATACATTTTGTTCAATAACTAGTCATATTCCTTCATATTTGAGATTTTATTCTTGGAAAGGTATTTTGTTCATTATTGCATATTTTTTGGGGTAAAACGAAACAAAAACATAGCAAAATAGATTAGAGGTGACACCGGCTAGGACAGAGGAACCGGCGCCGGCCATGCACTGTTGACACGAACTTCCAAGTGACGAAAAAATTGGTGAAACAGAGCAAAATAGAGTGGAACCAGCGCCGGCTGCATTCTAGTCTTCATTGTGAAAAATTCAGAAAAAAAAAATTAGCAAACAAGTAGAGAACCAAAACACAACTGGCGCCGGCTCCGAGAGTCTAGGCTGTGCCAGCTATGCCCTAAAGTTAAGGCGGTGCTTGATTTTTGTATGCGGTTTTTGGTAATCTGTGGAGTTTTATTATCTTCCAACTTCTACTCGGCCAAGAACATTGTACCTACGAGTTTAGGCACTTCCTAAGCCTATAAATAGATGAAAAACACAAGGGAAAAGGGGAGAATTCATTGATCATCACAGAAAATCACTCAAATCAAAGGAGTAATTCTTCAATTCTAGGAGGGTTTTACAAGAAGGTCTTCAAAGGAAGAAGAAAGAGGCTTGTCTATGAGTTCTTTCTTTTACTTTGTTTTCTTTATCTTGAACAATGATGTGTTAATTGTTTTATTGTAATTTGACATTATTTTAGGTATCCATGATATTTAGAGTTATTTGATCTTTTGATTAATTGATTGTTTTTCTTGGTATTTAATTACTTATGCTTATTACAAAATTAATTAGTTGGTTCTTCCCATTAATTCGCTGAGACCAAAGGGGTTGATGCTGGTTGCACTTTATTAATTTCATATTTGTTGTCTGTCAACTCACCGAGACCAATGGGGTTAATTGATGAGGACTAGGTAATTAAAGATTAATTGATGTTTGCAGAGACCAATGATTCATTTGTTATTTTCATGTTTTAAATTCGCCAAGACCAAGGGAATTTAACCAAGGATTGTGTTTAATGCGTCTTTTGGATAAGTTAGTTGAGACGATACCAAGTGATTCTAATTTATCTAGAAGGTAGTGATTTCATGGATTGAAAAAGAAGTGAATCTATCTTAATCCTTCATGATGCCAAGAGAATAATTAGTTATGATAATAATTAAGTACTTTAAGATCATGATTGTCAAAATAATAATTTGAGTTACATACTTCTCCATCCTTGATATGTATATATTTTTTGTTTTTATTTTATTTTGCTTTATTTTATTTCTTTTTCACTTTATCGAGTCGGTTAAATAATGAAGGAAATGTGACTAATGTATACTTATTCCTTGAGGATCGACACTTGTTTAAGCCCTATGCTCAGTTAATGGTGAGTACGCTTGCTCATATGTGTAATTTGGGGTTGACGTTTTAATGTAAACTTGATTGGGAATGTGCTTAGTTTTTATAGTATTTTTACACCCAAATAAATATGCATCAAGTTTTTGGCGCCGTTGCCGGGGAACAATAGCATGAAAGCTTGGATTTTGTTAATTTAACCATGTAAATATGTAAATACGTAAATATGTAAATTATGTATAATTGTTCTTTTTGCAAAAAGGTGCTATCTTTTGTATTTTGTGTATTTGTGTATACCCTTGTAATCTAACCTACTAACTTTGACTATGTTCTATTGACTAACTTTGTATTCTTTTTAATTTTTTAGTAATTATGAATTCTGTTATCTAACTTTCGTGCTAGGTGTTAGCCTTGGTACATGATCCAATGATCTGAAGGTGATATATAAGATTTCGTTTTGTTTCATTTTTATTTCTTTCTTCATGAATTAAATTGCATTATTCCTCATTACTGCATGTTCATCATTTTTATTTCATTTTTCAAAAAAAATAAATAAATAACATTAGTGTATTGATGATAGATTGGCAAGATTACAAGCTCGCATTGATGTTCTTAGTGAGACGTCATTAATAGCATTGATGAATTCTTTTGTTGCTAATACAAATTCATTTGTACAGTAGCATGAAGAAGCGTCTCAACAATTGAGCTATCAAAGAACACAACTAGCCAAGTTGGGTAAGGATTCCATAAAGGCCTATATGCATGAACAAGAGACTCTCCAAGGAAAGGAGAGAGGATATGAGGACCAATTGTCCAATGTGGAAAGGGAGGTATTCAATTCTATTCTACGTGCTAATAATTCTAATCTCTCTTTATCACATGATTTTTTTTTAGGTTCCTCTCAATTCTTGGAGAACAAGGGTCCAAATGATGATGTGTTAAATTTATCATGCCTCAAGGAGTTGGATCTTTCAATGCTACATCATAAGAAGTCCTTGGAGGATAGTGGTAATTTCTACCCTTCACCCTAATTTTAGGGAGGTAACTTAGTTTTTGTAGACCATGCCTTGAAAAGTACACATCTTTTTGATCCCATCTGTGAGAACTCAAATACTAAGTTTAAAGGGGAATTTTAATTATGAACATTCTTTTGAAGGGTCAAAAGGTGATTTCGAGTTTGATGCATTCGTTAGATACCATGTGCACTCATAGGTTGAAACAGATATTTATGTGTTTAAAGGAATGTTGGAGAATGAGGTTTATGCATTTTGCTTTGCTGAGACAAATAGTTTTCATGAACCCTCAATTTTTCAAAATCCTCTATTCTTTCTACATTCATTATGCCTATCTTCTACTTGGAGCTTTAATTTCTTTTCCAAAGGTTTGATGAGGAAGCATGATGAGTGGAAAGAGTTTGTATCTTTATTTGGTGTTTGGTTTTGTTAAGTGTTTTATTTCTCCTCCCCAAATAAGGAAAACATTTTCCATCTTAAGTGTGGAGGAGTGAGTCATGTTCTTATTTGTTTTGCTAGGATTTTTCTTTCGTACTATATGTTTTTCTTTTTCATACTACTTTCTTTTGTTTTGGTTTATTTTTCTTTTCTTGTTTTTATGCTTTGATGTGTTCTTTTATTTTTCTTTTTAGGTACTTTACCAATGCCTCAATCTTCAAGCATTCAGCTCTTGTACAACACAATGCCAAACGAATGGAAGTTTGTTTTTCGTATCTCTTCTCCTTTATATTTTTTGTCCCATGGTATTATTTGTTCTTGTTATATTTCTTTAGCCATTGAGGACAATGTCCAGTTTAAGTGTGGAGAAGTGATTTGATTGACAAGTCTTTTATACATATACTTTTGACTTCTTGGGAGCAAATTTTGAGCAAAAATTTAAAAATTTTCTGACTTTCTTGGAGATTTCAAGCTATATTTTAATGCATGTCTTTATGTTGGATTATAGAGCTTATGTTCTAGATCGTTTATGGCTTATGCATGACTTTTTGCACGCACTTGGATGAAATAGTTCTTGATCAAATGCTTTACATTGTTCTTAAACCTGTTTTTCTACTAAAATTCATGGAGCATTCTAGAACTTGCTTTAATACCTCTCAAGGTGAAATAAGAAAGACAGTCATGATTTAACTTAGGGATGATTGTAATAGGCCTTCTTTGGATAGTTTGAGCTTTTCAAGCCTACCTATTTTCATATTATCCCTAGTGCCTATTTTGAGCCTAAATTATTGATTTCTTTCTTTAAAACCCATCACAATACTTTGTCCATTCCTTGTTTTGAGAGTTTGAATAATTTTTTCAAATCTTTATGCTCTTGATGGATAAAAGTACATGAAGGAGAATATGAGGGGGGAGTACGTGGAGAAAGATCATGACTTGTTACTTTCAGTCATGTATCAATACTGAGTTGAGCTGAAAAGAGAAAAGAAAGAGAAGAAAAAGAAAAGAGAGATTGAAAATAAGAGAAGAAAAGAAAAGCAGCAGTAAGAGTCAAAAGAAAGAAAAAGAAAGAGAAGAGAAAAGTTTTTGAAAGAAAAAGAAAAGAAAGATCACAAAAGGGATGGTGATTGAGCTGTAAAACTTCAGTTCATATAAAGTACTTGACACCAGTGTTGGAAATTTGAATAATCTTGTGAAAGAAATAGAGAAGAGTTTATGAGTAAAAAAGAAGAGAAAAAGGGTAAAAATGCAGGATTTACTTGAGTGGAGTTGTAATTGCTATACAAGGTTATAGTTTGCTTGATTTTCGGAATAGGAAAGCAAGAAGAGTTGGAAATTATTGAGTCATTTTGTTATCCTTTTCTTGCAAACTCTCAGTTTCTTTGATAATTGATTCTCCTATATCCTTCATTTGATAAGCTACATTACAAACCTAAAGCCTTACATTACAAGCTTAAAAGTCTTACTTGATCTAAGTAGAATCATGATATATCTCGGATTAGTGGAGAGAGTGTATGAAAAGTAAGCATATGGAATGCATATTCTTTTTTAGCTAAATTCTTTCCAATGGTTTGAGAATATTATAAAGTATTGGGATGGTTCTACAAAGTCATTTATCACTTACACAAGTCTTGCATTAATTGTGAAAGATGTAGTACCATATGTTTTATGTTCTTGAATGAAGAAAGCATTAGAGATAGTGTTTTGAAATTGATTGAGTGATTTGATGAAACCTTGTGTTTTCCTACTTGTTCTTGATACTTTGCTTGAGAACAAGCAAAGAGCTAAGTGTGGGGGAATATGATAGGGGCTAAATTAGTCATATTTTTTCTAGTTATTTGAGGCTCTTTTGTGATACATTTTGTTCAATAACTAATCATATTCCTTCATATTTGAGATTTTATCGTTGGAAAGGTATTTTGTTCATTATTGCAGATTTTTAGGGTAAAACGAAACAAAAACATAGCAAAACAGATTAGAGGCGGCACAGGCTAGGACAGAGGAACCGGCGCCAACCATGCACTGTTGACACGAACTTCGAAGTGATAAAAAAAAATTGGTGAAGCAGAGCAAAATAGAGTGGAACCGGCGCTGGCTCTAAGAGTCAAGGTGGTGCCAGTTGCATTCTGGTCTTCGTTGTGAAATATTCAGAAAAAAAAAAATCAGCGAATAAGTAGAGAACTAGAACACAACCGACACAGGCTCTAAGAGTTTAGGCTGTGCTAACTGTGCCCTGAAGTTAAGGCGGTGCTTGATTTTTGTACGCGATTTTTGGTAATTTATGGAGTTTTATTATCTTCCAACTTCTATTCGGCCAAGAACATTGTACCTACAAGTTTAGGCATTTCCTAAGCCTATACATATATGAAAAACACAAGGGAAAAGGGGAGAATTCATTGACCATCACAGAAAATCACTCAAATCAAAGGAGGAATTCTTTAATTCAAGGAGGGTTGTACAAGAAGGTCTTCAAAGGAAGAAGAAGGAGGCTTATCTATGAGTGCTTTCTTTTACATTGTTTTCTTTATCTTGAACAATGATGTGTTAATTGTTTTGTTGTAATTTGACATTATTTTAGGTATCCATGATATTTAGAGTTATTTGATCTTTTGATTAATTGATTGTTTTTTTTTGTATTTAATTACTTATGCTTATTACAAAATTAATTGGTTGGTTCTTCCCATTAATTTGCTAAGACCAAAGGGGTTGATAGTGGTTGCACTTTACTACTTTCATATTTGTTGTCTGTTAACTCGCAGAGACCAATGGGGTCAATTGATAAGGACTAAGTAATTGATGATTAATTGATGTTTGCCGAGACCAATGATTCATTAGTTAATTTCATGTTTTAAATTCGTCGAGACTAAGGGAATTTAACCAAGGATTGTGTTTAATGTGTCTTTTGGATAAGTTAGTTGAGACGATACCAAGTGATTCTAATTTATCTAGAATGTAGTGATTTCATGGATTGAAAAAGAAGTGAATCTATCTTAATCCTTCATGATGCCAAGAGAATGATTAGTTATGATAATAATTGAGAACTTTAAGATTATGATTGTCAAAATAATGGTTTGAGTTACATACTTCTCCATCCTTGATATGTATATATTTTTGTTGTTATTTTATTTTGTTTTATGTTATTTATTTTTCACTTTATTGAGTCGGTTAAACAATGAAAGATAGGTGACTAATGTATACTTGTTCCTTGAGGATCGACACTCGTTTGAACCCTATGCTCGGTTAAAGATGAGTACGCTTGCTCATATGTGTAATTTGGGTTGACGTTTTAATGTTAACTTAATTGGGAATGTGCTTAGTTTTTATATGATTTTTATACCCAAATAAATACGCATCAGATGCCAGCATAATACATGATGCTATATCACTATCCTCCTTATGCCTTTTGTGGACAACATAAGTATCTTGAGCTGGTACTGGTGGAATAGGAGCATCTAGCACATAGAGTAATTTTTCCGATTTGAGAATGATTCTCAAATTTCTATACCAGTCATGGCAATTTGATTTGGTTAACTTGTTGGTTTCCAAGATGCTACCTAGGTAAGTTTGTTGACCTGATGCAAGTGACCTAGATGTAAAGATAGAGAGGATTAGCTACTTGTATATGCACATGAATGCAAATAATTAGGACTTTAATTAAACGCATTTTTACTCCACTATTTTAGTCAAACCAATAGCCCCCACTACTGATTCAGGAAAGCCCATTGAAAGCTTTCCTAGTGGACCGGTATCCAAATTCCTCAAGAATAACCTTAGGTTTGCTAAACAAGCCACCCTTGAGTTCATTGGTAGGTATCCAATGCCAATTACATCGTATGTAACTACCGGATCATTGGGTGATTAATAGCTTTTAATCTTAAAGCCTTTTAGGCTACCCTAACTTTTCCTCTAAATTTCTTTATGCTTGAGTTTGTCCAATCAGGATAAAGAAATTAGTCAAACCAGACCCATTAATAAGGAATTTAATTCCATAGCTTGAACATGCCCGATGTCAAGTAGGCTTGGGTTTGCCCAACAACCTGGTCTAGAAAAATGACTCTCGTTCTTACTATATTAATAGAAGGAATTAGGTTTAATATTAATTGAGGGATTTGTTCCTTTTAGTGATTTCAATAAATGATATGCATAAAAATCAATAAATCACATAATTGATAATCAAGGTAATAAAGCGATTATGTGGTATGGTTATGGACTTTATCCTAAATTAATTTTTTTGAGCCATAAAAGAAATTAATATAGTTAACCCTTTGTGTTTGTGCATGATTTAAGTAGAAGGTCTTACATTCTCGCCTTGTTTTGATTGTCATCTCCAAAATAGAATAATTCTACTCCTATCTAACCTATGTAAACTAATCACATAATTTCCTAAAGAGATAAAACCTCGAGTTATATTCAAGAGGAGTTAGATGAGAAGAGAATTACACAATAATTCTACAGAAGGTAGGACACGCAAGCCCTATTTCATAAAAAAACCAAAACTGTAAAATGCATAAACAGATATAATTGGTTTTAGTCCATAACCATCCACCATGCCATTAACTATGTTTAAACAAAATAAACATATAACTTTTATTATTCCAAAATCACTATTTTGGAAAAAATAAAATCAAAATCTAAAATCACCATTTTAGAAAAATACATGAATTTTAGAATTTTCAAAATCATTATTTTTAAAAATATAATTGTTTGTCTCAAAACTAATTTTGAGAGAATGCTTTTGGGTCCCATCTCGCATCAAATGAGATTTTTCCCTTTCAAATTTCTATTCTAGATTTTTTTTTTTAAATAGCTAGAATGTCGCAAACAGAGCAGAACCAATGCTGGTTTGGAAGCCAAAGCTGGCGCCGGCTGCGATCTGGTTTTAAGGAAAAAAATTTCTAAAAACGATTTCTGGACGTTCGCAATATAGCACTGAACCGGTGCTGGCTAGGAGCCAGAGCTGGCGCCAACTGTAGTTGGGAACAAGGAGTGATTTTTTAAAATTTTCCAGAAACAATTTCTGGTGCCTTCTTTTTTTGTAAATTTTTAGTGAGAACAATTCTTAGTAGTATATTTCTACTTTAATGCTTAAAATAACAGCCAATTTGTTAGTTTAAACAAAACCAAAATAGAAAATTAGGATGAAACGAAAGCCAATCAACTATGTTCAAGAAAACGTTTTTCTGCAAAAACTTGCAGCACATAAAGAAAGCATCTTTCGAAATATGATGTAACTTTTACACAATCATATTGTGCTACGGACCCAACCCACAATGCTCGAAACAATTTCAACTCGACTGAAAATAGTTTTCACAGCGAACAAAGACAAACATGAATTCATAAAAACAGCTTTTCATGCCAAAAACAATGATTGCAATCCACATATAGCATATCTTTGATACCACTATTAGGTATCTCTCGCATATCATATTTGGCGCAGTGGAAAAACAAGAACGAGATACCACCCCAGGATCCGCATTTGTGTGGAATGTTGGGATATATGCCCTCTTAGACTAAGTTTCTGATGTAAAAATTGAATGTTTTAATAAAAGAATTTATTCTTAGAAATTGTTTGTGAATTTACAATTTTATGTGTGCACAATTACGTTTGGAAAAAACCCATTATGTTTAAATAAGTGATCCATAGGAATTGAGGTCTTTCACAATAAGGTATGGATCATGAGTTACTTAACACATAAACATTCGTTCTTAATCGATTGATGAGAATGGAAATCTTATCAGGTTTAGATTATTATGTAGTGAATTCTAAATGGGGAATGGATTACCTTTAGCCAGTGAGTAGTCCACTCACTTCATGACATATCATAGTTTGAACACGTAGAACAGAACCTGTAGTAGTGGTTTCTAAAAGTACAATATAGTAGAAACCTAGACTACTACCACTACAGCATGGACTAGTACTCTATGACTTGAGTATGAGTTGGTGGTCTGATGAAGCTGGAAGCATATGCTTTGATTTGCTATAGTTGAGGTTCTATCGTAGGGCCAATATACTTGCATGTTGGGTATGTGTGACTAATTAGTTAAGACAAACTTATACAAGATACTTTCTATACTATATTACCCCTTATGGTTATCTGAATGATCTTAATATCCAGGGCCCTAGGAAACATGACTTGGATGTTTACTTTAGGGTAGCTCCCTTGGAAAGCGAAAACAATCCAAGAAGTTGTGGATCATTGGACTAGAGGCCTAAGGATGGTAGATATCATTTAGAGAGGTGTTAGTACACTTCTTCCTCTCTAAATGTACGATAATGTATAAAGGGGTATTTTAGTCATTACACATGTAGGTCAGAGACTTTGCTAATGCAGTACTATCCTTGGGGCCAATATTTCCTTATGGTGATATTAAAAAATATTTAAAATGTAAAATATAGCTATTTATATGGCAAGGATATTTTGGTCATTTTAGTAGCCAATGCGGTATATCTTTTGGTCCCAGTATAGACCGTGAGTCCTAATTAAATACAAACTAAGGAATTGATCTTAAATTAAATGGAATTTATTTTATTTAAATAGCCTGATTTAATTATTGGGCTAGAATAAAATAAAGGTCCATGGAGGGAGAATTAATTAATTAGTTTAGTGGGTTAATTAATTATTCAGGGCTTTGTCCCAGTATGAATAATTAAAGATTAACCTGAGACTAAACTAATATAAGCTTATTTATTGGACTAGTTTATTTGGGTTGGGAAATTAATTATTAATTGGGTCATTTATGTGGTTCTAATTAGAATAATTAATTAGGCCCAAAAGGTTAAACCAAGAGTCCAATAGCCCAGTCCAGTTTAACCTAGGGTTTTTTATTTAGGTTAAATAGAAGGATTGAAAATAACGTGGTAGTAAATCAGACACACAAGAGAGACGGCTTCTTCTCTGTGCAATAGCCAGGTGCTCTCTCTCTCTCTCTCTCTCTCTCTCTCTCTCTCTCTCTCTCTCTCTCTCTCTCTCTCTCTCTCTCTCTCTTTCTCTCTCTCCAGAAAAATCCCCTATCCTGTTAGTTGTTCACCAAACAGTAGTTAGGTATGCCATATATTGGAAGACCGAGAGTTAGGCATTCACATACATGCAAAGGTGAAGTAGGAGGCTTGTAGGAATCGCACAAATGGTTTCCACTAGCACACTTACCCCAATTGCGCAAGTTCCAGTCTAGCCACCTTTGAGAACCAGTAGGAGAAGTAAAATTTTTAAAACCTCGGGATTGGGACACGACGCAACCGGCGTCGGATAGGGTTGGCAGCGCTGGAGCCGGCCCTGCCCTGGAATCCCTGTTATTTGTTTTTCTAGATTTTCATGTTCGCTTCCGCTGCGTGCCCTGTTTTTTCTCACTTTCTATGCCTTCATGGAAAATAAGACATAAAGAGAACAAAGGTAATAGCTTTTTACCTTTCTTTGATCGTGTGAAAAATAAAATTTTTCTTTCTTCGAGTCGAGGTACGATCCAGCAATCCTCTTGATCAAACACCACGAGAATAGAATGTCCAACCACTATAATCATAGTGTGTGATTATCTCTAATAGAAATCCACATGGAGGATGACAATCAGGCACCAAGATTTTCTGTGCCAGCAGAAATAAAATGGCGGCTAGGGTTATTTTTGTTCTTGTACTGAAAAACAATGAAAGAGAGAAGGGAAGGCTTTGTGAAGTTGTTGTATGGCGTGACAATCACACTCTACTAGGGTTACGTGTGTATCATTATATCACCCGAAAAACTCCAATAAAAGAAATAGAGAATTATAAAATAATTAGAATTCCCTAATTGTAATTGGAAACATCAAGTTCCCACAATTATAATTTGGACCATAAATTATAAATAATTATAATTTGTCCACAACAACTTCCCTTTCTCGCAATTAACCCCACTATGTTATCAAATAATATCTTGGGTTTATAATCTTTTTTTATGTGTGACCTATTAGGTTTCCCAATCAATTGGTAGTGAACATGAATTAATCCCAACGTATTTGAGATTAATAATCCATAATTAATTATAATTAATCCTATTAATTCTAATCAAGATTGGTTTATTAATTCATCAAATAATAAACCCATATTCCCAGATCATGAGTGGTATTTAGGAACACATCATGACCACCCAAGAGTCTGGGAAGTCAAGTTGTTTCATATGAACCCTTCAATAGCAAACTACAGTGCAATTAACTCCTTTCACCATACAATATCTCATTCGGTTTGGAGTACAAAATTAGTGCTAACTCCCTCCAGACTTAATTCTGGCCCGAATACAATAGTACTTGTACCAGGATCCCACTACTCTGGATGTGTATCAATTGAAACTGTTTCCAATACACAGTCGCCTTGGCCAAGGACTTCTCGAGTAGTAATTCCTACAAGTGACCGTGAGATATTCGCCCCTATTATTAGGAGTGGTGAATCCTTTATTGACCCTCTTAACTACGTTCGTTTACCTCACAATATACCCAATATCCATCCCATAGGTGGCCCTCTATCTGGCTCCAGAGATTGGAATCAAAGTACAATGCTCAGCAAACAAAGTACTTTAGAGATCTTAAGTTTAAGGATACTTGCACGTTTGCTATATTGAGATTATATCACTGTCACTGAATAGTTATCCATGTGATTATCTCAAAGCTAGGTCATCCAATGAACTTGTTCCATTAATAAGCATCCATATGTCAACTTTGACTATCTCAATACTCACAGATATAAGAATCACCACCTGATCAAATCAGGAAGTCTAACATATGCTAGTCTTAACGCATTAATGATTTCCTATCTCATTAATACTACGACTAGGGACTATTTAAGTACTAACACTATACAGTGTAGTAGGAATCTCATATCATGATCTCTATCATGATTACCTTAACACAGTGTTGTACTAGGAACTTTATATGAAACTCCAACCAAAACCATCCCTAGAGTAAGGGGGTCGGGATGCATATCATATTTTCTTGCATACATAAATATATTTTTGAATGATATTATGTGCTTTGGAATTGTGATTTATAGTCTAGAAGGCTTAATTGTGCATATTGAGTAAGAATGGCAAAATGGTAATTTTGCTTGAAGTGAAAATAGGGAGATAGCTTGAGGATTAAATATGAAGAATATTTGGGAGAGAAAATAAGAACAAAAGTTGTTGTAGTTTAGTGGTTAGAGCTTTGGAATTAATCCTTAGGGTCTTGAGTTCAAATCCCATCATTTAAGTTTTAGCATGATTAATTTTATTTTTTTGAAAGGTGGAATATTTTTGGCCTTGCATGCCATAAGAAGAAGTAGGACTGTTATCCTAGGAGAGACATCAAGGGAATGTCTTAATCCTACTCTTGTGCCCTACAAAAATTCTTAAGGGATTCATGCCTTTTTGTTCCCTAACTTACCTTAAATTCTTTAGCAATTAAGCTTGTTCAATTATCTAAATCCATATTTTAATTCTAGAAAATTTCAGCAAGGCTCTTTGATCTTGGAGTTTCGAAAATGGCTCTTTGAGGATAGAATTTTGACTGAAAATGGTGAAGGAGTTAACGAAGGTTCCCAAAAGAATTAATCTCAATGGTTGAACCTTCAAACACCACTCTATAAGTGTTTATCTTCTTCATGTAGCAATCTGGAAATTTTCCAGCTTCTTAGTCAGTCCAATTTTCAAAAACTTCAGCCATTTTTCTCACTCAAATGCTGCCAGAAAAATAGCCAACTTGTTTAGCTTGAAGACTGAAATCATTGGCCAAAAATCGGATTGCATATGAGCTGTGCAAACCAGGAAAATTCCTGGGCAATTTTGCAGCATGGTAGGCCAAAAACCAAGATGTTTCTTCTACCTTTCAAATCAGTAATTTAATTTTGTCTTTCCTCCATAAAAAAGGCTAGAAACCAACCTTAAAGGACCCTCCAATACCCCTTTAAACCTTCTCTTTTCCAACCACCACATCGCACCCTTGCACTACTTTACTCACTTTGTTGCCTCCGTAAAGGTGTACTCACTAATAGGGTGTAAGGTAACTCTACCCTGTTCCAACCCAAATGGCATGCACACTTATCGCTCACATATGAATGAGTCGATCCGGGGTCTATTAAAACTGAAATAGAGATCTTGCATAGTAGTTCTACACCTTGGTGCCATCTACTGGCACCCAATACAAACCTTATTAGGGGAAGTTCATGACATGCAATTGATCAACTTATAGATTTGAAATGACTTGCAATGCATCGGAAAATAAATTTTGCAAATAATGCTCCAAGTAGGATAAAGAAATCAAGTAAATCACATTTTTATTAACCAATTCTAAATTGGCACAAAATAAGGGAGTATTCCATAGATACCCCTTTTTATTCTTGCTAAACAAAATTTTGGAATAAAAAATAAATGCTGAATCAAACAAATGAACAAACATCTCTTTAATAAAATAAAAGAATAAGCACTAAAGGTCCTATAAACTCTAAGCAACACTAGAGTCACTGGAATCCTCAGAAGCCTCTGAAGAAGGCTCACTAGCCATCCTGCACTGCCATTGGGATGATCTATCACACAATCCTTTGCGAAACCAAATGATCGGAGCTTCTTCTTAGGCTGACCTAAAACGTACCCCTCAACTTTCCTACCCTCAGCTTAGCTTTCAACTCCATATCCCTAAGCTTTTCCATGGCTAACAATACTGCACTCTTAGGCCTCCCAGATTCTGACTCATATGACTCACTTCCTAGAAGCGTTGGGATTCCTTCCTCTATGGATGGGGTCACAGGTGTATCAATACTACCCTCCCCCTCAATCACTTCCGCTTCACTCTTGCTCTCTAGCTCTCCTATCTCTCCCCTCAATCTCAAGTCCCCCTAGCTCATCTTCACTCTCACCATTCATTGCTCCTCCATCACCTATCTTCTCCTCATCATCTCCCTCATACTCTTCCATATCCCCATTCTCCTCAAGTGCTAACATCTCATGTATCAGGTCCTCGAGTTCTTTCTCTACTCCAAAGTCTTCTATCACAGGTGGCTCATGGTCTACCTCGTCTTCACCCAAAATCCATCCACTCTTGGGTTCTGCCTCTAAATCAGAAGATGATGAATCTAGTATGGGTATTGGGTTAGATGCTCTACTACCCGTGGGACCGCACATAAAAGGCCAGTCTCGGGTTACAGCTACGGATCTTCTAGACATCCTACAAAAGATACACAATGAAATCAGAACTAAATCTCAACTTTTAGAGGTCAAACGCTATTGAACGAATCCCAATTCCTAAAGTTTAGGTACCACTCAATCAAGCCAATTGCCCAAACCTAGGCCCTGATACCATTTGTAACACCCCATACCCTAGGTACCTAGATAGGGCAGGATGTCGCCCCATCCAAAGGATCAGGGGTCTTTATAACGAGGAATAAAATAAAACGAAAGTTGCTAAATAAAAATTAAAAGAATAATTCCATTACATCCAAAAGAAAAACTTATACAAGTCTGGAAAATGAAAACTAACAATCATCCCTTGAAATAAACTCAAAACACAACTAAATAAATGAATTGGAGCTTAACCCCAGCTTCGCCCCCTCACTGAAAGTAATCCCCTGAAATCATGATATAAAAGGTGTGAGATTGACATCTCAGTAAGTCCCGTGTATGCAAATGTCAGTTATAACCATTTCATGTATGCAAGTTTATTAACACCACAAAATCGTGTTTGCAAGCAAATCCCATCAATAACAGTCATACAAATGAGCCTTCCTCAATCAATCCAAAACAGTTCACAGTAAATCACTGTTTCATCATATTCACAATTCATTAAATAGGGATTAGAAAATGATTCAACAATATAATAACACAATCCATATCATGGTTACCACCATGATAGCTCCCCAATGTATTCTTTCAACAAAGGGGCAGTGGGGGCACCACCCACTAGGTGAGATACTCCTCCATCTTTTCACCCAATACTCCGGTTGTCCAATTTGGGTAAATAATGTCCACATGGACCAATATGCTAGCTCGGACCAGCCTGACTAAGTAGTATTGTCGCCTCTCCAAGTTGAGTTTATCTTCTGGAGGTGGCCTCCTGCAGAAGACTCGCTCTTGCTCTTCGAAACTAATACTACTAGCCTACCCCCGCTGAGTACTCAACGCTCCCCGATTAGGGCCAAAATCATTTTCCATTTTCCGAAAGTCTTTAATTAATTTGATTGCAAAACATGGTTTTCGTAATAGCGTTTTCAAATCATTTGACAATAGTGTAAGAAATCGCTTTTGAGTTTGAATAAATAAAATTTAGTAAATTAGTTTTGAAAATAAAACATCCACATTTCCAATCCAAGTCTCACAACAATCTAGTATAACTCATTATTTTTAGTCAAGGCTCAGTCCTTGTGTCAAAACATTATGTTGACATCAATTCCAAATAATATTACAAAAATTGCTTGCAAACAACTATCATTTATCAAAACAGTTATGCAGGGACTTACCTGGATAAATCACAGCAAAATTCCACTCAATCGATTGCTCTACTTTCCACTTCTTCCTTATCTAAAGTAAATAATCCCACAATTAGGATTCAGTCATTCCATCCATTATTTCATACAACATGACTCTCCATGATTTCATTATCTTTCATCCATGGTATTTAATTCAATAGATCACATGAATAACTTTTCTTTACTATTCTATTGATCATAACCATGCATTGATCTAGATCAATTCATCACATGACATCTTCCATATTAAACTAACATAAAATCATCATAAATAGCCCCATAAACATTAAAAGATCTCATCTTTTGTCTATTTAGCATGGATCTAGATTTATCATGACAAGATACATAATGTCCTATCTCATACATGCTTTGTCTATGGCTTTCCTCAACATGATCATCAATCTAATATATTTATGCTTTCATACTAGACTCCATAGACATCCTTAAGCCAATATTTTGAAGTTTAAGACCATTTAAATCAATAAAGATAGGATCTTGATTACCTCTTAGCAATTTAAGTTTAAATCACGGTAACTCCTTGTTGACTAGCTTGAGTTTGATCAATAGTTGAAGAGTTTGGTTCGCTTGGATGCCCTAGATCAAGTCTCACCAAAGAATAGGTAAAATCGGTCCCTTATGGACGTGATTTAAGGAAGAGAAAAGGAAAAGAAGAGAGTAGGGGTTGAATAGAAGGGTTGAAGATCAATTACCTTGTAGAGAGATTCGGTTTTGGTTTTGTTCTTGGAATAGGCTGGCCGAATTTTGGAGCTGGTTGAATGGTGGTTTTTTCGTGAGTTTGAGGGGCTGAAAGGGTGGAGATTTTTGTGGTTTGCTGTACAGAAAAGGCTAGGGTTTTAGGTTTAGGTGTTTAAAGGAGTTTTGGTCTTGCTAGGGTTTCTTGATCACATGAGAAAATTATTCAGCTTTGGGTGTCTCTATGGCTGCCGAAATTTTGCAAGGAAATTAGGGTTGATTGCTGCTGTGTTTGTGAAGCTAAGGGTGGCCAAAATTCTGGAAAAATAGTGAGGAAAAATCTGGACAGAATGAGAGAAGAATGCTGATTGGTTTTGGTCTCTAAAGTGGCGAAACAAGAGAAGGAAAAGAAGTCTTTGTGTAGCTGTATTTTGCTTGCTAAATAGAAGAATTTCTGTGCAGGTTTTTGCTGAGAATTTCGTGCAGAATAAGGCTGGCTTTTTTTGGCTATAATTCTGAAGGAATTTGAGGGGAAAATTCTGTTATTCTTTTGGCTGAAACAATGTCCTAGTTGGTTAAGGTTTTCTTGGACAACCCTAGCTAGGTTTTAGAGAGTTTGATTTGGATTATACTTGCTCCAAGGGTGGCAGCAGCTTTGATGCAATTTTCCAGAATATTTGGTGAGGAAACTAGGTTATCTATTTAGGAAATAATTTAATTAATTCCCTATTTTAATTTGAGTAATTTTTAAATAGCTAATAAATAGTTATATTGAGAGAAAATTCTGGTTTCCTACTTCCTTGAAGCTATCGAATTCTTCTTCCTTTTCCTTCTTAAATTTTCGAAAATCATCCTCTT
The DNA here is from genome assembly GCA_026120185.1 of Voacanga thouarsii. Taxonomy (NCBI): domain Eukaryota; kingdom Viridiplantae; phylum Streptophyta; class Magnoliopsida; order Gentianales; family Apocynaceae; genus Voacanga; species Voacanga thouarsii. The sequence goes on from JANUWF010003370.1 coordinate 3,020,181, forward strand.
ATCCAAGAGATAATTATTTCATTTAAATTCACCTCTAAGCTTTTTATTTCCATAAATAAAAATATTATTTGAAAGAAGATAAAATAAGGAAATTTATTTCCTTGAAAATAATACCTATATACTTTCTTATATATATTTTTCTCTACTAGTATATTATTTAGATATTACTAAAAGAAAATCTAGATTAGTAATATTTAAAATTCTCTAAAAGATTATGATAAGATATTAGAAAATAAAATTTAATTTGTTCTAAAATATTTTATAAAATAATTTTCAAATAAATCACTCTCCTAATTTATTTTCCTCTTCATAGGAAATTAATTTCCTAGTGGCTATTCTCCTAGGGATTTCGGCCAAGCTAGGGAAAAATTAGGGAAGGAGGAAAGAAAATAAGAGAATGAAAATGATTGGAAATATCTAGGATTCAAACTCAAGCCCGTCAAGGTTTAAATGCCAAGCTTTATCCACCAAGCTACATTTTCTTCCTAAATATTCTCCTAACAACTCCCTTGATTTCTTCCCACTTGCTTTACCCCTTTTTCTAATAAACTTTCCTCAATAAATGAAAGCTCAAGCAATCCCACTACGTCAAGAATAAATTAATTCATGTAATCCTCAATCAATATTTTCATGGAAAATAATTCAAATTATCAAATGCGGTATAACTCAATATGAGATGCATGACTTTTCCCCACTTACTAAAGATGGTCTTATATGGGGTATTACACCTCTTCTCCCTAATCTAAAAATTCAATCACAAGAATTCCTCTAGTCATTCGGCCAACTCCATTCAGCAAATTTTGTCCAGCTTCTCTCCATTCTCTCCAATTCTCCAAGAATACCAAGAATACACACCACCACTCTCCAAGCCTAAGACCACTCTAAACACCTCCAATCTCTCCTAAAAAACTCCAGATCACGTCTACTCACCCTTTACAATCCATTTCTGTACTTTATACTGTCAAACATTGAAAACAAAATTCTACTCACGAATCAAAACTAGAACTTTTCTTGAAGATTCAAGAACTCTCTCAAGGTAACCAAGAGCAATTATGTTCATCTTTTTCCCCCTTCAATCTTTAATATAATATACTAATACTCTCTCTCTCTCTCTCTCTCTCTCTCTCTCTCTCTCGGCCGAAATGGTTGTTTCAACTATGGCCATTTCCTCTTTTTCCTTCTTGGTCAAATCAAGTCTTCCAAGCGTATGGACTTTCTTCAGACTTGATCAAGGTAGTCATCATTCGAGTATATCTCTTTAACCCTCTCCTTAATTCTAAAATCATGTCTCTTGGATGTAGTTAGAAAAGGATGGAATATTATTGGAGATTGAGTATGTGTTTTGTATGAAGGAGTTGAGATTGGAGCATGAGGATGTTTTGTCATGATTGAGTTTTATGATGCTTTGTGGTTTGTTGCATGCTCTTCACGTCGTGAGTTAGTATGAATGATTAAGCATGATAGGAATTATGTCACCTTTGGTGAATAGGGCTTTATGTTCTTGTATTCTTGTTGAAGCTATGAATATGATTATGCTTAGTGAAGTTTGAATCATGTGATGGTAGATATAGATTGAAGCCTTTATTCATGAATTGAATGGTTTGTTGATTGGTATTAGAGGTTATGTTCATGATTCTTGTTAGCCATAGGAAAAGTATGATCATGACCTTGTTGATCCTAAACTATTTAAGTTAGCCAATTTTAATACATTGATAAAAATTAATACTATATTTTTCTCCAATAATTTTGAAAACCCTAGGTAGCTTTGGAATTGGATTATCAAATGAAATAGTGATATTTTAGCCAAATGAATGATATCTTTATTAAAAATAATGTATATAAATATTTATATATAATAATAATATTAAATAAAGCCTTTTATAAAAAAATAATCATAATAGGTAAAATATTAACCTTATAAGCCATATATTCATAAATACTAGTAAAATTTATTTATTACCTTATGATCGAAATTAATAAAATTTACTATTAATTTTATTTACTAATTATTTTCTATCTATTAATTCTTAATTAAGAGATTAGTAATAATTTATTATTTTTAATAAAACCATCTAAGACGTAGGACCTTTCATCAAATAAACCCTAGTTTATTTATTAGTAACAAAGATTTATATTTGAACCTATAGCTTATTAGTAATTATTTTGCGATTCCTAGTTATTTTATTATCAAGCTAGATTTATTTTATAAAACCATTTTTATCATCTAGCCTTAAAGTTTGGGACATTAGGGTCATGATTGTAGTAAGTTGAACTACGATTATTTATGGAAGCGAATGTGGCTTGAGCTTAATTATGGCTTGTGTTTACCTCAGGCAGGGTTAGGTCAGCTTTGGAGGATCTTTGAATTAGCTCAAGCAAATGATCAGGTAAGCTCCTGCATAAAACTTATTTTCTGTAAAAAAATTACCAAGGCAAGCCAAACGCGAAGTGTGTGAACACTCATTTTGTAAAAGCAATTGACGACTATTTCCTTTCTTATTTTAGTCAAACAAATTATTTGAAATTCAACTAGCAGTTTTACTCAAACACTAAACTCTTTCTAAAACCAACTTTGGCACAAACTTTAGAAACCCTTGATTGCCATTTCCAAGTAAAGTAATGTTTTATCAATTTTCTCCCAAGTAGGATAAACAACGTTAAGTACTCAATAAGGGTAGTCTAGTAGTACTAGTTTTGAAGAGCAAGAGCGAGTCTTCTGGTAGAAGGCCTCCTCCAAAAGATGAACTCAACTTGGAAAAGTGACAGTACTACTTAGTCATGCCGGTCCGAGCCAGCAGGTTTCAGTCATGTGGACTGTGTGTTGCCAGAGTGAACAATCGGTTTGTTTGGGTGTAGAGAATGAGGAGTATCTTACCCGGTAGTACACCTACCTTTTGTCAGTCTGTATAAAGTGTGGCATTCTGACCATTGTATGGTTATGGGGCCCAGCATGTGGTAACCTATGGCCGCCCTTTTTAGTGGTTGATTTTATGATGCACATGTATGGTTGAAAAGGCAAAACGCCACTCTTTATTTTTAACATTGTTTAATGCTTGCCAATACTTTTTCTTATGAAGTTCTTACAGCTTGCATACATGAACTGTTTTACCTGAAACACTTAAAGTACACACGGACTTACTGAGATTTTTATCTCATCACCTTTTTATGCCATGTTTTCAGGGCGATCCTGCTGTGGGGATGAGTAGCTAGATTGTTGCCTACTTGAAGACTCTTGTTGTTTATTTTATATGTTGCTTTGAGAGATGATAGTGAACAATTTATTTTGGATTTGTTCTTGAATTTTTGGGCTATAATAAGTTTTAATTTTAAAATATTGTTTTATTTTAGTTTGTGTGTCCCAATTATAAAGACCCCTTGTCTTTTGGACGGGGCGACATCCTCGGCCCTGTTGGGCCTAGGTAGGGGGCTGTTACACTTTATCTAACAGTTATTTTACACAAAAGTAAACAAATGAAACTATGAGATAAATAATGGCTTTTATTAAAATAAAATGCTTCATATACAATGTACAAGTGATTGTCTCTAGAGCATAACACTAACAGAAAGCTCCTTCTTTGGATAATCAAGATACTCTCCAAGAGAGAAAGAAGAGAAGAACGTGGAACAGAGAGTGAGAGTGAGAGACGGTACACTAGAGAGAATAAGAAAAAAATTAGCGTCGATATTTTTTCGTTCTCCTTTTTTCTTAATTTTGGCCAGCCTTAGGGCTTTCTCAAGCCCAGATGGGCTTGGTGCTGTGCTCATAAATCAGTCCAAGATTGGTCTAATTCTCTTAATTAATTAATTAATTAATTAATTAATTATCTTTTCTTGGCTTCATTTGATACCCAAGACTAATTAATTGAGTCTAATTAGACTCTTAACATATGTCAATAGATATCAGCCTAATTAATTTATTTATTCCAGGCTAATTCTATTAACTAATTAATTATCTTTTATGGGCCTTATAAAAATGGAAGACTAATTAATTAATTTTAATTGGACTTTTAGAATTAATTTTTTTCTCTTCCATATAGTTATCTATTAAGCCCAGATTGTGCCTAAACAACACCAAGCTAACTTGAGCTACTCCAGGGACCAAGAGAAATATTATTCATGGCTACTAAAATAACCAAAATACCCTTACTATTAAATAGCTGTATTTTACAATTTCAAATATTACCAGTCATCACCATATGGAAATATTGACCCCAAGAATAATATTGCTAAAGTAATGTCTCCAACCTATAGGTGAAATGACAGAAATATCCCTCTATGTAACACCCATCAATGAGACATGATAAATGTACTAACACCCGTCTCAAAGACATCTACCATCTTTAAATCTCTAATCCGATAATTCATGACTCACTTGAATGTACTTGCTGATCATTGGAAACTACCTAAAAACACACATTCTAGAGTCATGTTCCCAAGGCCCTGGATCATTAGATTTTCCTGGACAATTATAATGGGGTGATTTACCTTCACTAAGTGAAGCATAGAAACTCTATTGCATGAGTCATTCTTAACTAACTAGAGTAACACACTCAACATACAAGGATATTGATCTCACAAAAACATCTCACCTAACATATATCAAAGTATAAAACCCTAACTTCACCAGACCACCAACTTATACTTAAGTATGAAGGTATCCGTCTACGCTGTAGCAATAATAGTCTGGTCTCTATAATTATAGTATTTTAAGAGAGACCACTACTACAAGTCTAATTCTACGTATTCGAAATACGCTTATGCCAATGACGTGAGTGAACTACTCATTGATTCAAGGTAAACCATTCTTCACTGGAACTCATGGCATAATAGTCTTACCTCAGTGAAATGTTCAGTTCCATCAAACGACAAAGAACTCATTACTTATATGACAAGTACCCATGGTCTATACCTTACTGTGAAGAACGACTCAACACATAGGCCATTACTTGTCATACTTGGACCGTAAATGTATAATAATATAAGAAATAAACTAAATTAAATGAATAAATATTTTATTGTAATATGTTTACATAGAATACAGTCTTTCTGGGCATACTTTCCAATAATTTAAGCTTTGCAAGAAAACATATGTATTTTCAAAATACACTTACCAAATAATATTTACGAATTTATTTAAAAATAATATATGCCAATTGATAGATCCTTATCTCATCATTAATATTCTGCCTCAATAGCTCGTATAGGATATACAATGCCTCAATTCCGGCCCCTATAGGATATACGATCTTATTATCATAATTGCCTCAATGGCCCGCACAGGATATGCAATCCTATCGTCATAATTACCTCAATGGCCTGGGTATCCCATACCTGTCCTCTGTTTCCACTTTGGGAAAACATGTTGCTAAGGACAAGTAAATATCAAATACTGGCACTTCGTGTAGAAAGAGATCATAGTCCAGAAGTGGCCACCAACCGAACAAAGTTTTCAAACCCACGTAAGATAATATAAGTGCATAGTCCTTCTTGAGTACTCAAGGATCACATCATACCAGAGATTAACAAAATGCCTTAATATAACTCAATACTTCCGCAACTAAATCCTTTTCCAAAATATTTTTTATTCCAAAAATATTTTCTTTCCTAAAATCATTTCAAATATAAATACAGGTAATTTAAGTTCGTTCCAATATTGTCATAAACTTATATTTTCAGGCTATGGCTTTCACAATCCTTATACATGATATGTAAGCATAATTTTCTTAATGAAATTAATTCAAAATTGCCAAATCATTTCATCATATATGAATGATTTCTCAAACTGTAGCATGCTTAAACATTACTTAAACATTTATGCTTCCAAATGCTCCACAATATTTTCCATAAAATAAAAAAGTAAGCTCAATTACATTTGTTTACTTATAAAAGAGTTTTATTGAAAACATTGCACGGATATAGGGGCTTACCTTATGTCCTAGCTTGCAAAAGAAAGAGCAGTCAATCCTATGTTTAGAATATCACTCCTCCATCTCCTACGAAATATATCACATAAATCGAGCATATATCAATTTCCTATCATTCATATTAATCATATAGTTCTTTTCCTTATACATTACGTACATGCTTAGACCATTTCACTAACCCTGGCCTATGTCATCTCACAACATGGTCATCAATAAATATCATAGCAATTAGCATTACACATAATATGTACTCTCACATATGTACATAAGAGTACCATTAGAAATATAATAATTTAAATTGTCACATAACTAAGTTTTATTACTTAATGATAGTATAATAATCCACATCAATTTAGAAAGGCTTTTATAGCTAAAACATTGCTTAATTATAGTTTGATGAAAACAATAATTTTTCTAAATCAATGAAAATTAGATTGTATTCTGCACAATTCAGTTCATATAGAAATATAATTCAAAACATCATGAAATCTTGCAGCTAATAACTTAGGCATCTATATAAACTACTGTAAAAATGTCAAGCCAATCTAAGTTGTTTTGCTAGGGTAATTAATGGTTCAAACTTACAGTAACTTTTCTAGCAGTGTTTTTAGAAAAGTCACAGAGATCAAAATACTGTCCAAATTGAATAATTTTGGTGGTTAAATCTTCCTACAACATCCTAGTTTATTGAATAAAATATTCAGACAAAAATTCAAAAGGAAAGGGATTGAATCAGGATTCCAATATTTGAGCAAAATCAAGTTTCGGATTTCACTACATAGGGTTCATTTGAAAAAATCATATAAAATCAACCATATAATCTTTTAACTTAATTCCTACTGGAAAATAATCTGAGAATGTGATAGAATCATATAGATTCAAAATATAGTCAAGTCATTAACAAAAATTTTCATATGTGAAAGCCATAATTCATGAGTTCAAAACTCCTAACTCCTAACTAAATTCAACCATGACCAAGTCACTTCCAATCAACAACACACAACAACCACCTTCATATTTCACTTCTTCTCATACAATTCAAGCAAATTAAATACATCACCAATTAAAATATAGTGTTCACATAGCACATTTTGGGAATCACATAGCACCAAAAATAGGAGTTATGACAACTTTGATGCCTTGGTATAGGTGGGAGATTTCATCCTCAGTGGTTTGCAGGCTTGTATTGGGGACTCTAATTTGATCTTACAGTTTTGTAGCCAATAATCGTATTATATTTTTGGCACAAATTTGAGGTTGATCGGATTAACGGATCAAAAGTTATGTTGAAAATACCAAAGCATGTAAATGGATGAAAATACAAAAATTTTCAGCTTTAGTAAATGTCCTTATGTTGTTTATTGATCCAAATGGTTGATTGAGATTTGAAAGGACATATATATGAGTTGTATGCTTACTTGAATAATGGAGAAAAAAATAACTTAATGGACTTAAGTTCTATAAAACCCTACATATCCATGTCGTAGTGAGCTTGCTTTCATAGGATGTCGCCCTGTCTGTTCTTCGAGACAAGGGGTCTTTATAGCGATTTTTAAATTAATACAAAGCAGAATCGTTATATAACTATATATTAAAACCCAAGTACTACATAGGGTATAATCTCTGACACATGAATTCCGTCTAAGAATATAACATACAATATATCAACTTGCTTGTTTCTACCTCATTATGCTTTCACTGTGCAACTTTGATCGATAAACTATCCAAAGGAACCTAAAAAGAAAAATAGATGAAAAGCATGTGAGTGAAAAATACTCAGTGAGTTCCATAGCTAGTGTTCTTCTTTAATATATATATATATAAGACTTTCATAATATTTTCCATTAAAGAAAAGCTCTTCAGTCCATGGAGAGGAAAACTTGTTAACTATTGTCAAAAAAGCTGATGCACATTTTAAAATCATGGTTTAATGCCCTTAAAAAAAGCATGTCTATTCTCTTTTCAGAAAAATATTCGCTACAATAACACATAGTAGCATGGCAACATTTATAATAATAGTATTGTGCTTTTAATTATAAACCACATCATATTTTCAAAATACATTTTAATTTCCAAATTCACATTGTAATTTTGAAAGAACATTGGACTAACCAATAACATTAATCTCCTTTGGAAGAAACATTAGTCCAACCGATAACATTGATTTTATTCGAAAGGAACATTAATCCAATCAATAGGTGGGTATGAATAACCTAGTGCGTATATCGCAATTAAACATATGATGGCCATCATCATGGTTTTCCCTACGACCCGGGTGTCCCACACCTATCCTCTATTTTGATTTTGGGAAAACGTGCTGCTAGCTAAGGACGACTAAACGTCAAATACTGGCACCACGTGTAGAAAAAGATCGCAATCCGAAGGTAGCGACCAACCGGAGAGCATTCTCAAACCCACGCAAGTTAGGACAAGTGCATAGTCTCATTGAGTACAACATGGCTGTCCAGAGCCGAACCGACGCTAGTTCAGTGTGGTGGACCCAGCGCCGGCCCGAAGCGGGCTCGTTTCTGTCTTGGACATAATCAAGCCGGCCCCGGCTCCGTGTGCTAGAGCCGGCGCCGGCCCTACTTGTGCTGGTCCCGATGATTTGTGATTTTTCTTATTTTCAGCCTTTTCATTTGTAATTTAATTTTCATGACTTTTATTATATTTTTACTTATTTTAAAACATGTAATAGGGTCTTAATACTTGTATTAGGGCCACCTAATTCCAAGATTAGTTTTCTACTTAGTTAGGTTATGTTTTGGGACTATAAATACCCTATTATAGTTTTGTTAACATAACTTGTGATATTTTGAATGGAGAATTCAGATTTTCTCTCTAGAGAAGAGAGTTCTTGAGGGTAATCCTCATGGGTGATTCCCATAAACATCAAGACTAATTCAAAAGATTTAGTCTCACATTTGATCTTATCTCTAAACTTTAAGGGATAATCTCAACTTCTTTTGTATTCTTATGTGCTAGTTTGTCTAGTGTGCTTGATAGGATTGAGTTAGGTACCTTCAAATTCCTATCCTTGGTGTTTTAATCTTTAAAAGATTAGTGTTAGGATGTTTTTGAAGTAGGCTAGATTCACATTACCACAAAAGTGTTAATGCCCTAGCATTTTAGTGTTCTTGTGTGTGAGTTTGGTAGGGTTCTTGTTCTCGAGTATAATACACAATTTTGGTTTTTCTCAAGATCATATCAATTTCACAACTTGACACGTTGTGGGATTTTTAGCATAACGTTTAATACACATGTCCGAATAATGTTAAACTAATTCCAACATATCCCCAAGATATTATGGAAATCAATTGTAGTTTATGAAACACCAATTTCCTTCTTCATTTTGTTTAGTTTTGGCCACAAACTTCCAGAATCCTAATCATGTCACTAGTTTGGCAAAGTTTAGTATTTTCATCATAACTATCTAGTCACAAGTCCAAATCATGTCATATTGGTCCCAAAATGTTCCTAGAACATATAGCTATAATGTCCAGGTTATAAGTTTCCAGAACGATGGCCATTTTGTGAAGTTTATTGTTTCTTTGAACCCGATTAGAAAATACTCAAAACAGAATTTCCGTTTTATGCTTCTACCTTGCACAAATCAATTCTCTTTATGTTTTGTATCATCTAAACTTTTAAATACCTTGTTTATCATCTAAAAATCTTATAAATCTCTTTAATTTCAGTCATGAAGGACACAATCACAACCTAGTTTAAACATAACAAAAACCACAGCCACGAACAAAGCATTTTTCATGTTGTAATTCTTCACCATCCCAACTAGTTTATTCCATTTCTTCATTCATGAATTTAGCTATCAATTCTTTACCATAACTCCTTCAACACCTCACTAAACACCATAAAAATCATAGCAAAACAATTCTCTAGGCAACTGGTACAAAGCTATAGTTGTACAACATCAAAATTTCAACTTATCAAAAATGAACATAGCTACTTCATGCTTGTTTCCTTGAAAAATTCATATCAAAATGTTTATCATAACCTGTAGAACAACTTTAACTGCTTAAGTATAACACTTTACCTTATTTAGAGTGAGATTTGGCTTGAAAATGGTCCAAGCTTCGTCTCCCTTCTCTCTTTTATTTATAGACAAGTTCATCTTGTGGTAAAATGGTATGCAGACTTCTTGGGCATTCGGAAGCATTTTAGAAGTTTAAAGAATTTTGTAGAAAGTAGTGGAAAGTCATGGAAAACATTAGAACATCCACCTAAGCTTGCATGAAGTTTCATAGAACAAATCACCAAATTCCACCTAACTTCTCAATTAACCAATCTCTTGATAACATATGGTTCAATCATTTTAGACCACCTAATTTCTTGTAACCAATTATCTTATGCCATTTGTTTCCTTGTAACCAATCATATAATGCCACAAGTTTCCTCACAACTAATCATATAATGCCAATTAATTTCTTTTACAACCAATCATGTAATACCATATAGTTTCTTCACAACTAAGCATCTTATGCCAGGCAAAATTCCATTTAATTAATTCCACTTCAACTATGATTACATACACTTTACCAAAATCACCACAGAGAAGGGTACTATACATCCCAATCGGAAAATTTTTTTATTTTACCAATATAATCTGTTAATTAAATTGAACTTAATGATGTCTTTCAGATTTTCCAAATTCCTTCACAGTTTTCCTTAATTCGTAATAAAAAATTCTACTAATTGTAACACCCCACTACCTATGCCCCATTAAGGATGGGGTTGTCGCCCAGTCCATAGGACAAGGGGTCTCTATAACTAGGACGCACAAAATAAAATAAAAAAAATATTTCAAATTTTAACTTATTACAACCCAACACGATACATGAACAAATTCAAAAATAAATGTCTGCTACTATCTCTCAAAAGCAATAGATTGGAAAAATAACAAAGAGTCTTCAAGACATAGGCAACATTCTAGCTAATAACCTTCACAGTAGGATCGACCTGCAAACATGGTATAAAAGGTGGTGGAGATAAAAAAAATCTTAGTAAGTTCATGTGTGCTTGAGTATTTCAGGTAAAACAGTTTATGAATACAAGTTGTAAAAGTTTCATAAAAGAAAGTGCTGGCAAGCATTAAATAAATGTCATAAATAAAGAGTGGTGTTTTGCTTTTCAAAACATACATGTACACAATAAATACAACTACTCAAAAGTGGTAGCCATGGCATCACACTTTCTGCACCATGACAATACAACGATCAGAATGCCACACGTTGAGTATACTGACACAAGATAGGTGTATGGCCTACCGGGTGAGATACTCATTCATCTCTACACCCAAACTTACCGGTTGTCCACTCCGAAAACACACAGTCTACTTGACTGAACTTGCTAGCTCGGACCGGTATGACCTATAGGATTGGCATCCTATCCGAGAAGGACTCACCCCTCAGAGGTGGCCACCTACTGAGAGACTTACCCTAACCCTTCAAAGACTAGTCTTAGTAGTTTATCCTTATTGAGTACTTAATGTTGTTTTGTCCCACTTGAGAGGAAAATGATCATACAATGATTCACTTGAAAATAGCAATTATGGTTTCTAAAATTCTTGCCAAAGTTGGCTTTTTAGAAAAAGTTTAGCGTTTGTGTAAAATTGCTTGTTTAATGTCAAATGGTTTGCTTGACTGAAATAAAAAGAAAAATTGTCCATAATTGTCTTTACAGTATAAATACTCGTATACATTGAGTTTTACTTGCCACAATAACTCTGGTCTTCAAATGATTCCATACAGGAACTTACCTGATCTTTTACTTTTCTTGGATTCAAAAGTCTTCCAAGGTCAACCTAACCCCACCTGGGGTAAATACAAGGTATAAGATAACATTCGGACTATATCTGCCTTATATAAATAATTCCTAGTCCGACTAGTCACAACCACAACTAACCATGACTAAAATATCTTAGGCTTTAATACTAGTCGACAAAGTCTTTTATAAAATAAATCTAGCTTGATACGTTAAAATTAATAGGGGTTATAAAATAAATAATAATAAGTTATAGTTTCAAATAATAAATTATGAATATTATTGCTAATAAATAAACTAGTGTTAAATATTTGATAATCCTAAGTCCTAAATAATATTGGTAAATGGTAATATTTAAATAGTATTATTATTTATAAATATTAAATTACACTTAATTTTTTAATTAATAATTAATAGATAATAAATAACCAATAAAATTAATAATAAATGAATTATACTTAATTTTTAATTAATAAATAATAAATAAATGTTAATATAAATAATATTTATGGATATAGGTAAAAGTTTTAGTAAGGCTAATTATTATGGTCTACAAGGTCATTTGATATTAATTAATTTTAATATTTTATTATTTATTATTATTTTTTAATAAAAGATTTTATTTATTTAACTAATAAAATATTAATATTTTAATTAATACTCTATTTCCAAACATTCATAGTGATTTCGAATTTTATAGATTAAATTGAATAATAATTCTAATTAAATTAATAAAAATTCTTAATAAAAATAATTTTAGAATTAACAAAGAAAAAAGTCTTTACCATAATTTCCTATTGTTAGAAAAGATCTATGAACATACTCCTATATCATAAGTAATATGCTAGTCCATCCACGAACATACACCTTGAATCAACATATACAAACACATTGCCAATCTCCTACTAGGCATAATCATCATCTATGGCTTTATTGAAAAATTACGAACATAAAAGCCTAATCACCAATGGTGTCATAATATCTAACATGCTTCAAAACATTCATAAATCCCTTTAATCATGATGTGCATATATTGATTGATTCAAAAGAAAAATTCATAAGGCCTAATAATACATTCCAACTCTCATGTCCTAACTACATCCCCTTCATCCACATACAAATACTCAACCCCCACTTTATTCAATCATCCTATCAACATCTAGGAGTCATGATTCCAAAAATTAAAAAGGAAAATTTAAGAAAAAATACTTGATGGATGATTGCTTTGATTGGAGTTTCCTTGGTTAGTGAAGATCCACATGAGCTTGAGAGCCTTTAGTGGTCTAGAAAATAGCCATGGTTGATTAGCACCATTTCAACCAAGAGAGAGAGTGCGATGAATGATATTAGAAAGAAATACTAGAAGTAGTGTAGAAGAGGAAGAACAAAGAGGTTGTTCTTACTTTACCTTTTGGTGTTCTTGGAACCTTCAATAAAAAAGTTAGTTTTGATCCGTTTGGAAATTTTACTTTGCATGATTCAGTGTTATAAAGGCCAGAAATGAAGACTATAAGTTGAATATGGATGATCTGGAGTGTTTGGGAGTGATTGGAGGTGTTTAGGATCGGTTTAGGCTTGAAGATGAGAAGTGTGTGTTCTTGGTGTTTTTGAGAGAGTTTGAGAGAAAATGGCTTCAAGAATTGCTGGAATTGTGATGGCTGAATGGCCTAGTGTAGAAGGGAGTTTTGGTTATCAAGAATGAGGGAGAAGATTTTCAGATTTTTTTTGTAAAGGATTAGTTAATGGACTTTGTTCATGGAAGGTCTCTTGCTCTTCAATGGTGTATGGCTGAACTAGCTAGGCTTTATGCAAAGAATGAAGGGTTGTTTAGTTCATAAGGCTAGCCAAAAATGGTCTATAATGGCAAAGAATTTCTGGTTAGATCACTTGCTATAAGAGTGTTTTAATGGAGCAAAAATCTGGAATTTGGTTTGAAGTTTGAATAAGTTTTGGATAGAGTAATCTTAGGAGCTTTTTTATATGTGATCATAGAGTCCAAACATTCAAGGTTGATGTGGAGGCCAAGGTGTTCAGTCCATGGCTGAACAATGTCTGAATTGCAGAGGTTTAAGTGAAGAATTTTGGCCTTTGACTCGAGAAAACAAGCTGGAAATTTTTTGGATTTTAATGCTTCAAGAACACTTGGAATGGCGATGTTTTTGGTGCAGAATTTTCTGCCCTCTTTGGCCCAATTTTGTAGCTGGTTCTTAAGGGTGTTTGAAGGTCTTTTAATGGTGGTTTTTCAGCCTTCATCTTGAAGAAAAATAGAGGAAGTTCTTGCTGTTCTTATGATCGAATGGAGGCTTCAAATTCCAGGTTCAATGCAGTGAAGTTGCGGAAACAAAATTCTGGTTTTGGCAGGGTTGTGCAGTCCAAAAATTCACTAAATTTCCAGCCTTCAACCATACATAAATTGTCGATTTTTCTGGCAGTAATTGGGTAAGAAAGTTGGCTGAAACTTTTGAAAATAGACTTGAAATAATTCTGGAAAATTTTCTAGATTTTCCCTTTACCAAAACATGAACAAGATGAAGATGGAATTTGAAGGAATAACTATGGTGTTTTCTTTTCCTTGGAATCCCTACCTAATTCTCATCCCTATTTTCGGCCTCATGTATCCCGCAATAGCTGATTTTTGAATTCTCTTTCTAGGGATTTATCAAAGAATTTTTAGGATTAAAAATCGATTAATAAATTAAGGATAGTTTAAATTTCAAATATGCTAGGACCAGGCTTGCAAAATTAAAGGGGACAAGAATTCCTCTAGAATTCTTTTTAGGGCAAGACCACATGACCAAGACATTACCATCATGTCTCACTTAAGATAACATTCCTATCTTTAGGGAATGTAAAAAAATAAAAAATTCAAACATGGGTTAAGATAATCATGAATAAAACTTAAGTAATGGGATTTGAACTCAAGACCTTAGAGATTAATTCACAAAGCTCTAACCACTTAACCACACTAACTCTTGTTTTTATTTTCTCACCTAAATATTCTTCTTATATAAACCTCAAGCCATCTTCCTATTTTGACCTGAAGCAAAATTACCTTTTTACCCTTCTTACCTAACGAGCATAAATAAGCCATTTAACCTATAAACCACAATTCTAAGGCACATAAAATCATTCAGAAAGTATATTTTTATGCATGATGACATGATATGCATCCCATCCCTCTTACTCTAAGGTTAGCTTTAGGTTGGGTTTCATATCCTCCCCTTATTAGAAGAATTTCGTCCCGAAATTCAGTCATACCTTTATCTCAAGTCGGGATACTTCCACTTTATCCACTCTTCCATTTCCCATATGGCATCTTGCGTGCCATGATGCTCCCACAGTACCTTCACCATAGGAATCTACTTATTCTGGAGAGTCTTGATACTTCGGTCTAAAATTTTCATGGGTTTCTCCACATAGATCAAGTCAGGTTGCAATACCAATGGCTCATCATTCAAAACATGTCCAGGGTCAACATTGTACTTCTTCAACTGAGACATATGAAACATATCGTGTATTCCCATCAACCCATCCGGTAGATTCAGTCGATACGCCACCGGTCCAATTCTTTCTTTGATCGGAAATGGTCCCAAATACCTCGGGTTCAGCTTCCCACCTTTCAGATGCTTCAGAAATCCTCTATTCAGTGTTAACCTCAAGAACACACAGTCCCCTACCTGAAATTCCAACTCTCTTCGCCTATTGTCCGCATAACTCTTTTGTCGGCTCTGGGCCACTTTCAACATTTCTCTGATCAGCTTGACTTTATCTAACATTTCCTAAATGCAGACTTCTCTAGACTTGCTTATGTGGCCGTCTTCTAACCAACTCTAGTATAGAGGTACCTAGCACTTACGTCCATACAATACTTCATACGGGGCCATTCTAATCGAAGACTGATAGCTATTATTGTAAACCAATTCTACATACAGCACACATTCAATTCACTTATCCTTGAAATCCAATACGTAAGTTCTTAACATGTCTTCTAATATCTATATAACCCTTTCTGACTGACCATGAATTTGCGGATGCGCTATTGTACTAAACTTTAGACTAGAACCCATTGATTCTTGAAACTTGTCCCAAAATCAGGATGTAAATCTCAGGTCTCGGTCGGACACAATACTCGAAGGCACTCCATGCAATCTAACTATTTTTCACACATAGGTTTGAGCTAACTTCTCCATTGAATTCCTTAAGTTTACCGGTATAAAATGTGCCGACTTGGTTAATCTATCTACCACTACCCATATGGCATCCTTCTGAGTCCTTGCCATAGGGAGTCCAGTAACGTCCGGTAACGAAGTCCATGGTCACCTCTTCTCATTTCTATTCAGGTGTTGGTAACGGTTGTAGCAATCCCATCGACTTTTTGTGCACCACTTTAACTTTCACATGTGGAGACGTACTTAACCACGTTCTTCTTCATTCCGGGCCACCAATAAGCCCATTTCAGATTTGGATACATTTTTACCTCTCCCAGATGAATAGCGTACTTACTTTTATACACCTCCACCAAAATCCTATCCTTTAACTAGTGCTCATTGGGTACACATAGACGATCTCAGAAATACAAAACTCCCGCTTCGTCCTATCAGAAATCACTATCTTGCTGTTCAAGCTCTTTGTCCTTGAAAAGTTGAAATTTCGCATTACTATGCTGCACTTCGATGATTTTCCGCCTTAGGTCCGGTATCAATCTAAGATTGCTAACAATAATCTTCTCTTCTTGCACTTTTGCCTTTCTATCTAACACTTCTTGGACTGCTTGAATCTCCTACACTCTCAGCCTGGCCATTTTGACGTTACGGCTCAGGGCATCAACAACAACGTTAGCCTTCCCGAAGTGGTAGTTGATAGGACAATGATACTCTTCCAAAAATTCCATCCATCTCCGCTACCTCAAATTCAAATCCTTTTGGGTGAAGATGTATTTTAGGCTCTAGTGATCGGAAAACACTTCATACTCAACTCCATACAAGGTAATGCCGCCATTTCTTCAAAGCAAATAAAATGGCATCCAGCTCAAAATCATGTGTTGGATAGTTGACTTCATGAGGCTTCAACTTTCGAGAAGCATAGGCGATTATCTTCCTATCCTACATCAATATTGCTCCCAAACCTTCCTTTGAAGCATCAATATACAGAGCGTAAGGCTTATCTCCCTCTGGCAAACTCAACACGGGTGCTGTCATTAACTTCTGCTTCAACTCTTGAAAACTCTTTTCGCATTTCTCATTCCAGACAAAGCGTACGTCCTTTCTTAGTAGCCAAGTCATAGGCGATGCTAGCATTGAGAATCCTTTAATAAACCTCCTGTAGTAGCCGGCTTGTCCCAAGAAGCTTCAAATCTCCGTGATGTTCTCTAGTTGCTTCCAGTCCAAAACTGCTTCAACTTTTGCTGGGTCTACCTTGATTCTATCATTGGTTACCACATGGCCAAGAAATGACATACTATCTAACCAAAACTCGCACTTGCTAAATTTGGTGTAAAGTTTGTACTCCCTTAGCTTTTCTAGTTCTAGCTTCAAATGTTCTGTATGGTCCTCGGGATTCTTAGAGTATATGAGTATGTCATTGATGAAGACCACCATGAACTTGGCCAGGTAGGGTTGGAAAATTCAATGCATCAAATCCATAAACATTGCTGGTGCATTTGTCACCCCAAAAGGCATAACCACAAACTCGTAGTGACCATATCTTATGTTGAAGGCCGTCTTGGGAATAACCTCCTCATTTAGCCTGACTTGTTAATACCCTTACCTCAAATCTAGTTTGGAATAACAACTGGACCCTTGCAATTGATCGAACAGCTCGTCAATTAATGGTAGAGGGTACTTATTCTTGATGGTCAGGTTGTTCAACCCCCGGTAGTCGATACACAACCTTAAGGTCGCATCCTTCTTCTTCACAAATCACACTAGAGCTCCCCAAGGTGACGTGCTAGTACTTATATAACCTTGCTTCACCAACTCCTCTAGCTGCTCCTTCAATTCCTTCAACTCTGCCGGCGCCATTCGATATGGGGTCTGAGATACCGGTTCCACTCTTGGAACTAAATCAATGGTGAACTCAGCTTCTCGATTGGGAGGTAGAGAAGTGAGTTCCGCAGGAAACATGTCGGGAAAATCTCTTACCACCTCAGTATCTTCGAGGGTCCACTGATCCTTCGGCTTATTCATCACATACGCCAAATATCCTTGACATCCTTACTTTAATAATTTTCGGACTTTCGCTCCAACTATTAAAATCTTCAACTCTTTCACTCTCTTGCCATTGAACTCCAACACATTGTATCCTGGTCTAATGAACTGAACGAACTTATTCTTACAGTCTACTTTAGCCCCATGCTTAGCTAGCCAATCCATACCCAAAATCAAATCATAGTCATCAATAACTAAGACTATCAAATCTCTCTCCAAGCTTTCTCTTCCCACTTCAATCTTACAATTCTGCACATACCGATCCACTTGCACCATTTTCCCCAAGGGTGAGCTCACCAATAAAATAAAAAGTAGTTCTACATCATCCTAACCCAAATGGTATGCATAATTCTTGTTTAAATAGGAATGGGTAGATCTAGGGTCTATCAATGCATTAATGGAATGACTTTAGATAGTAAACGTACATTCCACCACCGCTGCATCTGCTCTAACCTCCTTCCGTTAAGAGCGAAAACCTTTGCTTTCACTTGTGGCTTCTGAGTTGCACTTCCAGAGGATCCCACAACATTGACTTGATTGGCTCCTACGGTTTGGGCCGGGTTTCCTTGTCCAATTCGAAGAAGTTTAGGGCAAGCGTTTCACAGATGATTTGGGTCTCCGCAATTGTAGCATTTCCACTCAGCACCTCTGGACCAACAATTTTTCTCCATATGATCCTTTTTCCCATAGTGTTGACATAATGGAAGATTCTGTGCAGGACCAACTCGTGTCGTTCGTGCTTGCTTCCCTCGGTTCTGCCATTGCTAGATGCCAGGGCGCTTACTGAGTTGTTGCCTTTGGAAAGGTCTCGGCAGTTGTCTTGGCGGCAAGAAAGGTCTTGGTACCATCCTACTGTAATCCTTATTCTCAGTCTGAGTCACTGCATCCACAGCCCCTAAATAAGTCGTTGGTGGAGAAGGTGCCAACGCCCTTCTCAACTCCTGCCTCAATCCCTTGACAAATTGCCTTGTTCTGTTTTGCTCGATATCCACCAGCCTTTTGCAGTATTTTGATAACTAAGGAAAACGTGCCGCATACTAAGCCATAGTCATGCCCCCTTACTTCAAATTTTGGAATTCGTCTTCCCTTTTCTCCACCATCCACTAAGGGATATATTCTGCTTTGAATGCCTTGACGAAGTTAGCCCATGTCCAATCCTAATCTATTATCTCCCAGTCATCTTGAACTCGCTGCCACCATGCCTGAGCTGGGCCCCTCGGTCTAAATGCAGTAAATATCACCATTCGCTTCTCAATGTACTTGAGCGTAGCAAATATGTCCTCCATCTGTTCCACCTACTGTTCTGCTTTCTGGACTTGCTCGGCCTCTCCCAAGAAGTTGGGAGGTTGAAATTTTAGAAACCTCTACAATGCTTCATCTTCCCCCTTCGGATTCCTCTGCTCAGTCGGGGTTTGCAGAATCTCGGTCATTTTATGGAACGCTTGCCCCATAGTTACACTGACAGGTTCTTCCAATCCTATTTCTGGCTCTAGTTCATTCTCATTTCTCTAGTTTGGTGATGATAATTGAGTAGTATCAAACTCCGGTGTCGTGGGCTCTGCCTCATGAACCCTTCTACTGGATGTGGCTGCATGACGCTTGGGTGCCATTCTAAACCATGCCCCAGATAATGAGTATGCATCAAAGTATAAAACATTCAAATCGAGCATGCATTCACATTCAGATTTAAGTAAAAGAAAATTAGATGCAAATTTTGTATAAAGAATTGCATATTTACTTTTTTTCAAGATTAGAGTACTCCAGGTACTCTTCTTTGCGTAAATTTTGAAATAAAGTAATAAACAAGAATGGACTCCTAGCACAGGTGTTTATTGAAAATTGTAAATAAATGCTCCCTAGGTATAGTAGAACTTAGCCCTTCTAATCCTCATCAGAGTCTTCAATGTCGGTATCATACAACCATCCTCCTAAATTCCTAGAAAAGTTTATTCCTACCCCATTCATGCACTTATAGTCCATTGGTTCTTTCCTGGATCTCCTAGAACTCTCCCCAGTTTCAACATGGTTGGGTGGGGGTACAAAAGAAAGGTCCATGTGGAGATTCATTGTCTATCTCTCCTGGGCCATCACTATCCGCAGTCAAATCAATTACGGGGCTAGGAGGGAGTGGGACATACTCCATGTCAATTTCCTTATCCTCACTATCAATAACTCAGTCTATTATAGGTATTGGAGGTGGCTCAATAATCTGAACCTCATCATCACTGCTCTCGTCCAAGGGTATGATTAGGTAAGGTGCGGGTTGCGGTGCGGGTTGAGGCACAAGTAAATCTTTTGGGTTGATAGGGATGGGTGGATGGCATTGTTGCCCCTTCCTCACAATTCTAACCATCCTATAGCATAAACAAACTAGCATAAACTATGCACTTATACTAACTTTTGTGGATATAAGAACGCTGTTTGGTTGGTGGCCACCGCAGGGTGGTGATCTCTTTCTTCATGGGGTGACAGTATTTAATGCTAAGTCATCCTTAGATAGCAACACATTTTCCAAAAGTGAAAATGGAGGGCAAGCATAGGACACTAGGGATATTGGGGCAATTATAATGATAGGATATATATCCTATGTGGGCCATTGGGGCACTTATGACGATAGGATCATATATCCTATGCGAGCCATTGAGGTAATTATAAGGACGAGATTGTATATCCTATACGGTCCATTGAGGCAATTATGATGATAAGATTATATTTTCTACATATTATATTTCATAAGAATATTATATTTATTTATTTATTATTGCAACTATTATTATATTAAATATTATTGACATCATTTCAAATTGTTAATAGCAACTATTGCTATTATCATGATTCTCTTAACTATACCAATTATTTTATTCTTATTTCATTCATGAATAAAATGCACTGTAACACCCCATATATCCATGTCCTAACTATGTGGTACTCTATATTATTATTATATTTTAGTTGA
The DNA here is from genome assembly GCA_026120185.1 of Voacanga thouarsii. Classification (NCBI taxonomy): domain Eukaryota; kingdom Viridiplantae; phylum Streptophyta; class Magnoliopsida; order Gentianales; family Apocynaceae; genus Voacanga; species Voacanga thouarsii. Next base: position 3,041,048 of record JANUWF010003370.1, read on the forward strand.
TGCTATTATGTATATATGTGGAAAGTATATGATGTATGTATGATGATAATTGTTATGTGTTAGTGTTGTGTCATAGAGCAATCACTTATACATTGTATATGACACATTTTATTTTAATAAAAGGCATTATTTATCTTACAATTTCTTTTGTTTACTTTAAGTAATATAACTGTGTGATAAAGTCCCTAGTACAACACTGTGTTAAGGAAATTATGATAGAGATCATGATATGAGATTCCTACTATACTGGATGGTGTTAGTACTTAAATAGTCCCTAGTCATAGTATTAATGAGATAGGACATCATTAATGCATTAAGACTAGCATGTATTAAACTTCCTGATTTGATCAAGTGGTGGTTCTCATAACTGTGAGTATTGAGATACTCAAAGTTAACACATGGATGCTTGTTAATGGAACAAGTTCATTAGATGACCTAATTTTGAGATAATCATATGGATAACTATTTAGTGCCAGTGATATAATCTCAATATAGCAAACGTGCAAATATCCTTAGACTTGAAATCTCCAAGGTACTTTGTTTGCTAAGCTTTATACTTTGATTTCAATCTCCGGAGCTCGATCGAGGGCCGCCTATGGGATGGATATTGGGTACATTGTGAGGTAAACGAAAGTAGTTGCGAGGGTTAATAAAGGATTCACCACTCCTAATAGTAGGGGCGAATATCTCATGGCCACTTGTAGGAATTACTACTCGAAAGTCCTTAGCCAAGGCGATTGCGTATTGGAAACAGTTCCAATTGATACACATCTAGAGTAGTGGGTTCTTGGTACAAGTACTATAATATTCGGGCCATAATTAATTCTAGAGGGAGTTGGCACTAATTTCGTACTCCAAACCGAATGAGATATTGTATGGTGAAATGAGTTAATTGCACTGAAGTTTGTTATTGAAGGGTTCATGTCAAGCCACTTGACTTCCTAGACTCTTGGGTGGTCATGATGTATTGCTAGATACTGCTCATAATATGGGAATATGGGTTTATTAATTGATAAATTAATAAACCAATCCTGATTAGAATTAATAGGATTAATTCTAATTAATTATGGATTATTAATCTCAAAGACGTTTGGATTAATTCATGTTCTCTACCAATTGATTGGGAAACCTAATAGGTCACACACAATAGAGGATTATATACTCAAGATGTTATTTGATAACATTGTGGGGTTAATTGAGAGAAAGAGAAGTTGTTGTGGACAAATTATAATTAGTTATAATTTGTGGTACAAGTTGTAATTGTGAGAACTTGATGTTTCCAATTATAATTAGGGAATTCTAATAGGATTAGAATTCTCAGTTTTGGGAAGGAAATTTTGTGTGATATGTAGTAGCTAATAATATACGAAAAACCCTAGCCAATAGTTGAACAACACACAAAAACAACAGCCACGAACATCTTCTTCTTCTCTCTCTTGATTTTGATCTTGAACCCTAGCTGCCATCCTTTTCTGCTAGCACAGAAATTTTGGTGCTTGAGTATTCCTCTATGTGGATTACTGTTAGAGATAATCACACACTGTGATTATAGTGGTTAGACGTTCAACTCACGTGGAGGTTGATCACGAGAATTGCTGGATCGCGCCTCAACTTAAAGAAGAAATTTTTGTTCTTCGGACGATCATGCAATGGTAAAAGCTGTTACCTTTACTCTCATTATGTCTTGTTTTCCACACATAGATGGGTCTTGGGAGGGTATCTCATTTTATTTTCCGCTATGCCGTATGGGATACGAGCTTGAGATACCCAACATTATGATGTTTATTGATGATAACGATATGAGATATAAGATAGGAAAAGGGTAGTAGTCTGATCTAATGAAGTGGTGAAAGGAACTATATGATTAATAAGGATGATAGGAAATTAATATATGTCCAGTTGATATGGTAGATATTGTAAGAGATGAAAGCTTGGACTACCGGACCTTGGACAAGTACTTTTCTCCTTTTGCTAGGACTTAAGATAAGTCCCCACATCCATGCAACATTTTCAATAAAATTCTTTTATGAGATAAAAATGTCATGGAGCATGTTTTTTTATTCTATGGAAATTATCATGAAGTATTTGGAAGCATAAATGATTATGCAACATTCAAGTATGCTACGTTTTGATAAACAATATACATATGATGAAATGATTTGGAAACCCTGCATTAATTTCAATAAGCAAGTTATGTTGCATTTCATGTATAAGGATTGTGAAAGCAATAGCATGAAAATAATAGAACGAACTCAAGTTACAGTATTTATATTTAAAATGATTTCTGGAAAGAAAATATTTTCATAAAATATCTTAACCAAGTATTCCAGCATCATTTTAAGCTGTTAACAACACTTGATTCACTTCATTTATGCTCTTAACAACATAAAAGTAGCTTGATTTTAGTCATGAACACAGCTGAAAGTCTCTTAATCATCTCTACAAAAACTGGCGGCCATAATACACATGAATTAAGCTTTTATTTTAAACAACATGAACAAAGCTTTTATCTATTTTCACACTTCATCCGTTTCTTCCAAATTTCAGCCACAAACCACTCACTATAACTTTACCAAATCTTCACCAAATAACATAAAAATTACATCAAAAAAATCCACTCTAGAACCAGCAGCTATAGTATAAATGAAAACCATATCTTAAATATTTTAATTCATGAAGAACAATTGTAAACTTTGCTATTTCTATGAAAAAAATTACAATCAAAGTAATCCTTAGAGATTGTAGAACAACTTTAATTCATGAAGGAAGATGTTTTACCTTCACTTGGGTGAGATCTTGCTAGAAATTGCTCCAAGTTCTTGCTGTTTTGCTTTCTCTCCTTTTCCTTCTCTATTTTCTCTCTCTTCTCTTATTTTTAGCTTTCTCTTGGTTTTCACTTGGCTAACCAGCTCTTCTCCTTGTTTTGGTGTTTTAAATCATGACATGGATGATTAGGATGCTAAGTGGAATGTAGGAAAATGGTAGAAGTCTTTCGATGCTTCGAGATTAGCTTTGGTGGCAAAATATGATTAAATGGGTTCTTTATCCAAAAGCTATTTTAATTCTTTGTGGGGCTAAATAAAAATCAAGCCCAACTCTTTCTTCCTTCTTAGATTTCATGGGCCTTGATGGGGCTAATATTTGCCTAAATTCATTCTTTCAACTTACCTCACAAAAGAATTCCAAGCCCACAATTTTTGCCAATCATTATTTCTTAAATATAATAATTTTTGGGGTTTCTATTCATCTTAATCACGAAAACGTTTTTTTCTACCAAGGCAATCTATGCATTGAATTGACAATCATGATGTCTCTCAGAATTTTCAAATTCATTCCAAATTTTTCTTAATTTGTGACAAAAAAAATCCAAAAGTACCCCTAGAAATTTTTATTACACCAAAAGGCTTATCGTATAAAATAAAGCAATTCTTGTTCTGGCAATACATACAAAAATACTCACTCTATCAAAAGTAGTCATAATTCGAAGTCCATAAAATAGGGATGTTAGAATCTCCTCTCTTTCAATGAATTTTGTCCTTGAAATTTAGCTTATCCTTGAAAAGCTTAGGATACTTCTTTTTGCCTTTCCACTTTTGTCTCCTATGTCGCATCTTGAACCTAGTATTTATTCTAAAGTACTTTCTTATTCGCAACTTCCCCTCAGCATACACCAAAGTTTTTCATAGCACAAATTTGGAGCCATCTCACTTAAGTCCTCATATAGTACATGATCAAGATTAGCTACATATCTTCAAAGTTGCGAAATATGGAACACATCATAAATTGCTTGTAACTCTGTTGGCAAGCTCAATCGGTATGTAACCTTCTCGATCTTTTCCAAAATTGGGAACAATGTGAGATATTGAGGCACTAATTTTTTTTTTTTTGGTCCTTTATTTTCCCCAAATGGTGCAGTAGGGTTAATTTTAAAATCACCAGATCTCCTTATACAGACTCCAAGTCTTTTCAATGTTTGACGGCATAACACTTTTGTTGACCCTGGACAGTTTCTAGTCTTGCCTTAATAAATTCCACAAGTTGTCGTATGTTTTCAATATCCCAAGCATATTTACATGCTATTTTCTCCTTAGACTTTCCAAGTACATGGGTAATTGACACTTCCTTCCATACAAAGCTTCGAATGGAGTCATTCCAATTGTGGATTTTTAACTATTATTATATATAGCTCTACATAGGTCAAGTTATCAGTTCACTTGATTCCAAAATCCAAGGCATATGCTTGCAGCATCTCCTCTAAGATCCAGATCATTTGCTCCGTTTGTCTATCAAGAATAATTTTTATCATGTGAAGGACTATTTATCCTTTGATGCCATCATTTTTTAGAACGTTTTCTCAATAGGAAATCAATTTTTTTTTTTTAAAAAATGATGCTTTTGGCCCCGAAATAGATTTTCTTCATATTCCTTTAAGAATTACTATATCTCTTTGGGGAATTCTTTCCAATGAAATCGACTCTACAACTAAGTTTCCCTAAATTTTCTCTAAAACTGAGCAACTCTATAATTCGGGTTTTTCATGGTAGCTGGGTAGGGACACCTAGTTTGTTCAACCCCTTGCTGCCTCGTTGATGATTGATGTCAGGATTGGGAACCCTGGGCTTTACGGTGGCAAGTAAAATATTTTAATTTTAAGGTATTGTTTGCTATTACACTTACTACTCCAACAATGCATAGTTTAGTGCTAAAAGTACATTCCGTAGCATAATAAGATTATGATGTCGAAGGTAAAGCCTTGTGCTCTTTGCATGCAGGCCTACTTCTATTGAAAAAAGTGACTGCATTTCTAAATTACATGGCAATAATGTTGATGAAATTGATTTTTTCCAACACGTGCCTGAGTTTTTTAAATAAATCTTGATTTTTAAATAACTAAGAGGTAATAAGTATGACTCGGATTTCAAGAAAATATGGGAAAATTCAGTTTTAGAGTTGTTTTTAGTGAAAAATGAAATGATAACCTTTTCTTTCATTCTCTAAGGGATAAAACAATGATTTTTTTATGTCATTTGTTTCGGTATTTCCAAATTATCTCCCGTTTGATGCCTAATGCATTTTGTGAATCCTTTTGGTTTTCATGAACTAAAATGTGGTTTTCCTGAGCAAATTGATTTGCAATTTATGATATGCTTTAAATGTGAAAATGAATTATTATGATTCCCAAAGATTATTTGATATTTATCTAAGAGCATGAAAATACGATTAACAAACTGGCTTGGTTTTTCTTGAGTAAGTTTTGGTTTTTCTAAAGTGGAAAATATCTGAATATTTGAAAATGGGTTATTTCTTTTAAAAAAAAAATGGCATTTGTTGCATGATGAATGAATTTAAATGCAAATATGCATCACAAGTATCTTTTTCACATGTTATGTGACAAAATGACTATTTTACTTGTGCAAACACGTCTCGATCCATGCTTATGGATAAACTATACATGTTATGATTTCTTTGGTGAAATGAAATGATGAATGTTCTCCAAACACTACAAGGCACATTTTATGAAATTCCCAAATTTATTTCCTTTATGGATTCATACTTCTAGATTTTGACAAATATTACATCTTTTGGATCCAGATGTAAATAACCTCAAGGAACATTTTATTGTTGAATAAACTTCCTTTTAGTTATGAGTATTTGGAAATTAAGTAAATGGCTTTCAAGAATCATGTTTATCGCATAAAGGACATTATATCCTTCGACGCAATGATTTTTGAAAAAGAATTTTCATTTTTCAATCAATATTTAAAAAATGATATTTTTTTGCCCCAAAATGATTTTTTTTTTTTTTAAAACATTCCATCAAGAATTATTCTATCCCTTCGGGGAATGTGACATTGGACATGTCGTGTGTACCAGTGAAGACGTAGTAGCAGGGGTTTTGACCACTGTACTAACTTGTATTAAAGATAGATAACCATAAGTAACCTAGCTACTTCTGGGGAATATCTTACTTCAAATGGGGCATCAGTACAATGAGATTACCCATTCCAAGCTAGCCATTTTGATCTCAACAATTGTTGTTATTATATAATTCAAATTGTTCATGTTGTTGGGCAGCAACACCTAGTTTGTTCAACCCCTTGCTACCTCGATGGTGATAGATATCTAGATTAGGTACCTTAGGCTTATAGTGGCAAGTAAAAGTTGAGGTATTATACTGGTATGCACTTATCGCTCTGATAATGCATATTTAAGTGCTGAAGGGACGTTTCCTAGCACAATAAGACTAGGAAGTTGAAGGCAACGACTTGTGGGCTTTGTTAGGGTTTGTGGACTTCTAAATGTAAAAAAATCCACGATTCCCTTCCGAGAACCCAGGCCAAATGATTTAGGTCGATTAAGGGTTTACAGAATTACCTTTGTATTCCCAGAAGCAAGATTCCTGTCTTCAGATTTCCAAGCATATGTGTACTTCGAACGATCACCAGATGCTACAATGCACGAACCTCCTCTATCGAATACACACGGCAAACTCAATTCCTTACCCAGTGCTAGCACCTAGGGTTTTGAGAGGCTAAATCTTCTGATTATGGAAGCACGAAAGTTTTATGAAAAGTTACCACAATAAGATGGCTAGGGTTTTCCTTTAAAACCACACAAACTTCTTGGAGTTCAACTCTCATCATATCTTATCATATCTTATTTAAGTTCAAATTAAATTTTAAAAAGATATGATGAGATTTTGCCATTATCTCGGTAATTTAACTAATTAATTTATTGAGTCAGATTCTTATAATTTGGAGATCTTCCAGATACATCAAATGTGGACATATTTTCAGATTTATTGTATCTGGTCATTTTTTTAGGTTCGATGAACCTAGAAACATTTCTAGATACATCGAACCTGGTTACCAGAAAAATAACCTAACATGTTTACTTAATGTGTGACCTTATAGGTTCATTTAACATTGGCAGTATGCCCAAATCACATTTAAATTACCCACAAGTTATAAGCAGTTTCTAGTAAAACATTATATCTATCTAAGTTAAATGAAGATCATGATCTCTCTAAACCAAACTAGAACTTAATATTTAGTTTTTTTGTCACACGATATCTAGATTAAGCATAAGGGAAGCAGCATGTCATTCTTATTAAGCTTAATCAACTATTTCTTGATCTCTTAATAGGCTGTTCAAACAAATAATATCAATATCTCAAATTGATATACTTGAGCACGACCATGAATTTTCACAATCTAACTTATTAAGGGACCCATAGACATCTCTCCCATGAATGAAAGGAACAAATTCCTTCACTATCAATCATATTCATCTCCTTGGTTTATTCTATATCAAACAGTGGTCGAATTTTATTATCTGTTAAAGACAACTTTAGATAATGTCAAGATAGAGTATTTATTAAGTAGGAAACTATGATGAATTTCAGTCAAAGGACTTCTAATATCATTATGGCTAGAAAGTACTTATGACATATCCCATGAAGTACTCTCACAGTAGGTCATGTCCAACACAATGTTGTCTAACGTTTATTTATGTTTTAACTTGATGTCCCATATATCCATAACAAGTAAAACATGGCCATCAAGTCACAAACTTACTAATCTTAATTTATTATTATTCCACTAATAATAATCGATTAGGGACAATTTTAGAATAGTCATTCTATTTGTTATAGGGTTTTACTATCAAGTCACGTACTTGATGAACATAAGACTATATGCACTATTCATGGAAAGAAATGCCTCATGTTATTACAAAATATATAACGACAATAGTATAAGTACAAATTATTTTAAGACATATCCCCATTAGGCTTTGCACACAGGCCGGTCTTCTATTGAGAGAAGTGCTTATATTTCTGAATTACAAGGTAATAATGTTGATGAAATTGATTTTTTCTAAATGTACGAATGATTTCTAATATTCCTAAGAGTTCCAAGCAAATCTTGATTTTTTAGATTTTCTTTACCAAGCATGGCTCAGTTTTAGAGAAAATTTGGGAAACCTCAGTTGTAGAGTTCTTTTCAGTGGAAACAATTCCACGAAAGGATAGAGTAATTCCCAAAGGAATATCAAGAAGATCCATTTTAGTGCCAATAAAAATTATTTTTCAAATGTTAATTCCAAAACGAGAAATCATTCTAAAAAACCATAGTGTTGAAGGAGAAATGTCCTTCATGTGATAAAAACGATTCTTGAAAGGTATTTATGTAATTATCAAATACACGCAACAAAACAGAAGTTTATTTAACAATAAAATGTTTCTCAAGGGTATTTACCTAAATTATGCATATCCAAATCCAAAATATGTAATATGTGTCAAAATCCAAAAGTTTGAATCCATAAAGGAAATAAATTCGATAATTTCATAAAACAAGCCTTGTGGTGTTTAGAGAACGTTCATCATTTCATTTCACCAAAGAAATTATAATGCATATAATTTATCAATAAACATGGATAGAAATGCATTAGCGCAAGTAAAATAGTCATTTTGTCACATAACATGTGAAAAAAATACTTCCGATGCACATTTGCATTTAAATTCATTCATCGTGCAAAGAATTCCAAATTCTTTATAGAAATATATCATTTTCAAATATTCAGATATTTTCCACTTCAGAAAAACCAAAACCTTGCTCAGGAAAAACCAAAACAGTTTATTAATCATGTTTTCATGCTCTAATGAAAATATCAAATAAGCTTTGGGAAAGATAGTGATTCATTGCACATTTAAAGCATATCATAAGTCGCAAACCAATTTGCTTAGGAAAAGCACATTTTGGTTCTCAAAGACTAAAAGGATTCAAAAAATGCATTAGACATCGAACATATCATATTTTGAAACCACATAGCACCAAAAACATGAGTTATGAAAACTTTGATGGGTCTCACATTGCATTGCTCTAACAATATACCAATTCACTTCATTTATTATTATCTTGGGAATGAAATGGATACCTCGATACCATGCCCAAATTGACTATAGAAATAAGCTAGTGCATCGTTGCAGACTTGGGAGGACTGTGATAATCTTTGAAGGAGAAATTGAGGAGGAAATATAACCTTAGGATATTTGGAATTAAAATACAAAAGTTGATTTGAAAGGGAAAAGTTAAATATTTAGCTTATATTATATTTGAACCAAAATCCTAAGGATATCCCTATGGCGCATGAATGCTTGTATATGTTTCCTTACAGAAATAGAAGCCAGTACCTCGAAAAGAGGAATAGAGTGTAACACCCCGGAAAACCTAGGCCCGCCAGGGCTGGGGATGTCGCCCCGTCCAAAGGACAAGGGGTCTTTATAACTAGGTCACAAATAAAAATTGCTAGAATAAATAATACTCAATCTAAAAGAATTTATTACAACCCAAAAATACTTCAAATGTACATCCATGAAATTCCAAAACAAAAACCATAATTAAAATCATCCACTCTAGTCTTCCCAAAGCAATACATAAAATCAAAAGACACATTCTCTTCCAGGGTAGCTACTCACCCACAACAGGATCAACCTGAAATCATGATAAAAGGTGGTGAGACAGAAATCTCAGTAAGTTTGTGTGTGCTTTGGGTGTTTAGTGGAAACAGTTCATGGATGCAAAGTGTGAAATCTTTATAAGAGAAACATTGGCAAGCAATAAACATTAGTCAAAAGTAAGAGTGGCGTTTTAGCTCTTCCAGCCATACATAAGTAATGAAATCAACCACTCGAAAGAAAGGGATATGGGTTACCACACTTTGGGCCCCATAACCGGTCAGAATGCCTAACACGTTGTGCAGACTGACAAAAGTAGGTGATCGGCCCACTGGGCAAGATACTCCTCCTTCTCTATACCCAAACAACCACCGGGTGTCCATTCCGGCAAAAACACAGTCACTTGGCTGAAATAAAACAAACTACTAGCTCGGACCGGCACAACTCACTGGAACTGGCATCTTGTCCGGGAAGGACTTACCCCTCAGAGGTGGCCACCTACTGAGAGACTCACCCTAACCCTTCAAAGACTAGTCTTAATAGTCCACCCTTATTGAGTACTCAATGATATTCCCCACTTGGGACAAAATGAACAAAGCATTGTGCTTCATGAAAATAACAATTTGAGGGTTTCCAAAGCTTTGAGAGAAATTAGTTTTAGAAAGAGTTTCAAGTTTGGAAAAATCTGCTCAAAGACTTTCAAATAATTTAAGCGTTGGAATTAAGGATGAATTCAACCCTCAATTGCTTTCAAATAACTGAGTGCCCTTGCACTCCACATTTGGCTTGCCATAAGGAAATCATTTCACATCAATCAGGTTTTATGCAGGAGCTTACCTGATTCTTGCTCACAACAACAAGGTCTCGGACAGATGACCTAACCCCACATGGGCAAATACAAATCTTAATCAGATTCAAGCCACAATCCACTTTCTCAAGTTTAAATCAACTCAATTCACTACTACCATGATCCTAGTGTCCCAAGCTTTAAGGCAAAACAATAATTGAATAGGTTTATAAGCTAAGTTTAATTCGTTATTTAAAATAATTAATGGATTAGGAAATAAATTCTATAAAGTTGAAAGTTCAACTCTTGCTAAAGAAAATTTAGAGTTTATTTGATCAAGAGCCATAGGTGGTACTAGGTAAAATAGTGATTTAATGATAGCTTAGTTGTTAGAAAATAATTGATAGCTAAAACTAGTTAAGATTAAATTTAATAAGTCTTTCTTGGAAAATAATAAGTAAATCCTTAAGGGTTTTGATCTAGTAAATATTTTATTAAGTATAAATCTTTTTCATAAGGGCTTTAAATAATTTTCTTTATTTTAAATAATATTTATTTATTTTATTTTCTAGAAAAATCATTATTTATTTGACTAAAATATCCTTTACATATATTATAATTCCAAATCTACCCTTCGTAGGGTTTTCGAAATTCTTTAGCAAAAATTATTAGTAAATATTTTATTTATGAAATAAAATTTCCTTAGGGACAACTAGATCATGATCAAGATTCCATGGTCAACCATAATCAATAACATACTCAATCTTTCAATTCATCAAATCATCCAAGTCTTGCACATAGGCATAGATCTAAATTTATTATTACATGATTTAACCTCTACTAGCATAAACATGATCATGGCTTCAAAATCTAATCATGCATATAAATCCTATTCACCCATGGTGACATAATCTCTAGCATGCTTCATCACAAATACTACCTATGACATGCATCAAATCTCAACTCATCATTAAATCCACCAACATAATCCTTCCATGCATAAATCCCATCTCCTTCACAATCATACATATACTCATGCTTCAATCAACAACATCACATACACAAACCCATCGCCATTCATCAACCTAGAGACATGATTCTAAATTTTAAAAAGAGGATTGAAGGTACTTACTTGATTGATGAATGACTTGAAGGAGTTTAGAGAAGATCTCAACTCCTAGATGGCTAGTCTTGTTCAAGAAAGGTGGCGAAAGCATGCCCATGGAGGAAGAGACCATTCGGCCAAGAGAGAGAGAGAGAGAGAGAGAGAGAGAGAGAGAGAGAGAGAGAGAGAGAGAAAGAAGAACAGATCATTAGCATGCTTATTCATATAGGCTTTCATTAGAGATTAAGTTTGAAGAGGATGAAGTTGTTAGAATAAGTTTACCTTGAAGATGTTCTTGTTCTTCACAGAAATTTCTGCTTTTTGATCCAAAGTAGCAAGATGATTTGGAGGAGTTTGATTTTAATATTGGTGTTGATGGATGCACAGCAAGGAGTAGATCAAATTTGGAGATTTTCGTGAGGGTTTGAAGTGGTTTGGAGGTGTATTAGGTGTAGAGAAGGGGTAGGTGTTCTTGGTGTAGTGTGTGTGTGTTCTTGTTGCTTGAAGAAAATCGAGAGAGAGAGAAGAAGAAGCTGCCGATTTTCTGAGGGATTGGACTGCCGAAATTCTGTAGGGTTTAGGGAGTGATTTCTCTGATTTGGAAGGGAAAGGAAAGGTTAGTTGTTACAATCCTTGAAGAATATTTTTAGGAAGAGAATTTGGAAACTAGATATTCTAGGAGTATTTTGATTTTTCTAGACAGCTTGAAGTCTCCTATGGCAGACTGGATTGTGCAGCTTTTCTGGGGAATTAAAGCTGGTTAAAGGAGGCTTGTGGTGGCCGAAACTAGGGTGCACAATGGTGGAGAAGATGTCTGATCAATTGAACAAAATTTTATGGAAAGTTGTTAAACAAGATGGCTGAAATTTTGGAAAATAATCAAGCTAAATTGCAGGGATTTGGTTGAAAGATTTTCGGTCAGCCATGGAGGGAATTTTGTGCAGAAGCTTCAGGAAACAATGGAGCTCTGTTAATGGAGGTTTAAGGGAGGTTTTGACAGAAGTAGGTTGGGGTTTTCAGTTGAAACAAAATAGGAAACAAGCTGGACAAAAATTCTGCACAGAATTTCGCTGAACAGCAGTTTTCTGGCAGAATTTTCGTCTGCCATTTCCAGCAGATTTGCAGCGATTTTTGAAGGGTATTTCAGGGGTATTCAAGGCTGGTTTCCAGCCTTCTTTATGGAGGAAAACATGGCTAAGGTGCTGCACAAAATCTGGGAGAAAACAGATTGGTTTGGAGCTCACAAAGCTGATTTTCGTACAGGAATTTTTCCTGCTTTGCTCCAGCTTGTACAGTCCGAATTTGGGCAAAAAATTTCAGGTTTCAAACTGATCCTAAAGGCCATTTTTCTGGTAGAATTTGGGAGGGAATGTGAGCTAGAATTTTCATCCTTTTGAAGGTACAACAAGCTGGAAAATTTCAGCTCATTCCATAAAGGTAGATGAACTAAGTTAGAGGAAAAATTTCAGCAAGCTTTCAAGAGGGATTTTCCTCTTAAATTTTCCCACAAATCATTTACATTTTCCAAACCATGAGAAGCCTTTTACTAGGACATTTTGATCCTAAAAGACCTTAGTCCTCTACTGAATTTTCTAGTAAGGAAAAGGATAGAACACCTTGATCAAACTAAAGAGTTGGAAATTAAGAAAAATTAAAGATCAAGGGAGAATGAATTCCCTTTAAGCATTTCGCGAAGAACAAAAGAGTGAAGTGAGAATTCTCCTAACATGTCTCTCCTAGGACATCATCACCACATTGATCTACGCCCTCATGGACGAAACCATCCTTTTCCAAGCAATATAAAATTTACTCAAGCTAAAGCTTCTATGATGGACTTTAAACCTTAGACCTCAAGAATTAATTCCAAGGCTCTAACCACTAAACCACAACAACTCTTATTGCTATTTCTACTAGAAAAATTATTTTCTATTCAATCCACAAGCTATCTCCTTATTTTCACCTTAGGCAAAAATTACCATTTTGCCCCTCTCACACATCACTCACCAACAAGACTTCAAGATAATAAAAATCAAATTCAAAGCACATAGAAATCATATAAAAATATATTTAATCATGAAATAAAGCATGATATGCATCCCAACCCCCTTACTCTACGGTTGGTCTTGCTTGGGGTTTCACATAGAGTATCTATTAATATGGTACCCATGGCAAAACCACTCTCAATGACTCCATATAGAATAGTGCTAATAGAGTTGAAAGAACTAGAGAAGGAATTATGGGAGTTATTATAATAAGATTTTATTTGGATGAGCACATGTTTATAGGGGGCACCTGTGTTATTTATTGAGAAAAATGATGGAACACTGGGAAGGTGCATAGATGCTCGTGACACAACAGTGAAAGACAAAGATTTATTGCCTGTAATTAATGAGTTGTTTGATCAGTTGCAAGAAGCATGAGGTTTTCCCAAATTAGACTTGAGGTAAGGGTATTATCAAGTTTTGATTTGTTAAAAAGACATTCCAAAGATCATAGTTAACATGTGATATGGGAATTTTGAATTTGTAGGAATGTCGTTTGGTGTTACCAATGCCTTGGTCATATTTATGGCTTTGATGCATCGTATATTCCAACAGTAATTGGATAGTTTTGTTGCGGTGTTCATTTCTAGTGTCTTGATGCTTTCCGTACACTCACTGGATCACAAATTACATTTTTGAAAAATATTGTACAAATTGCAAGAAGCTAAGCTATGTGCTAAATTTAGTAAGTTTGAATTTTGATTTAAGAAGGTGACCTTTTATGACATGTGATGTCCAAAGAAGGAATTACAGTAGATCCCACCAAGGTTGAGACAATGGTAAATTGGAAATGGCCAAAAGCTTCCATGGAGGCACGAAGCTTTTGATTGGTTGGGTATTACAGAAGATTCATTAAAGGATTTTCTAACTTGTATTACCTTTGACCCGAAGACTCAAAAGAAAGTTGCTCGTGTTTGGCCAGAAAAGTGTGAAGAAAATTTCCTAAAACTAAAGCAAAGACTAAGTATAGTGCTACTCTTGGCATTATCTAGGAAGGATAAAACCTATGAGATCTACACAAATACTTCTAAGGAAGGACTAAGAAGAGAAGTGTTGACGTAGGAGAAAAGAGTAATAACACATATTTCAAGGAAATTAAAACCTCATGAGGAAAAATATCACCCTCACGACCTGGAGTTAGCAGCAATTGTGTTCACTTAGGAAAAGGGGAGGCATTATCTCTATGGTGCTGAATTTGAGATATTTACTGATCATAAGAGCTTGAAGTATAATTTACATAGAAAAATTTGAATACTAGATAGTGTCGGCAGAAGGAATCTTAGAAGAGTTTCGTTAAGATGCATTAAGCTAGAAAATGAAGCAGTCAAGCACTTCAAATGATGCAAGTTCTAGAATTGGATACATATGTGGTTGAAGGACGAGTAAGGATGCACAACCTATCAATTCAACCTGCCATTTCTACAAGATTTGAAAAAAATCTAGGAAAAGGATGAGGAGTTGTAAAGTTGGAAGGACAAAGGAAAGCAAGGAGGAAAATGAATCCCAACTAGATAATGATGGACTTATATGCTTTTGAGGCTGATATTGTATCCCAAGATATGCTACTATAAAGCGGGGTCTTTAAGAGAAAGCACATTACAAAAAATACAAACCATCCCAGAGGCAGTCAAGAGGTATCGTGATTTGAAATAGTGTAATTAGTGGATTAGAAAGAAGAAGGAAATTTCTGAATTTGTGGCATGATGCTTTACATGTTAGCAAGTAAAGACTGATCATCAGTGATCACGAGAATTGTTGCCAACATCACTTGCGTCATCAGGGAAATGGGATGAGATTACTATAGACTTTATAACGTGATTACCCAAAATGGTATGACAAAATGATAACATTTAGTTGCGGTAGATTGATTAACAAGAAAATATAAGCATTTCATCCTCGGTAATCAGCTAGACTTTCTGGGGAAGTTGAGTAAAATATATACAAAAGAAGTGATTTGATTGCATAGAGTGTCATCTAGCAGTGTATTAGATAGTGATCCAACAATCATTTCAAAGTTTTGCAACAAGTTTGCACATCCAAAAATTGATAGACAAACAAAGCTAGTGATTCAGATCTTAGAGGACATGTTACAGGCATCACCTTGGATTTTGGAATCAGTGAACTGATAACTTGACCTATGCAGAGCTATATATAATAATAGTTACAACTCCACAATTGGAATGACTCCATTTGAAGCTCTGTACAAAAGGAAGTGTCAATTACTCGTGTACTAGGAAAGTCTAAGATAAAGATAGCATGTACAAGATGCTTGGGATCTTGATAATATATAGCAACCTATATATTAGAACCACCTCTTTATCAAATCAAGAAGTATAACACGTGTTAATCTTAGTACATTAATGAAGTCCTATCTCATTAATACTATGACTAGTGATAATTTAAGAACAAACACATTCCAACATAATAGGTACCTCACATCACGATCTCCATTATGATTTTTGTAATACAGTGTTGTATTTGGGACTTTATCTAATAGTTTAATACACATAAACATAGTAAACAAAGAAATTGAAAGTAAAGAATACATTTTAATGATTTAATGTGCAAAATATATTGTACAAATGATTGCTTCTAGAGCACAATCCTAACAATCTACCACTTGCATTAGATCCAATCATTCATGTATCTAATACCAAATGTCTAGACATGACCGCATGTAATTTTTGGGACAATACCTTTGTAAGTGGATTAGCTATATTCGGATTAGTAGGAACTCTCTCTATCTTTTACATCTTTCCTATCATTGATTTCATAAATGAAGTGACATTGCTCAAATTTAACATGTAGCATGATTGTGGTTCGTAGTCATCATTATCATATTAGAAACTGGTATCAATATACCATTGTAACACATTGAAGAGTAGAGACAATATTTCCTATTAGTAGCATGTCATCTACATAAAGTGATAGAAAACAATTGCACTCCCACTAACCTTCTTGTAAACACAAGGTTCATCTATGTTTGGAATAAAACCAAAACTTTAATTGTTTCATCAAAATAGATATTCTAACTCCTGGAAGCTTACTTAAGTCTATAAATGGACCTTTATAGCTTCCATCATTGGATGTAAAACTCTCAAGTTGTGTTGTGTACACTTCCTCAGTCAGATTTCCATTATAGAAAGCTATTTTCATATCTATTTGTTAAATCTCATAATTGTAATGAGTGGCAAGTACTAGGAGTATTCTATTGGATTTCAGCATGGCAACTGGTGAGAAAATTTTATCATAATCAATACTATATTACCGATGATAGCCTTTTATAACTAGTCATACTTTATAGGTAACTACATTACCATCCGTTTGTACCCTATAGGTTTCGTTCCCTTGGGTGAATCAACCAAGATCCATATTTGGTTGTTATACATGAAATCTATCTCTAACTTCATGGCTTCAATCCATTTGTCAGATTTTAAACTATTCAGAATATCCTTGTAAGTAGTAGGCTCATCTTCATTTATGTGTAATATGTTATTGTAGTCACTTATGAGAAATCCATATTTCTCAGGTGCCACACATATCCTAGTTGTCCTACGAGGTTCTTGTGTAGATGAAGGTTCATCTATTCTCTTAATAGATGTAGGATCACACGGTTGATCTACGTTTGTTTGTTCTTCTTGAACTTCACTAGATTCAATTTTACTCTTACTGTCCCTTTTGAGTATATGCTCCATTTTCTAAGAAGACGGTATGCTTCAAAACAAACATTTTGTTTATGGAAGACATATAGAATTAATACGCAAAAGATTCTTTCAGATATATCACAAATAAACACTTATTAAACTTACTTTCAAGTTTACCTGATTATGGCCTTTTTAACAACGGCAAGGCAACCCCATATTCTTAAGTGAGATAAGTCTGGTCTCTTACCAAAGAACAGTTCAAATGGGGTAGTGTCAACCATTTTTTATGGAACATTATTTAAAATGTAAACAACAATCTCTAGTGCATACCCCCAAAATGAATTTGGTAGGTCTACAAAAGCTATCATGGTCCGTACCATGTCTAGAAGGGTTGGATCTTAGAGTTTTAATACTCTTACTAAGTTGTTTCTCTATTTCATTTCTGAATTCTTTGAACTTGTCAAAGGCTTCAGATTTGTATTTTATTAAATACAAATACCCAAATCGAGAATAATCATTGATGAAGTTTATGAAGTATTGATAACCCCCTCTTGCTTGTAATGTTATCGGTCCACATACATTAGTATGTATTAGTTCTAATAATTGCTTAGTCCTTTCCCTTTCCTTAGAAAAAGTGGTTTTAGTCATTTTTCCTAGTAAGAAAGATTCACAAGTCTCATACGATTTAAAATTAAATAGGCCTAAGTCACCACACTTATGTACCTTAGAAATGCGATTCTCATTTACGTGGTCTAAACGACAATGCCACAAGTAAGATGTGTTTGTGTAATCTTTTCTTAGCCTTTTATTTTTTATATTAAGAACTTAAATTTTCATTTCTAGAACATTGATAGGGGCAAAATTTATCTATATTTTCCTAGTTATTTGGGGGTATTTTGTGATACATTTGTCGTAATACTAGGCATATTCCTTCATATTTAATATTTTACCCTTGCAGAGGTGTTTTGAAATTTTATTGCAGAAAATAACTAAAAAATGACAAAATTGTCGCCTTCTGAGCATAGTCGACGCCGGCCATGACCGATCGAGCCAGCACCGGCCCCGATCTAGAAAACAAGGGAATTTTGGATAAAAAAAACAGAGCACATCGGGCCAACCAGAGCACGGCCGGTGCCGGCCATGACCCTCCAAGCCAACGCTGGCTGCAATCTGTGCAACGTCGGCGAGCTTTCCAAATTTTGCGCTGATTTGGTAATTTCCAAGAGTTTTAGTATTTTTCAATCTCTACTTGGCCTAAAACTCTAACGGGGCGAATTTTAGTATCTTGGAAGCCTATTTAAATAGGAAAAAAAATACAAGACAAGGGTATGAATTCAAGGATCAAATCTGCAAATCGGTCATTAAAGGAAGAATTCATCTAATCAATGAGCATTGTTCAAGAGAGTATTCAAATGAGAAGAATGGGGCTTATCTATGAGTTCTTTCTTTTACCTTTACTTTCTTTTTCTAGAATAATGATGTAATTAATGTTTTCATTGTAATTTGATAATATTTTGGGATTTATAATGTTTGTATTAATTTAGCTATTTGATAATTTTTCTTTCAATCTTGGGGTTTGATTACTTGTGATTATGGAAGAATTGATGAAGTTGGATTTAGTTCTAATTGACTTGGGAAAAAACATTAGGAGTTAATTTAATTTTAGATTTCATATTTGTTATTTCTTAACGGACTTGGGAAACGAAGTTAAGACCAAAGAACTTGAGTAATGAAAGATTAGTTAATTGCACCTAAAGTATAGAGTTGTTGACTAATTTTATGTTTATGAGGAATTATGTTTAATGCATCTTTTGGTTATGTTAGTTTGATTGGAAAATCTGCTAATTTAATCAAGAGATAGTGATTATATGGATTGGGAAAGAGTGGAGTCTACATAAGTGAATTCATGACTTGGAAAACAATTAAACATTACTTTACATTCCCTCATGATGCCAAGATGATGATTAATTAAGATAGTTACTAAATGGTTCATTATCATATTTTCTAGAATAGTTGTCTAAATTGCATATTCCTCCATCCTTGAATTGTACATATTTCTATATTTTTCTCTTCATTATGTTATCACTTTATTTGGTTGGTTAAATAATGAATGAAAAGTGACTAGTGTGTACTCGTTCCTTTAAGGATCGATACTCGTTAATTCCCTATGATATGCTTGGGATGAGTATACTTGCTCGTATGTGTATTTTAGGATTAACGTTTTAATTAAAACTTGACAAAAGGGATGGATTTGAATTTGATAATTTTTATACACCCAAAATTTATGCATCAAGTTATTGGTGCCGTTGTCGGGGAACAATATCATGAAAGTTTGGATTTTGTTGATTTAATCATATTTATATGTTTATATGTGAATATGTGTATATGTTCCTTGTATGAATAGGTGCCATTTTTTTTTTCTTGTATATTTGTAATTTAATTTTCCTACATGTTGTAATTTTTCTAACTTAATTTGTGAACATGTACCTTAACTAACTAACTTAGTTTAATATTATAGTGTGTATATATGATACTAACAAGTTACTTTACACAGGTAAGATGGCCAATTGGAACATGAGACAATATCCTAATATGTCTCAAGAGATGACATTTTGACCATCCAATTCCACTGCCTTAGAAGGGGTACTAGGAAAGTTTGCCACCAATGTCACTAAGCGCTTCCACGAGATAGATGAGACATTATTAGTAAAATTTGAGGAAATAATTAGAAACATGGAAAGGCAAATTTGGTTTTTAATGGATCTAGTGATAAAATGATGTGTCCAGACTTGGGTGTAAAAATCATATAAAAACTAAACACATTCCCAATCAAGTTTAAATTAAAACGTTCAACCCAAATCACACATATGAGCAAGCGTACTTATCATTAACTGAGCGTAGGGTTCAAACGAGTGTCGATCCTCAAGGAACAAGTAGACATTAATTACCTTTCTTTCACTGTTTAACGGACTTGTAGAAAAATAAATATAAAAATAAAAATAAATAATAAATAAAAATAAAAATAAAAATATATACATGTAAAGGATGTAGAATTATGCAATTCAAACCATTGTATAGACAACCATGATCTTAAAGAACCCAACCATTATCATAACTAGTCATTCTTTTGATATCATAAAGGATTAAAATAGACTCACTTCTTTCCCAATCCATGAACCCCTATCTTCTAGGTAACTTGGCATCATATACTCTGTCTCAACTAGTCTTACCCAAAAGATGAATTAACCACAATCCTTAATTCAAGTTCCATTCTCAAGCAAATTTAAAACATGAAATTAACCAATGAATCCATACTCTGGCAAAAATCAATTAACCTTTAATTACTTTGTCCTTAGCAATTAACCCTATTTTCAGGCAAGTTAAAAGACAAGAAATGTGAAATCAATAAAGTGACACCATCAACCCTATTCTCAAGCAAGTTAATGGAAAACGATCAATTAATCTCTCAATCAACCCAAGTAATTAAATACCAAGAGTAACAATGAATTAATCAACCTCTAAAAATCATGAATATCTAAAACAATGCCAAATTACAATAAAACAATTAACACATCATTGTTCAAGAAAAAGAGAACAAAGTAAAAGAAAGCACTCATAGATAAGCCTCCTCATTTGAAGACCTTCTTGTACAATCCTCCTTGAATTGAAGAATTCCTCCTTTGATTGAGTGATTTTCCATGATGATCAATGAATTCTCCTCTTTTCCCTTGTGTTTTTCATCTATTTATAGGCTTAGAAAGTGCCTAAACTCGTAGGTATAGTGTTCTTGGCTGAGTAGAAGTTGGAAGATACTAAAACTCCACCGATTATCAAAAACTGCGTAGAAAAAATTAAGCACCGCCTTAACTTTAGGGCACAGCCGGCGCCTTGGCTCTCGAAGCCGGCGCCGGTTGTGTTCTATTTCTCTACTTGTTCGTCGATTTTTCTCCGAATTTCACATGATGAAGACCAGAATGCAGCCGGTGCCACCTTGACTCTTGGAGCTAGCACCGGTTTAACTCTGTTTTGCTCTGTTTCACCAATTTTTTTGTCGCTTTGAAGTTCGCGTTAATAGTGCATGGCCGGCGCCGGTTCTAGGGCCCTAGCCGGTGCCGCCTCTAATATGTTTTGCGATGTTTTTGTTTCGTTTTACCTAAAAATTTGCAATAATGAACAAAATACCTTTCCAAGGGTAAAATCTCAAATATGAAGGAATATAACTAGTTATTGAACAAAATGTATCACAAAAGAGCCTCAAATAACTAGAAAAAATATGACTAATTTAGCCCCTATCATATTTCTCCACACTTAGCTCTTTACTTGTCCTCAAGCAAAGTATCAAGAACAAGTAGGAAAACATAAGGTTTAACTCACTCAATCAATTTCAGAACAATATCTTTAACGCTTCCTTTATTCAATAACATAGAACACATGCTTACTATATCTTTCACAACCAATGCAAGACTTGTGTTAGTGATAAATGAATTAGTAGAACCATCTCAATACTTCACTATATCCTTAAACCATTGGAAAGAATTTAGTTAAAAAAGAATATGCATTCCATATGCTTACTTTTCATACACTCTCTCCACTAATTCGAGACAGATCATGATTCTACTTAGATCAAGTAGGACTTTTAAGTTGGTAATGTAGCTTATCAAACGAAGGATGTAGGGGAATCAAATAGCAAAGAAACTGAGAGTTAGCAAGAAAAGGATAAACAAAATGAATCAATAATTTCTAACTCTTCTTGCTCTCCTATTCCAAAAATCAATCAAACCATAACCTTATTCAGCAATTCCTATGCACTTCAAGCAAATCCTGCATTTTTTCTCTTTTTTCTCAACTCTTCTTTATTTTTTCCCACAAGATCACTCAATTTTCCAGCAATGGTGTTAATTACTTTGTATGAACTTAACTTTTACATTTCAATCACCATTCCTTTTTGTGATCTTTTCTTTTCTTCTTCTTTCACTTGTCTTTTCCTTCACTGCTGCTGTTTTTGTTTTCTTTTTCTTTCTCTTTCTTTTTTTTCTTTCTAGCAGCTTTTTGTTTTGTTTCTTTTTTCAATTCTTCTCTTTTCCTTTTCTCTCTTTTTCAACTTCTTTCTTTCATTCTTACTACTGCTTTTCTTTTCCCAGCTCAACTCATTATTGATCCATGACTGAAAGACACAAGTCATGATCTTTATCCCAACATTCTTTCTCAACATTCTCATACATATACTTTCAACCATCAAGAGCATAAAACTTTGGAAAATTATTCAAACTCTCAGCACAAGCAATGGACAAAATATTGTGATAGGTTTTAGTGAAAGAAATCACCAATTTAGACTAAAAATAGGTACTAAGGATGTTATGAAAATAGGTAGGCTCGAAAAGCTCAAACTATCCAAAGAAGGCCTATTATCGTCATCCCTAAGTTAAATCATGATTGTCTTTCTTATTTCACCTCGAGAGGTATTCAAGTAAGTTCTAGAATGCTCCATGAATTTTAGTAAAAAAACAAGATTAAGAACAATGCAAATCATTTGATCAAAAACTACTTTGTCCAAATGCGTACAAAAAGTCATGCATAAGACATAAATGATCTAGAATATATGCTCTATAATCCATCATAATGACATACATTAAAAATATAACTTGAAATCTCCAAGAAAGTCAGAAAAAATTTTGCTGAAAATGTGCTCCCAAGAAGGCTAAAGTATATGCATAGAAGAATTGTCAATCAAATCACTCCCCTACACTTAAACTGGACATTGTCCTTAATGGCCAAATAAATACAACAAGGAATAAACAGTGCCACGGGACCAAAAATATAAAGGAGAATAGATAAGAAAGACAATAGTTCCATATATTGCGCTCACAATAAAATTGATAAAAACTTAGACAAAGTATATCACCAAACCACTCCCCCATACTTAAATTGGACAATATCCTCATTGGCAAAAATTAAACACAAAAAAACATCTCCAAAGGGACTAAAAATAATAATGGGTTAGAAAGTTTAAGTAATACATCCCAAGTGCAATAATACTCTAATAGATATCCAAACTTAAGGTAAAGAGAAGAGCTTGTCCATGAGGACTTTATGCCTATACAACAAAACACAAATAAAAGCACAAGAAAAAATAATAATAATAATAATAATAATAATAACCTACCTTAAGAAAAGAAAACAAACTATAGAAAAAGACTCAAATAAAAAATATAAAACAAAAACTTTTCACACTCATCATGCTTCCTCATCAAATCTATTGGAAAAGAGATTAAGGCTCCAAGTAGGCATAATAAATGTAGAAAGAATGGAAGAGTTTGAAAAATGGAAGGTTCATGAAAACAATTTGTCTTAGCAAGGCAAAACACATAGATCTCATTCTCTAACATTCCTTTAGACACATAAATATCTTTTTCAACATATGAGTGCACGGGTATATAACGAATGCATCAACTTTGAAATCACCAATTAACCCTTCAAAAGAAGCTTTTTACAAGTAAAATTCCCCTTTAAACTTAGTATTTGAATTCTTAAAGATGGGATTGGGAAATCCATGCTTTTCAATGCTTCTACAAATACAAAGTTACCTCCCTGAAATTGGAGTGAAGAGTTGAATTCGTCAACATCCTCAAAGGGTTTCTTAGAATGAATGATAAATCCAACTTTGTGAGATATGTTAAACTCCATACATCACATCGGGACCATTGTTCTCCAAGTGAGAGGAACCTAAGAAATTATATTACAAAGAAATATTAGAATTATGAGCACCTAGTGTGAAACCCCAGTCAAAACCAACCTTAGAGTAAGGGGGTTGGGGTGCATATCATATTTTATTTGCATGTTTAAATATATTTTTATATGATTTTATGTGCATTGAATTTGAGTTTTATAGTCTAGAGGGTTTGATTATGACTATTGAGCGAGAAGGGCAAAATGGTAATTTTTGCTTGAGGTGGAAAAGGGGAGATAGCTTGAGGATTGAATAGGAAAATATTTTTAGAGGGAAAATAAAAACAAGAGTTGTTGTGGTTTAGTGGTTAGAACCTTAGAATTAATTCTTGAGGTCTTGGGTTCAAATTCCATCATAGGAACTTTAGCTTGGTTAAATTTTATTTTTGCTTGGGGAGTAATATTTTCGGCCTTATGAGCTTGGAGTAGGGTAGAAATGTTGTCCTAAGAGAGATACGATAGGAGTATCCTCATCCTACTCTTTTGCCTACACAAAATTCCTAAGGGGAATCCATTTCCTTTTGATCCTTAATTTTTCCTATTTCTCAATTCATTAGCTTGTTCAAATTGTTCAAGCCAATTTTATTCTAGAAAAATTCCAGCAATGTGCTGTGGCTTTGTAGGTTCAAAATGTCTTAGTAAGAGACATCTTATGGACCGAAACCATGGAAGAGGGGAAAGGATTTCAAGTGAATTAAATTCCTTAGTGAACTTTCTAAAAACTTTACTCTAGCTAAGTTCATCTTCCTTCATGCATGGAACTGAAATTTTTCCCAGCTTTGTATGCCTTCAAGGTGTCGAAATTCTTAGCCCTTATTCCCTCCGAAATGCTGCCAGAAAATGGCCTTTTTGATCAGCTTAGAACTTGGGTTTTTCTGGCCATTTTCGAACTACACAAAAGCTGTGCAAAACCAAGAAAATTCCTGGGCAAATTCACAGCTTAGGAGGTCCAAAACCAAGCTGTATTCTTCCAGTTTTTGTTCAGCATCTTAGCCACATTTTTCCTCCAGGAAGAAGGCTGGAAACCATCCTTGAAAATCCCATTCAAACTCCCTGCAAATCGACTGGAAAAGGGCAGCTAAAAACTGCCCAGAAAATTTCAGCAAGCAGCGAAATTCTGTGCAGAATTTTTCCGGCCCTGGTTCCTAATTCATCCCTAGCCGAAACTCCATCATTCTTCTGCACAAATCACCCTTAAACCTTTAGTAACTGAACTCCATTATCCTCCTCAAGCTTCTACACGAAAATCTAGTCAGAGCTGCCTAAATGATTTCCAAAAAAAATCTGCAAACTTGATCTGATTTGGATACCAAAATTCCAGCCACCATGATTTAACAACATTCCATAAAAATATATCTCAAACAACCAGACCTTCCCTTCACCATTACACTCAGTATTTTCAGCCACCTTCAGCCCCCCTCAACCACCATTCATCTAGCCGAAACACTGCCAGCAATTCGGCCATGGCAGACTTCCAAAAGCTCTCCCATGATCAAAAGTATTCCTAAATATTTAGTTTCCAAATTTGCTTCCCGAAAATATTCTTCAAGGATTTCATTAACTAGCCTTTCCTTTTCCCTTCCAAACCAAAAAATCAACTACCAAAACCCTTCAAGCAACCGGCCAACCCTAATCCTTATAGAATTTCGCCAGCTCCAATCCCAAAAGTTCTCTACTCTCTTCAACATCAAGAACACACAACACACCAAGAACACCTACTCTTTCCTTTCACCCAATACTCTCCCATATCATTTTAAACTCCTTCTAAAATTTCCAAATTGAAACTACTCACTGCCATGAGTCAATCAATACCATTCTTAACATCAAACTCCTAAATCCAACTTGCTATTTTGGATAAAAAGCCAGAAATTTTGTGAAGGCTCAAGAAAACCTTCAAGGAAGGTTTGTTCTAACAAATTCATCTTCTCCAATCCTGATCTCTAATGAATATAAATACAAATCAATATACTAATGGTCTCTCTCTCTCTCTCTCTCTCTCTCTCTCTCTCTCTCTCTCTCTCTCTCTCTCTCTCTCTTGGCCAGATGACTCCTTCTCCTATGGCCATGCTTTCTCTACCTTCCTTGGACGGATTTAGGCATCTAGGGGTTGTCAACCATTCGAAACTCCTTCAAGATATTCAGCAAGAAAGTAAGCCTTTTTAACCCTTCTTTTAAATTCTAGATTCATGTCTCTAGGATGATGTTGATAGAAGATGCATTATGGATAGGATTTAAGTATATATTATTGAGGTTGAAGCATGAATGTATGTATGAATATGAAGGAGATGGGATTTATGTATGGATGGATTATCTTGGTTGATTGTATGATGATTTGAGGTTTAATGCATGTCTCCATGTCATAGGTAGTATTTGTGATGAAGTATGCTAGAGATTATGTCACCTTTGGTGAATAAGATTTATATTCATGTTGAATTATTGAAGCCATGATCATATTTATGCTAGTAGGGGTTAGATCATGTCTTGGTAAATTTAGATCTATGCTTATATGCATGATTTGGATGATTTGATGAATTGAAGGATTGTGTATGTCATGATTGTGGTTAGCCATAGAAGTATGATCATGATCTAGTTGTCTTTAAGCTAATTTTTATTTCATGAATAAAATATTTCATAATATGATTTTGCTAGTAATTTCGAAAAAACCCTAGGAGGGGTAAATTTGGATTATTATATATAATAAGGATATTTTAGTCAAATAAATAATAGCTTTTGCTAGAAAAATAGAATATATATATATATATATTATAAAATAATGAAATCAACTAAAGCCTTTTATGAAAATAATCATAATTAGTAAAATATTTATTACTAAAAATTAAATTATCATCTTTTAATCAAACCCATTAAAAATTTATTTATTATTTTTTTGATAATTTATTCTGTGTAATGTTTTGGGGAAATGAGAGTGGATAAATTTTATTATGGATTTGTTGTTGGTATTCTTGGATTTATTCTTGGATTTATTTTTGGGATGTAATAAATTTTTAAGTTCAAGTATCATTTTTATTCCACTATTGTATTTGTATGACCTAGTTATAAAGACCTCTTGTCCTTTAGACGGGACGACATCCCCAGCTTTGGCAGGCCTAGGTAGAGGGGTGTTACAAGTGGTATCAGAGACTAGGTTTAGGCAATTAATTATAGTATATGTGTTATTTATTTAAGTTTAAATCTTTATCTAACCTATCTTGTTGATGCTGTAGGATGGTTAGGATGCTTAGGACCGTGAGGAAAGGGCAGCAGTGGCACCCGCCTATCCCTATATACCCGGAGGACCTTCCAGTTCCCCAGCGTGTCCCTCAGCCAGTTATCCCTATGGAGGATAACAGTGATGATGAGGTTAACCCTATGGACGATAGCAGTGAGGACGAGGTCCAGATCATTGAGCCAACCCCAATTCTGGTGATAGACATAAGTTCTGACAGTAAGGATGAGGTGATGATAATGGAGCCTGGACCCCACCCTCCTAATCCCGAGGTGGACTTAGTAGCAAATAGTGATGACCCGGGGGAGATAGACTATGAGTCTCCACCCAGGCCTTCTTTCCTTCATTCTTTCAGCCAAGTTGAGCCCGGGGAGAGTTCTAGGCGCCTTGGGAAGGAGCCAATGGAGGGATTTGCTAGCAGGGATGGGGTGGATTTTTCTATGAACTCTGGGGGATGGTTGTATGAGGCCGATGATGAGTATTCTGATGAGGACTAGGAGTTACTTTCATTTGGATGTTTATTTGTTTATTGTTTTCAAGAACTTTTATGTCAAGGATTTTAATTCTACTTTCTATCAAAATTTTGAATCTATGCAAGTCCATCTTTGAAAGAGAATTTGTTCCTTAGCCAAAAGTTACATCCAATTTCTATTTACATCTATTTGACTGTGAATGCATGTGCAACTAAAATAATTTGAACCTTAAATGCATGCACTTAACATTTGGGGTGTGGTTTAGAATAGCACCCAAGCGTCGTGCAACTTCAGCAGGTGGAAGAGTTCCGGAAGTCGATCAAGTGGCGCCGAAAGTAGAAACAGCCCAGATGCAAGCACCCAACTGGGGTGAAGGGAATAGTCTGAATATGGGATCGGGGTCTGAAGTTCTAGTTGATATGACCATGGGCCAGGCATTCAGTAAAATGGCCGAGATTTTGCAGTCGATGACCGAGCGTCGGAACCCAAAGGGTGAAGATGAGGCCTTAGAGCGGTTCTTGAAGTTTCAACCACCCGCCTTTATAGGCGAAGCGGAACAAGAGTGGATGGAGTATATGGGTTGAGCAAATGGAGTATATATTCGCAACGCTCCAGTACACCGAAGAGTGGATGGTTAAGTTTGTAGCTTTTCGATTGAGAGGACCTGCTCGGGCATGGTGGTAGCGGGTCCAAGACGACTGGGAGATGGACGAGTAGGAATGGACGTGGTCCAACTTCGTTGAAGCCTTCAGGGCGGAATACATCCCACAGTAGATTGTAGAGAAACGAGAAGACGAATTCCAGAATCTGAGGCAGGGAAGCATGTCGGTAGCCCAATACGCGGCCTGATTCACTCAGTTGTCCAAATACTGCAAGCGATTGGTGGACACCGAGCAGAATAGGATGAGGCCGTTCCTCAAGGGGCCGAGACCGGAGCTAAGGAGAGCATTGGCACTTGCTCCACCGACAACTTATTCGGGGGCTGTAGACGCAGCTACTCGAATGGAAAATGAGGATCGCAGCAGGATGACGGCAAAACCCTTCCAACCACCAAGGCAGCCGCAGGGACACTAGCCGAGACCGCAACCCCACAAACGCCCCGCCAATCACCAATGGTAGGACCGGGGAAAGCAAGCCCGGATGGCACCGGGTGGACTTGCCCCGAATCTCCCATCATGTAGGCAGTGTGGAAGGAAATGCCACACCGAAACGAATTGTTGGTCTAAGGGTGGTGAAAAGAAATGCTACCATTGTGGCGACTCGAACCACCTGAGGAACACCTGCCCCAAATTGCACCGAGTCAGGCAAGGAAACTCGGCTCAGAACCCGGGGCCCAACCGAGCCAATCCCACAAGTGCAGCTGGGAGTGGAGCACCAAAATCGCAAGTTAAGGCCAAGGTATTCACTCTCAATAGAGAGGAAGTTGGGGCTGATGCAACGGTGGTAGACGGTACGTTCACTATTCAAGGATGTTTCGTTAATGCTTTGATTGATCCTAGCTCTACTCATTCCTATATAAGCAAGTTGTGTGCATGTCATTTGGGTTGGGATGGAGTGGAGTTACCTTACGCTTTAGTGGTGAGCACACCTCTGGGGAAAATGGTGCAAGTGGATCGGTATGTAAAAGAATGTAAAGTTAATGTGGGGAGAGAAAGTCTGGAGGGAGATTTGATAGTGTTAGACATTGAGGATTATGACTTAATTTTGGGGATGGATTAGTTAGCCAAGCATGGGGCTAGGGTAGACTGTAAAAATAAGACAGTCCAGTTTGTCAGACCGAGTTGTGATGTATTGGAATTTAATGGAAAAAGGGTGAAAGAACCCAAGTATTTGATTACGGGGACTAAGGCCCAAAAATTATTGAAGCAAGGGTGTCAAGGGTACCTGGCTTACGTGATAAACAAGCCGAAGGACCAGTGCACTTTGGAGTACACAGAAGTAGTGAAGGATTTTCCCGATGTATTTTCGGCGGAGCTTGATTCTTTACCTCCTAGCCGAGAAGTGGAATTCACGATGGACTTAGTTCTGAGAGCGGAACCAATATTGTGAACTCCGTACCTGATGGCACCGGCAGAGTTGAAAGAGTTGAAGGAGTAGCTGGAGGAGTTAGTGAGTCAAGGCTACATCAGACCTAGCACGTCGCCCTGGGAGGTGCTTATGCTATTTGTGAAGAAAAATGACGGCACTCTGAGGCTATGCATTGACTATCGGGGATTGAGCAATTTGACGGTCAAGAACAAGTATCCCCTACTGTTGATTAACGAGCTATTCGACTAGTTGCAAGGATCTAGTTGCAACTCCAAGTTGGATCTAAGGCAAGGATACTACCAAGTATGGATAAGAGAGGAAGATATCCCCAAGACGGCCTTCAACACCATATATGTTCATTACGAGTTCGTGGTGATGCCGTTCGGGGTAACTAATGCCCCAGCAGTATTCATGGACCTGATACACCAAGTGTTCCAACCCTATCTAGATAAGTTTGTGGCGGTCTTCATCGATGACATTTTGATCTACTCCAAGAGTCCGGAGAAGCATGTTGTGCATCTGAAGCTCGTACTGGAGAAGCTCCGGGAGCACAAGCTGTACGCCAAGTTAAGCAAGTGCGAATTCTGGTAGGACAGTATGGCATTTCTTGGCCATGTGGTGACCAAGGAGGGAATTAAGGTAGACCCGACAAAGGTTGAAGCAGTATCCGACTGGAAGCGGCCAGAGAGTATCACCAAGATCCGGAGTTTCTTGGGACGGGCTGGTTACTATCGAAGGTTTATCAAGGGATTTTCGACACTCACATCGCCAATGACCCGATTATTGGGAAAGGATGTTCCATTTGTGTGAAATGAGAAGTGCGAGAAAAGTTTTCAGGAACTGAAGCGCAGACTGATGACAACACCGGTATTGAGTCTACCGGAGGAAGGGAAACCCTACATGCTATATACCGATGCTTCGAAAAAAGGACTGGGAGCAGTGTTGATACAGGATCGGAAGGTGATTGCTTACGCTTCTCGGAAGATAAGACCTCATGAAGTCAACTACCCCACTTATGATCTGAAACTGGCAGCTATAGTGTTTGCCCTAAAGAAATGGTGACACTACCTGTATGGAGCCGAATATGAGGTGTTCACTGACCATAAGAGTCTGAAGTATATCTTCACTTAAAAGGATCTGAATTTAAGGTAGCGAAGGTGGATGGAATTCCTAGAAGAATACCGTTGTCCGATCAACTACCATCCCGGGAAGGCCAACGTTGTGGCGGACGCCCTAAGCAAAAAGGTTGGGATGGCCAGATTAAGGGTGCAGGAAATGCAAGCAGTTCAAGATGTGTTGGACAGAAGGGTGGAAGTGCAAGGTAAAGGAATTGTCATTAGCAATTTGAAGTTGGTGCCGGATCTGAAGAAGGAAATCGTAGGAGCTCAGCAAAGTAACGTCGAGTTTCAACTTTTCAAGGACAAAGAGCGTAGGCGGCCGGGCAGTGAATTCCGTCTAGATGAAGTGGGAGTTCTCCATTTCAGAGATCGGTTGTGTATACCCAGGGAGCAGCAGTTAAAGGATAGAATTTTGAAGAAGGCGCACAAGTGCAAGTACGCCATTCATCCGGGGGAAGTCAAGATGTATCAGGATTTGAAGAGAGCCTATTGGTGGCCCGGACTAAAGCGAGATGTGGTCAAGTATGTCTCGACCTGTCTTACCTGCCAAAAGGTCAAAGCAGAACATAAGAAGGCAGCGGGATTATTGCAGCCATTGCCAGTACCGGAATAGAAGTGGGAGGAGGTGACTATGGATTTTGTCACCGGGCTTCCGATGTCAATGACTTAAAAGGACGCCATATGGGTGGTGGTGGATCAACTGACCAAGTCGGCTCATTTCATACCAGTGAATGTGAGAGACTCGATGGAGAAACTGGCTCAGACTTATGTTTGAGATATCGTCCGACTGCATGGTGTGCCTTCAAGCATAGTGTCAGATCGAGACCCGAGGTTTATATCTCGATTCTGAGGAAAGTTTTAGGAAGCAATGGGGTCGAGTCTAAAATTTAGTACGATGGCACATCCGCAGACCGATGGGCAGTCAGAAAGAGTTATTCAAATATTGGAAGATATGCTGAGCGCCTATGTTTTGGATTTCGAGGATAAGTGGATAGAGTGTGTATCGTATGCAGAATTATCATATAACAACAACTACCAAGCCTCGATTGGGATGGCACTGTATGAGGCTTTGTATGGGCGCAAGTGTCAAGTACCATTATATTAGAGTTGGTCCAAAGACGGTCATATGAGCAAAACCGGAGAAGTATGTGTTCAAGAGATGCTGGATAAAGTGAAATTGATTAGGGAAAGGTTAAAGGCAGCACAGAGTCGGCAAAAGAGCTATATGGACAACCGGCGAAGAGAATTAGAATTTCAAGTCGGGGACAGTGTATTTTTGAAATTGATGCCGAATAGGGGAATTTTGAAGCATCCGAAGGGCAGAAAGTTGAATTCGAGATATTTGGGGTTGTTTCTGATTAAGGAAAGGATCGGACTGGTAGCTTACCGACTGGATCTGCCAGAAGGGTTAACGGAAATCCATGATGTGTTTTATGTGTCACAATTGAAGAAGTATAATGCGAATCCCAGTCATGTATTAAATGATGAACCGTTAGTATTACAGCCAGACCTGAGCTATGTGGAGAAGCTTGTGTAGATATTGGACCGCAGTGTCAAGACTCTCCAGAACAAACAGATACCGATGGTCAAGATTCAGTGGGAGCACCATGGCACGTAGGATGCCACATGGGAGTCGGAAGAATGGGTAAGGAGAAGTACACTGATTTGAAATAGAGGTATGCTTGAATTTCGTGATGAAATTCTTCTAAAAAGGGGAGGATGTGAAACCCCAGTCAAAACCAACCTTAGAGTAAGGGGGTTGGGGTGCATATCATATTTCATTTGCATGTTTAAATATATTTTTATATGATTTTATGTGCATTGAATTTGAGTTTCATAGTCTAGAGGGCTTGATTATGACTATTGAGTGAGAAGGGCAAAATGGTAATTTTTGCTTGAGGTGGAAAAAGGGAGATAGCTTGAGGATTGAATAGGAAAATATTTTTAGAGGGAAAATAAGAATAAGAGTTGTTGTGGTTTAGTGGTTAGAACCTTAGAATTAATTCTTGAGGTCTTGGGTTCAAATTCCATCATAGGAGCTTTAACTTGGTTAAATTTTATTTTTGCTTGGGGAGTAATATTTTCGGCCTTATGAGCTTGGAGTAGGGTAGAAATGTTGTCCTAAGAGAGACATGATAGGAGTATCCTCATCCTACTCTTTTGCCTACACAAAATTCCTAAGAGGAATCCATTTCCTCTTGATCCTTAATTTTTCCTATTTCTCAATTCATTAGCTTGTTCAAATTGTTCAAGCCAATTTTATTCTAGAAAAATTCCAGCAATGTGCTGTGGCTTTGTAGGTTCAAAATATCTTAGTAAGAGACATCTTATGGACCGAAACCATGGAAGAGGGGGAAAGGATTTCAAGTGAATTAAATTCCTTAGTGAACTTTCTAAAAACTTTACTCTAGCTAAGTTCATCTTCCTTCACGCATGGAACTGAAATTTTTCCCAACTTTGTGTGACTTCAAGGTGTCGAAATTCTTAGCCCTTATTCCCTCCGAAATGCTGCCAGAAAATGGCCTTTTTGATCAGCTTAGAACTTGGGTTTTTCTGGCCATTTTCGAACTGCACAAAAGCTGTGCAAAACCAAGAAAATTCCTGGGCAAATTCACTGCTTAGGAGGTCCAAAACCAAGCTGTATTCTTCCAATTTTTGTTCAGCATCTTAGCCACGTTTTTCCTCCATGAAGAAGGTTGGAAACCAGCCTTGAAATTCCCATTCAAACTCCCTGCAAATCGACTGGAAAAGGGCAGCCGAAAACTGCCCAGAAAATTCCAGCAAGCAGTGAAATTCTGTGCAGAAATTTTCCAGCCCTGGTTCCTAATTCAGCCCTAGCCGAAACTCCATCCTTCTTCTGCACAAATCACCCTTAAACCTTTAGTAATTGAACTCCATTATCCTCCTCAAGCTTCTACACGAAAATCTAGTTAGAGCTGCCTAAATGATTTCCAAAAAAAATCTGCAAACTTGATCTGATTTGGATACCAAAATTCCAGCCACCATGATTTAACAACATTCCATAAAATATATCTCAAACAACCAGACCTTCCCTTCACCATTACAATCAGTATTTTTGGCCACCTTTAGCCCTTCTCAACCACCATTCATCTAGCCGAAACACTGCCAGCAATTCGGCCATGGCAGACTTCCAAAAGCTCTCCCATGATCAAAAGTATTCCTAAATATTTAGTTTCCAAATTTGCTTCCCAAAAATATTCTTTAAGGATTTCATCAACTAGCCTTTTCTTTTCCCTTCCAAACTAGAAAATCAGCTACCAAAACCCTTCAAGCAGTTGGCCAACCCTAATCCTTATAGAATTTTGGCAGATCCAATCCCAAAAGTTCTCTACTCTCTTCAACATCAAGAACACACAACACGCCAAGAACACCTACTCTGTCCTTTCACCCAATACTCTTCCAAATCACTCCAAACTCCTTCTAAAATTTCTAGATTGAACCTACTCAGTGCCATAAGTCCATCAATACCTTCTTAACATCAAACTCCTAAATCCAACTTGCTATTTTGGATCAAAAACAAAAAATTTTGTGAAGGCTTAAGAACACCTTCAAGGTAGGTTTGTTCTAACAACTTCATCTTCTCCAATTTTGATCTCTAATGAATATAAATGTGAATCAACATACTAATGCTCTCTCTCTCTCTCTCTCTCATGGCCAAATCTCTCTCCTCTTAGCCGGATGACTCCTCCAATGGCCATGCTTTCTCCACCTTCCTTGGATGGATTTAGGCCTCTAGGGGGTTGTCAACCATTCGAAACTCCTTCAAGATACAGCAAGCAAGTAAGCCTTTTTAACCCTTCTTTTAAATTCTAGATTCATGTCTCTAGGATGATGTTGATAGAAGACGGATTGTGGATAGGATTTAAGTATATATTGTTGAGGTTGAAGCATGAATGTATGTATGAATATGAAGGAGATGGGATTTATGCATTGATGGATTATCTTGGTTGATTGTATGATGATTTGAGGTTTAATGCATGTCTCCAAGTCATAGGTAGTATTTGTGATGAGGTATGCTAGAGATTATGTCACCTTTGGTGAATAGGATTTATATTCATGTTGGATTATTGAAGCCATGATCATATTTATGCTAGTAGGGGTTAAATCATCTCTTGGTAAATTTAGATATATGCTTATATGCATGATTTGGATGATTTGATGAATTGAAGGATTGTGTATGTTCATGATTGTGGTTAGCCATAGAAGTATGATCTTGATCTAGTTATCCCTAAGCTAATTTTTATTTCATGAATTAAATATTTCATAATATGATTTTGCTAGTAATTTCAAAAAAACCCTAGGAGGGATAAATTTGGATTATTATATATAATAAGGATATTTTAGTCAAATAAATAATAGCTTTTGCTAGAAAAATAGAATATATATATATATATATATATATGTATGTGTGTGTGTGTGTGTGTGTGTGTGTGTGTGTGTGTGTATATATATATATATATATATATATATATAATATAATATAAAATAATGAAATCAACTAAAGCCTTTTATGGAAATAATCATAATTAGTAAAATATTTATTACTAAAAATTAAATTATTATCTTTTAATCATACCCATTAAAAATTTATTTATTATTTTTCAAGCAAGACTCATTAAAATTATTTTCAACTAATTTTAGTTATCAATTATTTTCTAACAACTAAATTATTAATAAATCATTATTTTACCTAATACCACCTAGGACTCTTCATCAAATAAACTCTAAATTTTTCTTAGCAAGATTTAAACCATCAACTTATTAGTGCTTGTTTCTCAAAACATTAATTATTTTAAATATCAAATTAGGCTTAGCTTATAAACCTATTTATTTAAAGTTTGGCCTTAATGCTTGGGATACTAGGATCATGGTGGTAATGAGTTGAGTTGTTTTAAATTGAGAAAGTGGATTTTGGCTTGAGTTTGATTATGGTTTGCATTTACCCATGTAGGGTTAGGTCAGCTGTTGGAGACCTTATATTGTGAGAAAGAATCAAGTAAGCTCTTGCATAAAACCAGATTGATGAAACATGTTTATTATGGCAAGCTAAATGTAGAGTGCATGGACACTCAATTTTGCAAGGGCAATTGTGGATTAACTTCTTACCTATTTCAGACAAACAATTTATTTGAAAATTAATAAGCAGATTTACTCAATCTCAAAACTCTTTTCAAAACTGATTTTGATAATGACTTTGGGAACCCTTAATTGCCATTTTCATGTGGAACAGTGTTTTGTTCAATTTATTCCAAGTGGGAAATGTCATTGAGTACTCAATAAGGGTGGACTACTAGGGCTAATCTTTGAGGGGTTAGGGTAAGTCTCTCAATAGGTGGCCACCTCTGAGGGGTGAGTCCTTCCTGGATAGGACGTCAGTCCAGTAGGTCGTGCCGGTCCGAGCTAGCAGTGTTCTCTTTCAGTCAAGTGACTGTGTTTTACCGGAATGGACACCCGTTTATTGTTTGGGTATAGAGAAGGAGAAGTATCTTGCCTAGTAGGCCGATCACCTACTTTTGTCAGTCTGCACAAAGTGTGGCATTCTGACTGGCAGTATGCACAAAGTGTGGCATGTTGACCATGCAGTTATAGGGCGCAACGTGTGGTAACCCATGATCATTTCTTTTAAGTGGTTGATTTTATTGATTATTTATGGTTGGAAAAGCCAAAACACCACTCTTGCTTTTAACTAATGTTTACTACTTGCCAGTGATCTCTTATAAAGAATTTTATACTTTGCATTCACGAACTGTTTTCTCCCGACACTTAAGCACACATGGACTTACGGAGATTTCTGTCTTACCACCATTTTTACCATGATTTCAGGTGGATCCTGCTGTGGGGATGAGTAACTAGATATTGCCTACTTTGGAAGATTTTCTGATAATTTATTTTGTGTAATGTTTTGGGAAGATGAGAGTGGATAAATTTTATTATGGATTTGTTGTTGGTATTCTTGAATTTATTTTTGGGATGTAATAAATTTTTAAATTCAAGTATCATTTTTATTCCGTTATTGTATTTGTATGACCTAGTTATAAAGACCCCTTGTCCTTTGGACGGGGAGACATCCCTGGCCCTGGCGGGCCTAGGTAGAAATGTGTTACACCTAGAGTAGAATTAAATACCTCTCTTGCCACATCATGTAATTGTCCCTCATAGCCTCTCTTTTTTTTTTCTTTTTTTTTCATGGTCAATTATACGGGCTAGCATGAACTCACGAGTCTCCTCAACAATCTTAGCTAATTGTTTCCTTTGATTGCCCAATCATTGTGAAGCTTCTTTATGCCACTGAACAGATGAATTTGTATTGGTAACAAAAGAATTCACTAATGTTTCTAATGAAATCTCACTAAAAACATCAATGTTAGCTTGTAATTTTGCCAATCTATCATCAAAACACTAATGTTTTTTTTTTTTGAAAAAGAAAATAAAAATGATGAACATGCAGCAATGATGAATAATGCAATTTAATTCATGAAGAAAGAAATAAAAATAAAACGAAACTAAATCTACTATATCGCCTTCAGGTTAATAGATCATGTACCAAGGCAAACACCTAACAAAGACAAGATGAAAGTTAGATAATAGAATTTATAATTCAAACAAAATTAGAAGAGCAAATTAGTCATTTAATCATCAGTCAATGTTTGTAAGTTAGGTTAGGTTACAAGAGTGTACAAGAATATATGAAATACAAAAGATAGCACCTTTTTGCAGAAAGAACAATCATACATAATTTACATATTTACATGGTTAAATCAATAAAATCCAAGCTTTCATGCTATTGTTCCTCGGCAACGACGCCAAAAACTTGATGTGTCCGGACTTGGGTGTAAAAATCATACAAAAACTAAGCACATTCCCAATCAAGTTTAAATTAAAACGTTCAACCCAAATCACACATATGAGCAAGCGTACTCATCATTAACCAAGCATAGGGTTCAAACGAGTGTCAATCCTCAAGGAATAAGTAAACATTAATCATCTTTCTTTCATTGTTTAACCGACTCGATAAAGTGAAAAAAAATAAATAAAAAGAAAAAGAAAATAAAATAAAAATAAAAATACATACATGTCAAGGATGTGGAATTATGTAATTCAAACCAATGTTTAGACAACCATGATCTTAAAGAACCCAACCATTATCATAACTAAGCATTGTTTTGGTATCATGAAGGAATAAAGTAGATTCACTTCTTTCCCAATCCATGAACCCCTATCTTCTAGGTAACTTGGCATCACATACTCTATCTCAACCAGTGTTACTCAAAAGATGCATTAACCACAATCCTTAATTCAGGTTCCATTCTCAAGTAAACTTAAAATATGAAATTAACCAATGAATCCATACTCTGGCAGACATCAATTAACCTTTAATTACTCTATCCTTAGCAATTAACCCCATTCTCAGGCAAGTTAAAAGACAAGAAATATGAAATCAATAAATTGACGCCATCAACCCTATTCTCAAGCAAGTTAATGAAAAATAATTAATTAATCTCGCAATCAACCCAAGTAATTAAATACGAAGAGTAATAATGAATTAATCAAAAGATCTAATACCTCTAAAAATCATGAATATCTAAAACAATGTCAAATTACAAAAAACAATTAACATCTCATTGTTCAAGAAAAAGAAAACAAAGTAAAAGAAAGCACTCATAGATAAGCCCCCTCCTTCTTCCTTTGAAGACCTTCTTGTACAATCC
Source organism: Voacanga thouarsii (assembly GCA_026120185.1). Lineage (NCBI taxonomy): Eukaryota > Viridiplantae > Streptophyta > Magnoliopsida > Gentianales > Apocynaceae > Voacanga > Voacanga thouarsii. Next base: position 3,079,384 of record JANUWF010003370.1, read on the forward strand.
TCCTTGAATTGAAGAATTCCTCCTTTGATTGAGTGATTTTCTATGACGATCAATGAATTCTCCTCTTTTCCCTTGTGGTTTTCATCTATTTATAGGCTTGGGAAGTGCCTAAACCTGTAGGTACTGTGTTCTTGGCCGAGTAGAAGTTGGAAGATACTAAAAATCCACAGATTATCAAAATTGCATAGAAAAAATCAAGCACCGGCCTTAACTTCAAGGCAAAGCCGGCACCACCTTGGCTCTCGGAGTCGACCGGTTGTGTTCTGTTTCTCTACTTATTCGCCGATTTTTCTCTGAATTTCACATGATGAAGACTAGAATGCAGCCGGCGCCGGTTTGACTCTGTTTTGCTCTGTTTCACCAATTTTTTTGTCGCTTCGAAGTTCACATCAACAGTGCATGGCCAACGCCGATTCTAGGGCCCTACCGGTGTCGCCTCTAATATGTTTGTTTTGCGATGTTTTTGTTTCATTTTACCCCAAAAATCTACAATGATGAATAAAATACCTTTCCAAGGGTAAAATCTCAAATATGAAGGAATATAACTAGTTATTGAACAAAATGTATCACAAAAAGAGCCTCAAATAATTAAGAAAAATATGACTAATTTAGCCCCTATCATAAAATCACCATTAGGGGTAGAAACAAAACATAATTTAGTTGTCATTATATTACAAAATGATAGGGAGCTACACGATCCTAGCACGGAGGTAGTACCATCTAAAGGAGATGGGCCGAAACCGACCCCTCTTGATGAACCTTTTGAAAAACAAACTAAAAAGTTAGATTTTCAATTACATGTACCTTACCCCACTCGAACAGGTACCTTATTCTGGAATATTTAATGCAACAAAAGAAGAAATTCCTCTCCGAGGTAAAACATTACTTTTGGGATTCATAATGTTTGTATTAATTTAGCTATTTGATCTAATTTCTATCATTCTTGGTGTTTAATTACTTGTGATTATGGAAGAATTGATGAAGTTTGATTTACTTTTAATTGACTTGGGAAACGACGTTAGGAGTTAATTTAATTTTATTAATTTCATATTTGTTATTTCTTAACAGACTTAGGAAATGAAGTTAAAACCAAAGAACCTAAGTAATAAAAAAAACTAGTTAATTTTGTCTAGAGTATAGGGTTGTTGACTAAATTCATGTTTATGAGGAATTACCTTTAATGCATCTTTTGGTTTTGTTGGTTTGATTGGAAAATCTACTAATGTAATCAAGAGATAGTGATTCCATGGATTGGGAAAGAAGTGGAGTCTATATAAGTGAATTCATGACTTGGAAAATGATTGAATTTTACTTTATATTCCTTCATGAGTCTAAGATGATGATTAACTGAGATAGTTGGTAAATGGCTCATTGTTATATTTTCTAGGATAGTTGTCTAAATTGCATATTCCTACATCCTTAAATTGTACATATTTCTTTATTTTTCTCTTCATTATTTATCAATTTATTTGATCGGTTAAACAATGAATAAAAAGTGACTAGTGCGTACTTGTTCCTTTGAGGATTGATATTCGTTAATTCCCTATGCTATGCTTGTAATGAGTATATTTGCTCGTATGTGTATTTTGGGATTAATGTTTTAACTAAAATTTGACTAAGGAATGAATTTGAATTTGATGACTTTTATACACCCAGAATTTACACATCAGACATATAAACCATTCATCAAAGTTGATGTACCGTAATAGATATCATTTAATGAAAAAGAACAACTTTTATTCTTTAAACGAAATCCAAGCAAATCTAAATAAGCAACTAAGATAATGTTATGAAGTAAAACAGGTACAAAATAACATTTTTTTAGTTCTAAAATTAAGCTGAAAAGCAAGTGTAGATGATAATCACTATAGCAAGTGTATTAAACTTTGCTCCATTTGTTGTACGAAGATTCACATCAACTTTCTCCAGCTTCTTATTGCTCTTTAGTCCCTATAAATTATTGCACAAATGAGATTCACATCCGGTATCCAATACTCATATCTCATTATTAAAGAAAGTACTGATCTCAATCATAAACATACTAGGGGTAGAAGTAGAAGTTCTTGCAAACTTCTCATTCTTCTTCTCTTTAACAGTCTCCAAGTAGCTTTTGCAGTTGTGCCTCCAATGGCCCATTTTTTCACAATAGTAAAATGGGCCTTTGGTAGCTGTCTCCTTCTTCTTTACACCACCTTTAGTTTTAGTTAGATTCCTCTTCCTCTTTTTATAAACATTTTTCTTCTTAGAAAAAAAAATCAACCAATATGACTGTATTATTTTCTTTCTTCATAGAAGACTTTACAGTCTTAAGAAAATTGATCAACTCAGATATAGTGATCTCATTCTTATTCATTTGGTAGTTTATCACAAATTATGAAAAACTAACTGGCAAAGATTGAAGAATTAAGTCTATGCTTAATTTGTGATCTATAATGAACCCAAATGATCTAAGATTCTCAATTAACCCTAGCATCTTAAGTCTATGAGTAGCCACTTAAATGCCTTCTACCATCTTAAAATAGAATAACTGCTTAGAGATCTTATATCTCTCCATCCTTGCTTGGTTATCAAAAAACTCTCTTAGATGGAAGATACAAGTATGAGCATCTATATGCTCATGCTATTTTTGAAGCTCAATGGTCATTAACACTAGTATGATACAAGATGTTGAGATACTATCCTCTTTATATTTCTTATGGACTTCATGCTCTTCAACAAGAGCATCATCAGCTAGTTGTGATGGAATTGGAGCATCTAATATGTGGAGCAACCTTTCTAATTTGAGAGCGATTCTCAAATTTCTTTACCAATCCAAGAAGTTTGATTCGGTGAGCTTATTCATTTCCAAAATTCTACGTAAGTTCAAATTTGTTGTCGTGATACAAATGACCAAGGTAAAAGATAAGAGACATTAGACTATGTATATGCACATCAAATGCATTTAATTAGGTCTTTAATTAAATGCGTATTTAGCCCACTATTTACTTCAAATCAATAGCCCTTAATACTAACTTGGGAAAGCCCATTCAAAACTTTCCTAGTGGTCCAATATCCAAATTCTTTAAGACTAAACAAACCACTCTTAAGTTCAATAGTAGGTATCCAATACCAATTATATCAAATTTAACTACCGAATCATTATTGATTAATATCTTTTAACCTTAAAACACTTACTGCTACCCTAACTTAGCCTCTAATATTCTTTAGGTATGACCAACTGAGATAAAGATATAAGTTAAAACTAACCCATTAATTCAGAATCATATTCCATAACTTGAACATGCTCGATGTCGAGTAAGCTTAGGTATGCCCAACAACCTAACTCGAAAAAGAACTCTCGTTCTTGCTATATTAATGAAATACTTTAGATTTAATACTGTTTAAGGGATTTAATTATTTAATTAGCAGTCTCATCATTTGCCATGTAAAATATCAACACTTTGACATAATTGTAATAGACTTAATTACATGGCTTGGTTATGGAATTTTCTAAATTAATTTCCTTGAGCTAAGTAGAAATTAATTTTGGTCAAACCTTTGTGTTCATGCATGTTTTTGAGAAGAAGATCTTACCATCTTCTTGCTTAGCCTGGTCGCCTTCGAAAAATAATTTCTAATCCTATCTAACCTGTATAATCTAATTATATAACTTCCTAATAAAGAAACTTCGAACTACATTCATGGGGATTTAGATGGGAAGAGAAATTACAAAAGAATTCTAGAGAAAGGCAGGACATGCAGCCCTATTTATTCAAAAGAAAGCAATAAAATGCATGACACAATTAAAATTAATCAAATTAATTTGGTCTAAGTCCATAACCAAGCCAACATGTCAATATGATGCTTAAAATAAAATAAGCGAAATAAAACATAGCATACAATTCCAAAAATAACTATTTTGAAAATAAAATCTAAAATTAGAATTTTAAAAAATATATTAATTTCTAAAATAAAATTTTAGAAATTAATAAAAGTTTCCAAAATCAAAATTTGAAAATTGCTATATAAATATATATATATATTTATATAATACAAATATTTATATAATACAAATTTCCAAATCAATATTTTGGAAAAAAAATAAAATAATTAGTTGCAAAATCAAATTTTGAAAAATTTTTGGGCCCAAAAAAATTTTCAAAAACTTTTGGGTCCTTAATAAAATAAGAAAAGAAAAGGAGTTTTTTTTTTTTTTTTGTTTAATAATGTGCAACCTCATGCAGCCTGCACTAGCCTTGCGTGGATTTGAGCACAAATCTCGCACGGGATTTCCCAAGCCCCGCGTCGGCTTGTGAGAATAAAAGCAGTTGCAATTGCTAACAAAAAGTCAACGACATGAATTGCAAAGCAATTTTCCTTATTTTGTTTTTTGTTTTTACTTTGATATTAAGCAATTTTCCTTATTTTGTTTTTTGTTTTTATTTGTTTTTTTTTGGGTTCCATTCGGCCTACAATAAGCCGTCCAAAAGGCATAACTTTTCTTTCGTATTCCGCATACAATTGCGGAGACAAAACCTAAGGAATCAAATTCCTTTTCTAGAGCAATTTTCTACTGAAACAATTAAACAGGAAATACTTTTTATAAAGAGTTCAAAATTCCCTTTTTATTTTTTCCTCTTTCGGACAAATTTTGAAACAATTTTCAAAACAAATTTTGGTTACATGATTTAGAAAATCATTATGTCTAAATATATTCATGATCAAATAATTTCCCATACACCAAATTTTGTTCCACCGAAAACACTTTTTTCAAACTTCAAAATAAATATAAAATAATTTCACTGACCCAAAATTAATTTTGAACAAATTTAGAATATTTCTGAAATAATTTCATAATACCAAATTTATTTTGAAACAATAAGAAACCTGTAAAACACATATGAGAAGGCTTTCATACCACTGTTAGATTTCAATCATGCAAATCAGTTTACACACAACGAAAAATTAAAACAAAATCTCCATCAGTGCAAATTAGGAGAGGGAAAGAATATTTTAATTACCTTGAAAACACAGCTTTTAAAATTTTCCATCAGTGCAAATCTCCTTCAAAAATCGATCCAATCGAGCCATTAAATTTTAAGGATAGGAATTTCTCTAATTTTGATCCACACGAAGAACGTAATCAAGAGCCACTAAATATATGCTAGTAGAATAATGTTTGGTGGCTATATGATTATTTTAATTAGTGAAGAAAAGAACTTCCTTTTTGAAAGGAAAAAAAGAAAAACTGTGTTTTCTTGTGAAATGGGAGAAAAAAAAAGCTATAGTGTGTTTTCCAAAAACCATCTATCTTTTCGGAGCCTAAAACATACATACATACATATATATATATATATATATATATATATATATATATATATACATATATATATATATACATATATATATATATATATCTATATATATATATATATTGGGAATCAAAATAATAACTGAGCTTTTCTTGTCCTTTCATTATGGGCTTGGGATTTCCAAATTGCTATTAAACGCACAAGGTCTTGCTAATTATAATTTGGCCCCAAGAATTATAACTACTTATAATTCGCCCCATAAAGTTATTTCTTCTCACAAATTAACCCAATGATATTATTAAATAATATTTTGAGTACCAATTCCTCTATTGTGTGTGTGACCTATTAGGTTTTCTAGTCGATTAGTAGCTAATATGAATTAATTCTATCACAATAGAATTAATAATCCTTTTAATAATTAGAATTAATTTATTAATTCTAATTAAAATTATATTTATTAATTATTTAATTAATAAATTCATATTTCACAGATTATGAGCTACATCTGGCAATACATCATAATCACCTAAAAGTCCAAAAAGTTAAGTGGCTTGACATAAACCTTTTAATAGCAAAATGTTAATGTAATAAACTCCTTTCACCTTATAATATTTCATTCGGTTTAAAGTATGGAATTAGTGCCAACTCCCTCTAAAATATTAATTAATTCTGGTTCGAATATTTTAGTACTTGGTGTCCGGAATTCATTACTCAACATGTGTATCAGTTGAAACTATTTCCAATACATAGTCGCCTTAGCCAACAATTTCTTGAGTAATGATTCCTACAAGTGGCCTTGAGATATTCGCTTCTATTATTAGGAGTGGTGAATCATTTCTTGACTCAACTACTTTCATTTACTTCACATTGTACCTAATATCTATCCTATATACGGCCCTCAATCTGACTCAAAAGATTAGAATCAAAGTACGGTTGGAAAATATGCCCTCTTAGACTAGGTTTCTAATGTAAATATCGAATGTTTTAATAGAAGAATTTATTTTCAGAAATTATTTGTAAATTTACATTTTATTTGTGCACAATTTCGTTTGGAAAAGACCCATTATGTTTAAGTAAGTAATCCATGTGAATGGTGGTCTTTCACAGTAAGGTATAGATCATGGGTTACTTAACACATAAACGTTTGTTCTTAATCGATTGATGAGAATTAGAATCTTATCATGTCTAGGTTATTATGTTGTGAATTCCAAATGAGGAATAGCTTACCTTTAGCCAGTGAGTAGTCTACTTACTTCAAGACATAAGCGTATTTTGAATACATAGAACAGGACCTGTAGTAGTGGTTTCTTAAAGTACTAAATGGTAGAAACCTAGACTACTATTGCTACAGCATGGACTAATACTCTACTACTTGAGTATGAGTTAGTGGTTTGATGAAGCTGGAAGCATGTACATTGATATGCTATAGTTGAGGTGAAGGTACGGAAAGCGGGAAAACACAGAGCATGCAGCGGAAGCAGACATAAAAAAAATTGGAAAAACAAGAACATGGATTCCAGGGTAAGGCCGGCGCCGGTTGTGTCCTATCCCAATCCCGAGGTTTTAAAATTTTACCTCTTTTTCTCGTTCTAAGTGTTGGCTGTACCGGAACTTGTGCAACCGGTATAGGTGCACTGGTAGAAGCCTCTAGTGCGATTCCTGCAAGCCTCCTACTCCACCTTTGCATGTATGTCAACGCCGAACCCTCAGTCTTCTAGTATATGGCCTGCCTAACTACTGTTTGGTGAATAACTAACGAGGTAGGGAATTTTCTAGAGAGAGAGAGAAAGAGATGTCTGGCTCTACAGAGAAGAAGCCGTTCCTCTTGTGTGGTAAAACAACGATGATTATTCTCAACCCTAATCCCCTGTTTAAGATAAATAAAAAACCCTATGTTAAACTAGACTGGGCTATTGGACTCTTGGTTTAACCTATTGGGCTTAATTAATTATTCTAGTTAGGATTAACTCAATGGCCCAACAAATAATTAATTTTCTAGCCTAAATAAACCAGTCCAATTAAATAAGCCTAAATCAGTAGTTCCGGGTTAATATCTAATTATTCAAACTGGGCCAAAGCCCTAAATAATTAATTAACCCACTAAACCAATTTAATTAACTATCTCTCCATGGACCTTTACTTTATTCTAGCCCAATAATTAAATTAGGCTACTTAAATAAAATAATTTCATTTAATTTAAGATCAATTCCTTAGCCCGTATTTAATTAGGACTCACGGTCTATACTGGGGACCAAAAGACACACCGCCTTGGCTACTAAAATGACCAAATACCCTTGCCATATAAATAGCTGTATTTTACATTTTAAATATTTCCTAATATCACCATAAGGAAATATTGACCCCAAGGACAATGTTGCGTTAGCAAAATCTCTGACCTGCAGCTGTAATGACTAAAATACCCCTCTATACATTACCGTATATTTAGAGAGGAAGAAGTGTACTAACACCTCTCTAAATGACATCTACCATTCTTAGGCCTCTAGTCCAATGATCCACGACCACCTGGATTATTTCTGCTTTCCAAGGGAGCTACCCTAAAGCAAACATCCAAATCATGTTTCCCAGGGCCCTGGATATTCAGATCATTCAGATAACCACAAGGGGCGATATAGTATAGAAACTATCTTGTACAAGTCTGTTTTAACTAACTAGTCACACATACCCAACATGTAAGTATATTGGCCCTACGATAGAACCTCAACTATAGCATATCAAAGTATATGCTTCCAGCTTCGTCAGACCACCAATTCATACTCAAGTCGTAGAGTACTAGTCCACGCTGTAGCGGTAGTAGTCTAGGTTTCTACCATATAGTACTTTTAAGAAACCACTACTACAGGTCATGTTCTACGTTTTTGAAATACGCTTATGTCATGAAGTGAGTGGACTACTCACTTGCTAATGGTAAGCCATTCCCCATTTAGAATTCACAACATAATAACCTATACATGATGAGATTCCCATTCTCATCAATCAGTTAAAAACAAAAGTTTTGTTCTAAATAACCCATGATCCATACCTTACTGTCAAAGACCTCCATTCACATGGACCACTTACTTAAACACAATGGGTCTTTTCCAAACGTAATTGTATACAAATAAAATTGTAAATTCACAAATAATTTCTGAAAGTAAATTCTTTTATTAAAACATTCGATTTTTACATTCAGAAATCTAGTCTAAGAGGGCATACATCCCAACAATCTCCCACTTGCACTCTAAGACTAAGTAAGTCCATAGGTGCCCACCCCTATGGCGTCTAAGTGTCTCTTGAAGACTCTCTCAGCCAAAGGCTTGGTGAATAGATTTGCTAGATTGTTCTCGGAGGCAATCTATTCCACCACGACTTCCTGTCTCTGGATGAAATCCCAGATCAGGTGGTACTTCCTCTCGATGTGCTTCCCCTTCTTGTGGTTCTTGAATTCTTTTGATTGTGATACTGCTCCAGTATTGTCGCAATGCATCACAATAGACCTGTTCATGTGTGGCACGACTCTAAGTTCTGTGAGGAACTTCCGGAGCCATACTGCTTCCTTGGATACCTCCGAAGCTGCCACATACTTAACTTCTATAGTTAAGTCAGCAATGCAAGATTGCTTGATACTCCTTCATGAAATATCTCCTCCAAACAAGGTGAAGACATATCCACTAGTGGATTTTCTCTCATCCTTATCCGCCTATAAGTCTGAGTCTGTGTATCCTTTAGGAACTATGTTATCAGCCCTGTAAACCAGCATATAATCCCTCATTCTCTTAAGGTACTTAAGTATATGCTTTACAACTTGCCAATGAACCTCCCCAGGGTTTAACTGATATCTGCTAACAAATTCTACGGCAAAGCAGATATCTGGCCTAGTACACAGCATGGCATACATGAGACTTCCCACAGCTGAAGCATAAGGAATCCTACTCATTTTATCCTTTTCTTCTTGAGACTTAGGACAGTCCCTTGAAGAAAATGACAACCCATGTCTGTAAGGAATTAGAGCTCCCTTGCATGAGTCTATGCTATACCTGGCCAACATCTTGCCAATGTATGCCGCTTGGGATAATCTTAACATTCTCTGCTTCCTATTTCTAAGAAGTCTAATCCCGAGAATGTAGTTGGCTTCTCCAAAGTCTTTCATACTGAATTAACTAGACAACCAAACCTTTGTAGATGATAATGACCCTATATCATCTACCTTTGTAGATGATAATGTATGCCTCTTGGGATAATCCTAACATTCTCTGCTTCCTATTTCTAAGAAGTCTAATCCCGAGAATGTAGTTGGCTTCTCCCAAGTCTTTCATACTGAATTAACTAGACAGCCAAACCTTTGTAGATGATAATGACCCTATATCATTTCCAATAAGTAGAATATTATCCGTATACAAGACAAGAAAAACCACATTAACGCCTTTAAGCTTCTTGTACACGCATGGTTCATCCTCATTTTGAACAAAACCATAAGACTTTACAATCTCATCAAAATGAATGTTCCATTCCCTTGATGCCTGCTTAAGTCCATAGATGGACTTCTTAAGCTTACAAACCATATGCTCTTGGCCCTCAGCAATAAAACCTTCCGATTGGGACATATAGATGTCTTCACTTAGATGGCCATTTAAAAATGTCATCTTGACATTCATTTGCCATATCTCGTAGTCATAATGACATGCGATGGCAAGGAGGATACGGATGGACTTAAGCATGGCTACCGGGGAAAAGAGGGGAAAAGGTTTTCTTATAATCGATTCCCTCTTTCTGAGTATACCCTTTTGCCACAAACCTAACTTTGAAGGTTTTCACCTTCCCATCTATTCCCCTCTTTCCCTTGTATACCCACTTACACCCTATGGGTTTTATCCCTTCAGGTGAAACTACAAGATCCCAAATCTGATTGAGATACATAGACTCAATCTCGGCTTTCATTGCTTTATGCCACAAATTTGCATCTGCATCAGCAATAGTCTCCTCGTATCTAGTGGGGTCTTATTCCTGATGGTCGGAGACCAGCTCGAAAGCTTCTCCAGTCCATCTCTCTGGAACCCTAGACACTCTCCCACTATGATGCGGCTCTTGAGGTTGTGCCTCTTCTTGTTCCACAATTAGGTCAGAAAAAATGGCCTCCGAAGATAACTTCTCCTCCAGTTCCAGCCTAGTTAAACTTTTTGTGGAAGTACTTTTATTATCCTCCAAGTATCTAGCATTAGTACTAACTAGTACTGTCTTCTCCTTAGGATGATAAAAGTAACCACCCTTTGTCCATTTTGGATACCCAATACAATAGCATAATTCTGATCTTGGTTCCAACTTGTCTCTCTTGACCAGTACATAAACTGAACAACCCCATATCCTGAGATGATTTAGACTTGGCTTACACCCAGTCCACATCTTATAGGGAGTCCTAGATACTAACTTGGAAGGCACCAAGTTTAGAATATATTTCATTGTTTCCAGGGCATATCCCCAAAAGGACACCGAAAGAGTAGCATGAGATGTCATGCTTCGGATCATTTCCATTAATGTCCTATTTCTTCTCTCAGCTACTCCATTTTGCTGGAGCGTCCTCAGCGCAGAGAGCTAGGATACTATCCCATGATTTATTATGTAGTCCTTGAATTCACCAAGGAGGTACTCTCCACCACAATCTGATCATAAGGTCTTGATCAATTTACCTGTCCGACGCTCCACTTCAGCATTAAACTCTTTGAACTTATCAAAAGAGTCTGTAATACCCCGCACAAAACTACCTTTGACTATGGGGAAAAGTCATGCATTGCATAGTATTTTGCATTTTATGTGGTAGCTTAGAATTATTTTATTTGCATGGATGCATGTGAATTTTTCCTTTGCTCTTGCATTTGAATTAATTGAGGTGAAATAGTGTGTTGTTAAAGATTTGGTTAAGGGAGGTTTGGTCGAAGATTTGGAAGGATGAGTATTGGGGTGGTAAAAACTTCTTGTAGGAAGAATTAGTATTGGAATCGATTTGGAATAGCGGGGAGGATGGTGATTTTTCCGTGGTGGCCCGAGTTCGAATCCTATCTCTTGTGAATCCTAGTTTCTCTTCTTGAAGATTCTTTTCCTTAGAGGTGCCATGTCTTGGCCAAAAAAGATATAGCAAACCTAGAGAAATTTTAGTGCCATTACTCCAAGGAAATAAGTCTCTATATTTATTTCCTAAATTCAAGGACTTTGATGTGAATAAAGTTCACTTTTAATTTTCAACTTTTATTCCTTAGGATTTTTTAAAAAACCCTAGCTAAAAATTAAAATTTCAGCTTGATTTTAGCTTAATAGATGTTGCCTTGGATAGTTGGAATTAATGAGTCATTTTTCTAGTAGGAAACCTTGTTGATTTTAACCCTAAAATGTTAGCTAAAAATCTGGAAAAATTTCCAGCAAGTGCCGCCACTTCTTGGAGGAATTTTAGCTCAATCCAAACTCTTCTAGGACTAGAGGAAATCCTATCCAAATCCTTGATAAAACCAGATTTTATTCAATCCTAAATCAACTAGGATTAGAATCCCTTTTCCTAGGTGAATTTCGGCGGCTTTGTGCAAGCACAAGCTACACGAAATTCTTGCACCCCTAATTGCAATCAAACTCTTCAAACCCTAGCTCAAATTACCTAGAACAACCTCCACCAAATCAGATTACTCTAGTAACACAAAATCAGATTTTTCTTCACCAAAAATTCCAGAATTTTCGTCCAGCTTATGCCTAGAATTTTCGACATCTTCGCACTCCAAAACCTACCAAAACTCTTTGTTGATTAAGCCAAATTCCAGCACCTAAAAACCACACTTTTCTCCTCTGGAATTTCGTCAAAAATAGCAGCCAAAATAGTCCAAAAATCGTCACTCTTGCACAGAATTTTCGCACAGCACTTGCACAGAATTTTCAGTCACCAAAACTCACACAAACCCTCTCTTATTTTGGCCAAAAAACCTGAACACACTCAACCCTTCTCTTGAGCATTATTTCGGTCAGCCTAGGGAGTAATTTCAGAACACTTTTCTCCTCTTAATCCCTCTTGAATTCAGCCAGCATCAAAGGTACAACAAGCTACAAATTTTCGCCCTTGATGTCCAAGAAACCTAAAGCCATTAGGAGTCCTTCTTAGCACCACCATCTAACCCTAAATCAAACTTCTCTAAACCTAAATCACAGTAGCCGACACTCCCTCCTTACCACACGAAAACTCCAGCAAATTCTAGAAAAACTCAAGAACTATTCTAAGCAAAAATTGAACACACCTTAAGGTAAGCAAAAATCCTCTCAACCTCTTGATGCCATTTTCTCTAATGATTCTTTTCTCCTTTTTCTTCCCTTAAATCACGCCACATAGAGGCTAATTTCATCTTCTTCTTTAATTTTCGGTCAAGAGGAGCAAAGGAGGTAGCTTTTCTCTTCTTTTCAAGCGAACTCGGGACGATCACCATAGGAGCATCGAGACCTCATTACCCGGTTGTTGCAAGGTAAGGGAATACCCACCCTTGATGCCGAAAGTAAGGTTTAATGATGTCTATTAGTTGGATGAGCATATGGTCATGGTATATGATCTTTGAGGATTGGATATTTTACTTGGATTTAAATAGGGGATTGCGAATTGTTGTGAAAATAAATGAGATTAGAGCATGTTTGAATTAATTGAAACCCTGATCATGATATTATATGGTTTAGATCAGGAGGATAATTGAGGAAAGTAAGCTGTGATTTTATCTCATTTATCTGAGGCGTATCAAGTAAGTCCTTGCATAAACTCTTTTGTTAAATGTTGTGATGGTAAGTCCTTGTATAAACTCTTTTGTTAAATGTTGTGATGGTAAGTCTATGTTGTGAAGCTTTGTAAAGCTATTGTTGAACTATGATTATTTGGGTTGTAAACATGGATGATTATTCTTTAAACAGTTTTGTCAAACTAATGATTTTATCAAGAAAACTATTCTTTCCTAAATTTTTAGAAAACTCTTTTAGAGAAAAACCACGTTGTACAAAGCCAAGGTGTGAAGATATTTTGAATCAGGAATTGACGGATAAGTTCGTTGAGTACTCAATAAGGGTAGGCTAACAATACTAGTCCTGGAGGGCTAGCATAAGTCTTCTGGTAGGAGGCCACCTCCAGAAGATGAACTCTGCTTGAAAAGGCGATAGTGTTGGTTGGTCAGGCCAGTCCGAGCTAGCATTTGTACCTGGTATGGTATTATTTATATTCCCGGCATGGACACCCAGATGATTTTGTTGGGTGTAGAGATGGAGGAGTATCTCACCCGGTGAGCTATACACTCACCTTGATTAGAACGCCCAACGTGTGGTAATCTGGTCCGGACAAGGTGCACAAAGTGTAGTGCCTTGGCCATTTTGTTCTCATGGAGCCCAACGTGTGATGACATGACTGTTTATTCGAGTGGAGGATTTATTTTGTACAAAGTGTGACAATGAGAAAAACCCACTCCTTGCGAAAAGAGATTGTTTATGACTTACCAAATTATTTCTACAAATGTTTTACACTTTGCATATATGTACTATTCAAAACACCATGTGCACACACATAACTTTCTAAGATTTATTCTCACACGGTTTTACATCATGTTTTCAAGAGATAGAATGTGCTGAGTCAGCGGGGCTTTGACAATAGAGGCTTTTGCTATTTTTCCTATGCTGTTCTAGGAGACTTTTGTTGTTTATACTTCTGAACAATATTTCTTTTATTTCGTATTGCTCCAATTTAAGCCTGATGTAATAAGAGTATTTCTTCATTTATCAAAGTTGATTCTTTTGGAGATTGCCTTTATATTTTATACCTCATTTTAAAGACCCCTTGTCCTATGGGACGGGGCGACATCCCCGCCCTTTTAGGGTACGTAGTCGTAGGGTGTTACAGAGTCAGACTTGCGTCTCATTAGGTAAACATAACCAAACCTTGTACAATCATCCATGAAAGTGCTAAAGTACTCAAAACCTCCTTTAGCTAGTGTAGATAAAGGACTACACACATAAGTGTGAACAAGACTCAATACCTCCTTGGCTCTATTCGCCTTAGGGGCAAAAGACCTCTTGGTCATCTTTCCCATTAGGCAGGACTCACACTGAGGCTAATTTTCCAATCTCAATGAGCCTAAGGGCTTATCATGGATCAACCTCTGAATCCTAGTTGAGTTGATATGATCCAACCTTAGATGCCAAAGAAAAGAGTTATTGCCATTAGTCTTTCTCTTCCTTGTTAAAGGTTAAGATTGAGCGTTATTTAATTGATTGTTAATAGGGTTTAAGAAAAATAAATTTCCATACATGTGCCTAGTACATATAATTTCTTTATCTCTATTGATAGAAATACCAAAATGGAAAGATACAGAATATCCTTGATTTATTAATTTTGCAACTGAAATCAAATTCTGTCTAAATCCAGGTACATATAAAATATCTTTCAAAACCACTATTCTATTATAATAAAAAGCAAGATCCAGCACTCCCACTGCAATGGCCCAAACTTGTGCTCCATTTCCCACACGTAGTCCATGTTCGCCTTTCTAGAGTTTTCTTATCTTTCTAAACCCCTGCAAGGAGTTACAGATGTGATCAGTGGCTCTTGAATCAACAATCCAAGTGGAAGTTAATCCAACCATTGATATAGACTCTAGATAGAAAACATTACTTGTGGAATTTTTCTTAGCTTGAAGATCCGGACACTCAATTTTCCAGTGTCCCTTCAGTCTACATTTAAAGCACTTACCCTTAGGTTTGTCTTTGGGCTGGGTCTTGGGCTGGCCTGCTGCGTTCCCTTTCTTCTTCTTGAACTTTCTGGGCTTAGGCCCAGTTCTAGAAGATGAAGCCTTAGCAATCATTGCCTTTTGACTATGGCTTTATAACCTTCTCTGCCATCTAGAGCTCCTTCATCAACTCAATCAAACCCATGTTCAACTTGTTCCTGTTATAGTTCAACTTAAACTGAGTGAAGGAACATGGTAGAGATTCGAGAACCATGTCCACTTTGCTCTGGGGGTCAATGACAGCCCCTAAGATTTCTGCCTCCTTGAAAACAGCAATCATTTTAAGCATATGCTCTCTGACTAATACTCCCTCAGTAATCTTAGTGTTTATGATGGTTCGAAGAGCCTCCTGCCTTGCGGGCCGGCACTTATCCATGAACATCGTGGCTAATGATTGGATTATGTCATACGCAATGATCATGTACTCGTGTTTGGATTTGAGCATATTAGACATGGAGGCCAACATATAACAACGAGCTATCTCGTTGGCCTTCTTCCATGCCTTCTCAGCCTCACGCTCCTCGGCGGTGGAACCCTCCTCGATTACAGGACATATTTATACTCTTCGGTTATGAGTATTATGTCCAGGTTTCTTTTTCAGTCCATATAGTTTGGTCCCATTAGCTAATTCTCTCAGAGAATAACGGCCAATGGACTAAAAGAACCTCCCACCATTTTTGAAAAATCGAAAAATAAAAGAAAATTTTAGTTTGTGAAAACAAAATAAATATGTGCACTTTATCCTTATTATCAAAACTGATAATAATCAATTTGGCTCTTATGAAAACTGACATAGCTTATTGGGAAGATTAACAGTTTCCTAAGCTAAGTGTGTTAACCACCACAAATTAATTTCCCTTCTAGGTAATGATCTAGAAGATAACTCCATCAAGGGGATGGTTGTTTCCTCTCATTTTCTATGGACATACCTCGCACTTTGACCTCCAACGAGGGGCTGGCCGATCATAGCACGTATCCCGGATTATTAATTACATCCCTCCATTAGATCTAGATCCTTGCGATATCCCCATCCTATACGGGTTCACTCCCAGGGTGACGCGAGGGGACCCACGATCTCTAATGAGGATCGTGATGGAAGCCGTAGGGCCGTTGGAACCCCTCTCCCACTTAGTCTTTTAAAACAAGGATTTTCTGAAAAATGTCCTTTTGAAATTTCCATTAAGTTTTCCTTTAACTCAAAAATAAAATGTCTAAGTCCATAAAAATCTCCATGTCAAGGCTTATATCCTTTGAGAGATTTTTCCATGGACTAATTTTATTTAAGTTAAAACCTTAATGATTTCAAAAAATTTTCAATTAAAACTTTCTAGAGACTTTGGTCTCAAGTTTATTTGACAAAACATTTTTATTGTGCCAAAATTAAAACAAAATGGCTTTCTATTTTAACTCACAAAAATATCTAAATCCAATATATTTCTATGTCAAGGATTAAATCATTTGAGAAAATATCTAAGGATTAATTTTTGTTCAAGCTAAAATAACCATTTAATTTGTAGAAAAATGTTTTCCTTGTCAAAACATTCCCAAAGACTTTGGTCTTTGAGAAAACGTGCACATAGGTACCAAAAATAAATAACATGCTAGAAAACTGTAGACGTTTTCATGCTCTTCTATTTTTAAAACCTAAGTGCCCAGATAATAGAATTAAACACTTTAGTTAATTAATTAATGGTCTTGTTTAATCCTAAAATCCCTTACTAATATTTTTCATGCAAAAATATTCCATGAATATTAACTATTGCAAAAATATTAACTTCGCCTGGTATGGACCCCAAAACCAAAAGAAATTGCAAGAAAAATTTCAAGGAAAAAATCAAAAAATTTCTCCTTGGTCCACTGCACCCGCCGCACAGAACCTGGACTCATGAGAAAAAAAAAACCCAGTGCGCAGCGGCCTTCCAGAGCTAAGCCGGCGTCGGCGCCGACTCCGGTGTCCTAGCCGGTGCCGGTTAGGCTCTGTTCGCCTCTTCCTGCAGTTTTTTTCTGCGAATTTTCCCTATTTTTCTGTACAGTTTCTGGTATCTATGGCTCTCCGATTCCAATCCAAATACAATGAAATCAACCAAAACCAACAACCGCCTATACCCATAAATATTGGGCTTACATGATTTACTAAGAAAAACAGTAAATTACAGATTCCTATACCTCCACCCGCAAGGTTTAACAAAGAATCTATCCATACCATAAACAGCGAAGGATCACAATTTTTAATCACACATATGTGTCCAATTTTATTCATCTAGATGCATGCTCCCTATATTTTCACAAAAACCTTCTTGCTCTGAAACGGGAAAACACGGAGCACGTAGCAGAAGAAAACATAAAAAAAAAACTGGAAAAACAACAACAGGGATTCCAGGGCAGGGCCGGTGCCAGCTC
Organism: Voacanga thouarsii; assembly: GCA_026120185.1. Lineage (NCBI taxonomy): Eukaryota > Viridiplantae > Streptophyta > Magnoliopsida > Gentianales > Apocynaceae > Voacanga > Voacanga thouarsii. The sequence continues at coordinate 3,096,854 of JANUWF010003370.1, forward strand.
CTGCAGCCTAGCCGGCGCCGATTGTGCCTTGTCCCAATCCCGAGATTTTAAAAATTTCCCTCTTTTTCTCGTTCTAAGTGTTAGTTGTACCAGAACATGTGCAACCGGTGTAGGTGTGCTGGTAGAAGCGTCTGATGCGATTCCTATAAGCCTCCTACTCCGCCTTTGCTTGTATGTCAACGTCGAACCCTCGGTCTTCTAGTATAGGGCCTACCTAACTACTGTTTGGTGAACAAATAACGAGCTAGGGAATTTTCTAGAGAGAGAGACGTCTGGCTCTACAGAGAAGAAGCCGTTCCTCTTGTGTGGTAAGACAACGATGATTATTCTCAACCCTAATCCCCTTGTTTAAGATAAATAAAAAACCCTAAGTTACACTAGACTAGACTATTGGACTCTTCGTTTAACCTATTGGGCTTAATTAATTATTCTAGTTAGGATTAACTCAATGGCCCAACAGATAATTAATTTTCCAGCCCAAATAAACCAGTCCAATTAAATAAGCCTAAATCAGTTTAGTCCCGGGTTAATCCCTAATTATTCAAACTAGGCCAAAGCCCTGAATAATTAATTGACCCACCAAACCAATTTAATTAATTATCTCTCCATGGACCTTTATTTTATTCTAGCCCAATAATTAAATTAGGCTACTTAAATAAAATAATTTCATTTAATTTAAGATCAATTCCTTAGCCTGTATTTAATTAGGACTCACGGTCTATACTGGGGACCAAAGGACACACCGCCTTGGCTACTAAAATAACCAAAATACCCTTGCTATATAAATAGCTGTATTTTGTATTTTAAATATTTTCTAATATCACCATAAGGAAATATTGACCCCAAGGATAATGTTGCGTTAGCAAAGTCTTCGACCTACAGGTGTAATGACTAAAATACTCCTCTATACATCGCCGTACATTTAGAGAAGAAGAAGTGTACTAACATCTCTCTAAATGATATCTACCATCCTTAGGCCTCTAGCCCAATGATCCACGACCACCTGGATTGTTTCCGCTTTCCAAGAGAGCTACCCTAAAGAAAACATCCAAGTCATGTTTCCCAGGGCCTTGGATATTCAGATCATTCAGACAACCACATGGGGCGATATAGTATAGAAACTATCTTGTACAAGTCTGTTTTAACTAACTAGTCACACATACCCAACATGCAAGTATATTGGCCCTACGATAGAACCTCAACTATAGCATATCAAAGTATATGCTTTAAGTCGTAGAGTACTAGTCCACACTGTAGCGGTAGTAGTCTAGGTTTCTACCATTTAGTACTTTTAAGAAACCACTACTACAGGTCCTGTTCTATGTATTCGAAATACGCTTATGTCATGAAGTGAATGGACTACTCACTGGCTAAAGGTAAGTCATTCCCCATTTAAAATTCACAACATAATAACCAAAACATGATGAGATTCCCTTTCCCATCAATCGGTTAAGAACAAAAGTTTATGTGCTACGTAACTCGTGATCCATGATCCATACCTTACTGAGAACTCATGGAGGCTACCATTGAGCACGATATGGTCATTGAGCAAACTCTTATAAGTTGCGGGTACAAATACAACCAAGAGTTGAAAAAGTGGCTAACTTCCTTCGAGGTCAGACATCCCGGGCAAGTAAGGCCACCCACAATGGAGGAGGAGCACCCACCACCACTAGCACGTGCACGGGCTAGCAGTTCTCAGTCCCACTCTCGGACTGACTTTGAGACTACCGTGCTAGGGCGACTCGATCAGCAAATGGCAATACTCCTACGCTTGCAAGGTACTACGGAGGACATGGCAAGATGATAAGCTACTATGGAGCAGCAGTTAGCCGAGTTGAGGCAGTATTCTTCTGGGTCACATAGTGGTGCAGGCACCTCTACACCAGCTGAGGATGAAGAGGTTGATGATGATGAGGAGGAGGATTGATGATTTTTCTCGAGCACTCTTATTTTTCCTTTCTCTTTTATTATTTTCTTTAGTTAGTTTTTGTTTCTTTTTCATGTACTTATTCTTTCTTTTGTTTTAGCTTTATTTTCCTTTCTAGTTTTTACGCTTTGGTGTGCTCTTTTGTATTTTTCTTTTTAGGTACTTTGCACTGCCTTATTCTTCAAAGCATTCAGATCTTGTACGACACAATGCCAAACAAATGGAAGTTTGTTTCTATTATCTCTTCTTCTTTATATTTTTGGTCCCATGGTATTGTTGTTCTTGTTATATTGATTTTGCCATTGAGGACAATGCCCAGTTTAAGTGTGGGGGAGTGAGTTGATTAACAAGTCTTCTATATATATACTTTGACCTTCTTTGGAGCAAATGTTTGAGTGAATTTTTCAAATTTTTCTGATTTTCTGGAGATTCCAAGCTATATTTTTAATGCATGTCTTTAGGATAGAGTATAGAGCATATGTTCTAGATCATTTATGGCTTATGCATGATTTTTTGCACTCACTTGGACAAAATAGTTCTTGATCAAATGCTTTACATTGTTCTTAAACCTTGTTTTTTCTACTAAAATTCATAGAGCATTCTAGAACTTACTTGAATACCTCTCGAGGCGAAATAAGAAAGACAATCATGATTTAACTTAGGGATGATGGTAATAGGCCTTCTTTGGATAGTTTGAGCTTTTCAAGCCTACCTATTTTTATATTATCCCTAGTGCGTATTTTGAACCTAAATTTTTGATTTCTTTCTATAAAACCTGTCACAATACTTTGTCCATTGCTTATTTTTGAGAGTTTGAATGATTTTCCAAATCTTTATGCTCTTAATAGATGAAAGTATATGTATGAGAATGTTAAGGAAGAATGTTGGGGAAAAAGATCATGAGTTTTTACTTTCAGTCATGGCTCAATAACAAGTTGAGCTGAAAAAGAAGGAAAGAGGAGAGAAAAGACTTATTGAATGGAATGAAGATAGAAAAGATCACAAAAGGAATGGTGTTTGAGCTAAAAAAAAAGTTAAAGTTCATATAAAGTACTTGACACCATGGCTGGAAATTTGAGTGATCTTGTGAAAGAAATAGAAAAGAGTTGATGGAAAGAAGAGTTGAAAGAACAAGAGAAAAATATAGAATTTACTTGAGTGGAGTTGGATTTGCTGAATAAGGTTATAGTTTGATTAATTTTTGGAATAGGAGAGCAAGAATAGTTGGAAATTATTGATTCAATTTGTTTATCCTTTTCTTAATAACTCTCAGTTTTTCTTTGACTTTTGATTCTCCTATATCCTTCGTTTGATAAGCTACATTACAAGCCTTTAGCCTTACATTACAAGCTTAAAAGTCCTACTCGATCTAAGTAGAATCATGATATGTCTCGGATTAGTGGAAAGAGTGTATGAAAAGTATGCATATGGAATGCATATTCTTATTGAACTAAATTCTTTCCAATGGTTTGAGAATAGTACGAAGTATTGTGATGGTTCTACTAAGTCATTTATCACTAACACAAGTCTTGCATTGGTTGTGAAAGATGTAGTAGCATATGTTTTATATTCTTGAAGGAAGAAAGCATTGAAGATATTGTTTTGAAATTAGTTGAGTAATTTGTTAAACCTTATGTTTTCTTACTTATTCTTGATATTTTGCTTGAGGACAAGTAAAGAGCTAAGTGTGGGGGAATATGATAGGGGCTAAATTAATCATATTTTTCCTAGTTATTTGAGGTTCATTTGTAATATATTTTGTTCAATAACTAGTCATATTCCTTCATATTTGAGATTTTACCCTTGGAAAGGTATTTTGTTCTTTATTTCAGATTTTTAAGGTAAAACGAAACAAAAACGTCACAGAACTGAGGAGAGGCAGTGCCGGTTAGGACCCTAGAACTGGCATTGGCCATGTATTGTTGAAACGAACTTCGAAGCGACGAAAAAATTGTTGAAATAGAGCAGAACTGAACTAAGGCGGCGCCGGCTGCATTTTGGAACACATTGTGCAAAATTCGAAGAAAAATCGGCGAACAATTGGAGGAACAGAACATAATCGACGCCGACTCCAAGAGTCAAGGCGGCGCCAGCTGTGTCCTAAAGCTAAGGCGGTGCTGTGATTTTTCTACGCGGCTTTTGGTAATTTGAGGAGTTTTAGTATCTTCCAACTTCTACTCGGCCAAGAACTTTGTACCTACGAGTTTAGGCAATTCCTAAACCTATAAATATGTGAAAAACACAAGGGAAAAAGAGAGAATTCATTGATCATCATAGAAAATTACTTAATCCAAGGAGGAATTCTTGAAGTTCAAGGAGGGTTGTGCAAGAAGATCTTCAAAGGAAGAAGAATGAGGCTTGTCTATGAGTACTTTCTTTTAATTTGTTTTCTTTTTCTTGAACAATGATATGTTAGTTATTTTATTGTAATTTGTCATTATTTTAGATATTCATGATATTTATAGTTATTTGATCTTTTGATTAGTTGATTGTTCTTCTTGGTATTTAATTACTTGTGCTGATTACAAGATTGGTTGATTGTTACTTTCTATTGACTTGCTTGAAAGAGGGGTTGATGGTAGTTCAATTCATTAGTTTCATATTTGTTATCTCTTAACTTGCTTGAAAAAATGGTTAATTGCTAAGAACTGGTAATTAAAGGTTAATTAATGTCTGCCAAAATATGGATTCATTGGTTAGTTTAATGTTTTAAGTTTGCCAAAATATGGAAATTTAATCAAGGATGGTGTTCAATGCATCTTTTGGGTAAGACTGGTTGAGACAGAACATGTGATACTAAGTTACCTAGAAAATATGTAACACCCTACTACCTAGGCCCGATATGGCCGGGGATATCGCCCCGTCCAAAGGAAAGGGGTCTTTATAACTAGGTCACACATTCACAATAATGGAATAAAACAATACTTAAAACTTAAAACTTATACAATCCAAGAATTCAAACACAAATCTAGAAATAAAATTATTCACTCTCAGCTCCTAAAGCATTATATAAAAATAAATAATAAAATCTCTTCCAAGGTGGACAACACTAGCTACTCATCCCCACAATAGGATCGACCTGAAATCATGGTAAAAAGGGTGATGAGATACAAAAATCTCAGTAAGTCCGTGTGTGCTTTGAGTGTCTAGTGGAAACAGTTCGTGGATGTAAAGTATAACATTTTTATAAGAGAAATACTGGCAAGCAATAAATAACAGTCAAAATCAAGAGTGGTGTTTTGGCTTTTCAAACCATACATGTACAATAAAATCAACCACTCAAAAGGTGGTCATGGGTTACTAAACGTTGGGCCCCATAACCATACAACGGTCAAAATGCTACACTTTGTATAGACTAACAAAAGGTAGGTGATCGGCCTATCGGGTAAGATGCTCCTCATTCTCTATACTCAAACAAAACCTGTTGTCCATTCTGGCAACACACAGTCCACTTGACTGAAAACTGCTAGCTCGGACCGGCACGACCTACTGGACTAACATCTTATCCGGGAAGGTCTCACCCCTCAGAGGTGGCCATCTAATGAGAGACTTACCCTAACTCTTCAAAGACTAGTCCTAGCAGTCCACCCTTATTGAGTATTCAACGTATTTAATCCCACTTGGGGGAAAATGAACAAAACATAGTTCCACTTGAAAATTGAAATTGAGGATTTCCAAAGTCTTTGTCAAAATTAGTTTTAGAAAGAGTATTAGGATTTGAGTAAATCTGTTCATTCATTTTTCAAATAATTTGTTTGACTAAAATGGAAAAGTGGACAAGCCTCAATTGCCTTTACAGAAGTGAGTGTCCATACACTCTACATTTGGCTTGCTATAATAATCAATTTGCATCAAACGGTTTTTATACTGGAGCTTACCTGATCCTTGTTCAAAGTAAAGGTCTCCAACAGCTGACCTAACCCTGCCTGGGTTAAACATGAGCCATAATTAGACTCAAGCGAAAGATTCACTTTCACAAATAAAACTAGCTCAACTTATTACCATAGTGTCCCTAGTGTCCCAAGCTTTAAGGCTCGATAACAAATAAAAGGATTTATAAAATAAATCTAGCTTGATATTAAAATAACTAGGGTTTGGAAAATAGGTACTATAAGTTGAAAGTTTAAATCTTGCTAAAAGTAAATTAGGGTTTATTTGATGAAGGGTCCTAGGATCTAGATGTAATTATTTAAAATAATAATCTATTGATAATTAATTGTTAGAAAATAATTGGTAACTAAAATTAGTTGTAAGTAAATTTTAATAGGTTTTGATTAAAAGATAATATATAAATTTTAATAGTATTTATGAATATAAGACTTACAAAATTAATATTTCACTTATTATGATTACTTATTTGATATTATTATTTTATATAATATCTATATATTTTATTTCATTAATAAAAGCTATTATTTATTTGACTAAAATATCCTTATTTTATATATAGTAGTCCAAATCTACCCTTCCTAGGGTTTTCAAAATTTACTAGAAAGAATTATAGCATTTAATCATTTTATTGAAGAAATAAAATTAGCTTACGGACAACTAGGTCACGATCATATTTCCATTACTAACCACAATCATGAACATATACTCCACTCCAATTCATCAAATCATCCAAAACATGAATAAAGGCATAGGTCTAAATTTACCAAGACATGATCCAACCTCTACCAACATATACATATTCATGGCTTTAACAATCATACATGAACATAAACCCTATTCACTAAAGGTGACATAATTTCTAACATGCTTAATCACATATACCACTCACAGCATGGAGACATGCATTAAACCCTAAAAATGCCATACAATCAACCAAGACAATCAACTCATATATCAATCCTATCTCCATCATATACACACATTTATTCATGCTTCAATCTCAACTCATCACAACAACACATGCTCAAATCCTAATCATAATCCATCTCCTTCCAATATCATCCTAGAGACATGAATCTAGAACTTAAAGAGGGGGTTGAAGAGGCTTACTTGATTGATGAGTACCTTGGAGAAGTTTCGAATGGATCCTACTCTTAGGAGACTAGATTCGTCCAAGAGAGATGAAGAAAACATGGCCATGGTGGAAGTCACCATTCGGCCAAGAGAGGGAGAGCATTCGGCCAAGAGAGAGAGAGAGAGAGAAGAGAAAAAGAGAGTCCATTAGTATGATTATATATATATATATATATATATATATATATATATTCATTAGAAGTTGAAGATGAGAGAAGGTGGTGTGATTGATCATGCTTACCTTGAAGATGTTCTTGAGCCTTCACAAAAATACTGGTTTTTTCGATCCAAAAGAGAGAGTTGGATTTCGAAGTTTGATGTTAAAAATTGCAGAAGTGGTTTCAAAGGGTGGAGTAGGTGTGATCTAGAGTTTTTGGAGAAGATTGGAGTGGTTTGGAGTGGTATTAGGTGTATGGATGCTAGTAGGTGTTCTCTTTGTTCTAGGTGTTCTTGAAGGTTGAAGAGAATAGAGAGGATTTTGGTTAAAGCTGGCCGAAATTATGTGGGAAGGAGTGGCCGAATTGTTTGAGGGAGTTTTGGCAATTGAATTTTCTGGTTTGAGAGGAAAAAGAAAGGCTGATTATTTGGAATCCAAAAAGAATATTTTAGGGAATCAATTTTAGAAACAAAATATGGTAAGAAGATCTTCAATGGAGGAGAGCTTTTGGAAGCTCTAATGGCCGACTGGATGGCTAGGGATTCTGCTAGAATGGAAGCTGTTTGAAGGGGCTTAATGGTGGCAAAAAAGAGGGAGTACAATGGTGAAGGAATGTCTGGTTGTTTAAGGGATGTTTTATGGAAGTTTACTAAATATATTTGCTGGAATTTTGGTCTTCAATCAATGGCTTGATTGGAGTAATTGTTGGAGATATTTTAGGGGCAGCCATGAACAAGTTTTTCGAGCAGAAGGTTGGAGAAGATGTTGGAGCTCAGTTCATGGCTGTTCAAGGAAAGCTTGTACAGAAAAATGAGGAAGGTTTTGGACAAGGCTGAAGATGGAGCAAGGCTGGAAAAATTCCTGTACAGATTTTTGCTAGTTGCTGGAATTTTTTGGGCAGCTTTAGCTGCCATTTTCCAGTCAGTTTGTAGAGGATTTGAAGGGGCATTCAGAGGTCTTTCAAGGTTTGTTTCCAGCCTTCTTTATGGAGGAAAAACGTGGCTAAGGTGTTGGATGAAAAACTGGAAGAAATAGCTTAGTGTAGGTTCACCAATATTGCGAATTTGCCCAGAAAATTTCCTGGTTTGCACAGCATTTGTACAGTCCAGTTTTGGCCTTCTAATTTTAGACTTCAAGCTGGTCAAGAGGGTTATTTTTCTGGCAACATTTGGGAGGGAATGATGATTGAAAATTTCGATACTTGGACTGAACAAGAAGCTGGAAAAATTCCAGATTACTTCATGAAGAAAATGAACATAGCTAGAGTGGAGTTTTGAAGGTTCAACCATGGAGATTAATCTCTTGGGAACCTTCCACAACTCCTACCCAATTTTGGCCCACAAGATGTCTTACTCTTAGACATTTTTTAACCTTCAAAGCCACAGCACTTTGCTAGAATTTTCTGGAATGAAGTTGGCTTGAATAAATTGAACATTCTAATGAGTTGAGAAGTAAGGAAAACTAAAGATCAAGAAGGGTATGAATTCCCTTAGAAATTTTTGTAGGGCACAAGAGTAGGATTAGAATACTTTTATCATGACTCCCTTAGGACAACACTCCTACTCTTCACTAAGGCATACAAGGCCGAAAAAAGCCTCCCTAAATAAAAATAAAATTCAATCATGCAAAAACTTAAATGATGGAATTTGAACCCAAGACCTCAAGAATTAATTCCAAAGCTCTAACCACTAAACCACAACAACTCTTATTCTTATTTTCTCTCCAAAATATTTTTTCTATTTAATCCTCAAGCTATCTCCCTATTTTCTCCTTAAGAAAAAATTACCATTTTACCCTTCTTACTCAATAAACACAATTAAGCCTTCTAGGCTACAGATCACAAATCTAAAACACATAAAATCATATAAAAATATATTTAAACATGCAATAAAATATGATATGCATCCCAACCCCCTTACTCTAAGGTTGGTTTCAACTGGGGTTTCACAAGATAGGGATTCATGGATTGAAAAAGAAGTGAGTCTATCTTAATCCTTCTTGATGCCAAGGGAATAATTATTTATGATAATGATTGAGTTCTTTAAGGTTATGTTTGTCTAAAAAATGGCTTAAGTTACTTAAATCCACATCCTTGACATGTATATATTTTGATTTTGATTTTCCTTTTTACTTATTTTTCACTTTATCGAGTCAGTTAAACAATAAAAGAAATGTGATTAATGTCTACTTGTTCCTGAAGGATAGACCCTCGTTTGAACCCAATGCTCGGTTAATGATGAGTACGCTTGCTTATATGTGTGGTTTGGGTTGAATGTTTTAATTTAAATTTGATTGGGAATGTGTTTAGTTGTTGTATGATTTTTATACCCAAGTCCGAACACATCAAGTTTTTGGCGCTGTTGCTGGGGAACAATAGCATGAAATCTTGGATTTTGTTAATTTAACCATGTAAATATGTAAATATGTAGATATGTAAGATATGTATAAATTATTTTTTTCCGCAAAAATGTGCTATCTTTTGTATTTCATGTATTCTTGTACACCCTTGTAACCTAACCTAACCTACTAACTTTGACTATGTTCTTTTTACTAACTTTATTACCTTGTAGTTTTGTTTTTAATCCTTAATTATGTATCTAACTTACTTCTTGTTTTCTTAGGTATTACCCTTGGTACATGACCCGAAAATCCGAAGGCGAGATAGTCGATTTTGACCCTGAAACTGAGAGGATGTTATCAAAAATTCACTAGACATTTCAAAGGAACCTAATCATCGAGATGGATGGTGCTCAACAGAACAATGTTAGGAATAATAGGAGGGTTATGGATGACTTTGTGAAACCTGCAATCTTGGGCACAGGCTCGAGTATCACTAGACCTAGAATAGATGGAAATACTTTTGAAATAAAACCTAACATTATCCAAATGGTGCAGAATATGGTTCAATTTGACGGGCTACCTGAAGAGGATCCCAATACTCACTTAGCTAGTTTTCTTGAGATTTGTGATACTTTCAACATGAATGGTGTTTATGAAGATGCCATTAAGTTAAGACTTTTTCCGTTTTTCTTGAGAGATAGAGCTAAATCTTGGTTGAAGTCTTTACCTTCCATCACAACTTGGAATGCCCTAGTTGAAAAATTTTTGGCTAAATATTTTCCCCCAGCTAGGACAGCTAAACTTAGGAATGAAATCTTCGCCTTCCAACAATTAGATTCTGAGCTCTTATATGAAATTTGGGAGAGATTTAAGGAGATATTATGAAAATGCCCATACCCTGGATTTGAGCTGGGAATGCAAATGCTTATCTTCTTGAATGGCCTCACGTTCGCAACACGGCAAGTAGTGGACTCTTCTGCAGCGGGTTCCATCAATTGTAAGACCCTGGAATAGATATTTGAGCTTATTGAAAATTTAGCTTCTAATAACTATTCTTGGGGAAGTGCAAGGTCAAAAGCTCGTGTGCAAGGAGTACACAAAGTGGATGCTATGGCAGTATTAGAGGCTAAGATAGACGCCTTAACTCAAAAGATGGAACAGATGGTGATGCCTCAAGGCCAGGTTTTAAATGTCAATTGTGATTTCTGTGGAGAAGGACACCGTAATCATGAAAGCCAGAATATGGGGTCACTCCAAGAAACGTCGGAACAAGCGGCCTTTGCAGGTAATGTCCGCCCAGGTAACAACCCTTATAGCTCTACCTATAATCCTGGTTGGCGAAATCACCTAAATTTCTCTTAGAACAATGGGAATCAACATAGGTAAGGTTCTTTCAATTTTGGCGAAAATCAAAGGAACTAAAACCCCATGACCAACACTACAGCACCTCCAAAACTACCATTGGAAGAGTTGATTGGCCAATTGTTAAGTACCACAGAAACTAAGTTCCAAGGAGTCGATGCAACGACAAGGAACTTAGAGGCTTCCATGCGCAATTTGGAGAACTAAATTGATCAATTAGCCAAACTCTTGGGAGATCATCAAGCGGGGACATTACCAGGGAATATTGAGGAAAATCCACAGGATCACAGCCATGGGAAACATTAAAGCAGTCTTACTTTCCTTTACTTTCAGTTTTTGTGATTGAGACAATTTTGTTATTTTTTTCGTTTTAATTAATTAATTAGAGTGCATTATTTAGCATTATTGTATGTTTCACATTTCCTTAAACAAAAAAAAAAAAAAAGAGAACCGGACATAACCGAGCCAGTGCCTGGCTCTAAGAGCTCAGACCGGCGCCAGTTCCTGTCGGGTGGAGCATAATTTAAAGACCATTTTAGCCACTTTTCATTCACAATCTCCATTCTCCCTCTCAAAATCTCTCAAGCCCGCGCCGGCTTCACATCCCTCACTTCCCAAAAATTTGATTTTGCAACTCCTAACCACTTCTATAACGTCTATTGACTTCTCTTTTGATGATCCTATAGATCAAAACTCTCAAAATCTTCAATTTTTCATCACACCACCACATTCAATCCACAAGTAAGGAGCTTAGATTTCTACAAAAAGCTTGCATCTTTTGCTTACCCATGCATATAAGAGCATAAAGGTATTATTTTTATTTCATTCCTACGGTTAAAATGATGGAGATGATTTTTTCTAATTTTAGGGACACTTTTAGCCGAAAATTGGGATTGTGCATGCTATGATTGAATTGTGCATTACTCCTTGAGCTTCATGAGTTGGACTAGATTAGGAATAAATGGTTCTTTAATACTTAACTCATGTACATGATCATTCGAGACTTCATGCATATAGCTATGGCTAGAATTGTGGCTATTGGTGATACTTGAGTATATGGAACGTGCATTATTGCTCACATGATACCATGATACTGCCTTCATTCACATGATCATGTTTACTAGCATGCTTTGAGGATATTAACATATTTATGCTTTACAGTGAACTTTACATATATTGTGCAGGTTGTGTTATGTTGATTGAAAGTGATTGATTGAATTGGTTGTTGGAGTGGATATATATTGAAGGAGTTTGGATTTTGTGGATTGTGAGATTGGTTGAGGGTTGTGTGAGATTTGAGGAATATCTGTGCAGGGGTAGCAATCCTGTTTTAGTCTTTGAGCTTACTTGTTCTCTCTTCTTATTCCCATATTCCTTACTTGATATCATGTCTAGAGCGAGGGGTTAGTCGTCTAAAAGGACGAGAACTTCCTCTTCCTCAGCCTCTTCATCTGTTGATCCCTTGTCCCTAAGACCTACTGAGTTTATAGATGCATTTTGTGAGGAATGGTACAATAAGAGAGCCTCTAATAAGATTATTGTCGAGCGTACTTTCTCCCCCACCTTAGACCGTGCACTCAAATTGGGAATGATGTTTAGACGGCTAGGATGGGGGTTGTTAGTACAATTGAAAAGGAAGTATTGTCCCATGCTTATTAAGGAATTCTATGCTAATATGATGGATAAGGGCAATTAACATCTTCCCTATATAGAAATAAGAGTGAAAGGAGTTCCTATTGTCATCACTCAAAACCAATTAGCTAACCTTCTCCAGATTTTTTACAATGATACTTGACAAGGGATTGATGTGAATAATCAAAAGATTCTTTCTGACTCGAATTGGGATGTTAGAGGGACTAGAGCTACCCTAGGCTTACATAAGCATAATGCCTTCCAAGCTAATAGCTTCTATTCCAACAATGATTTGGCAGCCAATATTTGAGCTCTAGTCTACATGTTTGGGTTCAATATTGTACCTCGTACTAGTGGTTTCAATGAGACTAGATTGATTGACATTTATATTTTGCATCAGATGATGAACACATTACCTATCCCTCTTGCCCTCTTGATCATCCAATCTATTAGGGAGGTTGTTCATCACCGGCTCTCTACAAAATCCCTTGGTTATAATGAAAATTCTAAAAGACTTTGGAGTGAGTCTTGAGGGAGAACTCATGGAGGCTACCACTGAGCACGATATGGTCATTGAGCAAACTCTTATAAGTTGCGGGTACAAATACAACCAAGAGTTGAAAAAGTGGCTAACTCCCTTCGAGGTCAGACATCCCGGGCAAGTAAGGCCACCCACATGGAGGAGGAGCACCCACCACCACTAGCACGTGCACGGGCTAGCAGTTCTCAGTCCCACTCTCGGACTGACTTTGAGACTACCGTGCTAGGGAGACTCGATAAGCAAATGGCAATACTCCTACGCTTGCAAGGTACTATGGAGGACATGTCAAGATGATAAGCTACTACGGAGCAGTTAGCCGAGTTGAGGCAGTATTCTTCTGGGCCACATAGTTGTGCAGGTACCTCTACACCAGCTGAGGATGAAGAGGATGATGATAATGATGAGGAGGATTGATGATTTTTCTCGAGCACTCTTATTTTTCCTTTCTCTTTTATTATTTTCTTTAGTTAGTTTTTGTTTCTTTTTCATGTACTTATTCTTTCTTTTGTTTTAGCTTTATTTTCCTTTCTAGTTTTTACGCTTTGGTGTGCTCTTTTGTATTTTTCTTTTTAGGTACTTTGCACTGCCTTATTCTTCAAAGCATTCAGATCTTGTACGACACAATGCCAAACGAATGGAAGTTTGTTTCTATTATCTCTTCTCCTTTATATTTTTGGTCCCATGGTATTGTTGTTCTTGTTATATTGATTTTGCAATTGAGGACAATGCCCAGTTTAAGTGTGGGGGGGTGAGTTGATTAACTAGTCTTCTATATATATACTTTGACCTTCTTGGGAGCAAATGTTTGAGTGAAAAATTTTCAAATTTTTCTGATTTTCTGGAGATTCCAAGCTATATTTTTAATGCATGTCTTTAGGATAGAGTATAGAGCATATGTTCTAGATCATTTATGGCTTATGCATGATTTTTTGCACTCACTTGGACAAAATAGTTCTTGATCAAATGCTTTACATTGTTCTTAAACCTTGTTTTTCTACTAAAATTCATAGAGCATTCTAGAACTTACTTGAATACCTCTCGAGGCGAAATAAGAAAGACAATCATGATTTTAACTTAGGGATGATGGTAATAGGCATTCTTTGGATAGTTTGAGCTTTTCAAGCCTACCTATTGTTATATTATCCCTAGTGCCTATTTTGAGCCTAAATTGTTGATTTCTTTCTCTAAAACCTGTCACAATACTTTGTCCATTGCTTATTTTTGAGAGTTTGGATGATTTTCCAAATCTTTATACTCTTAATAGATGAAAGTATATGTATGAGAATGTTAAGGAAGAATGTTGGGGAAAAAGATCTTGACTTTTTACTTTCAGACATAGATCAATAACAAGTTGAGCTGAAAAAGAAGGAAAGAGGAGAGAAAAGACTTATTGAATGGAATGAAGACAGAAAAGATCATAAAAGGAATGGTGTTTGAGCTAAAAAAAAAGTTAAAGTTCATATAAAGTACTTGACACCATGGCTGGAAATTTGAGTGATCTTGTGAAAGAAATAGAAAAGAGTTGATGGAAAGAAGAGCTGAAAGAACAAGAGAAAAATGCAGAATTACTTGAGTGGAGTTGGATTTGCTGAATAAGGTTATAGTTTGATTAATTTTTGGAATAGGAGAGCAAGAATAGTTGGAAATTATTGATTCAATTTGTTTATCCTTTTCTTAATAACTCTCAGTTTTTCTTTGACTTTTGATTCTCCTATATCCTTCGTTTGATAAGCTACATTACAAGCCTTTAGCCTTACATTACAAGCTTAAAAGTCCTATTCGATCTAAGTAGAATCATGATATGTCTCGGATTAGTGGAAAGAGTGTATGAAAAGTATGCATATGGAATGCATATTCTTATTGAACTAAATTCTTTCCAATGGTTTGAGAATAGTACGAAGTATTGTGATGGTTATACTAAGTCATTTATCACTAACACAAGTCTTGCATTGGTTGTAAAAGATGTAGTAGCATATGTTTTATATTCTTGAAGGAAGAAAGCATTGAAGATATTGTTTTGAAATTAGTTGAGTAATTTATTAAACCTTATGTTTTCTTACTTATTCTTGATATTTTGCTTGAGGACAAGTAAAGAGCTAAGTGTGGGGGAATATGATAGGGGCTAAATTAATCATATTTTTCCTAGTTATTTGAGGTTCATTTGTAATACATTTTGTTCAATAACTAGTCATATTCCTTCATATTTGAGATTTTACCCTTGGAAAGGTATTTTGTTCTTTGTTTCAGATTTTTAGGGTAAAACGAAACAAAAACGTCACAGAACTGAGGAGAGGCGGTGCCGGTTAGGACCCTAGAACCGGCATTGGCCATGCATTGTTGAAACGAACTTCGAAGCGACGAAAAAATTGTTGAAACAGAGCAGAACTGAACTAAGGCGGCGCCGGCTGCATTTTGGAACACATTGTGCAAAATTCGAAGAAAAATCGGTGAACGATTGGAGGAACAGAACATAATCGGCGCCGACTCCAAGAGTCAAGGCGGCGCCAGCTGTGTCCTGAAGCTAAGGCAGTGCTGTGATTTTTCTATGCAGTTTTTGGTAATTTAAGGAGTTTTAGTATCTTCCAACTTCTACTCAGCCAAGAACTTTGTACCTACGAGTTTAGGCAATTCCTAAACCTATAAATAGGTGAAAAACACAAGGGAAAAAGAGAGAATTCATTGATCATCATAGAAAATTACTCAATCCAAGGAGGAATTCTTCAAGTTCAAGGAGGGTTGTGCAAGAAGATCTTCAAAGGAAGAAGAATGAGGCTTGTCTATGAGTGCTTTCTTTTACTTTGTTTTATTTTTCTTGAACAATGATATGTTAATTGTTTTATTATATTTTGACATTGTTTTAGATATTCATGATATTTAGAGTTATTTGATCTTTTGATTAATTGATTATTCTTCTTGGTATTTAATTACTTGTGCTGATTACGAGATTGGTTGATTGTTACTTTCTATTTACTTGCTTGAAAAAAGGGGTTGATAGTAGTTCAATTCATTGGTTTCATATTTGTTATCTCTTAACTTGTTTGACAAAGGGGTTAATTGCTAAGAAACGGTAATTAAAGATTAATTGATGTCTGCCAGAATTTGGATTCATTGGTTAGTTTCATGTTTTAAATTTGCTAGAATATGAAATTTAATCAAGGATGGTGTTCAATGCAGCTTTTAGATATGACTGGTTGAGACAGAACATGTGATATTAAGTTACCTAGAAGATAGGGATTCATTGACTGAAAAAAAAGTGAGTCTATCTTAATCCTTCATGATGCCAAGGGAATAATTAGTTATGATAATTGTTTAGTTCTTTAAGGTCATGTTTGTCTAAACAATGGCTTAAGTTACTTAAATCTACATCATTGACATGTATATATTTTGATTTTAATTTTGATTTTTACTTGTTTTTCACTTTATCGAGTCGGTTAAATAATAAAAGAAAGATGATTAATGTCTACTTGTTCCTGGAGGATCGACACTCGTTTGAACCCTATGTTCGGTTAATGATGAGTACACTTGCTCATATGTGTGATTTGGGCTGAACGTTTTAATTTAAACTTAATTGGGAATGTGCTTAGTTGTTATATGATTTTTATAACCAAGTCCAAACACATCACCCCCTCTAAGATTTTTCAAAGGATTACGTGGTACATCACTGTGAAACCCCGGACAAAATCAACCTTAGAGTAAGGGGGTTGGGATGCATATCATACTTTATTTCATAATTAAATATATTTTCATATGATTTCTATGTGTTTTGGATTTGATTTTTATTGTCTTGAAGTCTTATTGGTGAGTATTGTGTGAGAGGGGCAAAATGGTAATTTTTGCCCGGGGTGAAAATAGGGAAATAGCTTGTGGATGGAATAGAAAATAATTTTGCTAGTGGAAATATCAACAAGAGTTGATGTGGTGTAGTGGTTAGAGCCTTAGAATTAATTCTTGAAGTCTAGGGTTCAAATTCCATCATGGAAGGTTTAGCTTGATTAAATTTTATTTTTGCTTGGGAAGAAATAGTTTCGGCCTTATGAGCTTAGGGTAAGGTAGGGATGATGTCCTAAGAGAGAGACATGTAAGGGTAATCTCATTCCACTTCCTTGCTCTACTCGAAATTCTTAAGGGGAATTCATTCTCCCTTGATCTTTAGTTTTTCTTAATTCTCAACTCCTTAGTTTGATCAAGATGTTCTAGCCATTTTCTTTCCAGAAAATTCAGTAAAGTGCTGAGGTCTTTTAGGACCAAAGTGTCTTGGTAAAAGACTTCTTATAGTCTGAAAAATTATGGAAGAGTTGTGGGAAATTCCAAGAGGAATAATCCCTCTAGTGAGCTTGCTGAAATTTCATCCTACTAAACTAGTTCACCTTCCTTCTTGGAATGAGCTGAAATTTTCCAGCTTGTGTACCTTCAAAATGTCGAACTTCTTAACTAACATTTCCTTCCAAATGCTGTCAGAAAAATGGCACTAAGATCAGCTTGAAACATGAATTATTTTTGCCATTTTCGGACTGCTCAAGAGCTGTACAAACCAGTGAAAAATTCTGGGCAAATCACTACCTTGGAGGCTTAAAACCAAGCTGTTTTCTTCCAGATTTTGTGCAGCACCTTAGCCATGTTTTTCCTCCATGAAGAAGGATGGAAACCAGCCTTGAATACCCCTGAAAGCCCCCTTCAAACTCGCTGCATCTCAGCTGGAAGAGGCGGACAAAATTCTGCCAGAAAATTTCCTGTGCAGCGAAAATTGTTGTGCAGGAAATTTTCCAGCTTGCTTCCCATTTCTCCTCCAGCCGAAAATGCCAACCTACTTCTGTCAAAACCTCCCTTAAACCACCATTAACAGAGCTCCATTATTTCCTTCAAACTTCTGGATGAAAGGCAGGAATGGTTGTCCGAAAATCTCTCCAATAAATCCCTGCAATTTAGCTTGATTGGTTTCCAAAATTTCAGCCATCTTGTTTAGCAACTTTCCATAAAATCTTACACCATTGACCAGACATCTTCTTCACCATTGTACCCCTTAGTTTCAGCCATCATAAGCCTCATTGAACCAGCTTTAATTCCTCAGAAAAGCTGCACATTCACTCGGCCATAGGAGACTTCAAAGCTGTCCAAGAAAATTAAGATATTCTTAGAATATCTAGTTTCCAAATTCTCTTCCTAAAAATATTCTTCAAGGATTGTAACAACTAACCTTTCCTTTCCCTTCCAAATCAGAGAAACAACTCCCTAAACCTTACAGAATTTTCGCAGCCCCAATTTCAGAGAAATTTGGCAGCTCTCCCAACCTCCCTCTCTCGATTTTCTCTAGCCACCAAGAACACACATACTACACCGAGAACACCTACTACCTTCTTTCACCTAATACACCTTCAAACCACTTCAAACCCTTACGAAAATCTCCAGATTTGATCTACTCTTTGCTGTGAATCCATCAACCCCATTATTAACATCAAACTCCACAAATCATCTTGCTACTTTGGATCAAAACCAGAAATTTTTGTGAAGGTCAAGATCATCTTCAAGGTAAACTTATTCTATCAACTTCATCTTCTTCAAACTTGATCTCCAATGAGAACTTATATGAATGAGCATACTAATAATCTATCTCTCTCTCTCTCTCATGGCCCGAAACTCCCTCTCTTGGCCGAATGGTCTCTTTTTCCATGACCATGCTTTCGCCACCTCTCTTAGACAAGATTAGCCATCTAGGAGTTGAGATTTACTCTAAACTCTTTCAAAGAATTCATCAACCAAGTAAGTACCTTCGATCCTTATTTTAAACTCTAGAATCATGTCTCTAGGATGATGTTGTTAAAAGGTGAATGGTGGTAGGATTTGAGTATATATATTTAATGTTGAGATTGAAGCATGAGCAATTGTATGATTGTGAAGAAGATGAGATTTATGCATGAAAGGTTCATCTTGGTTGATTGTATGTTGATTTGAGGTTTGATGCATGTCATAGGTAGTATTTGTGATAAAGTATGCTAGAGATTATGTCACCTTTGGTGAATAGGAGTTATATACATGACTAGAATATTGAAGCCATGTTCATGTTTATGCTAGTAAATGTTAAGCACGTCTTAATAAATTTAGATCTATGCCTAGATGCAAGATTTGGTTGATTTGATGAATTGAAGGATTGTGCATGTTCTTGATTGAGATTGGCCATAGGAATTGACCATGATCTAGTTGTCCCTAAAAGTAAATTTTCACTCCATGAATAAAATACTCAATAAAATGATTTCCTAGTATTTTCGAAAGCCCTAGGAAGGGTAGATTTGGATTCTTATATTCATAAAGGATATTTTAGCCAAATAAATAATAATTTTGCTAGAAAGTAAAATAAATAAATATTATTTAAAATAAAGAAATCAATTTAAGCCTTTATGAAAAAGGTTTATGCTTAGTAAAATATTTACTAAATCAAAACCCTTAAGGATTTACTTATTATTTTCCGAGAAAGGCTTATTCAATTTAATCTCAACTAGTTTTAGCTATCAATTATTTTCTAACAACTAAACAAACTATCATTAAATCACTATTTTACCTAGTACCTCCTATGACTCTTGATCAAATAAACTCTAGATTTTTCTTAACAAGATGTAAACTTTCAACTTATTAGAATTTATTTCCCAAACCATTAATTATTTTAACTAACAAATTAAACTTAGCTTATAAACCTATTTAATTAGTGCCTTGCCTTAAAGCTTGGGACACTAGGATCATGGTAGTAGTAAATTGAGTTGATTTAAAATTGAGGAAGTGGATTGTAGCTTGAATCTGATTAAGATTTGTATTTACCCATGTGGGGTTAGGTCAGCTGTTCGAGACCTTGTTGTTGTGAGCAAGAATCATGTAAGCTCCTGCATAAAACCTATCGACGTGGAAATGTTTTCCTTATGGCAAGCTAAATATGGAGTGTATGGACACTCGTTTATCTGAAGGCAATTAAGGGTTGAATTTGTTCTTATTTCCAACACTTAACTTATTTAAAAGTTACTGAGCAGATTTTCCAAACTTAAAACTCTTTCTAAAACTGATTGTTCCCAAAACTTTGGAAACCCTCAAATTACTAGTTTCATGAAAAGCAATGCTTTGTTCATTTTATCCCAAGTGGGAAATGTCGTTGAGTACTCAATAAGGGTGGATGACTAGGACTAGTCTTTGAGGGGTTAGGGTAAGTCTCTTAGCAGGTGGCCACCTTTGAGGGGTGAGTCCTTCCCGGATAGGATGTCTGTCCAGTGAGTCGTGCCGGTCCGAGCTAGCAGTTTGTTTTCAGTCAAGTGACTGTGTTTTGCCAGAATGGACACCCGGTTGTTGTTTGGGTATAGAAAAGGAGGAGTATCTTGCCCAATAGGCCGATCACCTACTTTTGTCAGTCTGCACAAAGTGTCGGCATTCTAACCGGGTATGGGGCCCAACGTGTGGTAACCCATATCCCTTTCTTTCGAGTGGTTGATTTCATTACTTATGTATGGCTAGATAAGCCAAAACGCCACTCTTGCTTTTGACTAATGCCAATGTTTCTCATATTAAAGTTTCACACTCTACATCCATGAACTGATTTCACTAAACACCCAAGGCACACACGGACTTACTGAGATTTCGGTCTCATCACTTTTCTATCATGATTTCAGGATGATCCTGCTGTGGAGTTGAGTGGCTAGTAATATCTGCTTTGGAAGAGAATGTGTCTTTTGATTTTATGTATTGCTTTGGGGAGGCGAGAGTGGATAATTTTATTTATGATTTTTGTTTTGGAATTCATGGATTTGTTCTTGAAGTTTTCTTTGGGTTGTAATAACTTTTTTTTTAGTTAAATATTATTTTTATTCCGCAATTTGTTTGTGTGACCTAGTTATAAAGACTCATTGTCCGTTGGACGGGGCGACATCCCCGGCCCTGGTGGGCCTAGGCTTCGGGGTGTTACAATCACTCCATTGTATCTTAGTTAACTTCACTTGTGACTCTCCTGAAGAACGGAGTAGCTGAGAGAAGAAAGAGAACTTTGATGGAAATGGTCAGAAGCATGATAAGTCATGCATTTCTTCCTTTTTTTTTTTTTTTTAGGTATGCTTTAGAAACAACGGCATATATTTTTGAACTTGGTGCCTTCCAATTCAGTACCTAGGACACTCTATGAAATATGGATTGGACAAAAGCCCAGTCTGAACTATTTCAAGATATGAGGTTGTCTAGCATATGTACTGACAAAAGAAAGTAAGTTGGAATGAAGATCAGAGTTATGCTACTTCGTTGGGTACCCAAAAGGAACAAGAGGTGGATATTTCTATCATCGTCAAGAACATAAAGTATTTTTTAGTACTAATGCTAGATACTTAGAGGATGAACAAGTTACTTGCACCATGAGTTCAAGTAAAATAGAGTTAGAAGAGAAGTTGGTCACTGATTAAACTACAGGTACTTCTAACACCCCGATCGAGGAACCAAGAGAAATACTACCAGATGTTCTTATACAAACTGAGGCATGTCATAGTAGGAGGATCACAAGAGTTCTAGAAATGTGGATCAGATAGATCTATGATCTAATCTTTGATCATCAGAAACAATATCCTACTAGATACGAGGAGGTCATTATTGATGCTGATGTAGACAAACGGCATGAATGTCGAGATTGAGTCAATATACTTCAATCAGATCTAGGATCTTGTCTGGGAAACCCCACCAAAAGCCAACCTTAGAGTAAGGGGGATGCGATGCATATCATGTTATTCTACATAAAAATATACTATTTGAATGATTTTATGTGCCTTAGAATTACGATTTATAGGTTAAATGACTTATTTATGCTTGTTGGGTAGCAAGGGTAAAAAGGTAATTTTTCTTGAGGTCAAAATGGGAAGATGGCTTGAGGCTTAGATAAGAAGAATATTTGGGTGAGAAAATAAGAACAAGAGTTAGTGTGGTTAAGTGGTTAGAGCTTTGTGAATTAATCTCTAAGGTCATGAGTTCAAATCCCATCACTTAAGTTTTATTCATGATTATCTTAGCTATGTTTGAATTTTTTATTTTCTTGCATTCCTTAAAGATAAGAATGTTATCTTATGGGAGACATGAAGATAATGTCTTGATCATGTGATCATGTCCTAAAACAAATTCTAGAGGAATTCTTGTCCCTTTAATTTCTCTAGCCTTGTCCTAACATCTTTATAATTTAATCCAACATTAATCCATTCCTTTAATTCCAAAAAAAATCTGAGATGAACCATTAGCCTTGAAATTCAAAAACCAGTCTTGAGGGATAGGGGATTGCCAAAAATAGGGAGGAGAGTTAGGATGGGTTTCCAAGGAAAAGAAATTACCATAGTTATACCTTCAATCCTACCTTTATTTTGTTCATGATTTGGTAAAGGAAAAATCTGGAAATTTTCTAGAATTTTTGTAGGATGGTTTTCAAAAATTTCAACCAACATTCTTACCCTATCTACTACAAAAAAAATGGTCATTTCATGTAGGTTGAAGGCTGAAAATTCTGGGAATTTTTGGACTGCACAACCTTTGCAAACCAGAATTTTCCTTCAGCAAATTCGCTGCATTAAAGCAGGATTTTGAAGCTATGTTGTGTTTAAATTTAGGTCTAAAAAAATCATATAAAACTAAGCGCATTTCCAATCAAGTTTAAATTAAAACGTTAACCCCAAATTACACATATGAGCAAGCGTACTCATCATTAAGCATAGCATAGGGTTCAAACGAGTGTCGATCCTCCAGGAACAAGTATGCATTAATCACTTTTCTTTCATTATTTAATCGACTTAATAAAGTGAAAAAGAATAAAAAGGAAAATAAAATAAAATAAAATAAAATAATATATACATGTCAAGGATGGGGAATTATGTAACATAAATCATTATTTTGACAAACATGATCTTAAAGTACTCAACCATTATCATAACTAATTACTCTCTTGGCATTATGAAGGATTAAGATAGATTCACTTCTTTTTCAATCCATAAAATCACTATTTTCTAGACAAATTAGCATAAGTTTTTTTGTCTCAACTAATTCACCCAAAAAAAGGCATTAAACACAATCCTTGATTAAATCTCCATATTCTGGCAAACTTAAAACATGAAATTAACCAATGAATCCAAATTCTTGCAGACTTCAATTAACTTTTAATTACCTAGTTCTTAGCAATTAACCATTTTTCCAAGCAAGTTAAGAGACAACAAATACAAAATTAATGAATTTAAACCACTATCAACCCATATTTTAAGCAAGTTAATAGAAAGAAACAACCAACTAATCTCATAATAAGCATAAGTAATTAAATACCACGAATAATAATCAATTAATCAAAAGATCAAAGTAACTCTAAAAATCATGAATACCTAAAACAATGTCAAATTACAATAAAATAATTAATACATCATTGTTCAAGAAAAAGAAAATAAAGTAAAAGAAAGCACTCATAGACAAGCTTCCTTCCTCTTCCTTTGTAGACCTTCTTGCATAATCCTCCTTGATCTTCGAATTCTCCCTTTTCTCTTGTGTTTTCCCTTTATTTATAGGCTTTAGAAGTGCCTAATTTCATTCCTCTAGGGTTTCTGGCCGACTAGAAGTTGGAAAATACTAAAACTCTACAAATTACCAAAAATTGTGCGTGGAAATCAAAGCACCGCCTCAGCATCAGGGCACAGCTGGTGCCACCTGTCCTGCCTAGGGCTGGCACCAGTTGCGTTCTGTCTCTCCAGTCGTACACCGATTTTTCTTGATTTTTGTGCCAACCTTTCCAGAGTGCAGCTGACGCCGCCTCTAGCCTCCTAGCTACCGCCAATTTAGTTTTGTTTTGCTCTGCTTCCCTGATTTTTCGTCGCCTCGAAATGCGTACCAACAACACGTAGCTGGTACCAGTTCCCCTGTCTTGTCTGGTGCCACCTCTGTTCTGTTTTGCGACGTTTTTGTCTTATTTTACCTCTAAATTTTGAAATAATGCATAAAATACCTTTTCAAGGGTAAAATCTCAAACATAAAGGAATATGACTACTTATTGAACAAAATATATCACAAAATAGGCTCAAATAATTAGGAAATATATGACTAATTTAGGCTCTATCATATTCCCCCACATTTAGCTCTTTGCTTGTCCGCAAGCAAAATATCAAAGAGAAGTTGGAAAAACACAAGGTTTCACGAAATCCCTCAATTACTATCAAAATAATATCTTCAATGCTTTCTTTATTTCAAGACAACAAAACATATGTTACTATATCTTTGATAACAAATGCAAGACCTGTGTAAGTGAATAGTGACTAGTGAAACCATCTCAATACTTAACAATATTCTCAAACCATTAGAAAGAATTTAGTTCAAAAGAAATATGCATTCCATAAGTTTATACTTTTCATACACTCTCTCCACTAATCTGAGACATATCATAATTCTACTCAGATCAAGTAGGACTTTAAAGCTTGTAATCTAAGGCTAAAGGACTTGTAATATAGCTTTCGAATGAAGGATATAGGAAATTAAATATCAAAGAGGATGAGAGTTTGCAAGAAAAGGATAAACAAGATATACCAAGAATTTCCAAACTTTTCTTGCTCTCCTATTCCAAAATCAATCAAAACCCATAACCTTGTATGGCAATTATAGCATAGTTCAAGCAAGTCTTGCATTCTTTTTCCTCAATAATTCTTAACTCATCATTCATTTTGCACAAGAGTATCAAAAATTTCAGCAATGGTGCTAATGACTTGATGTGAACTTAAGTTTTTTTTTTTTTTTTTCAAAAATACCTCCATAATGAAACAGAAAAATTATCTTGTTCTAGCTCAATCAACCTTCTTCTTGTGCTCTTCTTTTCTTTTTCTTTCCTTTCAACTTTTCTTTTCTTCCTCTTTTCAAATGCTGCTTTTGTTTGTTTATCAGCTTTTTCAACATTTTCTAGCATCTTTTTGGTTTTCTCAATCTTTCTTTTCTTTTTCTTTCCTTTCTTTTCTCAACTCCACTCAACAATGCTACATGACTAAAAGTAACAAGTCATGACATTTACACATGCTTTCTCCCTCACAACTCCCTACTTGTACTTTTATCCATCTAGAGCAATCAAAGATTTGGAAGAATTATCAAACTCTTAGAAAGAAGTAACGGACAAAGTATGATAATGGGTTTTAAGAAAGAAATTGACAATTTAGGCTCAAAATAGGCACTAGGGATAATATAAAATAGGTAGACTTGAAAAGCTCAAACTATCCAAAGAAGGCTTATTACCGTCATCCCTAAGTTAAATCATGAATGTCTTTCTTAGTTCGCCTCGAGAGGTATTTAAGTAAGTTCTAGAATGCTCAATGAATTTTAGTAGAAAAACAGGTTTAAGCACATTGTAAAGCATTTGATCAAGAACTATTTAGTCCAAGTGCGTGCAAAAAGTCTTGCATAAGTCACAAAATGATATAGAACAAATGCTCTATGATCTATCGCAAAGACATGCTTTAAGAATACATCTTGAAATTAGACAAAAATCCGAAAAAATTTTGGAAAATTTTGCTTACACGGATGTCAAAAGGATGAAGTATAACAAAATGAAGTATAGAAGAATTCTCAATCTAACCACTCCCCTACACTTAAACTGGACATTGTCCTCAATAGCTAAACAAATAGAGTAAGGAAAAAGTGCCATGGGACTAAAAATAAAAAGGGAAAAGATCAGAAAGAAAATACTTCTATTACAGTGGGCATTCTTCTACAAAAAAGTCGAGTTCCTGGAGAAAGAAGCATTGTCGAAGTACCTAAAAAGAAAAATACAAAAGAAACATACCAAAGCATAAAAACTAGAAAAGAAAAATAAACAAAAAGTAGAGAAAATAGTACAAGAAATAACTAGAAAAGGGCATGAAAATATAAAGGAAAAAAAAAAAAAAAGAGAGTGACAAGTAGGGACACATGTAGAACAACCATCTCAATCCTCCCCATCATCATCATCCAGTGTGGAAGTGCCTTGACCACCATGCGATCCCGGAAAACGCTGCATCCACTCAGCCCATTGCTGCTTCATAGTAGTCTGCTTCACTAATTTTTTGTCGCCTCAAAATGCATGCCAGCAGCACGTGGCCGGCGGCGCCTCTGTTCTGTTTTGCGATATTTTTGTCTTATTTTACCGCTAAAATCTGAAATAATGCACAAAATACTTTTCAAAGGGTAAAATCTCAAATATAAAGGAATATGACTAGTTATTGAACAAAATGTATCACAAAATAACCTCAAATAACTAGGAAATATATGACTAATTTAGGCCCTATCAAGCTACCTATAAGTCATAAGAACAGCTGGAACTTCCACTATTTTTCTTCAGGAAGAAGGCTAGAAAACCACCATTAAAAGACCTTCAAACACTGTCAAGAATCAACAGCAAATCAGGCCAAAGAATGTAGATAATTCTGCACTAAAAACCATCTCCATTCTAGGCACTCTTGAAGCATTGAAAACCAGAAAAATTTCAAGCTTGTTGTTTCAAGGCAAAGACCGAAAACTTGCGTTCAAACTTCTAAAAATTGGACCTTGTTCAGCCATGGACTGAACACCATTGATCTCCATACTAACCTTGAGTGCTTGGACTCCATGATCACACCTAAAAAATCTCCTAAGATTACTCTATTCAAAACTCATTTGAACTTCAAACTAATTCCAGATTTTGTTTTGCTCCATTAAAACACTCTTGTAGCAAGTGATTAAACCAGAAATTTCCCTACCATTATAGACCATTTTTTGCTAGCATTATAAGCTGAACAACTCTCCATTCTTTGCATTAAACCTAGCTTGTTCAGTCTTACACCATTGAAGAGCAAGAGACCTCCCATGAACAACCACCATTAACTAATCCTCTACCTCAAACAACTCCTCATTTCCCTCCATTTGAATTTCAAAAAAACTGAACACCTCTCTCTCCTTCTTGCTAAACTGAAACTCCTAACTATGCTAGACCATTCGGCAATGAAAATTCCAGAAATTCTCTAGCCATTTTCTCTCAAACTCTATCAAGAACACTAAGAACACATACTTCACACCTTCAAGCCTAAACCTATCCAAAACATCTCCAATCACTCCCAAATACTCCAGATCACTCATATTTAATCCCTAGACTTTATTTCTGGTCTTTATAACACGAATCATGCAAACCAGAATTTTTGAATGGATCAAAACCAATTTTTTTGTTAAAGGTTCCAAGAACATCAAAAGGTAAAACAAGAACAATCTTCCTGTTCTTTCTCTTCTACTCCACTTTTAATGTTCCATTCTAATGCCCTTCGTCTTTCTCTCTCTCTCTCTCTTGGCCGAAATGGTGGTGATCAATCGTGGCTTTTTTTTTTTTTTTTGGACCGCTAAAGGCTCTCAAATGCGTGGACCTTCACTAATCAAGAAGCCTTTATCAAGTGATCTTCTATTAAGTATTTCTTCTTAAATCTTCCTTTTAATTTCTAAATTCATCTCTTAGATATTGATTGGAGGATTGAATATAAATGGGGGTTGAGTATTTGTATGTGGATGAAGGGGATGGAGTTAGGACACGAGAGTTGAAGTGTATGATTAGATCTCATGGATTTTTATTTTGAATCAATATATGTGTATCATGGTTAGGAGATTTATGGATGTTTGATGCATGCTAGATGTTATGACACCAATGGTGATTAGGCCTGTATGTTCTTAATTTTCAATAAAGCCATGGATGATAATTATGCCTAGTAGGAGATTGACCATGAGTTAGTATGTGTTAATTCAAGTATATGTTCATGAATGGATTTGCTTATTATTTAATGTTTGGGAATGCGTCATGAATCTTTTCTAACAATAGGAAGTCATGGTAAAAGATTATTTTCTTTGTTAATTCTAAGGTTATTCTTTTTCACATATTTTATTTCTTGAACTTGAATTATTATTATTATATTTTCTCTAGGAAATTCGAAATTGCTAGGGAGGTTTGGAAATAGAATATTAATTAAAATATTAATATTTTTATTAGTTAAATAAATAACATCTTTTATTAATATATATAATATTAAAATTAATTAATATCAAATTACCTTGTAGACCATAATATTTAGCCTTACTAAAACTTTTACCTATGTCCATAAATATTAGTTATATTAAAATTTATTTATTATTTAATAATTAAAAATTAAGAATAATTTATTTATTATTTAATAATTAAAAATTAAGAATAATTTATTTATTATTAATTTTATTGGTTATTTATTATCTATTAATTATTAATTAAAAATTATAGTGTAATTTAATACTTCTAATAATAGTACTATTTAAATATTACCATTTACCAATATTATTTAGGACCTAGTATTATCTAATGTTTAGCACTAGTTTATGTATTAGCAATGATACTCATAATTTATTATTTAAAACTATAACTAATTAGTATTTATTTTAGAATCCCTAGTTATTTTAACTCATCAAGCTAGATTTATTTTATAAAATACTTTATCAACTAGTAATAAAGCCTAAGACATTATGGTCGTGGTTAGTTGTGGTTGTGACTAGTTGAACTAGGGATTATTTATGTAAAGCAGATATAGTTCGAAGGTTATCTTATGCTTTGTGTTTACCCCAGGTGGGGTTAGGTTGACCTTGGAGGATTTTTGAGTTCAAGAAGAGCAAAAGACCAGGTAAGTTCCTGCATGGAGTTATTTGAAGACAAAATATGGCAAGCCAACTCGTTGTATATGAGAATTTGCACTGTAAAGCAATTATGGATAATTTTACTTTTCTTTCAATCAAGTAAGCTATTTAAAACTAAGCAAACGATTTTATACAAAATGCTAAACTTTTCATGAAACTCAACTTTGGCAAGAATTTTAGAAACCATAATTGCTACTTTCAAGTAAATCATTGTGTGATCATTTTCCTCCTATGTGGGATAAACAACGTTGAGTACTCAATAAGGGTAGACTACTAGGGCTAGTCTTTGAAGGGTTAGGGTAAGTCTCTTAATAGGTGGCAACCTCTGAGGGGTGAGTCCTTCTCGAATAGGATACCAGTCCTGTAGGTTATACTGGTCCGAGCTAGCAAGTTCAGTTAAGTGGATTGTATGGGACAATTGGTAAGTTTGGGGTGTAGAGATGGAGAAGTATCTCACCCAGTAGGCTGTACACCTACCTTTTGTCAGTATACTCAATGTGTAGCATTTTGATTGTTATATTGTCATAGTGCACAAAGTGTGGTGCCATGGCTATCTCTTCTGAGTGGTTGTATTTATTGTGCACATGTATGTCTTGGAAAACAAAACACCGCTCTTCATTTATAACATTTATTTAATGCTTGCCAGCACTTTCTTTTATGAAACTTTTACAACTTGCATACATGAATTGTTTTACCTGAAACACTCAAAGCATACATGGGCTTACTAAGATTTTTATCTCACTACCTTTTATACCATGTTTTCAAGTCTATCCTGCTATGAAGGTCATTAGCTAGAATGTTATCTATGTCTTAAAGACTATCTGTTATTTTTCTTATGTATTTCTTTTGAGAGACAATAGCAAATAATTAATTTTGAATTTGTTCATGTATTGCTGGGTTGTAATAAGTTTAATTTTGAAGTATTTCTTTTATTTTATTTTGTGTGACCTAGTTATAAAGACCTCTTGTCCTATGGACGGGGCAACATCCCCGGCCCTAATGGGCTAGGTAGTGGCTTGTTATATTGTCACTACCCCTGATGGTATAAAACCCATTAGGTGTAAGTAGGTATACAAGAGGAAGAAAGGTGCGGATAGAAAGGTTGAAACCTATAAAGTAAGGTTGGTTGCTAAATGTTATACTCAGAAAGATGGGATTGATTATGAGGAAACCTTTTCACTAGTAGTCATGCTTAAGTTTATCCGTATTCTCTTAGCCATCCCATGTCAAGACTGCCTTCTTAAATGGTTATTTTAGTGAAGACATCTATATGTCCTAACCAGAAGGTTTTGTTGCTAAAGTTTAAGAACAAATGGTCTGTAAGCTTAGGATGTCCATCTTTGGACTTAAGCATGCATCACGAACATGGAACATACGTTTTAATAAAACTATGAAAGCTTATGGTTTCATTCAAAACATAGATGAACCATGTGTGTATAGGAAATTAGATAGTGGCAAAGCAATTTTCTTTGTACTCTATGTAGATGACATTCTACTCATTGGAAATGAAGTACGGACATTGTCATCCATAAACGTTTGACTATATAGTCAATTTAGCATGAAAGACACGGGAAAAGCTAGCTTTATTCTAGGTATTAAGCTTCTTAGAAATAGGAAGTAGAGAATGTTAGGCTTATCCCAAACTGCTTATATTGACAAGATATTGGTCAAGTATAGTATAGATCAATATAAAAAGGCTATTATGCCCTTTAGACATGTATTATCCTTATCTTTCAAGCAATGTCCTCAAACACAAGAAGATAAGCAAAAAATGAGCAGGATCCCATATGTTGCAGCTGTGGGAAGTTTTATGTATACTATGCTTTGTACTAGGCCAGATATCTACTTTGCAGTAGACATGGTTAGCAGATATCATTCAAACCTAGGGGAAGCTCGCTGGCTTGTCAAGCATATACTAAAATATCTCAAGAAAATGAGAGATAATATGATTATATATCGTGTTGATGATTTGGTTCCTACTGGTTACACAGACTCAAACTTCCAGGCAGATAAAGATGAAAGAAATTCCACTAGTGGATTTGTCTTCACTTTGTCTGGAGAAGTTATTTCATGGAGAAGTATTAAGCAATCCTTCATTGTTGATTCTACCATGAAAGCTGAGTACGATGCTACTTCAGAAGCTTTGAAAGAAGTTGTGTGGCTCCAAAAGTTCCTCACAGAACTTGGAGTAGTACTGCACATGGATAGGCCTATCACGATATATTGTGATAACATTGGAGCGGTGTCACAATGCAAGGAACCTCAAAACCATAGTAAGGGCAAGCACATAGAGAGGAAGTATCACCCCACTGGGGAGTTTATCTAGAAATGGGAGATTATCGTAGATCATATTTCCTCTATCAAAATTCTAGCGGAATTTTTTACCAAGCTTTTGACAAAAAAGGTGTTTTGCAGACACTTAAATGTTATAGGGGTAAGCACTTGTGGACTTTCTTAGTCTTTGTAGTGCAAGTGAGAGATTGTAAGAAAGTATGCCCTCAAAGATTATGTATTCTGTGTAAATATATTGCAATAAAATATTTATTCATTCAATTTAGTTTGTTTCTTATATTATTACACATTTATGGTCCAAGTATGACAAGTAATGGTCTATGTATTGTGTTGTTCTTCACTATAAGTGTAGACCATGGGTACATGTTGTACAAGTAAAATTGAGTTCTTAGTCATTTGATGGAATTGGGCATTTCATTAAGGTAAGACTATTTGAAGGCACAGAAACGGAAAACACAGGGCACGCAGCGGAAGCAAAAACAAAACAAAACTGGAAAAACTCAAGAACAGGGAACCAAACAGAGCCAGCGCTGGCTCCGGCAGCCCTAGCCGATGCCGGTCGTGCTTTGCACGGATTCTGAAGTTTAAAAAAAAGTACTTCTTTTCCTCATTCTAAGAATTAGCTGGATCGGGATGTGGGCAACCGGGGTAGGTGTGCTGGTGGAAACCTCTGGTGCGATTCTTGCAAGTTTCCTACTCCGTCTTTGCATATAGGTGAACGCCAAACTCTCGGTCTTCCAGTATATGGCCTGCCTAATTCCGTTTTGTGAACAACTTACAAGACTAGGAAACTTTCTTGGAGAGAGAGAGACGTCTGGTAATTTTTCCACACTAAGAAGAGGCTGTCCAAAAAAACAACGTTGGCTCCAATCCTCCTGTTTAACCTAAATAAAAACCCTAGGTTAAACTGGACTGGGCCATTGGACTCTTAGTTTAACCTTTCGGGCTTAATAAATTATTCTAATTAGAACCAAATAAATTGCCCAATTAATAATTAATTTTTCAGCCTAAATAAACTAGTCCAATTAACAGGCTTACATTAGTTTAGTCCCAGGTTAATCTTTAATTATTCAAACTGGGCCAAAGCCCTGAATAATTAATTAACCCACCAAATTAATTTAATTAATTTTCTCTCTCCATGGACTTTTATTTTATTCTAGCCCAACAATTAAATAGGCTACTTAAATAAAATAAATTCTATTTAATTTAAGATCAATTCCTTAACCTGTATTTAATTAGGACTCATGGTCTATACTAGGGACCAAAAGACACACCACCTTGGCTACTAAAATGATCAAAATACTCTTGCATATAAATAGTTGTATTTTGTATTTTAAATATTTCCTAATATTGCCATAAGAAAATATTGACCCCAAGGACAATGCTGCATTAGCAAAGTTTGTGACCTATAGGTGTAATGACTAAAATACCCCTCTATACATCGCCATATATTTAGAGAGGAAGAAGTGCACTAACGCTTCTCTAAATGACATCTACCATCCTTAGGCCTCTAGTCCAATGATCCATAATGTCCTGGATTGTTTCTGCTTTCCAAGGGAGCTACCCTAAAGCAAACATCCAAGTCATGTTTCCCAGGGCCTTGGATATTTAGATTATTCAAACAGCCACATGGGTTGATATAGTATAGAAACTATGTTGTACAAGTCTGACTTAACTAACTAGTCACACATACCCAACATGCAAGTATATTGGCCCTACGATAGAACCTCAACTATAGCATATCAAAGTATATGCTTTTAGCTTCATCGAACCACCAACTCATACTTAAGTCGTAGAGTACTAGTCCATCTGTAGCAGTAGTAGTCTAGGTTTCTACCATATAGTACTTTTAGAAACCACTACTACAGGTCTTGTTCTACGTATTCGAAATACGCTTATGTCATGAAGTGAGTAGACTACTCACTAGCTAAAGGTAAGCCATTTCCTATTTAGAATTCACAACATAATAACCTAGACATGATGAGATTCCTATTCTCATCAATCGGTTAAGAACGAATGTTTATGTGCTAAGTAACCCGTGATCCATACCTTACTGTAAATGATCTCCATTCACATGGACCACTTACTTAAACACAATGGGTCTTTTCCAAACATAATTGTGCACAAATAAAAAATGTAAATTCATAAACAATTTCTGGAAATAAATTATTTTATTAAAACATTTGATATTCACATCAGAAACCTAGTCTAAGAAGGCATATCTCTCAATACTATTATGGTATGAGTTCCAATGACGAATAGTTTACCTTGAATCAGTAAGTAGTTCACTCACATCATTGGCATAAGCGTATTTCGATCACGTAGAACTAGACCTATAGTAGTGGTCTCTCTTAAAGTACTATAATTATATAGACCAGACTATTACTGCTATAGTATGGATGGATACCTTCATACTTGAGTATGAGTTAGTGGTCTAGCAAAGCTAGGGTTTTATACTTTGATGGATGTTGGGTGAGATTTCTTTTGTGAGATCAATATCTTTATATGTTGGATGTATTACTCTAGTTAGTTAAGATGATCTCATGCAATAGAGTTTCTATGCGTCATTTTGTGAAGTTAAATCACCTCCTTGTGATTGTCCAGGATAATCTAACAATCTAGGGCCCTAGGAAAGTGACTCTAGAATGTATGTTTTTAGGTAGCTTCCAATGATAAGCAAGTACATTCAAGTGAGTCATGGATTATTGAGCTAGAGATCTAAGGATGGTAGATGTCTTTAAGATAGGCGTTAATACATTTATCCTGTCTCGTTGATAGGTGTTATATAGAGGGGTATTTTCGTCATTTTACTTGTAGGTCGAAGACATTTCTTTAACAATATTATTCTTTGAGTCAATATTTCCATGTGGTGATAAATAGAAATATTTAAAATGGTAAAATATAGCTATTTAATACTAAGGGCATTTTGGTCATTTTAGTAGCCATGAATAATATGTCTCTTGGTCCCTGGAGTAGCTCAAGTTACCTTGGTGTTGTTTAGACACAATCTGGGCTTAATGGATACTTATATAGAAGAGAATAAAATTTATTCTATGAGTCTAATTAGAATTAATTGATTAGTCTTGGGTTTTTTAAAGGCCCAGAAAAGATAATTAATTAATTAAGAGAATTGAGATGGAGTAAATTAATTAATTGGGCTGATATATGTTGATATATATTAAGAGTCCAATTAGATTTAATTAATTAGTCTTGGGTATTTAATGAAATTTAGAAAAAATTAATTAATTAACTAAGATGATTAGGCCAGTCCTAGATTGATTTTTTAGTACAACACCAAGCCTATTAGGGCTTGATGATTTCATCCATTAGGGCTTGGAGAAGTCCTAAGGCTAGCCAAAATTAAGAGGTAAAGTGTGGAAGAAAAAATAACATTGGTTGTTGTCTGTTCTCCTCTCTCTGAAGAGTGTCGTCTCTCCCTTTCTCTCTCATGAATGCTTTTTTCTTCCTCCTCTCCAGAAGGAGAGTATCCAGATTATCCAAAGAATGAGCTTTCACCATGCTAACACAAGAGCAAGGTAAATTCATACTACAAAAGGCAAAGAGAGGAAGCTTTGAAACTCTTGATGCGTAGGAGTAGAAGATTGACGGGAATATCGGTCGAATCGTAGGCGCCTCCTTCTCCCCTTCCAACGCAAGTTCTAGTGTAACCCGTCTCCTTGTTGGTTAATCCGCGACCAATAAAGAAAAGTAAGTACTCCCTCCTATATGCGGCTCAGAGAACTGAAAAATTTCTCACTGCACTTTCTTTGATGATTTATGTTTTGATCATTCACGTAGGTGGTGAGAATTGTGAAACCCCAGTCAAGACCAACCTTAGAGTAAGGGGGTTGGGATGCATATCATGCTTTATTTCATGATTAAATATGTTTTCATATGATTTCTATGTGCTTTGAATTTGATTTTTAATATCTTGAAGTCTTGTTGGTGAGTGATGTGTGAGAGGGGCAAAATGGTAATTTTTGCCCGAAGTGAAAATAAGGAGATAGCTTGTGGATTGAATAGGAAATAATTTTTCTAGTAGAAATAGCAACAAGAGTTGTTGTGGTTTAGTGGTTAGAGCCTCGGAATTAATTCTTGAGGTCTAAGGTTCAAAGTCCATCATAGAAATTTTAGCTTGAGTAAATTTTATTTTGCTTGGAAAAGGATGGTTTCGGCCATGAGGGCCTAGATCAATGTGGTGATGATGTCCTAGGAGAGACATGTTAGGAGAATTCTCACTTCACTCTTTTGTTCTTCGCGAAATGCCAAAAGGGAATTCATTCTCTCTCGATCTTTAGCTTTTCTTAAATTCCAACTCCTTAGCTTGAGCAAGGTGTTCTATCCTTTTCCTTTCCAGAAAATTCAGTAAAGGACTAAGGTCTTTTAGGATCAAAATGTCCTAGTAAAAGGCTTCTCATGGTTTGGAAAATGTAAATGATTTGTGGGAAAAATTCAAGGGGAAAAACCCTCTTGAAAGCTTGCTGAAATTCTTCCTCTAACTTAGTTCATCTATCTTCATGAAATGAGCTGAAATTTTCCAGCTTGTTGTGCCTTCAAAAGGTCAAAAATTCTAGCTCACATTTCCTCCCAAATGCTACCAGAAATATGGTCTTTAGGATCAGTTGAAACCTGAAAGTTTCTTGCCCAAATTCGGACTGCACAAACTGGAGTAAAACAGGAAAAATTCCTGTACGAAAATCAGCCTTGTGACCTCCAAATCAAGCTGTTTTCTCCCAGATTTTGTGCAGAACCATAGCCATGTTTTTCCTCCATAAAGAAGGCTGGAAACCAACCTTGAACACCCCTGAAATCCCCGTCAAACCTCGCTGCAAATCTGCTGGAAATGGCAGACGAAAATTCTGCCAGAAAATTTCTGTTCAGCGAAATTCCTGAGCAGAATTTTTGTCCAGCTTGTTTCCTATTTGTTTCAACTGAAAATCCCAACCTACTTCTGTCAAAACCTCTCTTAAACCTCCATTAACAGAGCTCCATTGTTCCCTGAAGTTTCTGCACGAAATTCCCTCCATGGCTGACCAAAAATCTCTCAACCAAATCCCTGCAATTTAGCTTGATTACTTTCAAAAAATTTCAGCCATCTTATTTAACAACTTTCCATAAAATTTTGCTTAATTGATCAGACATCTTCTCCACCATTGTGCACCCTAGTTTCGGCCATCACAAGCCTCCTTTAACCAGCTTTAATTCCCCAGAAAAGCTGCACAATCCAGTCGGCCATAGGAGACTTCATGCTGTCCAGAAAAATCAAGATACTCCTAGAATATCTTGTTTCCAAATTCTCTTCCTAAAAATATTCTTCAAGGATTGTAACAACTAACCTTTCCTTTCCCTTCCAAATCAGAGAAATCACTCCCTAAACCCTACAGAATTTCGGCAGTCCAATCCCTCAGAAAATTGGCAGCTTCTTCTTCTCTCTCTCTCGATTTTCTTCAAGCAACAAGAACACACACACACACACACTACACCAAGAACACCTACCTCTTCTCTACACCTAATACACCTCCAAACTACTTCAAAACCCTCACGAAAATCTCCAGATTTGATCTACTCCTTGCTGTGCCTCCATCAACACCAATATTAACATCAAACTCCTCCAAACATCTTGCTATTTTGGATCAAAAAGCAGAAATTTCTGTGAAGAACAAAAACATCTTTAAGGTAAACTTATTCTAACAACTTCATCCTCTTCAAACTTAATCTCTAATGAAAACCTATATGAATAAGCATGCTAATGATCTCTTCTTCTTTCTCTCTCTCTCTCTCTCTCTCTCTCATGGACCGAAATTCTCTCTCTTGGCCGAATGGTCTCTTCCTCCATGGCCATGCTTTCGCCACCCTTCTTGAACAAGATTAGCCATCTAGGAGTTGAGATATTCTCTAAACTCCTTCAAGTCATTCATCAATCAAGTAAGTACCTTCAATCCTCTTTTTCAAAATTTAGAATCATGTCTCTAGGTTGATGAATGGCGATGGGTTTGTGTATGTGACGTTGTTGATTGAAGCATGAGTATATGTATGATTGAGATGGAGTGGGATTTATGCATGGAAGGATTATATTGGTGGATTTAATGATGAGTTGAGATTTGATGCATGTCATAGGTAGTAATTGTGATGAAGCATGCTAGAGATTATGTCACCATGGGTGAATAGGATTTATATGCATGATTAGATTTTGAAGCCGTGATCATGTTTATGCTAGTAGATGTTAAATCATGTAATAATAAATTTAGATCTATGCCTATGTGCAAGACTTGGATGATTTGATGAATTGAAGGATTGAGTATGTTATTGATTATGACCATGGAATCGTGATCATGATCTAGTTGTCCCTAAGCAAATTTTATTTCATGAATAGAATATTTACTAATGATTTTTGCTAAAGAATTTCGAAAACCCTAGGAAGGGTAGAGTTGGAATTATAATATATGTAAAGGATATTTTAGTCAAATAAATAATGAATTTTCTAGAAAATAAAATAAATAAATATTATTTAAAATAAATCAAACTAATTAAAGCCCTTATGAAAAAGACTTATACTTAATAAAATATTTACTAGATCAAAACCCTTAAGGATTTACTTATTATTTTCCCAGGAAGACTTATTAAATTTAATCTTAACTAGTTTTAGCTATCAATTATTTTCTAACAACTAAGCTATCATTAAATCACTATTTTACCTAGTACCACCTATGGCTCTTGATCAAATAAACTCTAAATTTTCCTTAACAAGAGTTGAACTTTCAACTTCATAGAATTTATTTCCTAATCCATTAATTATTTTAAATAACAAATTAAACTGAGCTTATAAACTTATTCAATTATTGTTTTGCCTTAAAGCTTGGGACACTAGGATCATGGTAGTAGTGAATTAAGTTGATTTAAAATTGAGAAAGTGGGTCGTGGCTTGAATCTGATTAAGATTTGTATTTGCCCATGTGGGGTTAGGTCATCTGTCCGAGACCTTGTTGTTGTGAGCAAGAATTAGGTAAGCTCCTGCATAAAACCTATCGATGTGAAATGTTTTCTTATGGCAAGCTAAATATGGAGTGTATGGACACTCGTTTATTTGAAGGCAATTGAGGGTTGAACTCATCTTTATTTCCAACATTGGAATTATTCCAAAGTTAATGAGCAGATTTTTCCAAACTCGAAACTCTTTCTAAAACTAATTTCTCGCAAAGCTTTGGAAACCCTCACATTGTTATTTTCATGAGGCACAATGCTTTGTTCATTTTATCCCAAGTGGGAAATGTCGTTGAGTACTCAATAAGGGTGGACTACTAGGACTAGTCTTTGAAGGGTTAGGGTGAGTCTCTCAGTAGGTGGCCACCTCTGAGCGGTGAGTCCTTCCCGGATAAGATGCCAGTTCCAGTGAGTCGTGCCGGTCCGAGCTAGCAGTTTATTTTGTTTCAGTCAAGTGACTGTGTTTTTGTCGGAATGGATACCCGGTGGTTGTTTGGGCATAGAGAAAGAGGAGTATCTTGCTCAGTAGGCCGATCACCTACTTTTGTCAGTCTGCACAACATGTTAGACATTCTGACCGGTTATGGGGCCCAAAGTGTGGTAACCCATATCCCTTTTTTTCGAGTGGTTGATTTCATTACTTATGTATGGCTAGAAGAGCCAAAATGCCACTCTTGCTTTTGACCAATATTTATTACTTGCCAATGTTTCTCTTATAAAGATTTCATACTTTGCATCCACGAACTATTTCCGCTAAACCCCCAAAGCACACACGGACTTACTGAGATTTCTGTCTCACCACCTTTTATCATGATTTCAGGTTGATCCTGTTGTGGGTGAATAGCTACCTTGGAAGAGAATGTGTCTTTTGATTTTATGTATTGCTTTGGGAAGACGAGAGTGGATGATTTTAATTATGGTTTTTGTTTTGGAATTTCATGGATGTACTTTTGAAGTATTCTTGGGTTGTAATAAATTCTTTTAGTTTGAGTATTATTTATTCCAGCAGTTTTTATTTGTGGCCTAGTTATAAAGACCCCTTGTCCTTTGGACGGGGCGACATCCCCGGCCCTGACGGGCCTAGGTTTTTCGGGGTGTTACAAGAATAGTGGCCACCCTATCGATAGAATTATTTCTGGATCTTTACCTATTAAGGAAGTTTAATTTGTGATGGTTATACACTTAACTTATAAAATTATTAACCTTTCTACAAAGCTTTGTCAATTTTTCTAAGAGCCAAATTGTTCATATTTATTGATAATAGTTTTAATAGGTTAACCATATCTTAGAAATAATATGATGTTTCAAATGTGCATTTTTATATGTGTTTTTCAAAGTAACTATTTTTCTAAATGAAGTTTTTTTTTTCAATCAACAGAAATGTCTAGTTTCAGTCATTTGTCCATTATTTTCAAGGAGAATAAGTTAACTGGGCCAAACTATATGGACTAGAAAGGGAATCTAAACATAATACTCATTGCAGAGGAGTACAAGTATGTTCTAACCAACCTCTGTCCTAAAATTGGGAAAGATTCCATGGACCAAGATCATGAGATGGAGAAAGCATGGACGAAAGCTGATGAAATGGCTCGATGCTATATGTTGGCTTCCATGTCCAATGTTCTCTTGTCCAAGCACGAGAACATGCCTACTGCGTAGAGCATCGATATTTCATTGCGTGCCATGTTTATTAACAAGAGCCAGTCCGCAAGGTAGGAAGCACTTAGAGCTATCATGAATACTAGGATGGCTGAAGGGGCATCAGTTCGTGAGCATATGCTCAAGATGATTGCCTACTTTGAAGAGACCGAGGTCCTAGGGGCAACAATCGATCCCAAGAGCTAAAATGGACTCCACCATATACATCTCATCATAACAGTGTATCTGAGAGAAGGAATCGAACCCTTCTGGACATGGTACGGACCATGATGGCTTCTGCAAACCTACCGAAATCATTTTTAGGGTATGCACTGGAGACTTCTGTTTATATGCTAAATAGAGTTCCGAAAAAATCGGTTGATACTACCCCATTTGAGATGTTCTTTGTTAAGAGACCAAAGTTATCTCACTTGTGAATATGGGGTTATCCTGCCTTTGTTAAAAGGCTACAGTCTGACAAACTTGATAGTAAGTCTGACAAATGTTTATTTATGGGATATTCGAAAGAATCTTTCGGATATTACTTCTATTTATCCTCCGAAAACAAATTGGTTGTTTCGAAGCATGCTGTCTTCTTAGAGAAGTTGCACATGCTCAAAGGGGACTGTGGGAGTAAGATTGAACTTAGTGAAGTTCATGAAGATCAAACAAACAAGGATCAATCGTCTAACCCCACATCTATTGAGAGAAGAGATGAACCTTCTAATACAGAAGAACCTTATAGATCTAGTAGGATACGTGTGGCACCTAAGAGATATGGATTTCTCATCAGTAACCACAATGACGTATTGCTCATAGATGAAGATGAGCCTACTACCTACAAGGATGTTCTGAATAGTTCAGAATCTAGCAAATGATTTGAGGCCCTGAAGTCAGAGATGCATTCCATGTACGACAACCAAGTATGGACTTTGGTTGATCCACCCAAAGGAATTAAACCTACTGGGTGCAATTGGGTTTTCAAGAAGAAAACAAACATGGATGGTAACTTAGTTTCCTATAAAGCATGACTAGTGGCAAAGGGTTATCGTTAACAACATGGTATTGACTATGATGAAACCTTCTCGCCAGTAGCCATGTTGAAATCCATCAGGATACTCCTAGCCATTGATGCTCGTCATGATTATGAGATTTAGCAAATAGATATGAAAACAGCTTTCTTAAATGGAAATCTGACTGAGGAAGTGTATGTGACACAACCTGAGGGTTTCACATCCAATGATAGCACAAAGGCGTGCAAGCTGCAAAGATCCATTTATGGACTTAAGCAGGCTTCTAGGAGTTGGAACATCCATTTGATGAAATAATCAAAGCGTGAAACCCCAATTGAAACCAACCCTAGAGTAAGGGGACGGGATGCATATCATATTTCCATGCATGCATAAATATATTTTTGTATGATTTTATGTGCTTTGGATATGTGATTTGTAGTCTAGATGGCTTAATTGTGTTTATTGAGTAAGAAGGGCAAAATGGTAATTTTGCTTGAGGTGGAAATAGGGAGATAGCTTGAGGGTTAAATAGAAAAAATATTTGTGAGAGAAAATAAGAACAAAAGTTGTTGTGGTTTAGTGGTTAGAGCTTTGGAAAAAATCCTTGAGGCCTTGAGTTCAAATTCTATCATTTGAATTTTAGTATGATTAAATTTTATTTTTATTAGGTAGGCTATATTTCGGCCCTTGCATACCTTAAGGAAGAGTAGAAGTGTTGTCCGAAGGGAGACATGAAGGGAATGTCC
Source organism: Voacanga thouarsii (assembly GCA_026120185.1). Classification (NCBI taxonomy): domain Eukaryota; kingdom Viridiplantae; phylum Streptophyta; class Magnoliopsida; order Gentianales; family Apocynaceae; genus Voacanga; species Voacanga thouarsii. Next base: position 3,138,171 of record JANUWF010003370.1, read on the forward strand.
TAATTCCACTCTTGTACTCTACAAAAATTTCTAAGGGATTCATACCCTTCTTGATCTCTAGCTTTCCATACTTCTTAATCCATTAGGTTGTTCAATTTATCTAAGCCAACTTTGTTTTTAGAAAATTCCTGCAAGGTTCTGTGATATTGAGGTTTCGAAAATGTCTATGTGAGGTATCTTCTTGACCAAAAATGGGGAGGAGTTATGGAAGTTTCCCAAGAGAAATAATCTCCATGGTTGAACCTTCAAACACCGACCTATGTGTGTTCATCTTCTTCATGTAGTAAACTAGAAATTTTTCTAACTTCTTCATCAGTCCAATTGTCGAAATTTTCAGGCATCTTTCCCTCTCAAATGCTGCTAGAAAAATGACCATTTCACTTAGCTTAAGGACTGAAAATTCCAGCCAAAACCGAGCTGCACAAAAGCTGTGCAAACCAGGAAAATTTTCTGGACAGTTTCGTAGCTTGGTGAGCCAAAAACGAAGTTGTTTCTTCCAGCTTTTCAACCAACAATTCAACCTTATCCTTCCTCCATAAAGAAGGCTGGAAACCAGTCTTAGAAGACCTCCCAATATCCCTTCAAACCTGCAGTAAATTGGAAGAACCATGGCAGTAAAATCTACCAAGAAATTTCCAGCAAGCTTGCGAAAAGCTAATCAGAATTTCTAGCTTTGTTCCTTCTTCACCCTTGTCCGAACTTCCTCCATTTTTCTGTACAAACTCACCATGATCAGCCATGAATTCAACTTCATCATCCTCACCATTGTTCTGCACGAAAAAGAGCTCCATGGCTGCTCTTAAAATCTCTCCATCAATCACTCCAATCAAGCCATTAATTGAAGTCCAAAATTCTAGCAAAATATTCAGCAAACTACCATAGATTACCCCTCAAACAACCAGAAAATTCCTTCACCATTGCACACCATATTTTGGCCCCCCTTAAGCTCATTCGAACAGTATTCGTCTTAGCAGGAATTCCAGAAATTCAGTCGGCCATTGAAACTTCCAAAGAACCTCCAACAACAAAGATCTACTTACCATATTTGCTACCACAAAATATTCCCTAAATTATTCTTTTTGAATTTCAAACAACCAACCTTCTTTTTCCTCCCAAATCTAAAAATCCAATTACTAAAAATCTCCAAACCAGTCGTCCACCCTTTTACCACAAAATTTCGGCCAGCCTTCATCTAATCTCTCTATTCTCTCCAAACCTCCAAGAACACCAAGAACACCTACTACCATTCTCACGCCTAAGGCCATTCAAAACCACTTCAATCTTCTCCAAAAACACTAGATTATACCTAGTCATTCTCGTGAATCCATTCCTGCAATTTTTAACATCAAACACTGAAATCAAAGGCTCACTTTTGGATAAAAAATCAGAATTTTCTTGAAGGCTCAAGAACATCTTCAAGGTAAGCATGATCAATTAACTACATCTTCATCCATCTTTGATTTTAATGAGAATATACTAATAAGAACTCTCTTTTTCATTCTCTTTCTCTCACTCTTTTTCCTCTCTCTCTCTCTCTTTCTTGGCCGAATGGTTATTTCCAACCATGGCCATTTTTCTTCCTTCCCCTTGGATAGATCAAGCCTTCCAAGCGTGAGGATCTTCTTGAAACGTCTTCAAGGTATTCATCATTCAAGTAAGCTTCTTTAAACTCCTCTTTAAATTTTAGATTTGTGTCTCTAGGATGTTATTGGAAAAGGATGGAATATGATTAAAGCTTGAGCATGTGTTTTGTGATGGCGTTGGGATTGAAGCATGAGAATGAATACGTTTATATGATGGAGTTGGGATTGATGCATGAGGATGATTAGTCTTGGATGAATTTTATGGCAGTTTTAGGGTTTGTTGCATGCCTTTATGTCGTGAGTAGTATGAATGATCAAGCATGTTAGAGATTATGTCACATTTGGTGAATAGGGTTTCTGTTCATGTATTCTTGTTAAGGCCATGAATATAATTATGTTTAGTGGAGTTTGGATCATGTCTTGGTAGATTTGGATTTATGCCTTTATTCATGATTGGATATTTTGTTGATTGGTGTAGAGTGTATGTTCATGATTATGGTTAGCAATAGGAATTATGATCATGACCTTGTTGTCCCTAAGCTAATTGAGTTAGCCAGTTTTATTTCATCAATAAAATGATTAATACTATAATTTCTTCTAGTGATTTCGAAAACCTTAGGAAAATGTGAATTTGGACTATTATATAAAATAATGATATTTTTGTCAAATAAATTATAACCTTTATTAAAGAAATAAAATATATAGATATTATATAGAATAATAATATCAAATAAAGCCTTTTATATAAATAATCATAATAAGTAAAATATTAATTTTGCAAGTCTTATATTCATAAATACTATTAAATTTTATTTATTGTCTTTTAGTCAATGTATATTACAATTTACTTATTATTAATTTTATTTATCAATTATTTCCTAACCATTAGTTATTATAAATCATTATTTTAAATAATATCATCTAGGGCCTAGGACCCTTCATCAAATAAACCCTAATTTATTTATAACAAGATTTAAACCTAAAACTTGTTAGTAACTATTTCACAAACCCTAGTTATTTTAATATCAAGCTAGATTTATCTTATAAGCCCTTTATTTGTTATCTAGCCTTAAAGCCTGGGATATTAGGGTCATGATTGTAGTAAGTTGAGCTAGGTTTATTTTTGAAAGTGAATTTTAGCTTGAGTTTAATTTTGGCTTATGTTTACCCCAGGCGGGGTTAGGTCAGTTTTTGGAGATCTTTATTTTATCTCAAATAAAGGATCAGGTAAACTCCTACATAAAACCTATTTGTTGCAAAAGTTGTTATGGCAAGCTAAATAGAAGTTTGTGAACACTGATTTGGTAAAGGCAATTAGGGACTGTTTCTTTTCTTGTTTTGGTCAAACCAATTATTTGAAAAACAACAACTAGTTTTATTCAAACACTAAACTATTTCTAAAACTAATTTTGATAAAGACTTTGGAAACCCTTGATTGCCATTTTCAAGTGAAGCTATGTTTTATTAGTTTTCTCCCAAATAGGATGAACTACGTTGAGTACTCAATAAGGGTAGGCTAGTAGTACTAGTTTTGAAGGGCAAAAGTGAGTCTTCTAGCAGAATGCCACCTCTAAAAGATGAACTCAACTTAGAGAAACATCAGTACTACTTAGTCATGCCGGTCTGAGCTAGCAGGTTTCAGTCATGTGGACTGTGTGTTGCCGAAATGGACAACCAGTTTTGTTTGGGTGTGGAGAATGAGGAGAATCTTACTTAGTAGGCCGATCACCTACCCTTTTTGTCAGTTTGCACAAAGTGTGGCATTTTGACCATTGTATGATAATGGGGCCCAATGTGTGGTAACCCATAGCCGCACTTTTGAGTGGTTGATTTTATTGTTCATTTATGGTTGGAAAAGCCAAAATGCCACTCTTGATTTTGAATATTGTTTATTGCTTGCTAGTATTTTTCTTATAAAGTTCTTACACATTGCATTCATGAATTGTTTTCACTGAACACCCAAAGCACACACGAGCTTACTGAGATTTTTATCTCATCACCCTTTTTACCATGATTTCAAGTTGATCCTACTGTGGGGATGAGTAACTAATTGTTGCCTGCTTGGAAGATATTCTATTATTTAATTTATGTAATGCTTTGGGAATTGAGAGTGAACAATTTTTATTTTTGGATTTGTTTTGAATTTTTGGATTGTAATAAGTTTTAAATTTTGAAGTATTGTTTTATTTTGATTGTGTGACCTAGTTATAAAGACCTCTTGTCCTTTGGACGGGGCGACATCCTTGACCTTATTGGGCCTAGGTAGTGGGGTGTTACACAAAGAGTTTGTTTCATTCAAAACATGGATGAGCCTTGTGTATACAAGAAGGTTAGTGGGAGTGCAATCATTTTCTTACTGCTTTATGTAGATGACATATTACTAATACAAAATAATATACTTATCTTGCAAACGGTTAAAATTTAGTTGTCCAAACAATTCTCCCTGAAAGATCTTGGAGAAGCAACCTATATTCTTGGAATAGGGATCTATAGAGATAGATCCAAAAGTTTGCTTGGTCTTTCACAGTCTATATACATATAGATAAAGTGATAAAGAGGTTTAGCATGGATCAATCCAAAAAGGGATTTTTGCCCATGTCACATGGTGTAAGTCTTTCAAATTCGATGTCTCCTAAGACACAAGTTGAAAGAGATCATATGAGTAAGATTCCATATGCCCCGGCAGTTGGATCTATCATGTATGCTATAATATGTACTAGGCCCGATGTATCTTATGCTCTCAGTTTGACAAGCAGATATCAATCTGGCCCTGGTGAGGGCCATTAGGCGGCTGTAAAGAATATTCTTAAGTACTTACGAAGAACTAAGGATATGTTCTTAGTATATAGAGAAGGTGATTTGAAAATATACAGGTATACTGATGCTAGTTTTCAATTTGACAAAGATGATTTCAAATCACAATCCAGCTACGTGTTTACGTTGTGCAGAGGGGCAATAAGTTGGAAAAGTTCCAAACAAGAGACTATTGCCAACTCTACGACAGAAGCTGAGTACATCACTGCTTTTGAAGCAGCTAAGGAGGCTATTTGGATCAAGAAGTTCGTGACGGAACTAGGTGTGGTTCCAAGTGTTGTTGGTCCAATAACCTTGTATTGTAACAACAACGGAGCTATTGCACAAGGAAAGGAGCCGCGGTCCCACCAACGATCCAAACATGTACTGCAACGCAATCATCGGATCTGGGAGATCATAGATAGGAATGATGTAAAGATAGAGAGAGCTCCCACGGATGAGAACATGGCTGACCCACTTACGAAATCACTATCCCAAAAGAAACATGATTGTCATGTTGAGTCATTCGGTATTAGATACATGAATGATTGGCTCCAGTGCAAGTGAGAGTTTGTTAGTGTTGTGCGCTAGAGGCAATCACTTGTACATTGTATATGACATAATTTATTTTAATAAAAGGCATTATTTATCTTACAGTTTCTTTTTGTTTACTTTAAGTAATATAACTGTTCGATAAAGTCCCTAGTACAACACTGTGTTAAGGGAATTATGATAGAGATCATGATATGAGATTCCTACTACACTGAATGGTATTAGTACTTAAATAGTCCCTAGTCATAGTATTAATAAGACAGGACATCAGTAATGCGTTAAGACTAGCATGTGTTAGACTTCCTGATTTGATCAGGCGGTGGTTCTCATAACTGTGAGTATTGAGATACTCAAAGTTAACACATAGATACTTGTTAATGGAACAAGTTCGTTGGATGACCTAGCTTTGAGATAATCACATGGATAACTATTTAGTGCCAGTGATATAATCTCAATATAGCAAACGTGCAAGTATCCTTAGACTTGAGATCTCCAAGGTACTTTGTTTGCTGAGCCTTATACTTTGATTCCAATCTCCGGAGCTCGATCGAGGGCCGCCTACGGGATGGATATTAGGTACATGGTGAGATAAACGAAAGTAGTTGAGAGGGTCAACAAAGGATTCACCATTCCTAATAGTAGGGGCGAATATCTCACGGCCACTTGTAGGAATTACTACTCAAAAGTCCTTGGCCAAGGCAATTGTGTATTGAAAACAGTTCCAATTGATACACATCTAGAATAGTGGGTTCCTGGTACAAGTACTATTTTATTTGAGCTAGAATTATTTCTGGAGGGAGTTGGTACTAATTTCGTACTCCAAACCGAATGAGATATTGTATGGTGAAAGGAATTACTTGCACTGAAGTTTGTTATTGAAGGGTTCATGTCAAGCCACTTGACTTCCTGGATTCTTGGGTAGTCATGACGTATTGCTAGATACCGCTTGATTTGGGAATTGTTGGGTATCTCAGGCTCGTATCCTATATGGCATAGCAGAAAATAAATCGAGATACCCTCCCTGGACTCTTCTATGTGTAGAAACAAGACATAACAACAATAAAGGCAACAGCTTTTACCTTTGGGTGATCGTACGAAGAACAAAATTTTCTTCTTCAAGTTGAGGCGCGATCCAGCAATCCTCGTGATCAACCTCCACGTGAGTTGCCCTCTATAATCACAGTGTGTGATTATCTCTAATAGTAATCCATACAGATGAATACTCAAGCACCAAAATTTCTGTGCTAGCAAAAATTAATGGCGGCTAGGGTTTTTCTTTCAAGAAGAAAAACGAGAGAAAGAGAGAATCATGTGTTGTGTTTCAGCTATTGCCTAGAGTTTTTCGAGTGTTATTGGCTACTATATATCACACGAAATTCCCTTCCCAAAACTGAGAATTCTAATCCTATTAGAATTCCCTAATTATAATTGGAAACATCAAGTTCTCACAATTACAACTTTTACCACAAATTATAACTAATTATAATTTGTCCACAACAACTTTTCTTTCTCTCAATTAACCCCACTATGTTATCAAATAACATCTTGAGTATATAATCCTCTATTATATGTGACCTATTAGGTTTCCCAGTCAATTGGTAGAGAACATGAATTATTCCAAACGTCTTTGAGATTAATAATCCATAATTAATTAGAATTAATCCTATTAATTCTAATCATGATTGGTTTATTAATTCATCAATTAATAAACCCATATTCCCAGATCATGAGCAGTATCTAGCAACACATCATGACCACCCAAGAGTCCAGGAAGTCAAGTAGCTTGACATGAACCCGTCAATAACAAACATCAGTGCAATCAACTCCTTTCACCATGAAATATCTCATTCGATTTGGAGTACGGAATTAGTGTCAACTCCCTCCAGAATTATTTCTGGCCTAAATATAATAGTACTTGTACCAGTGACCCACTACTCTAGATGTGTATCAATTAGAACTGTTTCCAATACACAATTGCCTTGGCCAAGGACTTTCGAGTAGTAATTCCTACAAGTGGCCGTGAGATATTCGCCCCTACTATTAGGAGTGGTGAATCCTTTATTGACCCTCTCAACTACTTTCGTTTATCTCACCATGTACCCAATATCCATCCCATAGGCGGCCCTCGATCGAGCTCCGGAGATTGGAATCAAAGTACAAGGCTCAGCAAACAAAGTACCTTGGAGATCTCAAGTCTAAGGATACTTGCACGTTTGCTATATTGAGATTATATCATTGGCACTAAATAGTTATCCATGTGATTATCTCAAAGCTAGGTCATCCAACGAACTTGTTCTATTAACAAGCATCCATGTGTTAACTTTGAGTATCTCAATACTCACGGTTATGAGAACCACCACCTGGTCAAATCAGGAAGTCTAACACATGCTAGTATTAATGCATTAATGATGTCCTGTCTCATTATACTATGACTAGGGACTATTTAAGTACTAACACCATCCAGTGTAGTAGGAATCTCATATCATGATCTCTATCATAATTTTTTTAACATAATAGTGTTGTACTTGGGACTTTATCGAATAGTTATATTACTTAAAATAAACAAAAGAAACTTTAAGATAAGTAATGTCTTTTATTAAAATAAATTGTGTCATATACAATGTACAAGTGATTGTACAAGTGATTACCTCTAGGGCACAACACTAAAAGGAATATGGGTTTATTAATTGATGAATTATTAAAACAATCCTAATTAGAATTTATAGGATTAATCTAATTAATTATGGATTATTAATCTCAACGACGTTTGGATTAATTCATGTTCTCTACCAATTGACTGGGAAACCTAATAGGTCACACACAATAGAGGATTATATACTTAAGATGTTATTTGATTACATTTGTGGGGTTGATTGAGAGAAAGAAAAGTTGTTGTGGACAAATTATAATTAGTTATAATTTGTGGTACAAGTTGTAATTATGAGAACTTGATGTTTCCAATTATAATTAGGGAATTCTAATAGGATTAGAATTTTCAGTTTTGGGAAGGGAATTTTGTGTGATATATAGTAGCTAATAACACACAAAAAACCCTAGCCAATAGCTGAACCAAAAAAAAAAAAAAAAGAAACAACAGCCACGAATTTTTTTTCTCTTCTTCTCTCTCAATTTGATCTTGAAAAGGAACCCTAGCCACCTAGAATTTCTGCTAGCATAGAAAACTACGTGCTTGAGTATTCTTCTGTATGGATTACTATTAGAGATAATCACACACTGTGATTATAGTGGGTAGACGTTCAACTCACATGGAGGTTGATCACGATGATTGATGGATTGCGCCTCAAGTTGAAGAAAAAAATTTTGTTCTTCGCACGATCACCCAAAGGTAAAATCTATTGCCATTATTGTCGCTATGTCGTGTTTTCCACACATAGAAGAGTCCTGGGAGGGTATCTTGTTTTATTTTTCGCTGCATCGTATGGGATACGAGCCCGAGATACCCAACACCTATGAGTACATTTATAAAACTTGATCAAGATGAAATGGGTAAAAAAGTAGATGAACATAAGTATAGAGGTATGATTGGGAGTCTACTTTATTTTACTGCTAGTCGACCAGACATTATGTTTTCGGTATGTCTTTGTGCTCGTTTTCATTCCTGTCCAAAGGAATCACATCTATGTGCAGTAAAATGTATACTCCAATATTTAATTGCCACATATGATTATGAATTATGTTATCCTCACACTAACACATTTGATCTTATAGGATACACTGGTGCAGATTACGCAAGTTGTAAAGTTGAAAGAAAAAGTACTAGTGGCCATTGTCAATTTCTTGGGCACTCTCTTGTGTCATGGCATAGTAAGAAGTAGGCATGCGTATCCTTATCCACGACTGAGGCTGAATACATTGCAGTCGGGAGTTGTTGTGCTCAAATCTTGTGGATGAAAAATACATTGCTAGATTTTAATCTTAATTTTAATTGTGTATCTATATTGTGTGATAATACAAATGCTATCAATCTGACAAAAAATCCTATTCAACATTCTAGGATACAGCATATAGAAGTTAAACATCATTTCATCCGAGATCATATGCTCAAAGGCGATGTGTGCATTGAATATATTTCAACGGAAGGACAACTTGCAGATATATTCACTAAACCTCTAGCTAAAGATAGATTCAACAATCTGAGAAGAGGCTTGGGAATTACAAAAATCTGATAACTAACCATGTGGTATAAGTCTTCTTTATGCATGAATCGTGGAGAAAAAGGTTTTGGAAACAGTGTTTTGCATCTAAAACACACCGACTTCTGATTTGGACACAGTATATGAATTTAAATCCCTCATCCAAAATTCATTTCAAGAAAACACTCTTTTGGATGATAGTTTCGAATTGGGTCAAGTTCCAAAACCCATCTTTAATATTTTTCTTATTCTGAATTTTGAATTTCAAAAAATTAGTTTGCGCGTCTTTCTAAACTTCTGTAAAAAACTTATATTTTCAAAGCACTTTATTTCACATTTCTCAAAGACATTCAAAGTACTCTAAGTTTTTCTCTCAAAACCCTTGTAACCGTCTCTTCCAAATTATTTGTGTTCTTCCTCTTAAAAAATCGATAGTCCAGAAAAATCCCTAATCTTACTAATGGAAGAGACAAAAATCTTTGATTCCAAAACCAAATAAGGGTAAAAAAAAAAACATCTCTGAAGACAAAGAAAAAGAGTTCGGGCTCAAGAAAAGTAAAGGAAAAGGAAATTGCACCTCAACTGGACTTCTCTACATCTCACTATGATTCCTCTGAATCATCTCCAGAACAAATGTGTTCTGAAAATCAAGTACCTTGCTTCATTAATTCTAAATGTGAGACTAAGTATAATGATTAGGTGTCAAGAAATTGGACAGTTATCTCTAGTTATCCTGTTAACCATTCTACTTTTTTGAATCTGTCAAATATTCTGGACATATTTGATCACATAGGATAGGGTAGTTTACTGACTATTCCTGAGAAATTATATACTCCTCTTATCTGGGAATTTTATGCTAACTTAAGGAAAGGGAGACTTGAAGAAACTGAGGGTGGATTTATGATTCACTGGTATGTGTCGAGAGTGAAAGGCAAAGACATTGAGTTTGATCATAGACTGTTCAATAGGATATGTGATGTAAGAGATGTTAGGTTTCAATACTTTGAGTTAAATAAATTTCCTGAAGGAAATGATATTTTTGTTATGAAAAATTTTGAGAAATTCTTCACTGGTGGGAAGAACTTTGGAAATTCTGGAAACAGAAGCTCGAAATTATTGAATGGGGTTGGTCGAATTCTGCACCACTTGGTGTCTACCATCGTAGTACCTAGCTATGGACATAAAACATCCAAGCATTCTACAGATGGTGATTATGTTGGCTCTAGCTGAAGGTAGGCAGATTAACTTCTGGTTTTTTGCAACAAAATTGATATTTCAGATAAGGAACACTTCAAGTAAAGCTTTGCCATTTGGAAATTTGCTGACCAAAGTATTTAGTTATTTTGAAGTTGATTTAAATTCTACTATTTGTGATCTATCCAAGAAAAATGTTTCCAGCTTCGATTCTTTTGAAATGATGGGTTATGTGAGGGAAAATAATGAATGGAAATTACTGAGAGATACTGCAGGAAAGGAAAGGGAAAATTTGTTGAAGATCAAGGATGAAGGAAAGTCTGTTCCTAGTGCAGGAACAAAAAGGAAAATTGATGATGTTCTTCTAGCAGAATCTTCTGCTAAAGGAAAAGTTCAGGATACAGGCTTGTCAGAGAGTATACTGGGCATGAGTAATTCATTAACTGTGAAATTGGACCTTCTCAGCTCTGAAATTCATAGTCTTGGAAATAGAGTATCTGCAGTTGAAATGTCTGCTAAAACTCCTGCACCAGTAGCTTCCCAAATAGTATCTGACCAGGCAAAGGACGAACCTGTTTTGAAGAAAAGTCTGATCTGCCTGCTATAGAAAAAGATCATACTCCTGAACCAATTCAGAAACCATCTCCTATCAAGAAAATAATAGCAACTTCTGCTTCTCCTAAGCCAAAATCTTCTAGAAAGCGACAGAAGCATATGGTGGTTAAAAGAAAATCAAATAGAATTGCTGGTCAACATTCTAAGAAAGGAGCCGGTTTGAAAACTAACACGATTAATATCTCCTAAGCACATCTGCTGGGCAGAATACTCCTCCGATGATCTCTCAAAACAATTTACTTTCTGTAAATTTGAACAATTTACTTTTCTATTTTTACATTATGCTTTGGGATAATTGTTGCTACTGGATACTTATTTATTTTTAGTCTCTTTCTTATATTATGCATATTTCCTATCTGGTTATGTTCTACTTTCTTTCTGATATTCTTTTTTTTTATTGAAGACAAAGGGGGAGAAAAAATTATGAACGGTTATAGAAATCTGATATGATGAACAATTTTGGGGGAGAAAAAAGTGGAATATATGAAAACTGATACGATGAACTGTATGAAAACTGATATGATGAATTGTCTAAAAACTGATATGATGAACTGTTATGAGAAATTGATATGATGAACTATTATAAGAGAAAGATGGACTATATGAAAAAGATGGAAGCATCCGAACTGATAATATATGGAATTATCTAGAATCTGAATTGCATAAACTGTTATGAACTGATATGAACTGTTATGACTGATAACTATATGAATTGTTAACCTGATATATTCAGCGTGAATAAATGATTGATTTACTGAATATGATTATTGACAAATGATTGAAAATCTTCTGCCTGGATAGTTGGAATAATTTCTGACTAAACTTTTGTTTATGACGTTTAATTTATGATTACTCAATTCACAAGCATTTTCTTTATGTTAAAGGTATCTTCGAGACTAGATTCTGTGATAAAGTTAAAATTTTAATCAGATAGATTCTTTAAAACATTCCTTGAAAAACTAAAAAATCCATTATCTCGTGCATTGAGTCAAGGGGAGTTTTGGACTTAAATATTTTTTGATCCAAACAAATATTCTTTTAAGAAGTCATATTGAATTGAAAATATACCTTTTAGACATCCAAAATCGGTATCCAAAATGGATTTCTGAAAAAGACTTGTTTTATACATACTTCCAAAATTGGTTTGGACGCATATTTTGGACATACAAATTTTGATTTCTACCTTTCCCTCTTATGTTAATATATTCATATTAGCAAATATTTAGGAGGCGTATCTTATCGTATGACTTTTCTACTATCTCTTCTTTATCAAATCATTTTTAATATTTAAATAGAGATATGAAAGGCTTTAGGCTCATTGAGATATGTTTACAAGCTAAAGTTCATAAGCTCTCTTTGAGACCTATACGGTGAGATTGCATTTTTTTTTTTATGTTTATTTGCATCTCTTTTATTCGACATGATCACTCATTACATAGCATTTGTTTTATATTTGTCATCACTCAAAAAGGGGGAGATTGTTAGCCCTAAAGGCTTTCTCTATGTTTTGACTTATGACAAACATTAATATGGACTAACTTGTTAATCTATTGTGATAGGACATGTTTGACCTCTATTCTTCTAAGGCATCTAGATTTGATTATTTGGCAACACTTTCGTGACTAAATTCAAGTATGGAAGATCAAAAGAAAATATTGAAGTATATGAAGTTGCATATCAAGAAGTCCTTTCTGAAGAATTTTAGACTAGGAAATATTATTAAGGTATTTCTATTAATTCCTATGTCTCCTTATCTCTTGATTCATTTGAATTTACCTTGAAGCACCAATGGAGAAGATTTCAAAGTTTTTGAAAATCTCAGAATTTTGGATTGAATAGTTTGAATCCAAAAGATTCATCTAAAATCCTGTAAACTGTGTTGGAATATTTCTGTCTAAAAAATTGCCATTTTGGACTTACATTTTAGACGCATCGTCGTCCAAAACCTGAGTCCAAAATACGGATAAGTTTAAACAGAAAAAATATAGCCATTTCTTTATGACTGTTGGCACTTCACTTTTTGGCTCTATAAATAGCCTCTAAAATAATATTAGAGATAAGATTTTTGAAACACTATTGCTCAATATTTTTCAAAAATCTCCTTTAATCAAAGCTTCAAAATGAATTCATTTAGTATCAAAGGTAAAAGTATTTGTGCTTTGTATCTGAGTGAACATCTGCTCAAATAAGTGAGCTCTTTACTGTTCTAGTGATATTCAATCTCCATTGTAGTGCAAGGTTGTGGTGTAAAACCCAATTAGGGCGAGCCTTGTTTGTTGAATGTATCAAGGTTATTGTGTAAAACCTAGTTGGGGTGATCCTTGATGTGATTGCTTGATTGAGAGGTTTTGAAAAACCTAGTATGGTGATCCTCTCGTGTACGTGGTACTGTTTGATTTCATTAAGTGGAGTAAATGAAATCTAGTTGAAAATCCTTAAGTATGAGCTTAAGGTAGTGGACGTAGATCTTGGTAGATCGAACCACTATATATTCCTTGTCTCATTTCTTTTCGTTATTCATCTACTGCATTGAGTTTCTTTCTTTGTCTGAATCTAGATATATATCTAGGAGTTCTTAGATAACTTTCTTTGTTACCATAAAGTCCGTCCAAGCAACTTGGTGATCATCATTATTCTATATTTTAGACAAGTCAGAAAAATTTTAGCTTGCCAAAAACCTTATTCACCCCCCCTCTAAGGTTTTTCAATTGTATAGTAGAATTGAGAGATATGGTTTTTGCAAATTTTGACCATAATCAGGAATCCTATTTTTGCTCATAATCTCACCACAACTGTTTTGTGCAATAAACTATATGAAAAGGGACCACTTTGATATAATTCAGAGCTATGAGCAAAAAGTTATGATAAAAATGCTGAAAGCTGCTAGTACTGGAAATTCTAGTTTTCCAAGATGGAAAAGTAAATAGTTTAACCCTTTTTGTTCCAAGAATCAGCTATGACCCTTAAGAATTTAACTATACTTCAAGTCATGGATATTAGGAAGATAACAGCATGAATTTTGATGAGAAATTGCAACTTATATTGGATTCACCGAAATCAATTCCTTAGTTAACCTTATGTCACTAAAGGAAAAGAATAGGTTTATGTTGTTTAAACCTTTTGTTATGCACTTGTGCACTTCGGATGATATAATGCCTTTTTGTAGGCAAATTAGACATAAAAGAATCCTTAAACTAGTAAAAATGAACAAATGACAAGCATGGTGAGTCCCTTGATTTTTAAACTCCGTTTAGCTAAGTATTTTTCTAATATAGCTATGTGTTTTTCTGATAAATCATAGCATGAACTCTAATGCTTTAAAGCTTTATGCATTGTGAGTTTATCCAAACTATATATTAGCTAAATGTTTTCCATCACATTTAAATAAAGACATTTTACTCAACGTATTGAATATTTGTGAGACTCTAAAATTCCAAAACCTTACCTTACTAAGTGTTTTTTTGTTAAAATCACTCATAAGTATTTTCGCAAAAAATGAACCTCATTTTTATTTATAAACCTTATTTTGGCTAGAAATCTCCTAAATCATGTGAATGTGAATCTTTTATGATTTATAGAAATGTGAGTTCCTTGATTTTAGAAACCTAACTTAAATAGGTGTTTTTTTTGGTAAACTCTCATATGAACATTTTATGCGAAATAAAACCAATCAATTATAAATTTCATTTTGGACCAATAGATTTTCCTAAATTATTTATACGTGCACATGTTAGAAATTGTGGAAATATGATTCCCTTAGTTCTTCAAACTCTATGTTAACTGAGTGTTTCTTTATTATATTGAGGCATGACTTTTGTGTTTTAAAACTTATGCACTTTGTGAATCTTGTGAATTTTTCGCATGTTAAAAGCTTGAGCATGTTTCCAATTCTAGTTGATAACATATTTTATAACAATGTTTCTTGCATTGTATAACATGACAAGATATGAAAAAGGGATATTAAACATTTTCTATTACTGGAACAAGAACTTATGTATCAATAAAACCATTGAGTACTCAATAAGGCTTTAACCATTGTATTAGCTCACGATACAGATAGATGGATCTGATATGGCCTTCTTAAGGATACTTATCAAGTAATTTCGTGGTTAAATTAAAGTTAATTTCAAGGAACAAATACAAGGACTAAATCAGGGATTTTTGAAGCATATAAAAGAATAGAGAAGATACTGAACCCAAAGCTTGCAATCCTAAGACAACTAGGGACTTAGTGATGGGATTTCTATATTACAATAATGATTACTATGGTAGAAACTAAGAAATCCAAGCCCCAAGATCACAAGCATGTGATTTAAAACAGGTTTAACAAGTAACAAAGGTAACGATTTTACCTTGTATTTGAGTGTCTGAAAGCAAAATTTTTCCTTCTTATCTGACGATTGTGGTGCGATCCAACAATCCCATTGACGCTAATGGATCACAAATAGGTTGATTGTTGTGCCTTTGTGATCACAGTACGCAATCACCTATAACAGTGGTCCACACGGAGGATCACTCTCAAGCAACAAGATTTTTCTGTGCTAGCAGAAAACCAAAAGGCGACTAGGGTTTTGTTTTCTTGTTTTTAGAAGAACAATAAGAGAAAGAAAAGAAGTTTTTTGAGGATGTTGTTTGCGTGAATCTCTACCCTTTAGGTATCATGCATATCTCACATATATCACAAAAACCTACTGAAAACACTCCATCTAAGAATTTTAAAACAATTAGAATTCTCTAATTATAATTGGAAATATCAAGTTCTCGTAATTACAATTTGGCTCATAAATTATAACTGATTATAATTTGGCCACAACAACTTCTCTTTCTCGCAATTAACCCTACTATGTTATCAAGTAACATCTTGAGTATATAATCCACTATTGTGTGTGACCTATTAGGTTTCCCAGTCAATTGGTAGCGAACATGAATTAATTCAAACATCTTTGAGATTAATAATCTACAATTAATTAGAATTAACATATTAATTCTTATCAGGATTGGTTTATTAATTCATCAATTAATAAACCCATATTCTGTAGATCATAAGCGCTTTCTAGCAACATATCATGACCACCCAAGAGTCCAAGAAGTTAAGTAGCTTGACATGAACCATTCAATAACAAACTATAGTGCAATTATGTGAAACCCCACCTAAAGCTAACCCTAGAGTAAGGGGGTTAGGATACATATCATATTTTCTTGCATGCATAAATATATTTTGAAATGATTTTATGTGCTTTAAAATTATAATTGATAGTCTAGAAGGCTTAGTTGTGCTTATTGAGTAGGAAGGATGAAATGGTAATTTTTCTTGAGGTCAAAATAGGGAGATAGCTTGAGGATTTAATAGGAAGAATATTAGGGATAGAAAATAAGAATAAGTGTTGTTGTGGTTTAGTGGTTAGAGCTTTGGAAATAATCTCCAATGTCTTGAGTTCAAATCTCATCATTTAAGTTTTTGCTATGATTATTTCTTTTTGGATTGAATTTTTCATCCCTTGCATTCTATAAGTAGAAATAGAAGTGTTGTCTTAGGGGAGACATGAAGGGAATGTCCTAATCCTATTCTTATGCCATACAAGAATTCTTAAGGGATTCATGTTCAATTCATCCAAATCCATATTTTAATTCCAAAAAATTCAGCAAGGTTTATTAACCTTGGAATTTCGAAAATGGCTCTTAGAGGATAGAGTTTTGACTGAAAATAGAGAGGGAGTTAAGGAAGGTTCCCAAGAGAATTAATCTCCATGGTTGAACCTTCAAACTCCACTCCTTAGTATTCATCTTCTTCATGGAAGCAATCTGAAAATTTTCTAGGTTCTTGGACAATTTAGGCTTCGAAAACTTCAACCATTTTCCTTACTCAAATGCTGCTAGAAAAATAGCCAACTTGTTCAGTTTGAAGACTAAAATCCTTTGCCAAAAACCAGCCTGCATAAAGCTGTGCAAACTAGAAAAAAATTCTGGACTGCTTCAATATTTAGCAGTCCAAAAACAAGCTGTTTGTTCTACCCTTCAAACCAGTGGATTACCTCTGCCTTTCCTCTATAAAGAAGGCTGGAAACCAGCCTTAAAGGACTCTCCTATACCTCTCCAAACTCTCTGCAAATCGGTTAGAGCATTGCAGAAAAAAAACTACACAAAAAATTCTAGCAAGCAATTCGAATATCAATCCAGAAAAATTCCAACCCTGCTCTCTCTTCAAGCCTTATCAGAAAATCACCTCAAACTTCTTTGAAGTTAACCTTAGTCAGCCATGAACTGAACTCCATTACCCTCCTCCACTGACCTGCACGATTGGACTCCATAGTCACTCCTTAAATTTCTCCTTTAATTACTCCAATCAAGCTTTCAATTGAAGTTCAAAATTCTAGCAATTGCTCCATGAAAACTCCCTTGGATTAAGAGTCAAACAACTAGAAATTCTCCCACCATTGCACTCAGAATTTCAGCCAACCTATAGTTCCTTCAACCCTCATTCATTTCAGCAAAACCAATCGGCCATTGTAGCTTCCAAGAACCTCCATCAATCAAACCACATTACCATATCTTTTACCTTAAAACACTCCATGAATTACTCCATTTGAAATTCAAACAACCAGATTTCCCTCTTCTCCCTAATCTGAAAATCAAATCACAAGAATCCCTCAATCACTCGGCCAAATCCCTTCAACATTTCATCCAGCTTTCTCTCGAATTCTCTTCATTTCTCTAAGAACACCAAGAATACACACTACCTTTCTTCAAGCCTAAGACCACTCTAAACACCTCCAAACCCTTCAAAAAACTCCAGATCACGCCTAGTCACTCCCTAGAGTCCATTTCTGGATTTTATATCATCAAATATTGAAAACAAAAATCTGCTATCGGATAAAAAACTAGAATTTTTCTTAAAGTCTTAAGAACACTATCAAGGTAACCAAGAACGATTTTGTTCATTTTCTTTCCCTTCAATCTTTAACATGATTTACTAATACTCTCTCTCTCTCTCTCTCTCTCTCTCTCTCTCGACCAAAATGGTTGCTTCAACCATGGTTGTTTTTGTTCTTCTTTCTTAGATGATTCAAACCTCCTAAGCGTGTGGATCTCTTAGTCATAAACCAAGTATTTCTCTTTAACCTTCTCTTTAATTCTAAAATCATGTCTCTTAGATATTGTTAGAAAAGGATAGAATATGATTAGAGATTGAGTATATGCTTTTGTATGAAGGAGTTGAGATTGGAGCATGTGAATGTTTGGCCTTGGTTAAGCTTTATGAAATTTCTTGTAGATCGATGCATGTTCTTCATGTCTTGAGTGAGTATGGATGTTTAAGCATGCTAGATATTATGTCATCTTTGATGAATAAGGTATTATGTTCTTGTTTTCATTGAAGCCATGAATATGATTATGCTTAGTAGAGATTTAGCCACGTGATAGTAGGTATGGATTTAAGCCTTTATTCATGAATAGAATGGTTTGTTGATTGATGTTGGGAGTTTATGTTTATGATTCGTGTTAGCAATAGGAAAATTATGATCATGACCTTGTTGATTCTAAACTATTTTAACTGGCCAATTTTATTACGTTAATTAAAATTAATATTATGTTTTCCTCCAAAGATTTCGAAAACCCTAGGAAGTTGGATTTGGAATATTAAATGGAATAGTAATATTTTAGCCAAATAAATGATATCTTTTATACTTTATAAATATTTATATATAATAATAATAATAATAATAATAATAATAATAATAATAATAATAATAATAATAATAATAATGATGATGATGATGATGATGATAAATAAATAAATAAAAGCCTTTTGTATAAATAATAATAATAATAGGTAAAATATTAATCTTGTAGGCCGTTTATTCATAAATACTATTGAAATTTATTTATTATCTATTGACCAAAATTTAATAAAATTTATTCATTATTAATTTTATTTATTAATTATTTTCTATCTACTAATTATTAATTAAGAGATTAGTAATAATTTATTATTTATTTTAACAATATCATCTAGGACTTAGGATTCTTCATCAATTAAACCCTAGTTTATTTATAACAATACTCAAGATTTGTATTTTAACCTATAACTTATAAGTAATTATTTTACAACCCCTAGTTATTTTCACTTTTCAAGCTAGACTTATTTTATAAAACCCTTTATCATCTAGCCTTATAGCTTAGGACATTAGGGTCAAGATTGTAATAAGTTGAATTAGGATTATTTATGGAAGAAAGTATAGCTTGAAAATAACCATATGACTTGTGTTTACCTCAGGCGGGGTTAGGTCAGCTTTGGAAGATTTGTGAATTTCCAAGCAAAGGATCAGGTAAGTTCTTGCATAAACTTATTTGATGACAAAAGGTTACTACGCCAAGCCAAATGCGAAGTGTATGAACACTCATTTTGTAAAAGCAATTAAGGACTGTTTCCTTTCTTGCTCAGTCAAACAAATCATTTGAAAACCAATCAAGCAGTTTTGCACAAACACTAAACTTTTTCTAAAAACTCACTTCGACACGAATTTTAGAAACCCTTAATTTCTATTTTCAAGTAAAGTAATGTTTTATCCGTTTTCTCCCAAGTGGGACAATCAACGTTGAGTACTAAATAAAAGTAGGCTAGTAGTACTAGTTTCGAAGAGCAAGAGTGAGTCTTCTGACAGGAGGCCACCTCCAGAAGATGAACTCATCTTAGAGAAGCGACAGTACTACATAGTCATGCCTGTCCGAGCTAGCAAGTTTTAGTCAAATGGACTGTGTGTTTTCGGAGTGGACAACAGGTATGTTTGGGTGTAGAAAATGAGGAGTATCTTACCTGGTAGGCCGATCACCTACCTTTTTGTCAGTCTGCACAAAGTGTGGCATTCTGACCGTTATATGGTCATGGAGCCTAACATGTGGTAACCCATGGCTACCCATTTGAGTGGTTGTATTTATTGTGCACATGTATGGTTTGAAAAGCAAAATGCCACTCTTTATTTTAATCCTTATTTATTGCTTGCCAGCATTTTCTTTAATACAACTTTTACAACTTGCATACATGAACTGTTTTACCTAAAACACTCAAAGCACACACGGGATTATTGAGATTTTTATCTCATCACCTTTTATGCCATGTTCTCAGCTAAATCCTACTATGAAGATGAGTAGCTAGATTTGTTGTCTACTTGGAAGACTCTATGTTAATTATTTTATGTTGCTTTGAGAGTTGATAGTAAACAATTTATTTTGGATTTGTTCCTGAATTTTTGGGTTGTAATAAGTTCAATTTTTAAAGTATTATTTTTAATTTCGTTGATGTGACCTAGTTATAAAGACCCCTTGTCCTTTGGACGGGGCGACATCCCCGGCCCTGTTGGGCCTAGGTAGCGGGGTATTACAAATTAACTCATTTCACTATACAATATCTTATTCGGTCTGGAGTACAGAATTAGTGCCAACTCCCTCTAGAATATATATATATATATATATATATTAATTTAGACCCGAATATAATAGTACTTGTACCAGGAACTCACTACTCTATATGTGTATCAATCGGAACTGTTTCTAATACACAGTCACCTTGGCCAAGGACTTCTCGAGTAGTAATTCCTACAAGTGGCCGTGACAGATATTCGCTTCTACTATTAGGAGTAGTGAATCCTTTATTGACCCTCTCAACTACTTTCGTTTATCTCACAATGTATCAAATATCCATCCCATAGGCAGCCCTCGATCTGGCTCCAAAGATTGGAATCAAAGCACAACGCTCAGCAAACAAAGTACCTTGGAGATCTCAAGTCCATTGATACTTGCACGTTTACTATATTGAGATTATATCACTGGTACTAAATATTTATCCATGCGATTATCTCATAGCTAGATCATCTAATGTACTTGTTCTATTAATAAGCATCCACGTGTTAACTTTGAGTATCTCAATACTTAGGAATATGAGAAACACTCCTGATCAAATCAGGAAGTCTAGCACATACTAGTCTTAGCGCATTAATGATGTCCTATCTCATTAATACTATGACTTGGGACTATTTAAGTACTAACATAATACAATGTAGTAAGAATCTCATATCATGATCTCTATCATGATTTTCTTAACACAGTGTTGTACTAGGGACTTTATCTAACAGTTATTTTACACAAAAGTAAACAAAAGATATTGTAAGATAAATAATGCTTTTTATAAAAATAAAATGTGTCATATACAATGTACAAATGATTGCCTATAGGGCATAACACTAACACTTAGAACCTCATAAACTATTGGAATTAAATGTACTAAAACAATATCCATGAACCCAAGAATCAAGATTGATCCTAGAACCAAAGGAATAGAGACATCTAGGCACTCAATTTAAAGCCAAACTACAACCTTGGAATAACAAGAAACTAAAACCTTAGCAAAAAATACAACTTAAATTATCCTTAGGAGTTTAAAGACATGAACCTAGGCAGGACTAAACCTAAGAATTTTTTCTAATAATTGAGGAACAACCTAGAGAAATCACCACTCAAAGATGAAATTTGATCTTAAAATATATCTCAATGTTATATTAGAAGTGTTACAAATGATACGTATAAGTATCTCGTAACCTAATTATTTGAGATCAATCTTAGCTTTTGGATGCCTTTTAACCAGCCTAAGATAAGCTAAATACATTGTAAAAGTCTAAAGAATTAAACAAGAAGTTAACTAAGCTATAACATAGAGAAATTAGTTACATTTTAAGGTCCCTGAAGTAAACCAATCCGATTCTATATAGTGTCTAGCCCTGGTATAATTCTATAAACCAGAATAATAATTCAGGATGGAGTCAGTATTGAGCTAAGGCCTTCAGTTGGTGCCAGGTTGCTTCTTCTTGGCTGCCTCTATTTTGTTTGAAGTTGCGCTAGCGCTGGGTCAAGGCTCTCAGTCAGCATTGATTTTTCACTATTTTAGCTCCCCTACTCTACTCTTATATCTAAGATTTGAATGGACATCAACACTTGATCCTTAACTCCTTTACATGTTATTTAAAAGTCATTCCATTGCAAATATGCTAAACTTACCTTCATAAATTCTTCAAGTCCCTCTTGAAATTTCTTGAGCCTAGCATTTGTTAATAGTGCTTAAATGTTTAGTAGATTGATATCTCCTATGTTTTGAACTTGAGCATTATTTTGGGGCGGATTCTTATCATTCCCCCTTTTTGATTTGGATTCATCCTTGAATAATCATTTCCAATATCTACATCAAAAGGAGGTAAGTCACTAACATTAAAGGTAGCACTAATGTTAAAATAACTTGGCAAGTTAAGTTTATAAGCATTATCCCTATATTTTGCAACCACTTGAAAAGGTCCATCTTAGTGTGAGCATAGAGCACCTTAAGATTTGTTACTCAAGGGGACTCAAGAAGCTAATTTAAGACTAGAGCCCTAATAAATCACTTAGAATCCCAAAATGTATTTAACTAAGCTACTAAATTAACACCCAAATACCCCTAACTCAATAAGTATCAAGAACAAATGGGATGAAAAGACTTAGGAAACCAATTAATCTTTTAAAAGAACCCTAGATTAGCTAGAAACCTAAGACCTACATTAGAAAGAACAATGATCTATCTCAGAAAGATTAGAGACTTGATTCTTAGGTTAGACAAAGCTCTAAGAAAAGTCTTTATTTGATTTAGGAAAAACCTCAAGAGGAATCATCCTCACAACTCTCTCAAGAGTTCTTGAGTTTCAAAATGTCTAATATCACCAAGTTGCATTTTCAAGAGCTATAATAGGGTATTTATAGACCACAATTTTCCCTAACTAATTAGTACACAAAAACTAGAAATTAGGTGGCCTTAATAGAAGTTTTTAGGCCCCAAAATATAATACAAACCATGGAAAATAAAATTACTTCAAAATAACATTAAAACTAAGCAAAATAAGTTAAAACAGGGCTGCTTGACATAGGCCGGCACCGGTTTGGTTAGGATGAGCCAACGTCGACTAATTTCTATACTAAACAGCAACAAGCCGACACTGGCTACCAATCCTAGGAGTTGCTTAGTTCTCTCTTATAGTGTCGTTTTCTCGTTGGTTTCCTTGAAGTTTGATGCGTATGGATTTGGGTACACAAATCATATAAAAACTAAGAACATTCCAAATCAAGTTTACATTAAAAGGTTAAACCCAAATTACACATATGAGCAAGTATACTCATTATCAACATAGCATAGGGTTTAAACAAGTGTTGATCCACAAGGAACAAGTACGCATTAATCCCTTTTCTTTCATTATTTAACCGACTCAATAAAGTGAAAAAGAAATAAAATAAAAATAAAAATATATACATGTTAAGGATAGAGAATTATGTAACTCAAGCCATTGTTTAGACAAACATGATCTTAAAGAACCCAACCATTATCATAACAAATTATTCTCTTGGTATCATGAAGGATGAAGGTAGATTCACTTCGATGGTCAATCTATGAAATCGCTATCTTCTAGATAAATTAGCACCACTTGGTCTGTCTCAACTAATTCACCCAAAAGACGCATTAAACACAATCATTGCTTAAATTTTCTTGGTTTGGCAAATTTAAAGCATGAAATTAATTAATGAATCCTTGGTCTGGCAAACATTTATTAACCTTTAATTACTTAATTCTCATCAATTAACCTTTTTTTGTCTAGCAAGTTAACATCCAATAAATATGAAATTAATCAATTGCAACTATCATCCACCTCTTTGGTCTAGCAAGCTAATGAAAAGAAACAATCAATTAATTTCGTAATACGCCCAAGTAATTAAATACCAAGAAGAACAATTAATTAATCAAATAACTCTAAAAATCATGAATACCTAAAACAATGTCGAATTACAATAAAACAATTAATACATCATTATTCAAGAAAAAGAAAACAAAGTAAAAGAAAGCACTCATAGACAAGCCTCCTTTTTCTTCATTTGAAGACCTTCTTGCGCAATCCTTCTTGAATTGAAGAATTTCTACTTTGATTTGAGTGATTTTCTGTGATGATCAATGAATTCTCTCCTTTTCCCTTGTGTTTTCCATCTATTTATAGGATTGGGAAGTGTCTAAACTCGTTGGTGCAATGTTCTTGGCCGACTAGAAGTGGAAAGATACTAAAACTCCACAGATTATCAAAAATCGTGTAGAAAAATCAAATCACTGCCATAACTTCAAGGCACAGCCGGCGCCGCCTTAGCTCTCGGAGCCAACGCCGGTTGTGTTCTGTTTCTCAAATTGTTCACTGATTTTTTTCTTGATTCAGTACAATGCATTCCAGAATGCAGCCGGTGCCAGTTCCACTTTGTTTTGATCTGTTTTGACAATTTTTTGTCGCCTCAAAGTTCGTGTCTTCAGTGCATGGCCGGTGCCGGTTCCTCTGTCCTGGCCGGTGCCGCCTCTATTCTGTTTTGCGACGTTTTTGCTTCATTTTACCCCAAAAATCTGTAATAATGAACAAAATACCTTTCCAATGGTAAAATCTCAAATATGAAGGAATATGACTAGTTATTGAACAAAATATATCACAAAAGAGCCTCAAATAACTAGGAACAATATGACTAATTTAGCCCCTATCATATTCCCCCACACTTAGCTCTTTTCTTGTCCTCAAGCAAAGTATCAAAGACAAGTAGGAAAACACAAGGTTTCACCAAACCACTAAATCAATTTCAAAACAATATCTCTAATGCTTTCTTCATTCAAGAACATAAAACACCTGCTACTATGTTTTTCACAAAAAAGCAAGACTTGTGTAAGTGATAAATGACTTAGTAGAACCATCTTAAGAGTTCACAATATTCTCAAACCATTGGAAAGAATTTAGTTCAAAAAGAAGATGTATTCCATAGGCTTACTTTTCATACACTCTCTCCATTAATCCGAGACATATCATGATTTTACTTAGGTCAAGTAGGACTTTTATGCTTGTAATGTAAGGCTCAAGGCTTGTAATGTAGCTTATCAAACGAAGGATATAGGAGAATCAAAAATCAAAGAAACTGAGAGTTCACAAGAAAAGGATAAAACAAAATGTATCAATAATTTCCAACCCTTCTTGCTCTCCTATTGCAGAAATCATTCAAACCATAACCTTATTTAGCAATTCCAACTCAACTCAAGCAAATCCTGCATTTTTTCTTTTTTTAATTTTTCTTCTCATCTTTTTTACTTTCTTTATCGATTCTTCTCTATTTTTCACAAGATCACTCAACTTTTTAGCAATGGTGTCACATATTTGATATGAACTCAACTTTTACAGCTCAATCACCATTCCTTTTGTAATCTTTCTTTTCTTCTTTTTTTTTTCAATTTTCTTTTCTTTCACTCCTCTTTTGTTTTCACTGCTGCTGTTCTTTTCTTTTTCACTTTTTCTCTTCCCATTCTTTCTAGCAGCTTTTTTTTTTCTTTTCTTGCTTTCACTTTCTCTTTTCTCTTTCTTTTCTTTCTCCAGCTCAACGCACTATTGATACGTGACTGAAAGTAACGACTCATGATCTTTCTCCAAGTATTCTTCATCACATTCTCCTTCATGTACTTTCATCCATCAAGAGCATAAAGATTTGGAAAATTATTCAAACTCTCAAAAACAAGCAATGGACAAAGTATTGTGACGGGTTTTAAAGAAAGAAATCAACAATTTAGGCCCAAAATAGGCACTAGGGATAATATAAAAAATAGGTAGGCTTGAAAAGCTCAAACAATCCAAAAAAGGCCTATTACCGTCATCCCTAAGTTAAATCATGATTGTCTTTCTTATTTCACCTCGAGAGGTATTCAAGTAAGTTGTAGAATGCTCCATGAATTTTAGTAGAAAAATAGGTTTAAGAACAATGCAAAGCATTTGATCAAAAACTACTTCATCCAAGTGCGTGTAAAAAGTCATGCATATGCCATAAATGATCTAGAACATATGCTCTATAATCCATCATAAAGGCATGCATTAAAAATATAGCTTGAACTCTCAAAGAAAATCAGAAAAAATTTTGAAAAAATTTTGAAAAATTTTTCTCCCAAGTCACAAGAAAGATAAAGTATATGCATAGAAGAATTTTTAATCGAATCACTCCCCGACATTTAAACTGAACATCGTCCTCAATGGCCAAAGAAATAGTATAAGAAGAAACAATGCCGTGGGACTAATAATATAAAGGAGAAGAGATAAGAAAGATAATACTTCCATTCATTGTGCTCACAATAAAATTGATAAAAAACTTGGACAAAGTATATCACCAAACCACTCTCAAATACTTAAATTGGACAATATCCTCATTGGCAAAAATTAAACACAAGACAACATCTCCAAAGGGATTAAAAAAAATAATGGGTGAGAAAGTTTAAGTAATACTTCCCAAGTGCAATAACGCTCCATTTGATATCCAAACTTGAGGTAAAGAGAAGGGCTTGTCCAAGAGGACGTTATTCCTAGAAAACAAAACACAAATAAAAGCACAAAGAAAATAATAATAAAATAAAAATAGACCTAAATAAAAGAAAACAAGCTAAAGAAAAAGACTGAAATAATAAAAAAATAAAAAAACAAAAACTCTCTACACCCATCATGCTTCCTCATCAAACCATTTGAAAAGAAATTAATGCTCAAAATAGAAGATAGGCATGATGAATATAGAATGAAGAATGGAGGATTTTGAAAAATGGAAGGTTCATGAAAATAATTTTTTTTTTCTCACAAAAGCAAAACACATAAACCTCTTTGTCTTATATTTCTTTAGACATACAAATATTGTTGTCAACGTATAAGTGCACATGGTTTCTAAAGAATGCATCAAGCTTAAAATCACCTTTTAACCCTTTGAAAGATTTGTTGTAATTGGAATTCCCCTTATAACTTAGCAATTGAGTTCTTAAAGATGGGATCAAGAAAACATTACTTTTTGACACATCTACAACAACTAAGTTACTTCCTATTGAATGGGGTGAAGGATAGAAATTACCACCATCCTCCAAGGACTTTTTACGATATAGTGTTGAAAGATCCAACTCCTTGAGGCATGATAAATTTAACACATGATCATTTGGACCATTGTTCTCCAAGAATTGAGAGGAAGCTAAAAAATTATGTGATAAAAAGATATTAGAATTATTAGCACGTAGAGTCAAATTGAATACCTCCCTTTCCACATTCGACAATTGGTCCTCCTATCCTTTCTCCTTTCCTTGGAGATTCTCTTGTTCAAGCATATAGGCCTATGGCATCCTCAACCAACTTGGCTAGTTATGTTCTTTGATGGCTTAATTGTTGGGGTACTTCTTTATGCCACTTCATGGAGGAATTTGAATTGGCGACAAAAGAATGCATTGAGGCTTCAAGGGAAGTCTCACAAAAAAGCATCAATCCAAGATTGTAACTTTGCCAAAGTCTCATCATTGTAGTTCCTGTAATCTTGTGCCCAAAAGTAGTTGTCTGTGATGATGTCAATCTCGCGCTCAAAGAAAAACAAAAATCAAATCGAAAATAAAAACAAACAAAAATAATAGAAAAATAAAGAAAAGAAAAAAATTAAAATAAAAGCAAATAATAGAAAAAATAAAGTAAAGAAAAACACACACGTTAGATATATTCACAATCTACCTGAACAAAAAAGTTAGTGGTATTTATAATACAACATGAAGTATGTTAGTCAATTAAGTCCAACTTAGTAAATTAGATTACAAGATGCACAAGAGACAAAAGATGGCACCATTCGGCAAAAAAAAAAAAGAGAATTGTACAGATTTACATATTTACATATATGCACAGTTAAATCAACAAAATTCAAGCTTTCATGCTATTGTTCCCCGGCAATGGCACCAAAAACTTGATATTTTTGGCACAAGAAAAGAATTATTAAACTAATAAACGCAGATTTATCCCTGGCAATGGCGCCAAAAACTTGATGCTTTGGATTTGGGTATAAAAATCATATAAAAACTAAGCACATTCCTAATCATGTTTACATTAAAACATTAAACCCAAATTACACATATGAGCAAGCGTGCTCATCATTAACATAGCATAGGGTTTAAACAAGTGTCGATCCTCAAGGAACAAGTATGCATTAATCCCTTTTCTTTCATTGTATAACCGACTCAATAAAGTGAAAAAGAAATAAAATAAAATAGAAGAAAATAAAAATAAAAATATATACATGTTAAGGATGGAGAATTATGTAACTCAAGCCACTGTTTAGACAAACATGATCTTAAAGAACCCAACCATTATCATAACAAATTATTCTCTTGGTATCATGAAGGATGAAGGTAGATTCACTTCGATGGTCAATCCATGAAATCACTATCCTCTAGATAAATTAGCACCACTTGGTCTGTCTCAACTAATTCACCCAAAAGACGCGTTAAACACAATCCTTGATTAAATTTTCTTGGTTTGGCAAATTTAAAGCATGAAATTAATCAATAAATCCTTGGTTTGGCAAACATTAATTAACCTTTAATTACTTAATCCTCATCAATTAACCTCTTTTTGTCTAGCAAGTTAACAACCAATAAATATGAAATTAATCAATTGCAACTATCATCCACCTCTTTGGTCTAGCAAGCTAATGAAAAGAAACAATCAATTAATTTCGTAATACGCCCAAGTAATTAAATACCAAGAAAACAATTAATTAATCAAATAACTCTAAAAATCATGAATATATAAAACAATGTCAAACTACAATAAAACAATTAATACATCATTGTTCAAGAAAAAGAAAACAAAGTAAAAGGAAGCACTCATAGACAAGCCTCATTTTTCTTCATTTGAAGACCTTCTTGTGCAACCCTTCTTGAATTGAAGAATTCCTACTTTGATTTGAGTGATTTTCTGTAATACTCAATGTACTCTCTCTTTTTCCCTTGGATTTTCCATCTATTTATAGGCTTAGGAAGTGTCTAAACTCATTGGTGCAATGTTCTTGGCTGAGTTGAAGTTGGAAGATACTAAAACTCCACAAATTATCAAAAATCGTGTAGAAAAATCAAAGCACCGCCTTAACTTCAGGGCACAGCCGGCGCCGCCTTGGCTCTCGGAGCTGGTGCTAGTTGTGTTCTGTTTCTCCAATTGTTCGTCGATTTTGTTCATTATTACAGATTTTTAGGGTAAAATGAAGCAAAAACTTTGCAAAACATAATAGAGGCGGCGCCGGCCAGGACAGAGGAACTGGCGCCGGCCATGCATTGATGACGTGAACTTCGAGGCGACAAAAAATTGTCAAAATAGAGCGAAATAAAGTGGAACTGGCGCTAGCTCGGAGCTGGTGCTAGTTGTGTTCTGTTTCTCCAATTGTTCGTCGATTTTTTTCTTGATTCAGTACAATGCATTCCAGAATGTAGCTGGTGCCGCCTTGGCTCTTGGAGCTAGCGCCAGTTCCACTTTATTTCGCTCTATTTTGATAATTTTTTGTCGCCTCGAAGTTCACGTCATCAATGCATGGCCGGCGCCAGTTCCTCTGTCCTGGCCGGCGCCGCCTCTATTATGTTTTGCAAAGTTTTTGCTTCATTTTACCCTAAAAATCTGTAATAATGAACAAAATACCTTTCCAAGGGTAAAATCTCAAATATGAAGGAATATGACTAGTTATTGAACAAAATATATTACAAAAGAGCTTCAACTAACTGGGAAAAATATAACTAATTTAGCCCCTATCAATGTTCTGCACCTCAAATATTATTCTTGACCTCTGGTATTGTCTTGGGTATTTACTTGACCCTCCAAATAGTTTTGAAGCAAAACTTATTTTCTTTTGATAGTTCTCGGATTATATTCTTTCATTAACTCCCTTATTGTCCAATCCTTGGTGATATGCTTGCTTGTTCCTCTACAAGGATTATTTATCCCTTTGTGCTTCTTCACCCCTCTCATTCTTAACCCGTTTCTTCACAATCTTCTTAGTTCTTGGCTTGTTAGTTTTGAAGGCTTGAAAATCCACTTGTATCATCTTGAATATGGATTTTTCCCAAGGAACCTCAAAGTGAGTCTCGGCCTTCCTTTTCCTTTTCTTTAGATGGTTCTTCATTCCTATGATAGATCACATCACATCTCCCTTAGGGTCAAGCTTTGTCTTCCTTTACTTTGGATGCCTCTTTTTGTGAAAGTGTACCTAAACCTAATTTCTAGGTTCAAATGTTACTTTTTAGCACCCTTGGATTCACTTCAAAGCAAGTTCTTCATTTTTTTTTCTCAAGCAAATGAAAATAGATTAATATTGATAAAAAAGAATTTACATGGATTTACTAGTTTACAGTCAAGGAGACTACAAACTAGTGGTTCTCAGTACAGTCCTCAAAACTAGGCACAACATTACGGTACAAAGTAAAAATAACAGTGTACACATATGTTATAATCTTTTTTACAATCTCCAATAGTTGGCAGACCGCACCCTCAAAAATGGCCTTATTACGAGCATGCCAGATGTAGTAAAAGCTGGCCGCCAAAGCAGTAGACTTAACCTTAGTAAACCACGAAGTACCACAGTTGGCGCGCTTATACCACCTAAGACAAGCTTTGGCTGAATTCAAAACATTTGGTAAACTTAGCTAGCTTTTCACTTCCGTCCAAATAGTAGCAAAAATTAAGCATTTGAAAAATAATAGATGATTAGTCGTTTTCAGATGTGCCTTACACAAAGGACACGACAAGTCATCAAGCCTGAACACAAGTGCATCCTTAGTCTTAAGCCTACCCTTAGCACATAACCAAAGAATGAATGAGTGTTTGGGTGTCAGTCCCTACTACCATATAGTATTGGCCTAATACACAGTCTGTGCAGTTGATCTTAGATAGTCATAAGCAAGACAAGTGAAAGAATTACTACACATAGCTTAAGAATGAAGAAGATCAGCCACATAGTGAGTATCTCATTCACGCTCCAGGATCATATCTCTAATTGCAAACAGTCTATGAAACAAGGGAGAATGTTCCTTGTGATGATCGATCTCCTAAATAGATCTACCCTTCATTTTTATTTACAATGTTGGCCTTAATCTTGGCATGGAGTTCTTTGATCTTATTAGCTCTCTTTTTTCCTTCATTGCTCTGTTGATCATCTAATGGCAAAGGTAACAAATCGAAAGTGTCAATGGGTTGAAACCATAAACTACTTCAAAAGGTGAATATAAGTTTGTGGAATATGTAGCACATGTTAGTCACTTGGTCATGCAATCAGATTACATGGCGGAATAAAACCCAAGAAACTACCAAACAAATCACTTATATGCAAAATACAAATCAAAGAAAAAGTATACCTTTAATTCCTTTTGGTGTCATAACTGGTGTTTAAAATTTTCTTCTTACTGATGGAGCGATCCAAGAAGATTTCTAATGAGAATAGTCTTTCTGTTGTTTAATCACAACCACTGCAAACCAACAATAGGTTTACCTCCAACAGTATCCACACAAAGAGAGAAACTCGAGAGTCAATTTAACTTCTACACTAGCAGAATGTGTATGTGGAGGCTAGGGTATAAAGAGGAAGAAGAAGAGTTCTTTTTTAAGAAAGTAAATCTCTCTGTGTTGAGTAGTTTAAAAAAAAAAAAAAGGAAACAATACCCAAACCATACGGCATATGTATCTGATATACATATCCATCTGATTTTCAATTTCCTAAAAAAATTAAGATTTCAAAATTATGATTTGATAGGAATCAACCCACCCACGGAGATCGATCTTAAGAAGGGGGAAAGGATGAGACCAAATCAAAACCAAGCTTGCTCAGTCTGTTGACAAGAGCCTGTGCCAAACAATTCGAACACAACCTTCAAGCATATTTTGAAGCACATTTCAAGTGGGATAGTATATGGTCAATGCCAAAAGAGGAGCAGGAGCAGACCTTGTTGTTGGTATATAAAGAACGACAATCAGAAGATGTTCTCATGGAAATGACGGTAAGCAGGCTACAACTAACGTTGGTTCTAGTGAGTAAAACCGGTGCTAACTTGGTTCTATAAGACCTACCTTGATGAAGTTCCTTTTTTTTGCAAGCATTATTCCTCCAGTGAGGAATCGATGCCGGTCCAAGGAGCTTGAACTGGTGCTGACTGTGCCTTGAAACCTAAACCCCTGACAATTTTTTAGCTATTTTGAGGTCATATTGTAATATTTAAGTTTGTTTAGTTCAGGGACAAAGCACCCTTATATATTGCTTTTGTATTGTAAGAACAACACATTTCACAATTTAAACAAGAATGAAGATTTCATCTTGAAGGCTTGAAACTTGGAAAAGATTCCTTGTTCAACTTCAATCGAAGACCAACCTAAGGGCTTAGTCCACCCTCAAGTATGTATCTATAAACTCTAAGGATACTTCAAATAAAAATCAACAAGGGTTCTTCTTGTTTGTCATCTTGGGTTCTCGTTGTTTCTTGTTTGAATGCCGACAATTCTTTTTCCTTTTAGTTCTTGATTTCTTGCTAAATCAAGGGTTCTAAGGTGTTATTATGATAGACCTTTATCTACTAAATTTAGGGTTCTAAAGGTAGATCTTTTATGGTTCTTTATTTTTTGGAAAAGGTGTTTCTTTGTTACCTTTCCTCGATCTCTTTATGTCCTTTCTTGTTTGTCTTGAAGTTCTTTTACTTTGCTAAATGACAAACAAAAGCCACTTTAAGAACTTGAAAGACTTTTTCTCTCAAGCTCATACTATAATTAGAACTCATAAGTTCTCATAATTATAATTTGGCCCATAAATTATAACTGATTAAATTTAACCACATAAAAATTCTTCTTCTCACAATTAACTTTGTAATGTTATCAAATAATATCTCGAGTTCTTAATCCTATATTGTGTGTGACATTTAAGTTTCCTGGTCTGTTAGTAGCAAAATATGAATTAATCAGCTTGAACCAAGCTGTTTTCTTCCAATTTTTCACCAGCACCTTTGCCACATTTTTCCTCCATAAAGAAGGCTAGAAACCAGCCTTGAAAGACCTCTGAATGCCCCTTTAAATCCTCTACAAATTGACTGGAAAATGGCAGCAAAGGTTGTTCAGAAAATTCCAGCAACTTGCGAAATCCTGTACAGAATTTTTCTAGCTTTGTTTCCTTTTCCAACCCTGACTGAAACTCCCTCATTTTTCTGTACAAAGTTCTCTTGAACAGCCATGAACTGAACTCCATCATCTTCCCCAACTTTCTGCTCGAAAAACCAGTCATGGCTGCCCTTAAAATATCTCCAACAATTACTCCAATCAAGCCATTGATTGAAGACCAAAATTTCAGCAAATATGTTTAGTAAACTTCCATGAAACATCCCTTAAACAACCAGACCTTCCTTCACCATTGTACTCCCTCTATTTGGCCACCATTAAGCTTCTTTAAACAGCTTTCATTCCAGTAGAATCCCTAGCCAACAATAGACCATTACAGCTTCCAAAAAGCTCTCCATTGATCAAAGATCTTCTTGCCATATTTTGTTTCCAAATTTGATCTCCTAAAATATTCTTTTAGGATTTCAAACAACTAGCCTTTTCTTTTCCTATCAAACCAGAAATTCAATTGCCAAAACCCTTCAAACAATTCAGCCACTCAAATCCCACAGAATTTCGGCCAGCTTCAATCAAATCCTTTCCATTCTCTTCAACCTTCAAGAACACCTAGAACACCAAGAATACCTACTCATTTTCTCTCGCCTAAGGCCACCAAAACCACTTCAATCTTCTTCAAAAAAATTTCCAGATTTCACCTACTCACTTCTGTGAATCCATTCATACCACTTTTAACTTCAAACTCCAAAATCCAACTCTCTCTCTTGGATCGAAAACCAGTATTTTTGTGAAGGCTCAAGAACACCTTCAAGGTAATCTTGTTTAATCAACTTCATCTTCACTAATCTTCAACCTCTAATAAATATATATGTGTAAAATCATACTAATGGACTCTCTTCTTCTGTTCTCTCTCTCTCTCTCTCTCTCTTGACCGAATGATTCCTTCAACAATGGCCATGTTTTCTTCATCTCTCTTGGACGAATCTAGTCTCCTAGGAGTTGAGATCCATTCGAAACTTCTCCAAGGTACTCATCAAACAAGTAAGCCTCTTCAACCCTCTCTTTAAATTCTAGATTCATGTCTCTAGGATGATATTGGAAGGAGATGGATTATGATTAGGATTTGAGCATGTATTATTGTGATGAGTTGAGATTGAAGCATGAATAAATGTATGTATATGATGGAGATGGGATTGATGCATAAGTTAATTGTCTTGGTTGATTGTATAGTGTTTTTAGGGTTTAATGCATGTCTCCATGTCGTGAGTGGTATATGTGATCAAGCATGTTAGAGATTATGTCACCTTTGGTAAATAGGATTTATATTCATGTATGAATGTTAAAACCATGAATATGTTTATGCTAGTAGAGGTTGGATCATGTCTTGATAAATTTAGACCTATGCCTTTAATCATGTTTGGATGACTTGATGAATTGAAGTGGAGTGTATGTTCATGATTGTGGTTAGCAATAGAAATATGATCATGATCTAGTTGTCCCTAAACTAATTTTATTTCATCAATAAAATGATTAATATTATAATTTTTGCTAGTGGATCTCGAAAACCCTAGAAAATATGGATTTGGTCTTTTACATAAAATTGTGATATTTTAGTCAAATAAATGATAGCTTTTATTGCAGAAATAAAATATATAGATATTATATATAATAATAAAATCAAATAAAGAATTTTATATAAATAATCATAATAAGTAAAATATTAATTTTGTGATTCTTCTATTCATAAATACCATTAAAATTTATAATCCTTCAATTATTATCTTTTAATCAAAAACTATTAAAATTTAGCTGCAATTAATTTTAGTTATCAATTATTTTCTAACAGTTAATTATTAATAAATCATTATTTTACCTAATACCACCTAGGACTCTTCATCAAATAAACTCTAATTTATTTTTAGCAAGATTTAAACCTTCAACTTAATAATACCTATTTCCCAAAACCCTAATCACTTTAATATCAAACTAGACTTAGCTTATAAACCCTTTTTATTTATTATCAAGCCTTAAAGCTTGGGACACTAGGATCATGGTTGTAGTAAGTTGAGCTAGTTTTATTTGTGAAAGTGGATTTTGGCTTGAGTTTGATTATGGTTTATATTTACCCCAGATGGGGTTAGGTCAGCTATTGAAGACCTTTATTTTATCTCAAGCTAAGGATCAGGTAAGCTCCTGCATAAAACATGATTGATGCAAAATGGTTCTATGGCAAGCCAATTGTGGAGTGCATGGTCACTCATTTCTGTAAAGGCAATTGAGGATTATTTCCTTTCTCATTTCAAGCAAACAAATTATTTGAAAATCAATAAGCAGTTTTACCCAAACTCAAAACTCTTTCTAAAACCAACTTTGTCTCAAACTTTTGAAATCCATAATTGCCGTTTTAAAGTGGAGCTATGTTTATTTCATCTTTCCCAAGTGGGATAAGTTACGTTGAGTACTCAATAAGGGTGGACTACTAGGACTAGTCTTTGAAGGGTTAGGGTAAGTCTCTCAGTAGGTGGCCACCTCTGAGGGGTAAGTCCTTGCCAGATAGAATGTCAGTCTAGTAGGTCGTGTCGGTCTGAGCTAGTAGTTCTCAGACAAGTGGACTGTGTGTTGCCAGAATGGACAACCGGTTTTGTTTGGGTATAGAGAATGAGGAGTATCTTGCCCGATAGGCCGATCACCTACTTTTTGTCAGTCTGCACAAAGTATGGCATTCTGACTGGTTATGGGGCCCAATGTGTGGTAACCCATGACCACCCTTTTGAGTGGTTGATTTTATTGAACATGTATGGTTGGAAAAGCCAAAACATCACTCTTGATTTTGACTATTGTTTAATACTTGCCAGTATTTCTCTGACAAAGATTTTACACTTTGCATTCACGAACTACTTTCACTGGACACTCAAAGCACACACGGACTTACTGAGATTTTTATCTCATCACCCTTATTACCATGATTTCAGGTCGATCCTGCTATAGGGATGAGTAGCTAGTTGTTGCCTGCCTTGGAAGATTTTTTTTTTTTATATTTATTTTGTGTAATGCTTTGGGAGTTGAGAGTGGATAATTTTTATTATGAATTTGTCTTTGAATTCTTGGATTGTAATAAATTTTAGTTTAAAGTATTATTTTTATTCTGTTATTTTTATTGTGTGACCTAGTTATAAAGACCCCTTATCCTTTGGACGGGCGACATTCCCGGCCCTGTCGAGCCTAGGTAGTGGGGTGTTACAAGTGGTATCAGAGACTAGGTTACAGGCAAATATTGATGATATATGTTCTATTTATTTAAGTTTAAATCTTTATCTAACCTACCTTGTTTATGCCATAGGATTGTTAGAATGCTTAGAACCGTGAGGAAAGGGCAGCAATGGCACCCGCCTATCCCTATATACCCAGAAGACCTTCCAGTTCCCCAGCCTACCCCTCAGCCAGTTATCTCTATGGAGGACAGCAGTGATGATGAGGTCCAGATCCTTGAGCTACCCCTAATCCCAGTGATAGACATAAGTTCTGACAGTGAAGATGAGGTGATAGCAGTGGAGCATGTACCACACCCTTCTAGTCTTGTAGTGGACTTAGTAACAGATAGTGATGAACGGGAGATAGACTATGAGTCTCCACCTAGGCCTTCTTTCATTCCTCCTCCTAACCGAGTTGAGCCCGGGGAGAGTTCTAGGCGCCCTAGGAAGGAGCCGAGGGAGGGGTTTGCCAGTGGGGTTGGGGTAGTTTTTCTAAGAACTTTGGGGGTTGGTTATATGAGGCTGATGATGAGGATTCTGAGAAAGATTAGAGGACTAGGAGTTATTTTAATTCAGATGTTTATTTATTTATTGTTTTCTGAGAACTATTATGTCAAGGATTTTTAATTCTGTTTTCTGTCAAAATTTCGAATTTATGCAAATTAATCTTTGAAAGAGAATTTATGAGCAATTCTTTAGACAAAATTTACATCTGATTTCTTTTTACATATATCTGACTGTGAATGCATGCACAACTAAAATGATTTAACCCTTAAATGCATACACTTAACATTTGGGGTATGGTTTAGAATGGCACCCAAGCGTCGTGCAGCTTCATCAGGCAGAAGGGTTCTGGAAGCCGATCATATGGCACTGGAAGTCGAGATAGCTCAAATGCAATCACCCAACCGGGGTGATGGGAGTGGTCTGGATATGGGAACGGGGTCTAAAGTTTCGATTGATGTGTCAATGGGCCAGGTATTCAGCAAGATGGCCAAAATTCTGCAGACTCTGACTGAGCGAAGGAACCCTATGGGGGAAGATGAGGCATTAGAGCGGTTTTTGAAGCTTCAGCCGCCTGTCTTCTTGGGCGAAGCTGAACAAGACTAGAAGGCAGAGCAATGGGTTAAGCTGATGGAGGATATATTTGCAATGCTCCAGTACACCGAGGAATGGATGGTTAAGTTTGTGGCTTTTCATTTGAGAGGACCAGCTCAGGCATGGTGGCAGCGAGTTCAAGACGACTGGGAAATGGTCAAGCAGGAATGGACGTGGTCCAACTTTGTTGAAGTCTTTAGAGCTGAGTACATCTCTCAGTGGATCGTGGAAAAGCGAGCGAATGAATATTAGACTTTGAAGCAGGAAGGCATGTCAGTTGCCCAATACGCAGTACGGTTCACCCAACTGTTGAAGTACTGCCAAAGATTAGTGGATACTGAGCAGAATAGGACGAGGTAGTTCGTCAAGGGGCTAAGGCCGGAATTGAGAAGGGTGTTGGCACCTTCTCCGCCAACGACCTATTTGGGGGCAGTGGACGCGGCTACCCGAACTGAAAATGAGGACCGCAGTAGGATGGCGGTGAGGCCTTTCCAATTGCCAAGGCAGCCACAAGGACACTTGCAAGGACAGCAATCTAACAAATGCCCCAGCAACCAGTAGTGGCAGAATCGGGGGAAGTAAGCCCGGACAGAACTAGTAGGTCCTGTTCAAAACCTTCCATCATGCTGACAGTATGGAAAAAGGGGCCACACAGAGAAGAACTGTTGGATAACAGGGGGTGAACGTAAATGCTATCACTGCAGCGACTTGAACCACCTGTGGAACGCCTGCCCTAAGTTGCACCGAGTCGGGCAAGGAAACCCGGCACAAAACCCGGGGCCCAATAGAGCCAACACAGTGGGAGCATCCGGGAGTGGAGCACCGAAGTCGCAAGTGAAGGCCTCTCAACAGAGAGGAGGTTAGGACTAATGCAGTAGTAGTGGAAAGTATGTTTACTATCCAAGAACGCTCCGTCAATCCATTAATAGATCCTGGCTCTACTCATTCCTATTTAAACAAGATTTGTGCATGTCATTTGGGTTGGGATGGAGTAGAGATACCTTTTACTTTAGTAGTAAGCACGCCTTTGGGGAAAATGGTGCAAGTGGATCGGTATGTGGAAAACTATAAAGTTGATATGGGGAGAGAAAATCTGGAGGGAGTTTGATAGTATTGGATATTGAAGATTATGATTTAATTTTGAGGATGGATTGGTTAGCCAAGCATGGGGCTAGGGTAGACTGTAAGAATAAGTCGGTCCAATTCGTTAGACCGGGTTGTGATGTGTTGGAATTTGATGGCAAAAGGGTGAAAGAATTAAAGTATTTGATTGCGGGGGCTAAGGCCCGAAAATTGCTGAAGCAAGGGTGTCAAGGGTACCTGGCCTACGTGATAAATAAGCCGAAGGACCAGTGCACTCTGGAGGACACCGAAGTAGTGAAGGATTTTCCCGATGTGTTCCCAGTGGAACTTACTTCTTTACCTCCCAGTCGAGAAGTGGAATTCACCATTGATTTAGTTCTGGGAACGAAACCAGTATCGCAGACCTCGTACCGGATGGCACTGGCAGAGCTGAAAGAGCTAGAGGAACAGTTAGAGGAGTTAGTGAGTCAAGGCTACATCAGACCTATCACGTCACCCTGGGGAGCGCCTGTGCTATTTGTGAAGAAGAAGGATGGAACCCTGAGGCTATGCATCGACTATCGAGGTTTGAACAACTTGACGATCAAGAACAAGTATCCCCTACCGCTGATTGACGAGCTGTTCGATTAGTTGCAAGGATCCAGTTGCTACTCCAAATTGGACTTGAGGCAAGGATACTACCAAGTGCGGATAAAAGAGGACGATATCCCCAAGACAGCCTTCAACACCAGATATGGGCATTACGAGTTCGTGGTAATGCCGTTCGGGGTGACCAATGCTCCAGCAGTATTCATGGACCTGATGCACCGAGTGTTCCAACCCTATCCAGATAAGTTCGTGGTGGTCTTCATCGACAATGTTTTAATTTACTCCAAGAGTCTAAAGGAGCATGCGGAGCATCTGAAGCTCATATTGGAGAAGCTGCGGGAACACAAGCTATACGCCAAGTTTAGCAAGTGTGAATTTTGGCTGGACAGTGTAGCATTCCTTGGCCATGTGGTGACCAAGAAGGGAATTAAGGTAGATCCGACAAAGGTTGAAGTAGTGTCAGATTGGAAGCAACTAGAGAACATCACCGAGATCCGAAGTTTCTTGGGACTAGCTGGTTACTACAGGAGATTTATCAAAGGGTTTTCGACGCTCACCTCGCCTATGACCCAACTGCTGAGGAAAGATGTCCCATCCGTTTGGAACGAGAAATGCGAGAAAAGTTTCCAAGAGCTGAAGCAAAGACTAGTGACAGCGTCAGTATTAAGTCTGCCATAGGAAGGTAAACCTTACACGTTGTATATTGACACCTCGAAAGAAGGATTAGGAGCAGTATTGATGCAAAGACTGTAAGGTGATCACTTACACTTCTCGAAAGCTGAGACTTAATGAAGTTAACTATCCTACTCATGATTTGGAGCTGGCAGCTATCGTGTTTGCCCTAAAGAAATGGCGACACTATCTGTACGGAGCCGAATATGAGGTGTTCACTGACCACAAGAGTCTGAAATATATCTTCACCCAGAAGGATCTGAATTTAAGGTAATGGAGATGGATAGAATTCCTGGAAGAATACCGTTGTCTGATCAACGAGTCCAGAACGACTGGGGGATGATTGATCAAGACTGGACATGGGCCAATTTTGTGGAAGCATTCAAAGCTGAATATATCCCTCAGTGAATAGTAATGAAATGTGAAGATGAGTTCTAGAATCTGAAGCAATGAGGTATGACAGTGGCATAGTACGTGGCACGTTTTACTCAGCTATCAAAGTACTGCAAGAAGCTAGTGGACACCGAGTAGAACAGAACGAGACAATTTGTCAAGGGTTTTAGGCAAGAGTTAAGAAGGGTGTTGACACCTTCTCCACCAACAACCTATTCGGGGGCCATGGACACAGCCATCGGGACTGAGAATGAGGATCGTAATAGAATGGCACCAAGACCTTTCCTACTGTTGAGACAACTGCCAAGACATTTCCAGAGGCAGCAGCCTAACAAGTGCCCTGCCAACCAGCAGTGGCAGAATCGGGGAAAGCAAGCCCAAACAGCACCGGTTGGTCCTGCGCAGAATCTTCCATTATGCCGGCACTTTGGAAAAAGGGGCCACATGGAGAAAAATTGTTAGTCCAGAAGAGGTGAGAGGAAATGCTACCACTACAGAGACTCGAACCATTTGTGAAATGCCTGCCCTAAACTTTTCTGAGTTGGACAAAGAAACCCAACTCAGATCTTGGGAGCCAATCAAGCCAATGCCACGGGAGCTTCCAGGAATGGAACACAGAAGCCACTGGTGAAAGCAAAAGTTTTCGCTCTCAATTGGGAGGAGATTGGAACTGATGCAATAATGGTGGAAGGTACATTTACTATCCAATGTCGTTCCTTTAATGCATTGATAGACCCTGGATCTACCCATTCCTATTTA
Source organism: Voacanga thouarsii (assembly GCA_026120185.1). Lineage (NCBI taxonomy): Eukaryota > Viridiplantae > Streptophyta > Magnoliopsida > Gentianales > Apocynaceae > Voacanga > Voacanga thouarsii. The sequence continues at coordinate 3,178,895 of JANUWF010003370.1, forward strand.
AACAAGAATTGTACATATTATTTAGGTTGGGATGGAGTAGAACTACCTTTTACTTTGTTGGTGAGTACGCCGTTTGGGGAAAATGGTGCAAGCAGATCGGTATGTACGGAATTGTAAAATTAAATTGGGGAGAGAAAACTTGGAGGGAGATTTGATAGTCTTAGCTATTGATGATTATGATTTGATATTGGGAATGGATTGGCTAGCTAAGCATGGGGCTAGAGTAGACTGTAAGAATAAATTAGTTTAGTTCATTAGACCGGGATATAATGTGTTGGAATTTGGCGGCAAGAAAGTAAAGGAATTGAATTTTATGATAGCTGGAGCCAAAGCCCGGAAATTGTTGAAGCAAGGATGTCAAGGATATTTGGCCTATGTGATAAATAAGATAAAGGACCAATGCACCCTCAAAGATGCTGAGGTGGTAAAAGATTTTCCTGACGTATTTCCTGCAGAACTCACTTCTCTACTTCCCAACCGAGAAGTTGAGTTCACCATTGATCTAGTTCCAAAAGTGGAACCGGTATCTCGAACTCCATATTGGATGGCACCGGCAGAGCTAAAAGAATTGAAAGAGTAGTTAGAGGAGTTAGTGAGGTAAGGCTATATCAGACCTAGCACGTCACCCTAAGGAGCACTTGTGCTATTTGTAAAGAAGAAAGACGAGACTCTAAAGTTGTGTATCGACTACCGGGGCTTGAACAACCTAACCATCAAGAATAAATATCCTCTACTGCTAATTGATGAGTTGTTCGACCAGTTTTAAGGATCTAGTTGTTACTCCAAACTAGATTTGAGGCAAGGATACTATCAAGTGAGGATAAAAGAGGAGGATATTCCCAAGATGGCCTTCAACACAAGATATGGTCACTATAAGTTTGTGGTGATGTCTTTCGGGGTAACCAATGCTCTAGCGGTATTTATGGATTTGATGCATCGAGTGTTTCAACCCTACTTGGATAAGTTCGTGGTGGTCTTCATCGACAACATACTCATATACTCTAAGAGCCTGGAGGACCATGTAGAACATTTGAAGTTGGTACTGGAAAAGTAAGGGGCGCACAAGCCTTACGCCAAATTCAGCAAGTGTGAGTTTTGGCTAGATAGTGTGGCATTTCTTGGCCACGTGGTAACCAACGACGGGATCAAGGCGGACCTAGCGAAACTTGAAACAGTTTCGAATTGAAAGCAACCAGAGAACATCATGGAGATTCAATGTTTTTTTGGATTGGCCGGCTACTATAGGAGGTTTATTAAGGGATTTTCAATACTAGCATCGCCTATGACCTGACTGCTGAGAAAGGACGTACCATTTGGTTGGAATGAAAAATGCGAAAAGAGTTTCCAAGAGCTAAAGCGGATATTAATGACAGCACCTATGTTGAGTCTGCCAGAGGAAGATAAACCTTACGTGCTGTATACTGATGCTTTGAAGGAAGGTTTGGGGACAATTTTGATGCAAGACAGGAGGGTGATCGCCTATGCTTCTCGGAAGTTAAGGCCTCATGAAGTCAATTATCCCACGTATGACTTAGAGCTGGCTGCCATTGTGTTCGCATTAAAGAAATGGCGGCACTACTTGTATGGAGCAGAATATGAAGTGTTCACTGAACACAAGAGCTAAAAGTATATCTTCACCTAGAAGGACTGGAATTTGAAGCAGCGAAGATGGATGGAATTTTTAGAAAGGTACCGTTGTTCTATCAACTACCACCCCAGGAAAGCTAACGTCATTGCTGATACCCTGAGCAGGAAAAGAAAAATGGCTAGGCTAAGAGTGCAGGAGGTTCAAGCAGTTCAGGATTTGTTCGATAGAAGAGTAGAAGTGCAAGAAGAGAGGATTATTGTTAGCAACCTGAAGTTGATACCAGACCTAAGGTGGGAAATCATTAAGGCTCAGCAAGGTAATGCAGAATTCCAGCTTTTCAAGGATAAGGAGCTTAAATGACAAGGTAGTGAATTCCGGCAGGACGAAGCGGGAGTTTTGTATTTCCGAGGTCGTTTATGTGTACCCGATAAGCACCAATTGAAGGACAGAATTTTGGAAGAGGTGCATGTACGCCATTTATCTAGGAGAGGTCAAAATGTATCAGGATCTGAAAAAGGGCTTATTGGTGACCCAGAATGAAGCGGAACGTGGTTAAGTATATCTCGACGTGTCTAACCTGTCAGAAAGTAAAAGCAGAACATAAGAAGTCAGCAAGATTGTTGCAACCGTTGCTAGTACCTAAATGGAATTGGGAAGAGGTGACCATGGACTTCATTACCGGACTCCCTATGGCAAGGAACTAAAAGGACTCCATATGGGTAGTGGCGGATCGATTGACCAAATCAACGCATTTTGTACTAGTGAATGTAATGGATTCAATGGAGAAGTTAGCTCAGACCTATGTGCGATAAATAGTCAGACTGCATGGAGTACCTTCAAGTATTGTATCCGACTGAGACTCGAGATTTACATCCCGATTTTGGGGCAAGATTCAAGAATCAATGGTTCTAGTTTGAAGTTCAATACAACGGCACATCCGCAAATCGATGGACAGTCAGAAAGGGTTATTCAGATGTTAGAGAACATGTTGAGGGCCTATGTATTAGATTTCAAGGATAAGTGGATCGAATGTGTATCGTATGTAGAGTTGGCGTACAATAATAGCTATCAATCTTCGATTGGAATGGCTTCGTACGAAGCATTGTACGGACGTAAGTGTCAAGTACCGCTATACTGGAGTTGGTCGGGGATACACAATGTATTTCATATGTCTCAGTTGAATAAGTACAATGCCGACCCTAGACATGTTTTGAATGATGAGCTTTTAGTTTTGCAACCCAACCTGAGCTATATGGAAAAACCATGAGAATATTGGACCGAAGTATCAAGAATCTCTAGAACAAGTAGATTCCGATGGTGAAGGTGCAGTGGGAGCATCATGGAACGTGGGATGCCACATGGGAAACAGAAGAATGGGTAAAGCAGAGGTATCCCGATCTGAGATTAAGGTATGCCTGAATTTCGGTACGAAATCCTCCTAAGAAGAGGAGGATGTGAAACCCCACCCAAAGCCAACCTTAGAGTATGCGGGTCTGGATGCATATCATATTATTCTGCATAAAAAAATATATTTTTGAATGATTTTATGTGCTTTAGAATTATAGTTTACAGGCTAAAAGGCTTAGTCATGCTTATTGAGTAGGAATGGTAAAACGGTAATTTTGCTTGAGGTCAAAATAGAAAAATTGCTTGATGTTTAAATAAGAAGAATATTTGGGTGAGAAAATAAGAACAAGAGTTATGGCTAAGTGGTTAGAACTTTGTGAATTAATCTCTAAAGTCTTAAGTTCAAATCCCATCACTTAAGCTTTTATTCTTGATTATCTTAGTTATGTTTGAATTTTTATTTTCTTACATTCCTTAAAGATAGGAATGTTGTCTTATGGGAGACATGAAGAGAATGTCTTAATCATATAATCATGTCCTAAAGAGAATTCTAGGAGAATTATTGTCCTTTTTATTACCTTTAGCTTTGTCCTAACATCTTCATAATTTAAATTATTCAAAATTCATCAAGTCTTATCTTTTAATTCTAGAAAATTTTGTGATGATTTCTTAGCCTTGAATTTTGAAAATTAACCTTGGAAGTTAGAGGGTAGACCAAAAATAGGAGAGAAGTTTGGAAGGGTTCCCAAGGAAAATCAATCACCATGGTAGAACCTGTAAATTCATCTTCATAGTGTTAATGATTTCAATGAAGAAAACCTTGAATTTTTCCAGAATTTTGAGTGGTCCAGCTTTAGAAAAAATCAGCCAATTTTCTTGTTCATTTGCTACCAAAAAAATGGTTAAGCCATGTAGCTTGAAGACCAAAATTTGTGTCCAAAATTTGGACTGCAAAAGATTGCACAAAACGAGAAAAATTCCTGTGCAATTTTACTGCACACCAAGCTGAAATTGAAGATGTTTTTCTTGTCACCAATCCAGCAAAACTCCTCGGATTCTCCAAAAAAGAAGGTCAGGAACCAGCCTTAAAAGACCCTCAAACATCCATCAAAACCATCTGCAAAATTGACCTTTTCCAGCTATGGACTGAACACCATTAACCTCTACACTTACCTTGAGTACTTGGACTCCATAATCACACCTCAAAAATCTCCTAGGATCACTCTATCCAAAACACATTTGAACTTCAAAAAAATTCCAGAATTTTGCTCCATGAAAACACTCTTGTATTAAGCTACTAAACCAGAAATTCCTCTACCATTAATCACTAAATTTTGGCCAGCCTTATAGCCTTAACAACCTTCATTTCCTTGCCATAAAACTGAGTAGTCCAACTGGCACCATTGAGGAGTAAAGAAACCACCATTAATCGAACACCATTAGCTTATCCTCTACCTCAAACAACTCCACAATTTCCTACATTTGAATTTCTAACAAAATTTGATTATTCTCCTGCCCTCTAGCTGAAAACCGAAACTCCTAATTCCCAAAAGCCATTCGGCCAACACCATTCCAGATTTCGTGCAACTCCTCTCTCAAATTCTCTCAGTTTTCACCAAGAACACACACTACTTTCCTTCAAGCCAAAACCTACCCTAAACACCTCCAATCACTCTTAAATACTCCAAATTACTCCTACATAATCCTTATTGTTCATTTCTGGTATTTATAACACAAAATGTCGCAAACAAGAAATTTCAATCGGATCAAAAACCGATTTTTTCTTGAAGGTCTCAAGAATATTACCAAGGTAAATCAAGAACAACTTCTTTGTTCATCCTCTTCCATCCAACCTTCAATGTACCATACTAATGCGCTCTCTCTCTCTCTCTCTCTCTCTCTCTCGCCAAAATGGTTGAGCAACAACCATTGCTGTTTTTTTTTCCTTAGACAACTCAAGACTCTCAATCACACGTGGACCTTCTTTAGTCTTCATCGAAGTAATCGACAATCAAGTATTTTTCTCTTAAATCCTTCTTTTTATTTCTAAAATAATGTCTCCTAGGTGTTGATAGGGAGATAGAATATGAATGGGGGATTGAGTGTATGCATGTGTTGGGGTTAGGACATGAGAATTGTTGTGTATGAATAAGCCATATGAATTTTCTTGGGAAGAAATGTATGTTCATCACGTTTTATAAGAGTTATGGATGTTTAAAGCATGTTGGATGTTATGACACCTATTGTGGATAAGATTTTTATGTTCTTATTTCCATTGAAGCCATGATCGATGATTATGCCTAGTAAGGATTTGGCCATGTGATAGTATGTGTTGATTTAAGCTTATGTTCATGAATGGAGTAGTTTATTGTTTGATATTGGAGAATGTGTTCATGAATCTTGTTTAGCAATAGGAAAGTCATGATTAATTTCTTGTTAATCATAGGTTATTTTTATTAACAATTTTTATTACCTTATTTAAAATTACTACTATATTTTTTCTAAAGGTTTCAAAATTCCTAGGAAGATTTGGAAATGGAATATTAAATGAAATATTAATATTTTATTGGTCAAATAAATAACATCTTTTATTAAAATAATATATATATATATATGTTTAATAATAAATAAAATATTAATGACATTGTAGACCATAGTTAAAACTTTTACCTATATTCATAAATATTATTTATATTAAAATTTATTTGTTATTTATTAATAAAAAATTTAATATAATTCACTTATTATTAATTTTTTATTACTAATTATTTATTATCTATTAATTATTAATTGAAAATTAAGTTTAATTTATTATTTATTTATAATAATACTATTTAAAAATTACCATTTACTAATATTATTTAGGACATAGTATTATTCAATATTTAAACACTAGTTTATTTATTAATAATAATACTCAAGATTTATTATTTGAACATATAACTTATTATTAATTATTTTAGAACCCCTAGTTATTTTAACTTATCAAGCTCGATTTATTTTATAAAATCCTTTGTCATCTAGCCTTAATGCTTAGGACATTAAGGTCATGGTTAGTCATGGTTGTAACTAATTGAACTAGGAATTATTTATGCCTTGTGTTTACCCCAGGCGGGGTTAGGTCAACGTTGGAGGATTTTTGAATTCAAACAAGCAAAGGATCAGGTAAGCTCATGCATGGAGTCATTTGAAGACAAAAAATTATTCTAGCAAGCCAAATTCAATATGTATGAGCATTTGGTTGTAAAGGCAATTAAAGACTGTTTTCCTTTTTATTTCAGTCAAGGAAATTATTTGGAAATTAAACAAGCAGTTTTACTCAAAACGCTAAACTCTTTCTAAAAACCAGCTTTGATAAGAATTTTAGAAACCCTTAATTTCTATTTCCAAGTAAATAAATATATGATCAATTTTCTCCCAAGTGAGACAAACAACGTTGAGTACTCAAAAAGGGTAGACTATTAGGACTTATCTTTGAAGGGTTAGGATAAGTCTCTCAGTAGGTGGCTATCACTAAGGGATGAGTCCTTCCCGAATAGGATGCTAGTCCGATAGGTCATACCGGTCCGAGCTTGCAAGTTCAGTCAAGTGGACTGTGTGATTCCAGAGTGGACAACCGGTAAGTTTGGGTGTAAAGATAGAGGAGTATCTCACCCGATAAGCCGTGCACCTACCTTTTGTCAATATGCTCAACGTGTGGCTTTCTGACCATTATAGGATCATGGGGCCCAACGTGTGATATTTTTTAGAGATTGTAGCAGACAATTTATTTTGGATTTGTTCATATATTGTTGGGTTGTAATAAGTTTAATTTTAAAGTATTTCTTTTATTTTATTTTTTGTGACCTAGTTATAAAGACCCCTTGTCCTATGGATGGGGCGACATCCCCGGCCCTGTTAGGCCTAGGTAGTGGGGTATTACATAAAGAGGTAGACATGGCACCACACGTTGGGCCCCATGACAATATAACGGTCAGAATACCACACGTTGAGCATGCTGACATAATGTAGCTGTACGGCCTACCGGGTAAGATATTCCTCCATCTCTACACCCAAACTTACCAGTTGTCCAATCCGGAAACACACAGTCTACTTGACTAAAACTTGCTAGCTCGAACCGATAAGGCCTATCGAACTGGCATCCTATTCGGGAAGGACTCATCCCTCAGAGGTGGTCACATATTGAGAGACTTACCCTAACCCTTCAAAGACTAGTCCTACTAGTCTACCCCCTAATTAAGTACTCAACGTTACTTGTCCCACTTGGGAGAAAATTAATCATACAATGTTTTACTTGGAAATAGCAATTAAGGGATTCTAAAATACTTGTCAAAGTTAGGTTTTAGGAAGAGTTTAGCATTTTGTGTAAAACTATTTATTTAGTTTTCAAATGATTTGCTTGACTAAAATAAAAAGGAAAGACAATCCTTAATTGCCTTTGCAAACGAATGCTCATACACATTGAATTTGGCTTGCCACAATAATTCTTTTGGTCTTTAAATAAATCCATGCAAAAGCTTCCCTGATCCTTTCCTCTACTTGAATTCAAAAATCCTCTAAAGTCAACCTAACCCTGCCTAGGGCAAACACAAGGCATAAGGTTACATTCGAACTATACTTGCCTTACATAAATAATTCCTAGTAGTTACAATCATGACTAACCATGACCTTAATGTCCTAAGCTTTAATGCTAGATGATAAAGTATTTTATAAAATAAATCTAGCTTGATAGGTTAAAATAACTAGAGGTTCTAAAATAATTACTAATAAGTCACAGTTTTAAATAATAAATTTTGAGTACTATTGCTATTAAATAAACTGGTGTTAAATATTGAATAATACCAAGTTCTAAACAATATTAATAAATGGTAATTTTTAAATAGTAATGTTATAGATAAATAAATAATAAATTAAACTTAACTTTTTAATTAGTAATTAATAGATAATAAATAATTAGTAATAAATAATAAAATTAATAATAAATGAATCATATTTAATTTTTAATTAATAATTAATAAATAAATTTTAATATAGATAATATTTCTAGACATAGGTAAAAGTTTTAACTAGGGTTTACAAGGTCATTAATTAATTCTACTATTTTATTTTTTTGTTATTATTTATATAAAAGATTTTATTTATTATTATTATATACTATTTTTTTTAATAAAAGACATTACTTATTTGACCAATAAAATATTAAAATTTCATTTAACATTCCATTTCCAAATCTTCCTAGGAATTTCGAAACTCTTAGGAAAAATATAGTAATAATTCTAATTAAAGTAATAAAATTTGTTAACAAAAATTATCCTAGGATTAACAAGAAAATAATCTTCCATCATGATTTTCCTATTTCTTGAAAAGATTCATGAACACATTCTCCAACATCAAACAATAAACTAGTCCATTCATGAACATATGCTTAAATCAACACATACTATCACATGACCAAACCCCTACTAGGCATAATGATCAATCATGGCTTCAATGGAAAATAAGAATATAAGAGCTTAACCACCTTTGGTGACATAATATCTAACATACTTCAAACATCCATAAAATTCATTAAACATGATGAACATACATAGATTCAAAAGGAAATCCATATAGCTTAGTTATATACACTACTCATGTCCTAACCCCAGCCCCTTCATCCACATGCATACACTCAATCCCTCATTCATATTCTATTCTTCCTATCAACATCTAAGAGACATGATTCCAGAAATAAAAAGAAGGATTTAAGGATAAATACTTGATTTTTGATTACTTTGATGAAGGAAAAAGAAGGTCCATGCATGTTTGAGAGTCTTGAGTTGTCCAAGGGAAAAAAAACAGTTATGGTTGATGATCAACCATTTCAGCCCAGAGAGAGAGAGAGAGAGAGAGAGAGAGAGAGAGAGAGAGAGAGAGAGAGAGAGAGAGAGAGAGAGAGAGAGGCATTAGTATGGTACATTAAAGATTGAATGAAAGAGGATGAACAAGGAGATTGTTCTTGATTTACCTTGATGATGTTCTTGAGACCTTTAAGAAAAAGCTGATTTTGATCCGATAGAAAATTCTTGTTTGCGTGATTTTGTGTTAAAAAGACCAGAAATGAACACTAGGGATTATGTAGGAGTAATCTGGAGTATTTGAGAGTGATTGGAGGTGTTTAGGGTAGGTTTTGGCTTGAAGGAGTGTAGTGTGTGTTCTTGGTGTTCTTGGTGAGAATTGAGAGAATTTGAGAGAAAAACTGTATGGAATCTGGAATGATGTTGGCCAAATGGTCTAGGGTGATTCAGAGTTTCGAATTTCAGCTAGGAGAAGAGAGAATAATCTGATTTTGTTTGAAATTCAAATGGAGAAAATTGTGGACTGGTTTGAGGTAGGTGATTAGCTAATGGTGTTTGATTAAGGAAGGTTTCTTTGCTCTTCAATGGAGCCGGCTGGACTGATCAGATTTAAGGTAAATAATAAAGGCTGTTCAAGTCTTATTGCTGGCTGAAATTCAGTCTTTAATGGCAGAGAAATTTCTGGTTTGGTTGCTTGATACAAGAGTGTTTTCATGGAGCAAAATTCTAGAATTTTTTTTAAGTTCAAAAGAATTTTGGATAGAGTAATCTTAGGAGGTGTTTGAGGTATGGTTATGGAGTCCAAGTACTCAAGGTAAGTGTGGAGGTTAATGGTGTTCAGTCCATGGCTGAACAAGGTCCAATTTGCAGAGGTTTGGAGGTGTTTTTTCTGCCTAGGCCTAAGAAGACAAAACTGGAATTTTTCTGGTTTCAAAGTTGTTCAAAGCTTCGAAGGTTGCTGATTTTTCTGTGCTGTATTTTGCACCTCTTCAGCCCGATTTGCAGCTGATTTTGAGAGGTGTTTTATGGTCTTTTAAGGTGGTTTCCAGCCTTCTTTCTGGAGAAAAAATAGAGGAGGTTCTTGCTAAATTGATGGAAAAAAAACAGCTTCAATTACAGCTTAGAATGCAGTGAATTGTGCAGGAAAATTTTCTGGTTTTGTGCAGTCCGAATTTTGTCCAGAATTTTCAGTCTTCAAGCTACATGAAATGACCATTTTTCTGGCAGAAAATGGTTAGGATTTGTGGCTGAATTTTTTGAAAGCTGGACTGTCAAGAATTTTGGAATTTTTCCAGATTTTTCTTCATTAAAACATGAACAACATGAAGGTAAGCTTGAAGGTTCTATCATAGTGATTTATTTCCCTTAGGATCCTTTCCTAACTTCTCTCCTATTTTTGGCCAATCCTCTAACTTTCAAGATTGATTTTCAAAATTCAAGACCAAAGAATTATCACAGAATTTTTGGAATTAAAAGAACATATTTAATGGATTTTGGTTTATTTAAATTATGAAGATGTTAGGATAAAGCTAGAGGTAATAAAAAGGACAAGAATTCCTCTAGAATTCTTTTTAGGACATGATTGTATGATCAAGACATTATCTTCATGTCTCCCCTAAGACAACATTCCTATTTTTAAGTAATGTAAGAAAAACAAAAATTCAAACATAACTAAGATAATCATGAATAAAACTTAAATGATAGGATTTGAACTCATGACCTTAGAGATTAATTCTAAAGTTCTAACTACTAAACCACAACAACTCATGTTCTTATTTTCTCACCCAAATATTCTTCTTATCTAAACCTCAAGCCATCTTCCTATTTTGACCTCAAGTAAAATTACCGTTTTACCCTTCCTACTCAATAAGCATAGCTAAACCTTTTAACCTATAAACCATAATTCTAAAGCACATAAAATCATTCAAAAATATATATTTTTATGCAGAATAATATGATATGCATCCTAACCCCCTTACTCTCAGGTTGGCTTTACGTGGGGTTTCAAAAGATAGATGTTACACTTGAATTTGAAAGTATTACCAAGCACTCGATTTCTTAAACATATTGCATATGAAATATCTCGTGTGATCTTTTCGATTTTCAAGTATCGGATTTCGTAAAATATGTTTTCCTAATTTGGAAACTACTTTCCAAGTACACTCAAGTGCTAGTTTTCTACATGGATTTGGAAACATTATGAATATTATGAATCTTGAGTTATTGAGAATATCATGAATACTAAATTCTTAAACATATCAATCCTTGAATCTAATACATGACTGATAATATTTGAATACTTAAATTTTTAGTGTAAGCAATTTGTTGAATACATGGTATATGCACTAACTTGAATACTTAGCGTATGCACTAACTTAAATACTTGGTATATGCACTAACTTGAATACTTGGCATAATCATTCACTTAACTACTTGGCATAAGCACTAACTTGACTACTTAGCGTAAGCACTGAATTGAATACTTAGCATAAGTACTCACTTGACTTCTTGGCGTAAGCACTAATTTGAATACTTGGCGTAAGCACAATACTTGGTGTAAGCATACTACTTTGCGTAGGCACAAAACTTGGCGTACGCACAATACTTGGCATAAGTACTAACTTGATTACTTGGTGTAAGCACTAACTTGAATGCTTAGTGTAAGTATTAACTATACTTAAACACTTGAATACTAGAATTTTGGAATAGTTGAATAAGAATATTCCATACCGGAGCTCTTGAATACTTGAATTAGTATGTTTCCACTTGAAATCCCTGAATTCTTGTTTTATAATGTTTTCACACGAGAATTTCTAGACAAGTTTATCTATTTGGAGATTACTTTTTATGAATTATTTTTAGTGAAAAACACTAGCACACAAGGACTCACTGAGCCTTACACTTACACTTGCGTGATCTCTTTTGAAAAATTTTGGGTCAGATGTGCAATAGAAGTGCAGTGAACTCCAAATTCTTTGTACTTTTCTATATTCCATAAAAGTAATTTTGAAAAAAAAATTCCACTGCCTATTGAATGAGGTTTGTTATAAAGACCCCTTACCTGAGCAATTAGACCGGGCGACGTCCTAAAAAGTTACAACTTACTATGCCATAGAAATATGGGGTGCTACAAATTGTATCAGACTATAGTGGAACCCATAATAAAACTTCTAATGAGTATAGCAAATCCTCTAATGGGACACAATGGAGTCCATCCTAGTATACACTGATGTAGATTTATGGAGTTAGTGAATTTTGTAGAGTCAAATATAAGGATAGATAAGGCATATGAATTTAGGGTATCCAATTTGGACATAATCTCTTCTGATGAGTTAGAAGGAGAGAAAATTGAGATAATTCTAATACATTCTTAAAAAGATCTGTGATTGAAACTTGAATAATAGTGAAGAGGTTGAGGCTAGGGAGGCCTCATATTTGATCTATTTAAAGAAGTATTTACTAATTCTGAACTTCTCATTTTGGGATTAGTAATAGTAAGATGATAAGTAAAGGAGGTTGAACACTTAATTGCTATATATGTTTAGTGCGATATGAAGTGTGTAGATAAGAATATGCACACTTTTGTAGTGTTCAAGTATTATATTTGTGTGCTAAAAGTCCTGTTTTGTCATATTATGGAAAGGATATGATTATATCAACACTAATACACCAGGAACCATTATACATTTGAAGTTAAACGTACTTGGGCCAGAGAAATCCTAGGATGGGTAACCCTTAGGAAGTACCAATAAAAGACGAAAGGAGATGATTTATAGCAGTTTAAGGAAACAAAAGCATGATCTATATGTAAAATGATATAAATATAGGAGGTATAATTATGGATCATACGAGAACGATATATGTGAAGGTATATTATCAGGCTGAAAGAATATAAAGAATTTCTCAAGAGACACATGTTTACATGTTCAAAATATAAATTTTCTTTCTATTTCATGTCATATGAATAGGAAGTATTGAGATGTTAATATTTACTTGGTGTTTCATAGAGTAGATTTAAAGAGAAGAAGATTTGTCGCGAAAGGTAACTCGTGGTAGCACTAGAGATTGAGTTGGAGAAAACGCGACCAATATTATAGCAAACATTACCGCTTGAATGGAAGCACAACCTTAAGGAAATGAAATGGTGCAAGTATTACAAAAAAATTACCTCAGTACCTCAGCATGTAATCAAAGCTCCAGACCAAGAAAGATGATGTTCTAAGGAGAAAATCGATAGAACTTTAGAACGATTTCTAATGTTCAGTAACCCTCAATTTTATGGACAAGCAGACTTAGAACATAAAGCTGAGTCTTTGATAGAATAAATAGATGACATATTTGCAGTCTTAGATTATTCTGAGTAGAAGAAAGTCTATTTTGGTACTTTCAGACTTCAAGGACCTGCTCGAGATTTGTGGTTAAGGAAGAAAGAGGTTCAATAACAGGAACAAAAGGATTAGACTTGGAAAGAATTCTTAGAAGAATTTAGGAATGAATTTATTCCCTAATAGGTAGTTGAAAATAACAAAGAAGAATTTCAAAATTTTTCACAAGCAGAGAGGACTGTTGGGAAATATGCTGCTAAATTTGTTCAACTATCAAAGTATTGCCCTTTATCGGTACTAACAGACTCAGACCGAACTCAGCGATTCATAAAGGGATTATGACTTGAATTGAAGAGAATACTGATTGCTATAGCACTGACAGAAACTGCCACTTGGCTAGAAATGGAAGATTTAAACCAAGCTAGATAGAACCGTAAGAGGGAAGTTGGGATTAGTCACCAGTATAAAGAAAAGCAACCAACAGAAAGAAGGGCCAATTTCAAGAGAAATGAAATATGTTCAATGTACTTATTGTCACAAGGGTAGACATACTTATAAACATTGTCGAATGAGTCTTAGAGCATGTTTTCAATGTAGGAAAATAGGACATACATTAGCCAGATGTTCTATAATACCCCGCCCAAAACTACCATTGACTATGGGGAAAAGTCATGCATTGCATAGTATTTTGCATTTTATGTGGTAGCTTAGAATTATTTTATTTGCATGGATGCATGTGAATTTTTCCGTTGCTCTTGCATTTGAATTAATTGAGGTGAAATAGTGTGTTGTTAAAGATTTGGTTAAGGGAGGTTTGGTCGAAGATTTGGAAGGATGAGTATTGTGGTGGTAAGAACTTCTTGTAGAAAGAATTAATATTGGAATTGATTTGGAATAGCGGGGAGGATGGTGATTTTTCCGTAGTGGCCCGAGTTCGAATCCTATCTCTTGTGAATCCTAGTTTCTCTTCTTGAAGATTCTTTTCCCTAGAGTTTCCATGTCTTGGCCGAAAAAGATATAGCAAACCTAGAGAAATTTTAGTGCCAATATTCCAAGGAAATAAGTCTCCATATATATTTCCTAAAATCAAGGACTTTGATGTGAATAAAGTTCACTCTTAATTTTCAGCTTTTATTCCTTAGGATTTTCGGAAAAAAAAACCCTAGTTAATAATTAAAATTTCAGCTTGATTTTAGCTTAATAGATGTTGCCATGGATAGTTGGAATTAAAGAGTCATTCTTCTAGTAGGAAACCTTGTTGGGTTTAAACCTAGAACTTTAGCTAAAAATCTGGAAAATTTTTCCAGCTAGTGCCGCCACTTCTTGGAGGAATTTTAGCTCAATCCAAACTCTTCTAGGACTAGAGGAAATCTTATCCAAATCCTTGATAAAACCAGATTTTATTCAACCCTAAATCAACTAGGATTAGAATCCCTTTTCCTAGATGAATTTTGACAGCTTTGTGCAAGCACAAGCTACACGAAATTCTTGCCCTCCTAATTGCAATCAAACTTTGCAAACCCTAGCTCAAATTACCTAGAACAACCCCCACCAAATCAGATTACTTTAGTAACACAAAATCAGATTCTTCTTCACCAAAAATTCCAGAATTTTCGTCCAACTTATGCCCAGAATTTTCGACAGCTTTGCACTCCAAAACCTACCAAAACTCCTTGTTGATTAAGCCAAATTCCAGCACCTAAAGACCACACTTTTCTCCTCTGGAATTTCGTCAAAAACAGCAGCCAAAATAGTCCAAAAATTCGTCACTCTTGCACAGAATTTTCACACAGCACTTGCACAGATTTCGGCCAACCTTGTACAGGAATTTAGGCCAGCTTGCACTCCTACACAAATCGAAATTCTGCACACCAAAACACACCAGAATCCTCAGTTGATCAAGCCAATTTTCCGCGCCTAAAACCCTCATCTTTTCTCTAAAATTGCAGCAGAACCACAGCTACAACAGACTAGAATTTCTCCCCTTATTGTTCAGCAATTTCGTACAGCAAAACCACTGCACACGCACAGAAATTTCAGCTCTTCAAACCTTCTCAAACTCTTCTTTGTTTGGCCAAAAATTCTGAACACATTCAGCCCTTCCCTTGAACAATATTTCGGCCAGTACAAGAAGCAAATTACAGAATATTTTCTCCCTTAAACCCTCCCAAAGTTGGCAGCAATAAGGCACACCATAAGCTGCAATTTTTTTCCCTTGCTGTCCAAGAAACCTAAAGCCATTAGGAGTCTTCCTAAACACTACCATCTAACCCTAATCCAGTCTTCTCTAACCCTAAAGCATAGTAGCCGATTACCCTCTCTATTCTACATGAAAAATTCCAGCAAGAACTCCACAGCAATTTTCGAAAATCTTAAGAGCAATACCTAGCAAAAATCGAACACACCTTAAGGTAAGCAAAAATCCTCTCAACCACTTGATGCCGTTTTCTCTAATGATTCTTTTCTCCTTATTCTTCCCTTAAATCACGCCAAATAGAGGCTGATTTCATCTTCTTCTTTACTTTTCGGTCAAGAGGTGCAAAGGAGGTAGCTCTTCTTTTCTTTTCAAGCGAACTCGGGACGATCACCATAGGAGCATCGAGACCTCATTACCCGGCTGTTGCAAGGTAAGGGAATACCCACCCTTGATGCCGAAAGTAAAGTTTAATGATGTCTATTAGTTGGATGAGCATATGGACATGGTATATGATCTTTGGGGATTGGATAGTTTACTTGGATTTAAATAGGGGATTGCGAATTGTTGTGACAATAAATGAGATTAGAGTATGTTCGAATTAATTGAGACCCTGATCATGCTATTATATGGTGTAGATCAGGAGGATAATTGAGGAAAGCAAGCTGTGATTTTATTTCATTTATCTGAGGCATATCAAGTAAGTCCTTGCATAAACTCTTTTGTTAAATGTTGTGATGGTAAGTCCTTGTATGAACTCTTTGGTTAAATGTTGTGATAGCAAGTCTATGTTGTGAAGCTTTGTGAAGCTATTGTTAAACTATGATTATTTGAGTTTTAAACGTGAAGGATTATTCTTTAAACGGTTTTGTCAAACTAATGATTTTATCAAGAAAACTATTCTTTCCTAAATTTTTAGAACTCTCTTTTAGAGAAAAACCACGTTGTACAAAGCCAAGGTGTGGAGATATTTTGAATCAGGAATTGACGGATATGTTCGTTGAGTACTCAATAAGGGTAGGCTAACAATACTAGTCTTGGAGGGCTAGCGTAAGTCTTCTGGAAAGCGGCCACCTCTAGAAGATGAACTCTGCTGGAAAAGGCGACAGTGTTGGTTGGTCAGGCCAGTCTGAGCTTGCATTTGTACCTAGTATGGTATTATTTATATTCCCGGCATGGACACCCGGATGGTTTTGTTGGGTGTAGAGATGGAGGAGTATCTCACCCGGTGAGCTGTACACTCACCTTGATCAGAGCGCCCAACGTGTGATAATCTGGTCCGGACAAGGTGCACAAAGTGTGGTGCCTTGGCCATTTTGTTCCCATGGAGCCCAACGTGTGGTGACATGACTGCTTGTTCGAGTGGAGAATTTATTTTGTACAAAGTGTGGCAATGAGAAAATCCCACTCCTTGCGAAAAGAGATTGTTTGTGACTTGCCAAATTATTTCTACACATGTTTTACACTTTGCATACACGTACTATTCAAAACACCATGTGCACATACAGGACTTACTGAGATTTATTCTCACACGGTTTTACATCATGTTTTCAAGAGATAGATTGTGCTGAGTCAGCGGGGCTTCGACAGTAGAGGCTTTTGCTATTTTTCCTATGCTGTTCTAGGAGACTTTTGTCGTTTATACTTCTGAACAATATTTCTTTTATTTTGTATTACTCCAATTTGAGCCTGATGTAATAAGAGTATTTCTTCATTTATCAAAGTTGATTTTTTTGGAGATTGTCTTTATATTTTATACCTCGTTTTAAAGACCCCTTGTCCTACGGGACGGGGTGACATCCCTGCCCTTTTAGGATACGTAATCGTGGGGTGTTACAAGTGGTATCAGAGACAAGGCTTAGGCAATTACTTGACTAATTGGGTTCTATCTTCTTAAGTATTTTGATCTGGTACTAATTCTTGTCTTTTGCTTATAGGATGGTCAAAAGGGTTGTATCGGCTGTCAGAGACTGGCCCGCTGGCTGCTGGAATCCACCTGCCCCACTACCCGTAGCTGATCTACCCGCGTCTGATTCAGAGAGAGAGCATGAGCTACCGGCGCTAGATGACCCGGTGGTTGAGGCGGAGATAGAGGCCGGGGAGCGCTTAAGAGAGCACGAGGGGGATGAGGTGATGGCAAAGTTGAGTGAGGAAGAGGTAGATGAGCTCGGGAACAATGGGGACGATGAGAACGAGGGAGAGATGGCTGGGGTAGAAGAGGAGGATGAGGAAGGAATGGAGGTTCCCCAGACCCTGCAGATAGGTGAAGTTGATAGGACCCTTGCTTGCTATGACCTTAAGGAGTCCGGTGGTGAGGAAGGTAGGTCAAGGGATGGAGTTGCCTCGGGAGAGAGGGAACTTGGGCCGTCAGTTCCAGGAGGGGTAGATAAGGGAAAGAGGAAGCTAGAAGAGAGTCCTAAGGGGTGTGGACTCCGATATAGACTGGGTATAGATGCCATGCTAAGGAGAAATTAGTTGATTGATCCATCTGACTTGGGGAGTGAGAGGCCTGCGCCTAAAGGAGCGATTACAATAGCACTGGATGAGCTCTATGAGATAGCCATGAGAGCCAAGAGAGGCCGAGAGGGTAAGTCAGGGCAGCCGAGTGAGAGTGTTGGATTTGCGAGGAACTACATAGGGAGACCTGATAGCTCCGTGGGGTGGCTTGTGGAACCAACCTCTGACGACTCCGATGCTTCAGTTGAAACTAGAGAGAGTCGAGTCTAGAAGACCGGCAGCTTTTACTTTTCTTTCCTTGGGACTTGCATACCTTTGGCTGTTTATTCCTTTTAAAGGAGCATGTTACTCATAGGACTTATTTATTATCTTACTAAATAAAAAGGGTGTCATATGGGATGACCCATTCTTTTCTACAAAGAATGGTTTATATGAAAAGCATGAGTTTCATTTATTACTTGATTTACCCTTGCACGATATCACCGCATTTTCTTGTAAATAAGTACATTGCTATCAACTGATCATGCATCTAAGCATATTCTTCTTCCCTTGGTAACTAACTGACCCGGAGTGAATGTGATTAAGATGGCACCAAGATGCAGAACAATTGTGCATAGTAGAACAGTGCAAGTAGTGCATCCTCCACCCCGAAATTTGAGCAGATGCATCATTCCACCCCCGACATGAAAGAGCACCTGCCACAAGAGCAGGAATTGGCATCGGAGAGGTCACGGGATGTGACCATGGGTCAGGCTTTCGACAAGATGGCCTCGATCCTACAGAACCTGATTGAAATGGTGGACAAGGTGGCCAGGAAACCACCGCGGGGAGAGGATGAGGCTCTGGAGCGTTTCCTGAAGTTCCAGCCTCCTATCTTCCAAGGGGAGGTGGAACAGGACGAGAAGGCCGAGCAATGAATTGAGCAGATGGAGGACATCTTCGCTACTTTGCAGTACTCGGAAGAGAGAATGGTGAAGTTTGCTACTTTTCGGCTAAGGGGACCGTCTCGGGCATGGTGGCAACGGGTATGGGGTGATTGGGACAAGGAGGAGCAGGAGTGGACCTGGGACGATTTTATGGAAGCTTTCCAAGCTGAGTACATTCCTCGATGGGTGGCTGAGAAGAAGGAGGATGAATTCCTGACCCTCAAGCAGGGAGGCATGACCGTGGCCCAATATGCAGCCCGATTCATGCAGTTGTCCAAGTACTGTAAGTGCTTGGTAGATACGGAGGAGAAGTGCACCCGACAATTCATGAAAGGGCTTAGGCCAGAGTTGAGGAAAGCATTGGCCCCATCACCGCCAACATCATACACTGCCGCTATGGACGCAGCATCTCGGACGGAGAACGAAGATCGGCATCGACCGGTGAACCAACCCTTCCAACCGAGTCATCCACCTATGAGGCCTTCCGGCAATAAGTGACCTGCGGCCTTTATGCCGTGGGGAAACCGGGGTAAGCAGCCTCGAGTGCCTGTAGCAGGACCAATACAAGGCAGCCTAAATTGCCGACTATGTGGGAAGCGAGGTCACACCGAGAGGAATTACTGGGTAATGGGGGTGTAAGGAGGTGCTTCAATTGCGGAGACCCGGGACATCTGAGAAACGCCTACCCCAAACCCCTAAAGATTGAACAGACCGCACCGGCTCAACCAATGGGAGGTAATAGAGGCGCCGTTGCTGGACTAACTGGAGCGGGAGGCCAGAAGCCTCAAGTGAAGGCTAAAGTCTTTACCTTGAACCAAGAGGAAGTCAGAGTGGACGCCGCCGTGATTGAAGGTAACCTTTCTATCCAAGGTTGTCTTGTTAATATTTTGATAGATCCAAGATCCACACACTCTTATGTAAGTAAAGTATGTGCATCACGTCTGGGTTGGGAAGGAAAGGAGCTACCTTATACCCTAGTAGTTAGTTCTCCCTTGGGAAAGGTGGCAGAAGCAGGCAAGAAAATGGGAAGTTGTGGAGTTGAGGTAGGGAAGGAGATTCTGGAGGCCGACCTCATAATCCTGCCCATGGATGATTATGACCTGATCTTGGGTATGGACTGGTTGTCGAAGCATGGAGCTCGTGTGGACTGTAAGATCAAGACGGTCCAATTTGTGAGACCTGGTCGGGACGTACTTGAATTCAACGGTAGACGAATGAAGGAACTGAAATTTCTCATTGCTGGAGCTAAAGCCCGGAAGTTGCTCAAGAAAGGATGTACGGGATATCTGGCGTATCTCCTAAACAAACCGAAAGACCAGTGTACCTTGGAAAGTACGGAGGTAGTGAAAGACTTTTTGGATGTGTTCCCTACGGAGCTCACTTCCCTACCCCCTGAACGGGAAGTTGAGTTCACCGTGGATCTTACTCCCGGAGCAGAACCGGTGTCAAAAACCCCCTATCGGATGGCATCGACAGAGTTGAAGGAGTTGAAGGAGCAATTGGAAGAATTGCTAAGGCAAGGCTACATTCGGCCGAGTACGTCACCGTGGAGAGCCCCGGTGTTGTTTGTCAAGAAGAAAGATGGTACCTTGAGGCTATGTATCGACTATCGGGGATTGAACAATCTAACGATCAAGAATAAATACCCTCTACCCTTGATCGATGAGTTGTTTGATCAACTGCAAGGCGCCGCTTGCTTTTCGAAGTTGGACCTGCGGCAAGGATACTACCAGGTGCAGATTAAGGAAGAAGACATTTCTAAGACTGCATTCAACACGCGATACGGCCACTATGAGTTCGTGGTAATACAGTTCGGCGTAACCAATGCACCGGCAGTATTTATGGATTTGATGCATCGCATTTTTCAACCATACCTGGACAAGTTTGTGGTTAGATTCATCGATGACATTTTAATCTACTCCAAGAATCCGGAGGACCACACGGAGCACTTAAAATTAGTCTTAGAAAAGCTAAGGAAATTCAGGCTTTACACCAAGTTTAGTAAATATGAGTTCTGGCAGAGCTCAGTGTCTTTCCTTGGTCACGTGATATCCAAGGAGGGGATCAAAGTGGACCCTGCCAAAGTGGAAGTCGTAGCTAACTGGAAACAACCAGAGAACATTACCGAGATACGAAGTTTCCTTGGGCTAGCCGGATACTATCGGTGATTCATCAAAAATTTTTCTACTCTGGCTTCACCAATGACGCGACTGTTGAAGAAGGATGTCTCTTTTGCTTGGAGTGAGAAGTGTGAAAAGAGCTTCCAAGAACTTAAGAGGAGGTTGATTACAGCACCCGTGCTGAGTCTGCCTGAGGCTGATAAGCCCTATGCACTCTATACAGATGCGTCCAAGGAAGGTTTAGGGGCTGTGTTGATGCAGGAAGGGAAGGTCATAGTCTATGCATCTAAAAAGCTAAAGTCGCATGAAGCTAATTATCCAACGCATGACTTGGAGTTAGCAGCTATAGTGTTTGCCTTGAAGAAATGGCGACATTACTTGTACGGTGCGTAATACGAGGTCTTCACTGACCATAAGAGTCTGAAATACATCTTCACACAGAAGGACCTGAATCTTCGACAGCGTAGGTGGATGGAATTTCTTGAGGAGTATAAATGCCCTATTAATTATCACTCGGGCTAAGCGAATGTGGTAGCTGACGCACTGAGTTGGAAGGTGAAGATGGATCACTTGAGAATGCAGGAGATGTCAGCAGTCCAGGATATCCTGGAGCAAGAGGCAGAAGTTCAAGAGAGGAAGATCTGCGTGAGCAATCTGACCATGAAGCCTGATCTAGATCAGGAGATTGTATCAGGCCAGCAGGATAGTGCGGAATTTTAGATTTTTAAGGAGAAAGAGATCGCAAGAGGAGGAAGTGACTTCCGAACCAATGAGAAGGGGGTATTATACTTTCGGGACCAGATTTATATGCCTGACAGCCGAGACCTAAGGAAGAGGATACTGGACGAAGCGCAAAAGATCAAATATACCATACACCCTGAGGAGGTAAAGATGTACCGAGACTTGAAGGGGAAATATTGGTGGGCTGGAATGAAGAGGGATGTAGTTCAGCATGTGTCAACCTGCCTGACGCGCCAGAAGGTTAAGATGGAGCATTAGAAGTCTGCAGGTTTACTACAACTGTTACCGATTCCCGAGTGGAAATGGGAAGAGGTGACCATGGACTTTGTGACTAGCCTTCCAATGACCAAGTCACACAAGAATGCAATCTGGGCGGTAGTGGACTGATTGACCAAGACAGCGCATTTTATACCAGTGAACGTGCGGGACTCGATGGGAAAGTTGGCTCAGACGTATACCCGAGAAATTGTAAGGTTGCATGGTGTACCGTCGAGTATTGTTTTGGATAGGGACCCTAGATTCATTTCAAGGTTCTGGGGTAAGTTTCGAGAGTCCTTGGGCATGACCCCGAAATTTAGCACCATCGCTCATCCGCGAGACGGACGATCAATCCGAGAGAGTCATTCAGATTCTGGAAGACATGCTCCGAGCATGTATCTTAGACTTTGGAGATAAGTGGATTGAGTCCTTACCGCATGCAGAGCTAGTATATAACAACAGTTATCAGGCGTCGATTGGGATGGCGCCGTACGAAGCACTGTATGGGCGAAAATGCCAAGTACCGATATACTGGGGACGGACAGAAGAGGGGAACGTTAAGAGGACTGATGAAGTATGCATTCAAGAGATGACGGACAAGATCAAGTTAATTCGAGAAAGGCTAAGGGCAGCGTAAAGCAGACAGAAGAGTTATACAGACTCTAGGAGAAGGGAACTGGAATTCCTAGTAGGTGATTGTGCATTCTTGAAGTTGACTCCTAGTAGAGGAATCCTGAACCATCCGAGAGGAGGGAAGTTGAGTCCTAGGTATTTAGGACTGTTCCCGATATTGGAGAAAATTGGACCGGTGGCCTATTGATTGGATCTACCTGATGGTCTAGCAGGGATGCATGATGTATTCCATGTTTCTCAGATGAAGAAGTACAACCCCGATCCGAGTCATGTACTCAATGAGGAACCGTTAGAGTTGCAACCAAATCTAAGTTATGTGGAGAGACCAGTCAAGATCTTGGAACGGAGTACCAAGACTCTTCGAAACAAGCAGATACCCATGGTGAAGATACTTTGGGATCATCATGGAGCATAGGATGCGACGTGGGAAACGGAGGAATGGTTAAGACGGAAGTATCCGGATATGCTCTATGGGTATAACATCTGAATTTCGGGACGAAAGTCTCTTAAGGGGGAGGGGATGTAATACCCCACCCAAAACTACCTTTGACTATGGGGAAAAGTCATGCATTGCATAGTATTTTGCATTTTATGTGGTAGCTTGGAATTATTTTATTTGCATGGATGCATGTGAATTTTTCTGTTGCTCTTGCATTTGAATTAATTGAGGTGAAATAGTGTGTTGTTAAAGATTTGGTTAAGGGAGGTTTGGTCGAAAATTTGGAAGGATGAGTATTGTGGTGGTAACAACTTCTTGTAGGAAGAATTAGTATTGGAATTGATTTGGAATAGCGGGGAGGATGGTGATATTTCCATGGTGGCCCGAGTTCGAATCCTATCTCTTGTGAATCCTAGTTTCTCTTCTTGAAGATTCTTTTCCCTAGAGTTTCTATGTCTTGGTCGAAAAAGATATAGCAAACCTAGAGAAATTTTAGTGCTAATATTCCAAGGAAATAAGTCTCTATATATATTTCCTAAAATCAAGGACTGTGATGTGAATAAAGTTCACTCTTAATTTTCAGCTTTTATTCCTTAGGATTTTCGAAAAAAAAAACCTAGATAATAATTAAAATTTCAGCTTGATTTTAGCTTAATTGATGTTGCCATGGATAGTTGGAATTAAAGAGTCATTCTTCTAGTAGGAAACCTTGTTGGTTTTAAACCTAGAACTTTAGCTAAAAATCTGGAAAATTTTTCCAGCTAGTGCCGCCACTTCTTGGAGGAATTTTAGCTCAATCCAAACTTTTCTAGGACTAGAGGAAATCTTATCCAAATCCTTGATAGAACAAGATTTTATTCAATCCTAAATCAACTAGGATTAGGATCCCTTTTCCTAGTTGAATTTCGGCAGCTTTGTGCAAGCACAAGCGACACGAAATTCTTGCCCTTCTAATTGCAATCAAACTCTGCAAACCCTAGCTTAAATTACCTAGAACAACCCCCACCAAATCAGATTACTCTAGTAACACAAAATCAGATTCTTCTTCACCAAAAATTGCAGAATTTTCGTCCAGCTTATGCCCAGAATTTTCGACAGCTTTGCACTCCAAAACCTACCAAAACTCCTTGTTGATTAAGCCAAATTCCAGCACCTAAAGACCACACTTTTCTCCTCTGGAATTTCGTCAAAAACAGCAGCCAAAACAGTCCAAAAATCCGTCACTCTTGCACAGAATTTTCACACAGCACTTGCACAGATTTCGGCCAACCTTGTACAGGAATTTAGGCCAGCTTGCACTCCTACACAAACCGAAATTCTGCACACCAAAACACCCCAGAATCCTCAGTTGATCAAGCCAATTTTCTGTGCCTAAAACCCTCATCTTTTCTCTGAAATTGCAGCAGAACCACAGCTACAACAGACCAGAATTTCTCCTCTTATTGTTCAGCAATATCGTACAGCAAAACCACTGCATGCGCACAGAAATTTCAGCTCTTCAAACCTTCTCAAACTCTTCTTTGTTTGGCCCAAAATTCTGAACACATTCAGCCCTTCCCTTGAACAATATTTCGGCCAGTACAAATAAGCAAATTACAGAATATTTTCTCCCTTAAACCCTCCCAAAGTATGGCAGCAATAAGGCACACCATAAGCTGCAATTTTTTTCCCTTGCTGTCCAAGAAACCTAAAGCCATTAGGAGTCTTCCTAAACACCACCATCTAACCCTAATCTAATCTTCACTAACCCTAAAGCATAGTAGCCGGTTACCCTCTCTATTCTACACGAAAAATTCCAGCAAGAACTCCACAGCAATTTTTGAAAATCTTAAGAGCAATACCTAGCAAAAATCCTCTCAACCTCTTGATGCCGTTTTCTCTAATGATTATTTTCTCCTTATTCTTCCCTTAAATCACGCCAAATAGAGGCTGATTTCATCTTCTTCTTTACTTTTCGGTCAAGAGGAGCAAAGGAGGTAGCTCTTCTTTTCTTTTCAAGCGAACTCGGGACGATCACCATAGGAGCATCGAGACCTCATTACCCGGCTGTTGCAAGGTAAGGGAATACCTACCCTTGATGCCGAAAGTAAAGTTTAATGATGTCTATTAGTTGGATGAGCATATGGACATGGTATATGATCTTTGGGGATTGGATAGTTTACTTGGATTTAAATAGGGGATTGTGAATTGTTGTGACAATAAATGAGATTAGAGCATGTTCGAATTAATTGAGACCCTGATCATGCTATTATATGGTGTAGATCAAGAGGATAATTGAGGAAAGCAAGCTGTGATTTTATCTCATTTATCTGAGGCATATCAAGTAAGTCCTTGCATAAACTCTTTTGTTAAATGTTGTGATGGTAAGTCCTTGTATGAACTCTTTGGTTAAATGTTGTGATGGCAAGTCTATGTTGTGAAGCTTTGTGAAGCTTGTTAAACTATGATTATTTGGGTTGTAAATGTGAAGGATTATTCTTTAAACGGTTTTGTCAAACTAATGATTTTATCAAGAAAACTATTCTTTTCTAAATTTTTAGAACTCTCTTTTAGAGAAAAACCACGTTGTACAAAGCCAAGGTGTGGAGATATTTTGAATCAGGAATTGACGGATATGTTCGTTGAGTACTCAATAAGGGTAGGCTAACAATACTAGTCTTGGAGGGCTAGCGTAAGTCTTCTGGTAGGAGGCCACCTCTAGAAGATGAACTCTGTTTGAAAAGGCGACAGTGTTGGTTGGTTAGGCCAGTCCGAGCTAGCATTTGTACCTAGTATGGTATTATTTATATTCCCGGCATGGACACCCGGATGGTTTTGTTGGGTGTAGAGATGGAGGAGTATCTCACCCGGTGAGCTGTACACTCACATTGATCAGAGCGCCCAACATGTGGTAATCTGGTCCGGACAAGGTGCACAAAGTGAGGTGCCTTGGCCATTTTGTTCCTATAGAGCCCAACGTGTGGTGACATGACTGCTTGTTCGAGTGGAGGATTTATTTTGTACAAAGTGTGACAATGAGAAAAACCCACTTGTAACACCCCACTACCTAGGCCCATCTGGGCCGGGGATGTCGCCCCGTCCAGAGGACAATGGGTCTTTATAACTAGGTTACATGGAATAAAATAAATTAAAGACTTTAAAATTAAACTTCTTACAACCCAAATGATGAATACTGGAACAAATCCAAAATAAATTGCTTGCAACAATCTCTCAAAACATCACATAAAGAAAATAACATGAGTCTTCAAAGCATAGGCAACAATCTAGCTAAGGACCTTCACAGCAGGATTTTCCTGAAAACATGGCGTAAAAGGTGGTGAGATAAAAATCACAGTAAGCCTGTGTGTACTTTGAGTGTTTCAGATAAAATAATTCATGTATGCAAGCTGTAAAATTTCCATACGGAAAAGTGCTGGCAAGCAATAAATAAGTGTTGAAAATAAAGAGTGGCGTTTCGCTTTTCAAATCATACATGTGCACAATAAATACAACCACTCAAATAGGTAGCCATGTGTTACCACACGTTGGGCCCCATGACTAAATAACAGTCGAATGCCATACTTTGTGCAATCTGACAAAAGGGTAGGTGTACGGCCTACCGGGTGAGATACTCCTCCATCTCTACAACCAAGCTTACCGGTTGTCCACTCCGGAACACACAGTCCACAGGACTGAAACTTGCTAGCTCGGACCGGCATGACCTACCGGACTGGCATCCTATCCAGGAAGGACTCACCCCTCAAAGGTGGCCACCTACTGAGAGACTTACCCTAACCCTTCACAGACTAGTCCTGGTGGTCTACCCTTATTGAGTACTCAACGTTGATTGTCCCACTTGGGAGAAAATTGATCATAATCTGCTTTATTTGGAAATAGCAATTAAGGGTTTCTAAAAGTCTTGTCAAAGTTGGGTTTTAGAAAGAGTTTAGCATTTTGTGTAAAACTGCTTGTTTAATTTTTCAAATGATTTGTTTGTCTGGAATAAAAAGGAAAAACAGTCCTTAATTGCTGCCTTCACAAAATAAATGTTCATACGCATCGCATTTGGCTTGCCATAGTAATTTTGGTCTTCACAAAATTCCATGCAGGAGCTTACTTGATTCTTTGCTTGCTCAAACTCAAAAGTCTTCCAAGGTTGACTTAACCCCGCATGGGGTAAGCACAAAACATAAGGTTACATTCAAGCTAAGCTCACTTACACAAAATAATCCTAGTTCAACCCATTACCATCACGACCCTGATGTTCTAAGCTTTAAGGCTAGTTAAAAAAGAATTTTATAAAATAAATCTAGTTTGATAAGTTTAAATTAACTTGGGGTTCTAAAATAATTGCTAATAAATTATAGACTCAATTAATAATTCTTGAGTGCTATCATTAATAAATAAAAGAAGGTTTGAATTTTAAATAATATTAAGTCCTAATAATATTAATAAATGGTAATTTAAAAATAGCTTTATTATAAGTAAATAATACATTACATATAATTTTTAATTAATTTTTTTATAATAGATAATAAATAATTAGCATTAAATAAAATTAATAATAAATGAATTATTTTAAATTTTTAATTAATAAATAACAAATAGATTTTAATATAAATAATATTTAGGAATATAGGTAAAAGTTTGAACTACGGTCTACAAGGTCATCAATTAATTCTAATATTTTATTTATTATAAAAGATTTATTACTACATATATATTATTTTTAACAAAAGATCTCATTTATTTGGTAAAGAAAATATTAATATTTTAATTAATAAACCACTCCAAATCTTCCTAGAGTTTCGAAATTTATAGAGAAAAATATAGTAGTAATTCTATAAAATTTTGTTAATAAAAATAACCTAGATTTAACAAGGAAATACTCTTTCACCATGATTTTCCTATTGCTAGAAAAGATTCATAAACACATTCTCCAACATCAAATAATAAACCAATCCATTCATGAACACATGCTTGACTTCACACATACTATCACAAGGCTAACTTCCTTCTAGGCATAATCATCATTAATGGCTTCAATGGAAAATAGAAACATAAGAGCCTAATCACCTTTGGTGTCATGATCTCTAACATGCTTCAAACATCCATAAAATTCATTAGGCACGAAGAACATACAATGATTCAAAAAGAAAACACATACAACTTAGCCATATACAACCATCATCATGTCTTAACTCCATCCCCTTAATCCACATGAATATACTCAATCTCTATTCATACTCTATCTCCCTATCAACACCTAGGAGACATGATTTCAGAATTGAAAAAGAAAGGATTTAAGAATGGATACTTGATTGTCGATTGCTTTGATGAAGACAAAAGAAGGTCCACGCGGGATAGAGAGCCTTGAGTGATCCATCGGAAAAAACGGCCATGGTTGATGGTTGATCAACCATTTCGGTAGAGAGAGAGCGAGAGAGAGAGAGAGAGAGAGAGAGAGAGAGAGAGAGAGAGAGAGAGAGAGCATTAGAAGGGTATATTAAGAATTGAATGGAAAAAGAATGAACAAGAAGGTTGTTCTTGATTTACCTTGTTGATATTCTTGAGACCTTCAAGGGAAAAGGCTAATTTTGATCCGTGTGAGAATTCTTGTTTGTGAGGTTTTGAGAGTGATTGGAGGTGTTTAGAGTAGGTTTAGGCTTGACGAAGTTTAGTGTGTGTTCTTGGTGTTCTTGGTGAAAATGGAGAGAGTTTGAGAGGATTGCTGCACGAAATCTGGTAAGGTGCTGGCCGAATGGTCTAGGGTGAATGGGAGTTTCTTTTTTCAGCAAGAAGGGGAGAGAATGATCAGATTTTATTTGAAATTCAAATGGAGAAAGTTGTGGAGTTGGTTAAGGTAGGTGGTTAGCTATGGTGTTTGATCAAGGAAGGTTTCTTCACTCTTCAATGGTGCTGGCTGAACAAGATGGTTTTGATGGAATGAATGGAGCTTGATCAGGCTATAGAGCTGACCAAAATTCAGTCTATGAAGGCAGAAGAAATTCTGGCTAGTTAGCCTAATGCAAGAGTGGTTTAATGGAGTAAAATGCTGGAATTTTTTTGAAGTTCAAAAAGAGTTTGAATGGAGTGATCTTAGGAGTGTTTTGAGGTGTGGTTATGGAGTCCATGAGTTCAAGGTAAGTGCGGGGTTAATGGTGTTCAGTCCATGGCTGATCAAGGATCAATGTTGCAGAAGTTGAAGGGTGGTTTTCGGCCTAGGCTTGAAGGAAGCAAAGCTGGAAAAATTATGGTTTCAAACTGTCCAAGGTTTCAAAGGTTAGTGCAGAATTTCTGCACTCCTTCAACCCGATTTGCAGCTGGTCCTTGAGGGGGTTTGAAGGTCTTTCAAAGGTGGTTTTCCAGCCTTCTTTCTGGAGAAATACAGAGGAGTTTTTCTTGCTTGAAGATGGACTAAAAAAGCTTCATTTCCTTGGTTGAAAGTTGCGAAATGTCCAGAATTTTTTTTCTGGTTTTGCACAGTTTGTGTAGTCCGAAAATTGTACATATTTTCCAGCCTTCAAGCCACATAAAATGACCATTTTCTTGGCAGCAAATGAAGAGGTTTACTGGCTGAATTTTCGAAGAGATGGTCTGCAAAAATTCTGGAAAATTTTCCAAATTTCCCTTCACTAAAACTTGAACAACATGAAGGTGAATTTTTGAAGGTTCTTTCATGGTGTTTGATTTCTCTTGGAAACCCTTCCTATTTCCCCTCCTATTTTCGGCCAACTCCCCATCCTCCAAAGCTGATTTTCGAAATTCAAGGTGAAGGAATATCACAGAATTTTGGAGTTCAAAAGAAGAGATTTAATGGATTAAATTATAAAGATGTTAGGACAAGCTAGAGGTAATAAAAAAAAAAGGACAAGAATTCCTCTAGAATTATTTTTAGGACATGAGGATAAGATTAGGACATTCTCTTCATGTCTCCCCTAAGACAACATTCCCATTTTCATGGAATGCAAGAAAACAAAAATTCAAACTTAGTTAAGATAATCATGACAAAAGCTTAAATGATGGGATTTGAACTCATGACCTTAGAAATTAATTCACAAAGCTCTAATCATTTAACCACACCAAATCTTGTTCTTATTTTCTCAACCACATATTCTTCTTATGAAATCCTCAAGCTATCTTCCTATTTTGACCTCAAGCAAAATTACCATTTTACCCCTCCTACTCCATAAGTATAACTAAGCATTTTAACCTATAATCCACAACTCTAAAGCACATAAAATCATTCCAAAACATATATATTCATGCAAAATAATATGATATGCATCCCGACCCCCTTACCCTAGGATTGGCTTTAGGTGGGGTTTCACACCACTCCTTGCAAAAAGAGATTGTTTATGACTTGCCAAATTATTTCTACACATGTTTTACACTTTGCATACACGTACTATTCAAAACACCATGTGCACACACAGGACTTACTGAGATTTATTCTCACACAGTTTTACATCATGTTTTCAGGAGATAGATTGTGCTAAGTCAGCGGGGCTTTGACAGTAGAGGCTTTTGCTATTTTTCCTATGCTATTCTAGGAGACTTTTGTCGTTTATACTTCTGAACAATATTTCTTTTATTTCGTATTGCTCCAATTTGAGCCTGATGTAATAAGAGTATTTCTTCATTTATTAAAGTTGATTCTTTTGGAGATTGCCTTTATATTTTATACCTTGTTTTAAAGACCCCTTGTCCTATGGGACGGGGCGACATCCCCGCCCTTTTATGGTACGTAGTCGTGGGGTGTTACATGTTCGTACACTAAAAAATAAGAAAATGCCCCCTCTGCTCATGAGGAATTTAAACATAGAGAATTGCAAGGAAACAGAGGACCCATGAGGATTGATGTAGAGTAAAGAAGGAATAAAACAAATGAGTAACCAGAAGTAGATGTCTGATGGAATCAAGGAAAATACAAATTTTAAGGACGGAATTTCTTGAATGAGTGGAGATTGTAGTAGCTGCTACTTTGTATAGAATAAGAATTTGTATAAGTGTCCAGAACAAGAAATGATCAGAATAATGAGATGAATGTTTTGGTATGATAACAAAGTTTAGGGGCATTATTGGAATTTTGAAATTATAGGGACCCAAATAGAATTTTGAGATTGTTCTACCCGTACCTTTGTATTTCAATCAATGACTACTTCAATAAAATGAGAATTTGAGTATAAGTTTAGAACAATAGTTGATATGTGCTATGAGACGAACATTTTGGTATAATTTGAGCTTTTTAGGGTATTGTCGTAATTTCGATAGCCAATGGAAGAGGATTGAGAAAGAATTTAGAAATTTGATTCCTCCCACTAAACTTAGTAAAATATGTAGAATCCATTGGTGGGATAAAAGATTTTCCGATTGAAAAGAATATTAGTCCTAATTTTATTTATTTCCTAAAGAAATTAGGAAATGTGTTTGAATGTGAAACAAGCGGCATTCTATGATTGGCTAGTGAGAATATTTGTGTTGTTTAGTGATTGGTCAATGAATCCAATTGTTTCTCTTTGATTGGATGAGATAAATTTTACAAGTATTTTTACTAAGCTTATTTAGTAAGATTTTCATAAGCTTTTGACCTGATTAATTCCAATTGACCATATGACATATTTGCCATAAGAATGGTGGTGTAGAGGCTAAAATATAGCCTGAATTTTATCCATAAAGAATGGAGAAAGAAAAGGAAGGAAAAGTTTGAGAAAATTGAGACAAAAAGGAAAAAAGAGAGAGAAAGCAACTTCAAAGAAGAAGAAGTAGAAGAAACTAGGAGCTTTTCAAGTCCAACAAATTCAACAAAGAAGGTAAAAACTCAAGCTTCATGAATTAAAATTGTAGCTTGAAGTATGACAACCATTTTGATATGAATTTTGTTGATAAATTCATGATATTTATGATTCATTGTTAAAACTCATCCATGGATTGAAGTGTTTATGTTTTGTATGTGCGCCAGCTGGTTAAGGAGATTATAAGCTATGTTTTATATGATAGATGGAAGTTTTTTTATGGTGGTTTAATTGATAGCTGATGGCTGTGCAAAAAGGTGTAAGAAATGGAATGGAAAAATGGTTTAATTGTTAAAGAAAATGAATTGTTGTTGTCGTTGTTTATAATTGCTGATTTTGTATTGAGAAAAGATCAATTTGCTAAGTTCTTTATCTCTAAAAATCAGAGAATTCATGGATATTATACTGGAATTTAAGATGGATTAAGTGTTATATAGTTGTTAGGATAAAAGGAGAATTAATGGTGTGAAGAAATGAACAAAACAAAATTTTTACTTTGAAGGAAATCCTGGGCAAACCTAAAGACTAAATAAATTGAACAACATGGCCAATTTTTTTCCAACCAAATGACCTAAATCTTGTAGCTAAATGTCTTATAATCATTTTGGGACTAATTTGAGATGATTTGGAGCTATGAATGAAATGTTATGATATAAATACCAACAATTGTCATTTTAGTTATAGGACTGAAGTGCTGAGACATTATGGGAAGAACTAAACGAAATGAAAAAGGAAATAAGTATTTTATGAATTGGAAACCATAAAATAAAGTCTTGAAGACATTTTGGAACTAGTTTAACACCAATCGACTTGTGAATCAAAAGCTGTGACAAGAATATTAAGGTATGCCAAGGTGAGAAAAATGTAAAATTTTGGTTTAAGAAAATAAAGCTATGGGTTAATTTTATTAAGCCATTAGATGCGTGTAAGATCAAGAAATTATATAAAGGCCTTGAAAATATGTTTGTGGAAAAGTGTAAAGAAATGCAATCAAGTTATCTCGAGAATTATATTCCATTTTGGTATGAAATGAAGAAATAGGAAATGTGGTAATTTCCTTAGCGAGTAATTAGAGATATGTATTGGTTGTGAATTCTAAAATATTAAAGGAAGTGTGAAATAATGTCCAATATAGGTTATCTATTAATCAATAGCTATGACACGAGGTGAATCCCAAGTCTTTTAAATTACATTTAGCTAAGTATTTTTCTGAAACAATCATGTGCATTTCTAATATAGTTAATGTTTTTCTAATATATTATGATATGGATGTTATACTTGAATTTGAAAGCATTACCAAGCACTCAATTTCTTGAACATCTTGAAGATGAAATATTTCACGTGATCTTTTCGATTTTCAAATCTTGGTTTTGGTAAAGTGTGTTTTCCGGATATGGAAACTGGTTTCCTGGTATTCTTAAGTGTGAGCTTACTACATGGATTTGGAAACATGACGAATATTATGAATCTTGAATACATAAGAATATCATGAATCTTGAATTCTTAAACATGTCAATCCTTGAATCCAATACATGACTGACAATGCTTGAATACTTGAACGCTTGGCGTAAGCACTGACTTGAATACTTGGTGTATGCACTGACTTGAATAATTACCGTATGCACTAACTTGAATACTTGGCGTAAGCATTGACTTGATGATAGGAATCGTCCCAGGCATGAAGGCCATTCTAAAGAAGGGGAAAGAAGGATAAAGATGTAACACACAGTTCCATGGGTGAAGCTCCTTTTCAACAGGCATTAAGGTGCATTTCAAGATTCCAAGCCAAAGATGAAGAAGGTTGTCAAGCAATGGAGGATTACATAAGGGCCAAGAATATCAAAGCTTGGACAACAATTGGTATGGAGGGCTAATGGAGCATAAGAAGAGGCTGAAAAGATAAGAAAAGTCGGATATGAGAAGACTAGAATGGACCTAGTGCTTGGAACACTAGTACACCTGGCTCCAGGTCCACAATGGAATAAACTGTAACATTTCTAGATCACACCTGGCACCGGGTCCGCTAGTACACTGAGCACCAGGTCATTTCGAGCATAGCTCTGTTTTGTTGATTTCTCTTATTTTGCTTTATTTTGTACCTAATTTAATTTTCACAACTTTTCACTTGTATTAGGTATATTCTAAACTTACTTACGAGATGAATGACTGAGATTACAGTTGCCATTTGCTAGGTTTAGTTTATTATTTTTATATATGCCTCCTTACTCTTGTAATAGGGAGCTTTTTTTTTTAGACATAGAATATTTTTGGTAGAGAAACCAAAATCTCTCTAGAGGAGAGTGTGTAAGGGGTAATTCCCATTTCAAGACCAAATCAAAAGGCTTAGTCCCACTTTTGATTCAATGCCTCTAAACTTCAAAGGGATAATCCAAATCTCTTTTTCTATTCTTGGATGCTAGAAATTTTCTATTGTTCTTGATAGGTTAAGTTTTTGGGTGCATTCAAATCCCATCTTTTTGTTCTAATCTCTTGACAGATTAAGGTATTTAGGTGTCTTGAAGTAGGCTAGATTCACCAATTCTCTTTGGGTTACTTCAATTTGCATTTAGTTCATTTGTGAGAGTGAATTTAGTAGCGAGTTCAGTGACCAACTCTAGGGTTCTTGTACTTCAAAATCAAGAGGCTTCCGTACACCGTATCAAAGTGGTATTAAAGCAAAATTGTGTTAATTTTAATCAATACAACTTTCTTTGGGTAAGGTACAATTTTCTTCAAGAACTTGTTAAAATTTTTAGATTTTCGTCACTTATTTTGGGGCTATTTTTAAATGCTTAGAACCAATATTATGCTATAAACTTGATGCGAAATTGAACTTACATGTGTTGGTCTATGATTGGGTAGCTATTTGAGTATTAAAATTGTTGAAAACTTGAAGTTATTTGAATTGATTGGCTACATAAAATTCTGCTAAAAAATAATCCCGTAACTCATTTTCATGCTAAATTTATGAGCTATAAAACTCATGTTTTTTACTTCTACTTTTTGATAAATTATTCTTTGGTGTTAGTATAATCATTGAGGATTAATTTTTCTTGTGATTCTTGAGTTTTGGGTTGTTACAAGTGTAAAAATTTTGAAACCCTTTAAGTGACGAGGTTGCACCTCAAGTGTTTGATATATTACATCAATAACTTGTGATTGCTCTTACATGACGTTCTCAAGCTTCCATTCACAAACTACATTGTCTCTTAGCATAGTAGATTGTTCTCAGTGAGGTAAATCTTTCTTGTAGCCACTAGAAAGTTTGTTTCTCTTTGAATTAGTCTTGAGCTTGGAAAGCACTTGAGTGGATTGAAAAAGGTAAGAGGGTGAGCTCATTGTTGTAAAAGTCAAAGAAGAGCATAAACACGAGGGTAAAATGACATTGATTGAGTGCTAAAACACGTGAGGGAGTGAAGTGAGGAACTTTTCTTGTGTGTTTTTCTACTAAAAATTTCTCATGAAACAAAAAAAAAAAACTTAAAAAGAGTTCATATTATTCATCGTCTTTGAGTGCTCAGGGTGAAGTAAGTGATTTCTATGAAATCTCTTGCTCAAATAGAGAAGGATGTGATAGCTATGATGAGAAAAAATAGGACTATAAGAAATATGAAGATGATTGTGAATT
Organism: Voacanga thouarsii; assembly: GCA_026120185.1. Lineage (NCBI taxonomy): Eukaryota > Viridiplantae > Streptophyta > Magnoliopsida > Gentianales > Apocynaceae > Voacanga > Voacanga thouarsii. Next base: position 3,214,162 of record JANUWF010003370.1, read on the forward strand.
ATTTTATGATTGTGATGAAGAGAAAGGCACTAGTGGAGGTACGAATTGTGGATATGAAAATGGAAGAATTGGGTGTATAGACTATGAGAGTGATCGAATTCTTATGGGAGGACCTCCAAAGAGAGCAAAGGGTAGATTGCAAAATTATTCAAATAATGAAGCTATGAAAACAACAGAGACCATGCAAGCTAGAAAATAGCAGCAAAAAAAAAAAAAAAGAAAGAAAGAAAGAAAGAAATGCAAAAACCACACAGTAGAAGAACTTTTAAAAATTTATACCTCTGTGAAATTTTGTTTTCTTTGGAAGTGAATGTAACACCCTACTACCTATTCCCTATTAGGGCTGGGAATGTCGCCCCGTCTACAGGACAAAGGGTCTTTATAACTAGGACATACAAAATAAATGAAAGAAATAATTCAAAATTAAGCTTATTACAACCCATGCAATGCATGAACAAGTCAAAAAAAAAATAATAAATGTTTGCTATTGTCTCTCAAATGAAATACATAGGAAAAATAACAATAAGTCTTCAAAACATAGGCAATTCTCTAGCTAATAACCTTCACATCAGGATCGACCTGAAAACATGGTATAAAAGGTGGTGAGACATAAATCTCAGTAAGCTCATGTGTGTGCTTTGAGTGCTTCAGGTAAAACAGTTTGTCTATGCAAGTTGTGAAAGTTTCATAAAAGAAAGTGGTGGCAAGCCTCAAATAAATTTTACAAATAAAGAGTGGTATTTTACTTTCCAAAAACATACATGTGCACAATAAATACAACCACTCAAAAGAGGTAGCCATGGCACCACACTTTGTGCACCATGACAATATAATGATCAAAATGTCACACTTTGTGCACCATGACAATATAACAATCAAAATGCCACACATTGCGCATACTGACATAAGGTAGGTGTATGGCCTATCGGGTGAGTTACTCCTCCATCTCTACACCCAAACTTACTGGTTGTCCACTCCGAAAATATGCAGTCCACTTAACTGAACTTGCTAGCTCGAACTGGTATGACCTACAGGACTGGCATCCTATCCGGGAAGAACTCACCCCTCAGAGGTGGCCACCTACTGAGAGACTTACCCTAACCCTTCAAAAACTAGTCCTAGCAGTCTACCCTTATTGAGTACTCAATATTGTTTGTCCCACTTGGGAGAAGAAAGATCATACAATGATTCACTTGGAAATAGCAACTATAGTTTCTAAAATTCTTGCCAAAGTTGGGTTTTAGGAAAAGTTTAGCGTTTTGTGTAAAATTGTTTGTTTAACTTTAAATGGTTTGCTTGATTGAAACAAAAAGAAAACTTGTCCATAATTGCTTTTATAGTACAAATACTCGTATACATTGAGTTCGACTTGCCACGATAACTTTGGTCTTCAAATGGTTTCATGCAGGAACTTACCTGATCTTTTGTTCTTCTTCAGTTCAAAAGTCTTCCAAGGTCAATCTAACCCTGCTTGGGTTAAACACAAGATATAAGATAATATCTAGACCATATTTGCCTTAAATAAATAATTACTGGTTCAACTAGCCACATCAATAACCAACCATGACCGCAATGTCTTAAGCTTTAATACTAGTTGATAAAGTATTTTATAAAATAAAACTAGCTTAATAAGTTAAAATAAATAGGTGCTATAAAATAAATAATAATAAGTTATAGTTTCAAATAATAAATAATGAGTAATATTATTAATAAATAAAATTAGTGTTAAAGAATGAATAATAATAATAATAAATCCTAAATAATATTGGTAAATAGTATTATTTAAATAGTATTATTATAAATAATAAATTATACTTAATTTTAATTAATAATTAATAGATAATAAATAACCAATAAAATTAATAATAAATAAATTATATGTAATTTTTAATTAATAAATGATAAATAAATTTTAATATAAATAATATTTATGGAAATAGAAAAATGTTTTAGTAAGGCTAACTAATATTATTAATATGGTCTACAAAGTCATTTGATATTAATTAATTCTAATATTTTATTATTTATTTTTAATAAAAATATTTTATTTTTAATAAAAATATTTTATTTATTTAACTAATAAAATAATATTATTTTAAATAATATTATTTTTCAAACCTACCTAATGTTTTTCGAATTTTATAGATTAAATTGAATAACCGTACTAATTAAATTAATAGTAATAATGCTAGTAAAAATAATTCTAGGATTAATAAAAAAAAAAATAGTTCTTACAATAATTTTCTATTGTTAGAGAAGGTCCATGAACATATTCTTACATAATACATGATAATCTATTCATGAACATAGACTTGAATTGATATATACTCCAACATGGATGATCTTCTACTAGGTATAATATTATCCATGGCTTTATTGAAAAATAATATCATGAAGGCCTAATCAACAACGGTGGCATAATATCAAACATGCATCAAAACATCCATAAATCTCTTTAATCATGAAGAACATCCAGTGATTCTAAAGAAAAATCCATAAGGCATAACATTCATTCCAATTCTCATACCTTAACTCCATCCTCTTCACCCACATACATATCCTCAACCCCTACTTTATTCAATCAACCTATCAACATCTAGGAGTCTCGATTCTGAGAATTAAAAAGGGAGATTAAGGAAGAAATACTTGATTGATGCTCGTTTGACGAAGGATTCTCCTTAGTTAGTGAAGATCCTCGAGTGCTTGATGGCCTTTTGTGGTTCGAAAGAAGCCAATGGTTGGTCATCACCATTTCGGCCAAGAGAGAGAGTGTGTGTGAGAGAAGAATGAATGAGAATAGAAGAGGATAATAGAAGCTGAATAGAAGAAGAAGAACAAGAAGATTGTTCTTATTTTACCTTTTTGGTGTTTTTCAAATCCTCAACAAAAAAGGTTAGTTTGATTCATTTGGAAGTTCAAATTTGTGTGTTTTGATGTTATAAAGTGCAGAAATGAAGAAAAAAGGTTGAATATTGATGATCTAGAGAGTTTGGGAGTGATTGGAGATGTTTAGGATTGGTTTAGGCTTGAAGATATGAAGTGTGTGTTCTTGGTGTTCTTTGAGAGAGTTTGAGAGAAGATGAATTTCGAGTCTGTTTGGAATTGTGATGGCCGAATGGCTTTGTGTAGAAGGAGCTTTCAATTATTCAAGAATGAGAGAGAGAGAGAGTTTCAGATATTTTTTAAAATTCAAATTGAGAGAAAGGTAGAGTTGTTTGAGGTATAGGATTGGTTAATGGTGTTTGCACTTGGAAGGTTTCTTGTTCTTCAATGGTGTATGGCTGAATTACCTATGTTTCAACCAAAGGATGGAGAATTGTTCAGACCTAAGGCTGGCCAAAAATGGCTATGAAATGGCAGAGGATTTTCTGACTTTATCAATTAGCTAAAGGAGTGTTTTAATGGAACAAAATTTGGAATTTAATTTGAAGTTTGAACAAGTTTGGATAGAGTGAAAATAGGAGCTATTTGAGGTATGATAATGGAGTCCTATTACTCAAGGTTGGTAGGGAAGCCAAGATGTTCAGTTCATGACTGTACAAGGGCTGAAATTCAGTGAGGTTTGCTAAAGAATTTCGGCCTTAGCCTTGAAGAGACAAGGTTGGAAAAATTTCCGGAATTGAAGCTTAAGAACACTTGGAATTGAAATGGTTTTGGTGCAGAATTTTTGGTCCTCTTCGGCATGATTTTGCAGCTGTATTTTAAGGTGTTTGAAGGTCTTTTAATGGTGGTTTTCCAGCCTTCATCTTGAAGAGAAACAGAGGAAGTTCCAGCTGTTCATATGTTCTAATGGGTGGCTTCAAGTTCATGTTCAATGTTGCTAGTTTGCTGGGAAAAAAAAAAATCCTGGTTTGGGATTGTTTGCATAGCTCCGAAATTCAAGGAATTTGCAGCCTTCATCCTCACATAAAATGAATGGTTTTCTTGCAAAAATTAGGTAGGAAAACTTGCTGCAATTTTTTAAAACAGCCTTGAAGGAAATCTGAAAAATTTTCCATATTTTTACCAAAACATGAACAAGATGAAGATGGAGTTTTGAAGGAATAGCTATGGTGTTTTTTTCTTGGAACCTCTACCTATATTCCCTTCTTACTTTCGGCCATCCCTATCCCACAAGAGCTGGGGTTTTTGAATTCTAAGCTTAGGGAATTATCTCAGAATTTTTATAATTAAAAATGGATTAAAGAATTAAGAGTAGGTTAAATTTCAAAGATGTTAGGACAAAGCTAGCAAAATTAAAGGGGACAAGAATTCTTCTAGAATTCTTTTTAGGACAAGACTACATGGTTAAGACACTACCATTATGTCTTCCTTAAGACAACATTCCTATCTTTAAGGAATGTAAGGAAAACAAAAATTCAAACATGACTAAGATAAATATGAATAAAACTTAAGTGATGGGATTTGAACTCAAAACCTTAGAGATTAAATCACAAAGCTCTAACCACTTAACCACACTAACTCTTGTTCTTATTTTCTCAACCAAATATTCTTCTTATCTAAACCTCAAGCCATCCTCCTATTTTGACCTTAAGCAAAATTACCTTTTTACCTTTTCTACCCAACAAGCACCAATAAATCATTTAACCTATAAACCACAATTCTAAGGCATGCAAAATCATTCAAAAAAGGTATATTTTATACATGATGACATGATATACAACTCATCCCCCTTACTCTAGGGTAGGCTTTAGGTGGGGTTTCACAATGAAGGAAGTGATTGGACCATAGGAATGGCTTCTCCACGTGATGATGATTCTGAGATTGTTGATGACTCCAGTTGAAATCCTGTGTGTAATGCCCCATCTTTTTACATTTTATTAGCCCCTATTTGTAATAGAATGAGAATTTGTATCAATTGCTAGAACAAAAGATGATCGGTGTAATGAGACAAATATTTTGGTATAATAATATTTTTTTCGGGACCTGGATGTAATTGTTGGATTTGTTCTACTCGTACCCTAAATCTTTGGAAGGCCAATATTATTAATAAAATAAGAATTTGAGGGTACGCTAAGAATGGAAATTGATCTGTGTGATGAAATGCATGTTTTGGTGTTAATTATGCTATCCGAGTTATCGGGGGCATTTTCGTTATTTTCACCATGCCCGAGACTTTGATCGAGAATTTGACCAAATAGGGAAGGAATTGAAGAATTTAAGTATTACCAATGGATTCAAAAGAATTTTTGGATTTGAATGGTGAGATAAAATGTTTTTCCGTTTCGGACTTGATTTTAGTCATTTCTGAAGAAAATAGGAAATAGCGGTTAAAACGGTGCGTGTGTCATTTTGTGATTGGTAGCTCTTGGACATGTGTCAATTTAAGAGAGGTTGCATGAAAAGATCATGCAAGATGCATGGAATTAAAGAATTACAAAATAAATAAAGAATGATGTGTATTTTTGTGATTGGAACACATCATTTGTGGGGCCAATTACTTAAGGTCTTGTGCAATTTAATTGGCCAATATTTTGACCATGAAGAAATGATTGAGTGGCTGAAAAACAGCCAGAAAAACAGAAGCCATGCAAGAGAAAAGAAGAGGAAATTTTGAGGAAGAAAAAATAAGTGAAATGGTGAGTAAATTTTACATTAGAACACACCTATACTTTAACCACCATACCATTAATGAAAATGATAAATGAATGGGCAATATTTAACCAACAATGGTGGTTGAGGAGCTAAATTTCATCAAGAAATTCGTCCATAAGGAATAGAGAAAGAAGAGAGAAAGAAAAGGAAAGAAAAGCTAGAGAAAAATAGGGAGAAAAAGAAAAGATAGAGAGAAAAAAGAACTATGTGTGTTCTTGAAGCAAAATCATACCAAGAGATCCCACATACAAGGTAAAAATCTATACTTCAAGAATTAAAGTCATAGATCTAATTACGGTGATTATTTTAGTATGAGATTTAGCATGAAAACATGATTTTCATGTCTTGATTTTAGATCAAAAGTTCGGGTTTGTGAACTTTGTGTACGAACCTTGTGTATGCTTATGTGTGCGGGCTGCTTAGGAGGTTTATGGATAATGTTTTTTTTCAGGAAGAAATGAATATGCACAGTAGTTTTAAGGATTGCTTTTGGTTGATGAGATGATGACCAAAGTGGAATGAAAATGGAAGTTACTAAGTTGGAAAAAAGAATTATACTAGTTTTTTATTAGAAGAAGTGAATTTGTGTTGAATAAGCATGAATCTTGTGAGCTATTAGAATTTATAAATTACATAATTAAAGATGATTTAAAGTAAAATTGAATGAATTAACGGTTCCAAGGTGTTAAAGGCTAAAGGAGAACAAAGGAAAGCATGAATAGTGGATTTGAAGTAAAACTACTGGAGCTGTTTTTGCCTTGTAGCATGTCATGGGAACTAGGAAACTGAAAATGGCCTATAGAAAAATAATTTTAAGAGTCATACGGTCATTTTGGTATATCATGGAGCCAAATTGGAGTGGTGGGTTGAAAGTTATGTGCATAACAAAATCATGTGTCAAGTAGTGAATTCCAGAAAAATGAGTCCAAAAATAGATGAACTTAAGGATGATTAATTGTGTGATTTTGAATGAAATGAATGCAAAATATGAAGTGAATCCCTTGTCTATGAAGGAAGAAAGGACGTGGAAAAAGAAAAACAAAAGAATCGAACAAACGACAAAAAAAACGATGTGAACGAAAATTGAATGTTTTCCTTAATCGTTGGCTAACCATTGGCCCCGTCAGCTAAATGTCGGCTATTCGTCGGGCACGTCGGCTATCTGTCGGCAATTTTTCGGCCAAACACGATTTGCTCCGAAAATAATATTTGGTGTAGGTTTATTGATAAATGGCTAAGGGAACGTTGGAAATGGTAGAAACGGTGATTGAACAACCACAAACAAAAAAGAGTAAATTAGGACACGAGGTGAGTCCCTTTGATTTCTAAAACCTTTTGAAAGCTAGTGTTCTTTGTTTTTCCATGAAATGCTATGTTTTATACCATTTTGGAAATCCTTGAACATGTTTAAGGGTTATCTGAGCAAGAATTATTTTTATGCCACTTTGGGCTTGAATAAGCTTTATAATTAGCTTGGAAACCTTAATGAATGATTAAAGTACGAATTTGGGAATTTAGTCCTTGTTGGATTAAATGCTTGGGATTTTTGAAAAATGGTAAATTTTGGAATCAGGTATTTATAAATTGACTAGAATGCCCTTGTTAGAATATTTTATGGAAATGTATTTAGAAACATTGAATTTAATCCTCTTTTGGGATTAGAATTCTGGATTTCTTGAAATGAGTTCCTTTTGGAATCGGAAATTTGGAAAATGATCCAAATGTCCTTATTGGAACATTTTATGAAAACCTTTGGAATCAGGTATTCAATAAATGACAGAAATATCCTTATTGGAACTTTTGTGAATAGTTTTCAAATCGGGTAAGGGTAAAAGGACTTGAATACCCTTGGAAAGTCTTTTGGAACCGGGTATGGGTAAAATGATTTGAATGCCCTTGGAAATGACTTCTGTGATCGAGTACGGGCAAAACGACCCGAATACTCCTGGAATCCTATTTTGATATGTGAAAAGAACTCTTTACCCTGTTTTGACACGATTTTGGAAAATGATCTCTCAATATGAAATTGAATTTTGAAAAATGTCATATGGATCTCGAAAATTATTTTATAGGCTAGAAGTGCCTGTGGAATGAATTGATCGGCTCTGTGAGTCAGCACGATCAAATTCTGAAAATTGTTATTTTACCCCCAAATATGTTTTGATTTGAAAATCCTACGGGATCAAATAACTTTCTGGCCTGATCAACTAGAATGGGTTGGTATTGGTAACGTTGACTACTCAGCAAGGACTTTGACTTTTGTACTAGCCTACGTTAGCATTAGACGACCCTAGTAACCTGGCCTAGTTCTAGGGATTGACTTACTCCAAATGGAATGATAGGACATTGAGATGAGTGTTATGGTGAGTAAGGTTGGTATTGATAACGGTGAGTAAGGTTAATAGCGATGACGGTGAGTAAGGTTGGTAGCAATAATGGTGAGTAAGGATGGTATTAGGATCCCCGACCTATGGTAAGTAAGGATGGTATTGGGATCCTTGGGCTTACGGTGGTAAGAAAAACATTCTGAGTTACTCAGTATTGTGCTTGTTTGCACTTACTCTTTCGACAATGCACAGTTGAGTACTATTGGCTTGTGTCCTTAGTAAAATAAGACTGTGATGTGGAAGGTGAAGCCTTGTGAGCTTTGCACGCTGGCCGACCTTCTATTGGAGAAGTCCCTGTGACTTAAAAATCGGGGCAATGTTTTGAATCTGAAATACAGTTTTTCAAAATGATTAAGTTTTGAATAAACTCTTCTTTAGAGAGTTTTGCAATTGTTTCCAATGAACAAATGATATACTTTCCTCCCCACAAGGATTTTATGTAATCTATTCTTTTATAAAGCACTAGCACACACGGGACTCACTGGGTGATTCGTCACTCACATGTGTCTTTCATCTTACCCTCGTGGGATCTAGAACTGAGCGGACCTACGGATAGAAGGATGATACCACGATGTCAGTAGCATAGGACTGGACGGTTTCCCTTCCGGTTATGTACTTTATTCTGTTGTAGTTAGAATCACATGTATGAGATTCTCTTATATATGTATATGTGTGGCCTTTAGTATGGGATAATTCATGAGTCTTGACCTTATATATATTCACTCTATTGTTTCGTTATAAAAACACATTGTCTAGGAGACTGGATAGGGTGACACCCAGTGTTGATATGATATGCTTCCGTTGTTATCTTTAGTTGGGGTGTTACAATTGGTATTAGAGCCTAGTTCTATAGAACTGTGGTATCATTATAGGGTTTGATAGAACTCTTTTATTATGGAGGTACAACTGATAGGAGTGATAAGGGCAAGCGCAGTGATGAAAGAAGGAAAGAAACGAGTAAGTGCTGGAGAGAAGAAATCTGGAAAGATTAGGACCATATATCGAGAGGCATGCCAGGATATTTTCTTGCGATAGGACCTGGTCCTGGCCGCCGTCATGTACCCTATCTCGCTGGGAGCTCGTTTGACCCAGTGGTACGCATTGTTACTCCATTTGCGCAAGATCTTAGTCTGAAGAGGACATCTATTCTAGAGAGGACACCGTCGCCACATGAGGAGGCAGGTAGCAACTCTGATGAGATTGATGGTGATATTGAGCTACACTATCAAGATGCTATTAATAAGGAGAATAGTATTCCCGATGGTGCAGTGTTGTCTAAATATGATGATGAGGTGTTTTGCTAGGATGTACTGGGAGTACTCGAGGAGGAGACGCTAGATTTGGAGGCTGCAAAGGATCAGAAAGTACCCGAGGTAGAGGTACCTATGGTTGAAGAAACTGAAGAGGATTTAAAGATAGACCTAGAGCTATTGGCTTGGTTGCACCAAGATGCAGACGGAGATGAGGAGGTTAATACAGCGGAATCTTATACAGTTTCTACTTATTCAGGACCTCCCGTCTCAGACAACGATGACAATAAGTAGGAGGATGAGATGTGGATATATATAGTAAGGTATGTACAGTTTGGCCAGTGTATATGATCGTGTGCTTGACATACGAATTTTGTACTGATCTTGTGATAAATGAGAATGAGTATATGTTATGTTCTCACTTTGAATAGCACTAAGCCAATGGTGGAGGAACCGTATGTGGAAGGTTCCCACCTTATAACTTTGAATAATCCTAGTTTCCAAACCTTCTAGAAAATGGCTGGTACCATTTAACAGTTAACTGAGACTATCTCTAGAGTTAATGAGAATATTGGAATAAATGAGAATATGCGTAGAAGAAATTGAAGTGGACTTCGGGGTATGAGTCAAAAAAGACTTTGAGACCCCGATAGCAACAAAAAAAAAAAAAAGGAAGATCCAAAAGAGGGGAGGCCCAACTAGAGGACAACTCTTTTTTAAATGCTTTAATTATGGGAAGATAGGGTGTAAAAGATCTAATTACCCTCACCCTCGAAGGATAGGAGGATGGAGTTGGCCGAGAAAGAAATATTAAGGGGCAGAGGTCAGAACTAGAAGCGGAGAACCTAGGATAAGTTTCTATCTCTAAACCTAGACCTGCTAAACTATAAGTGAATGTTCGAGTGGTTGCATTGGAAAAGATGGATAATCATGCCACAATAGTATAGGGTACGCTCCTTATTTTGAATCAGGATAATAAAATATTAGTAGATCCCAGTTCTATGCATTCCTTTGTTGCCAATTCATTTCTTGATTCTATGGGAATAAAAGGGGAAGAAACTTCATATGAAATGATTGTCAGTACCCCATTGGAAAAATAAATGAATAGTGAGAAAATACATAGGAATTGTAAGATCTTGGTAGGAGATGAAATTTTGGGAGAAGATTTAATATGTTTGCCAACAGAGGACTCATATGCTATCTTGGGCGTGGAATAGCTATCATAATCAAGTTAACTATACATATAAGGTAGTATAATTTCTTCGGCCTGGGAAACCTATATTGAAATTTGTAGGTGAGACTGGAAGGAAAAGTAAAGTTTTTATATCAGTACTCAAGGCTCGAAAGATGAATAGAAAAGGGTGTATTAGGTATTTAGCTTAAGTAACTAATAAGTCATGAGAGGTTAAGAAGCTCGAAGATGTTCCTATTGTGAATAAGTATTTAGATGTTTTTCCAGTAGAATTGAAGGAGTTACCTCGGAGAGAGAGGTAGTGCCATTGGCATAATTTCAAGGACTCCATATAGAATGGCACCTATAGAATTGCAGGAGCTTAAGAAACAACCACAGGAATTAATGGAACAAGGGTTCATTCGACCAAGTACTTCACTGTGGGGAGCACCTGTGTTGTTTGTCAAGAAGGAATATGGGTCATTACTGATGCGTATAGATTATCGAGGGTTGAATGCTGTGACTGTAAAGAATAAACATTCATTGCCCATGGTTGATGAACTATTTGATCAGTTGCAGGGAGCAAGATGTTTTTTGAAATTCGGCTTGAAGCAAGGATATTACTAAGTTCAGATTCAGAAAAAAGACATATCGAAAACTACATTTAACACCCGATACAAGCATTTTGAGTTTGTAGTGATGCCCTTTGGTGTTACTAATGCTCCTGCTATTTTCATAGACTTGATGCACTGAACATTTCGACATTAGTTAGACAATTTTGGGGTTATATTTATAGATGACATCATGGTTTACTCTAAAGACTCCCAAGAACTTGAACAACACAAGTCTTAGGAAAGTTAAGAGAGGCCAAATTATATGGAAAGTGCAATAAGTGTGAGTTTTCGCTACAAGAAGTAGCATTCTTGGGATATGTGATATCAAATGACGAGATTACAGTAGATCCTACAAAAGTTAAAATGGTGACAAATTGGAAATGTCCCGAGACTCCAACTAAAATACGAAGTTTTGTAGGATTAGCAGGGTATTATCAGAGATTTAGTGAGGGATTCTCTAAGATAGCTTCACCTTTGACTTGACTCACCCAAAAGAAAGTTCCTTATGATTGGACTGAGAAGTGTGAGAAAATTTTTTAGGAATTGAAGAAGAGGTTAAGCTCTATGCCTATTTGGGCATTGCCAATGATGGACAAACCTTATGAAGTGCACATGGATGCATCAAATGAGGGATTAAGAGAAGTATTGATGCATGAAAGGAAGGTAATAGCTTATATCTCTAGGAAATTGAAGCCCTATGAGGAGAATTACTCTACACATGACTTGGAGTTGGTGGCTATTGTGTTTGCCCTTAAGAGATGGAGACATTACTTGTATGGAATTGAGTTTGAAGTCTTCACCAACCACAAAAGTTTGAAGTATGTCTTTACCTAGAAGGATTTGAACATGAGACAATGGCAGTGGATAGAATTTTTGAAAGAATTTCGGTGTCTAATTAAGTATCATCCTAAAAAAATAAACACAGTAGCAGATGCCCTTAGTAGGAAGGCGAACTTATAAGCTCTTCAGATGATACGAATTCTAGAACTGGAAATATTTGCAGTAGACAGAGGAATAAGGCTGAGTAATATTTCTATTCAACCTATTTTCTTACAACAATTGAAGGAAGAATAAGATAAAGATGAAGAACTACAAAGGTTGGTGCAAAGGAGGCAAAGAAAGGAGGAGACGAGTTTTGAAAGGACAATGATGGAATTATCTACTATCGGGGTCAGTCAGTATTATATCCCAAAATAGTCAGCGATGAAGCAAAATATTTTAACAGAAGCACATCGAAGTAAGTATAACAACCATCTAGGAAGAAGAATATTTTAAGATAAAAATGTATCAGGTCTTAAAATATCATTGTTGGTGGATTGGTATGAAGAAGAATATTTCAGATTTTGTAGCTCGATACTTAATTTGTCAGCAAGTGAAAGCTGATCAGCAATGACCTAGAGGGTTATTGCAGCCATTACCTATCCCATCATGGAAATAGGATGAAATTACTATGGATTTCATTATGAGATTATCCATGGTAGTAGGACGGTGAAATACTAAATAGGTAATAGTGGATCAAGCAACTAAGTCTGCTCATTTCATCCCCATTAACTAATGGAATTTCCTAGATAAGTTAAGTGAAATCTATATGGAGGAAGTAATTAGACTATATGAGTATACTCTAGGATTGTGTCAGAATGAGATCTTAGACTTACATGGGACAACATTAAAGTTTAGGACAATAGCACACCCATAAACGGATGGATAGACTGAACGAGTGAATAGGGTTTTGGAAGATATATTGTTGGCTTGTGCTTTAGATTTTGAACTAAGTGGATTGATAATTTAGCGTATGCTGAATTCGCATACACCAATAGTTATCAATCAACAATTGGAATGGCCCCATTTGAGGCTCTATATGAAAGGAAATGTAGTCTAGGATGAAGGACAGGTGAATAAGATGTCTTTGATCTTGAAAATGTTCGACAGGCTGTGGAGATGATGACAACTAAGTTGGAGGCAGCTCAGAGTAGATAGAGAAGTTATGTGAATTAACGTAGGAGGTATTTGGAATTTATTGAAGGAGATCATGTATTCTTAAAGTTGACTCTGCAAGGATAATTGGGAATCAAAGGACAAGGGAAGAAACTGGCATCTAGGTATGTAGGACCATTCCCTATTGTCGAGAGGATTGGGAAGGTAGCTTACCCATTAAAGTTAACCATAGAGCTTCGAGGTATTCTTGACGTGCTTCATGTATCCCAACTTCAGAAGTATGTAGATGATCCTACCCATATTTTGAATAAGAAGCCCATTGAGATGAGTCCAAGCTTGAAGTATAGGGAAAAGCCCATTAAGATCTTGGAGTATGCGGAAAAGAAATTGTGAAATAAGAAAATTTCACTTGTAAAGGTATTATGGAATCATCACCCAGTGCAGGATGCAACTTGGGAAGCGGAAGCGAAGATGTTGAAAAAGTATCCAAAACTATTTCAAGTGTAAGCCAATTTTGAGGATGAAATTTTTTCTATGGAGGGGAGAATGTAATGCCCACATTTTTACCTTCGATTAGCCCCTATTTGTAATAGGATGAGAATATGTATCAATAGCCAGAACAAAAGATGATCGGCGTAATAAGACGAATATTTTGGTATAACAATATTTTGTCAGGACTTGGATGTAATCATTGAATTTGTTCTATTCGTACCCTAAATCTTCAAAATAAGAATTTGATGGTACACTGAGAATGAAAAATTGAGTAGTGTGATGAAACGCACGTTTTGGTGTGAATTATTCTATCCGGGTTATCGGGGGCATTTCATCATTCTGATTACGCCCGCGATGTTGACCAAATAAAGAAGGAATTGGAGAATCTAAATATTACCAATGGATTCAATAGAATTTTTGGAGTTGAATGGTGAGATAAAATATTTTTTTTCTTTTCAGACCCGATTTTAGTCATTTCTAAAGAAAATAAGAAATTGCGGTTAAAAAGTGTGCGTGTGGCATTTTGTGATTGGCAGCTCATGGACATGTGTCAATTTAAGAGAGGTTGCATGAAGAGTTCATGCAAGATGCATGGAATTAAAGAATTACAAAATAAATAAAGAATAATGTGTATTTTTGTGATTGGAACACATCATTTGTGGGGCCAATTACTTAAGGTTTTGTGCAATATAATTGGCCAATATTTTTACCATGAAGAAGTGATTGAGTAGCTGAAAAATAGCTAGAAAAATGGAAGCCATGCAAGAGAAAAGAAGAGGAAATTTTGAGGAAGAAAAAATAAGTGAAATGGTGTGTAAATTTTTCATTGGAACACACCTATGCTTTAACCACCATACCATTAATAAAAATGAGAAATAAATGGCCAATATTTGACCAAGAATGGAAGTTGAGGAGCTGAATTTCAGTAAGAAATTCATTCATAAGGAATAGAGAAAGAAGAGAAAAACAAAAGGAAAGAAATGCTAGAAAAAATAGGGAGAAAAAGAGAAAGGAGAGAGAAAGAAAGAGGTGTGTGTGTGTGTGTGTTCTTGGTGTACTTGAAGCAAAATCAAGCTAAGAGATCCCACATATAAGGTAAAAGTGTATGCTTCAAGAATTAAAGTCATAGATCTAATTATCGTGATTATTTTGGTTTGAGTTTTAACATAAAAACATGATTTTTCATATCTTGATTTTAGATCAAAAGCTAGGGTTTGTAAACTTTGTGTATGAACCTTGTGTATGGTTATGTGTGCCGGCTGCTTAGGAAGTTTTTGGATAATGTTTTGTGTAAGAAAGAACTAAATATGCACAGTAGTTTGAAGGATTGCTTTTGGTTGATGAGATGATGACCAAAGTAGAATGAAAATGGAAGTTTCTTGGTTGGAAAAAAGAATTATACTAGCTTTTGATTAGAAGAAGTGAATTTATGTTGAATAAGCATGACTCTTGTGAGCTATTGGAATTGGAAAAATTACAGAATTAAAGATGATTTGAAGGAAATTTGAATGAATTAATAGTTCTAAGTTGTTAAAGGCTAAAGGAGAACAAAGGAAAGCATGAATAGTGGAATTGAAGTAAAATTATTGGGGCTGTTTTTGCCCTATATCATGTCACGGGAACTAGGACACTGAAAATGGCCTATAGAGAAATAAATTTAATGTTCTTACGGTCATTTTGGTATATCATCGAGCCAAATCGAAGTTGTGGATTGAAAGTTATATGCAAAAAAATAATAATAAAATAAAAATCGTGTGTCAAGAAGTGAAATTCCAAAAAAATGAGTTCGGAAATGGTGGAACTTAAGGAAGATTAATTGTGTGATTTTGAATGAAATGAATGCAAAAAATGAAGTGAATCCCTTGTATATGAAGGTAGAAAGGATTTGGAAAAAGGAAAATGAAAGAGCTAAATAAACAACAAAAAAATGACGTGAACGAAAGTTGAATGTTTTCCTTAACTGTCAGCTAACTATCGGCCCCGTCGGTGAATCGTCGGCTAAACGTCGGTTGGACATTCGCAAACCGTCAGCTATTTTGGGGCCAAACATGATTTGACTCGAAAATGATGTTTGGCGTAGGTTTATTGGTAAACGGCCGATAGCAAGTTAGAAATAGTAGAAACGGTGATGGAACGGCTATAAATGAAAAAGAGTTAATTAGGACACAAGACGAGTCCCTTTGATTTCTAAAACCTTGTGAAAGTTAGTGTGCTTTGGTTTTTTCATAAAATGCTATGTTTTATACCATTTTGGAAATCCCTGAACATGTTTATGGTTTATTTGAGCAAGAATTATTTTTATGCCATTTTGGGTTTTAATGAACTACATAATTAGATTGGAAACCTTAACGGATGATTAAAGTATGAATTTGTGAATTTAGTCCTTGTTGGATTAAATACTTGGGATTTTTGAAAAATGGTAAATTTTCGAATCGGGTATTTATAAATTGATTAGAATGCCCTTGTTGGAGCATTTTATGGAAATCTGTTTGGAACCTTTGAATTTAATCCTCTTTTGGGATTAAAATTCTGAATTTCTTGAACTGAGTTCTTTTTGAAATTGGGTACTTGAACAATGATCCAATTGTCTTTATTGGAATGTTTTATAAAAACCTTTGGAATCGAGTATTCGGTAAATGACCAAAATATCCTTATTAGAACTCTTGTGGACACTTTTCAAATCGGGTAAGGGTAAAAAGGCCTGAATACCCTTGGAAATGACTTTTGTGATCGAGTACGGGCAAAATGACCTGAATGCTCCTAAAAACTTGCTTTGAAGTGTCAAAAGAACTCTTTACTCTGTTTTGACACGGTTTTGGAAAATGATCTCTCAATATGAAATTGACTTTTGGAAAATGACATTTTGATCCTGAAAATTATTTTATTGGCCTGAAGTGCCTATGGAATGAATTGATCTGCTCTACAGAGCCTATGTGAATGACGATCTGACTTGTGAGTCGGTGGCATCAAATTCTGGAAAATGTTATTTTGCCCTAAAAAATGTTTTGATTTGAATAGCCTACGAGATGAGATAACCCTCTAGCCTGATCAGTCAGAAGGGGTTGGTATTGGTAACGTTGAGTACTCAGTAAGGACTTTGACCTTTATACTAGCCTACGTTAGCGTTAGACGACCCTAGTAACCTGGCCTAGTTCTAGGGATTGACTTACTCCAAATGGGATGACAGGACATTGAGATGAGTGTTATGGTGAGTAAGTTCGTAGTGATAACGGTAAGTAAGGTTGGTATTAGGATCCCCAACTTATGGTGAGTAAGGATGGTATTGGGATCCCTGGGCTTACAGTGGTAAGAAAAACATTCTGAATTACTTGGTATTGTTCTTGTTTGCAATTACCCTTCCAACAATGCACAGATGAGTACTACAGGCTTGTGTCCTTAGAACAATAGGACTATGATGTCGAAGGCGAAGCTTTGTGAGCTTTGCACACTGGCCGACCTTCTATTGGCGAAGTGCCTGTGACTTAAAAATCGGGGCAATGTTTTGAATCTGAAATACAGCTTTCCAAAATGATTGAGTTTTGAATAAACTCTTCTTTAGAGAGTTTTACAATTGTTTCCAGTGAACAACTGATATACTTTCCCCACAAAGATTTTATGTACTCTAATCTTTCACAAAGCACTAGCACACACGGGACTCATTGGGTGATTCTTTACTTACACGTGTCTTTCATCTTACCTTTGTAGGATCCAGAACTGAGTGGACATACAGATAGAAGGATGATACCACAATGTCAGCAGTATAGGTCTGGACGGTTTCCCTTTTGGTTATGTACTTTATTTTGTTGTAGTTAGAGATGGCATGTATGAGATTCTCTTATATATGTATATCTGTGGCTATCAATATGGGATAATGCATGAGCCTTGACCTTATATATATTCACTCTGTTGTTTTGTTATAAAGACCCCTTGTCTGGGAGACTGGACAGGGTGACCCTCGGTGTTGATGTGATATGCTTCTGCTTTATCTTTAGTAGAGGTGTTACACCGCTTTTCTCCTACTTCGCCTTGCTTGCATGAACACGAATCCTCCTTGTGAACTCAAAATATTCCACCACGTTTTACTCTTTGGTGAAATAATTAGGCTAGAAAAGTCACAGTCTCAAAACACTTCTTGATTCTTTGCTATTAATTTGCAAAATCAAGAGACCAAAAAGGAAATAAATGAACGAGAGAGAGAGAGAGTAGACAAACAAGGCTTCTGGGTTTTTTTTTTTTTTTTCCTTCACACAAACATGTGTTTTTCATTGTGTATACAAAAAACACACGACTTTAACTAATGATCACCAAAAACACAAGGGTTTTGGTATTTCAAAACACCTGGAGGCTATCAATAGAAATGGTTTGATTTAGCCTAAACTCTTCTATTCTGTTAATTAAAAAAAAAAATATCCTTTTTGTTTAGGCTATTGGGCCATTAATAATTTATTATTTTTCTTGAACCTAATAAGCCCAAAATAATAAACATTAATTATTTATTTCTGGGCCTATAGAATTAACCCAATAAATAATTAATGAGTCCAAATAAACCAAAATAATTATTTAAGCCTTTTTTTATATAGTTTAGGCCTAGGTTAATTTTCTAGTTATTCATTCTAGGTTTGGCCCTGAATAACTAATTAATCAATTAAACTAGATAGTATATTTATTTTAAGTTTTCTCATTTTTTATTTTATTCTCCTGAACAAAATAAAATAAATTCTTTTTTTTAACCGATTTAATTTCCTCAACACAAAATTAATTAGGATTTACGAGTATTCCAGAGGATCAAAAAGACACATTACCTTGGCTGCTAAAATGACCAAAATACCCCTACTATATAAATAGCCATATTTTACTTTTTAAATATTTTCTAATATTACCATAAGGAAATATTAACCCCAACGACAATGCTGCATTAGCTATGTCTTCAACGTACAGGTAAAATGACTAAAATATCCCTCTACATATCACCATGCATTTGAGAGGAAAACGTGTACTAACACCTCTCTAAAAGATATCTACCATCCTTAGGCTTCAAGTCCAATAATCTACGACTTTTTGGAATATTTTCACTTTTCAATGGAGTTACTCTAAAGCAAATATCCAAGTCATGTTTCCCAGGGTCCTGGATAATTACATCATTCAAACAACCACAAGAGGCGTATAGTGTAGAAACTATATTGCAAAAGTTTATATTAACTAATTAGTTACATGTATCCAACATACAAGTATATTGGTCCTACTAAAGAACCTCAACTATAGTATATCAAAGCATACACTTCCAGCTTCGTCAGGCCACCAACTCATACTCAAGTTGTAGAGTACAAGTCCATACTGTAGTAGTAGTCTAGGTTTCTACCACATAGTACTTTTAGAAACCACTACTACAGGTCCAATTCTACGTATTAGAAATATGCTTGTGTTATGAAATAAGAAGACTACTCATTGGATAAAGGTAAGCCATTCATTATTTAGCATTCATAACACAATAATGTTACCATGATGAGATTCCCATTCTCATCATTCGGTTAAGAACAATAGTTTATGTATTAAGTAATCCATTGTCCATAACTTACTGTAAAAAACCTACATTCACATTAACCATTTACTTAAACACAATGGGTTTTTTTCCAATGAAAATTGTGCATAAAAATAAAAAAGTATTCACAAATAATTTCTGAGAATAATACTTTTATTAGTACAAGTCAAAATTACATCAGAAACCTAGTCTAACAGGGCATACAACCCAACAAATACTAGAATGCAAAAAAAAAAAAAAAAGAGAGAGAGAGAGAGAGTATGTGCAAAAGAAAAAGGAGTATGATTGCTCCAATTGTTGGGGAATATGCTATTACTTTTACAATTATTCTAATGAACCACAATGGAGAAGGATAAGTTATAAGGTAGTAGAAATTCCACCTATAGACACACCAAAGCTACTTATCCCCACAAATTGACATATAGGAGATTTTATGCAGCACAAGTTGATAAATGAAGGGATGTGAATGTTGAAACAGAGGTTCTAGAGGTTGAGAAGCAACCCCAAAGGAGAGTAGATCTAAAGCTAACCACTTATGCCAACCCTCTACCGAATCAATCAAGAGATGCGGGAAAAGAGAAATTTGGAAGGGTTGGAGTAGGTAGTTAAGGAGGAATTGTGATTGAGCTAATTTGTCCATTGATTGGAGTAGCAAGAAGATATGGGGATGCTTGTCAAGGTAAAGAATGAGATGAAATGCAAAGGGAAAATATTTTTTTTCCAAGGTGTCTTATCAAAGAAACACCATGCAGTGTGCTTATTGATGAGGGGGAGTTGCAAAAACTTGATTAGTGCTACATTGGTGGAGGAATTAGAGAAACCTTGAAATACCCTAGTCCCTACAAGCTCTATTAGTTGAGTAATTGTGGAGAAGTGAAGGTAAACAAGCAAGCCAACATTGAGTTTAACATGGGGGGGATACCATGATGAAGTGTTGCATGATGTTTATCCCATGCATGTTGGGGATATCTTGTTGGGGAGACCTTAGAAGTTCGATAGGGATGTAGTCCACAAGAGAAGGAAAAACATTTATTCTTTGAAGAAAGATGGAAAAAAGTTCACTTTAGTTCCCCTATCCTTAGTGAGGTTTTGAAAGATCAAAATATTTTGAGGGAGAATGAAAAGAAAAAGAGAGAAAATAATAGGGGAAAAAGATTAAGAGGAAAGAATTTGAGAGAAAAGAAGAAGAGGTGAAAACCAAAGAAGTGGAAAAAGTGGAGAAAAAACAAACAACAGGATGACCCTTTCGAATTTGAGAGAAAAGAAATGAGTGACAAACAAGAAAATGAGAAAAGAAAATAGAGTGGAGGTAAAATAAAAAAAAAAAGGGTGGTGAAAGGAGAAAACAAAAGAGCATAGCAAAGTTCCTTGTTTGAATTTTTATGTAGTTGACAATTCGAGAATGAATCATCACAAAGAAGGGAAAAATAATAGGAATCATCCAAGGCATGAAGGCCATTCTAAAGAAGGGGAAATAGGATGAAGACGTAACATACGGCTCCATAGGTGAAGCTCCTTTTCAAGAGACTTCAAGGTGTACTTCAAGATTCCAAGCCAAAGATGAAGAAGGTTGTCAAGTAATAAAGGATTAAAGAAGGGCCAAAAAGATCAAAGCTTAAACAACAATTGGTATAGAGGGCCAAAGTAGCACAAGCGGAGGTTGAAAAGACAAGAAAAGTCGGGTGTAAGGAGACAAGAATGTAGTGGCATCGTGTACACTACTACACCTGGCGCTGGGTCCACACTGGAACAAATTGTTCCATTTCCAGATCACACCTAGCACCGGGTCTGCTAGTACACCTGGTGCCAGGTCACTTTGGGCATAGCCCTGTTTTGTTGATTTCTTTTGTTTTGCTTTATTTTGTTCCTAATTTAATTTTCACGACTTTTGACTTGTAATAGGTATATTTTATACTCACTTAGGAGATGAATGGCTAAGATTACATCTCCCATTTGCTAGATTTAGTTTGTTATCTTTATATATGCCTCCTTACTCTTATAATAGGGAGATTTTTTTTTTTTTAGACCTAGAATATTTTTGGTAGAGAAACCAAATTCCCTCTAAAGGAGAGTGTGTAAGGGATAATTCCCATTTCAAGACCAAATCAAAGGGCTTAGTCCTACCTTTGATTCAATGTCTCTAAATATTAAAGGGATAATCTAAATCTCTTTCTCTATTCTTGGGTGCTAGAAATTCTCTACTATTCTTGATAGTTTGAGTTTTTGGGTGCCTTCAAATCCCATCTTTTTATTCTAATCTCTTGATATATTAGGGTATTTAGGTGTTTTAAAGTAGGCTAGATTCACCAATTCTCATTGGGCTAGTTTCATTTGCATTTAGTTCATTTGTAGGTGTTAATTTGGTAAGGAGTTCGATGACCAGCTCTAGGGTTCTTGTTCTTCAAAATCAAGAAGCTTCCGCATACCGTATCACTTGAGTAGTTGACATAAGCACTAATTTGACTACTTGGTATAAGCACTGACTTAAATAATTGGCGTAAGCACTGACTTGATTACTTGGCATAAGTACTAACTTAAATACTTTGCATAGGCACTAACTATACTTAAATACTTGAATACTCGAATTCTAGAATACTTGAATTAGAATATTCCATACTAAAACTCTTAAATACTTGAATCAGTATCTTTCCATTCGAAATCACTGACTTATTTTAGAATGTTTTCACATGAGAATTTGTGGACTAGTTTATTTATGTTAGCATTACTTTTCATGAATTATTTTCATTGGAAAAATAGTAGCACACATGAGACTCACTGAGCCGTACATTCACGTGTGCATTTTCTCTTTCGAAAAATTTAGGATTAGCGGTGCAGTACAAGCCTGGTGGATTCCCAGAGGCTCATACTATCTCTTGGATTTGTTATGCCCTTGAGTGTATGTTTCAGAAGTCAGATTCTATGTACTTTTCTATTTTCTATAAAAGTAATTCTCGAATTGTCATTCCCCTATCCTTAGTGAGGTTTTGAAAGATCAAAATATTTTGAGGGAGAATGAAAAGAAAAAGAGAGAAAATAATAGGGGAAAAAGATTAAGAGGAAAGAATTTGAGAGAAAAGAAGAAGAGGTGAAAACCAAAGAAGTGGAAAAAGTGGAGAAAAAACAAACAACAGGATGACCCTTTCGAATTTGAGAGAAAAGAAATGAGTGACAAACAAGAAAATGAGAAAAGAAAATAGAGTGGAGGTAAAATAAAAAAAAAAAGGGTGGTGAAAGGAGAAAACAAAAGAGCATAGCAAAGTTCCTTGTTTGAATTTTTATGTAGTTGACAATTCGAGAATGAATCATCACAAAGAAGGGAAAAATAATAGGAATCATCCAAGGCATGAAGGCCATTCTAAAGAAGGGGAAATAGGATGAAGACGTAACATACGGCTCCATAGGTGAAGCTCCTTTTCAAGAGACTTCAAGGTGTACTTCAAGATTCCAAGCCAAAGATGAAGAAGGTTGTCAAGTAATAAAGGATTAAAGAAGGGCCAAAAAGATCAAAGCTTAAACAACAATTGGTATAGAGGGCCAAAGTAGCACAAGCGGAGGTTGAAAAGACAAGAAAAGTCGGGTGTAAGGAGACAAGAATGTAGTGGCATCGTGTACACTACTACACCTGGCGCTGGGTCCACACTGGAACAAATTGTTCCATTTCCAGATCACACCTAGCACCGGGTCTGCTAGTACACACGGTGCCGAGTCACTTTGGGCATAGCCCTGTTTTGTTGATTTCTTTTGTTTTGCTTTATTTTGTTCCTAATTTAATTTTCACGACTTTTGACTTGTAATAGGTATATTTTATACTCACTTAGGAGATGAATGGCTAAGATTACATCTCCCATTTGCTAGATTTAGTTTGTTATCTTTATATATGCCTCCTTACTCTTATAATAGGGAGATTTTTTTTTTTTTAGACCTAGAATATTTTTGGTAGAGAAACCAAATTCCCTCTAAAGGAGAGTGTGTAAGGGATAATTCCCATTTCAAGACCAAATCAAAGGGCTTAGTCCTACCTTTGATTCAATGTCTCTAAATATTAAAGGGATAATCTAAATCTCTTTCTCTATTCTTGGGTGCTAGAAATTCTCTACTATTCTTGATAGTTTGAGTTTTTGGGTGCCTTCAAATCCCATCTTTTTATTCTAATCTCTTGATATATTAGGGTATTTAGGTGTTTTAAAGTAGGCTAGATTCACCAATTCTCATTGGGCTAGTTTCATTTGCATTTAGTTCATTTGTAGGTGTTAATTTGGTAAGGAGTTCGATGACCAGCTCTAGGGTTCTTGTTCTTCAAAATCAAGAAGCTTCCGCATACCGTATCACTTGAGTAGTTGACATAAGCACTAATTTGACTACTTGGTATAAGCACTCGACTTAAATAATTGGCGTAATCACTGACTTGATTACTTGGCATAAGTACTAACTTAAATACTTTGCATAGGCACTAACTATACTTAAATACTTGAATACTCGAATTCTAGAATACTTGAATTAGAATATTCCATACTAAAACTCTTAAATACTTGAATCAGTATCTTTCCATTCGAAATCACTGACTTATTTTAGAATGTTTTCACATGAGAATTTGTGGACTAGTTTATTTATGTTAGCATTACTTTTCATGAATTATTTTCATTGGAAAAATAGTAGCACACATGAGACTCACTGAGCCGTACATTCACGTGTGCATTTTCTCTTTCGAAAAATTTAGGATTAGCGGTGCAGTACAAGCCTGGTGGATTCCCAGAGGCTCATACTATCTCTTGGATTTGTTATGCCCTTGAGTGTATGTTTCAGAAGTCAGATTCTATGTACTTTTCTATTTTCTATAAAAGTAATTTGGAATAAAATTTCATTGCCTATTGAGTGAAGTTTATTATAAAGACCCCTTGTCTGAGCAATCAAACGTGGCGACATCCCATAAAGTTAAAACCCACCCCGACATAAAAATTTGGGGTGTTACATGATTACTAGGTACTCTCTGTATCTTTACATTTTTCCTATCAAAGATTTCTCTAATTAAGTGATAGCACCTAAGTACATGTTCGGATCGTTGATGAGACCGTAGTTCCTTTTGCTTGCATAATGCCTTCATTGTTATTATAATACAAAAGTATTGGATCCATAATGCTAGGCACAACTCCTAGTTCTATCTTGAACTTCTTGATCTATTAGCTATTTTGGAAGCCACTATGTACTCAATTTTAGTAGTTAAATTGGCAGTTGTATCTAGTTTAAAACCTTTCTTGCTAACTGCCCCACCACCTAAAATGAGCATGTGGCTTGATTGTGACTTGTACTCATCCTTATTAGATTGGAAACTAGAATCAATATTCTATTTGACTTATTGAAGAATAAAGACATCATTTCCTATTTGCAATATGCCATCTACATAAATTAATAGGAAAACAATTGCACCCCCACTAACCTTCTTGTATGAAACTAAATTATTTAATTATTTCCTTCAAAATGAATGTTCCAACACTTAGAAACTTGCTTAAGTCCATAAATAGACCTTTGCAAGTTGCACACCTTAGTGTGTTCCTTGGATGCGAAAACCCTCAAGTTGTATCATGTACCCTTCTTCAGTCAGAATTCTATTAAGAAAAGTTTTTTTCATATCCATTTGCGAAAACTCATAATCATAATGAGCGACACGTGCTAGTAGTATCCTAACGGATTTTAGCATTGCTACAAGCAAAAAAGTTTCATTATAGTCAATGCCTTATTATTGACGATAACTTTTTACAACCAACCACGCCTTATAGGTAATTAATTACTTTATCATCCATCCATATCATTTTCTTCTTGAAAACCTATTTGCTCCGTATAAGTTTTTTCCCTTCAGGTTCTGACTTCATGGCTTCAGGCCACTTATTGGATTCTGAAATTTTCAAAACTTCCTTGTAAGTAGTTGGCTCATCTTCTTTATTGAGTAATATGCCATTATGATCATTTATGAGAAATCCATATCTTACAGGTGTCAAATGTATCCTACTTGACCTATGAAGTTCATGTGTATTAGAAGATTCGTCTATTTTATCAATAGACACTGGATCAACTGGTTGATCATTATTTGTTTGTACTTCTTAAATTTCACTAAGTTCAATTTTGCTCCCACTTTCTCCTTTAAGCTTAAATTCCTTCTCAAAAAAAATATCATACTTTAAATCAAACACTTTGTTTTTAGAAAAGAGATAGAAGTAATATCCATATGATTCTTTTGGATATCCGACAAACAAACACTTGTTAGACTTATTCTCTATTTTCTTTGAGCTCAAATAGGGTGGTGCTAATTATTTTTTATGAAACTCTATTTAGAGTATAAATAGCAGTTTCTAGTATATATCCCCAAAATAATTTTGGTAGATCTGCAAAAGCTATCATGGATTGAACCATATCTAATAAAGTTCTATTCCTTCTTTCGGATACACCATTATGTTAAGGTGTTTGCGGTGAAGTCCATTGAAACAATAACCCATTATCTCTAAGACAACTTTGAAATGCTTAGCTTAAGTACTCACCTCATCGATTGGATTTTAGAGTTTTAATACTTTTACCAAGTTGTTTCTCTACTTTATTCCTAAATTCTTTAAACTTATCAAAAGCTTCAAATTTGTATTTCATTAAATACAATTACCTATATCGAGGATAATCATCAATAAAAGTAATGAAGTATTGATAATGCCCTCCTTCTTGTAATGTCATTGGTCCACATATATTTGTATGTATTAGTTCCAATAATTGCTCAACCCTTACCCCTTTCTTAGAAAAAAGAGGTTTTAGTTATTTTTTCTAGTAAGAAAGATTCTCAAGTTTCATATGATTCAAAATCAATTGAACTTAAATCACCACACTTGTGCAACTTAGAAATGTGATTCTCGTTCATATGACCTAAACGACAATGCCATAAGTAGTATAGGTTTGTGTTATCTTTTCTCGGTTTCTTATTGTTTAGGTTGTGAACTTGATTATCCTTGTCTAGAACATATAAACCATTCATTAAAGTTGTAGTACCATAATGGATATCATGTAATGAAAAAGAATGAATTTTATTCTTCAAAATTGAATGAAATCCAAGCAAGACTAAATAAGCAATTGAGATAATGTTTTTAAGTAAAACCAGTACATAAAAATAGTTTTCTAGTTCAAGAATCAATTCAAAAGGTAAGTGTAGATAATAATTCCCTACAATATGTAACACCCTAATACAAACGTACCCAAAAAGGGTTGGGATGTCACCCCATCCAATGGACTACGGGTCTTTATAACAAGGTAAAGAAAGAAATTTTAGATAAATAAAAGAAATCAAATACTTAATACAACTGTCTCAAAAACTTATACACGTTTTACATCAAATTAATCAACAGTTTGCAAAATAAATACAAATAGATAATAAAGAGAATCTTCAATCTTGAAGGATGTCCAACCTACCCAAAATAGTTAACTCCTGAAAACATGATACAAAAAAGTGTGAGATTTATATCTCAATAAGTCCTATGTGTTCTTTTGTACAATTCAAAGTAGTTTCATGTATGCACATTTGATAAATAAGAAAAACATTTTCAAGTCCAAATTCGAATGCTCAAAGCAAAGAGTGGTGTTTTTCCATTGTCACATATTATGCAAAAAATAAACAAATAACCACTCAAGGAAAATGATCATGGTACCACACTTTATGCACCATGACAAAAGAATGGTTAAGATGCCACACATATTGTATCAATACAATCATAATGCCACACTTTGTGCATGCTAATACAAGTTAGTTGTACAGCCTATTGGACGACATACTCCTCCATCACCCATCCTAAACTCACTAATTGTTCACTCTGGGATATTAATCATTCTCGACTACTGTTAGCTCGGACAACTCGATCTATAAATACTAATATTCTCCCAGTTAGGGTTCATCTCCCAGTGGTGGCCACTTACCAAAAAAATTATCCTAATTGATAGAGGCCAGCACTAGTAGCCTGCCCTTATTGAATACACGCCGTTGTGTTATCAGTCAATGTGTCCAATTCATCATTTCCAAATACCTTAGCTTTGCAAGCATTATTCCATAAGTGAGTATTAAAATCATTTAACAAGTTAGTTTGAGAGTAATAAAAGGGTTTGATGTATAACAAAAAACATTAAATAAAATCTCATTTGTCAAAACATGTAGCAACAGTCTAGGCTTGCAACTCAAGTAATCATTCTTAACACATTGTCAAAATATAACCAAATTGCAAACAAGAGCTTTACATAGGAAAAATCATTTATGCAAGGCCTTACTTGTATCAGTTTAGACAGATATGGTAAATATGTTGTCTTGATCTTTCACCTCAGATAAATCCCCTTATCTAAACCATATAACAATTCTCAGTCACAACATAAACCAAAACATGGTATAATAAAAACCATTCAAATCAGTTAGATCTAAGATCCTAATAGACATGCTCATATCCAACTTATCATGGCATAGTTTCCCCACAATAATAATGTTAGATCCCATTCCGTTCTAAGCATTCTTATGTTCAAATCTAATGTACCCCCAGAGTAATCACATTACCATATAATAGCATAAATGTCCTTCAATACATCATCATTAACATAGTCCCAATATTCAATCATCCATTACTCATAGGATCATCTCAAATAAATATCATACAATTATTAAGGATGCTTAGAAAAATCTCAAAATAATTGCAACAAAATCCCTAATTGCATTCTCATATCAAAAGATTGCTCAAAATCCCTTAATATCGCAAGATCCAAACTTCTAGATTTCATAAATCTCCTATTGTTATATGAATAATGTAGTCATTCTCAAACTAATATAAAGATACTGTCTTTCCTAAACAATTGCCATAACATACTTATTTCTAAATAGAGCAACATTATTGATCTACCACATAAGCATAATCTCAATGTATCTATTCACACCATATATCCAACTCCTTAGAAATGGATTCAGGTTAACTCTTACTCGAATGACCTAAAGAAGAATAGAAAATCTGACTTCTTTGAGATCTTGCTTTAGATCTAACTGAGACAAATAGCAAAGCTTATCCTAGTAGATAAGGACTTCGTCCGTTTGCATGGGAAAGGAATATCAATAATCTTGTTTTGGTCTAGAAAGGGAAGAAAGGAAGAGAAGAAGATGGTTGGTCACTTAGCTAGTGTGTTTAATGTTAGAAATAGAGAGAAGGGAGGAAACCTCTATTCCTTTGTTGCTTTAGTTTTGAGAGAGAAAAGAGAGCAAGGCTCAGGTTAGTTTGGTGTTGAAAATGACCAGCAATGACCAATATTTGGCCTTTACTCTTGGAGTGCCGTTTGAACAAATAAGAGAAAAAGAAGAATTAGCTTCTTATTTTATTGAAATAAGAGGAGGAGTTTGAAAGCAAGTCTTATTTTTGTTCATGGTGCAAGAATGAGAGTGTTTGCTTAGAATGATTTGTGTGTGTGTGTGTGTGTGCACTAGTGATGGCCGAAATATGTAAGTACGAGGGATGGGATTTTCGTTATCTAGCATAGGAATAAGGTAATTCAATCTTCAAAAGATATGATTAGGGTTTGATCTATCCAAGATGATTGGATAAGTGCCTTTTATCTGAAGGAAAAATCCTATTTTCTTTTTCTCACTTAATTTTGGCTAATAAGAACAATAGGAGAGAAAAATAGCTTTGTTCTGTGGTGTGATAACTAAAATAATGGAGAGAAAAGAGAAATAAGAGTGGACGAAATTTTGTGAAGGAAAAAGGAAAATAGTATTTAGTTTTTGAGATAAATAAAATTCTTGTTTGATAATGATAAAATAGCTATTATCTAAATTATCTATACTATATCCTTTATTGTATATAATGTCTTCTTTAAAATTTGAAAGGCTATTTAATGAAACCAATACTCCTAAGGTCAGCAAGCCTAGAATTTTCTAGCTTTTTCCCCTTTTCCCAAAAATCCATAAGAAAATAGAATATATATATATATATATATATATATATATATAAGATTTTTCTGAAAGTATTTTAAATATTGCAAAAGATAATTAGAGGGAGTTTATCACTTAAAAATTGGCGACCAACTTATTTTTATGATGCAATTAACATATTTGGATAATTCTTATATATATATATATATATATATATATATATACACAGAGAGAGAGAGAGAGAGAGAGAGAGAGCGCGCATTAGAAATTAGAAATATTTTAATTGATAATAAAGGATTAAAAAGAGACTATTATTTATCTTTGAATCCTATTTAAATTAAAACAACTCTACCATTTCAAACGCCTTGGGTTCGACGACGCTTGTTGAATAGGAACATATACTTGTTCTGTAGGAATACCAACTAACCATCGGCTCCTTCGCATAAAAAACTTACCACGTTTGCTAGCTACTGACCTTCTAGAGTATTCTCTAACTACTATAGATCTCTACCGGTGAAAGTAAAATTAGGGTGAAGAAAATTGGAACAAAATAGAAGAGTTAAACGTTAAGGAAAAACAAAGGAATAAAAAAAAAAAAAAAACAGTGGCTATATTTTTTTTCCTAGAAAAAAAAACCTAAAAGCACTACAATTAATTTTTGATTCGGTCAACCTTCACAAAAGGTGCATGAGAAGCCTATATATAGCATGTTCTTTCCATTTTTTTCTTCTTAGAAATAAAAACCAGCCACCTATATTTCTTTTGTTTCCTTTTTTTTCTTTTTTTACATGGTGGTTTCCATTAAAACCCTGATGGGATATGCTTGCTTAAATAGTGCAGTGACTAATTAAATAGCTCTCTTATTAATTAATTAATCCACTTAGGACCAATAAAAAATTATCCAAGATAATTATTTAATAAACTAATTAATTAAATTAATTTTATTATTAATTAATTAAACTTTTTGGGCCTAATATAAAATTACCAAAGATAATTAATTAATTAATTAATTAATTACATCGGCCTAATTAATTATTCTAGCCAAAATAAATAAATAATTGGACTCCTAGAATAATTCTTCCAATAATAATTGAAAAACCTTAGAGGGGGATGAATAAGGTTTTTGGCAAACAAAAGTTGATTCAAAAGTTTGTTCCAAAAAAAAAAAAAAAACTTCCAAACTGAATGACAGTAATATTTTGTGGCTTCACAAAGGTTTTGCAATTTCAAGAAAACAGCCAAAAGATATTTAAATCAGCACGAAATATTATGAAATGAAGATGGGTAGTTGAGATTTTAAATGACAAGTTTAAATTAGAATGAGAAGATCATAAATGACTCACTTGATTTTTAGCAAAAAGGAATAGAGCATTTAAGATGAAAGAATCAATGAAGAAATTTAACCAAGTAAGGCACAAAGTAAAACTTAGGGATTTATAGTGGTTTGATCCTCAAAGATTTACATCCACTATCTTAAGTTCTTACTTAAGGATTTCAACACAACTTACTAAAACTTTTTTTCCAACTTAATGGTGGAAGGTGACACCAATCTTTCACAAGAGGATTACCAACTTTGGTTTTTCACTCAACCTCTATAATCACAACAATCAAGGCTCACCCCAACTGGGTTTTACCTTCTCAACCTTAATACAAGATTGAATGAAGGAAAGATTACAAAAATAGCTCACAATTTTGAGCAGATTGTGAACAAATGAGTACCAACTCCTTTTACCTTTTGAATAATTTAATTTCACCTTTGAAGCATGAATGAAAAGGGATATTTTTGTATTCTAAAGTATAAGAGTATTTCTGAGAAAGGTAGCAAAAAAATCTACTTCAAACTCTAGTTTTGAAAGCTTTTATAGGAGTAAAAAATAAAACAGTAATGGCTGGTTTTTCGTTGTCAGATTTTCCAAAGTTTTGGACACAAGGATCGGAAGAAAGTGCATCCAAATGGTGAGTCCAAAATGGTACTTATTTAGGCAGAAACATTTGGACACTATTGCAAAGTTTTGGGCGAAGTTTTTTGGATATAGAGTCCATCCAAACTACTTAATCCAAACATCTGAAAGCTTACTCTTTGAAACTGTTTTATTTGTGTGCTTCAAGGTAGAAATAAATTGAATCATAAGGTGAAAGAGACATAGGAATTTACACATTATACCTTAATAAAAGATTTCTAGTCTAAGGTTCTTTAACAATGACTTCGTGATTTTGCACACTCTTGAATTAAAGATATACTCGATTTGGATTCCATTGCTCAAGAGTTGCTTGGCAATCTTATTTGCATTCTTTTAGAAGAACTTAGGTTAAAAAGTTATTTTTGAAGATATATCATAAGGTCTCATTTGCATTCTTTTAAAAAGTCATTTTTGGACTAGTATTTTGGATTGAAGAAATATAGGTCCAAAACTCCCCCTGTGTATGTGCAGGGTAAAGAAGAATTTTCACAAAAATAGATCAGAGATTTTCAACCTAACGCAGTTTTCTCAAGGTATTTCAACATAAGGAATTTTTTGTACAAAAAAAAAAAAAAAAAAAACCCTGCACAGTTTTCATAAGCATAAATATCCTCAACATCCGAATATATAATAAAGTGCATATCACGACCATAGTAAAAAATAAATCAACAAGCCAAGTAAAAAAATAGTTGGATTGCACAATGAACTCATACCCAAATTTCAAACTCCTTATTCCATAATAGTAATGATATCTCGACATAGTCTCTACTAAGTCACCTAATTCTTTACAGTTCGTATTCACAAACCACAAACAGTCCTAAACAGTCTATAAATCTATAACATATATTCTCACATCAGAGTTCCTAATCCACCATTTTTAATACAATCCATCATTAATCACAATTCTAAGTTTAGAGTTCACAATCCACCACCATTCGTACTTTACAATTCACACAACAATTTAACAATTCACAATCCACCACCAGTAACACCCCACTATCTATGTACCCTATTAGGACTGGGGATGTCACCCCGTCCTTAGGACAAGAGGTCTTTATAACTAGGAATCACAAACAAAATAAAAGAAATATTTCAAATTTAAACTCATTACAACTCAAACAATACATAAACAATTCCCAAAATAAATAAATGTTTTCTAGAATCTCTCAAAATGAAATACATAGGAAAAGAAATAAGTCTTCAAAATAAAGGAAATCTTTAATCAATAACCTTTACAGTAGGATCGACCTGAAAGCATGGTATAAAAAGGCGGTGAGACATAAATCTCAATAAGCCCGTGTGTGCTTTGAATACTTCAGGTAAAACAGTTCATGTACGTAAGTTGAGAGATTTTCATAAAAGTAAAGTACTAGCAAGTCTCAAATAAATTTCACAAGTGAGGAGTGGTGTTTTCCTTTCAAAAGCTATAACGGATACAATAAAAGCAACCACTCAAAAGAAGTAGCCATGACACCACACTTTGTGCACCATGACCAAAGACGTTCAGGATGCCACATTTTGTGTATACTGATACAAGGTAGGTGTATGGCATACCAGGTGAGATACTCCTCCATCTTTACACCCAAACTTACCAGTTGTCCATTCTGAAAATACACAACCCACTTGACTATACCTGCTAGCTCGGACCGGTATGATCTACAGCACTGGCATTCTATCCAGGAAGAATTCACCCCTTAGAGGTGGCTACCTACTGAGAGATTTACCCTAACCCTTCAAAGACTAGTCCTAATAGCCTACCGTTATTGAATACTCAACATTGTATTTGTCCTTCTTGGGAAAAGAAAGATCATTCAATATGTTTTCAGTGAAATAGCAATTATGGTTTCCAAAATTCTTGTCAAAGTTGGTTTTTAGAAAAAGTTTACCATTTTGCGTAAAATTGCTTGTACAACTTAAAATTATTTGTTTGACTGAAAAGAAAAGAAAAAAAACGTCCATAATTGCATCCATAGTACACTTTCACGTAAACATCATGTTTGACTTGCCAAGGTAACTTTGATATTCAAACAGCTTTGTGCAGGAACTTACCTGATCTCTCTTGCTTTTCCTGGGTACAATAGCCTTCCAAGATAGTTCAGGGCAACCTAACCCTGCTTGGGGTAAATATAGGGTATAAGTCCCAATGTCATACAACACTTGCTTCAAACAAATTACTCTTAGGCTTATCTAGTTACAATAAAATCTAGTTATGACAATAATGCCTTAAGCTTTAACACTAGTTGATAAAGTATTTTATAGAATAAGAACAATTTGATACGTTAAAATAATTAGGTGTTATAAATAATAAATAAATAAATAATAAAATACAGCATTAACAATTTGTTAACAAATAATAAATAATGTGTAATATTAATAATAAATAAATTTAGTAATAAATAATAGGTACTATTAATAATAATTATAAATAATTTCTAATAATATATAATGAACAATATTAATAATAAATAATTTATTTTGATAATAATTACCAATAATATTTGTTATTATAAATAATATAAATTTAAAAGGTATTATTATTATGTTAATTAATACCTATTATTATTTATTTAATAGCTCTTAATGAAAATGATATTTATTATTTATCTAAAATAATAATATTTTAAGCAACTATTAATTCTGAAATTATTCAATGCTTATCGAAATTTGCAAATAAAATAAAATAATATTAATATTAATTAAATTAATAACAATAATGATAGTAATAATAATACTAGTAATAATAAAAGAGGTCCCTACAATAATTTTTAATGACCATAGTGAATTACTAGGGACAATCCATATACATATTCATACACATATAGATCCAACAAATAACATGTCGATTTATTTCAAAATTTTACTTCTATTAACATACATCACAACACGGGTGCAATTCTACTAGCCAAAATATTATCTAGGGATTTATTGAAAAAAATAACATTATGAAGGCATACTCAACAATAGTGGTATAACGTCTATCATACATCAAAACATCAAAACATCCATAAATCCTTTAATCATAATGAACATACAATTATCTTAAAGCATAATCCATACTTCATAAGTCATAATATTCATTCCAATTTTCATGTCTTAAATCTATTCCCTTCATCCACATGCATATTTCCAACCTAATATTATTCAATCAACTCATCACTTTCACCATCTAAAAGCTTCGAGTTCAAAATTTAAAGAGAAGTTCATGAAATAAATACTTGTTTTGATAATCTTTAGTTGAAGATATCGCCTTATTCAATGAAGGTCCTTGAGTGCTTGAGGGGTCCTTGCTTGGTTGAAATTGTTCAAGAATGGCCATCAATGGTTCAGCCAAGAGATAGAGAGAGGGGTTAGGATGATACTAAAATAGGGATGAAGAGATGAAGAATGTCCAAGGTGTTTAAATTTACCTTCTTGATGTTCTTCATGTTCTTAACTAAAAAGTGTGTTTGATCTGAATAGAAAATCAACTTTGGTGTTTTTGGTGTTATGGAGTGGCCTATGAGTGAATATGTACCGAATCCTAGTTGGTTTGAGGGTTCCTGAAGTGATTTAGGATGAATAAGGTTGATTGGAGTTTGAAGAAGTTTAGTCTATGCTTTTGGTGTTCTAGGTATTTTTGAGAGGAAATTGAGATAGAGTGTTTGTGTGTGTCTTGTGAATGATGGCCGAAAGGCCTAGCTAAAGGGAAAGGATTTTGGTTATCCAAGAAAGAGAGAGAGAGTTTCAGCTATTTCAAACTTCAAAATGAGGAAAATATGGAGATGTTTGAGATAAAAGATTGGGTAATGGTGTTTGCTTCTTGAAGGTTTCTTGTCCTTCAATGGTGGATGGCTGAACTAGCTATGTCTTGATCATGGAATGAAGATTGTTTCAGCTTTGTAGCTGTCCAATAATGGCTGTATAATAGTAGAGAAAATTCTGGTTTAATCCTTTAGCTAGACGAGTGTTTAATGGAGGAAAATCTGGATTTTAATTTTGAAGTTTGAAATGTTTTGAATGGAGTGAAGGTATGACTGTTTTTAGGTGTGTTAATGGAGTCCTAATGGCCGTGGTTGATGACGAAGCCAAGGTGTTCTGTCCATGGCTGCAAGATGGCCAAAAATATGAAGATGATAAATAAAGAAATTGGTCCTTGCACTGGATAGGCAAGCTAGAAAATATTTTGGAATTTTAGCTACAAGAGTTCTTGAAATTTGGAAGTATTTTGAGCAGATTTTTCGAATCCCTTTGGAATGAATTTGCAGCTGATCTCTAGGAGTGTTTGAAAGTCCATCAATGGTGGTTTTCTAGCCACCATCTTGGAGTAAAAAGAGGAAAGTTTCAGGTGTTCTTATGCTCAAATGGGTGGCTCAATGTTCATGTCTAAATCTTAATTGTTTGCTGGAAAATTTCTAGTTTGGTATAGCTTGTACAAGCTGCGAAATTCCAAGGATTTTCGCTTTCATCATCACATGAAATAGTTGGTTGCTAGCAAGAATTGCGTAGGTAATGATTTCTGAAATTTTTGAAAACCAGCCATGAAGAATTTCTGGAAAATTTTCCAGATTTTAACCAAATCAAGAACAAGAAGAAAATGAAGTTTTTTTGAAGAATAGCTATGGTGTTTTATTAAAAAATCTCTTCCTATTTTCCTTCCTTAATTTCGGTC
The DNA here is from genome assembly GCA_026120185.1 of Voacanga thouarsii. Taxonomy (NCBI): domain Eukaryota; kingdom Viridiplantae; phylum Streptophyta; class Magnoliopsida; order Gentianales; family Apocynaceae; genus Voacanga; species Voacanga thouarsii. The sequence continues at coordinate 3,249,676 of JANUWF010003370.1, forward strand.
ACCCTTCTATCCCCAAGAGCTAGAATTTTTGAAACTTCAAGCAAGTAATTATCAAATACTTTTTATAGATATTGAAAAGAATTAAAGAAATAGGAATTTTTTAAATTTAAATAGGTTAGGACAAGGCATGCAAAAATAATTGAGACAAAAATTCTTTTATAATTCCTTTTAGGACAAGATCACATGGATAGGATATTACCAATATGTCTTCCCCAAGACAATATTCCTAACTTTAGGGAATGGAAGAAAAAGAAAAATTCAAACACTGGTTAAGATAATTATGAATAAATCTTAGATGATGGGATTTGAACTCAAAACCTTAGAGATTAAATCACAAAGCTCTAACCACTTAACCATACTAACTCTTGTTCTTATTTTTCCAACAAAATTCTCTTCTTATCTAAGCCTCAAACCGTCTTTCTATTTTGATTTCAAGCAAAATTATATTTTTACCCTTTCTACTCAGTAAGTACAAATAAACCGTATAACCAATATCCTAAATTCTAAAGCACACAAAATCATTCAAGAAATATATTTTATGTAAGATGATATGATATGCACCACATCCCTCTTACTTTAGGGTAGGTTTAGGTGGGGTTTCACATCCTCCTCTCCTAAGAAGAATTTCGTCCTGAAATTTAGGTGTACATTTATCTCAAGTTGGGGTATTTTCGCTTCACCCATTCTTCCGTTTCATACATGGCATCTTAAGTGCCGTGATGCTCCCACTGTACCTTTACTATTGGTATCTATTTATTCTAGAGAGTCTTGATACTTCAGTCAAAAATTTTAACTAGTTTCTCCACGTAGCTCAAGTCAGGTTGCAATACCAGCGGTTCATCGTTCAAAACATGTCCTGGGTCGGCGTTGTACTTCTTCAGCTGAGACACATAGAATACATCATGTATTCCCATCAAACCATCTGGCAAATCCAGTCGATACGCAACTGGTCCAATTCTTTCCGTGATTGGAAACGGTTCCAAATATCTCATATTCAACTTTCTACTTTTTGGATGCTTTAAGATTCCCCTATTCGGAGTCTACCTTAAGAATACACAATCTCCTACCCAAAATTCCAGTTTCCTTTGTCAATTATCCGCATAACTTTTTTGTCAGCTTTAAGCCGCTTTCAACCTTTCTATGATCAACTTTACCTTATTTGACATTTCATGAATACAAACTTCTCCGGACTTGCTTACATGACTGTCTTTCGACCAATTCCAATACAAAGGCACTTGACACTTACGTCTATACAACGTTTCATAGGGAGCCATTCTAATCAAAGATTGGTAGCTATTATTATAAGTCATTTCTGCATATGGTACGCAATCAATCCACTTATCCCAAAAATCCAATACGTAAGTTCTTAGCATATCTTCCAATATCTGAATAACATTTTTTGACTGACCATCGGTTTGCTGGTGTGTCGTTGTACTAAACTTTAGATTAGAACCCATTGATTCCTGAAACTTGGCCCAAAATTGGGATGTAAACCTCGGGTCTCGATCTGACACGATACTCAAAGGCACTCTATGCAATCTGACTATCTCCCGTACATATGTTTGAGATGACCTTTCCATTAAGTCCCTTACGTTCATTGGAATAAACTATGCTGACTTAGTCAATCACTACCCATATAGCATCCTTTTAAGTCTTTACCATAGGCAGTCTGGTAATGGAGTCTATGGTCACCTCTTCCCATTTCCACTATGGTATCGGTAAAGGTTGCAATAATCCTGTTGAGTTTTTGTGCTCCACTTTAACTTTCTGACTGGTCAGGCATATGGTGACATATCTCACCACGTCCTTCTTCATTCCAGGCCACAAATAGGCTTTCTTCAGGTCTTGATACATTTTTACTTCTCCCGGATGAATTAAATACTTTCTTTTATATGCCTTTTCTAAAATCTTATCCTTCAGTTGTTGCTCATCCAGCACACACAAACGATCTCAGAAATACATCACTCCTGCCTTGTCTTGCTGAAAGTCATTGCCTTCTCGCTTAAGTTCTTTGACCTTGAAAAGTTGAAACTTCATATTACTTTGCTGTGCTTGATGATTTCCTACCTTAGATCTGGTGTAAATCTCAGATTACTGGCAATAATCCTTTCTTCTTGTACTTTCGTCCTCCTATCCAGCACATCTTGGAATGCTTAAATCTCTTGAATTCTCAATCTGGCCATTATGACTTTACGACTTAGGGCATCAGGAACAACGTTGGCCTTTCCTGGGTGATAGTTGACGGGACAATGATATTCCTCCAAAACTTTCATCGATCTTAGCTGCCTCAAATTCAAGTCCTTTTGGGTAAAAATATATTTTAGACTCTTGTGGTATATGAACACCTCATACTAGGCTTCATATAGATAATATAACCATTTCTTCAATACAAAAACAATGGCTGCCAGCTCCAAATTCTGTGTTGGATAATTGACTTTGTGAGGCTTCAACTTCCAAGAGGCGTAAGCTATTACCTTCCTATCCTACATCAATACCGCTCCCAAACATTCCTTAGAAGCATCAGTATACAAAGCGTAGGTTTTATCTCCTAGAAAACTCAATATTGGAGTCGTTATTAATCTCTGCTTCAGCTCTTAGAAACTCCTCTCACATTTCTCACTACAGATCAAGGGCATATCTTTTCTTAGCAACTGGGCCATAGGTGATGCTAGCGTTGAGAACCCTTTAATAAATCGCCGGTAATAGCCGGCAAACCCCAAGAAGCTTCTGATCTCAATGATGTTCTCCAACAGCTTCCAGTCCGAAACTGCTTCAACCTTTGCTGGGTCCACTTTGATTTCATCCTTAGTCACCACATGACTAAGGAATGACACATTATCCAGCCAAAATTCGCATTTACTAAAGTTGGCATAAAGCTTATGCTCTCTCAGCTTTTCCAATACCAGCTTTAGATGCTCTGTATGATCTTTCAGACTCTTGGAATATATAAGTATATTGTCGATGAATACTAACACAAATTTATCTAAGTATGGTTGGAAGACATGATGCATTAAATCCAAAAATACTGCTAGTGCATTAGTCACTCCAAAAGGCATCAGCACAGACATGTAGTGACCATATCTAGTATTGAAGGTCATATTGGAAATATCCTCCTCCTTTATTTGCACATAGTAATATCCCTGCCTCAAATCTAGTTGGGAATAACAACTGGAGCCTTGCATGTAATACCCCGCCCAAAATCATCTTTGACTATGGGGAAAAGTCATGCATTGCATAGCATTTTGCATTTTTCATAGTAGCTTAAAATTATTTTTGCATGGATATATGTGAATTTTAAAGTTGCCCTTGCATTTGAATTGATTGGTGTGAAATAATGGTGCTGTTAAAGATTTGGTTAAGTAAGGTATGGTCGAGGATATGGAAGGATGAGAATAGGGTGGAAAGAATATCTTAGAGAATTATTAATGGGGAGTAGCTTTGAAATAGCAGGAGGTTGGTGATTTCCTTTGGTGACCCGAGTTCGAATCCTACCTTTTGTGAATCTTAATTTCTCTTCTTGAAAGTTCCTTTCCTTAGACTTTTTCATGTCTTGGCCGAAAAGGATCTAGATATCCTAGAGAAATTTTAGTGCCATTATTCCAAGGAAATAAGTCTCCATATTTATTTCCTAAAATCAAGGGCTTTGATGTGAATAAAGTTCACTTGTATTTTCATCTTTTATTCCCTTGGATTTTCGAAAACTCTAGCTGAATAATTATAATTTTAGTTTGATGTCAACTTGCTAGAGCTTACAATAGATAGTTGGAATTAAAGAGTCATTCTTTTAGTAGGAAACCTTGTTGATTTTAATCCTAGAACTTTTGCCAACATCTGGAAAATTTTTCAGCTAGTGCCGCCACTTCTTGAAGGAATTTTAGCTCAACTCAAACTCTTCCAAAGCTAGGAAATCTTATCCTAAATCCTTTAGCAAATCAGATTTTATTTCAATCCTAATTTAACTAGGTTTTGCTACCTTTTCCTAGCTGAAATTCGGCAGCCTTGTGCAAGCACAAGCTGTCCAAAAATTCCAGCACTTCTAGGTGCAATCTAACTCTCCAAACCCTAGCTCAAAACATCTAGAACACTCATCATAAATTCAGATTACCTTAGCTGCACAAAACCAGATTTTTATCTCCAAAAAAAACTACAGATTTTCGGCCAGCTTGGACTCCTACCCAAACCAAAATTCTGCACACCAAAATACACCAAAATCCTCAGTTGATCAAGCTAATTTTTGGCACCTAAAACCCTCATCTTTTTCTCTAAAAATTGCGGCAGAACCACAGCTACAACAGACCAGAATTTCTCCTCTTATTGTTCACAATTTCGTACAGCAAAACCACTGCACGCGCACAGAAATTTCAGATCTTCAAACCTTCTCAAACATTTCTTTGTTTGGCCCAAAATTCTGAACACATTCAGCCCTTCCCTTGAGCAATATTTCGGCCAATACAAAGAAGCAAATTACAGAATATCTTCTCCCTTAAACCCTCCCAAAGTCGGCAGTAAGAAGGCACACCATAAGCTGTAATTTTTGCCCTTGCTGTCCAAGAAACCTAAAGCCATTAGGAGTCTTTCTAAACACCACCATCTAACCCTAAACCAATCTTCTCTAACCCTAAAGCATAGTAGCTGACTACCCTCTCTATTATACATGAAAAATTCCAGCAAGAACTCCACAGCAATTTTCGAAAATCTTAAGAGCAATACCTAGCAAAAACCGATCACCCTCTAAAGTAAGCAAAAACCATCTCAACCTCTTAATTCCTTTCCTCCATCAATTCTTTCCCTTTCATCCCTTAAATCACGCCACCTAAAGGCTGATTTCATCCCTTCTATTTATTTTCGATCAAAAGGAAGGAAAGAAGGTATCTTTTCTCTTCCAATCAAACGAACTCAGGACGATCACCATAGAAGCATTGAGATCTTGCTAACCTGATTGTTGCAAGGTAAGGGAATACTTACCCTTGATGTCAAAATTAAGGTTTAATATAGTGGATGATGGATATGTGTGGTGATGGTCAAGTTGAGACCTTTTTGACATATTATTCATGTCTTTGATGGATATATGATCATAGTGTATGTACTTTAAGGATTAAATAATTTATTTGAAGTTAGATAATAGATTGTGATTTGTTATGGGAATAAGTGAGTTTAATGCATGTTTGAATCGATTGAGACCCTGATCATGATATTATGTAATTCTAGATCATGAGGGTATTTGAAGGAAGCAAGCTGTGATTTTGCCTTGTTTATCTGAGGCATATCAAGTAAGTCATTGCATAAACTCTTTTGTTAAATGTTGTGATGGTAAGTCCTTACATAAACTCTTTTGTTAAATGTTGTGGTGGTAAGTCTTGCATAAACTCTTTTGTTAACTATTGTGATGGCAAGTCTATGTTGTAAAGCTTTGTGAAGCTATTGTGAGCTATGTTTGCATGGGTTGTAAACGTGGGTATTTATTCTTTAGACGATTTTGTCAAACTAACGATTTTATCAAGAAAACTATTCTTTTCCTAAATTTTTGGAAAACTCTTTTAGAGAAAAACCACGTTGTACAAAGCCAAGGTTTGGAAATATTGTGAATTAGGAATTGACGGATATGTTCGTTGAGTACTCAATAAGGGTAGGCTAACAATACTAGTCTTGGAGAACTTGAGTAAGTCTTCTGGCAGGAGGCCACCTCCAGAAGATAAGCTCTGCTTGAAAAGATGACAGTATTGGGTGGTAAGGCCGGTCCGAGCTAGCACTTGTACCTGAAAGGTATTGTTTATTTTCCCGGCATGGACACCCGGATGGTTTTGTTGGGTGTAGAGAAGGAGGAGTATCTCACCCGGTGAGTTGTACACTCACCTTTATCAGAATGCCCAACGTGTGGTAATCTGATCCTGTCTCGGTACACAAAGTGTGGTGCCTTGACCTGTCTTGGTGAACAAAGTGTGGCACCTTGACCATTTTGTTCTCATGGAGCCCAACGTGTGGTGACATGACTGTTGACTTGAGTGGATGATTTGTTTTGTATAAAGCGTGATTATGAGAAAACCCACTCCTTGCGAAAAAAGATTATTTATGACTTGCCAAATGTTTCTACAAATGTTTTACACTATGCATACACGTACTGTTTAAAACACCATGTGCACATACAGGACTTACTAAGATTTAATCTCACACTATTTTATATCATGTTTTCAGGAGATAGATTGTGCTGAGCTAGCGAGGCATGTGATAGATGAAGCTTTTGTTCTTTTTGTTCCATTGTGCTCTAGGAGACAATTGTTGTTTAAGCTTCGAATGATATTTGTTTTATTTCGTATTGCTCCAATTTGAGCCGGATGTAATAAGAGTTTTCCTTTATTTTTCTAAGTTGATGCTTTCAAGGTCACCTTTATATTTATACCTCGTTTTAAAGACCCCTTGTCCTACGGGACGGGGCGACATCCCCACCCTGTTAGGGTACATAGTAGTGGGGTGTTACATTGCAACTGGTAAAAAAGCTCATCAATTAAAGGTTGTGGATATTTATTCTTGATGGTCAAACTATTCAACCCCAATAGTCGATGCACAACCTTATGGTCTTGTCTTTCTTCTTCACAAATAGCACTGGGGCTCCCCAAGGTGATGTGCTATGCCTTATGTTCCCTTGCTTCACCTATTCTTCTAGCTACTCCTTTAATTCCTTTAGTTCTGCTAGTGCCATCCGATTTGGGGTTTGGGATATAGGTTCCGCTCCTAGAATTAGATCTACGGTGAACTTAACTTCTCGGTTGGGAGGGAGAAAAGTGAGTTCTGCAAGAAACACATCTGGAAAATCTTTTACCACTTCATTATTTTTTAGGGTGCGCTAATCCTTTGAGTTGTTTATCACATAAGCCAAATATCATTGGCATCCTTGCTTCAGCAATTTTTGGGCTTTAGCTCCAGCTATCAAAAACTTCAATTCCTTTACTCGCTTGCTGTTAAATTCCAGCACATCACAAGTAGGTCTAATGAACTAGACAGACTTATTCTAACAATCTACCTTTACTCTATGCTTAGCTAGCCAATCCATTCCTAAACTTAGGTCGTAGTTAATAGCTAAGACTATCAAGTCTCATTCCAAGCTCTCCTTCCCTACATCAATCTTACAACTCTGCACATACTAATCTGTTTGCACTATTTTTCCCAAAGGCGTACTTACCAACAAGATAAAAGGTAGTTCTACTCTATTCCAACCCAAATGATACATAATTTGTGTTTAGATAGGAATGGGTGGATTCAGGGTCTATTAATGCATTAACTGAATGACCTTGGATAGTAAACGTATCTTCCCTGCGTTTGCTCCAACTTCCTCTCGGTTAAGAGCAAAAGCCTTTACTTTCACTTATGGCTTTTGAGTTCTACTTCTAGAGGCTTTCGCGGTATTGGCACTATTGGCTCTTGCAGTCTAGGTCGGGTTTCCTTGCCCAATTCAAAGGAGTTTTAGGCAAGCATTTCAAAGTTGCGTCGAATCTCCGCAATTATAGCATTTCCTTTCAGCTCCTTTAGACCAGTAGTTCTTCTCTATAAGACCCTTCTTTCCACAACGTCAGCACGATGGGAGATTCTACATGGGCCTAGTCGGTGCCGTACTTGCTTACTTTTCTCAGTTCTGTCATTGCTGGTGGGTAGGTTGCTTATTAGCTTATTATTTTTAGAAAGGTCTCAATGGTTATCTCGGTGGCAAGAACGGTTTTGGTACCATCCTGCTTCAGTCCTCATTCTCTATTCGGGTTGGCACGTCTACCACGCTAGAATATATCGTTGGTGGAGAAGGTACCAAAGCCCTTCTCAACTCCTGCCTCTGTCCTTTGACAAACTACCTAGTTTGGTTTTAATCGCTATCCACAAGTCTCTTGCAATACTTTGACAATTAAATGAAACGAGCAGTATTGAGCCACAGTTATGCTCCCTTGCTTTAAATTCTGGAACTCATCCTCTCTTTTCTTCACTATCCACTATGGGATATATTTCACTCTGAATGCCTCCACAAAGTTAGCCCACGTCTAGTCTTGATCTATTAGTTCCCAATCTTCTTGGACTCACTGCCACCATGCCTGAGCTGGGCCTCCAGCTTAAATGCAACAAATTTAACTATCCGCTTCTTAGTGTATTGGAGTGTAGCAAAGATGTCCTTCATTTGCTCTACCCACTGCTCTGCCTTTTGATCATGTTTAGCTTCTTCCAAGAAGGTGGGAGGTCAGAATTTTGAAAATCTCTCCAGAGCTTCATCTTCCCCCTTCAAGTTCCTTTGTTTTGATAAGGTTTGTAGTGTCTTAGTCATCTTGTGAAATGCTTGTCGCATGGTCATATTCACAAGCTCTTCAGACCCCACTTCCTGCTCTGTTCATTCTCATTCCTCTAATTTGGCGAGGAAAATTAAGTTACATCATATTCTGGAGTCACGTGTTGTACTTCAGGAACCCTTCTATTGATTGCTACCATGCGATGCTTTGGTGCCATTCTATACCATAGCCCCTAAATAATGAGTTATGCATCAAAGTTCAAAATATTTAAATTGAGCATGCATTCATATTCAAACTTAAGTAAAAGTAAATTAGATGCAAGCTTTGCATAAATAATTGCAATTTTCAAAATTAGAGTACACCAAGGTACTCTTATTTGCATAAATTTTGAAATAAAACATTAAACATAAATGAACCCCCTATTACAGGAGATTATTGACAGCAGTAAATAATAGCTTCCTAATATAGAAAAATTTTGCCCCTAATCCTTATCAAAATCCTCAATGTCGGCATCATACAACCAATCCATGGTATTCTTAGAAAGGTCTATCCCTGTACCATTCACAAATCCATAGTCCATAGGTTCTTTCCCGGGTCTCCTAGAACTCTCCCCAGTTTCAACATGGTTGGGTGGGGGTACAAAAGAAGGTCTAGGTGAAGATTCATAGTCTATCTTTCCCATATCATCATTATCAGCAGTTAAATCAATTACGAGGCTAGGTGGGTTTGGGGCATATTCCATATCAATATCCTCATTCTCACTAACAGCAATCAAATCTATTACAGGTATAGGGGGTAACTCAATAATTTGAACCTCATCATCACTGCTTTTTTCCAAAAGTATGACTAAGAAAGCATGACTAGTTGAGGTGTGGGTTGTGGTGTAGGTTGTGGCACTGGTAAGTCTTCCGAGTATATTGGGATTGGTGGATGTCATTGCTGCCCCTTCCTTCAAATTCTATAGATTCTAACTCTTCTACAACATAAACTGTTAGGATTCGTGGACTCCTAAACGCGGAAAACATCTACGAATCCCTCCCGAGGACCCAAGTAAACGATTAAGAAGATCTAAGCTTTAAGAATTACCTCTGGTTGCTGTAATCGAAATCCTTCGATTCTGGTTGCGCTGTTGTACGTTCAACCCGAACAATCACCAGACGCTGCAGTATGCGAACGTTCTCTATCGGATACACACCGCGAACTCACTCGATACTCGGGGAGTGCTAGCGCCTAGGGTTTGAGAGGTTTTTTTTTTTTTTTTCTTTCTGGTAGAGAATGGCACGAATGTTCTCAACTGAAAAATTGGACTATTGAAAAGACGTCTAGGGTTTTCTTAAAAACCCTCGAACCTCTTAGAGTCCAACCCTAATAATATCTTATCATATTCTAATTTAAATTCAAATTAAATTAAAACTGATATGATAAGATTCTGCCATTATCTCGGTAATTTAACTAATTATTTTACCGAGTCAGATTCTTATAATCTGGATATCATCCAGATTCATCGAACCTGGTCACCAAAAAATAACCTAACAAGTTCGCTTATTGTGTTACCCTATAGGTTCATTTAACACTGGCAGTGTGCCTAAATCATATTTAAATGGCCCACAAGTTATAAGCGGTTTCTAGCAAAACATTATAACTATCCAGGTTAAATGAAGATCGGTAATCTCTTTGAACCAAACCATAATTTTATATTTAGTCCTTTTGTCACACGATATCCAGATTAAGCATAAGGCACGGAGCATGTCATCCTTATTAAGCTTAATCAATTATTTCTTGATTTCATAGTAGACTGTTCAAACAAATGATATCAATATCTTAGATTGATATATTTGAGCACGGCCATGCATTTTTAACAGTCTAACTTATCAAGGGGCCCATGGATATCTCTCCCATAATTGAGAGGGACAAATTCCTTCACAATCAATCATATTCCTCTCCTTGATTTATTCTATATCCAACAGTAGTCTAATTTATTATCTGGTTAAAGACAACTTTAGACAATGTCAAAATATAGAATTTATCAAGTAAGAAACTATGATGAATTTAGGTCAAAGGACTTTCAATATTATTATGGCTAGAAATTACTTATGACATATTCCATGAAGTACTCTCACAGTGGGTCATGTCCAATACAATGTTCTCTAACATTTATTTATGTCTTGACTCGATATCACAAATATCCATGGCCGAGAAAACATAGCCATCAAGTCACAAACATACTAATCTTAATTTATTATTATTCCAATAATAATAATCGATCAGGTGACAGCTTTAGAATAGTCATTGTATTCATTGTAGGGTTTTACTATCAAGTCACGTACTTGATGACCAACAAAACAAAACTCACTATTCATGGAAAGGAAAGCATCATATTATTATATAAAACATAATGACAATTGTATAAGTACAAATTGACTCTAGGGCATATCCCCAACAGTCTCTCACTTGCACTAAGACCAATTTGGCATAAGTCGTAATCCCATTGTTTTGGTATGACTATCATGTTTAGACGATGGGAGAGGCTTTGTCGATGGATCCGCAACATTGTCATGAGTTGGCACCTTGCATACATTGACATCTCCTCTATCAACAATTTCTCGAATGAGATGAAAACGTCTAAGTATATGTTTGGATCGCTGATGTGATCTTGGTTCCTTAGCTTGTGCAATGGCTCCATTGTTGCCACAATAGAGATCTACTCGGGTTCACAATACTAGGAACTACATCTAGTTCTCGTAATGAACTTTTTAATCCAAACTCGCTTCTTTAGCTGCAATTGAGGCAGCCTACATACTCAGCCTTCGTAGTAGAATCGGCCACGGTGTCTTGCTTTGGACTTTTCCAACTTACAAGCACCTCCATTCAAACAAAATAGAAAACCCGATTGCGATCTTTAATCATCTATGTCGGATCGAAAACTAGCATCGGTGTAACCATTTACAACTAGCTCGCCTTCTTGTCCTCCATAAACTAAGAACATATCTTTAGTTCTTCTTAAGTACTTTAGTATGTTCTTGACGACAGATCCAGTGTGCCTCTCCAGGATTTGATCGGAACCCGCTTGTCATGCTCAATGCATATGATACATCGGGTCGAGTACATAACATGGCATACATGATAGACCCTATAGCGGAAGCGTATGGTATCTTGTTCATGCGCTCTTCTTCATCCTTCGTAGAAGGACTTTGAGTTTTGCTGAGCTTAATGCCATGTGACCTTGGCAAGAATCCTCTCTTAGAGTCTTGCATACTGAACCTTTTCGATACCTTGTCAATGTATGCACTTTGACTTAGTCCAATTAGCTTTCTAGATCTATCTCTATAGATCCTTATACCTAGAATATAGGCAGCTTCACCTAAGTCTTTCATTGAGAAACAATTTCCCAACCATGACTTTACACTTTGTAGAGTTGGGATGTCGTTTCCAATGAGTAAGATATCATCAACATAAAGTACCAAAAAGACTATTGCATTCCCACTTGTTTTCTTATAGACACAAGGCTCATCTTCATTTTTGATAAAGTTAAATTCTTTAATTGCTTCATCAAAACGAAGATTCCAGCTTCGAGATGCTTGCTTCAATCCATAAATGGATCTTTGAAGCTTGCACACTTTAGAATTCAAAGGATCATCAAAACCCTCGAGTTGTGTCATGTACACATCTTCGAGTAAGTTTCCATTAAGAAATGCGGTTTTGACATCCATTTGCCAAATTTCATAGTCATAATATGTTGCTATGGCAAGAAGAATTCTGATAGATTTAAGCATTACAACTGGTGAAAAGGTTTCATCATAGTCTATACCATGAGTTTGTCTATAACCTTTTGCTACCAGTCGTGCTTTGTAAGTATGCACATTTCCCTCCATGTCTGTTTTCTTTTGAAAACCCACTTACACCCAATGGTTTTTGAACCTTTAGGTGGGTTAACCAAAGTCCAAACTTGGTTATCATACATGGATTGCATCTCGGACTTCATAGCCTCTAACCATTTTCTAGAGTCGAACTCTTAATGGCTTCTTGATAGGAAGTGGGCTCATCATTGACCATAAGCTCCACATTGTGATCGTCGATGATGAGAAATCCATATCTCTCAGTGTTGTTGACGAACCCTATCGGATCTTCGAGGTCCTTGTTCTATAGATGTAGGCTCATCTTGGACTTGTGAGCCATCTAATCGAGATTCATTATTTGGTTCGTGCACTAATTGTGGCTCTTAAATCTCATCTTGATGAGGTTCGAGCACTAACTCGTGGTCCTTGAATCTCATCAAGATGTATTTTACTCCCATCGATTCTTTTGGAAATAAATTCCTTTTCAAGAAAGAATCCATTTCGAGCAACAATTACTCTATTTTCTTTTGGGAGATAAAATTGATATCCTTTAGTTTCTTTAGGATACCCCACAAATATGCATTTATCGATTTAGGTTCAAGTTTATCGGATAATAAACGCTTTACATAATCTTCACAACCCCAAATCTTCGTAAATAACAAACTAGGTTGTCTCCCAGTCCATATCTCATATGGCGTTTCTCGAACCGATTTAGATGGAACTCGATTTAGTATGAATGCAAGCAGTCTCCAGGGCATAACCCCAAAAGGAGATTGGAAGATCAGCTTGACTCATCATTGATCGAACCATATCTAATAAAGTCCGATTTCTCCGTTCGTATACACCATTCCATTGAGGTGTTCCTGGTGGAGTTAATTGGGAAATAATTCCACAATTTTTAAGATGCTCGTCAAACTCGTGGCTTAAGTATTCACCACCTCGATCCGATCGAAGTGTTTTGATACTTTTGCCAAGTTGATTTTGTACTTCATTTTGAAATTCTTTGAATTTCTCGAACGATTCAGATTTGTGTTTCATCGATACGTGTAGCCATATCTCGCTGAAATCATCTCGTAAATGTAATGAAGTACTAAAATCCTCCTCTAGCGAGTGAATTCATTGGTCCACATACATCAGCATGTATTAGGCCCAATAAATCCGCTTGCCCTTTCATTTTGTCTCTTGAAAGGCGCTTTAGTCATTTTGCCTAATAAACAAGAATCACATGTTCTGTAAGATTCTAAATCAAACGATTTTAGAAGCCCATCATTATGAAGCTTTGTTATGCGTTTCTCATTTATATGGCCCAAACGACAATGCCGAAGTAAGTCTAATTTAAATCATTGGATTTCAATCTCTTAGTATTTATATTATAGATAGACATGTCCGAAGATCCACGAAGATTTAGAATATAAAGCCCATTCGATAATGAAGCATCTCCATAAAAAAAATGCCGTTTTTATTAATGGAGCAAATGTTATTCCTAATAACAAATTCAAAACCTTCTAAATCCAAACAAGAAACTAAAAATAATATTCCTACTCATAGCAGGAACATAAAAACAATTGTTCGGCTTCTAAAACAAGCCCACCGGGCAAAATTAATTCAAAAGTTCCTACAGCCTACCGCAAAGCAACTTTTGCTCCATTCGCAACTCGTAGGTCCACCTCGCCTTTTGCCAAGGCTCTACTCCTTTTTAGACCCCGCACATTTACACAAATGTGAGATCCACAACCGGTATCCAATACCCATGAATCGAAGTAGATAAATTAATTTCAATAACATAAATACCCGAAGCGGCAGCCTCACTGTCCTTCTTTTTCTTTGCTTCCAAATAGAGCTTGCAATTTCTTAACCAATGTCCTTGTTCTCCACAATGGTGGCAAGCTCCCTCCTTTGGTGTCTTGGCCTTAGGTTTGGGCTTGAACTTGGACTTTGCCTTGTCCTTACCCTTACTAGCCATGACCTTGCCCTTTTGATTGTTCTTTTTGCCTTTCCCTTTTTGAACCATTAGAACACTAGGAGTATTCTTCTTAATGTTCAGTTCAGCTTGTTTTAGCATCCCATGCAATTCAAGTAATGGATTTCTCCATATTATGCATGTTAAAATTCATGACAAACTGGTCATACTCAAGCAGGTAAAGAGCCCAAGATCAAATCCGTGGCCATGTCATGATTAACAGGAGCACCAAGCTTATCAAGATGATCTAGATAGCCCTTCATTTTAAGGACATGAGCACTTACCGAGGTGCCGTAAACCATCTTACATGCATTTAACGCCTTGTGAGTTTCAAATCTCTCTTGTCGTGCTTGCTCTTGGAACATTTCCTTGAGATGCACAATCATGTCATATGCCTCTGCTTCTTCAAACTGTTTTTGAAGTTCAGAGTTCATGGTTGCTAGCATGAGGCAAGTAACATCGTTGGAGTCATCTTTGTGCTTACTATAAGCATCTTTTTCAGCTTTTGAGGTGTTATTTGCTGGAGCAGGGGGAATAGGATTTTCAAGAACATAGAGCCTTTTTTCTTGCTTAAGAACAATTCTTAAGTTTCGTGCCCAATCAAGAAAGTTAGTCCCACTAAGCTTGTCTTTCTCAAGCACAGATCGCAATGAATTATTCCAACTGTTTGTTGCCATTATCTACATACAAAAATATGCAAAGTAATTAATTTTTGAGACTCTAATGAAAAACTCCCACTAAAAGCATTTAAACTTTTTGAAACTTCAACATTTTGATGTTTCGCAGTGGGGAAAAATATTTTGTTTTAATCATAAGTAAGCTTTGGCTTTAATCTTATAATTAAATAAAATTCTAATTTTAAATGAGATAGACATCAAATGTCCCGGCTAAAAATATCTCATAAAATGCCCTAGGCCCAAAACCATTTTGATAGCCCAGCTTAAGTCAAACCATATCAAACATATGGAAAACTATTTTCCATCTTATCTCACTCGTATAATCAAAAGCATCCTACTTTGGTAGGAATGACCATATGATGATCCAAGTAATAACAAGTGTTTGATTTTGGAAGGCATTTAACACTTAAATTTTTTTTCCTTAAAAAAAATTTGATTGGATTGTAGTAAGCAGTAAAATAAACATATCAAATATGCATGCAAGACATAAATAAAAGTGACATAGCATGGCCCATAACCTATGTTGATCATCACGAGCAAAGTGAAGATCAAGGTGGTCAATCTAGGTATATGAACTCCTTAAGCATTCTCTAATGCCTTGAGCATACTCCTCCTTAGTTGTAAATGTCGGCTGCCGTCTTCTTTTATATTGGATAGTAAAATTAAAATAATTCATATTCTAGGAAAGCAGTACAATTTTACAACAATGGATAACGACACGCATGCCGTATTTAAAAAATTACAACTTAAAACAACCATAATGTAACCAACCAATCACATTGGGATGAAATGGGCCATGCTATGCACTTTTCAAAATAATTCACAACTACAATCAAAAACATTGACGAATAACACACAACGAACAGCTTAGTTGGGGTTCCAAGGGGCAACGCCCGCGTGGGTCAAGGGCAGCGCCTCGCGGGTCCAAGAGGCAGCACCCTTGGCGGAGGTCCCGCTGGCTGGTTAGCGGCGAGGGTCAAGAGAGCAACGCGCTTGCGAGGGTCTTCGGGCAGCGCCCTAAGGAAAAACGATTTTCCTACTCTCATTGAATGAGATTTTACCTACGATACCACATCCGTCGTTCTTTTAATCATATTTATACGAGATAACATATTATCATGTCCGATTAATAAAATCAATTCGCAAATATAGAACGACTGGATAGCATGCTTACGATACCATATCATATTAAAACAGACCAATTTACGTGACAATCCGCAACTAATCCGGTCCGATTAGGCGACTAAGATGCACACATTAAACCTAATTCGAGTAGTCTCGCATGCTAAGTATTCTAAAATCATAATCATGCGAACATGTCTGATACATACCCGTTAAATTCATATATACATATTATACATGTATTTAACAATACGATTAATACAGATGAATCAACCTAATCGTTTAGCAAGTTGCTCTGATACCACTGTTAGGATTCGTGGACTCCTAAACGCGGAAAACATCTACGAATCCCTCCCGAGGACCCAAGTAAACGATTAAGAAGATCTAAGCTTTAAGAATTACCTCTCGGTTGTCGTAATCGAAATCCTTCGATTCCGGTTGCGCTCGTTGTACGTTCAACCCGAACAATCACCAAACGCCGCAAGTATGCGAACGTCCTCTATCGGATACACACCGCGAACTCACTCGATACCCGGGAGTGCTAGCACCTAGGGTTTGAGAGGTTTTTTTCTTTCTCGGTAGAGAATGGCACGAATGTTCTCAACCGAAAAATTGGACTATTGAAAAGACGGCTAGGGTTTTCTTAAAAACCCTCGAACCTCTTAGAGTCCAACCCTAATAATATCTTATCATATTTTAATTTAAATTCAAATTAAATTAAAACTGATATGATAAGATTCTCGCCATTATCTCGGTAATTTAACTAATTATTTTACCGAGTCGATTCTTATAATCTGGATATCATCCGGATTCATCGAACTCGGTCACCGTGAAAATAACCTAACAAGTTCGCTTATTGTGTGACCCTATAGGTTCATTTAACACCTGGCAAGTGTGCCTAAATCATATTTAAATGGCCCACAAGTTATAAGTGGTTTCTAGCAAAACATTATAACTATCCAGGTTAAATGAAGATCGGTGATCTCTTTGAACCAAACCATAATTTTATATTTAGTCCTTTTGTTACACGATATCCAGATTAAGCATAAGGCACTGAGCATGTCATCCTTATTAAGCTTAATCAATTATTTCTTGATTTCATAGTAGATCTGTTCAAACAAATGATATCAATATCTTAGATTGATATATTTGAGCACGGCCATGCATTTTTAACAGTCTAACTTATCAAGGGGCCCATGGATATCTCTCCCATAACCGAGAGGGACAAATTCCTTCACAATCAATCATATTCCTCTCCTTGATTTATTCTATATCCAACAAGTAGTCTAATTTATTATCTCGGTTAAAGACAACTTTAGACAATGTCAAAATATAGAATTTATCAAGTAAGAAACTATGATGAATTTAGGTCGAAGGACTTTCAATATTATTATGGCTAGAAAGTACTTATGACATATTTCATGAAGTACTCTCACAGATGGGTCATGTCCAATACAATGTTCTCTAACATTTATTTATGTCTTGACTCGATATCACAAATATCCATGCCCAAGAAAACATAGCCATCAAGTCACAAACATACTAATCTTAATTTATTATTATTCCAATAATAGTAATCGATCGTGGACAGCTTTAGAATAGTCATTGTATTCATTGTAGGGTTTTACTATCAAGTCACGTACTTGATGACCAACAAAACAAAACTCACTATTCATGGAAAGGAAAACATCATATTATTATATAAAACATAATGACAATTGTATAAGTACAAATTGACTCTAGGGCATATCCCCAACATAAACAACCCGATTAGTTAAAAGATATTAATCTTAATGAAATAAATCAAATACTATCAATAATTGCCTAAACCTTGTCTCTAATAGCACCTTTAACACCCCACTACCTACGTACCCTATTAGGGTGGGGATGCCGCCCCATCCATAGGACAAGGGATCTTTATAACTAGGACTCACAAATGAAATAAAAGAAATGCTTTAAATTTAAACTCATTACAACTCAAACAATACATGAACAATTTCAAATATATATATATATATATATATATATATATATATATTTGCTAGAGTCTCTTAAAATGAAATATATAGAAAAGGAAACAAGTCTTAAAAACAATGGCAATCTCTAATCAATAGCCTTCATAGCAGGATCAACCTGAAAGCATGGTATAAAAAGATAGTGAGACAAATCTCAGTAAGCCTGTGTGTACTTTAAGTGCTTTAGGTAAAATAGTTCATGAATGCAAGGTGAGAGATTTTCAAAAAAGTAAAGTGTTGGCAAGTCTCAAATAAATATCATAAGTGAGAAGTGGTGTTTTCCTTTCAAAAGCCATACACGTATACAGACAAAAGTAACCACTCAAAAGAAGTAGCTATAGTACCACACTCTATGCACCATGACCAAAATGTTTAGGATACGACACTTTGTGCATACCGACATAAGGTAGGTGTACGGCCTACAAGATGAGATACTCCTCCATCTCAACACCTAAACTTACAGAGTTGTCCATTCCAAAAATACAAAACCCACTTGATCTGTACCTGCCAACTCAAATCGGTAAGATCTATATGCACCATGACCAAAATGTTTAGGATACGACACTTTGTGCATACTGACATAAGGTAGGTGTACGGCCTACAAGATGAGATACTCCTCCATCTCAACACCTAAACTTACGGGTTGTCCATTCCAAAAATACAAAACCCACTTGACTGTACTCGCCAACTCAAACCGGTAAGATCTATAGGATTGATATCCTATCCGGGAGGAACTCACCCTTCGGAGGTGGCCATCTACTAAGAGACTTACCATAACCCTTCAAAGACTAGTCCTAGTAGCCTACCCTTATTGAGTACTCAACGTTGTGTTTGTCCTTCTTGGGAAAAGAAAGATCATTCAATGTGTTTTATTTGAAATAGCAATTATAGTTTCCAAAATTCTAGTTAAAGTTGGTTTTTAAGAAAAGTTAAGTATTTTGTGTAAAATTGCTTGTTCAACTTAAAATTGTTTGTTTGATTGAAAAGAAAAGAAAAAAACGTCCATAATTGCATCCATAGTACACTTTCACGTATATATCATGTTCGACTTGGCAATGTGACTTTGATCTTCAAACAGTTTTGTACAGGAACTCAACTGATCTCTTGCTTTTCTTGGGTTCAACAACCTTCCAAGATATTTCAAGGCAACCTTACCCCGCTTGGAGTAAATATAAGGTATAAGTCCTAACATTAGACAACACTTGCTTCAAACAAATAACTCTTAGACTCAACTAGTTACAACAACATCTAGTTATGACAATAATGACTTAAGCTTTAACACTAGTTGATAAAGTATTTTATAGAATAAGATTAATTTGATAAGTTAAAATAATTAAGTGTTATAAAATTAAATAAATAATAAATTATAGCATTAACTATTTGTTAACAAATAATAAATAATGACTAATATTAATAACAAAGAAAATTAGTAATAAATAATAGGTAGTACTAATAATAAATTATAAATAATTTCTAATAATATATAATGAACATATTAATAAAAAATAAATTATTTTGATAATAATTACCAATAATATTTATTATTATAAATAATATAAATTTAAAAAGTGTTAATATTATATTAATTAATTCCTATTATTATTTATTTAATAGCGCTTAATGAAAATAATATTTATTATTTATCTAAAATAATGATATTTTAAGCAACTATTAATTTCAAAAATAGTTAATGCTTATCGAAATTAGCAAATTAAATTAAATAATAAAATTTATTATATTGATAATAATAATGATAGTAATAATAATCCTAGCAATAATAAAAGTATTTCCTACAATAATTTTTAATGACTATAGTGTATTACTAGGGAAAATCCATATACATATTCATACACACATAGATCCAACAAATAACATGTTGATTCATTCCAAAAATAGACTTGTATTAACATACATCACAACAAGGGTGCTATTCTACTAGTCATAATATTATCTAGGGATTTATTGAAAAATAACATCATGAAAGTATACTCAACAATTGTTGTATAATGTCTATCATACATCAAAACATCAATAAAGCCCTAAATCATAACAACCATACAATTATCTTAAACCATAATCCATACGTCATAAGTCACAACATTCATTCCAATCTTGATGTCTTAAATCTATTCCCTTCACCCACATACATATCTCCAACCCCACATTATTCAATCAACACATCATTTCCATCATCGAAAAGCCTTGAGTTCGAAATTTAAAGAGAATGTCATGAAAGAAATACTTATTTTGATGATCATTAGTTGAAGATATTGCCTTGTTCAAAAAAAGGTCCATGAGTGCTTGAGGGGTCCTTTCTTGGTTGAAATTGTTCAACAATAGCCATCAATGGTTTGGCCAAGAGAGAGAGAGAGTGTGTGTGTGTGTGTGAGAGAGAGAGAGAGAGAGAGAGAGGAAGAGAGTGTTTAGGATGATACTAAAATGGAGATGAAGAGATGAAGAAGGTCCAAGGTGTTTAAATTTACCTTCTTAATGTTCTTCTTGTTCTGGATCAAAAAGTTTGTTTGATCTAAATGGAAGATCAACTTTGGTGTTTTCGGTGTTATGGAGTGGCCTATGAGTGAGTATGGACCAAATCCTAATTGGTTTGAGGGTTCTTGAAGTGATTTAGGATGAATAAGGTTGATTGGAGGTTGAAGAAGTTTAGTGTGGGTTCTTGGTGTTCTTGGTGTTTTTGAGAGAAATTTGAGAGAGTGTGTTTCGTGTGTGTCTTGTGAATGATGGCCAAATGGCCTAGCTAGGGGGAAAGGATTTTGGTTATCCAAGAAAGAGAGAGAGTTTCAGCTATTTCGAATTTCAAATTGAGAAAAATGTAGAGATGTTTGAGGTAGAAGATTGGGTAATGGTGTTTGCTTCTTGAAGGTTTCTTGTCCTTCAATGGTAGATGGCTGAACTAGCTTTGTTTTGATCTTGGAATGGAGATTGTTTCAGCTGTAGCTGGCCAATAATGCCTGTATAATAGCAGAGAAAATTTTTGTTTAATCCTTTAGCTAGACGAATGTTGAATGGAGGAAAATCTGGATTTTAATTTTGAAGTTTGAAAAGTTTTGAATGGAGTGAAGATAGGAGTGTTTTGAGGTGTGTTAATGGAGACCTAATGGCCATGGTTGATGAAGAAGCCAAGGTGTTCTGTCCATGGCTACAAGATGGACAAAAATATGAGGATGATTAATGAACAAATTGGTCCTTGCATTGGAAAGGTAAGGTAGAAAAAATTCTGGAATTTTTGCTACAAGTGTTCTTGAGATTTAGAAGGATTTTGAGCAGATTTTTTGAATCCCTTTGTTCTGAATTTGCAGCTGAACTCTTGGAGTGTTTGAAGGTCCATTGATGGTGGTTTTCCAACCACTATCTTGGTGAAGAAAGAGAAAAGTTTCAGGTGTTCTTATGCTCAAATTGTTGGCTTAATGTTCATGTCTAAATCTTGATTGTTTAGTGGAAATTTTCTAGTTTGGTATAGCTTGTACAAGCTGCGAAATTCCAAGGATTTCAGCTTTCATCTTCACACGAAATAGTTGATTGCTAGCAAGAATTGTGTAGGTAATGGTTGCTGAAATTTTTGAAACCCAGCAAAATTCCAAGGATTTCATCTTTCATCTTCACAAGAAATAGTTGGTTGCTAGCAAGAATTGTGTAGGTAATGGTTGCTGAAATTTTCTAAAACCAGCCATGAAGAATTTCTAGAAAATTTTCCAAATTTTAACCAAATCAATAACAAGAAGAAAATAAAGTTCTTGGAAGAATAGCTATGGTGTTTTATTTGAAAACCTCTTCCAATTTTCCTTCCTCAATTTTGGTCATCTTCCTATCCTAATGAGCTGGAATTTTTGAAACTTCAAGCAAGGAATTATCCAAGGCTTTTATAGACATTCAAAAGAATTAAATAAATAGGAGTGGTTTAATTTAAATAGATTAGGACAAGGCTTGGAAAAATAATTGAGACAAAAATTCTTCTAGAATTCCATTTAGGACAAGATCACATGGATAGGATATTGCCAATGTGTCTTCCCCAACACAATATTCCTAAATTTAGGGAATGTAAGAAAAAGAAAAATTCAAACGTTGGTTAAGATAATTATGAATAAAAGTTAGGTGATGGGATTTGAACTCAAGACCTTAGAGATTAAATCACGAAGCTCTAACTACTTAACCGTATTATCTCTTGTTATTATTTTCCCAACCAAATTTTGTTGTTATCTAAGCCTGAAGCCATTTTCCTATTTCAACCTCAAGTAAAATTACCTTTTCACCCTTTCTACTGTTAGTGTTATGCCCTAGAGGCAATCACTTGTACATTGTATATGAGACATTTTATTTTAATAAAAGACATTATTTATCTCACAGTTTTTTTGTTTATTTTTGTGTAAAATAACTGTTAGATAAAGTTACTAGTATAACATTGTGTTAAAGAAATCATGATAGAGATCATAATATGAGATTCCTACTATACTGTATAGTGTTAGTACTTAAATAGTCCCTAGTCGTAGTATTAATGAGACTGGACATCATTAATGCATTAGTACTTAAATAGTCCCTAATCATAGTATTAATGAGACTAGCATGTGTTAGACTTCTTGATTTGATCAGGCGGTGGTTCTCATATTTGTGAGTATTAAGATACTTAAAGTAAGCACATGGATGCTTATTAATGGAACAAGTACATTGAATGACCTAGATATAAGTTAATTACATAGATAACTATTTAGTGCCAGTGATATAATCTCAATATAGCAAATGTGCAAATATCCTTAAACTTGAGATCTCCAAGGTACTTTATTTGTTGAGCATTGTGCTTTCATTCCAATCTCTGGAGGAAGACCGAGGGCCACCTATGGGATGGATATTGGGTACATTATGAGGTAAACGAAAGTAGTTGAGATGGTCAATAAAGGATTCACCACTCCGAATAGTAGGGGTGAATATCTCACGGCCACTTGTAAGAATTACTACTCGAGAGGTCCTTTGCCAAGGCCACTGTGTATTGGAAACAGTTCCAATTGATATACATCTAGACTAGTGGGTTCCTGGTACAAGTACTATTATATTTGGGACAGAAGTAGTATATATTCTGGAGGGAATTGGCACTAATTCTGTACTCCAACCCGAATGAGATATTGTATAGTGAAATGAGTTTACTGCACTGTAGTTTGTTATTGAAGGGTTCATGCCAAGCCACTTGACTTCCTGGACTCTTATGTGGTCATGATGTGTTGCTAGATACCACTCATGATATGGGAATATGGGTTTATTAATTGAGGAATTAATAAACCAATCCTGATTAGAATCAATATGATTAATTCTAATTAATTATGGATTATTAATCTCAAAGACGTCTGGATTAATTCATATTTGCTACGAATTGATCGGGAAACCTAATAGGTCATACACAATAGAGGATTATATACTCAAGATGTTATTTGATAACAAAGTGGGGTTAATTGCGAGAAAGAGAAGTTGTTGTGGCCAAATTATAATTAGTTATAATTTATGATCCAAATTGTATTTGTGAGAACTTGGTGTTTCCAATTATAATTAGGGAATTGTAACTGTTTTAAAATTCTCAAATGGAGTATTTTTAGCAAGATTTTTCATGATTTATATAGGATATGTGCACAAAATCCCCAGTAGTGTAATACACGAAAATAACTCCTAAAACCCTAGGGGATACATCTTCTCCTCCTCTCTTCTCTCTTTTGTTGTTCTTCATAAAAGAAACCCTCGCCACCATCTTAGTTTCTGCTAGCGCATAAACATCTTGGTGCTTGAGAATGATCCTCTGTGTGGATTTTTGTTAGAGGTAATTGCACACTGTGATTATAGTGGTTGGACGTTCAACTCTCGTGGTGTTTGATTGAGAGGATTATCGGATCGCGCCTCGACTTGAAGAAGGAAAAAATTATTTTTCATACGCTCAAAGAAAGGTAAAGTTGTTACATTTGTTCTTTTTATGTCTTTTTTCCGCACATCTGCGGATCCCGGGTAGGTGTCTCGTTCTTATTTTTCTATTGCGCCATATATGATATGCATGAGATACCTAACTATGGTATCAGAGCCTTGCTATGTGTGGTTTGCAAACATTATTTCTTGCGTGAAAGTTGTTTCATGTAATCGTGTTTGTCTTTGTTCGTTGTGAAAATTATTTTCACACGAGTCGAAATTATTTCGAGCATTGTGGGTTGGGTCCGTAGCATAATATACTTGTGTAATAGTTACAGCATATTTCAAAAAAAATTTCTTTATGTGCTGAAAGGTTTTATAGAAAAACATTTTTTGAACATGTTTCTTGCCTTCCGTTTCATCTTGTGAATTTAATTTTTTGTTTTGTTTTGTTTAAACTAACAAATTGGTTGTTGTTTTATTCTGCTGAGAATTGTTCTCACTAAACTATTGCAGAAGATAAAGGCTCCATAAATTGTTTCTGGAAAAATTTCAAAAATTGCTGCCTCTTCCCGACTGCAGCCGGCACCGGCTCTAGCTTCTAAACCGGTGCCGGTTTTGTGCTGTTTCGTAACATACAGAAATCGTTTCTAAAAAAAAAAAAAATCTTAAAATCAAACTGTATCTGGCACTGGTTTGGTTTTGTTTCACGACGTTCCAGCAATTAATAAAATTTCCAAAAAAAAAAAAGGAGGATTTTGAAAGGGAAAAATCTCATATGATAAGAGGTGGTAACATAAATTTTTCTTTCAAGGGGCGCTGCCTTCTTGACCCCTACCCACTAACCGGCAGCGGGACCGCCGTTATCACTGCCAAAGACAAGACCCAAAAGAATTTTCTCAAAATTATTTTTGAAACAAACAATTTTATTTTTTCAAAATAATGATTTTGGAAATTTAAAATTAAAGTATTTTTCTAAAATATTGATTTTAGAAATTGTTTTATTTTTCAAAAATAGTGATTTTGGAATAATAAAAATTATATGTTTATTTTGTTTAAGCATAATTAATGGCATGGTGGATGGTTATAGACTAAAACCAATTATATCTGTTCATGCATTTTACAGTTTTGATTTTTTTATGAAATAGGGCCTACGTGTCATGTTTTCTTTAGAATTCTTGTGTAATTCTCTTCTCATCTAACTCTCCCTAAATGTAACTCGAGGTTTTCTCGCTTTAGGAAATTATATAATTAGTTTACATAGGTTAGATAGGAGTAGAATTATTCTATTTTAGAGATGGCAACCAAAACAAGGCAAGAAGGTAAGACCTTCCACTTAAATCATGCATGAACGCATAGGGTTAACTATGTTAATTTCTTTTATGGCTCAAAGGAATTAATTTAAGGTAAAGTCTATAACTATACCACGGAATTGCTTTATTACCATGATTATCAATTATGTGATTTATTGATTTTTATGCATGTCATTTATTGAAGTCAGTAAAAGAAACAAATCCCTCAATTAATATTAAATCTAATTCTTTTCCTTAATATAGTAAGAACGAGAGTCCTTCTTCGTGACTAGGTTGTTGGGCAAACCCAAGCCTACTTGACATCGGGCATATTCAAGCTATAGAATTAAATTCCTTTGGAATTAAATTCCTGATTAATAGGTCAGGTTTAACTAAATTCTATATCCCAATTGGGCAAACTCAAGCTTAAAGAAATTTAGAGGAAAAGTTGGGGTAGCCCAAAAGGCTTTAAGATTAAAAGCTGTTTAATCTCCCAATGATCCGGTAGTAACATACGATGTAATTGGTATTGGATACCTACTAATGAACTCAAGGGTGGCTTGTTGGTCAAACCCAAGATTATTCTTGAGGAATTTGGATACCGGTCCACTAGGAAAGCTTCCAACGGGCTTTCCCAAATTAGTAGTGGGGGCTATTAGTTTGAATAAAATAGTGGAGTAAAAATGAGTTTAATTAAAGTCCTACTTATTTGCATTTCATGTGCATATATATACAAGTAGCTAATCCTCTCTATCTTTACATCTAGGTCACTTCATCATGTCAACAAACTTAAATCTATGTAGCATCTTGGAAACCAACAAGTTAACTGAATCAAACTACCTTGACTGGTATAGAAATTTGAGAATCGTTCACAAATCAAAAAAGTTGCTCTACGTACTAGATGCTCCTATTCCGCCACCACCAGCTCAAGATGCTCATGCTGATAAGCATGCTGTCCACACAAGGCTCAAGGAGGATAGTGATACAACATCCTATATTATGCTGGCATCCATGATCCCTAGTTGCAAAAACAGCACGAGCATATGAATGCTCAATCGATTATACTACATTTTCGAGAACTGTTTGATGCCTAAGCCAGAACTGAGAGCTACGAGATCTCGAAGCAACTATTTCGTTGCAAAATGGTAGAGGGTTTTTTTGTGGCCACTCATGGGCTGAGGATGTTGCGCTTGATAGAGAAGCTTAGATCTCTCGGGTTTGCAATGAATCATGACTTAAGTGTTGACTTAATTCTATAGTCTTTGCTTAATAGTTTCTCACAATATGTGATTAACTATCAGATGAACAAGATTGAGTCCACTATCCCTGATTTGATCAATCTTCTCAAAACTGCAGAGTCCTCAATGAAGAAGGATTCCAATGTAGTTTTAATGGTATAATCTTCTTCTAAGAAGATAGGATTCAAAAGAAGAAGAAGGCTCCCATAAAGCCTAAAGGTGGTGTGAAGAAGAAGGACGCAGCTACCAAGGGCCCATGCCATCATTGTGAGAAGATGGGCCACTGAAGGTGCAACTGCAAAGCCTACTTGGAGACCATTAAGGACAAGAAGCAGAAGGAGAAGCTTCCAAGCGCTTCTACTTCTACTCCGGGTATGTTTATAATTGAGATAAATACTGCCATTAAAAATGAGATATGGGTAGTAGATACTAGATGTGGATCTTATTTGTGCAATAACTTGCAGGGATTAAAGAGTAGTACAAGGCTAGAGAAAGGCGACATGGACCTACGTACTGCAAATGGGGCAAAAGTTGCTGCACTTGCTCGTAGGGACATACAAGCTGAACTCGCCTTCAGGATTAATTCTAGAACTACAAAACTATTATTATGTAACAGTTTTAATGAAAAACAATATCTCAGTTGCATGTTTAGACTTAAATGGATTTCATTTGATATTGTTCTTTTTCATTGAATGATATTCATTATGGTTCAGCAACTCTGGTTAATGGTTTATATGTTCTAGACTTGGATAATCTAGTTCTCAATATAAACAATAAGAAACCTAAAATGGATAACTCTAACACCTCTTACTTATGGCATTGTTGTTTGGGCCATGTAAATGAAAATTGTGTTTCTAAGTTACACAAGCTTGGTGACGTAGGGTTATTTGATTAAGAATCATATGGTACATGCGAATCTTGTTTACTAGGTAAAATGACTAAAACTCATTTTTCAGGAAAAGGAGAACGGGCCAAAAAGTTATTAGAACTCATACATTCTGATGTATGTGGCCCAATGTCAATACAAGCAAGAGAAGGTTATAACTATTTCATAGTCTTTATCAATGATTTCTCACGATACGGGTATTTGCATTTAATGAAATAAAAATCTGAGGTCTTTGAAAAGTTCAAAGACTTCAAGAATGAAATAGAGAAACAACTTAGCAAAAGTATTAAGACTCTAAGATCTGATCGAGGAGGAGAATACTTGAGCCAAGAGTTTTTGAGTTATCTTAGAGATAATGGAATATTATCTCAATGGACTCCACCACATACACCTCAACATAACGGTGTATCTGAGGGAAGGAATCAAATCCTTCTAGACATGGTACGGACCATGATGGATTCTGCCGACCTACCAAAATCATTTTGGGGGCATGCACTAGAAATTTTTGTTTATATGCTAAATAGAGTTCCGACAAAAACGGTTGATTATACCCCATTTGAGATGTTCTTTAGTAATAAACAAAAGTTATCTCACTTACAAGTATGGGGTTATCCTGCCTTTGCCAAAGGCTACAGTCAGACAAACCTGATAGTAAGTCTGACAAGGGTTTGTTTGTAGGATACCCGAAAGAATCTTTCAGATATTACTTTTACCTCTCTTACGAAAACAAATTGCTTGTTTCGAAGCATGCCGTCTTCCTAGAGAAGGAGCACATGATCAAAGGGGTCAGTGGGAGTAAAATTGAACTTAGTGAAGTTTAAGAAGATCAAACAAACAAGGATCAACCGTCTGATCCCACATCTATTGAGAGAATAGATGAACTTTCTACTACACAAGAACCTCGTAGGTCAAGTAGGCTACATGTGGCACCTGAGAGAAATGGATTTCTCATTAGTAACCATAATGACATATTGTTCATAAGAGAATATGAGCCTACTACCTACAAGGATGTTTTGAACAGTTCAGTATCTGGCTAATGGCTTGAGGCCATGAAGTCAGAGATAGATTCCATGTATGACAACCATGTATGGACTTTGGTTGATCCACCCAAGAGAATTAAACCGATTGGGTGCAAATGGGTTTTCAAGAAGAAAATGGATATGGATAGTAACATAGTTACCTATAAAGCACGACTATTGGCAAAGAGTTATCGTTAATAATATAGTATTCAGTATGATGAAACCTTCTCGCCAGTAGTCATGTTAAAATCCATTAGGATACTCTTAGCCATTGCTGCTCATTATGATTATGAGATTTGCCAAATGGATGTGAAAACAGCTTTCCTAAATGAAAATCTGACTGAGGAAGTGTATATGACACAACCTGAGGGTTTCACATCCAGTGATGGCATAAAGGTGTGTAAGCTGCAAAAGTCTATTTATGGACTTAAGCAAGCTTCTAGGAGTTGGAACATCCGTTTTGATTAAACAATCAAAAAGTTTGGTTTCATTCAAAATATGGATGAACCTTGTGTATACAAGAAGGTTAGTGGGAGCACAATCATTTTCTTATTGCTTTATATAGATGATATATTGCTAATAGGAAACGATGTACCTATCTTGCAAACGGTTAAAAATTAGTTGTCTAAAAAATTCTCAATGAAAGACCTTGGAGAAGTAACCTATATTCTTTAAATAAGGATTTATAGAGATAGATTCAAAAGGTTGCTAGGTCTTTCGCAGTCTACATACATAGATAAAGTGCTAAAGAGGTTTAGCATGGATCAATCCAAAATGGGATTCTTAGCCATGTCACATGGTGTAAGCCTTTCAAAGTCGATGTCTTCCAAGACACAAGTTGAAAGGGATCACATGAATAAGATTCCATATGTTTCGGTAGTTGGATCTATCACGTATGATATGATATGTACTAGGCCCGATGTATCTTGTGTGCTCTCAGATTGACGAGCAGATACCAATCAGACCCTAGTGAGGGTCATTGGGCGGCTAAAAAGAACATCCTTAAGTACTTACAAAGGACTAAGAATGTGTTCTTAGTATATGGAGAATGTGATTTGAAAATAAACGGGTATACTAATGCCAGTTTTCAATCTAACAAATATGATTTCAAATCATAATCAGGCTACGTGTTTACGTTGTACGGATAGGAATTAAGTTGAAAAAGTTCCAAACAAGAGACTATTGTCGACTCTATGATAGAAGTTGAGTACATGGTCACTTCTGAAGCAACTAAGGAAAAAAAGATAGAGAGAGTTCCCACAGATGAGAACATAGCTGACCCACTTACAAAAGCACTATCCGAAACGAAACATGATAGGTATGTTGAGTCCTTCGGTATTAGATACATAAATGATTGGCTCTAGTGCAAGTGCGAGTTTTTTACTATAATGCCCTAAAGGTAATTATTTGTACGTTGTATATCATACATTTTATTTTAATAAAAGGTATTATTTATCTCACAGTTTCTTTTATTTACTTTTGTATAAAATAACTGTTAGATAAAGTCCCTAGTACAATACTGTGTTAAGAAAATCATGATATGAGATTTGTACAATACTATATAGTGTTTGTAATTAAATAGTCCGTAGTCGTAGTATTAATGAGACTGGACATCATTAATGTATTAAGACTAGTATGTGTTAGACTTCCAGATTTGATCAGGTGGTGGTTCTCATATCCGTGAGTATTGAGATACTCAAAGTTAACATATGGATACTTGTTAATGGAATAAGTACATTGGATGACCTAGCTATGAGATAATCACATGGATAACTATTTAGTGCTAGTGATATAATTTCAATATATCAAACGTGCAAATTTTCTTAGACTTAAGATTTCGAAAGTAATTTCTTTGTAGAGTATTGTGCTTTGATTCCAATCTCTGGAGCCAGATCGAGGGCCACTAATGGGATGGATATTTGGTACATTGTGAGGTAAACGAAAGTAGTTGAAATGGTCAATAAAGAATTTACTACTCCTAATAGTAGGGGTGAATATCTCACGGCCATTTGTAGGAATTACTACTCTATAAGCCCTTGGCCAAGGCATTCGTGCATTGGAAACAGTTCCAATTGATACACATCTTGAATAGTGGGTTCCTGGTACAAGTACTATTATATTCAGGCTAAAATCAATATATATTTTGGAGGGAGTTGGCACTAATTCCGTACTCAGCTCGAATGACATATTGTAAGGTGAAATGAGTTTATCGCACCTGTAATTTGTTATTGAATGGTTCATGTCAAGCCACTTGACTTCCTAGACTCTTGGGTGGTCATGATGTATTGCTAGATACTACTCATGATCTGGGAATATGTGTTTATTAATTGATGAATTAATAAACCAATCCTGATTAGAATCAATATGATTAATTCTAATTAATTATGGATTATTAATCTCAAAGACGTTTGGATTAAATCATATTCACTACCAATTGATTGGGAAACCTAATAGGTCACACACAATAGAGGAATATATACTCAAGATGTTATTTTTAACATAGTGGGGTTAATTGCGAGAAAGAGAAGTTGTTGTGGCCAAATTATAATTACTTATAATTTATAGTCCAAATTATAATTGTTAGAACTTGGTGTTTCCAATTACAATTAGGGAATTCTAACTATTTTAGAATTCTCATATGGAGTATCTTCAATAGGATTTTTCATGATATATATAAGATATGTGCATGAAATTCCTAGTAGTGTAATACACGAAAATAACTCCTAAAACACTAGGGGATACAGGATCTCCTCCTCTCTTCTCTCTCTTGTTGATCTTGATCAAAACCCGAGCCACCATTGTTTTTCTACTAGCACAGGAAATTTTGGTGCTTGAGTGTATCCTCTATGTGGATTTC
The DNA here is from genome assembly GCA_026120185.1 of Voacanga thouarsii. NCBI lineage: Eukaryota > Viridiplantae > Streptophyta > Magnoliopsida > Gentianales > Apocynaceae > Voacanga > Voacanga thouarsii. The sequence continues at coordinate 3,280,734 of JANUWF010003370.1, forward strand.
TATTAGAGATAATCACACACTATAATTATAGTGGTTGGACATTCAACTCTCGTGGTGTTCAATCAAAAGGATTGCTTGGATTGGACCTTGACTTGAAGAAGGAAAAATTTTATTTTTCACATGATCAAAAAAAGGTGAAAAGTCTGTTACATTTGTTCTCTTTATATTTTGATTTCCACAAATATGCGGATCATAGGTGGTATCTCGTTTTTAATTTTCCGTTGCGCCATATATGATATGGGAGAGATACCTAACGTCTACCCCATTTGAGATGTTCTTTGATAAGAAACCAAAGTTATCTCACATGCGAGTATGGGGTTGTCCTGCCTTTGTCAAAAGGCCACAGTCAGACAAACTTGATAGTAAGTCTGATAAGTGTTTGTTTGTGGGATATCCAAAAGCATCCTTCGGATATTACTTTTACCACTTTTCAAAAAATAAAGTGTTTGTTTTGATGCATGCCGTCTTCTTAGAGAAGGAGCACATGCTCAAAGGGGACAATGGGAGTAAAATTGAACTTAGTAAAGTTCAAGAAGATCAAACAAACAAGGATCAATCGTCTGATCCCACATCTATTGAGAGAATAGATAAACCTTCTACTACACAAGGACCTCGTAGGTCTAGTAGGATACGTATGGCACCTAAGAGATATAAATTTCTCATTAGTGACTACAATGACGTATCGCTCATAAATGAAGATGAGCCTACTACTTACAAGGATGTTTTGAACAGTTCTGAATCTGACAAATGGCTTGAGGCCATGAAGTCAAAGATGGATTCCATGTATGACAACTAAGTATGGACTTTGGTTGATCCACCCAAAGGAATTAAACCTATTGGGTGCAAATGGGTTTTCAAAAAGAAAACGGACATGGATGGTAATATAGTTATCTATAAAGCACGACTAATGGTGAAGGGTTATTGTTAACAATATGGTATTTACTATGACGAAACCTTCTTGCCACTAGCCATCTTAAAATCCATCAGGATACTCCTAGCCATTACTACTCATTGTGATTATGAGATTTGGCAAATGGATGTAAAAATAGCTTTCCTAAACGGAAATTTATTTGAGAAGTGTATATGACACGACCTGAAGGTTTCACATCTATTGATAGCACAAAAGTGTGTAAGCTGCAAAGGTCCATTTATGGACTTAAGTAAGCTTCTAGGAGTTGGAACATCAGTTTTGATGAAATAATCGAAGTGTTTGATTTCATGCAAAACTTAGATGAGCTTTGTGTATACGAGGAAGGTCGAGTAGGAGCGCAATCGTTTTCTTATTGCTTTATGTAGATACATATTGCTAATAGGAAACGATATACCTGTCTTACAAATGGTAAAAGTTTGGTTGCCCAAATAATTTTTCATGAAAGACCTTGGAGAAGCAACCTATAATCTTGGAATAAAGATCTATAAAGATAGATCCAACGAGGTTGCTAGGTCTTTTGCAATCTACATGTATAGATAAAGTGTTAAAGATGTTTAGCATAGATCAATCCAAAAAGGGATTTTTACCCATGTCACATGGTGTAAGCCTTTCAAAGTCGATGTCTCCCAAAACACAAGTTGAAAGCGATCATATGAGTAAGATTCCATATGTTTCGGCAGTTGGAACTATTATGTATGCTATGCTATGTACAAGGCCCGATATATCTTGTGCTTTTAGTTTGATGAGTAGATACCAATCCGACCCTAGTGAGGGTCATTGCGCGATCGTAAAGAACATCCTTAAGTACTTACGAAGGACTACGGATGTGTTCTTAGTATATGGAGAAGGTGATTTGAAAATAAATGGGTATACCGATGCCGATTTTCAATATGACAAAGATAATTTCAAATCACAATCCGACTACGTGTTTACGTTATACGGAGGGGCAATAAGTTGAAAAAATTCCAAACAAGAGACTATTGCCGACTCTACGACGTAAGTCGAGTACATGGCCGCTTCGAAACTACTAAGGAAATAAAGATAGAGAGAGTTCCCACGGATGAAAACATAGCTGGCCCGCTTACAAAAGCACTATCCCAAAAGAAACATGATAGGCATGTTGAGTCATTCGATATTAGAAACATAAATGATTGGCTCTAGTGTAAATGGGAGCTTGTTAGTATTATGCCCTAGAGGCAATCACTTGTACATTGTATATAACTCATTTTATTTTAATAAAGGGCATTATTCATCTTACAATTTTTTTGTTTACTTTTGGGTAAAATAATTGTTAGATAAAGTCCCTAGTAGAACACTCGTGTTAAGAAAATTACGATATAGATCATGATATGAGATTCGTACTATATTGTACAGTGTTAGTACTTAAATAGTCCCTAGTTGTAGTATTAATGAGACTAGACATCATTAATGCATTAAGACTAGCATGTGTTAGACTTCCGATTCGATCGAGCGATGGTTCTCATATCTGTGCGTATTGGGATACTCAAAGTTAACACATGGATGCTTGTTAATGGAACAAGTACATTGGATGACCTAGCTATGAGAAAATCACATGGATAACTATTTATTATTAGTAACATAATCTCAATATAGCAAATATGCAAGCATCCTTAGACTTAAGATTTCCAAAGTACTTTGTTTGCTGAGCATTGCGATTTATTTCCAATCTCTGGAGCCAGATTGAGTGCCGTCTAAGTAAACAAAAGTAGTTGAGATGGTCAATAAAGGATTCACCTGTCCTAATAGTCAGGGCAAATATCTCATGGTCACTTGTAGGAATTAATACTAAAAAAGTCCTTGGCCAAGGAGACTGTATATTGGAAACAGTTCCAATTAATATACATCTAGATTAGTGGGTTCCTGGTACAAGTACTATTATATTCGGGCCAGAATTAATATATATTCTGAAGGAAGTTGGCACTAATTCTGTACTCTAGTCCAAATGAGGTATTGTATGGTGAAATGAGTTAATTGCATGTAGTTTGTTATTGAAGGGTTCATGTCAAGCCACTTGATTTCCTGGACTCTTGGGTAGTCATGATGTGTTGCTAGATACCGGTCATGATCTGGGAATATGGGTTTATTAATTGAGGTATTAATAAACCAATTCTGATTAGAATCAATATGATTAATTCTAATTAATTATTGATTATTAATCTCAAGGACGTTTAGCTTAATTCATATTCACTACTAATTGATTAGGAAACCTAATAGGTCACACACAATAGAGGAATATATACTTAAGATATTATTTGATAACATAGTGGGGTTAATTGCAAGAAAGAGAAGTTGTTGTGGCCAAATTATAATTAGTTATAATTTATGGTCCAAATTGTATTTGTAAGAACTTGATGTTTCCAATTACAATTAGGAAATTCTAACTGTTTTAGAATTCTCAGATAGATTATTTTCAGCAGGATTGTTCATGATATACATAGGATATGTGCACGAAATTCCTAGTAGTGTATTACAAGAAAATAACTCCTAAAACCCTAGGGGAGACACAATCTCCTCCTCATTTCTCTCTCTCGTTGTTCTTCATAAAAGAAACCCTTGCCGCCATCTTAGTTTCTACTAGCACATAAACATCTTGGTGCTTGAGAGTGATCCTCTGTGTGATTATAGTGGTTGGACATTCAACTCTCGTGGTGTTTGATTAAGAGGATTGGTGGATTGCGCCTCAACTTGAAGAAGGAAAAAATTTATTTTTCAGCCGCTCAAAGAAAGGTAAAGTTGTTTTCTTTGTTCTCTTTATGTCTTGTTTTTCACATATATGCAAATCCTGAGTTGGTGTCTCGTTCTTATTTTTCCACTACGCTATATATGATATGCGTGAGATACCCGACATCTACTCAACAAGCACAAATTAAACATATAACCTATATACTACAATTCTAAGGCAAATAAAATCATTCAAGGAATATATTTTATGCAAGATGATATGATTTGCACCCCATCTCTCTTACTCTAGGGTAGGTTTAGGTAGGGTTTCACACCACCATCCTTACTTAACAATATACTTCACAATTCAACAATTCACAATCCACCACCATTTATACTTCAATTCACAATTCACAATCCACCATCATTCATATTTCACAATATACTTCACAATATATATTCTCCCCATTTGTCAATAATCAAAATGCAAGAAAGATTGAATAAAAAGGTCAAACAGAAAAGAGTGCTTATGGACAAACCACAATCAAGAGAGTAGATACATAAAGTCAGAAAGTCTAGCAGGGCATAAGTGCAAAAATAAATTGTTCAAGTACTAGTGTAGAAATTATAAACTTGTTTGACAATAGGAAATCAGTAAAATGTGTTCAAGCATAGGAAATCTGTAAGTAACACGTAGGATTGGCTAGTTAAGAAATGTGGATTGTTGTACACTTAGCCCCGACAACCTTTTTTGAATGTTGTCCAGCAATTCAACTGGACTTTCTTTTTACTACCATATTCTTCTATCGTTTACCAAATTAACTTCCTACTATGGTTGGCCTGGGAGCAAGTGCGGTAGTTGGGGCAGCAGAGGTGGGGACTTTATTCTCCTTCTTGCTTTCTTCTTCTTTCCCTGATTCCTTTTCCTATTCTGGTTGTGCTTCTTGCTCAGTCTATTTACTAGGTGTGTCTTCATCTTGAGGAGAGGCAATTTCTTTTCTAGTCATTTGTTCTTCAGGAGGAGCTTCTTCATCATAGACTCCCTCAGTGGTATTTTCTTCCACATTTGATATGACTTCTGTGTGGCCTTTCTTGATGTTGTGGTATTTTTGGTGGCTATGTGTTCAGCTCAAACAAAGGGAACTAAAACAGGGACTTTTCTGATCACAAAAGGATAAAGTGACCTAACTACCTACACTCTTTCAAACCCTTGAAGAACAAAGCCTCAAAGACTCTCAAGATGAGTAGAAAGTTCTACTATATTCTCACCCTAATATCCTTGAAGCAACAAAGGCAAGCAAGAACAAATAGAATAGAGAAGATAGGCACCCAAATATTAAATTTCAAACAAACCTTAGAAGAATAAAGCAACTAAGACCCATTCAAAGAAAACAACATTGGATTATCCAAAAGATTTATAGACTCTTACAAAAGGAGTACTAACCCTTAAGCTTGGTCGTGAACAAGATGAACAAGAAGGCTAGGGCCTCTCAAGATTTTCTCTCAAATTTGAATTAAAGTGAAGTGTGTTGTCAATTCAAATGACTAAGGTTCTATTTATACTATCCTAACCCTAGCTAAGTAAACCCTGATGTTCTATTACAGTCTTGGGTCATAAAAAGTCTTTACAAGCAATTAAAAGCGAAGAAAACTGGAGAAAAGCATTAAAAAACGGAACAGTCGACGGCTGCCCAGGGCCAAGCCAGCGCCGATTTGGAACATCACAGCCGGCGTTGGTTTGGTTCTGTCTTCGGCCAGTTCTCATTTGCTTGAGTGTTAGTTTTGGACATAATGGAGCCGGCGCCGGTTTGGTTGCATGGAGCCGGCACCGATTGTCCTCTGGAAGCCTCCCTTGTTAAATTTCATCCCCTTTTGCTGACGGTTAAGTTCTTGATGGGGTCCTTTGCGGATGGCCATCAACACGAACTCTTGATTCGCTTGCTTAACCCTCCAATCCTCCTTCATCATCAAGTATTGTTTGATGATCAATTGAAAATCATCTCGAAACTTCTTGGTCCTCGCTCTAGTTATCGGTCATTGTCCTCCATGACGAAGTGGAGTCTCATTATCTCCCCCTCCTTGAAAAGGATTCGTCTTCAAATCATTGCCATCATCTACATCAAAATGAGAGAGGTCACTAACATTAAAGGTGGCACTAACATGATAATCGCCCGGTAGATCTATCTTGTAAGCATTATCGCCAACTTTGGCAAAAACTTGAAATGGTCCATCCCCCCTTGGATCAAGTTTGCTTCGACGTTGCGTGGGGAATCTCTCCTTGCGAAAGTGCACCCATACCCAATCGCCCGGCTCAAAAGACACCTTTTTCCTTTCTTGATTGCACTTATAGGCAATCTCTTTGTTACGTTTTGCAATGGTTTCCTTCACCTTCTCATAGAGTGCCTTCACCATTTCTGCCTTCTTAGCTCCCATCAAGGTTCAACCATTCACCTATAGGCAAAGGAACCAAATCTAAAGGAGTTAGAAGATTAAAACCATATACAATTTCAAAAGGAGAATAAGAAGTGGTAGAGTGAATAGACCTATTGTATGCAAACTCAATGTGAGGCAAGCACTCCTCCCAATTCTTCAAGTTCTTCTTGATTATGGCCCACAAGAGTTGGGTGAGTGTGCGATTGACCACCTCGGTTTGTCCGCCCGTTTGGGGATGACAAGCTGTGGAAAACAAAAGGTTAGTTCTAAGTTTGTTACAAAAAACTCTCCAAAAGTGGCTAAGGAATTTTGTATCCCTATCCGAGACAATAGTCCTTGGAATCCCATGTATTCTCACCACTTCCTTAAAGAATAAATCTATAATATAGGATGCATTATTAGTCTTGGAACAAGCCACAAAATGAGCCTTTTTGGAACATCTATCAACAATCACAAATATAGAATTCTTGCCCCCCTTGGACCTAGGCAATCCTAAAATAAGTCCGTTGATATATCAACCCAAGGCACATTAGATTTGGGCAAAGGAGTATAAAGACCATGTAGAAGAACTTTAGACTTAGCTCGCCTACAAGTAATGCATTGAGAACAATGTCTCTCCATATCCTTTTTCATTTTGTGCCAAAAGAAATGTTCCTTAAGGATGCCTAAGGTTTTGGCAATACCAAAATGCCCTATTAGTCCCCCACTATGGGCTTCCCGAACTAGCAACACCCTAATGGAATCCTTTGACACATAAAGCCTTGCTTCCCTAAACAAGAAACCATCATGCCTATAATATTTAACAAATGCACCTTTCTCATAAGCACGGAAAATATCTCCAAACTCCTCATCATCAACATACAAATCTTTCTCAAATTCAAAACCAAGAAGTTTAGCATCCAAAAAGTTGAGGAGTGTATACCTTCGAGATAATGCATCTGCTACCACATTTTCCTTACTTTTCTTATATTGAATGACATATGGAAATGTCCCAATAAACTCCATCCACCTTGCATGCCTTTTCTTCAAATTTTGTTAGCTCTAGAGGTGTTTAAGGGTCTCATGATCGGTATGAATGACAAACTCTCTGGGCAAAAGGTAGTGTTGCTAATACTCTAAGGTCCTCACCAAAGCAAAAAGCTCTTTGTCATAGGTAGAATAGTTCAGGGCTGCTCCGGACAATTTTTCACTAAAGTATGCAATGGGTTTTCTATCTTAGGTCAAGACCGCACCTATGACAAAAGCCTTCTCAAAATTGCGAAGAATAAGAATGGGAGCTTGGCTCAATTTGTCTTTGAGGCTTTGAAAGGCTTGTTGTTGGGCTTTCTCCCACCTAAATCCCACATTTTTCTTTACCACTTCGATCAGAGGGGCTACTAGAGTGCTAAAATTTTGAATAAACCTCCTATCGAAGCTAGCTAGCCCATAAATACTACGGACTTGGGTAAGGGTGGTAGGGGTTGGCCAATCTTAGATGGCTTTCACTTTTCCCTCATCAACCTCAATCCCTTTGGCACTCACAACATACCTAAGGAACGTAATCCTTTCCAAACAAAATGAGCATTTCTCAAGATTAGCATACAATCTCTCCCTTCGGAGGGTAATAAGCACACTTTAAACATGATTTAAATGATCCACATATAATTTGCTGTAAATTAATATATCATCACAGTACACAATAACAAATTTCCCAATGAATTCCCTCAAAACAAGGTGCATTAATTGCATAAAAGTACTAGGAGCATTGGACAACCCAAAAGGCATGACAAGTCATTCATACAACCCTTGTTTAGTTTTAAAAGCTGTTTTCCATTCATCCCCTTCCCTTATTCTAATTTGGTGGTAACCGAATTTCAAATCTATTTTTGAGAAAATACATGCACCAAATAGCTCATCAGGCAATCATCTAGCCTAGGAATGGGATAGCGATATTTTACCATTATGTTGTTGATAGCGCAACAATCCCCACACATACACCATGTCTCGTCCTTTTTGGGCACCAAGAGAACCAGAACTGCACAGGGGCTTAGGCTCTCTCTCACATGTCCCTTCTCAAGCAATGCCTCCACTTGCTCTTGCAATTCCTTAGATTCCTCCGAGTTGCTTCTATATGTCAGTCGGTTGGGGATGACGGCTCCGGGTACAAAGTCGATTTGATGCTCAATTCCTCTCAATGGTGGTAGTCCTCCAGGCACCTCATTTGGAAAAATTTCTTCAAACTCTTGAAGGATAGTTGCAATTTCATAAGACAAAGACAATGTGGAATCGTTAGTAGAAACATAAGAACATTTGCATAAAAGAAGAATAAATGGTTCCCTAGCTTCTACAGCCTCTATGACCTTACTCTCTTTTGCAAAGAAATTCACTCTCTTTTTACCTCTCCTCCCTTGTCCTTGCTCACTCCTATCCTTAATTGTTAATGGCATTTATTTGTTTATTCTCTCTCTCAATTCCTTTTCTCGCCTCTCCTTTTCTTTTCTCTCAATTTCTTACTGTTGCTTAACTTTTTGCGCCCCATTTCAAAAGACACCAACACTTGCTTTTTACTCTCATTTTACCACTATCATTCAACCATTGTAGTTTGTAGGGCTTAGGATGTCTAATCCAACTCATGTCCAATTCTTCAACAAGATTTGCACTAATCACGTTAGTGCAACTCCCACTATCCACAATGACAATACAAGGGGTCTTGTTGACTAGACACCTAGTGTAGAAAATGTTCTCTCTTTGTTGGTGGTCTTGATCCTCAATGGCCTGTGAACTCAAAGACCTCCTAATGACTCCCACCAAGGAATATTCTTGTCCAACAACTTCTCCTTGATCACTCTCCTCATCTCCATTTCCCTCTTGGTTTCTTTGGTTCCTTTCTTCCTCTTCTTCTCCGTCGGTAGAAACCTCACCATACGGATTGGTATACATCGCTCTCTTACTTGGACACTCATGGGAAATATGTTCACATCTAAGGCACTTAAAGTATTTGATGTCTCTATTCCTTTATGGCCTCTCCATGGTTTTTCCTTTATCTTTGATCCATCCTTCCTTAGGCCTCCAATCCTCCCTAGGCTTCCATTCTTCTCTAGGTTTCCAAGCTTCCCTAGGTTTGTTGAAGTCCCTTTGAAATGGCTTAGGGGCTTCATCCTTCTTAGTTGGAACCTTGCTAGTTGTGTTAGGGTTTGGAAGTGATGGTCTAGTGAATGCCCTTCTCTTTAATTTCCTTTCAATCTTCATAGCGGCATGTACCATATCCTCCAAATGGTTGTAGGGGTACAATTCCATCAAATTATCAATCTCCCTATTTAATCCTCCCAAAAACCATGCTCTTGGATCCTCATGGATTTGAGCTCTCATTAACATATCCTCCATCTCCTTATGGTAATCCTTCACACTCTTGTTCCCTTGCTTGAGTACTTGGAGCCTTTGGTAAAGATCATTATAGTAATGGTGTGGTATAAACTTTGCTCTCATCATGCCTTTCAACAAATTCCAATTTGCCACGGTTTCCACTTCCATCTACCTCCTTTAAGCACTAACTTGCTCCCACCATACCAAAGCATACTCCGAGAATCCCAAAATAGCCAACCTCACTTTTGACCTCTCACTATAGTTATGGCTCTCTAGGAAATCTCTATCTTGCTTTCCCACTCAAAATAAGATTCGGGGTCACTCTTGCCATAGAATGTAGGCAATTTCAATTTAATATGGCTCAACTCCCTTTTCACATCATTTCCTTCTCTCCTTCCTCCTCTTTGGCCCCATCCTTTATGTTGTTCCCCAAAGGCCTCAACTCGTTCCCCTTTATACCACTCATCAACTCCCTCAAATTCTCTCTCTAGCTCCCTCATATTGATCCCCCCATTCCTTCCTTGGCCCCTTTCTCGTCCTCCTCTCAAGCCATACCTTCCTCTTCTCATTGGAGCTTGTTGGAAACCCCCAATAGAGTGTTCATCCCATTATTCCCCTTGAGGGGCATGTAACGGAGGAGTGTGAGTATTACCATCCCTCATCCTTGGACTAGGCACTTCAAACCGCTCTTGGCCTCTCTTTTGTGCAACAGTAGAAGACTGTCCAAAATGGTTTATCAACTCCCTTGTCAATTTTTGAAACTCGCTTTGCATTGTCCTCATCATAGCTTGCATGTCTTCACGCAGTCCCCTAGCATCAAATTGTTCTTCTTGAGGTCTACTAGGTCCACTCGGGTTAGGCCTAGAGATCTCTTGTTCATAGGCTATGGTGATGGAATATTTACTTACACCCACGAAACAAAGAGTTTAGAAGAAAAAAATAGGTCCTCACTCACTTCCTTGGGTGATGGCTCTCAAGATTGATTACTCCACGCTCGTATTTGGTCTCTTAGGCTCTTTTAATAATAAGCTCACACTCTTGCCTTTTTCTCAACACTCAAGCCTTCTTGTTCGAATCCCAATTCTCCCCAATAGCTGAAGATTTAGTCCAGCTAAGTGAATCACACAAATCAAGAGAATTTTCCAATTAGGGGGTCTTAGGGAAATTTCAACAAATACTTGTTGGGCACCTTAAATAAATAAGCTTCAAGTCAAGAATTTCAAGAAAAAAGTGAACTTAATCAACTCAAGAACAAGCACTAAATGCACAAGAAACAATTCCTACGAAGAGACAAATAAGAATTAGCAAGAACAAAGAGACAAGATCAACTAAAACTAGGATGACGAAGAACAAGATGGTAAAAAAATGTGCAATAGTAAAATTGAGTTCAATGAACATGGAATATCAACAATAGAATGATATACTAAGTCTCAAAAACCCAAGAAATGAAAATCAAGATTCAAAGTTTCCAACTATAGCCAAAAATACTTTCATGGAACATTTATCAAACACCTTGGCTGCAACTCGTCACTCAAGAACAACCTGAATTTTCAACCATATTCAAGCTAAATTTCACCACAAATACAAGACAAATTTATTCCCAAGGATTATAATAACATAAAGGAGTAGTTTCCCAACAGAAAAATCAAGATATGGCAAAAATTTCAAGACCTTTTTGGAGCAATTTTCTGAGTTACGGGATTTTCTGTTTTTCTCTTTTCTTTACTTTGTAGGGCTCCTTTTCTTGTTTTCAAGCTTTGATGGGAATTAAGCTTTTCCTTGCTCTAATACCAAACTCTTTGATACGGCTTCTTGTATGGCTTTTCTTGATGTTGTGGTATTTTTGGTGGCTATGTATTCAGCTCAAACAAAGGGAACTAAAACAGGGACTTTTCTTGTGACAAAAGGATAAAGTAACCTAACTACCTACACTCTTTCAAACCCTTGAAGAACAAAGCCTCAAAAACTCTCAAGATAAGTAGAAAGTTCTACTATATTCTCACCCTAATATCCTTGAAGTAACAAAGGCAAGAAAGAACAAATAGAATAGAGAAAGTAGGCACTCAAATATTGAATTTCAAACAAACCTTAGAAGAACAAAGCAACTAAGACCCATTCAAAGAAAACAACATTGGATTATCCAAAAGATTTAAAGACTCTTACAAAAGGAGGACTAACCCTTAAGCTTGGTCTTGAACAAGATGAACAAGGAGGCTAGGGCCTCTCAAGATTCTCTCTCAAATTTGAATTAAAGTGAAGTGTGTCGTCAATTCAAATGACTAAGGTTATATTTATACTATCCTAACCCTATCTAAGTAAACCCTGATGTTCTATTACAGTCTTGGGTCTTAATAAGTCTTTACAAGCAATTAAAAGTGAAGAAAACTAGAGAAAAGCATTAAAAAGTGGAACAGTCGACGGCTGCCCAAGGCCAAGCCGGCGCCAGTTTGGAACATCACAGCCGGTACCGGTTTGGTTCTGTCTTCGGTCGGTTCTCGTTTGCTTGAGTGTTGGTTTTGGATAGAATAGAGCTGGCGCTGGTTTGGCTGCATGGAGTTGGCGCCGGTTGTCCTCTGGAAGCCTCCATTGTCAAATTTCATCCCCTTTTGCTGACGGCTTAAGTTCCTGTTGGGGTCCTTCACGGATGGCCATCAACACGAACTCTTGGCTCGCTTCCTCAACCCTCCAATCCTCCTTCATGCTCAAGCATTGTTTGATGATCAATTGAAAATCATCTTGAAGCTTCTTGGTTCTCGCTCTAGTCATCGGTCCTTGTCCTCCATGATGAAGTGGAGTCTCATCAACATTTCTCAATCTGGTTCCTAAATTCTATAATACCATTGTGACCTCTGCCCGAAAGCCATCAAGCTTTTCTACAAAGCTATTTAAAGTATTTCGGATGCTTTGAGTCATTCTTCTTTTGCTTCCCCTTATTTGAGGATTCTTCTCTTATCTTAGACTTTTGTTTCATTCCCATTTGGACAATAGGTGCAATTCTTTTTCCTCCATGCTTGATTTTTAACAGCTTTTCTTTTTCTTCATCCGATACATCTCTAAGTAAGACCCATTCCCTATTCACTTAAACAAAACCTATTTTTTGAAAAGATTCCATGTTATACACATATGTCTTAAGCTAACTAGATGGAAAAGTATTTAGATCCATATTAAAATGCCTGAAGACTTTATTCAATAGATTGCCATATGGGAGTACCTTGTGAGATGTATTTCTTGACTGCATCATCAACTTAACTGCCAAAAAGCCAAAACTGATATATTGACCTTCAGATAGGGCCAATATCAGTATTATTTGCATGATATTTACTGATATCTTGTGCCCAAAACTTGGAGCCACCATAGTCAACACAATTATTAGGATTCTTAGACTCCCAAAAGCGAAAAACATCCACAAAGCCCTTTCAAGGACCCAAGCTAAACGATTTAGGTCAGTCAAGGGTTTACAGAATTATCTCTGTAGTGCCGAAAGTAAGATTCCTGCCTTTAGATTTCTAGGCATATGTGCACTTCAGACGATCACCAAACGTTGTAATACGCAAATGTCCTCTATTGAATACACACATCGAACTCAATTCCTTACCCAAGAATGCTAGTGCTTTGGGTATTGAGAGGCTAAATTCCTGGTTATGGAGACTCGAAAATTTTATGAGAAGTCTACTATCAGAGGACGACTAGGATTTTTCTTTCTAAAACCACACTAACTTCTTGGAGTCCAACTCTCATAATATCTTATCATATCTCATTTTAAGTTCAAATGAAATTAAAAGGACATGATAAGATTCTGTCATTATCTCGGTAATTTAACTAATTAATTTACCGAGTCAGATTGTTATAATTTGGACATCCACCAAATACATCAAATGTAGATATATTTCCATATTCATTGTATCTGGTCCTTTTTCTAGGTTTGATTAACCTAGACACATTTTCAGATACATCGAACCTGGTCACCAGAAAATAACCTAACGTGTTCGCTTAATTGTTAGTGTTGTGCTCTAGAGGCAATCACTTGTACTTTTTATATGACACGTTTATTTTATAATACAAAGCATTATTTATCTTTCAGTTTTTTGCTTTGCTATCATGTAAAAAAATTGTTAGATAAAGTTCCTAGTACAACACTATGTTAAGGAAATCATGATAGAAATCATGATGTGAGATTTCTACTACACCATATAGTATTAGTACTTAAATAAACCCTAGTCGTAGTATTAATGAGATAGGACTTCATTAATGCCCTAAGACTAGCATGTGTTAGACTTCCTGATTTGATCAAGCAGAGGTTCTCATATCCGTGAGTATTGCGATACACAAAGCTGACACATCAATGTTTGTTAATAGAACAAGTACATTGGATGACCTACAATGAGATAATCGCATGCATAACTATTTAGTGCCAGTGCTAGAACCTTGTTATAGCAAACGTGCAAGTATTCTTAGACTTGAGATCTCCAAGGTACTTTGATTGCTGAGCATTGTACTTTGATTCCAATCTTTGAAGCTAGATCGTGGGCCACCTATAGGATGTATATTGGGTACAATGTGAGGTAAACGAAAATAGTTGAGAAGGTCGATAAAAGATTCACCACTCCTAATAGTAGGGGTGAATATCTCACGACCACTTATTGGAATTACTGCTCGTGAAATTCTTAGCCAAGGTGATTGTGTATTAGAAATAGTTCTGATTGATACACATATAGAGTAGTGGATTTTTGGTACAAGTATTAATATATTCGGGCAAGAATTAATATGTAATCTAGAGAGAGTTGGTGCTAATACCGTACTCCACACCGAATAATATACTATGGTGAAAAGAATTTATTGCATTGTAGTTTGTTATTAAAGGGTTCATGTCCAACCACTTGACTTCCTAGACTTTTTGGTAATCAGGACATGTTGCTAGATACTGTTCATGATTTGCAAAATATGGGTTTATTAATGGATGAATTAGTAAACCAATCCTGATGAGAATTAATAGGTTAATTCTAAATTATTAAGGATTATTAATCTCAAAGACGTTTGCATCAATTTGTATTCGCTACCAATAGACCAAGAAGCCTAATAGGTCACACACAATAGAGGATTATATACTAGAGATGTTGTATGATAACACTGTGGGGTTAATTGTGAGAAGTAGAAGTTTTTTTGTCCAAATTATAATTAGTTATAAGTTTTGGGCTAAATTATAATTGTGAGAACTTGTAGGTTGTAATTAAAATCGAAGAATTCTAATTCTTTTAGAATTCCCAAGACGTGTGTCCCCCGTTGTTTTTTGTTTATTTTCCCTGGAGAATAAGCCGGGTTTTTTTATTTTATTTTAAAAAAGACAACATAGAGAAAAAAATTTGTTCTATTTGAAAATAGTCACACTTTTTCCTTCTTCTTCTCTGAGATTTTACCCTAGCTACCATTCTTCTCTGCTAGCACAAAGACTGTGTTCTGGCAGTCTTGAGAGCATACCTCATGTGGATTACTGTAAGAAATAATCTCATGTTGAGATTGAAAGAGGCAAGACAAATGGTTCATCATCCAGTTGCTGTTTAATCGAGATGTTTGCTGGATCGCACCTCACATTTGGAAATTTTGAATTTATGGCGCCGTACAGAGAAAGTATATTTCTCTTTTTATCCCCTTCTATTCTTCATACCTTACGGATTCTGGTTTCAGTTTATCTCAAATTTTTCGCTACACGAATATGATTTCTCCATGGGATTACCTACAGTGGTATCAGAGACTATACGTGTGTGTGATTTACAGATCATCGATGATGTGTTTGAATTTGGGTATAAAAATCAAATAAAAATAAGCACATTCCCAATCAAGTTTAAATTAAAACATTAATCCCAAATTACACATATGAGCAAGCGTACTCATCATTAAGCATAGCATAGGGTTCAAAAGAATGTCGATCCTCTAGGAACAAGTATGCATTAATCACTTTTCTTTCATTGTTTAACCGACTCAATAAAATGGAAAAGAATAATAAAATAAAATAAAATAAAAGAATATATACATGTCAAGGATGGAGAAGTATGTAACTCAAACCATTATTTTAACAAACATGATCTTAAAATACCCAATCATTATCATAACTAATTATTATCTTGGCATCATGAAGGATTAATATAGATTCACTTCTTCTCCAATCCATGAAATCACTATATTCTAGACAAATTAGCATCACATATCCTGTCTAAACTAATTCACCCCAAAAGATGCATTAAACACAATCCTTGATTAAATCCCCATATTCTGGCAAATTTAAAATATGAAATTAACCAATGAATCCATATCTAGGCAAACATCAATTAACCTTTAATTACCTAGTTCTTCGCAATTAACCCCTTTTCCAAGAAAGTTAAGAGACAACAAATATGAAATTAATGAATTGAAACAACCATCAACCCCTTTTCCAAGCAAGTTAATGGAAAGAAACAACAAATTAATCTCGTAATCAACACAAGTAATTAAATACCAAGAATAACAATCAATTAATGAAAAGATCAAAGTAACTTTAAAAACTGTGAATACCTAAAATAATGTCAAATTACAATAAAACAATTAATACATCATTGTTCAAGAAAAAGAAAACAAATTTAAAAGAAAGCACCCATAGACAAGCCTTCTCCTTCTTCCTTCATAGACCCTCTTGTACAATCCTCTTTAAACTGAAGAATTCCTCCTTTATTTGAGTGATTCTCTGTTCTGATTTCTAAATTCTCCCTTTTTCCTTATGTTTTGCCTCTATTTATAGGCTTTTGAAGTACCTAAATTCGTTCCCCTAGGGTTTCTAGCCGACTAGAAGTAGGAAAATACTGAAACTCTACAAATTACCAAAAATTACATACGAAAATCGAGGCACCACTCAACATAGGGCACAGCCGATGCCGTCTCCGGCCTCCTAGCCAGCGCTAGTTGTGGTCTGTCTCTCTAGTCGTTCGCCAATTTTTCTTAATTTTCGCTCCAATCCTTCCAGAGTGTAGCCGGCGCAACCTCTAGCCTCCTAGCCAGTGCCAATTTAGTTCTGTTTCACTGGTTTTTTTTATTACCTTGAAGTGCATACAGTAGCACGTAGCCGGCGCCGGTTCCCTTGTTTTGGCCACCGCCGCATCTGACTTGTTTTGCGACGTTTTTGTCTTATTTTACCCAAAAAATCTGAAATAATGCACAAAATACCTTTTCAAGGGTAAAATCTCAAATATGAAGGAATATGACCAGTTATTGAACAAAATGTGTCACAAAATAGCCTCAAATAACTAGGAAATATATGACTAATTTAGGCCATATCATATTCCCCCATACTTAGCTCTTTGCTTGTCCTCAAGCAAAGTATCAAAAACAAGTAGGAAAAATATAAGGTTTCACAAAATCACTCAATTACTTTCAAAATAATATCTCTAATGCTTTTTTTATTCAAGACAACAAAACATATACTACTATATCTTTCATAACAAATGCAAGACTTATGTAAGTGAGTAGTGACTAGTATAACTATCTCAATACTTAACATCATTCTCAAACCATTGGAAAGAATTTAGTTCAAAAGAAATATGCATTCCATAAGCTTACCTTTCATACACTCTCTCCACTAATCCAAGACATATCATGATTCTACTTAGGTCAAGTAGGACTTTTAAAATTGTAATGTAAGGCTAAAGGGTTTGTAATGTAGCTTTCAAACGAAGGATATAGGAAAATCAAATATCAAAGAGGATGAGAGTTTGCAAGAATAGGATAAACCAAATATATCAAGAAATTCCAAACTCTTCTTGCTCTCCTATCCCAAAATCAGTCAAAACCTATAACCTTGTATAGCAATTATAGTAGTTCAAGAAAATCTTGCATTTTTTTTTTCTCAATAATTCTTAACTCATCATTCCTTTTGCACAAGAGTATAAAAAATTTCTGCAATTCTTATTCCAGCTCTCTTCCTGTGCTATTCTTTTTTTACTCTTTTAGCTTTTCTTTTTCTTTCCTTCCAAATGCTGCTTTTGTTTGTCTTTTAGTTTTCTTTTCTTTTTCAACCTTTCCTAGAAATTTTCTTGTTCTTTCCTTTCTTTTCTCAACTCCACTCAACAATGCCGCATGACTGAAAGTAATTAGTCATGACCTTTACACAAGTACTTTTCCTCACAATTCGTCTACTTGTTCTTTCATCCATCAAGAGTAATCAAAGATTTGGAAGAATTATCAAACTCTCATAAATAAGTAATGGACAAAGTATGATAATGGATTTTAAGAAAGAAATTAACAATTTAGGCTCAAAATAGGCACTAAGGATAATATAAAATAGGTAGGCCTAAAAAGCTCAAACTATCCAAAAAAAGGCCTATTACCGTCATCCCTAAGTTAAATCATGAATGTCTTTCTTATTTCGCCTCGAGAGGTATTCAAATAACTTCTAGAATGCTCAATGAATTTTAGCAAAAAAACAAGTTTAAGAACAATGTAAAGCATTTGATCAAGAACTACTTAGTCCAAGTGTATGCAAAAAGTCATGCATAAGCCACAAATAATATAGAACATATGCTCTACGATCTATCACAATGACGTGCATTAAAAATACATCTTGAAAGTTAAACAAAAATCCGAAAATTTGTTTTGAAAATTTTGCTCACAAGGTTCAAAAGAAAATTTTGCTCAAAATGATTTCAATTTCAAAAGGATGAAGTATAACAACAAGAATGAAGTATAGAAGAATTCCCATTCTAATCACTCCCCCACACTTAAACTGGACATTGTCCTCAATGACCAAACAAATAGAACAAGGAAATATCGCCATGGGACTAAAAATAAAAAGGGAAAAGATAAGAAAGAAAATACTTCCATTATAGTGGTCATTCTTCTACAAAAGAGTCAAGTTCCTGGAGAAAGAGGCATTGTTGAAGTACCTAAAATGAAAAAAAAATATAAAAGAAACACACCAAAGCATAAAAACTAGAAAATAAAGATAAACAAAAAAGTAAAAAAAATAGTACGATAAAAAGAAGTTAAGATAACCCAAGAAGTCTTATGCTGCAGTGTCTAAGAGCATATCCACTTGATCCGTGTTGCGAAGAACTTCACCAACATAGTGTTTCACTCGATTGCCATTGACTTTGAAAGTGCACCCCGTGGGGTGAGTGATTTCAAGGGTGCCAAAAGGGAATATTTGACTTACCGTATATGGTCCTGACCACCTTAATTTCAACTTACCTGGAAAAAGTTGTAAGCAAGAATTGAATAACAACACTTGATCACTTTTTTCAAATTTGTGTTGTCGAGTGATATGCTTATCGTGCTATTTTTTGACTTTCTCTTTATACTGCATTGAAGTCTCATAAGCATTCTTGCGCAACTCCTCTAAGGCAGTGAGTTGGAGCAACCTTGACTTTCCAGCTAACTCAAGATCAAGGTTAACAAGTTTTATAGCCCAATAAGCTTTATGCTCAATCTCAATAGGTAAATGACATGTTTTTCCATAAACTAACCGAAAAGGAGTTGTGCCAATTGGGGTCTTAAAAGCTGTCCTGTATGCCTAAAGAATGATATCTAATTTTAGACTCCAATCATTCCTAGTAGGGTTAATAATTTTTTCCAAGATTCTTTTGATTTCTCTATTAACCACTTCAATTTGTCCACTTGTTTGGGGATGATTGGGGGTGGCAAATCTATGGTTCACTCGTAGATGTTTGAGCACTTTTTTTCATTTGAGTATTACAAAAGTGAGTCCCTCTATCACTAATAAGCACCTTAGGCACACTAAAATGGGTGAAAAGTTTTTTCAGAAATTTTACCACAACCCGTGCATCATTAGTTGGTAGAGCTTGTGCTTCTACCCACTTAGAAACGTAATCCACTACAACCAAAATGTATTTATTCCCTAAAGAACTAGGAAAAGGTCCTATGAAGTCTATCCCCCAACAATCAAATACTTCACAAGTTTGAAAAATTTGTAATGGCATCTCATTAGATTTAGAAATGTTACCTATTCGTTGACACCTATCATAACTTTGAACAAACCTGTGGGCATCTTTGAACAATGTGGGCCAATAGAATCCAGATTCGAGCACCTTTCGTGCAGTGTTGTTGGCTTGATAGTGGCCTCCAGCATATCCTTTATGATAATGTCTAAGAATATCCTCTCCTTCCTTAGAGTCTACACATCTTCGAATGATTTGATCCGTACAACACATAAATAAATAAGGGTCTTCCCAAAAGTAATGCCTTACTTCGGAGAGGAATTTCTTCTTTTGTTGCATTGTGAGAGCTTTTGGAATAATTCCTGTAACCAAATAATTAGCAAAGTCTGCAAACCAATGGTGTTTGGAATCTCACCTCCTATGAGCAAGAGTTGTTCATCTGGAAAGGTGTCATTGATGTCCTCCTCTATCAATGATTCCAAATTGGGATTATCCACTCATGACAAGAGATCTACCGCCAAGTTTTTCGTACCATTTTTGTCCTTAATTTCCAAATCAAATTCCTGCAATAATAATACCTATCTTATCATTCTTGGTTTGGAATCATGTTTGGTTAGTAAGTACTTTCAGGCAGAATGGTCCATATAAACAATGACTTTGGACAAAATAAGATAAGAACGGAATTTATCAAAAGCAAACACTATGGCAAAACAATGACTTTGGACAAAATAAGATAAGAACGGAATTTATCAAAAGCAAACACTATGGCAAGCAATTCTTTCTCCGTTGTTGTGTAGTTTTCTTGCGCATCCATTAAAGTCTTGCTTGTGTAGTATATCGGTTGGAAGTGCTTATTCCTCCTTTGTCCAACTACTACACCAACTGTAAAATCACTGGCATCACACATTAGTTCAAATGGAGGAGACCAATCAGGTGCAATCAAAATGGGTGAATTAATCAATTTCTCCTTAAGTGTGCTGAAAGCATTGAGGCATTTTTCATCAAAATTAAATACAGTATCCTTTTCAAGTTGAACCTGCATAAAAGGTTTGAGGTTTGAAAATTTTTGAGAAATCTAAAATGAACCTCATGTAAAAACCTGCGTGACCAAGAAAGTTCCTTATAGCTTTCACAAAAATAGGAGGAGGCAGCCTCTCAATTGCTTCAATCTTAGCTCTATCTACTTCTATACCTTTCCTTGAAATTTTATGCCCTAACACAACACCTTCTTGCACCATAAAGTGGCACTTTTCTCAATTAATCATGAGGTTAGTCTCTTCACATCTTGCTAGTACCTTTTCCAGATAAGATAAACACAAGTCAAACGAATCACCAAAAAATGAGAAATCATCCATAAATACCTCCAAGATGTCCCCCACGAGCCCTTCAAATATAGCTGTCATGCACCTTTAGAATGTTCCGGGACCATTGCAAAGACCAAATGGCATTTGACGATATGTAAAAGTACCATATAGACATGTGAAAGTGGTTTTCTCTTGGTCCTCAGGACCTATGGGATTTGTAGGTAGCCAGAAAATCCATCCAAGAAATAATAAGATTCATGTCTGGCTAACCTTTCCAATATTTGGTCAATAAAAGAGAGAGGGAAATGGTCTTTCATAGTGGCTTTGTTTAGCATCCTATAGTCAATGCAGAATGTCCAACCCGTGACTAATCTTATACGAACTAGCTCATTTTTATCATTGGGGCTTACCATCATTCCTCCCTTCTTTGGTACCACTTTAGTAGGACTTACCTAAATACTATCAGAAATAGGGTAAATGATACCTGAATCTAGAAGCTTAATCACCTCACATTTTACCACTTCACTCATATATAGGTTCAACCTATGTTGGGGTTGCATTATAGCCTTTGCACCTTCTTCCATCAAAATCTTATGAATGCAAAAGGATAGACTAATTCCTTTTATATCGGTGATCTTCCATGCCATTACTCCCTTATATTTCCCCAACACACTTTGTAACACCCCACTACTACGTACCCTAAAAGGGCGGGGATGTCGCCCCGTCTCGTAGGACAAGGGGTCTTTAAAACGAGGTATAAAATGTAAAGGTAACCCCAAAAAAGTTAACTTAGATAAATAGAGAAAAACTCTTATTACACCTGGCTCAAATTGGAGTAATACGAAATAAAACAAATATCGTTCAGATGCTTAAACAACAACTGGCTCCTAGAACAAAATGGGGAAAAAAATAAAAGCTTCAACTATTACATGCCCCGCTGGCTTAGCACAACCTATCTCCTGAAAATATGATATAAAATAGTGTGAGATGAAATCTCAGTAAGTCCTGTGTGTGCACATGGTGTTTCAAACAGTTCGTGTATTTATAGTGGAAAACATTTGCAGAAATACTTGGCAAGTCATAAATACTTTCTTTTCGCAAGGAGTGGGTTTTTCTCATAATCATACTTTATACAAAACAAGTCATCCACTCGAATAAACAGTCATGTCACCATACGTTAGGCTCCATGAGGACAAGGCACCACACTTTATGCACTTTGTCGGGACCAGATTACCACACGTTGGGCGTTCTGATTAGGGTGAGTGTACAGCTCACTGGGTGAGATATTCCTCCTTCTCTACACCCAACAAAACCATCCGGGTGTCCATGCTGGGAAAATAAATAATACCTTACCAGGTACAAATGCTAGCTCGGACCGGCCTGACCAACCAATACCGTCGCCTCTTCAAGCCGAGCTTATCTTCTGGAGGTGACCTCCTGCCAGAAGACCTATTCTAGCCCTCCAAGACTAGTATTGTTAGTCTACCCTTATTGAGTACTCAATGAACATATCCGTCAATTCCTGATTCAAAATTTCCATACCTTGGCTTTGTACAACGTGGTTTCCTTTAAAAGAGTTTTCTAAAAATTTAGGAAAAAGAATAGTTCTCTTGATAAAATCATTAGTTTGACAAAACCATTTAAAGAATAAATATCCACGTCTATAACCCAAGTGAACATAGTTTAACAATAGCTTCACAAAGCTTTACAACATAGACTTGCTATCACAACATTTAACAAAAGAGTTTATGCAAGGACTTACCTGATATGCCTCAGACAAAAGAGATAAAATCACAGCTTGCTTTCCTCAAATATCTTCCTAATCTAAAATCATATAGTATCATGATCAGCGTCTCAATCGATTCGAACATGCTCTAAACTCATTTATTGCCATAACAATTCACAATCCACTATCTACTTCCCAATAAATTAACCAATCCCCAAAGTTCATATTTTATGACCATATATTCATCAAAGACATGAATATTATGTCAAAAAGGCTTGACTTGACCATCACAACTCATATCTATCATTACCACAGTAAAATATGGCATTGCTATGCATCGAATATGCTTAATTGATTACTCGTCTCAAAATACCCATTCATCATGCTAATGGACATCATCAACCATATTAAACCTTAATTTCGACATCAAGGGTAAGGATTCCCTTACCTTACGACAACCGGGTTAACAAAATCTCGATGCTCCTATGATGTTCGTCCCAAGTTCGTTCGAGTAGAAGGGAAAAGCTACCTTCTTTCCTTCCTTTTGACCGAAAGTAGGTAACAAGGATGAAATCAACCTTTAGGTGGTGTGATTCAAGGGAAGAAAAGGAGAAGAATTGATGGAAGAAAGGAATCAAGAGGTTAAGATGGTTTTTGCTTACCTTAGAGTGTGATCGGTTTCTTACTAGGAATTGTTCTTGTGATTTTCGAAAATTGTAAGGAGATTTTTGCTGGAATTTTCGTGTAGAATGGAGAGGGTAGTCGGCTACTGTGATTTAGGGTTAGAGAAGATTGGTTTAGGGTTAGATGGTGGTGTTAAGAAAGACTCCTAATGGCTTTAGGTTTCGTGGATAACAAGACTGAAAATTGCAGCTTGTTGTGCACCTTGTTGCTGCCGAATTTGGGAGGGTTTATGAGGAGAAAATATTCTGCAATTGCTACCTTATGCTGGCCGAAATATTGCTCAAGAAAAGGGCTATGTGTGTTCAGGTTGTTTTGGCCAAAACAAGGAAGAGTTTGCACAGCTTTTGGTAGCCGAAAATCCTATGCATGTGCAGTAGTTTTTGGGCGAATGTTTGCAAACCAAATGAGAGAAAATCCAAGCTATTTTGGTTGTTATTCTATCTGAAATTTAGAGGGAAAATAAGGAGTTCGTTAGGCATTGAAATTGGTCAATTCAATAGGGAGTTTTAGTGGTATTTAGAGTGCAGAATTTTCGGCCAGCTTACTGAAAATTCTGGTAGGAAGCTGTCGAAATTCCTGGGTAGAAACTGGCCGAAATTCCAGAATTTTTGGTGAATAAAATCTGATTTTGTGTGGCTAAGGTATTTTGAATTGATAAGGAGTGTTCTAGGTGTTTTGAGCTAGGGTTTGAAGAGTTAGACTGCACTTAGAAGTGCTGGAATTTCGGACAGCTTGTGCTTGCACAAGGTTGCCGAAATTCTGCTAGGAAAAGGAAGCAAAACCTAGTTGAAGTAGGATTGAAATAAAATTTGATTTGCTAAAGGATTTTGGATAAGATTTCCTAGTGTTGGAAGAGTTTGAGTTGGGCTAAAACTCCTTCAAAAAGTGGCGGCACCTAGCTGGAAAATTTTCCAGATTTTTAGCTAAGGTTCTAGGTTCAAAATCCACAAGGTATCCAACTAAAAAAATATCACTTTAATTCCAACTATCCATTACAAAATCTAGTAAGTTAAAATCAAGTTGGAATTTAGTTATTCAGCTAGGGTTTTTTTTTTTTTTTGGGTCGAAAATCAAAGGGAACAAAAGCTGAAAATGACAATAAACTTTATTCACATCGAAAATCCTTGAATTTAAGAGATAAATATAGAGACTTATTTCCTTAGAAAAATGGCGCTGAAAATTCACTAGGATGGCTAGGGTCTTTTCAGCTAAAACATGGAGGAGTCTAGGAAAAAGAATTTTCAAAAAGAAAACTAAGATTCGCAAGAGGTAAGATTCAAACTCGGGTCACCAAAGGAAATCACCAACCTCCCCGCTATTCCAAACCAACTCCAATGCTAATATTTCTCTAAGAAATTCTTTTCACCCTAATTCTCATCCTTCCATCTCCTCGACTAAACTTCACTTAACCAACTCTTAGACAACACATTTATTTCACACCAAATAAATCTAATGCAAAAGCAACTTTGAAAATCACATGCACCCATGCAAGAATAATTTTAAGATAACACGCAAAATGCAAAATGCTATGCAATGCATGACCTTTTTCCCCATAGTTAAAGGTGGTTTTGGGTGGGGTATTACACCCTCCTACACAGAATTTTGGCTAGCCTCTCCCTATTCTCTCCATTCTCTTCAACCTTCAAGAACACCAAGAACACCTACTCACCTTCTCTCGCCTAAGGCCACCAAAACCACTTCAATCTTTTCAAAAAAAATTCCAGATTGCACCTACTCACTTCTGGGAATCCATTCATACCACTTTTAACATCAAACTCCAAAATCCAACTCTCTCTTTTGGATAAAAAACCAGCATTTTTGTGAAGGCTCAAGAACACCTTCAAGGTAAGCATGTTCAATCAACTTCATCTTCACTCATCTTCAACCTCTAATGAATATATATTTGCATAGTCATACTAATGGACTTTTTTTCTCTCTCTTTCTCTTTCTCTCCCTCTCTCTCTCTTTCTCTCTCTCTTGGCCGAATGCTCTCTCCCACTTGGCCGAATGGTGACTTCAACCATGGCCATGCTATCTTCATCTCTCTTGGGCAGATCTAGTCTCCTAGGAGTTGGGATCCATTCGAAACTACTCCATGGTACTCATCAACCAAGTAAGCCTCTTCAACCCTTTCTTTAAATTCTAGATTAATGTGTCTAGGTTGATATTGGAAGGAGATGGATTATTATTGGGGCTTGAGCATGTGTTGTTGTGATGAGTTGAGATTGAAGCATGAATAAATGTGTGTATATGATGGAGATGGGATTTATGCATGAGTTGATTGTCTTGGTTGATTGTATGGCGTTTTTAGGGTTAATGCATATCTCCATGTCATGAGTGCTATATGTGATCAAGCATGTTAGAGATTATGTCACTTTTGGTGAATAGGATTTATGTTCATTGTTAAAGCCATGATTATGTTTATGCTAGTAGAGGTTGGATCATGTCTTGGTAAATTTAGATCTGTGCCTTTATTCATGATTTGGATGATTTGATGAATTGAAGTGGAGTGTATGTTCATGATTGTGCTTAGCAATGGAAATATGATCATGATCTAGTTGTCCCTAAGCTAATTTTATTTCATCAATAAAATGATTAATATTATAATTTTTGCTAGTAAATTTCAAAAACTCTAGGAAGGGTGGATTTGGATTATTATATATAAAATAAGGATATTTTGGTCAAATAAATAATGGCTTTTATTAAAGAAATAAAATATATAGATTTTATATAAAGTAAAATGTATAGAAAAAAATAATAAAGCCTTTCATATGAATATTCATAATAGGTAAAATATTAATTTTGTAAGTCTTATATTCATAAATACTATTAAAATTTATTTATTATATTTCAATCAAAGCCCATTAAAATTTACTTACAACTAGTTTTAGTTACCAACTATTTTCCAGCAATAATTATTAATAGATCATTATTTTACCTAATACCACCTGCGACTCTTCATCAAATAAACTCTATTTTATTCTTAGCAAGATTTAAACCTTCAACTTATTAGTACCTATTGCCCAAAACCTTAATTATTTTAATATCAAACTAGACTTAGCTTATAAACACTTTTATTTATTATCTGGCCTTAAAGCTTGGGACACTAGGATCATGGTTGAAGTAAGTTGAGCTAGTTTTATTTGTGAAAGTGGATTTTGGCTTGAGTTTAATTATGGCTTGTATTTATCCCAGGCGGGGTTAGGTCAGCTGTTGAGGACCTTTATTTTATCTCAAGCTAAGGATCAGGTAAGCTTCTGCATAAAACCTAATTAATGCAAAATGGTTCTATGGCAAGCTAATTGTGGAGTGCATGGTCACTCATTTCTGTAAAGGCAATTGAGGATTGTCTCATTTCTCATTTCAATCAACCAAATTATTTGAAAATCAATAAGCAGATTAGCTCAAACTCTAAACTTTTTCTAAAACCAGTTTTGTCTCAAACTTTGGAAATCCTTAATTGCCATTATTAAGTGGAGCTATGTTTTGTTCATTTTTCCCCAAGTGGGATGAATTACGTTGAGTACTCAATAAGGGTGGACTACTAGCACTAGTCTTTGAAGGGTTATGGTAAGTCTCTCACTAGGTGGCCACCTCTGAGGGGTGAGTCCTTCCCGGATAGGATGTCAGTCTAGTAGGTCGTGCCGATCCAAGCTAGTAGCTTTCAGTCAAGTGGACTGTGTGTTACCAGAATGGACAATCGGTTTTGTTTGGGTATAAAAAAGCTCGGTAGGCCGATCACCTACTTTTTTGTCAGTCTGCACAAAGTATGGCATTCTGACTATTGCATGGTTATGGGGCCCAACGTGTGGTAACCCATGACTACCTTTTTTTTGAGTGGTTAATTTATTTGATCATGTATGGATGGAAAAGCCAAAACACCACTCTTGATTATTGCTTGCCAGTATTTCCCTTATGATGATTTTATACTTTGCATCCACAAATTATTTTCACTGGACACTCAAAGCACACACGGACTTACTAAGATTTTTATCTCATCACCCTTTTTACCATGATTTCAGGTCGATCCTGCTGTGGGGATGAATAGCTAGTTGTTGCCTGCCTTGAAAGATTTTTCTGATATTTATTTTGTGTAATGCTTTGGAAGTTGAGAGTGAACAATTTTTATTTTGGATTTGATTTGAATTCTTGGATTGTAATAAGTTTTAAGTTTAAAGTATTGTTTTTATTCTATTATTTTGATTGTGTGACCTAGTTATAAAGTCCCCTTGTCCTTTGGACGGGGCGACATCCCCTGCCCTATCGGGCCTAGGTAGTGGGGTGTTACATTAACAACATGGTTGGCAATCCTAACAACTTGATTCAATCTCAGAGGAAATGTGGCTCTTTTAGTGCTGACAACTGCTGCTAGCACCTTGTTTACTGTGGTTGGTAACTTTGATTCACTGTGTTAATATGTGGCTTGTTTCTTTAAGTTTTTATAACAATTTTCCTTATTTATTTATTTATTTATTTTTGTTTGAAATATTTTTATCAAACGAATTTGATCTTAATAATGCAAAACATAGTTTATTTATTTAATTACAAAAATTACATTCCTCTTTTTTGTACATTCTTAGCTACAGGTTTTGAATGAAAAGAAAGGCCTATCTCAACATACCAGTTCTAATTTTAGATAGTTGGAAGTTTTTATTTGAAACTAAACTAAATGACATGCGTTAATGGCTACTAGAGATTGTATCAAGTCTTATTAGGCTATGAAACCCATCTGTGTTATAAGATGCAACATGGGACCATCATGGAGCACAAGATGCAACATGGGAAACCGAGGAATGGTTAAGGCAGAAGTATCCGCATATGCTCCAAGGGTAATGCCTCTGAATTTCAGGACGAAATTCTCTTAAGGGGGAGGGGATGTAATACCCCGCCCAAAACCACCTTTGACTATAGGAAAAAAAGTCATGCATTACATAGCATTTCACATTTCATGTGCTATCTTAAAATTATTCTTGCATGGATGCTGCCAGACCCATAGTCACCCTCCCGGATCCGCGGGCATGGGTCGTGGCATTTGGTATCTCAGAGGGTAACCAGCCCCGCTATGGGAACTAAGTGCTACACCATGCGCGGTGGGAGCCACCTCTAGAATCCTATGCAGCCTGGTTGGTCTTAGGTTTGGCCCCTAAAGTATGGGCCCAGCGAGGACGCTTGGGCCTAAAGGAAGGATGAATGTGATGCCCCAATCCCACATGGGATTGGGATGAGAAGTGTGTATGGTATATAAGGATGGGCCTAAGTACCCATTGTCAACTTGGTATATCCATTTTAGCCCAGCGAGGATGGCGGCCAAGTAGTTGACCCTGGGTGCTGCCAGGCCCATAGTCACCCTCCTGGGTCCGCGGGCACGGGGTGTGACAGGCATGTCCTGTTGCAGGTGATGATCCTTTTCCTTACGCATAAACTTGCAGGCTAGTATGTAGCTGTTGATGCACTTGGATTATTTACATCAACCTTGCAGTTGACTCTCTCTTTTTACAATATTAATAATTTACTTGCACTAGTTTTCTTCTCATTGTTTTGAACCATTTGTCATGTAGGTTGTGCTTTTCCCTGTTCTAGTTGGTGCATTTATGAATCAATACTTAACCAAAAATTGTTAAAATTGTTTCCCCTATGATGCCACCTATTACTGTATTAACTGTAGCAATTCTTTATGGGAGCGCAATTGCTCAGAGTTCTTCCACTATTCTCATGTCTGGTCAACAAGTGGTTTTAGCAGTAGCTCTTCTGCATGCATCTTCTAGTAAAACAAGCATAAATGATCTTACAAATATGCTTGTTTTATTTTTTTTTTTGTCTAATTACAAATATGAATTTGCTTTCCCAACCATAGAAGCCAAAGATGACAGCAATTAGTATCCAGGAAGCTTGCTAGAAAAGATGTTTTAACACTCTTGAATATGAAGCTTATGATTCATTAGCAATTTTCAGTAATCATAGTGTATTAGTAGCAAATTCACTATATCTTTCTGTAGCATTTAACTAAAATTTCCTTCTTTTCTTCTTAATGACTATTATTCATTCTGTAGGTTGTTTGTTACTCTTTTCTCCTTTCATCTTTTTGCATGTAAATGCAATGAATATATTCCATTGCATTACTTATTACTTCTCTACATTTCAGGCTTTTTTGCCACAAAATCCTTAGCTTATATAGCATATCCATTTATTTGTATTTTGATTCATATGGATAAGCCCTAGAGGATGGCAAACCGCTTATGTGATTGAGGTGCCAAAGTTAAAGGAACTAGTTAGTAGGGAGAAATTGTGCTATGTGGCTATCTGAAGATCCTTCCTTGTTTTGATATGTAATGCTTGATCTAGTGCTTGTAAAAAAAATTTGTCTTTTGTTTCTGCACATCAAATAGTGTACAAGCCTTTGTTCCTATTTGCCATCATAGGTAGAGAAGTTATAAGAAAGATGAAATGATCTATTAACATAAGTTTGTGACCAATTTATGTTTAGCCTTCCATGTTTGAAGTTTTACTTGGTAGCCTTTAAACCTACAAAATGGTCAAATTTGTTTTTCTGTATATTTTAATTCAGTTCATCTAGATTTAGCTATGGTTTTTCAGAATACTACTTTTTGATGGTTTGCTCTTTTGTTGAAAAGGTAAAAAAAGTCACTCACTTCAGTCTCATATGGTTACAAAAGGAGTTCTAAAGAGAGTCACCCACTTTAGTCTCTTATAGTTAGTAAAGGTTACGCAGCGTATAACTTTTATGTCTTTTCCTAAATAAGAATAAGATTTTCAGTTGAACTAATATATTGAATATGTTTAACTGTGCAAATACTGAGTAGTGATGCTAAAAATGCTTAGTAAGATTTTCATCTTTAGAACTTTGAGATGCTAAAATGTGGAATACCAAATGCTGAGTAGTGATGTGCTGGGGGTGCTTTTTTTCACATTCTTAATGGAGTAGTCTCTAAAATATTGAGTAGTGATGTGCTGGGGTGCTTTTATTAGAATTGGTCAGTCTCTAAATTTTTATGGTGTTGTGAAAATGATACGGATGGTATTTGGCACTGAATGTTGTATCCATTAGATGTTTCGGGTGCAAACTTGGCTATATTAGATGAAATTGACTGTAGTTTAGATGTTGACACACTTGTGTAATTTTATGCGAAGACATGGTATGGTTCTGCAGTTTTGTATTAGAATTTTATCTTCAACCATTGTTTTGTCTTCTACAATTTAGATGTTAATGAGGGCTTGGCTATATTACAATTGTTGTTGTTCCCTATTCATTTTGATTAATTTCTAGAATTTTTTTCGATGAACTTAAAATCTTTCTTCCTTTTACAAAAGTGATAATAAATTCATTATTATAGAGCTCAAAACTTGTTAAACTTCTACTACATTTTAACTTAATAGAGCTTATTGCTTATGGCTACACTGTACTTTTTAACTTGTTTTGGGCGTTTAAAAGAAAATGACCTTCTGAGTGGTTTAGGTATATTCTTGGTTCACTTGAAAGTTAGATTTTATGTACGTAATCTAGTTTCATGAGAAACAATTTTTTGTGGATTATATAGCTAACGACACTTGCTTGAATATGTCTGTTGAAATATGATAGCATGTCTGTGCATCTTTTGTCTTCCACTGATAATCAACAAGGTTTATATACTTTTAATGAGTAAAATGAGATTAGTGGAGTAGGCATAAAAGTTTTTGTTGCATTTGATTATTATTTGGTCTTCAATTGTAATTGAAGTTGGAATTTTTTGTTCTCATTCTTCCATGTTCTAATCTCATTTTAGGCTATGTTGCTTCTCTTTGTATGTACTTGTTTCTTTGGAATGGTTTAGTAGCAAGTTTAAATTATGTTAGATGAAAAATAGATTTTTATGAGCTTTATTAAGAAGTAACCTTGTCCTATTTTTTTTAATGACAAGAGGAATGAAGATCAAGGTGGTTGAAGATTCATTTAACTATGACATTATTTTTTGTCCTCAATGAATTTTTATGACTTCTGATGGATGTTATGGTTATAATTGTGGTTTTGTTTTGGACTATTTTGAATTAATATCAAGGATTAGATTCATGTTACTTATCAGACTTTATTTAGTTTTTTTTGTGTATATTAAGTTATTATTAATGGAAGATGGAATTTTGAATATTCAATCAATAGATGATAGTTGATTATTAATATTGGAGGTTTTCATGGTTCTATATGTATAGTAGATGATGAATTGTTAAAGTAGAGGGAAAAATAGTTTAATATTTTCACTGTAGTTTTTCATTTTATAATAGATAATTTCAAATAAGGTTATTAGGATAAATGCAATATCACTGCGTATTTGCATTTGTAGTGAAAAAGATTAATATATAACAATGTCAAAAAATTGTGATAAATGATTTTTTCTAATATTAAGAATTCCTTGGCAAAAATTTTTAATTACAACAGCAAAGAAATCATAGCAAATGGGCATTGCCTACGATTATGTCAATTTGGAAAAGAGCCATGAAAAAGTATTATTTCCAATGGAAATTTAATTGTAACAAATAATATTCACCACAGTTGTGAAAATGTTAGAAAAATCGTTACCAAAAAATTAAAATTTTTGCCTACAGTTAATAACCATTGGGAAAAATTGTGACAAAAAGTTCATGAACAAATATCACACTTTATTTACAACTGTTCCAAAACTACAGTAAATTCGTGGCAAAAAGTACTCCCCACGATTACAAAATAGCGGTAAACTTTTTGCAACGATCGTAACGCCCATGCCTTGAAAACTGTGGCATTTCTGTGGCAAAAACGTATTTACCATAGTTTTGGCCAATTTTGCCACACTTTCTCTGGTGTTGCGAAAAGTCACTTTTTTTATTGTGACACTAAAACTACATATTTGAGCAAGTATAGCCATTATGTATGATAGGAAATAGAAACTATTGGATCCACAAAAACATAGCAATTGCCCTTACTTTATTCTAATCTTTATTATTTAGCGCATAAAATAAAAAGATAAAGCAAATAATATAACACCCACTATCTACTTACCCAAAAAGGTTAGGGATATCACCCTGTTCAGAGGACCAGTGGTCTTTATAATGAGGTACAAAAAGAAAACTGCTAGTAAAAGAAATGAACAATCTAATTACAATTGAATTAAAACTTATACAAGTCTTAAAACCAAAAACAAGTAACCATCTCTCAAATGAAATACAAAAGAAAAATAAAACAAGCTTCAATCTCTAGGACTTGCAACCTGCTCAGAAATAGTTCTCCCCTAAAAATATGATATAAATAGTGTGAGATTGGCATCTCAGGAAGTCCTGTGTATGCACGTGACACTTTAAATATTTCATGTATGCAGGTTTTTCAATAACCACAAAATATATTTGTAAGTCAATTTCATCAATATCTAATCACTGAGTGGAACAATTTAAAATGCAACCGAAACAATTCTCAGAAAACAATCCACTCATCAATATAACAGAATCATGAAGGGATAAAATGATTCAATGATAACAATGTCCATATCATGAATTCCATCATGATAGCTTCCTAGTGTAAACATTCACTACTAGGCAGTGGGTGATCTGTAACACCCCACATTTTCTTCTTGATTTAGTGGGCCGGGCTCAGGTGGGATGTCGCCCCGTCTGAAGTCTCAAACTAGGAGTCTTTATAACGATTTAATCTTAAAGTAAGCAGGTAAAGTCGAAACTTAAGTAAATCTATGAAACATGCTCTTTATTTATATAAACATATGAGTCACGATGGTACATTGTCATAGTTCCCAAAATACATAAGTTGAAACATCTCATAGTCTATATACAATGATCACTCCAAAGGATTTTCTATCCAGTGCTATAGAAGAAGTCTTGGAGTACTATCGTTATTCTTCAGCTCCAATCCCTAAAAAAAGAGACAAACATACGTGTAGGTGGTATACTCAGTGAGTCCCGTGTGTGTGCCAATGTTTTTCTTAGAAGAGAAAGACGATTTTCAAAATCTTTGCTGAAGTAAATTTTATAATAGGGAAAGTAGCAGTGATTGATAAGTTCAGGTCATTTTATCATGTCCATTCGAAAAACAGTAATTTCCAAACATATGGCCCCTCATTTTAATAAATTGCGGATTCTTCCCCTATTAGAAGTGCGACCCACGTGCAAAGTTCAAAGAACTTCGCATTCGGCTACACAGTTTCTTGTGCCAGGGACTGCGCCTTACAGCACGTCACCCGTCAGGCCGGAAGGGTGAGCAGCGTACAAATGTACCTCACCATACACTTAGGAATCTTTTACTTGCCACCATCAACCAGGGGTCCTAACCTAATGTCAATTACTATCGAGGTGGCAAGGAGTCAAACACCCCAAACATCCCATCCTTATTCCAACGAATGACTCAAAACAACAAGCGTTCACAAACGCATTCACAAACACAGCAATTGCCAGGGATTAAACGGCTAGCCAGGACGATTTATTCCAATGTCCTGTCGCCCTATTTGGAGTAAGACAATCCCTAGAACTAGCCAAGTTACTTGGGGTTGTCAATCTCTAACATGGACTAATACAAAGGTCAAAGTCCTTGCTAAGTACTCAACGCAACAATACCAACCCTATCTAACTGATCAGGCCAGAGGGTCATCTAATCCCACAAAATCTTCAAATCAAAACTTTTTGGGGCCAAAACAACATTTTCCAAAATCATGTTGAAACCAGCTAAAAGGTTCATTCACACATCAAAACGTGTTTCCAAAAGCAATCGGGTTATTTTCCCCGTACTTGATCACAAAAGTCATTTTTCCAAGGGTATTCGGGTCATTTCACCCATGCCAGATTCCAAAAGACTTTTTGAGGGTATCTGGATCATTTTACCCTTACCCGATTTGAAAAATATTCGCAAAAGTTCTAATAAGGATATTTCAGTCATTTACCGAATACCCGAGTTTCAAGAGTTTTCATAAAATATTCCAATAAGGATATTTGGATTATTCTCCAAATACCCGATTCCAAAATTTACCATTTTTCAGAAATCCCAAATATTTAATCCGAAAAGGACTAAATTCACAAAATTCGTGTTTTAAACATCCAATAAGGTTTCCAAGCTAAATATGAAATTTATTCGAGTCCGAAATAGCATAAAAGCAAATGTTGCTCATCTAAACCTTACACATATTCGAGTATTTCCAAAATGGCATAAAACATAGCATTTTATAGAAAATCAAAGCACACTAGCCTTTAAAAATGTTTAGAAATCAATAGGACTCACCATGTATAATAGGTCGAAGTTGTACTCGTGTATAGTCCTAAAGAAGTTCCCTCGACTTGATTCACCTACACCATTAGTATATCTCCGTATTATTACTTAATGAGTTCAAATGCTTAATGGTTCTAATAAGGTTTCTAAGACTTTCTTAAGGAAATAAATGGATTAATGCCTTTGATGGTTTTCCAGGTTTTACAGCTTTTTCACCCTTCACCATTTTTCACATAACTTATTCAATATAGGTCCGATTAAGGTGAGGTTACTTCCCTAATTTTCCTAAGACATCCCTCTATCACTTTTAGGTCATGATACATATAATCTTCATCCCATTTTGTACAGTTTCTCAGTTACTTCCACTGTTCCGAGTTTTGGAATTCAGTTTTGCCATCTTCTAGTGTTTTGTACATATCTCTTTTGTTACAGGTGAAAATGAGGTAAAACTACTTCCAAAATACTACTAGGACATTTCTCTATCAACTTCAGGTCATGGGGTATTCAAATCTCCTTCTATTTTATTCAGTTTTGCAGCTAAGCTTACTGTCCCGAGTTGAAGTTCACAATTACAGTTTAGGAGCTCAACTTGTTTTAACTTATTCCCATAGTTTCTTCAACAAATCCTGCCTCATTTAAACCCTTCAATACTTCATTTAACATCCCAATATCAGTATTCTAATATTTTTTCTTTCCCAAAACTTCTCTTTTGTTCAAACAAACAAATTATTCCAAGCTTACCAAACCAGTAAATTTTTAACAGCTTTCACCATTCTTACTATTCATAATCTTTTAGCCATTCAAAACCCTCACAACCTCCTTACAACTTGATCCAAATCCTTTCTAACTAGTCTAGGACATGTTTAGGATCATTTATGCTCAATTTCTAGTCATGTCTACTCAGATTTCTTTTGATATTTTCAAACATCACAAGCTAGTGAGTTGTTAATAACATATGGCTGTCCTTGTTTTCTTTATCACTTCCATCTTTTTTTCTTTTCAAATGTTCAGCATACCATCACTCCAATACAGCTGAAATGAACTGAAAACCATGCTCAACCCATCACCACACCAACCGGTCAATCCAACATCCATCACAATACTAAACTATTTTTATTACTCAACATCAATAATTCATATGCAATTAGCTAGCTTCCAACTTCTAGTATCACTTGCTTAGGCTTTTTAAGAGTGATCTCTACCTTTCCAAGATGAGGGCAAAGCTATATACTCCTTTCCTTCCTTTCTTCTCCTTCCTTTCTCCTTGTTGCAGGTTTCTTTTTCTTCTTCCTTGCTGCCGGTTGTCTTCTCCTTTCTCCCTTGCTGCCAAAAATCTCCCTCTCTCCCTTAGTCTCTCTTTTTCTTATTTTTCCTCTCCTCTCTTCACTTTTCTGGTTTTTCTTCTCCTCCTCCCAGCTTTGGCCAAAAATTCTCCCCTCCTTACTCCTATTTATAGAGCTTAATCCTCTTAGTCTTGCTTTAAGGTGAGTTGGCATTTCTGTAGGATTTCTAAATTAATTAATAAGATTAAACGCAGCGAAAAATAGCAAGAAATCCAAGCCATGGATCACGGGTTTGCAGTAGAAACGGGAAAAAGAGAAGATCACGCTTATTACCTCTTAAAGCTAGAATTTAAATTTTTCTTGTTCCAAGAACGCAGGCGCGATCCAGATCACAAAACCGGTTCACAGCACCTCAACTGAAGTCCAAGAAAGAACTCCCTCTAATGATAATCCACACAAGGTCGAACGCTCACAATCTCACAATTCTATGCTAGTAGAATTTAGGATGCTAGGGTTTTGATTAATAAGAGAGAGACGGCTAGGGTTTGATCAAGAGAGAGGCAGATAAACGGTTTCTCTGTTATTGCGTGCATAGTCTGTGTCTCTTACCCTAAGGAAACTGTTTCTTTATATTTATAGATTTATAATTACCGTAAATTGCAACTTAGTCCTTCAACGTCCAATTGTCAACAAATTGGTCCTTGAAATTTACTTAATTACAATTAGGTCTCATGAATTATAACAAACTTATAATTCACCTATAAATATATTCCCTTCTCTTAATTAACCCCACAATATTATCAAATAATATATTTGAGCATTCAAACCTTTATTGTGTGTGACCCATTAGGTTTCCTGGTCGTATTGGTAGCATAATATGAATTAATTCTAACAATATTAGAATTAATAATCCTTAATAAAATAAAGGATTAAATTTATTAATTCTCTAATTAATAAATCCATATTTAGCATATCAAGAGCGACATCTAGCAATGACTCTTGACCACCCAAAAGTCCAAAAAGTCAAGTGGCTTGACATGAACCTTTCAATAGCAAATTATCAGTGCAATAAACTTCTTTCACTATACAATATCTCATTCGGTCTAGAGCATGGAATTAGTGCCAACTCCCTCTAGAATATTATTAATTCTGGCCCGAATATTTTAGTACTTGTTCAAGAAATCCATTACTCGATATGTGTATCAATTGGAACCATTTCCATCATATAGTCGCCTTGGCCAAGGACTTCATGAGTAATGATTTCTACAAGTGACCTTGAGATATACTCTCCTACTATTAGGAGTGGTGAATCCTTTATTGACTTTCTCAACTACTTTCGTTTACTTTACGTTGTACCCAATATCCATCCCATAGGCAGTCCTAGATAAGACTCCAAAGATTAGAATCAAAGTACAACGCTCGTTAAACAAAGTACCTTGGAGATCTCAAGTTTAAGAATACTTGCACACTTGCTATAATGAGATTCTATCACTGGCACTAAATAGTTATCCAAGTGATTATCTCATAGCTAGGTCATCCAATGAATTTGTTCCAAAACAAGCATCTACAAGTTAATCTTGAGTATCCCAATATTCACGGATATGAGAACCACCGCTTGATCCAATCAAGAGATATAACACGTGCTAGTCTTGGCGTATTAATAATGTCCCATCTTATTAATACTATGACTAGGGATTATTTAAGTACAAACACTGCATAGTGTAGTAGGAATCTCACATCATGATCTCTATCATGATTTCCTTAACACTGTGTTGTACTAGGGACTTTATCTAACGGTTTGTACACATTAATTTAGATATAACAATCAAACTGAAAGATAAAGAATGCCTCTTATTAATTTAATATGCAATATACATGGTACAAGTGATTGCCTCTAGAGCACAACATTAACAATTTCTAGAAGTCTTTAGACTTCTCTAGTATTCACAAGAAGATTAAGGATTATGCTAGAAGGTTGTAGAACCTCTTAGAAACTTATAGAATCTCTTAAAACATCTTAGGGCTAATATACTCTTAATCATGATTAATTTACCCTAAGCTAGTTTACCTTAATTATGATCACTTGCCCTAATCTAGTTTAACTTAATTAAGCTTAATTAAGGAAGTCTAAGAATGGCTAATCTTGGTAAAAAATGTCATGCTTGTGGGCCATATTCATTTATTTCTTGCGGGCCCCCTAAACTATCTTGTATATAATATAATATAATATAAATTAAGATATTTATGGTATTAGTTATTATACACACACACACACACACACACACACACGCACACATATAAATGAAATGATAATACTAAAAATAATATAATAATTCAATATAATTATTGAATTTAATAATACCATAATTTAGTATTACCAAGAAATATTTGTATTAAATAATAGATATATAAAAATAATAGTAATGGATAATAGAATAAAAGTAATAATAATATTATCATTAAACTACAATAATAATAATAGTAGAATAAAGTAAAATAAAATAGAATAGAATAAAATAATAACAATATTAGCAATAATACTAATAATACTATTATTATTAATAATAGCACTAGGGATAGCCATTCTATAACATTAGGAATAATATTATTAGTTTATAGCCTTAGTAATACTATTAATAATAAGGAAGGGAAAATATATCATTAATTTCTTTATATATATATATATATATATATATATATATATATTCACTTTGAACGACGGGTTATTACATGATCCACCCACTATGATAAGATACTCGTCCATCTCTAACCCAACACACTGGTTGTCCAACTAGAAAAATAGTCCACATGGACCAAAGTGCTAGCTCGAATCGACCTGACTAACTAGTATTGACGTTTCTTTGAGTAGAGTTTGTCTTCTGGAGGTGGCCTCATACCAGAAAACTCACTCT
Organism: Voacanga thouarsii; assembly: GCA_026120185.1. Taxonomy (NCBI): domain Eukaryota; kingdom Viridiplantae; phylum Streptophyta; class Magnoliopsida; order Gentianales; family Apocynaceae; genus Voacanga; species Voacanga thouarsii. The sequence goes on from JANUWF010003370.1 coordinate 3,319,178, forward strand.
AACCCTCCAAGACTAGTACCACTAGCCTATCCTTATTGAGTACTCAATTTTCACCATTAGGTTCAATAATCAATCCTTATTCACAAACTTTGAATACCTTGGCTTTACAAAACGTGGTTTTTGCATAGAGTGTTTTCAAAATATTTCAGTAATTAAAAGAAGAAAAATAGTTTTAAGTTAAAAGTCGTGATTTGACAAAATCATTTAGAGAGAAAAATAACCACGTTCCCAACCCGATTAATCTCAACTCAACAGTAGCATTTCAACATCATTACAACATGTGACTTGCAAACAAGAGTATGATTTAACAATGCAGTTATGCAAGGACTTACTTGGATATTTCGAATAGCTAAGCCAAAAGTCAACTGCTTGCTCTCACTTCAAACTCCTTCCTTATCTAAAGTTAATATTCCATAATCAGAATCCAAATACTACACATTGACTAGCTACTATCATTTCATGCAAACATGAATCCCCATTATCCCATTATGCACATTGATGCGTAAATTTTGGGTATATAAAATCATCAATTTTAAATTGATCCCTTACTCAAGTTTTAATTAAAATATTAACTCCAAAATACACATGTGAGCAAGTATACTTATCACAAGAATAGTACAGGGAATTAACGAGTATCGATCCTCAAAGGAACAAGTACACACTAATAACTTTTCTTTCATTATTTAACCGGCTCAAATAAAGTGAGAAAAAAGAGTAAAAGGAAAAACTAAAGAAACATATACAACTTAAGGATGTAGGTTTATGCAATTTAGACAAGTCTCCAAGAAAACATGATAATGAATCACTTAGCTAATATCACAATCAATCATTATCTTGGTCTCATGAAGGATTTAATATAGGCCCACTTCATTTGCAATCCATAGAATCACTATCTTCTAGTTAAATTAGTGAACATATTCTGTCTCAACTAATTTATCCAAAAGATGCATTAAAATCAATCCTCATATAAACTCCTATATTCTAGGCGATTTAAAACATGAAATTAGTCAATGAATCCATATTCTAGCAAAAATCAACTAAGCTTTGAATACCAATATTCTAAACAATTAACCCCTTTTTCAAACAAGTTAAGAGATACAAAATATGAAATTAATTAATTGAAGCCATTACCAACCTCTTTTTCAAGCAAGTTAATAACAAAACCTAATCAACCAACTCTGTAAGAAAAATAAGTAATCAAATACCAAGACAACAATCAATTGATCAAGTAGTTAAATTGATGCATAAATTATGAATCCCAAAATATTACTAAATTACAACGAAAACATTGAATACATCATTGTTAAATTAAAAGACGACAAATAGAAAAGAAAGCACTCATAGACAAGCCTCTTTCTTCTTCCTTGAAGACTTCCTTTGAACAATCCTCCTTGCCTTAGGTGAATTCCTCCTTCAATGAGAAAATCAGATTTTTTGCTCTTTAATTCACCTCTCCTGGTTGTCTCTCCCAAATCCTTGTGTTCTCTTATGCTTTTATAGGCCTCTTAGATGCCTATTTCATGGCTAAGGAAGTCTTGGCCGAGTAGGAATAGGAAAATACCAAAATCCTTAGACAAGCCCTAATTTCGCGTACAGAATTTCTACTTCCAGAACCTACCTGGAGCCAAGTACACTCTGTTCTTCTTCTATTTTTGCTCTGTTTTTGGCCGTCTTTCCTTGGCAGGCAGAATAGACCCAGTGCCAGGTACACTCTCCAAACCTAGCGCCAGGTCTGTTCTGGAAAAATCCCTGAAACTCATTTAATTTCTGTTGCTGGACAAAATAGACCTGGCGCTTGGTCCACTCGCTAGGCTTGGCGCTAGGTGCATTATAGTTTTATGCACTTTCTGTTCGATTTTAACTTAAATCTACACATATTTGCTAAAAACACCTTTTACAAGTAAAATGCCAAATAGGAAGGAATATGTTTAGTTATTACAACAAATGTATCTTAAAACACCCTCAAATAACTAGGAAAAGAATGGTGATTTTAACCCCTATCCCACATAAATCATCCATGGCATCTAAACGGATTAATTCATCAATTTATATTCATAACCTTCCCTTGTCATGCTATTTATCATTAATCATGCATATACCTATTGTAAACCACCAATATGATAGCTCTGATATTCAACTACCATAAAATCATCACACTAAGCCCAATTGAAACAAAAAGGTCTCAACTTAACAAGTATAACATAGATCTAGATTCATCATGGCAAGATATAACAATGCTTTATTTCATTCACGCCTAGATCAATTCTTGCACGATTATAACATCAACTTCCTATGATCATGCTCATAAAGCCAAAATCCATAAGTAGACACACTCATATCTCCTAGCATGAAGATTAGCCTTATCATTGCTACAAGGGTTAGATGTCTTAAATGCCCCCTAGTAGCAAAGACCAAAAGATGACAAGTTGGATCCTTTGGTGAACGTCTTGAGTCCATGAGAGAAAATGTGTAGCCTTTTCTAGATCTTCAAGGTTGGCCGTAAGTCACAAGGGCAAAAGAAGGATAATTAGCCCCTTCAATTGGCATGGACTAGGAGAAGAAGAAGAGAAAAGTAGGTAAACAAGAAAGTAGAGAAGTAAAAGAGAGTTTGAGTTACCTTGAGTGCGAGTTGATTTCGATTTTCGTTTGGTATGCTTGTGTGCTGGCCAAAACTATAGAGGGAGTGAGAGGTTGCTTGATTTCATGTGTTCGAGAGGTTTAGGGAGTGATGAATTGCTAGTTTGATATAAAGAATAGAATAGGTTTGGTTGTTTTGTTGTATTGAAGAGTTTTGCCTAGTTTTGGTCACTTGAACAAGCTAAAAAGAAAATGGCAGCTTTGTCTCCTCTATGTTGGCCGAAAATAAGAGAGAAATGGGAGAAGAATGAAGGCTGAATTTTTCTCTTGTTTTGGCCAAAATTGAGAAGGAAAAGAGAGGTCTTGTGCGAGATGTGTTTTGGCTAAACAAGAAGAGAGTTTGTGTGCATTTGGGGCTTAGAATTTTCGTGTATGTGTGAGTGTGTATTGGCCGAAATGATGAAGAAAGAAGAAGGAAAAAATTCTGGTATTGTTTACCAAATAAAATCTGATTTGTTCAAGCTATTTTGGATAGACTTATCCTATATTTGGGAGAGTTTGATTTGAGCTAGATTAGCTTCCAAGGTGGCGGCCATGCTGGATATTTTTCTAGAAAATTAAATGAAGAAAATAAAGTAGGAAATAATAAAACAATTTTCCAATAAATAATTTAATTGATACACTAAGTTATAAACTTAAATAATTATGAGATAAATATTTATATAAAGATAAAAATATGGTTTTCCTTAAAGAAAAAGCTGGAATTTTATCCCAACTTCATATTTTCGAAAATCCTAAAATCCCAAGAGATAATTTCTTAAATTAAAAATCAACATTATCCTTTTATTTCCATTTAAAACTCTTTAAAGAAAATTAAAATATGGAGATTTATCTCCTATAAAGGTGGCGGCCAATAATTTAGTAAACAAGATATATATATATATATATATATATATATATATATATATATATTTCTTAATATATTACTTAGATAATAACTTTAAAATTTAAATTTTGTAATATTCATAATTCTTTAAAAGATTAAGATAAGATATTAAAACCAAGTGATAATAGAAATTCACTTTGCATTTAATTCTTTTTCTCATAAAAGAATTTATGTTATTTATCAAATATACCTAAGATAATCACTCTCATAGATTTTAGAAGTTTGGAAGCTCCAAGATGGCAGCTAACCTAGGGAGTTTCGGCCAAGGTGTAAAGGAAGTAGAAGAAAAAAATATTAGGAGAAAAGAAAGGAAAGGATTTGCAAGAGATTGGATTTGAACTCAAGCCACTGAGAGATAAAATACCAAGTCTTAACCACTAGACTACAACTCCTCTTGTGTGAGAATTCCTCCAACAAATTCCCTTAACTCTCACTCAACTTACTTTATTTCCTTCTAATAAATGCTATGCTATGCTATGTTATGCATGACCTTCCCCATAAACTAAAGATAGTTGTGGTCAGGGTATCACATCCTTTCCCCCTTAAAAGAATTTCGTCCTGAAATTTAGAGCATCATACCTTTAGAGCAAATCAGGGTATTTTCTTTTCACCCATTCTTCCGCTTCCCACATCGTATCCTGATTACCATGATGTTCCCATCGAATCTTCACCATAGGTATCTGTTTATTCATTTTGACATTTCGATCCAAAATCTTAACTGGTCTCTCGATGTAGCTTAGATCAGGCTATATTATTAGCGGCTCTTCAATTAGAATATGACTTGGATTAGGGTTGTATTTATTCAATTGGGACACATAGAAAATATCATGAATTCTTGATAATCCTTCTGGCAAGGCCAATCGGTAAGCTATAGGCCCAATCCTTTCGATCACTGGAAATGGTCCTAAATACCTAGGACTCAACTTCCCTCCTTTAGGTGCTTCAAAATCCTTCTACTAGGCGTTATCTTCAAAAAGGTCTGATCTCCCACTTAGAACTCCAGTTCTCTCCTTCTGTTATCTGCATAGCTTTTCTGTCGGCTCTGAGCTATCTTCATTTTTTCTCTTATCACCTTTACCTTGTCCGCTATTTCTTCTATATTCACCTTGCCAGATTTGTTGATTTGGCCATCTTCTATCCAGTCCCAATACAACGATACTTGACATTTCCATCCTTATAATGCTTTATAGGATGCCATTCCAATTGACGTTTGATGACTGTTATTATTTGCTAACTCAGTATAGTGGAGTTCAAGATAAACATTAGAAGAACAAAGTTTCTAAAATCCAATCAAGAAAAATCTAATCAGATTATTCTTCAGGATTTAGAGGCTCTACAAAGGGTGGACTAATCCCTTAGCATGGTCATGGATAAAAAGAAGATCAAGGAGGAAGAACGTCTCAAGACCTTTTTCAAAAAATTTGAATATACAAGATTGATTGTCTTATTTTGTCTTGTCATATAAAGGGGTATTTATACAACCTTATCCTAGAAATTAGTTTAGTGAGGCCCTAAGACAAATTTAGGCTTTAAAGGTCATTACAAAGTATTAAAATAGGAGAAAATCAAAGAAAACATCAAAATGCACAAAATAGGATACTATGCCCCGAAGAGAGTCTGCATCGACTATCCACTAGGGCCAGCACCGGCTAAACATTGATGCTAAATGAAATCTTTAGCAGGATATAGCCATCGCCAGGTAGTGTAATGTCCCTCCATTTTTGTATTGAAATGGTTACTACTTTGTATTGAAGCAGTATATATATGGATGTTCAGAACAATAAATGCTCAATTTAACTAGACAAATATTCCAGGGTGATAAAAATTTTAAGGGGTACCAAAGGAATTTTTTACTGTGAATTACAAAAAATTGAGAAAGAATTTGGGAATTCAGAAAGACATCGTTGTGCTCAATTTAATGAGCAAAATCCATTAGTGAAATTAAAAGTTTTTCCGATTGGAATAAATAATGGACTGAATTATGATTATTTTTTGAGGAAAAATGGTAGATTTTGGGAAAAAGAGAACAAATGGTAATGATTGGTTATGACATGGTGGGTTATCCAGGGTGAGGTGGAAAGTTGAATTATGTGCTATTGGATGATTGGAGGCATTAATTGTAATTACTAGTCAGCACAAGCATTTATTAAGCAATATTAGTCACCATTTATCATTTAATTCACCAAGCCTAGTCACCATTTTATTATTTTAGCTCATGGGTAATTTTTATACAACGAGAAAAGAAGGTGGCAGTGGCAGCAAGGCAGCCAGCCAAGGAGAAAAAGGAAGAAGAAAAAGATAAAGAAAAGGAAAAGAAAGGAAAAAGGAGAAAGAATTATAGCCAAATTAATTTTAGTCATGAAAATACTTAATTGGTTGCACGACAAACCATGTGGAATTTCATGATTGGTGGCAAGGGGTGTAATGTCCCTCCATTTTTGTACTTTAAATAGCTACTACTTTGTATAGAATGAAAATTTGTATAAGTGACCAAAGCAAGAAATGATCAATATAATGAAATGAACGTTTTGGTGCAATAAAAATATTTAAGGGTATTATTAGAAATTTGAAATTGTAGGGACTCAGATGGAATTTTGAGATTGTTCTACCCGTACCTACGTACTTTAATTGGTGACTACTTTCTATAGAGTGAGAATTTAGGTATAAGCCCAGAACAAAAGTTGATTAGTACGATGAGACAAATATTTTGACATAATTTAAATTTTCAGGGGTGTTATCATAATTTTGATCACGAATGGGATTTTGACTGCAAATTGAAGGGGATTGAGAAAGAATTGAGAATTTTGACTCCCACTATTGAATTCAATAAAATTTGTAGATTCCATTGGTGAAATAAAAGTTTTTTTGATTGAAATGTATATTGGTCCGAATTTTAATTATTTCCTGAGGAATATAGTAATTTTGTCAAAAAAAATGGGCAAGTGGCATTTTAAGATTGGCTATTGAGATTAGTGTTACTTATTGATTGGATGATGAGACCAAATATTTTTTATTTGATTGGTTGAAATAAGCATTTTTCATAAAGCTTTCATGATAAGATTATATAAGCTCATTTAGTAAGCTTTTTCAATAAGCTATATGATTAATTAATAAAATAATGGACCATGTGATAATTTAGCATTGAGAAGGCGGTGGATATGCTGTTTTCACAGCTTGATGCCGGCAGCTACAAAGGAGAAAACAAAAGGAAGAAAAAGGAAAGAAAAGGAAGGAAAATAGAGAGAAAAATAGGGAGAAAAAGAAAAAGGAGAGAGAAAGTGTTTTCAAGGAAGAAAAGAAGGAAAACTTGGAGCAATTCAAGCTTGGAGAATCCTATACACAAGGTAAAAGCTTGTACTTCTTGAATTAAAGTTGTAGAATATGTTGCAAGGACTATTTTGGTGATAATTTTATGAGAAAATTCATGTGAGTTAAGACTTATGTTTGGAAAATTTGCTATGTTCTTGGACTGTTTTGTGTGTAGTGTGTACCGGCTAATTAGAGAAGCTATGTACTATGTTCTATATGGTGTACAAAGGTTTTTTTATGGTGGTTTGGATGGTTGTTAATGGCTGTAAAAGAAGAAGATGGAATTGAAATGAAAAAGGAGTTTAATTATTAAAGAAAATGAATTCCTATTATTGTTATTTGTGATTGCTGAATTTAGTAATGGAAAATATGATTTTTCTGGATTGAAAATCTCTAAAAATCAGAGATTTGAAGACTGATTTGATGGAGTTTAAGGTGGATTAATTGTTATATAGGATTGAAGAAAAGAGAATTAATGGTATGAAAAAAAGGAACAAACAGAAATTCTGTTTGTGATTTCAGAGCAGACTAGAAGAACCATTAAACTGAACAAAATGGCCGGTTTTTCTGTAACCCTATGACCTGAAACTTGTAGCTAAATGTCTTAGGATTATTTTAAGACCAATTTGACATGATTTGGACTTGTAAATAGAAAGTTGTGGTTTAAATACCAAAGGCTACCAGTTCAGTGACGGGATGAAGAATTTGGGAGTTTATGATTAAAACTGAATGAAATGGCAAAGGAAATTGGTATTCCATGAGGTGAAAATCATAAAGGAATGTCTTGGGGGTATTTTGGAACTAGTTTGACATTAATTGGACTTGTGAATCAAAAGTTAAGATATAAACAAGCAAGTGTGCCAAGAAGGAGGAAATGCAGAAAATTGGTTGATAAAGAATAAACTCATATGTTGATTCCATGTGTATTATTGGATATATGAAGGATCAAGGAAGCATGTGAAAGGTTTGTATACTTATTTGAGGAATGAAATGAAGGAATGGATAAATAAACCTTTGATCATCTCAAGTATTTATATCATGTTGAGCAAGAAATGGAGGAATAAGAAATTGGTAATTCCTTGGCCTTATATATTTGATAATATCTCTATATTGGTTGAAAACCTTAAAAGGTTAAATGAAATATAGATTGATTATGGATGTAGGCTATTTACCCTAAAGATTTCACGACGAAATTGAGGACCATGTATGTAACTAAGCGATAGGGCACAAGGTGAGTCCCACTTGTTTTACATACCCTGTTTTGTACTAGTGAAATTATCTTTTATTGAAAAATGTTCTATGAATCCTTTTGGTTTCTCTGAACGAGAATATGGTTTTTCTGAGAAAGAAATTACATCATGCTATGTTAGATTTCAATGAACACATGGATTTTCATTATTGAAATTATTTATAGTAAGCGGCCGTTTCCAAAAATATAGCAATGAGGTTGAGGAACCTTGTGTTTTCCTGAACAAGATATGATTTTCTTGAATGAGAAATGGCTTCTCTGAACTGGAAATTATTGGAAACTTTAGGAAACAATATTTTCTACAAGGACTTTTAGGTTACTTAGACTATGAATAATTCTTAGGTATAAATATATACTTGAAAGGCTTTCTTCTCATTAATTATGAGACGAAATCATATTTTATTCTAAGAAAGCTTAAATATTCTTTTTTATGGAAAGGATTTTTGGGAAAATATGCATTATGGAATTATAATTGGAATTTCTTGAATTTAATCCTTATTTTAGGATTAGAATTCAGGAATTCCTGAATAAAACTCTTTTGGAATCAGGTATTTGTCAAATGACAAAAATGCCCCTTGGAAATGTATTTTATCAAGCAAAAAGGACTTTTATTCTTTTCTCTACATTTTTTGAAAATGATCATTTGGATATGAGATATGGTTTTGGAAAATGATATTTTGGCCCTAGAAAATGTTCTAGTTATATTCCTTCGGGGAATATTGGATTGGCCTTGTGAGCCAATAGAATTGGACTGGTCTTGTGAACGATGCGTAAGTTTTGGATATCTAAAATCATCATTTTAAATTCATCCCTTAATCAAGTTTTAATTAAAACATTAATCCCAAAATACGCATGTCGCAAGTATACTCATCGCAATCATATTATAGGGAATTAACAAGCATCTATCCTTAAAAAAACAAGTACCTTCTAATCATTTTTCATTTATTGTTTAAATGATCCAAATAATGTAAGAAAATAATAAAAGGCAAAATGAAGAAATATATACTACTCAAGGATGTTGGTTTATCCAATTTAGACAATTATCCAAGAAAACATGATAATGAACCAACTAGCAATTCTCTCAACTAATTATTATCTTGGCATCATGAAGGAATATAAAGTAAAATTCAATCATTTCCCAAGTCATATTTCTACTTAGATAAATTCCACTTCGTTTCCCAATCCATGGAATCCTATATTTCGATTACATTAATAGATTTTCCAATAAAGCTAATCATAACCAAAACATGCACTAAACTCAATTCCTTATAAACATGAAATTAGCTAATAGCCTTTTGCTTGAGGTGAAACCAACTAATATTTGATTACTTAGCCCTATAACCTTAACTTCGTCATTCAAGTCCATCAAGATTAGACAAATACGAAATCAATGCAATGAAACTCCTAACATTGTCATCTTAAGTTAATTAGAAGAACCAACATCAATAACCAATAAAATCAAGTAATCAAACACCAAAGATGATACTTAATTAATCAAAGAACTAAATTAACACAAAATCATGAATACCAAAATAATGTTAAATTACAATAAAAATATTGAATACATCATTGCTAAAGGAAAAGTGTTGAAATATATGCCTTCTAGACTAGTTTTCTAATAAAATTATCGAATTTATTAATAAAAGAATTTATTCTTAAAATTTGTTTGTAAATTTATATTTTATTTGTGCACAATTTTTATTTGGAAAGGACCCATTGTGTTTAAATAAGTGATCTATGTGAATGGTGGTCTTTCACAGTAAGGTATGGATCACGGGTTACTTAACACTTAATACATAAATGTTTGTTCTTAATCGATTGAAGAGAATGAGAATCTCATCATGTTTCGGTTATTGTGTTATGAATTCCAAATAGGGAATGACTTACCTTTAGCCAGTGAGTAGTCCATTCACTTCATAGCATGAGCATATTTCGAATACGTAGAATAGGACCGTAATAGTGGTTTCTAAAAGTACTATTTAGAAGAAACCCAGATTATTACTGGTACAGCGTGGACTAATACTCTACTGCTTGAGTATGAGTTGGTGGTCTGACGAAGCTTGAAGCATGTACTTTGATATGCTATAGTTGAGATTCTTTCGTAGAGCCGATATACTTGTATGTTGGGTATATGTGATTAGTTAGTTAAGACAGACTTGTACAACATAACTTCTGCGCTATATCGCCCCTTGTGACTGTTCAAATGATCTAAATATTCAAGGCCTTGGGGAACATGAGTTGGATATTTACTTTAGGGTAGCTCTCTTGGAAAGTGGAAACATTCCAGGAGTCATGGATTATTGGACTAAAGGTCTAAGGATGGTAGATGTCTATTAGAGATGTGTTAGTACACTTCTCCTCTCTAAATACACGACGATGAGTAGAGGGGTATTTTAGTCATTATACCTGTAGGTCGAAGACTTTGCTAACACAGCATTGTCCTTGGGGTCAATATTTTCTTATGGTGATATTATGAAATATTTAAAATGCAAAATATAGCTATTTATACAACAGGGATATTTTGGTCATTTTAATAGCCAAAGCGATGTGTCTTTTGGTCCCCGGAATAGCCCTTAAGTCCTGACAGATTTGGGTTAAGGAATTGGTCTTGATAAATATGGATTTTATTTTATTTTATTTAAGTAGTCTAATTTATTATTATACTAGAATAAAATAAAAGGCCCAAAAGAGAGTATATATGTTATCTAGTTTAATTGGTGAATTAATTATTTAGGGCCCAAGGCCCAGATTGAATAATAAGAAAATTAATCTAGGTATAAAATAGATAAAATGTCTGATATTTTATATTGGTCTATTTGGGCTTGTTAATTATTTATTAGATTGTTTAATGAAGCTCAGAAAATAAATATTTGAGACTTTTTATTTATGGGTGTTCAAGCACAAGATTAAATAATTTTATCTGGCCCAATGAATAAGACCAAGGGAAAAATAAAATTAAAAATAAATTAAAAATAAAAAAAATAAAAAAACAACACGGGATGAATCCCATATTGTTTAGCATGAGCAGATAACAAAAAGTATGGTGCTTTTTGTTTTACACTCTTGGTCTCTCTCTGTGATGGTATGAATAGAAAAGAAAAACATCCAAGGCCTTTTTCCTGAGCTTGAGTGTGCTTAGCTTCACTGTGAAGAGCTTCACTATGAAGAGCTTTCACCGGCAGTGTAAAGGGTGACATTCTGGAAGCTCAAAAGCTTTGTGTGAATGCGACGAAGTTGATGTTTACAAGGACGTGATCCAATGGCTTTAAGCATCCTGGTTCAGACAACTTCTTCAATGCTAATAAAGTTATTCAAACGCAAAGGTAAACAGCTTCCATGATAGTCTACATATTTTTCGTTCTGTAAGAATGCTTTCGGTTTCATCATTTTTGCCATTTTCAACCTTCAAGTGGTATCAGAGCCATGGTTTGACAAATATAGGAAGTATGCTAGGCTTAACTATAATAAAAAAAATATTTATTTTGGATGTTTTCTGTGATCTTTTGCGTTTCTGGTATAGGATAATCTCTATATAAACTTCGTGAGTGGAAGCATTGGAAGACTGTAATTTACTGCTTTCTTAGATGAAACATGTAAACCCACTATTTTTAAGGGCATAGGAGTTTGTTAAGTGGTTTTACAGGCTGTCTGGATGAAAAAACTAGAAGAATAAATGCAAAATCGCAAAAGAAAAATTGCAAGCAATGTTGGAAAAGATGAGTCGAGCCAAGTCGAGTCGAGCCACAGCTTGGAGTCGCAGCCCAAACGGCGTGCAAGGAAAGCATCCTCACGACTTCCGCGAGGAAGCTTTCCTCTCGAAAGAGCTTCTTCTGAGAGGAAGCCAATTTGCAATTTGCAATTGTAAATTGTCTGCAAATTGCAAATTGCCGTGGTCATCAATTTTGACTATGGTAGCAGGGCTGTTGGCGGGCCGGGTCGCGGGTACCCACCCGGATCGCGGCCCTTAGGTTTTCCCATGGGCCATGATCCAGTGTGGTGGGTGCACTGCACAAAAATAAAAAATAAATTTTTTTTTGGTCTCATACCAGGTGAAGTTATTTTTATTGCAATAGTTAATATTCATTAAATATTTTGCATGAAAAATAGTAGTAAAGGAAATTTAGGATTAAACAAGGCTATTAATTAATTAATGTGTTTAATCCTATTATTTGGACACTTAGGTTAAAAGAATAGAAAAGTATGAAAATGTTTACAGTTTTCTAGCATGCTTTTTTTTTTTTTTTTGGTACCCTATGCATGCGTTTTTCTCAAAGACCAAAGTCTTTGGGAATTCTTGACAAAGAAAAATATTTTTCTTAAATTAAATGGTTAATTTTAATCCGAACAAAAATTAGTTCTTGGTTATTCTCTCAAAGGATTTTATCCTTAACATAGAAAATATTATGGATTTAGATATTTTTGTGAATTAAAATAGAAAACCATTTTAATTTAATTTTAACAAGGAAACTTGTTTTTGTCCAATTAAACTTGAGATCAAAATCTCTCGAAAGTTTTATTGGAATTTTTTGAAATTATTAAGTTTATTAACTTAAATAAAATTAATCCATGAAAAATTTCTCAATGGGTATAAACCTTGACATAGAATTTTTTATGGGTTTAGATATTTTAATTTTGAGTTAAAAGAAAACTTAATTGAAATTTTCAAAGGATATTTTTCAAAAAAAATCTTTATTTTAAAATATTAAGTGGGAAAGAGGTTCCAACGGTCCCATGGCTTCCATCACGATCCTTATTAGAGATCGTGGGTCCCCTCGCATCACCCTGGAAGTGAACCCGTATAGGATGGAGATACCATAAGGATCTAAAACTAATGGATAGATGTAATTAATAACCCGAGACACATGCTATGATTGGCCAACCCACGTTGGAGGTTTTAATGCGAGGAATGTCCATAGAAAATGAGAAGAAACGGTCATCCCATGATAGAGTTATCTTCTAGATCATTACCTAGAAGGGAAATTAATTTGTGGTGGTTAATACACTTAGCTTAGGAAACTGTTAATCTTCCCAATAAGCTATGTCAGTTTTTCTAAGAGCTAAATTAATCATATTAAAGATAATAGTGATAGGGTTAACTATTATCGGATTTAATATGAGGATAAAGTCACAAATTATTTTGTCTTTCACAAATTGAGTTTTCTTTTATTTACATTTTTTCAGAAATGGTTGGTGGAGGTTCTTTTAGTCTTTTGGCCGTTATTCCCCGTGAGAATAAGCTAGCAGGTCCAAATTATGTGGACTGAAAAAGGAACTTGGATATAATACTCACTGCTGAGGAGTATAAGTATGTCCTCTTGAACACCTGCCCTATTATCGGGGAGGGTTCCACCACTGAGGAGCAAGAGGCTAAAAAAGCATGGAAGAAGGCCAACGAAATGGCTAGATGCTACATGTTTGCCTCCATGTCTAATGTGCTCCAGTCTAAATACAAGCACATGGCCACTGCGTACGACATTAGCCAATCACTAGCCATGATGTTCGCAGAAAAGAGCTGGCCCGCAAGGCGGAGGCTCTTAGGATGATCATCAACACTAAGATGGCTGAGAGAGTATCAGTCAGAGAGTATATGCTTAAGATGATTGCTACTTTCGAGGAAGCAGAAGTTTTAGGGGCTGTAATTGACCCTAAGAGCCACGTGGACATGGTTCTGAAATCTCTTCTGGGCTCTTTTACTCGATTCAAGTTAAATTATAACATGAACAAGTTAAACATGAGTTTAACCGAGTTAATGAACAGGTGGCAGAGAAGGTCATAAAGCCACATTCTAGGGCTATGATTACTAAGACTTTTTCTTCTAGAACTAGGCCCAAGCCTAGGAAGTTCAAGAAAAAGAAGGAAAATACACCGGCCCAGCCCAAGAACCAACCCAGCAAGTGAAAAGGCAAGTGCTACAAGTGTGGGCAGAAGGGACACTAGAAAAATGAGTGTCCAGAACTGCAGGCCAAGAAAAACCCTACATGTATTGTTCTTTATCTAGAGTCAATTTCAATGGTTGGATCAACTTCCACTTGGATTGTTGATTCTGGTGCTACTGATCATATCTGTAACTCCTTGTAGGGGTTTAGGAAGACAAGAAGACTCCAAAAGGGCGAGCATGGACTACGAGTAGGAAATGGAGCACAAGTATGGGCCTTTGCAGTGGGAGAGTTGGATCTTATTTTTTATTGTAATAAAGTAGTTATATTGAAGGATATTTTATATTATACCCAATTTTAGACAGAATTTGATTTCAGTTGCAAAGCTAATAAATCATAGATATTCTGTTTCTTTCCATTTTGGTATTACTACCAGTAGAAATTGAGAAGTTTTATGTACAGGCTATATGTATGGAAACTTATTCTTTTTAAATCCTACAAACAATCAAATAATTAACACTCAATCTGAACCATTAAGTAGGGAGAAAAAGACCAATGTAAATGACTAATATATTTGGCATCTAAGGTTGGGTCATATTAACTCAACTAGAATTCAGAGATTAATTCATAATAGGCCCTTGGGCTCATTAAGATTGGAAAGTTGGCCTCAGTGTGAATCCTGTCTTATGGAAAAAATGACCAAAAGGTCATTCACCTAAAAAGCTGATAGAGCAAAGGAGATATTGGGTGTTGTTCATTCTAATATGTCTGGTCTTTTGTCTACACAAGCTAAAAGGGCTTTTGAGTACTTCATCATTTTCACAGATGATTATACAAGGTTTGGTTATGTCTACCTAATAAGGCACAAGTCTGATTCTTTTAACAAGTTCAAAGAGTTTAAAGCTGAAGTGAAGTGTCGGACAGGTAAACTGATAAAAACCTTACGATCAAATCATAGTAGAGAGTGCCTCTACGGTGAGTTCAAAGTTTACATGGTACATCATGGGATAGTATCCCAACTTTCTGCACCGGGTACACCCCAGCAGAATTGAGTAGTTGAGAGAAGGAACAGGACATTAATGGAAATGGCCTGAAGCATGATATCTCATACAACTCTTCCGGTCTCTTTTTAGAGATATGCCTTGGAAACAGCTATTGGATTGTATGCTCTCTTAGACTAGGTTTCTGATGTAAAATCGAATATTTTAATAAAAGAATTTATTTTTAGAAATTAGTTGTGAATTTATTTTTTGTTTGTGCACAATTTTCGTTTGGAACAGACCCATTGTGTTTAAATAAGTGATCTATGTGAATGGTGGTCTTTCACAGTAAGGTATGCATCACGGGTTATTTAACACATAAACGGTTTTTCGTAACCGATTGATGAGAATGGGAATCTCATCATGTTTAGGTTATTATGTTATGAATTCCAAATGGGGGATGGCTTACCTTTAGCCAGTGAGTAGTCCACTCACTTCATGACATAAGCGTATTTCGAATACGTAGAACAGGACCTGTAGTAGTGGTTTCTAAAAAGTACTATATGGCAGAAACCTAGACTACTACCGCTACAGTGTGGACTAGTACTCTATGACTTCAGTATGAGTTGGTGGTATGGCGAAGCTGGAAGCATATACTTTGATTTGCTATAGTTGAGGTTCTATCGTAGGGCCAATATACTTACACGTTGGGTATGTGTGACTAGTTAGTTAAGACAAACTTATACAAGATAGTTTCTACACTAAATCGCCCATTGTGGTTGTCCGAATGATCTAAATATCCAGGGCCCTGGGAAACATGACTCGGATGTTTGCTTTAGGGTAGCTCTCTTGGAAAGCGAAAACACTCTAGGAAGTCGTGGATCATTGGACTAGAAGCCTAAAGATGGTAGATGTCATTTAGAAGGGTGTTAGTACACTTCTTCCTCTCTAAATGTACGGCGATGTGTAGATGGGTATTTTAGTCATTTTACCTGTAGGTCGGAGACTTTGCTAATGCAGCATTGTCCTTGGGATTAATATTTCCTTATGGTGATATTAAAAAATATTTAAAATGCAAAATACAACTATTTATATAGCAGGGGTATTTTGGTCATTTTAGCAGCCAAGGCGATGTGTCTTTTTTGTCCTTGGAATAGCCCGTAAGTCCTAATTAATTTTAGGTTGAGGAATTGGTATCAATTCAAGAGGTTTTTATTTATTTTTATTTTACTTTATTTTATTCAGGATGTCTAATTTATTATAAGACTGGAATAAAATAAATAAATAAATAAAATAAAATAAAAATAGGAGTTAGAGAAATTAATTATCTGGTTTAATTGGTTAATTAATTATTCAGGGCCTAAGCCCAGTTTGAATAATTAGGAAATTAACCTGGGCTTAAACTAAGGGGAAATAATTAATGCTTAACTATTTATTGGGTTATTTATATAAGCCCAAGAAATAAATAATTAAAGTTTAATTATTTTGATTCATTTGGGCTCATTAATTATTTATTGGGTTATTTCTATAAGCCCAGGAAATAAATAATTAATGTTTATTATTTTGGGCCTTTTAGGTCCAAGAAAAATAATAAATATTATTTCGGCCTAATAGCTTGGACCGTAGGGTTTCTTCTAGATACAGTTCAGATGAGTTTAGAGTTAAGCCAAACTAATTCTCAAGATAACATCCGGGTGTTTGAAATATGATATCCCGGGGAATATGTTTATCAGATAATGGGAGACCTAATTTTGGCTAACAATGAACAAGTCTCTAGTAGTTAAAAATAACCCTAATTCTCCCTCACTAATCTATCTCACATAGCTCTCTCTCTCTCATGTCTCCTTCCTTCTCTTGTTTTCTCCTTGGAGTTTTACTAATCAATAGCAACAGAACCAAGGAGATTGAGACCACTCTTCTTCACTGTTGTGTTCACCGACAAAAAATTAGGCTGTGGAATATTCCGTGAACTAAAAAGCTAGCATTATTCATTTTCACCGGAGGAGGAAAGCAGCCGGAAGAGGAATGTAGTGCACTGGTGATCATGGACGTGTAAGGAAGAAGCTGTTCTTGAGCTTCAATTGATTCAACCATGTTCTTCATGTTTTTAAGGCTCCAAGAGGTATGTTTTCATCCCACCATACTGTGCCAATACTTTGTTTAATGTTCATGTTCTTCCATTTTCGTCCACTGAAGCATGCTCTGTAAATATGTCAATTCATTCAAGTGGTATCAAAGCATAAATTTGATTGACTTGGGGAGCATGTTAGTTAATAAAAACGGAGCAGAACATTGTTTGGAGCTTAAACATGTGATCCTTCGCTGTTTATGGTATGGGATGTGTTCTCTATAAATTTTCACAGAGCATTCTGTGATATTTAGTTTTGGAGTTTTGATCGTGTAAACCCAAATTAAATGGGTATAGGCGGTTGTTGCTTTGGTTTGGATGAGTTTTTGTAATGAAAATGTCCAAAGAAGCCAAAGGAAGCAATTTGGCAGAGAAAACACAGAAGAATTCACGCAAAAACTCATTTTGAAGAAGAAGACACTATTCCTAAGCCGCCGTCCAAGCCGTTACTGTGCATGTGAGAGGAGCCGTGCCGATTGAGCCGCGTAAGCTGAGCCATTTGCTGTGAATTCAAGCCGACTTTCTTTTGAAATTTGCAATTCAATTGCAATTGAGGCGCACGAGTCGGGCGACAGAATCCGGGCGGACACGCGGGTCACGTGCAGAGGAGAAACGGGTGATAGCACTTGGCCGGGCGGGTCGTGGGTTGAAACCAAGGTGATCCGGTGCGGCCACGGTGGACCGCAGGCCAAATGGGCCCGGATCCGGTGCGGCCGGTGCAGTGGATCGCCAGTAAAAAAAATTATTTTATTTTTTTTTCCAAATTTTAATTTGGGTCCCATACCAGGCGAAGTTAATATTTTTGCAATAGTTTATATTCTTAAAATATATTTACATGAAAAATATTAGCAAATGATTTTAGGATTAAACAAGATCATTAATTAATTAATTAATGTATTTAATTCTATTATTTGGGCACATAGGTTTAAAAATAGAAAAGTATGAAAACGTTTACTATTTTCTAGCATGCTATTTATTTTGTCTACCTATGTGCGCCTTTTCTGAAAGACCAAAGTTTTTTGGAACATTTTTTACAAGAAAAATATTTTTCTTCAAAAATTAAATGGTTATTTTAATTTGTACAAAAATTAATCCTTGAATATTTTCTCAAATGATTTAATCCTTGACCTAGAAAATATATTGGATTTAGATATTTTTGTAAATTAAAATATAGAGCCATTTTGTTTTATTTTGCACTAGGAAAAATTGTTTTGTCAAATAAACTTGAGACCAAAGTCTCTAGAAAGTTTTAATTGGAAAATTTTTGAAATCATTAAGTTTTAACTTAAATAAATTAGTCCATGGAGAAATCTCTCAAAGGATATAAGCCTTGACATAGAGATTTTAATGGACTTGGATATTTTATTTTTGAGTTAAGGAAAAACTTAATAAAAATTTCAAAATGATATTTTTCAGAAAATCTTTATTTTAAAAGACTAAGTGGGAGAGGGGTTCCAACGGCCCCACGACTTCCATCACAATCCTCATTAGAGATCGTGGGTCCCCTCGCATTACCCTGGGAGTGAACCCATATAGGATGGGGATACTACAAAGATCTAGATCTAATGGAATGATGTAATTAATAACCCGGGACACGTACTATAATCGGCTAGCCCACGTTGGAGGTTATATTGCGAGGAATGTCCATAGGAAATGAGAGGAAATGACCATCCCACGATGGAGTTATTCTCTAGATCATTACCTAGAAGGGAAATTAATTTGTGGTGGTTATTACACTTAGCTTAGGAAACTGTTAATCTTCCAAAGAAGCTATGTCAGTTTTTCCTAAGAGCCAAATTAATTTATGTGCACAAATTTATTTTCACAAACTAAATCCTTTCTTTTATTATTCGATTTTCCGGAAATGGTGGGAGGTTCTTTTAGTCCTTTGGTCGTTATTCTCCATGAGAATAAGTTAACGGGACCAAAACTATGAGGACTGGAAGAGGAACCTGGACATAATACTCACGGTTGTAGAGTATAAGTATGTCTTTTATGAGACCTGCCCTGAAATCGGGGAAGGTTCCACCGACGAAGAGTGAGAGGCTGAGAAGGCATGGAAGAAGGCTAATGAAATGGCACATTGCTATATACTAGCCTCCATGTCTAATGTACTCCAGTCTAAACACGAGCACATAGCTTCTGCGTATGATATTAGTTATTCATTGGCCATTATGTTTGTAGATAAGAGCCGCCCCGCAAGGCAGAAGGTTCTTCGAACTATAATAAACTCTAAGATGGCTGAGGGAGCATCAGTCAGGGAGTATATGCGCAAGATGATTGCTGCTTTCGAGGAGGCAGAAATCTTAGGGGCTATCATTGACCCCGAGGACCAAGTGGACATGGTTCTTGAATCTCTACTAGGTTCCTTTACTCAGTTCAAACTAAATTACAATATGAGTTTGATTGAGTTGATAAAGGAACTTCAGATGGCAAAGAAGGTCATGAAACCACATTCAATGGCCATGATTGCTAAGGCTTCTTTCTCAAGAACTTGGTCTAAGCCCAGAAAGTTCAAAAGGAAGAAGGGATATGCAGTAGCCTGGCCTAAGACCCAGCCCAAAGACAAACCTAAGGGCAAGTGCTTCATATGTGGGAAGAAGGGACACTGGGAAAAAGAGTGTCCAGATCTTCAAGCCAAGAAAAACCCTACATGTAATGTTCTCTATCTAGAGTCTATATCAATGGTTTGATCAACTTCCAATTGGATTGTTGATTCAGGAGCTACTGATTATATCTGTAGAAAGATAAGTTGACTCAAGAAGGGCGAACATGGATTATGCGTGGGATTTGGAGCACAAGTTTGGGCCCTTGCAGTGGGAGTGCTGGATCTTGTTTTTTATTGTAATAAGAAAGTGGTTTTAATAGATATTTTATATGTACCTGGTTTTTGTCAGAATTTGATTTTAGTTGCAAAACTTATAAATCAAGGATATTCTGTATTTTTCTATTCTAGTATTTCTATCAGTAAAAATGGAGAAATATTATGTACTTGGCACATGTATGAAAATCTATTCTATTTAAACCCTATTAATCATCAATCAAATAGCGCTCAATCTGAACCTTTAACTAAGAAGAGAAAGACCAATATCAATGACTCAAATCTTTGGCATCTGAGGTTGGGTCATATCAACTTAACCAGAATTCAAAGGCTAATCCATGATGGGCCTTTGGGCTCATTGAGATTGGAAAATTGGTCTCAATATGAATCTTGCCTAATGGGAAAGATGACCAAAAGGTCTTTTGTCCCTAAGGCGGAAAGGGCCGAGGAGGTGCTGAGTCTTGTTCACATTGATGTGTGTGATCTATTGTCTACACCAGTTAGAGGAGGTTTTTTGAGTACTTCATTACTTTCACAGATGATTGTACAAGGTTTGGTTACGTTTACCTTATGAGAAGCAAGTCTGACTCTTTTGACAAGTTCAAAGAGTTTAAGACTGAAGTGGAGCGTCGGACAAGTAAATTAATCAAGACCTTATGATTGGATCATGGTAGAGAATACCTCGTAGGTGAATTCAAGGACTACATGATACATCATGGGATAGTATCCTAGCTCTCTACGCCAGGGACACCCTAGCAGAACGGAGTAGCTGAGAGAAGGAATAGGACATTGATGGAAATGGTCCGAAGCATGATGTCTCATGCTACTCTTCCAGTGTCCTTTTAGGGATATGCCCTGGAGACAGTGGCATATATTCTGAACTTGGTACCTTCCAAGTCAGTACCTAGGACTCCCTATGAGATGTGGACTGGGCGTAAGCCAAGTCTGAATCATCTCAGGATTTGGGGTTGTCCAACTTATGTGTTGGTCAAGGGAGACAAGTTGAAATGAAGATCAGAATTATGTTATTTTATTGGGTATCCAAAAGGGACAAAAGGAGGTTACTTTTATCATCCTAAGAAGCAGAAGGTACTAGTCAGTACCAATGCTAGATACTTGGAAGATGATCAAAGTACTTCCACTAAAGGTTCAACAAGGTTGGAACTTGAGGAGAAGTTATCTACGGAATCAACTTCTTCTGACCCGATCGTGAAACAAGAAGAGGCATAGCCTCAAGTGCCTGTGCAAATGGAGCCTCGTCGTAGTGGGAGAGTGTCTAGGGTTCCGGATAGATGGACGGGAGAAGCCTTTAAGCTGATCTCCGACCATCAGGAACAAGACCCCACTAGATACGAGGAGGCTATTGCTAATGCCGATGCAAATCTATGGCATTAAGCAATGAAAGTCGAGATTAAGTCTATGTACCTCAATCAAGTTTGGAATCTTGTAGCTTCACCTGAATGGATAAAACTCATTAGGTGTAAGTGGGTGTACAAGAGAAAGAGAGGAATAGATGGGAAGGTGGAAACCTTCAAAGTTAGACTTGTGGCGAAAGGGTATACTCAGAAAGTGGGAATCAATTATGAGAAAACCTTTTCCCCGGTAACCATGTTTAAATTCATCCGTATTCTCCTTACCATCGCATGTCACTATGACTACGAGATATGACAAATGGATATCAAGACGGCATTCTTAAATGGCCATCTTATTGAAGACATCTATATGTTCTAACAGGAAGGCTTCATTGCTGAAGGCCAAGAACATATGGTTTGCAAACTTAAGAAATCCATTTATGGACTTAAGCAGGCATCAAGAGCATGGAACATTCGTTTTGATGAGACTGTAAAGTCTTATGGTTTTATTCAAAACGAAGATGAACCATGCGTGTACAGGAAACTTGAAGGCATTAATGTGGTTTTTCTTGCCTTGTATGTGGATAACATTCTACTCATTAGAAATGATGTAGGGACATTGTCATCTACAAAGGTTTGGCTGTCTAGTCAATTCAGTATGAAGGACTTGGGAGAAGCCAGCTACATTCTCAGGATTAGGCTTCTTAGAAATAGGAAGCAGAGAATGTTAGGATTATCCCAAGCAATATACACTAACAAGATGCTGGCCAAGTACAGCACGGACTCATGTAAGGGAGCTCTAATCCCTTGCAGACATGCGTTGTCATTTTCTTCAAGGGATTATCCTAAGTCTCAAGAAGAAAAGGACAGAATGAGTAGGATTCCCTACGTTTCGGCTGTGGGAAGTCTCATGTACGCTATACTGTGTACTAGGTCAGATATTTGCTTTGTCGTGGGCTTAGTTAGCAGATATCAGTCAAACCCAGTGGAGGTACATTGGCAAGCTGTAAAGCATATTCTCAAATACCTCAAGGGAACGAGAGATTATATGCTAGTTTACAGGGCTGATGATTTGGTTCCTACATGATACACAGACTCAGATTTTCAGGCGGATAAGGATGAGAGAAAATCCACTAGTGGATATGTCTTTACCTTATCTGGATAAGCAATTTCATGGAGGAGTATCTAGCAATCTTGTATTGCTGACTCAACCATGGAAGCTGAGTATATGGCAGCTTCGGAGGCATCCAAGGAAGCAGTCTGGCTTTTGGAAGTTCCTTACAAAACTTGGAGTCATACCACATATGGATAGGTGGATTATGATGTATTGCGACAACACTGGAGCAGTATCGCAATCTAAGGAGCCTTGGAACCACAAGAAGGGGAAACACATCAAGAGGAAGCACCACCTGATCCGGGATTTCATCTAGAGACGGGAAGTCGTGGTGGAACATATTGCCTCAGAAAATAATCTAGTAGATCCATTCACCAAGCCTTTGTCTGAGAGAGTCTTCAAGAGACACTTAGACGCCATATGGGTGGGCACCTATAGACTTACATAGTCTTAGAGTGCAAGTGGAAGATTGTTGGATTGTATGCCCTCTTAGACTAGGTTTCTGATGTAAAATCGAATATTTTAATAAAAGAAATTATTTTTAGAAATCAGTTGTGAATTTATTTTTTGTTTTTGCACAATTTTCGTTTGGAAAAGACCCATTGTGTTTAAATAAATGATCTATGTGAATGGTGGTCTTTCACAGTAAGGTATGGATATCAGGTTATTTAACACATAAACAGTTGTTCTTAACCGATTGATGAGAATGGGAATCTCATCATGTTTAGGTTATTATGTTATGAATTCCAAATGGGGGATGGCTTACCTTTAGCCAGTGAGTAGTCCACTCACTTCATGACATAAGCGTATTTCGAATACGTAGAATAGGACCTGTAGTAGTGGTTTCTAAAAAGTACTATATGGTAGAAACCTAGACTACTACCGCTACAGCGTGGACTAGTACTCTATGACTTGAGTATAAGTTGGTGGTCTGGCGAAGCTGGAAGCATATACTTTGATTTGCTATAGTTGACGTTCTATCGTAGGGCCAATATACTTACATGTTGGGTATGTGTGACTAGTTAGTTAAGATAAACTTGTACAAGATAGTTTTTACACTAAATTGCCCCTTGTGGTTGTCCGAATGATCTAAATATCCAGGGCCCTGGGAAACATGACTCGGATGTTTGCTTTAGAGTAGCTCCCTTGGAAAGCGGAAACACTCCAGGAAGTCATGGATCATTGGACTAGAAGCCTAAGGATGGTAGATGTCATTTAGAGGGGTGTTAGTACACTTCTTCCTCTCTAAATGTATGGTGATGTGTAGAGGGGTATTTTAGTCATTTTACCTGTAGGTCGGAGACTTTGCTAATGCAGCATTGTCCTTGGGGTCAATATTTCCTTATGTTTATATTAGAAAATATTTAAAATAAAAAATACAGTTATTTATATAGCAAGGGTATTTTGGTCATTTTAGCAGCCAAGGCGATATGTCTTTTTGGTCCTTGGAATAGCCCGTAAGTCCTAATTAATTTTAGGTTGAGGAATTGGTCTCAACTCAAGAGGTTTTTATTTATTTTTATTTTACTTTATTTTATTCAGGATGTCTAATTTACTATAAGACTGGAATAAAATAAATAAATAAATAAAATAAAAGTAGGAGTTGAGAGAAATTAATTATCTGGTTTAATTGGTTAATTAATTATTCAGGGCCTAGGCCCAGTTTGAATAATTAGGAAATTAACCTGGGCTTAAACTAAGGGGAAATAATTAATACTTAACTATTTATTGGGTTATTTATATAAGCCTAAGAAATAAATAATTAAAGTTTAATTATTTTGGTTCATTTGGGCTCATTAATTATTTATTGGATTATTTCTATAAGCCCAGGAAATAAATAATTAATGTTTATTATTTTGGGCCTTTTGGGTCCAAGAAAAATAAAGGTCCAAGAAAAATAATAAATATTATTTTGGCCCAATAGCTTGGACCGTAAGGTTTCTTCCAGATACAGTTCAGATGAGTTTAGAGTTAAACCAAACTAATTCTCAGGATAACATCCGGGTGTTTGAAATATGATATCCCGGGGGATATGTTTATCAGATAATGGGAGACCTAATTTTGGCTAACAATGAACAAGTCTCTAGTAGGAAAAAATAACCCTAATTCTCCCTCACTAATCTATCTCACGCAGCTCTCTCTCTCTCACGTCTCCTTCCTTCTCTTGTTTTCTCCTTGGAGTTTTACTAATCAATAGCAACAGAACCAAGGAGATTAGAGACCACTCTTCTTCACTGTTGTGTTCACCGACAAAAAATTAGGCTGTGGAATATTCCGTGAACTAAAAAGCTAGCATTATTCATTTTCACCGGAGGTGGAAAGCAGCTAGAAGAGGAAGTGCAGTGCACTGGTGATCATGGACGTGCAAGGAAGAAGCTGTTCTTGAGCTTCAATTGATTCAACCATGTTCTTCAAGTTTTTAAGGCTCCAAGAGGTATGTTTTCATCCCACCATGCTGTGCCAATACTGCATTTAATATTCATATTTTTCCATTTTCGTCCATTGAAGCATGCTCTGTAAAGGAAGAAGCTGTTCTTGAGCTTCAATTGATTCAACCATGTTCTTCAAGTTTTTAAGGCTCCAAGAGGTATGTTTTCATCCCACCATGCTGTGCCAATACTGCATTTAATATTCATATTTTTTCATTTTCGTCCATTGAAGCATGCTCTGTAAATATGTTAATTCATTAAACAGCGGCTTATATTCTGAACTTGGTGCCTTCCAAGTCAGTACCTAGGACGTCTTATGAGATGTGGACTTGGCATAAGCCAAGTCTAAATTATCGCAAGATATGAGGCTATCCAGCTTATGTACTGATCAAAGGAGACAAGCTAGAACTAAGATTAGAATTAATCTACTTTGTTGGGTATCCAAAAGGGACAAAAAGAGGTTACTTTTATCATCCTAAGGATTAGAAAGTATTAGTAAGTACTAACGCTAGATACTTAAAGGATGATCAAAGTACTTCCACTAAAGGTTCAACAAGGTTAGAACTTTAGGAGATGTTATTTTCGGAATCAACTTTTTCAGACTCGATTATGGAACAAGAAGAGGCACAGCCTCAAGAACCTATACAAACGGATCTTCGTCGTAATAGGAAGGTATCTAGAGTTCTAGAATGATGGGCAGGAGAGGCTTTTGAGCTGGTCTCTGACCATCAGGAACAATATCCCACTAGATACGAGGTGGCTATTGCTAATGCCGATATAAATCTATAGCATGAAGCAATAAAAGTTAAGATTGAGTCTATGTACTTCAATCAGGTTTGGGATCTTATAGCTTCACTAAAAAGATAAAACCCATTGGGTGTAAGTGGCTATAGAAGAGGAAGATGGGAGCGGATAGGAAGTGAAAACCTTCAAAGTTAGGCTTGTGGTAAAACGGTATACTCAGAAAGAGGGAATTAATTATAAGGAAATCTTTTCCCCGGTAGCCATGCTTAAGTCCATCCGTATCTTTCTTGCCATTGCATGTCATTTCGACTATGAGATATGGCAAGTGGATGTCAAGACAGCATTTCTTAATGGCCATCTTAACGAAGACATCTATATGTCCCAACCTGAAGGTTTTATTACTAAAGGCTAGGAACATATGGTTTACAAGCTTAAGAAGTCTATTTATAGACTTAAGCAAGCATCTAGAACATAACGATTCATTTTGATGAGACTGTAAAGTCTTACGGTTTCATTCAAAATAAGGATGAACCATGCGTGTACAGGAAATTGGAAGGCATAAATGTAATTTTTCTTGTCCCATATGTGGATGACATTCTACTCATTGAGAATGATGTAGGAACATTATTATCTACTAAGGTTTAGCTATTTAGTCAATTTAGTATGACGGACTTGGGAGAAGACAGTTACATTCTCGGGATTAAGCTTCTTAGAAATAGAAAGTAGAGAATGTTAGGATTATCCCAAACGATATACATTAACAAGATACTGGCCAAGTTTAGTATAGACTCATGCAAGGGAGCTCTAATCCCTTGCAGACATGGGTTGTCTTTTTGTTCTAAGGACTGTCCTAAGTCTCGAAAGAAAAAAGATAGGATGAGTAGGATTCCTACCCTTCGGCTGTAGGAAGTCTCATGTACGCCATGCTATGTATTAGGCCAAATATCTACTTTGTCATAGGCTTAGTTAGCAAATATCAGTCAAACCCTGGGGAGGTTCATTAGCAAGCTATAAAGTATATTCTCAAGTACCTTAATAGTATGAAAGATTATATACTGATTTACAGGGCTGACGACTTGGTTCTTATTGGATACACAGACTCAGATTTCTAGGCAGATAAGGGTAAGAGAAAATCTACTAGCAGATATGTCGTCATCTTGTCTAGAGGAACTGTTTCATGGAGAAGTATTAAGCAATCTTATATTGCTGACTCAACTATGGAAGCTGAGTATATGGCAGCTTTAGAAGCATCCAAGAAAGTAGTCTAGCTCCAGAAGTTCTTTTCAGAACTTGGAGTTATGCCATACATGGACAGACCAATTATGGTATATTGCGACAACTCTGGAGTAGTCTCGCAATACAAAGAACCCAGGAACCACAAGAAGAGGAAGCACATCTAGAGGAAGTCCCACCTGATCTGGGATTTTATTCAGAGACGAAAAATTATAGTGGAACAAATAGCCTCGGAGAACAACCTGCTGATCCCTTCACCAAACCTTTGGCTGAGAGAGCCTTCAAAAGACACTTAAATGCCATAGGGATGGGCACCTATGGGTTTTCTTAGTCTTAGAGTGCAAGTGGGAGATTGTTGGAATATATACCCTCTAGACTAGTTTTCTGATGTAATTATCGAATTTATTAATAAAAGAATTTATTCTCAAAATTTATTTGTAAATTTACATTTTATTTGTGCACGATTTTTGTTTGGAAATGGCCTATTGTATTTAAGTAAGTGATCCATGTGAATGGTTGTCTTTCACAATAAAGTATGGATTACAGGTTACTTAACACATGAATATTTGTTCTTAACCGATTGATAAGAATAATAATCTCATCATGTTTAGGTTATTGTGTTATGAATTTCAAATGGGGATGGGTTATCTTCAGCTGTGAATAGTCCATTCACTTCATAGCATGAGCGTATTTCGAATACGTATAACAGGACCTATAATAGTGGTTTCTAAAAGTACTATTTAGAATAAACCCAGACTATTACTACTACAGCATAAACTAATACTCTACTGCTTGAGTATGAGTTGGTGGTCTAACGAAGTTAGAAGCGTGTACTTTGCTATGCTGTAGTTGAGGTTCTTTCGTAGAGCCAACAAACTTATATGTTGGGTATATGTGACTAGTTAATTAAGACAGACTTGTATAAGATAGCTTTTGCGCTATATCGCCCCTTGTGACTGTTCAAATGATCTAAATATCTAGGGTCCAAGGGTACATGACTTGAATGTTTACTTTAGGATAGCTCCCTTAGAAAGTGGAAACATTCCAGGAGTCAGGGATCATTAGACTAGATGTCTAAGGATAGTAGATGTCTATTAGAAAGGTGTTAGTACATTCATCCTCTGTAAATGCACAGCGATGTATAAAGGGGTATTTTAGTCATTACACCTATAGGTCGAAAACTTTGCTAACACAGCATTGTCCTTGGGGTCAATATTTTCTTATGGTGATATTAGGAAATATTTAAAATGCAAAATATAGCTATTTATATAATAGGGGTATTTTGGTCATTTTAGTAGCTAAGGCAATGTGTCTTTTGGTCCTTGGAATAGCCCTTGAGTCCTGACAGATTTGGGTTAAGGAATTGGTCTTTATAATTATGGCTTTTATTTTATTTTATTTATGTAGTCCAATTTATTATTGGACTAGAATAAAATAAAAGGCCCAAGAAAGAGTATATATTTTGTTTAGTTTAATTGGTTAGTTAATTATTCAGGGCCTAAGGCTCAGATTGAATAATTAGAAAATTAATCTAGGTATAAACTAGATAAAAAGCCTGATATTTTATAATGATATATTTGGGTTAGTTAATTATTTATTGAGCTATTTAATAAAACCCAGAAAATAAATATTTGAGAATTTTTATTTATAGGTGCTCCTCAAGCACAAGAGTAAATAATTTTATCC
This sequence comes from Voacanga thouarsii, assembly GCA_026120185.1. Lineage (NCBI taxonomy): Eukaryota > Viridiplantae > Streptophyta > Magnoliopsida > Gentianales > Apocynaceae > Voacanga > Voacanga thouarsii. The sequence continues at coordinate 3,347,622 of JANUWF010003370.1, forward strand.
AGCCTAATGAATAAAACCAAGGGTAAAATAAAATTTAAAAATAAATTAAATTAAAAAACAACACGGGATGAATCCCATATTAATTGGCGTGAAAAGATAACAAAAAGCATAGTGCTTTTTGTTTCGCACTCTTGGTCTCTCTCTGTGATGGTAAGAATAGAAAAGAAAAACATCCAAGGCATTTTTCCTGAGCTTGAGTGTGCTTAGCTTCACTGTGAAGAGTTTTCACCGATAGTGTAAAGGATGACTTTTCGGAAGCTCAAAAGCTTCGCGTGAATGAGACGAAGTTGACATTTATAAGAATGTGATCTAATGGCTTCATGAATCTTGGATCAGACATCTTCTTCAGTGCCAATAAGGTCATTCAAACACAGATGTAAACAGCTTCCATGATACTCTGTATATTTTTTGTTCTATAAGCATGCTTTCGGTTTCATCATTTTTGCCATTTTCAACCTTCAAAAAGAAGATAAAAAGAAAAAAAAACACTCATAGACAAGCCTCTTTCTTCTTCCTTGAAGACTTTCTTGAACAATCCTCCTTGATTTGGGTGAACACCTCCTTCAATGAGAAAATTAGAATTTCTATCCTTTAATTCACCTCTCTATGTTTGTATATTCAACTCTTGTATTCTCTTGTGCTTTTATAAGCCTCTTGGATGCCTATTCGTGGCTAAGGAAGTCTTGGCCGAGTAGGAGTTGGAAAATATCAAAATCATTAGATAAACTCTAATTCTGCGTACAAAATATTCGCCTCCAGAGCATACCTGGCGCCGGGTACTTCGACCCACCTGGGACCAAGTGCATTCTGTTCCTTCCCTATTTTTGCTCTATTTTTGGCAGCTTCTCCTTAGCAGACAGATTAGACCCCGGCACCAAGTGCATTTGCTAGACCTGGCGCCAGGTCTGTTTTGGAATTCCTCTGTCATTGCCTCAACTTCTTCTGTTGGAGCAGAGTGGACCCGGCGCCTAGTCCATTGGCTAGGCTTGGCACTAGGTACATTCTGGAATTGTACACTTTCTATTCGATTTTAACTTAAATATGCCCATATTTGCCAAAAACACCTTTTACAAGTAAAATGTCAAATATGAAAGAATATATCTATTTATTACAACAAATGTATCCTAAAACAACCTCAAATAACTAGGAAAAGCATGGTGATTTTAACCCCTATCACATACTCCCACACTTGAACATTTGCTTGTCCTCAAGCAATTATGAACTAGACACTAAGCATTTAGAACAAGATAAAACAATTTTACAAATTTTTCCTTAGCTAATGCATCCGCAATGAAGACATAACCTTCTTCCAACCTTAAACACAAACTCGTCATTAATGCAATCCTTTTAAAACCTTGTAAACTCATGTATTAAATCGAACAATCCCAAGATCATCAAAGTTAAGTTAAACAAGCTTATATCTAGTACAAGAAAATCATCCTACTCCTCAAGCAAAAACATAGATAACATAAATCATATAAGTCAAGCCATTTAACCAATTCCAGCATTATAAACTTAAATTTACACAACTCAAGTTAGTGAAACAAGGAAAACACTCCACTCTTTTTTTTTCTTATGCCTTTGGGAATTGATAGTCTCAAGTGCATGGATTTCTCTTCACACACAGTATTGGCCCCCTTATAGTCATCATCATTTTTTTTCAGCAATCGTCTGTCAACATATTTTTTCTTTTGCTCTTTCTTGCCTTGCCTCAAGAGAGTGCACCGAATACACTTGCTACTTCTCCTTTATATTAACCCCCTTTTCAGTAAAAAGTCTTCAAAGATTAAAAATAAGAACTTTTTTTTTTCAATTCTTTTTATCCCAAAATAATGGTTTTTTTTCACTCATTGTTTTTTTCAACTCACCTTTCTGTCTTTTCACTCAAAAATTTTTTTTCTCACATTCCTTATTTACAACTTAAAGTCAAGTAAATTTTAAATCCATAATACAAGAATTAGTTAACAACTCTTCCCATATTTCATCGTATCATCCACATTCAAATTCAAAGAATAAAATAAAACTCAAATACTAAATATAACTAAGGTTAACTTAAATTCTCAAGACTTAGCAAAAATCCAACTTAATACACAAGTTTACTTTTTAATAAAAATCTCACCATAATGAATGATAAATCTATACCCAAAGTTAAAAATAAAATCATAAACTCCATTCTAGACAAATAAGCTCAATTTAGCCCCAAATCTCTGAACTTTCAAATTTTCAACAAAATTCTTGGTACCAAGAAAACACTAAGATCATACAAAGAAAACACCAAGATCATTGATAAAAACTTGGAAAAAAAATATTACTAAACCACTCCCCCATACTTAAACTGGACAATGTCCTCATGGGTAAAAAATTAACAGAATAAAGTGTCTTCAAAGGAACCAAAAATAATAAAGGGGTAGAAAATTTAATCAATACTGTCCAAGTGTAATAAAGTGCCAATAGATATCCGAAGTTGAGATAGAGAGAAGGACTTGTCCAAGAGGACTTTATTCCTACCTATAAAACAAAACACAAATAAAAGCACACAAAAAATAATAACAAAATAAAAACACACCTAAATAAAAGAAAACAAACTAAGGAAAAATACTAAAAAAAATCGTAACAAAGCAAATAAAGACATGACTCTCTCCCCCACACTTAAGATGGAAAATATTTTCCTTATTTATGAGAGGAAAAACAAACTACTTAACCAAAAAAAAAAAAAACAAAACAAAAACTCTTTCCACTCATCATGCTTCCTCATTAAACCTTTTGAAAAGAAATTAAAGCTCAACATAGAAGATAGGCATGTTGAATGTAGAAAGAAGAGAGGTTTCTGAGAAATAGAAGGTTTATGAAAATAATTTTTTCAACAAAACAAAACACATGAACCTTATTCTCTAATATGTCTTTAGACACACAAATATTTTTGCCAACAAATAAATGCACATGATCTCTAAAGAATGTATCAAACATGAAACCACCATTTAACCCTTCAAAAGATTTGTCACAATAAAAATTCCCCTTAAATCATAGCATTTGAGTTTTCAAAGATAGGGTCAAGAAATCCTTACTTTTCAATGTATGGTCTACAAAAACTAAGTTACCTCCCTAAAATTGAGGTGAAGGGTAGAGATTACCACTATCCTCTAACGACTTCTTATGATGTAGCGTTGAAAGATCCAACTCCTCCCTTTCCACATTGGATAATTATTCCTCATATCCTCTCTTTTTTTCCTTAGGGATTCTCTTGTTCAAGCGTATGGGCCTTTATGGCATCCTCAACCAACTTGGCAAGTTGTGTTCTTTGATGGCTCAATCGTTGGGATGCTTCTCTATGCCACTTAATAGAGGAAGTTGAATTAGCGACAAAAGAATGTATTAAGGCTTGATGTCTCACAAAAAGCATTGATCTGAGATTGTAACTTTGCCAAATTCTCATCATTATAGCTCCTTTAATCTTGTGCCCAAAAGTAGTGGTCCATGATGATATCAACCTTATACAAAAATTAAATCGAAAATAAACAAAAATAGTACAAAAATATAGAAAAGAAAAAAAATAAAAGGGAAAAATAAATAATAGAAAAATAAAGAAAAGAAAAACACACACATTCACAAGCTTTTTAAATACAAAAGTTAGTGGTATTTACAGTACAACATAAAGTAAACTAGTCAATTAAGTCACACAATGCTACAAACAACAAGATAGAACACCGATTTACACAAAGAACAAATACACATGTTTACATATAGACATATGGACATATAAACATGGTTAAATCAACGAAATCCAAGCTTTTATAATATTGTTTCCCGACAACGGCACCTAAAACTTGATGTGTAAATTTTGGGTATATAAAATCATCAATTTTAAATCCATCCCTTATTCAAGTTTTAATTAAAATATTAATTCCAAAATACACATATAAGTAAGTATACTCATCGCAAGCATAGTATAGGGAATTAACGAGTATCAATCCTCAAAAGAACAAGTACACACTAATCACTTTTCATTAATTGTTTAACCGACCTAAATGAAGTAAGAAAATAATAGAAGAAAAAACACAGAAATATATACAATTCAAGGGTGTATGTTTATGTAATTTAGACAATTATCCTAGAAAATATGATAATGAACCAACTACCAATTCTCTCAACAAATTATTATCTTGGCATCATGAAGGAATATAAAGTAAAATTTCATCGTTTCACAAGTCATGATTCTACTTAGATAAATCCCACTTCGTTTCCCAATCCATGGAATCCTATATTTTGATCATATTAATAGATTTGCCAATCAAGCTAATCATAACCAAAACATACATTAAGCTTAATTCCTTATAAACATGGAATTAGCTAGTAGTCTTTTGCTCGAGGTAAAATCAACTAATCTTTGATTACTTAGCCTTATAACCTTAACTTCGTTGCTCAAGTCTTTCAAGATTAGACAAATACGAAATCAATGCAATGAAATTCCTAACATCATCGTCTCAAGTTAATTAGAAGAACTCGCATCAATAACCAATGAAATCAAGTAATCAAACACCAAAGATGATACTTAATTAATCAAAGAACTAAATTAATACAAAATCATGAATCTCAAAATAATGTTAAATTACAATTAAAAACATTGAATACATCATTTCTAAAGGAAAAGAAGACAAAGATGAAGGTTTAAAGGGGCAAGCAAAGCACGCAGTAGAAGCAAAAACTGGAAAAACTAAAGAACAGGAAACACACAAGTCGGAGCTGGCACCAGTCACGGCCTGGCGAGACTCTGAGGGAAAATTTTTTTTTACTTCTTTTCCTCGTTCTTAGAATTAGCTGGACTGGAATATATGGAATTGGGGTAGGCACGCTAGTGGAAACCTCTAGTGCGATTCCTGCAAGCCTCCATACTCCTTCTGTGTATGTATATGAACGTGAACCTCTCGATCTTCCAATATATGGCCTGCCTAATCTACGTTTGGTGAACAACTCAAAGAGCTAAGGAATTTTTCTTGCAGAGAGAAAGAAGGTGTCTATTTTTCTTTTCTCACGCCAAAAGAAGAAAAAAAAAAACCAACGTTATTTTCTTAACCCTCAGAAGAGTAAAAACCACATTCTCCTTTATCCTCCTGTTTAACCTAAATAAAACCCTAGGTTAAACTGGATTGGCTCATTAGACTCTTAGTTTAGCCTTTTGGACTAAATTAATTATTCTAATTAGAACCAAATAAATGGCCCAATAAATAATTAATTTTTCAGCCCAAATAAACTAGTCTAATTAACAAGTCTACACTAGTTTAGTCCTAGGTCAATCTTTAATTATTCAAATTGGGCCAAAACCCTGAACAATTAATTAACTCACCAAACTAATTTAATTAATTCTCTCTCTGTGTTGACCTTTATTTTATTCTAACCCAATAATTAAATCAAGCTACTTAAATAAAATAAATTCCATTTAATTTATGACCAATTCCTCAGCCTGTATATAATTAGAACTCACAATCTATACTGGCGACCAAAAGACACACCGCCTTGGCTACTAAAAAGACCAAAATACCCTTGCCATATAAATAGTTGTATTGTGCATTTTAAATATTTCCTAATATCACCACAAGAAAATATTGGCCCCAAGGACAATACTGTGTTAGCAAAGTCTCCGACCTACAGGTGAAATGACTAAAATACCCTTCTATACATCGCCGTACATTAGAGAGGAAGAAATGTACTAACACTTCTCTAAATGACATCTACCATCCTTAGGCTTCTAGTCCAATGATCAACAACTTCCTAGATTGTTTTCGCTTTCCAAGGGAGCTACTCTAAAGTAAACATCCAAGTCAGGACCTTGGATGTTTAGATCATTCAGACAACCACAAGGGGTGATATAGTATAGAAACTATCTTATACAAGTCTGTCTTAACTAACTAGTCACACATACCCAACATGCAAGTATATTGGTCCTACGATAGAACCTCAACTATAGCATATCAAAGTACATGCTTCCAGCTTCGTCAGACCACCAACTCACACTCAAGTCGTAGAATACTAGTCCATATTGTAGTAGTAGTAGTCTAGGTTTCTACCATATAGTACTTTTAGAAACCACTACTACATGTCCTGTTCTACATATTCAAAATACGCTTATGTCATGAAGTGAGTAGACTACTCAATGGCTAAAGGTAAGCTATTCCCTATTTGGAATTCATAATATAATAACCTAGATATGATTAGATTCCCATTCTCATCAATCGGTTAAGAATGAACTTTTATGTGTTAAGTAACCCGTAATCCATACCTTACTGTGAAAGACCTCCATTCACATGGACCACTTACTTAAACACAATGGGTCTTTTCCAAATGTAATTGTGCACAAATAAAATGTAAATTCACAAATAATTTCTGAAAATAAATTCTTTTATTAAAACATTTAATATTTACATCAGAAACCTAGTCTCAGAGGGCATATTTTCCAATAATAGAAAAAAGAAAGCACTCATAGACAAGTCTCTTTTTTTTTTTTTTCCTTAAAGACTCTCTTGAAAAATCCTCCTTGATTTGGATGAACACCTCCTTCAATGAGAGAATCAGAATTTCTGCCCTTTAATTCACCTCTCTATGTTTGTACATCCAACACTTGTGTTCTCTTATGCTTTTATAGGCCTCTTGGATGCCAATTTCATGGCTGAGGAAGATTTGGCCGAGTAGGAGTTAGAAAATACTAAAATCATTGGATAAGCCATAATTCCGAGTAACAGAATATTCACATCCAGAGCGTACCTAGTCCCAGGTACCTTCGACCTACCTGGCACCAGGTTCACTTTGTTCTTCTCCTATTTTTACTCTGTTTTTGGTTGCTTCCCCTTAGCAGACAATTTAGACCTGGCGCCAGGTGCTTTTGCCAAACCTAATGCCACGTCTATTTTGGAATTCCCCTGTCATTCGCTCAACTTCTTCTACTGGAGTACAGTAGACCCGGCGCCTGGTCTATTGGCTATGCCTGACGCCTGGTACATTCTAGAATTGTGTATTTTCTGCTCGATTTTAACTTAAATCTGCACATATTTTCCAAAAATACCTTTTACATGTAAAATATTAAATACGAAGGAATATGTCTAGTTATTACAATAAATGTATTTTAAAATAACCTCAAATAAATAGGAAAAGAATGTGAATTTAACCGCTATCATGAACCAATGGAAACTCTGAGTACTCAGTAGGGGCTATGACCTTTGTACTAGCTCGTGTTAGATATGGATGACCTTAAGTAAACTGGTTCCAATTTTGGTGATTGTCTTACTCCAAACGGGACGTCAACACATTGGAATTAGCTGGTTCCTCAGCTAGCACTATCCCAATTTGTAATCACCCATTAATTCCTTAATCCTGCACAGGACACCCAATCTGTGATCAACCCTTGTCAACCTCGTGGTGATGGGAGTATGGAGTGGGGATAGTACTACCTCAAGTAAAAAGAATTGGTACAACTTACGATAGGTTTTGACTACAACCTTACCATTCCAACAATGTACAGTTGAGTACTATAGGTTTGTGACCTAGTACAATAAGATTGTGATGTTGTTCTGGCAATGCATGATTGAGTGTCGTAAGCTCGTTCCTTAGCACAATAAGATCGTGATGCAGAAGGTGAAGCCTTGTGAGCTTTAAATGCAAGTCGACCTTTTATTAATAGGGAAGCCTACATTTCTTAAAATATGGGGCAATGATCTTATAAAATGTGGTTTTCCAAATACGTCTGAGGTATAGGGCATGGATCTTAATTAAGTTTAGTTTTCCGAATGTGCCTGAGATTTTAAATAATTCTCAGGGAAGGCTTTTTTCTAGTGAGTAGTGGAACTATTTTTAGTAGAAAATACAATGTTTTCCCACAACAATTTTATGAAACAGAAACTGATGATACTTTTTTTTGTTTGATTTATAAAACACCAGCACATACGGGACTCACTGAGTGATTTTCACTCACATGTGTTATTTTTTCCTAAAAATTTTAGGAATCAAATGTGCAGCGGAAGCGCGGTGGACTCCTAGAGGCTCATACTTTATCTCGGATCTGTTGTGCTTTAAATATGGTATTAGAAGACAGACTCCGTGTATCTTCTTGTATTTAATACAAAGCATTTTGTTCAAATTTCTACTATGTACTAAGTTAAGTTATTATAAAGACCATTTGTCTGGGCAACTAGACTGGGCAACTTCCCACAAACGTGAAGCCCGCTATGCTATAAAGAAGTTGGGGTGTTACAAATGGTATTAGTGCATAGAGAAAACCCTGATAGAGCTTCTGATGGAATATAGCAGAGCCTCTAACGAAACAGAATAGAGTCCATCATAGTACACTTTAATATAGATTTGCAGAGCTAGTGAATCTTATTAAGCCAAATACGGAAGTAAATGAAATATATGAATTTGGGGCCTCTAAGCTAGCTATAATCCCTTCGAATGAGCTAGAAGAAGAGAAAGTAGAGATAATTCTGATATTTTCAGAAAAAGATTTGTGATCCTATAGTCGGATAACAATAAAGAGATTGAGGTCAAGAAGGCCTCAAAATTGACATACTCAATGAATAATTACTGATTTTGAATTTTCAATTTTGGGATTAGTAGTGATGAGATGATGAATAGAGAATTTTATACTTAAGGATCTTGTATATACAATACAATATAAATCACACAAATAAGGATATGTACACTTATGTAATACTTTAGTAGTATATTTTAAATATTAGAAACTCTGTTTTGTTATAATATATGAGAGGGTGTGATCATACTTACATTGATACACCAGATTTTATTAGAACTCTAAAGTTAAGCGTGCTTAAACAAGAGAAATCCTAGGATGGGTGACCCTGGGAAAGTAACTATAGAAGTTGAAAGGAAAAGATCTGGAGTAATTTAAGGAAATGAAAGAAGGATCTATATGCCTGATGGTGTAAACATAGGAGAATAAAATAGAGACCACTTGAGAGCAATGTATATAAAAGTGTACCATCAGGATGAGAGAATATATGAATTTCCTAAAATATACATGTTTACATATGTGAAATGGAATTATTCTTCTATCTTATATCATATGTGTTGAAAATATTGAGCTGTATTTATTTGATGTTTCATGGAGTAGATTTAAAGAGAAGAAGATATGTTGCGAAAGATTACTCGTGGTAGTATTGGAGACTAAGCTAAAGAGAACGCGACTGATACAACTGGAAAAAATATCCCCAGAATGGAAACACAATCTCAAGGGAATGAAATGATGCAAGTATTACAAAACATCATAGTAGTACTTTAATATGTAACTGAGGCTCCAACCCGAAAAGAACAATATTTTGAAGAGGAAACGGACCGAGCTTTAGAGTGATTTCTAAAGTTTCACCCTCCTAAATCTTATGGAAAACCAGATCAAGAATAGAAGGTTGAATTTTCGATAGAACAAATAGAGGACATTTTTACTATCTTGGGCTATTTAGAATAGAGAAAAATACAATTTGCTACATTTAGACTTCGAGGGCCAGCACAAGACTGGTAGGCCAGAAAGAAAAGGGAACGAGTACAAGAACAAAAGGAGTGGACTTGGGAGGAATTTCTGGGTGAATTTAGAAAAGAATTTATACCTCGTTGGGTAATTGAGAGGAATGAAGAGGAATTTCAAAGTCTCAAGCAAGGAGGAATGATTGTTGGAAAGTATGCCGCTAAATTTACGCAACTTTCAAAATATTGCCCTTCATTAGTACAAGCACAATACGACCAAACTCGACGATTTATAACAAGATGATGACCTAAAATAAGGTGGATAATTATTACTACTTTAACCAGTTATAATGCTATCGTGGAAATGGCTTCTCGCCTAGAAAGGGAAGATCAAGAGCAAGCTTCTTGAAAAAAGGGTAGCAAGACCCAACAATCAAATTACAGAGCAATCCTCACAAAGGAAGAACCGATTTCAAGAAGGTAAGGAATATGCGATGTAAATTTTTCCACAAGAGAGGACACTTATACGAAGATTGCCGAAGAAGACTCAATAAATGTCATATATGTAATACCTTGCATTTTTTAATTTTGGATGGCTACTACTTCGAATAAAATAGGAATTTGTACTAGTGGCCAGAACAAAAAATGGTCAGTATAATAAGATGAATATCTTGGTGCAATAAAAATATTCAGGGGCATCATTAGAATTTTAGAATTTATAGGCACCTAGATGGAATTTTTAGATTTGTTCTACCCGTACCCTAAATATTTAGATTGCGGCTACTCTTAGTAGTGTAAGATTTTGGGGGTACGCTCAAAACAAAAATTGAACAGTGTAATGAGAAAGACGTTATGGTATAATCCGAGCTATCAGGGGTATTGTCATAATTTTGACCACAAATTGGAAAGAATTGAGAAAAAAAATTGAGAATTTTGAGTCCTATCATTGAGATCAGTGAAATTTATAGATTCCATTGGTGGAATAAAATATTTTCCTGAAACAGACTGGAATTATAGCTATTTTATGAGAAAAATTAGAAACGCAGTCAGAATTTGAACACATGGCATTGTGTGAATGGTGGATGAAACACATGTGTTAAAATATCATTGGAGGAGTGAAATATTTGTGGCATTATTTAATTGCAAAAGTTTATTGAATAAGTTTAAGAATTAAGGAATTTAATTAAATCAACCAATAGGAAAAATAGATAGCCCACAATTCATTACTTGTTGGTTGACCTTGTGACCATTTTTGGTCACAAGATAAGGCAGTGGAAGGCTATTTTTCAGCAAGAAAAATGGCAGCAAGAAGACCATAAGAAGAGAAAAAGGAAAAAAGGAAGAAAAAGTTGAGAAAATTGAGGAAAATTAGAAAATAGAGAGAGAAAAGTGTTCTTGAGACAAAATCAAGCTAGAGGATCTCACAAACAAGGTAAAAGGCTACACCCCATGAATTAAAGTTGTAGATTTCATTGCGGCGATCATTTTGATATGAATTTTAACATGAAATCATAAAGATTATGATTATGTATAGCATTAATTTGGTACTATATAAAGAATTTTGTGTGCGAGTGTGTGTCTCGGCTGCTTGGAGGGTTCATGTGCTATATTTTGTGTAATGGATAGGTGTGTTTTGGTGGTGATTGTGGTTGTAAAGGATGATGGTGGAATTGGAAAGAATACGGGAGTTAAACGCTTAAAAGAACGATTTATGATCATTCTTGGTTGCAAATGTTGGTTATGTGTTGTTTAAATATGAACTTGGTAACTTGCTTGAATCTGAGAAACTAAAGAATTAAGGGTGCTTTGAAGAGAAGTGAAGTGGTTAATTGTGCAATAGATGTTATAAAGCAAGAAGAACAAGTAGGCAAAGTTGTTTATGAAAAACGGATAAAATCCAAAGAAATTCTGAGATTTTTTTCGTCTCAATAGTTTCTGGAAGAAACTGAAGTTGAGGGAATGGACTCTATAGAAATGTAATTGAAGGTCTAACGAGCATTTGGCATAAAATGGAGACCAATCAGAGTTGTGGATCAAAAGTTATGCACAAAACAAAATGGTGTATCAAAGAGGTAAAATGCAGAATTTTATTTTAAAGGAAATGAACTCAAAGGAATTTTATTTGTATGAAAAGAGGAATGAAAAGAATGAAAATCATGAAGACATATTATACTTATGAAGAGAAAGGAAATGTGGAAATGAGAAATGAAGGATTCAGATATATGATATATGTATATATGTGTTTATTCTACAAAAAGAATCAAGAAATAGGAAATAAGTGATTTCCTTACGTTGGTACTAGTTAGATATTGAGCTAAGCTTTGGTATATCAAACTAAACGTGAAATGATGCTTAATGTAGGTTGTTCACGTTAAGCATTTTGTGACCAGCTATATATGATATCTAGTCAGCTATAACATAGGACACGATGTGAGTCCCCCTTGTTTTACAAAATCCTATTTTATGCTAGTGAAAATTTGTGATTTATTAAAAAAATGTTCTATGAATCCTTTTGGTTTCTTTGAACAATAAAAGGTTTCTCTAAGAAATAAATGGTATCATACCATGATTGGATTTGAATGGAAAATATGAATTTTCATAAATGAAACTATTCATAATTTGTGACTAATTTTCCTAAAACCTCTTTGTGACAAGGTTAATGGACCTTTGTGTTTTACTGAGAAAAATATGGTTTCTCTGAATGGAAAATTATTGAGGATTTTAGGAAATGGTGTTTTCTACAAGGAATTTTGGATCCTTTGAATTATGAATAATTCCTAGGTATAAATAAATGTATACCTAAAAGACTTTCTTCTCATTCATCATGAGATGAAATAATGTTTTATTCTGGGAAAGCATTAATATTCTTTTTTATGAAAAGGATTTTTGGGAAAACGTGAGTTATGAATATTAGGGAATTATAATTGGAATTTCTTGAATTAAATTCTTCCTTTTGGATTTGAATTATGGAATTCCTGAATAATACTCTTTGTAATCGGGTATTCTTCAGATGATAAAAATACCCTTGCAAACTTATTTTGTCGTACAAAAAGAACTTTTTATCCTTTTTTGCTACAGTTTTGGAAGACAATCTCTTGGTATGAGATCAACTTTTGGAAATGGTATTTGATCCTTAAAATTGTTTTTATTTATATTCCTTTAGGAATAAGATAATTAATTAGCCTTGTGAGCCAATAGGATTAATTAACTGGTTCTGTGAGCCAGTGGGATCAATTTTTGAAAAATGATATTTTGGCCACAGAAAATATTTTATTGGTATTCTTTTAGCAATGGATATTTATCTAGCCTTGTAAGCCAACAGAATTGGACTGGTCTTATGAACCAGTGGAAACATTGAATATTTAACAAGAGCTAACCTTTGTACTAGCTTACATTGGAGGTAGATGACCCCAAATAACCTGACTAGTTCTGAGAATTGTCTTAATCTAAACGGGGCAATAGGACATTGGAAATAGCTGAGGACTTACTGGTGGGTTGGTAAGTGCCTGGTTGACCTCTTACCCCCTCTTATGTGAGAAATGGTACGGGAATAGGTCCCCGTACATAAGCAAGCAATAAAGTGTAACCCATATCCCCTCTCGTGTGAGGAACGGACAGTGACCCAAAAGCATATGAATCAAATGAATTGGGTAGAGTGTGGTGACATTTCTACCTCTTTGGCAATGCACAGTTGAGTGCTATAGGCTTGTGTCCTTAGTGCAATAAGACTATGATACTGAAGGTGAAGCCTTGTGAGCTTTGCACACAGACTGACTCTCCATTAAGAGAAGTGTCTGCATTTTTAAAATTGGGCCAGTGATGTGGATTAAAACCCGATCTTTCTAAAATGTTTGAATTTGATACAAACTCTTTCTTATTGAGTTGTAGAGATATTTTTAGTGGGAAAAATGGAATGCTATCCCATAATGGTTTTATGAAGCTACAGTTGATAACCCGTTTATGTGTTTGTTAATAAATCACTAGCACACAGGAGACTTATTGGGTGATTTTTCACTTACATGTGTATTACTTATCTTTGAAAATTCTAGGGATCAAAGGCACAGAAAAAGCACAATGGACTCCCAAAGGCTCATGCTGTATCTTGGATTTATTATGCTTTAAATATGGTATCAGAAGATAGACTCCATGTATTTTTTTACATAAAAGTAAATTTTAGAAAATTTCCGCTACCTTGTTGAGTAAAGTTTGTTATAAAGACCCTTTAACTGGGCAACTGGACGAGGTGACATCCCATAAAGTTGTAGCTCACCATGCCATGAAAGTCCGAGGTGTTACAATATATGCAGAAAAAGAGGACATACAACCCCCAAATGTCGGAAGTGGATTAGTAAGAAATTATAATGTTCTTTTGAAAGAATTTGGTGAAGCAATTCTAGAATCATCATCCTATATAGACATAATGTAGGAGACTAGAACACATAAATGGGAAAGTTATCTAGGACTTTGGGAAGAAAAAGTTTAAATTAAAAAATAAGCTCAATTTCGAGGACAAAATTTCTTAAAGGAGGAGAGATTGTAATATCCCTCCTGTAAAAACCCACCTAAACCAACCCTAGAGTTAGAGGGATGGGATGCATATCATACCATATTGCATAAAAAATATATATATTTCTTGGATGAATTTGTGTGCCTTATAATTGTGGTATGGGGGTTATATGGTTTATTTATGCTTGTTGAGTAGTAAGGCTAAAAAGGGAATTTTACTTGAGGACGAAATAGGAAGAAGACTTGAGGCTTGAAAAGGAAGAGAATTTGGTTAGGAAAATAAGAACAAGAGTTAGTGTGGTTAAGTGGTTAGAACTTTGTGATTTAATCTCTAAGGTCTTGAGTTCAAATCCCATCACCTAGATCTTCTCCTAAAAGAAATCTAGAAGAGTTCTAACCACCATCATTTTATCAATCCTTGTCCTAACTTATTTAAATTTAAAATACCTCTATTACTTTAATTCTTTTCAATTTCTATAAAATGTCTCGAATAAATCTTGGCTTAAATTTTTTGAATTTCTAGCTGTTGGGATAAGTGATGACCGAAATTTTGGAAGGAAAATAGGTAGGTGGTTTTCAATTAAATCAACATAGATTTTCTTCAAAGAACTACATTTTTTTTTTCTTGTTCTTGTTTTGGTTCAAATCTGGAAAATTTTCCAGCAATTCTCCTTGGCTGGATTTTCAAAAAATGCAGCAACATTTGCCTATTTAATTCTTGCTAAAATCAACCATTTTGTATAAATATGAAGCTGAAAATACCTTGGAATTTCGCAGCTTGTAGAGACTTACCAAACTAGAAATTTTCCAGCAAACTACCAAGAGTTTAGCCATAGAGATTGAACAACCAACCCATCATAAGAACACCTGAAAATTTTCCCCTTCTTCTCCAAGATCGTGGCTGGAAAACCACCATTAATGGACCTTCAAACACTCCTAAGTTCCAGCTGCAAATCCATTTCAAAATGGTTCAAAAATTCTGCTCTCAAATCCTTCCATATTCTAAGAATTCTTGTAGCTAAAATTCCAGAAATTTTCTAGCTTGCCTAGCAAAGATAAGAACCAATTTCTTTCTCAATTTCCTTCATCTTTTTGGCAACCTTGAAGCCATGGACAGAACATCTTGTCTTCTTCATCTACCATGGCCATTAGAGCTCCATTAACACACCTCAAATCATTCCTAACTTTACTCCATTCAAACTTTTCAAACTTCAAATTAAATTCCAGATTTTATTCCCTTAAACTCTCACCTAGCTAGATTAACAAACTAGAATTTTTCCCTCTCTTGTACAACCATTTTCGCCCAACATTAAAGTTAGAATAATCTTCCACTTCACAACCAATACAAAGCTAGACTAGC
Organism: Voacanga thouarsii; assembly: GCA_026120185.1. Taxonomy (NCBI): domain Eukaryota; kingdom Viridiplantae; phylum Streptophyta; class Magnoliopsida; order Gentianales; family Apocynaceae; genus Voacanga; species Voacanga thouarsii. Next base: position 3,362,950 of record JANUWF010003370.1, read on the forward strand.
CATCCACCATTGAAGGAATAGAAACCTTCAAGAAGAAAATACCTTTAACAAATCTTCTACCTCAAACATCTCCATATTTTTCTCATTTTAAAATTTAAAATAACAAAACTCTCTCTCTTCCCCTAGGATAACTGAAACTCCTCCCCTAGCAAAGCCATTTGGCCATCACACACCAAGCACACACAAATCATAATCTCTCTTTATTTTCACTTGTGTTCTCAAGAACACATACTAAACTTCTTCAACCGTCAATGACCTCTATTCATCCCAAATCACTTCAAAAACTCTCAAATAAACTAGGATTCAACCTATACTTATCCATAGCACACTCCATAACACCAAAACAACCAAAGTTGACCTTCTATTTAGATCAAACGTGCTAATTGTTCAAGAACAGGAAGGACATCAAGATGGTAAATTTAATCACCTTGATACTTCTTCACTTCTTCATCACCATTTCATCATCATCTTAATCACTCACTCACTCACTCACTCTCTCTCTCTCTCTCTCTCTCTCTCTCTCTCTCTCTCTCTCTCTTTCTCCCTCTCTCTCTTGGCTGAACCATTGGTGGTCATGCTTGGACAAACTTCATTTAAGGAAGGACTCCTCAATCACTCAAGGACCTCTATTGGACAAGACGACATCTTCAACTCCAACGATCATCAAGCAAGTATTTCTTTCACGACCTTCTTCTTAAATTTTCGAACTCAAGGCTTTTAGATTATGTAATTAATAGGCTAATCAAATAATGTTGGGTTGGATATATGTATGTAAGTGAAGGGAATAAAATTAAGACAAGAAGATTGAAATGAATTTTGAGACTTATGAATTATGGATTTTGCTTTAGGACCATTATATGCTCATTAGTACATTATGATTAATGATTTTATGTCCCTAGTAAGATTGTTGTGATGAATGATGGACATTATACCACCATTGTTTGATTATGTTCCCATGATGATGTTATTTTTTATACGAAATCCTTTGATAATATTATTGCTAGTAGAGTATCACCCTTGTTGTGATGAATATTATTACAAGTCTATTTTTGGGCAAATCAATATGTTATTTATTGGATATATTTGTGTATGAATATATATAAACATTAGTACTAGTAAATTAACTATGGTCATTAAAATTATTATTAGAGCTACTTTTACTACTAGTATCATCATCATCATCATCATCATCATCATCATCATCATCATCATCATCATCATCATCATCATCATCATCATCATTATTATTATTATTATTATTATTATTATTATTATTATTATTATTATTATTATTATTTTATTAATTTCGATAAGCATAAATATTTTTGGAATTAATATCAACTTAAAATATTTTCATTAGATATCTACTTAAGATATTTGTTTATTTTATTAGATAAACAAATAGAAATATTTTTAATTAAGCATTATTTTATATAAATAATAATATATTGGAATTAATTAATATAATATCAATATCTTTTAAATTCTTATTATTTATTATTCTTACTAAAACTTTTATCTAAACTTATTTATTATTTAATAAATAATTATGAATATTAACTAGTATTAATATAATTATTATTCATTATTAACGTTATTTATTATGTATTATTAATATCATTTGTTATTTATTATTAGTGTTATTTATTATTTATTATCAATATTATTTAGTATTTATTATTAATAGTTCTTATTATTTGTTACTAATTCTATTTATTATTTATTAATATTTTTTATAATAATTACTACTCATTAATAAATAAATATTGTTATAATTTGTTATTTATTATTTATAGCACCTATTTTATTTTGACTTATCAAATTAATTTTATTCTATAAAATACTTTATCAATTAATGTTAAAGCTTAAGGCATTATTGTCATAACTGGATGTTGTTGTGACTAGTTGAACTTAAGCATGTTAGGTTAGGAGTTATTTATTTAAGCAAGTGATGTTTAGATGTTGAGACTTATATCCTATATTTATCCCAGGCGGGGCTAGTTTGCCTTGAACCAACTTGGAAGGCTATTGTATCAAGGAAAAGGCTACTGTATCCAGAACCAACAGGTAAGTCCTTACATAAAGCTATTTGAAGATCAAAATACTTCGGCAAGTCAAAACATGATGTATACGTGGAAATGTACTCTGGATGCAATTTTGGACAATTTTATTTTCCTTTTCCATTCAAGCAAACAAATTCAAGTTAAATAAGCAATTTTACATAAAATGCTAAACTTTTCTAAAAAACTAACTTTAACAAGAATTTTGTAAACCATAATTGCTCTTTCAAAGAAAATACGTTGGATGAATCTTTTTTTTTTCCCCAAAAAGGACAAATACAAACATTGAGTACTCAATAAGGGTATACTACTAGGACTAGTCTTTGAAGAGTTGGGATAAGTCTTTCAGTAGGTAGCCACCTTTGAGGGGTGAGTCCTTCCCGGATAGGATGTTAGTTCTGTAGATCATACCGGTCCGAGCTAGCAAGTACAGTCAAGTGGACTGTGTATTTTTGGAGTGGACAATTGGTAAGTTTGGGTGTAGAGATGGAGGAGTATCTCATCTGGTGAGCTGTACACCTACCTTGCATCAGAATGCACAACGTGTGGCATCCTGAACATTCTTTATCATGGTGCACAAAGTGTGGTGCCATGGCTATTTTTTTTGAGCGGTTGTTTTTATTTTATACAATGTATGGCATTCGAAAGGAAAACACCACTCCTCACTTTTTGAAATTTATTTGGGACTTGCTAACACTTTACCTTTATCAAAGTTTCTCAACTTTCATAGATGAACTATTTTACCTGAAACACCCTAAGCACACACGGGATTACTGAGATTTATGTCCCACCACCTTTTGTATAACGTGCTTTCAGGTCGATCTTGTTGTGAAGGTTATTGATTAATATTACCTTTCTTGGAAGACTTATTTTGATTGTATTTTATTTTGAGAGACTCTAGCAGACATTTGTTTATTTTGAAAATTGTTCATGTATTATTTTAAGTTGTAATAAGTTTAAAGTTGGATGGTTTCTTCTATTTCTTTTGAAGTCCTAGTTGTAAAAACCCTTTATCCAATGGACAGGGTGACATCCCTAGCCCAATCGAGTACGTAGGTAGTGGGGTGTTATAAGTGGTATCAGAGTTTAGGTTTAGGTAATTATTGACAGTACTTAATTTATTTCGTTAATATTAAAATCTTTTGACTAATCTGGGTTGTTTATATTGTATGATGGTTAGAATGTATAGAACTGCAAAGAAGAGGCAGCCATGATATCCACCAATCGGTATTTACCCAGAAGACTTACTAGTGCTACAACCGGTATCGCAACCTGTACCTCAACTAGTGATACCTTTCGAGGAAAGCAGTGAAGATGAGATTCAAATTATTGAGCCACCACCTATACCCATAATAGACTTGATCACTGATAAGGAAGATGAGGGTGTTGATATGAAGTATGTTCCGAACCTACCTAGCCCTGTGATTGACTTAACTGCTATTAGTGATGATCTGGGGGAGATAGACTATGAATCTCCACCTAGACCTTCTTTTGTATCCCCAACCAACCATGTTGAAACTGAAAAGAGTTCTAGGAGACCTGGGAAAGAACCTGTGGACTATGGATTTGTGAATGGTGTATGGATAGACTTCTCTAAGAACACTAGGGGTTGGTTGTATGATGCCGATACTGAGGATTCTGATGAGGATTAGGGGCAAAGTTTTTTCATGTTTAGAAAACTATTATTTACTACTTTCAATAAACTCCTTTGCTAGGGGTTCATTTATGTTTATTGATTTACTTTAAAATTTTTGCAAATATGAGTACCTTGGTGTACTCCAATCTTGAAGAATGCGATTATTTATACAAAAATTGCAAATGAATTACTTTTACTCAAGTTTGAATATGTATGCATGGCTCGATTTAAATATTTTGAACTTTGTTACATAACTCATTAATTGGGGGCGATGATATAGAATGGCACTAAAACGTCACGTAGCAGAAACCAGTAGAAGGGTTCCTGAAGCAAAACCCATAACCCCAGAATATGATGCTACTTAACTTTCCTCGCCAAATCAGGGGGGCGAGAATGAACCAGAATAGGAAGTGGGGTCTAAAGAGCCTACTAATGTGACCATGGGGTAAACGTTTCATAAGATGACCGAGATACTTCAAACCTTATCAGAGCAAAGGAACCCAAAGGGAGAGCATGAAATGCTAGAGAGGTTTCTGAAATTCCAAGCTCCCACCTTCTTAGGTGAAGCTAAACAAGATCAGAAAGTGGAGAAGTGGGAGGAGCAGATGGAGGACATCTTTGCTACATTTCATTATACCAAAATGAGGATGGTTAAATTTGTTGCTTTTAGGTTGAGAGGCCCAACTCATGGTTGGTGGCAGCAAGCCTAGGAAGACTGGGAACTGATGAAATAAGACTGGACATAGGCTAATTTTATGGAGGCATTTAGAGCAGAATATATCCTTCAGTAGATAGTAGAAAAAAAGGGAAGATGAGTTCTAAAATTTAAAGCAAGGGAGCATGACTGTGGCTTAGTATGCTACTCGTTTCACTCAACTATCAAAGTATTGCAAGAGACTAATAGATACTGAGCAGAATCGAACCAGGCAGTTCGTCAAGGGCCTGAGGCAAGAATTGAGAAAGGCCTTGGCACCTTCTCCACCAATGGCATACTCTAGGGTGGTAGACGTAGTGACCTAAACCGAGAATGAGGACAAAAGTATGATGGTACTAAAACCTTTCTTACCGCCGAGGCAACCACCAAGACCTTTCCAAGGTAGCAAGCCAATATGCGACCTGCCCTTCAGCAATGGCAGAATAGAGAAAAGCAAGCACGTACAACACTGATTGGTCCTTCACAGAATCTCTCGACGTGCTGACATTATGGGAAGAAGGGTCATGTAGAGAAGAACTGCTAGTCTAAGGGAGCTGAAAGGAAATGTTTCCATTGTGGAGACCCGACGCATCTTCAAAACACCTGCCCAAAACTTCTTCGAATGGGGCAAGGAAACCCAGTCCAGACCGTGGGAGCTAATCGAGCCACTAACGCAAGAGCCTTCGGAAGTGTAACCTAGAAGCCGCAAATGAAAGTAAAGGTTTTGGCCCTTAACCGGGAAGAAATTGGAGCAGATGCAACAGTGGTAGAAGGTACGTTTACTATCCAAGGTTGTTTAGTTAATGCTTTAATAGACCCTGGATCCACCCATTCCTATCTAAACAAGAATTGTGCATATCATTTGGGTTGGAATGGAGTAGAACTACCTTTTACCTTTTTGGTAGGTACGCCCTTAGGAAAAATGGTGCAAGCAGACCGGTATGTGCAGAGTTGTAAGCTTGGAGTGGGGAAAGAAAGCTTGGAGGGAGACTTAATAGTCTTAGCTATTGATGACTATGACATAATTTTGGGGATGAATTGGCTAGTTAAGCATGGAGCTAAGGTAGATTGTAAGAATAAGTCTGTCCAGTTCATCAGACCTGATTGCGATGTCCTAGAATTCAACGACAAGCGAGTAAAAGAGTTGAAGTTTTTGATAGTTGGAGCAAAAGCTCGGAAGTTGCTAAAGCAAGGATGCCAAGGATTTTTGGCTTACATAATAAACAAGTCAAAGGATTAGTACACCCTGAAAATACTAAGGTGGTAAAAGATTTTCCTGATGTGTTTCCCACAGAACTCACTTCTCTTCCTCACACCTGAGAAGTTGAGTTCACCATAGATCTATTTCTAGGAGCGGAACCTATATCCTGAACCCCATATCAGATAGCACCAGTAGAATTGAAGGAACTAAAGGAGCAGCTAGAAGAGTTGGTGAAGTAAGGTAACATAAGGCCTAGCACATCACCTTGAGGAGCTCCAGTGCTATTTGTGAAGAAGAATGATGAGACCTTGAGGTTGTACATTGACTATCGAGGTTTAAATAATTTAACCATCAAGAATAAATATCCCCTACCTTTAATTGATGAGTTGTTTGACCAGTTGCAAGGCTCTAATTGTTACTCCAAGCTGGATTTGATGCAGAGATATTATCAGGTGCGGAATAAGGATGGGGGTTATTCAGGTATTGGAAGATGTGCTAAGAGCTTGCATATTAGATTTTGGGGATAAGTGGATTGATTGCGTACCGTACGTAGAGTTGGCTTACAACAATAGCTACCAATCTTCGATTGGTATGGCTCCATATGAAGTGTTGTATGGGCGTAAGTGAATGCCTTTGTATTGGAGTTGGTCGGAAGACAGTTACATAAGCAAGTTTGGAGAAGTCTGTATTCAGGAAAGGTTAAATAAGGTGAAGCTGATCAGAGAAAGATTAAAAGGGGCTCAAAGCCGACAAAAAACTTATGCGGACAATAGGCGAAGGGAGTTGGAATTCCAGGTAGGAGAGTGTGTTTTTGAGGTTGACTCCGAGTAGGGGAATCTTGAAGCATCCAAAAGGTGAAAAGCTGAATCCAAGATATTTGAGACTGTTTCCAATCATAGAAAGAATTGGGCCGGTTGCGTATCAGCTAGATTTGCCGGATGGTTTGACTGGAATACATGATGTATTCTATGTATCTCAGTTGAAGACAATGTCGACCCAGAACATGTGCTAAACAATAAACCGCTAGCATTGCAACCCAACTTGAGCTACATGGAGAAACCAGTTAAAATTTTAGACCGAAGTATCAAGACGCTCCGGAATAAACAAATACCAATAGTGAAGGTGCAATGGGAGCATTATGGCACCCAAGATGCCACGCGGGAGACAGAAGAATGGGTGAAGCAAAAATACCCCGACTTGAGATAAAGGTACGCGATGAATTTCGAGACGAAATTCTTCTAAGAAAAGGAGGATGTAAAACCCCACCAAAAAAGACCCTAGAATAAGAGGGATAGGGTGCATATTATACCATATTGCATAAAAAAATATATTTCTTGCATGTAATTCATGTGCCTTATAATTGTGATATAGGGGATATATAGTTTATTTATGCTTGTTAAGTTGTAAGGGTAAAAGGGGAATTTTACTTGAGGACAAAATAGGAAGAAGGCTTAAGGCTTGAAAAGGAAGAGAATTTGGTTGGAAAAATAAGAACAAGAGTTAGTGTGGTTAAGTAGTTAGAGCTTTGTGATTTAATTTCTAAGGTCTTGAGTTCAAATCCCACTACTTAGATCTTGTCCTAAAAGAAATCTAGAAGAGTTCTAAACACCAACATTTTACATTTATGCAAATAAGAGTACCTGAGTACTCTAAGGTTTGAAAAATTTTCCTGCAATTCTTTATACAAAAACTTGCATATGATTTTCTTTTACTTAAATCTGACTGTGAATGCATACTCAAAATGTTTTAAACTTGAATGCATACACTCATTATCCGGGCATAGTTGAGAATGGCACCCAAGCACTATGTAGCCACATCAAGCAGAAGAGATCCGGAAACAGAACCTGTGACACCAGAGGTTGAGACGACTCAAATGCAGTCACCCAACCAGGGAAATAAGAGTGAACCAGATTTGGAAAAGGGGTCAGAGGAACCTGTTGGAGTGACAATGGGGCAAGCATTCAGCAAGATGACCGAGATTCTCCAAACTTTAACTGAACGAAGGAATCCAAAAAGGGAGGACGAAGCATTTCAAACTGGAAGCAGCCGGAGAACATCACCAAGATTTGAAGCTTCTTGGGATTGGCTGGTTACTATAGGAGGTTCATCAAAGGATTTTCAACACTCGCATCGCCTATAACCCAACTGCTGGGAAAAGATGTTCCATTTGTGTGGAGTGAGAAATGTGAGAAAAGTTTTCAAGAGCTGAAGCGAAGATTAATGACAGTTCCGGTATTGAGTCTGCTAGAGGAAGATAAGCCTTACGCGCTGTATACTGATGCCTCGAAAAAAGGATTGGAAGCAGTACTGATGCAAGACTGGAAAGTGATTTCTTATGCTTCTCGAAAGTTGAGACCTCATGAAGTCAACTACCCTACTCATGATCTGGAGCTGGCAGCTATCATGTTCGCTCTAAGAAATGGCGACACTACCTGTACGGAGTTGAGTATGAAGTGTTCACCGACCACAAGAGTCTGAAGTACATCTTCACTCAGAAGGATCTGAATCTAAGGCAACGAAGATGGATGGAATTTTTGGAAGAGTACCGTTGTCCGATCAATTACTATCCCGAGAAGGCTAACGTTGTAGCTGACGCCCTAAGCAGAAAAGTTGGTATGGCCAGACTAAGAATGCAAGAGATTCAAGTGGTTCAAGAAGTGTTGGACAGAAGGGTGGAAGTGCAAGAGAAGAGGATTATTGTTAGCAACCTGAAGTTGGTACCGAACCTAAGACAGGAAATCGTGGAAGCTCAACAAAGCAACACTAGTATTTAGCTTTTTAAGGACAAGGAGCTCAAGCGGCCAGGCAGTGAATTATGTCAAGACGAGGCAGGAGTTTTGCATTTTAGGGATCGGTTGTGTGTACCCGGAGAGCAGCAATTAAAGGACAGAATTTTGGAAGAGGCGCACAAAAGCAAGTACGCCATTCATCCAGGGGAAGTCAAGATGTACCAGGATCTTAAGAGAGCCTATTAGTGGCCGGACTGAAGCAGGATGTGGTTAAGTATGTCTCGACCTGCCTCACCTGCCAGTAAGTTAAAGTAGGGCACAAGAAGTCAGTGGGACTATTGCAACCATTGACAGTACCGGAATGGAAGTAGGAGGAGGTGACCATGGATTTTGTCACCGGACTTCCCTTGTCAAGGACCCAGAAGGACGCTATATGGGTAGTGGTGGATCGACTGACCAAGTCGGATCATTTCATACCTGTAATGTAAGAGACTCTATAGAGAAGCTGGCTCAGACTTATGTTCGAGAAATAGTCCGACTACATGAAGTACTTTCAAGTATTGTGTCTGACCAAGACTCGAGGTTTACATCTCGTTTTGGGGCAAGTTTCAAGAATCGATAGGCTTGAGTCTGAAATTCAATACAATGGCGCATTCGCAGACCGATGGGCAGTTATAAAGGGTTATACAGATATTGGAAGATATGCTGAGGGCCTGTGTTCTAGATTTCAAGGATAAGTGGATAGAATGTGTACCGTATGCAGAACTGTCGTATAACAATAGCCACCCAACTTCAATTAGGATGGCACCGTATAAGACCTTGTATAGACGCAAGTGTCAGGACTGCTATACTGGAGTTGGTCAGAAGATGGCCACATAGGCAAATCTGGAGAAGTCTGTGTTCAAGAAATGCTGGACAAAGTTAAGCTAATCAGGGAAAGGTTAAAGGCAGCTCAGAACCGACAGAAGAGCTATGCAGACAATAGGTGGAAAGAGTTAGAATTTTAAGTGGGAGACAGTGTATTTCTAAAATTGTTGCCGAATAGAGGAATCTTGAAGCATCCGAATGGTGGAAAACTGAATCCAAGGTATTTGGGACCATTCCCGATTAAGGAAATGATTGGACCGGTAGCTTATAGATTGAACTTGCCAGATGGATTGACGGGAATTCATGATGTGTTTCATGTGTCGCAACTAAAGAAGTACAATGCTGATCTCGGTCATGTTCTGAATGATGAGCCGTTGGTGTTGCAACCCGATCTGAGCTATGTGGAGAAGCTCGTGCAAATATTGGACCACGGTATCAAGAATCTCCGGAACAAGTAGATACCGATGGTAAAAGTTCAGTGGGAGCATCATGGCATGCGAGATGCGATATGGGAATCAGAAGAGTAGGTTAAGCGGAAATATCCCGATCTGAAATAGAGGTACGCCTGAATTTCGGGACGAAATTCTCCTAAGGATTGGAGGATGTGAAACCCCAACAAAAACCAACCTTAGAATAAGGGGGTTGGATGCATATCATATTTTCTTGCATGTATAATTATATTTTTATATGGTTTTATGTGCTTTAGATATGTGATTTATAGCTTAGAAGCCTTAATTATGTTAATTGGGTAAGAAGGGAAAAATGGTAATTTTTCCTTGAGGTGAAAATAGGGAGATAGCTTGAGAATCAAATAGGAAAAATATTTGGGAAAAGAAATAAGAACAAAAGTTGTTGTGGTTTAGTGGTTAGAGCTTTGGAATTAATTTTTGAAGTCTTGAGTTCAAATTCCATCATTGGAGTTTTAGCAAGATTAAATATTATTTTTGGTTAGGTAGGCTATATTTCAGTCCTTGCATGAGTTAGGGAGGAGTGAGAGTGTTGTCCTAGGAGACACATGATAGGAATGTTCCAATTCCACTCATGTGCCCTATAAAAATTTCTAAGGGATTCCTACCCTTCTTGAACTAGCTTTCCTTAATTTTTAATCAATTAGGATGTTCAATTTATTCAAGTCAATTTTGTTTCCAAAAATTTCCAGAAAGGATCTGTGATATTTAAGTTTTGAAAATGGCTATGAATGGATATCTTCTTGACCGAAATTGGGGAAGAGTTATGGAAGGTTCCCAAGAGAATTAATCTCTATGGTTGAACCTTCAAAACTTTAACCTAGTTGTGTTCATCTTCTTCATGTAGTAAACTGGAAATTTTTCCAGCTTCTTGACCAGTCCAATTGTTGAAATTTCCAGCCAATATTCCCTCTCAAATGCTGCTAGAAAAATGACCATTTCACTTAGCTTGAAGACTGAAAATTTCAGCTCAAAACCAGACTGCCAAAGGCTGTGCAAACTAGGAAAATTTCCTGGGCAGTTTCGCAGCTTGGAGAGCCCAAAAACCAAGCTGTTTCTTCCAGCTTTTCAACTAGCAATGTAGCCTTGTTTTTCCTCCACAAAAAGGCTGGAAAACAGCCTTAAAGGACCCTCCAATGGCCCTTCAAACCTTCTGTAAGCTGACTGAAATATGGCAGAAAAATTTGCCCAGAAATTCCAACTAGCTTGCGAAAATCCTGAACAGAAATTCCAGCTTGTTCCCTCTTCACCCTTGTCCGAAACTTACTCTATTTTTCTGTGCAAACTCACCTTGAACAGCTATGAACTGAGCTCCATCATCTCCTCCATTGTTCTGCACGAAAAACAACTCCATGGCTGCTCCTAAAATCTCTCCATCAATCACCTCAATCAAGCCATTCATTGAGGTTCAAAATTTCAGAAAAATTTTCCATCAACCTTCCATAGATTAACCCTCAAACAACCAGAAAATTCCTTCACCATTGTGCACCATATTTTTAGCCACTCTAAGGCTCATTCTAACATCATTCAGCTCAGCAAAAATCACAGCAATTCAGTCAGCCATTGAAGCTTCCAAAAGGTCTCCATTAACCAGGATCTTCTTACCATATTTGTTTCCAAAATTGATTCCTTAAAATATTCTTTTAGGATTTCAAACAACTAGCTTTCCTTTTCCTCTCAAATTAGAAAATTTAACTTCCTAAACCCTCCAAATCAGTCGGCCACTCCTTCCTACACAGAATTTCGGCCAGTCCTCTTCCCATTCTCTCTATTCTCTCCAAACCAAGAACACCAAGAACACCTACTAACCCTCTCACGCCTAAGACCACTCCAATCTTCTCCAAAAACTCTAGATTACACTTACTCAACCCCTTGAATCTACTTCTGCAATTTTTAACATCAAACACCAAAATCGAAGTCTCACTTTTGGATCAAAACTAGAATTTTCTTGAAAGCTCAAGAACACCTTCAAGGTAAGCATTAACAATCATCTTCATCTTCTTCCATCTTCGACCTTGATGAGTATATGCTAATGAACTGTCCTTCTCTCTCTCTCTCTCTCTCTCTCTCTCTCTCTCTCTCTCTCTCGGCCGAATGGTTACTTCAACCATGGCCATGTTTCTTTCTTCCTCCATTGGACGAATCAAGTCTCCTAGCGAGAGGATTCTCTAGAAACATTCCCAAGGTAGTCATCATTTAAGTAAGTTTCTTCCATCTTCTCTTTAAACCCTAGAATCATGTCTCTTAGATGTAGCTAGATGAGGATGGAATATATTTGGAGATTGAGTATGTGTTTATATGATGGAGTTGAGATTGAAGCATGAATGAATATGTTTATATGATGGAGTTGGGATTGATGCATGATGATGATTGGTCTTGGTTAGATTATATGATGTTTTAAGGTTTGTTGCATGCCTTATGTCGTGAGTAGTATGATTAATCAAGCATGTTAGAGGTTATGTCACCTTTGGGGAATAGGGTTTATGTTCTTGTATTCTTGTTGAGGCCATGCATATGATTATGTTTAATGGAGTTGAGATCATATGTTGGTAAATTTAGATCTATACCTTTATTCATAATTTGGATGATTTGATGATTGGTGTAGAGTGTATGTTCATGATTATGGTTAGCAATAGAAATTATGATCATGACCTTGTTGTCCCTAAGCTAATTAAGTTAGCCAATTTTATTTCATCAATAAAAATGATTTATGCTATAATTTCTCCTAGTGATTTCGAAAACCCTAGGAAAATATGGTTGTGAACGATTATATAAAATAATAATATTTTCGTCAAATAAATGATAGCTTTTGTTAAAGAAATAAAATATATAGATATTATATATAATAATATCATTTAATCAAGCCTTTTATATAATAATCATAATAGGTAAAATGTTAATTTTGTAAGTATATATTCATAAATACTAATAAATTTTATTTATTATCTTTTAATCAAAACATAATAAAATCTACTTATTACTAATTTTATTTACCAATTATTTTCTTACCACTAGTTATTATAAATCATTATTTTAAATAATACCATCTAGGACCTAGGACTCTTCATCAAATAAACCCCAATTTATTTAAAGCAAGATTTAAACCTTCAAATTGTTAGTAGCTATTTCACAAAGCCTAGTTATTTTAATAACAAGCTAGATTTATTTTATAAACCCTTTTATTTATTATCTAGCTTTAAAGCTTGGGATATTAGGGTCATGATTGTAGTAAGTTGAGCTAGGTTTATTTCTGAAAGTAAATTTTGGCCTGAGTTTAATTATGGCTTATGTTTACCCCAGGCGGGGTTAGATCAGCTTGTGGAGATATTTATTTTATCTCGAGCAAAGGATCAGGTAAGCTCCTGCATAAAACTCGTTTGTTGTAAAAGGTTTCTATGGAAAGCTAAACCCGAAGTATGTGAACACTGATTTGGTAAAGGCAAATAAGGACAGTTTCTTTCCTTGTTTCAATTACACCAATTATTTGAAAATCAATAAGCAGTTTTACTCAAACACCAAACTATTTCTAAAACTAATTTTTGACAAAGACTTTGAAAACCCTTGATTGCCATTTTCAAGTAAAGCTATGTTTTATCAGTTTTCTCCAAAGTGGGATGAACTACATTAAATACTCAATAAGGGTAGGCTAGTAGTACTAGTTTTGAAGAGCAAGAGTGAGTCTTCTGGCAGGAGGCCACCTCCAGAAGATGAACTCAACTTAGAGAAACGCCAGTACTACTTAGTCATGCCGGTCTGAGCTAGCAGGTTTCAATCATGTGGACTGAATGTTACCGAAGTGGACAACCGGTTTTGTTTGGGTGTAGAGAAGGAGAAGAATCTTACCCGGCAGACCGATCACCTACCTTTTGTCAGTCAGCACAAAGTGTGGCATTCTGACCGTTGTATGGTTATAGGGCTCAACGTGTGGTAACCCATGACCACCTTTTGAGTGGTTGATTTTATTGTACCTGTATGGTTAGAAATGCTAAAACGCCACTCTTGCTTTTGAATATTTTTATTGCTTGCCAGTATTTTCCGATCACCTACCTTTTGTCAGTCTGCACAAAGTGTAGCATTCTGACCGTTGTATGGTTATGGGGCCCAACGTGTGGTAACCCATGGCCGCCCTTTTGAGTGGTTGATTTTATAATATATGTATGGTTGGAAAAGCCAAAACGCCACTCATGCTTTGAACATTATTTATTGCTTGCCAGTATTTTCCTTATGAAACTCTTACACTTTGCATTCACGAACTGTTTTCACTGAACACTTAAAGCACACACAGACTTACTGAGATTTTTATCTCATCACCCTTTTTACCATGATTTCAAGTCGATCCCGCTGTGGGGATGAGTAGCTAGTTGTTGCCTGCTTGGAGAATATTCTGTTATTTATTTTTATGTAATGCTTTGGGAGTTGAGAGTAAATAATTTTAGTTTTATTTAGGATTTGTTCTTGAATTCTTGGATGATAATAAGTTTTAATTTTGAAGTATTGTTTTATTTTGATTGTGTGACCTAGTTTTAAAGACCCCTTGTCATTTGAATGGAGCGATATCCCCGGCCCTGTTGGGCCTAGGTAGTGGGGTGTTACAGGGCTAGTTTGCCGTGAACCAACTTGGAAGGCTTTATATCAAGGAAAAGTAAGAGATCGGGTAAGTCCTAGTATAAAGCTGTTTAAAGATCAAAATCACTTCGTAAGTTAAAACATGATGTATACGTGGAAATATACTCTAGATGCAATTGTGGACAATTTTCTTTTCCTTTTCTATTCAATCAAACAATTTCAAGTTGAACAAGCAATTTTACACAAAGTGCTAAACTTTCCCTAAAAACCAACTTTGATAAGAATTTTGTAAACCATAATTGCTCTTTCAAAGAAAACATGTTGGATGAATCTTCTTTTCCCAAAAGGGACAAATACAAACGTTGAATACTCAATAAGGGTAGACTACTAGGACTAGTCTTTGAAGGGCTAGGATTAGTCTCTCAGTAGGTGGCCACCTCTGAGGGGTAAATCCTTCCCGGATAGGATGTCAGTTCTGTAGATCATACCAGTCCGAGCTAGCAAGTACAATCAAATGAACTGTGTATTTTCGAAGTGGACAACTGGTAAGTTTGAGTGTAGAGATGGAGAACTATCTCATCCGAAGGGCTGTACACCTACCTTGTGTTAGAATGCACAAAGTGTGGCATCTTGAACATTCTTTTTTCATGGTGCACAAAGTGTGGTGTCATGTCTATTTCTTTTAAGTGGTTACTTTTATTTTATACAATGAATGGCATTCGAAAGGAAAACACCACTCCTTACTTTGTGAAATTTATTTGAGACTTTCTAGCACTTTACCTTTATAAAAGTTTCTCAACTTGCATAGATGAACTCTTTTACCTGAAACACCCTGAGCACACATGGGCTTACTGAGATTTATGTCTCACCACCTTTTGTATACCATACTTTTAGATCGATCTTGCTGTGAAGGTTATTGATTAATGTTACTTTTCTTAGAAGACTTATTTTGATTGTATTTCATTTTGAGAGACTCTAGCAAACATTTGTTTATTTTGAGAATTGTTCATGTATTCTTTTGAATTGTAATAAGTTGAAAGTTGGATCGTTTCTTCCATTTCTTTTGTGAGTCTTAGTTATAAAGACCCCTTGTCATATGGACCAGGTAACATCCCCAGCCTAATTGGATACGTATGTAGTGGGGTGTTACACCTCCCTTTTGTACTTTAAATAGATACTACTTTGTATAGAATGAGAATATAAGTGACAAGAATAAGAAATGATTAGTATAATAAGATGAACATTTTTGTGTAATAAAAATATTTAAGGGAATTATTAGAATTTTAAAATTGTAGGGACCCAGACGAAATTTTGAGATTGTTCTACTCGTACATTTGTTCTTCAATTGATTACTACATTGTACAGAGTGAGAATTTGGGTATGAGCCCTGAACAAAATTTGATCAGTACGATATGACGAACATTTTGGTATAATTTGAATTTTCAAGGGTATTATCATAATTTTGACTATGAATGAGATTTTGACTGCAAATAGAAGGTGATTGAGAAAGAATTGAGAATTTTGACTCCCACCATTGAACTCAGTAAAATTTGTAGATCCCATTGGTGAAATAAAATTGTAGTTATTTCCTGAGGAAAATGGTAATTTTGTTAAAAGGAGGACAAGTGGTATTTCAAGATTGGGTATTGAGATTAGGTGTTAATTATTGATTGGATGATGAGACCAAATGCTTTTTATTTGATTGGTTGAAATAAGCATTTTTCATAAAGCTTTCATGATAAGATTATATAAGCTTGTTTAGTAAGCTTTTTCAATAAGCTATATGATTAATTAATAAAATAATGGACCATGTGATAATTTAGCATTGAGAATGGCGGTGGATATGCTGTTTTCACAGCTTGATGCCGGCAGCTACAAAGGAGAAAACAAAAGGAAGAAAAAGGAAAGAAAAGGAAGGAAAATAGAGAGAAAAATAGGGAGAAAAAGAAAAAGGAGAGAGAAAGGGTTTTCAAGGAAGAAAAGAAGGAAAACTTGGAGCAATTCAAGCTTGGAGAATCCTATACACAAGGTAAAAGCTTGTACTTCTTGAATTAAAGTTGTAGAATATGTTGCAAGGACTATTTTGGTGATAATTTTATGAGAAAATTCATGTGAGTTAAGACTTATGTTTGGAAAATTTGCTATGTTCTTGGACTGTTTTGTGTGTAGTGTGTACCGGCTAATTAGAGAAGCTATGTACTATGTTCTATATGGTGTACAAAGGTTTTTTTATGGTGGTTTAGATGGTTGTTAATGGCTGTAAAAGAAGAAGATGGAATTGAAATGAAAAAGGAGTTTAATTATTAAAGAAAATGAATTCCTATTATTGTTATTTGTGATTGCTGAATTTAGTAATGGAAAATATGATTTTTCTGGATTGAAAATCTCTAAAAATCAGAGATTTGAAGACTGATTTGATGGAGTTTAAGGTGGATTAATTGTTATATAGGATTGAAGAAAAGAGAATTAATGGTATGAAAAAAAGGAACAAACAGAAATTCTGTTTGTGATTTCAGAGCAGACTAGAAGAACCATTAAACTGAACAAAATGGCCGGTTTTTCTGTAACCCTATGACCTTAAACTTGTATCTAAATGTCTTAGGATTATTTTAAGACCAATTTGACATGATTTGGGCTTGTAAATAGAAAGTTGTGGTTTAAATACCAAAGGCTACCAGTTCAGTGACGGGATGAAGAATTTGGGAGTTTATGATTAAAAATGAATGAAATGGCAAAGGAAATTGGTATTCCATGAGGTGAAAATCATAAAGGAATGTCTTGGGGGTATTTTGGAACTAGTTTGACATTAATTGGACTTGTGAATCAAAAGTTAAGATATAAACAAGCAAGTGTGCCAAGAAGGAGGAAATGCAGAAAATTGGTTGATAAAGAATAAACTCATATGTTGATTCCATGTGTATTATTGGATATATGAAGGATCAAGGAAGCATGTGAAAGGTTTGTATACTTATTTGAGGAATGAAATGAAGGAATGGATAAATAAACCTTTGATCATCTCAAGTATTTATATCATGTTGAGCAAGAAATGGAGGAATAAGAAATTGGTAATTCCTTGGCCTTATATATTTGATAATATCTCTATATTGGTTGAAAACCTTAAAAGGTTAAATGAAATATGGATTGATTATGGATGTAGGCTATTTACCCTAAAGATTTCACGACGAAATTGAGGACCATGTATGTAACTAAGCGATAGGGCACAAGGTGAGTCCCACTTGTTTTACATACCCTGTTTTGTACTAGTGAAATTATCTTTTATTGAAAAATGTTCTATGAATCCTTTTGGTTTCTCTGAATGAGAATATGGTTTTTTTGAGAAAGAAATTACATCATGCTATGCTAGATTTGAATGAACACATGGATTTCATTATTGGAATTATTTATAGTAAGTGACCATTTCCTAAAGTATAGCAATGAGGTTGAGGAACCTTGTGTTTTTCCTAAATAAGATATGGTTTTCCTGAATGAGAAAATGGCTTCTCTGAACTAGAAATTATTGGAAACTTTAGGAAATAATATTTTTTATAAGGACTTTTGGGTCACTTAAACTATGAATAATTCTTGGGTATAAATGTATACCTGAAAGGCTTTCTTTTCATTAATTATGAGACAAAATCATATTTTATTATGAGAAAGCATAAATATTCCTTTTTATGGAAATAATTTTTGGAAAAATATACATTATGGAATTATAATTGGAATTTCTTGAATTTAATCATTCTTTTAGGATTAGAATTCTGGAATTCCTAAATAAAACTCCTTTGGAATCAGGTATTTGTCAATTGACAAAAATGCCCCTTGGAAATGTGTTTTATCAAGCAAAAAGGACTTTTATGCTTTTTGCTACGATTTTTGAAAATGATCTTTTGGGTATGAGATATGGTTTTGGAAAACGATATTTTGGCCCTAGAAAATGTTTTAGTTATATTCCTTCGGGAAAGGAATTTGGAATGGCCTTGTGAGCTAATAGAATTGGACTGGTCTTGTGAACCAATGGAAACTCTGAGTACTCAGTCAGGGCCATGACCTTTGTACTAGCTTGCGTTAGAGATGGACGACCTCAAGTAACCCGGCTCTAGTTCTAGTGATTGTCTTACTCCAAACGGGACGTCAAGACATTGGACTTAGCCGGTTCCTCAACTAGCACTGTCCCAATGTGTAACCACCCATTAATTGCTTAATCCTGGGCCTGACACCCAATTTGCAATCAACCCTTGTAAACCTCGTGGTGAAGGGAGTATAGAGTGGGGACCGGTGCAACCTCAATTAAAAAGAATTGGTACAACTTATGATAGGTTGTGACTACAACCTTACCACTTCGACAATGTACAGTTGAGTACTATAGGCTTGTGACCTAATGCAATAAGACTGTGATGTCGTTCTAGCAATGCACATTAAGTACTATAGGCTCATTCCTTAGCACAATATGATCGTGATGCTGAAGGTGAAGTGTTGTAAGCTTTGCATGCAAGTCAACCTTTTATTAATAGGGAAGCCTGCATTTCTTAAAATATGGGGCAGTGATCTTATAAGATGTGGTTTTCCAAATACGTCCGAGGTATGGGGCATGGATCTTAATAAAGTTTGATTTTTCTAATATGCCTGAGATTTTAAATAATTCTCAGGGAAGGCTTTCTTCTAGTGAGCAGTGGAACTATTTTCAATGGAAAATACAATGATTTCCCACAACGGCTTAATGAAACAAAAACTGATAATACTTTTGTTTGTTTGATTTATATAACTCTAGCATACACGGGACTCACTGAGTAATTTCTACTCAGACGTGTGTTATTTCTTCCTAAAAATTTTAAGAATCAGGGGCGTGGCGAAAGCGCAATGGACTCCCAGATGCTCATACTGTATCTCGGATCTATTGTGCTTTAAATATGGTATCAGAAAACAGACTTCATGTATCTTCTTGTATTTCTTAAAAGGCAATTTGAGCAAATTTCTGCTAATTAGAAACCAACTATGAACCCATTCATCTTTTCATGCATCATGAATCCCTATGATCATATTAATCATCTAATTCATCCATGGAATCTAGATGGATTAATGCATTAAGTCATCTCTATAGCCTTCCATGATCATGCATCTTATTATTATGCATGCTTATAGACAAATCAAACCATCTACATAATGACTTCCCTACTCATTTCCATTAACTCCAAATATTAACCCTAACTTCATCAAAATATCTCATCTTTATTCAACATACAACAGATCTAGATCATCATGTAAGTCCCTGCACAACTATTTTGCTAAATATTATATGTTTGCAAGTCTTTTGTATAATGGTATTAAAATGGTGTCACTATGACAATTGACATGATGATTGAAATGAGGATTGAAAATGATGAAAAAATAGATACTTAGATTGAGAACATGGATATTTTAAACTCCAAATGATTTTGTCAAATCTCAACTTTCAAACTAAAAATGGTTTCTTTTGGTTTATCACTAAACCATTTTGGAAAGCTTGTAGGGAAAAACCACATTTTACAAAGACAGAATAATCAATTATTGTAAAAACAAGGGAAATGATTATGCCCCTAAATGGAGAACGTTAAGTACTCAGCAGGGGTAGGCTTGTGGTACCAGTCTTGGAGAGTTAGAGTGAGTCTTCTGGCAGAAGGCCACCTCTAGAAGATGAACTCAGCTTAAAGAGGCGACATTACTACTTAGTCAAGCTAGTCCGAGCTAGCATGTTAGTCCATGTGAACTTTATTCTTCTGGATTGGACAACTGTGTTTGGTGTAGAGATAGAGGAGTATCTCACCCTAATAGGCGGATTACCCACTGCCCAATGTTAAATAGTTACACTGGGAGCTATCATGATAGTAGTCATGATATTGCCTTGATATTGATATTGAATTATTACAAATCCCTACCTTATGAACCTATGATATTGATAATTAGATGATTTATTAAGAGTTGTTTTGAATATGGTGAGAATTGCTTATATGAATCTTGTGTAGGCTTTTTCGTGGTGTTGTGAGTGGTTTGGCTGGTTAAAGTGTTCAGCTCAACTCAAAGGGATAAAAAATAGAGATTCTTCTAGAGACAAAAAGAGAAAATGAAATAACCACCTACCTTCTATCAAACCCATTAAGAACTAAGCTTTAAATATTCTCAAGAATAGTAGAAAGTTCTACTATAATCTCACCTCAATATCCTTGAAGCAACAAAGGCAAACAAGAACAAATAGAATAGAGAAAACAGGCACCCAAATATTAGATTTCAAACAAACCTTAGAAGAACAAAGCAACTAAGACCCATTCAAGAAAAAAACATTGGATTATCTAAAAGATTTATAGACTCTTACATAAAGAGGACTAACCCTCAAGCTTGGTCTTAAACAAGATGAACAAAGAGGCTAGGGCCTCTCAAGATTCTCTCTCAAATTTGAATTAAAGTCAAGTGTGTTATGTTATCAAATCACTAAAGGTGCTATTTATACTATCCTAACCCTAGCTAAGTAATCTCTGAGATTCTATTACAGTTTAGGGTCATAATAAGTCTTTACAAGCAATTAAAATTGAAGAAAACCGGAGAAAGCATTAAAAACGCGGGGCAACCGTCGGCTGCCCAGGATGGAGCCAGCGTCGATTTGGACACCACAGCTGGTGCCAGTTGCAGACTATCTTTAGGCGGTCAAATGCTGGATGAATCCGTTGTTGAGCAGAATAAAGCCAGCGCCGGTTTGGCTGTTTGGAACTGACGTCGGCCGTCCTCTAGAGGCCTCTTTTTTTGTCGAGTTTCGTCCGTCTTTGTCGCCGGCCCTTGTCCTTGTATGGCCACACCTCCCCCTCCTTGACCTCCATGATAAATCATAGTCTTATCATCTCTCCCTCCTTGAAAAGAATTCATCTCCGAATCATTGCCATCATCTTCATGGAGTGCCTTCACCACTGCCGCCTTCTTAACTCCATCAAGGTTCATTCGTTCATCTATAGGCAAGAGGACCAATTCTAAAGGAGTTAGAAGGGTAAAACCATACACAATTTCAAAAGAAGAATAAGAAATGGTAGAGTGAATAGCCCTTTTATAAACAAACTCAAGGTGTGGCAAGCATTCCTCCCAATTGTTTAAATTCTTCTTGATTATGGTCCGCAATAATTGGGTAAGTGTTCGGTTGACCACCTCCTTTGGAAAAACAACTTCAAATTCTTGAGGAACAGCTGCAATTTCATTAGGTAAAGACAATGAAAAATCATTAGTAGGAACATAAGAACCTTTGCATAAAAGAAGAATAACTGGTTCTTTAGCATCTATGACCTCACTTTCTTTTACAAAGAAATTCACTCTTCTTTTACCTCCCCTCTCTTGTCCTTGCTCACTCCTATCATTGATCATCAAAGGTACTTATTTGTCTATTCTCTCTCTCAACTCTTTTTCTTTCCTCTCTTGTTCTTTTCTCTCAACTCCTTACTTTTGTTTGACATCTTGCACTCCCTTTTTCTTTTCTTTCTCCTTCATAATTCTTTGATCTTTGTTCATCTCACTAGGGGCCATGGGGGTGAGGATAAACTTAATTCCCTTCTTAAGTAGGGAATAAGTATTCTTTCTCCCATCATGCTTTACATGCCTATCATATTGCCAAGGCCTCCCTAGGAGCAAGTGACCGTTTGCATGGGTACCACATCACATAGCACATCATCCTTATATACTTCCCCATCTCAAATGACACCAAAACTTGTTAATTTACTCTCAATTCTCCACTATCGTTCAACCATTGCAATTTGTAGGGCTTGGGGTGTTTAATCCATTTCAAGTCCAATTCTTCAACTAAGTTTGCACTAATCACGTTAGTGCAACTCCCACTATCCACAATGACACTACAAGGGGTCTTGTTGATTAGACACCTAATGTAGAAGATGTTCTCTCTTTGTTGGTGATCTTGATCCTCAATGGCTTGTGAATTCAATGACCTTCTTATGACTCCCACCAAAAAGTATTCTTGACCAACAATTTCCCCTTCATCACTTTATTCATCCCCATTTCCCTTTTGGTTTCCTTGGTACCATTCTCCCTCTTCTTCTTCGTTGGTAGAAACCTCACCATAGGGATTAGTATACTTCGTTCTCTTGCTTGTACACTCATGAGAAGTATGTCCATATCCAAGGCACATAAAACACTTGATATCCCTGTTCATTTATGGCCTCTCCATGGCTTTTTCCTCATCCTTGTTCCAACCTTCCCTAGATTTTCAATCCTCCCTTGGCTTCTATTCCTCTCTAGGTTTGTAGAAGTCCCTTTGGAATGGCTTAAGGGCTTCGCCCTTCTCAAATGGCAACTTGCTAGTAGTGGTGGGGTTTAGAAATAGTGGTTTAGTAAATGCCCTCCTCTTTAATTGCCTCTCAATCTTCATAGCAGCATGTACCATATCCTCCAGTCGATCATAGGGGTGCAATTCCACCAAGTTGGCAATATCCCTATTTAATCATTCTAAGAACCTTGCGCTTGCTGCTCTAGGATCCTCATTAATTTGAGCTCTCATCAACATAACGTCCATCTCCTTATGATAATCTTCCACACTCTTGTTCCATTACTTGAGTGATTGGACCTTTTGGTAAAGATCATTATAGTAATGGTGTGGTATAAACCTTGCTCTCATCATATCTTTCAACAAATTCCAACTAGCCACGGTTTTCACTCCCATTTTTTTCCTTTGTGCACTAACTTACTCCCACCATACCAAAGCATACTCCGAAAATTCCAAAATAGCTAACCTCACATTTGACCTCTCACTATAGGTATGACTCTCTAGGAATATCTCCATCTTGCTTTCCCACTCGAAATAATCAGGTTCACTCTTGCCATAAAATGTGGGCACTTTCAATTTGATGTGGTTCAACTCCTTCTCCTCATCATTTCCTTTTCTCCTACCTCCTCTATTGCCCCATCCTCGATGATGTTCCCCAAAGGCTTCAACTCGTTCCCCCTCATACTATTCATCAACTCCCTCAAACTCTCTTTCTAGCCCCCTTATATTGATTCCACCATTCCTTCCTTAGCCCCTACCCCGTTCTCCTCTCATAAGAGTTTGTTGGAATCCCCCAATTAAATGCTCATCCCACTCTTCCCCTTGTTGGGCATTTAACGGAAGAGTATGGGTATCACCATCCCTCATCCTAGGGTTAGGCACTTCAAATCGCTCCTGGTCTCTCCATTGTGCAACGGTAAAATACTGTCCAAGATGATTTATCAACTCCCTTGTCATGTTTTGGAACTCACTTTGCATAGTCCTCATTATAGCTTGCAAGTCTTCACGCAAACCCCTAGCATCAATTTGTTCTTCTTAAGGTCTAGTAGGTCCACTTGGGTTAGGCCTAGAGATCTCTTGTTCATGGGCCATGGTGGTAGAGTATTTACTTGTCTATACCTACAAAACAAAGAGATTAGAAAGAAAAAATTGATCCTCACTTCACTTCCTTACGTGTTGGCTCTCAAGGTTATTCAATCTATGCTTGTGTTTTGCTCTCTTGGCTTTTTTAATAATAGACTCACCCTCTTGCCTTTTTCTCAACACTCAAACCTTCTTGTTCAATCCCAATTCTCCCCAATGGCTAAAGTTTTAGTCCAACTTAGTGAATCACACAAATCAAAAGAATTTTCCAATTAGGGGGTCTTAGGGGAATTTCAACAAACATTTGTTGGGCACCTCAAGTAAACAAGCTTTTAATCAAGAATTTCAAGAAGAGTGGATTCAATCAATACAAGAATGAACACTAGACGAACAAAGAAGTATTTCTAAGCAAGAAACAATCAAGAATTATCAAGAACAAAGAAACTAGAAGAACTAGAACTAGGATGATGAAGAACAAGATGATCACAAGTGTGCACTAGAAAATTTGAGTTCAATGAGCATGAAATTCAATAATAGAGTGTTATACTAAGTCACAAAATCCTAAGGAATGAAAATTAAGAATCAAAGCTCCCAACTATAGCCAAAGGCATTCTCATGGAACATTTATCAAACACCTTGGTTGCAATCTCGTCACTTAAGAACAACCAGCATTTTCACCCATATTCAAGCTAATTTTCACCACAATCACAAGATAAATTTGTTCCCAAGGATTATAACAACATCAAGGAGCAATTTTCCAACAGAAAAATCAAAGATTTAATAAAGATTTAATGACCTTTTTGGAGCATATTTTTGAGTTACGGGATTTTCTCTGTTTTCTTTTTCTTCAACTTTGTAGGTCCCATTTTCTTGCTTTCAAGCTTTAATGGAAATCAAGCTTTTCCTTGCTCTAATACCAATCTCTTTGATATGAATCTTGTGTGGGATTTTTCTTGGTGTTGTAAGTGGTTTGATTGGTTAAAGTGTTCAACTCAACTCAAAGGGACCAAAAACAAAGATTTTTCTAGAGACAAAAAGAGAAAATGAAATAACCACCTACCTTCTATCAAACCCTTGAAGAACTAAGCTTCAAAGACTCTCAAAAATAGTAGAAAGTTCTACTATAATCTCACCCCAATATCCTTGAAGCAACAAAGGCAAACAAGAACAAATAGAATAGAGAAAATAGGCACCCAAATATTGGATTTCAAACAAATCTACATAAGGATTATCCAAAAGATAAGGATTTCAAACAAAATAGACCTATTCAAGAAAACAACATTGGATTATCCAAAAGATTTATAGACTCTTACATAAGGAGGACTAACCCTTAAGCTTGGTCTTGAACAAGATGAACAAGGAGGCTAGGGCCTCTCAAGATTCTCTCTTAAATTTGAATTAAAGTCAAGTGTATTGTGTTGTCAAATTACTAAAGGTGCTATTTATATTATCCTAACCCTAGCTAAGTAATCCCTGAGGTTCTATTACATTTTAGGGCCATAATAAGTCTTTACAAGCAATTAAAATTGGAGAAAACTGGAGAAAGCATTAAAAACGCGGGGCAACCGTCAACTGCCCAAGATGGAGCCGGCACCAGTTTGGACACTACAACCGACGCTAGTTGCGGACTGTCTTTGAGCGGTCAAATGCCAGATGAATCCATTGTTGAGCAAAATAAAGCGGCACCGGTTTTGGCTACTTGGAGCCGGCGCCGGTCGTCCTCTGGAGGCCTTCTTTTTGGTTGAGTTCCGTCCGTCTTTATCACCAACCCTTGTTCTTGCATGGCCACACCTCCCCCTCCTTTATCTTAACCTCTATGATGAAGCGAAGTCTCATCAATTACTCCACTCAATGATTGTTTATTGACAAAAATTGACTTGCAAGCATATTTTGTGGTTTTGATAAACCTGCATGCACGAAATATTTAAACGTGACATCCGCACACACGGGACTTACTGAGATTTCAATCTCACACTATTTTATATCATGTTTTCAAGAGAGTACTTTTATTGAGGAAGTTGAAGGAATAAGAAATGATCGTTCAGTTTATTTCATTTTACTTTGTATTTCTTTTGATCGACGATTGTTAGTTTCTAAACAGACTTGTAAGTTTTGATTTCGGATGTAATACGATTATCATTTTTATTCTAGCTAGTCATTTTTCTTTTGTGCCTCATTATAAAGACCCCTAATCTATTGGACGGGGCGACATCCCACTCTATTTGGATACGTAGGTAGTGAAGTGTTACAAGTGGTATCAGAGATTAGTTTTAAGCAACTGACTTTATTGAATAGTACCAAACCCTAGGAAAGGAAATCTATTGAATAGTGCTTGAACACTAGGAATGGAGATTTAGTTTTGACTTCTCTATATTTATTTATAAGATAACTAGAAGATTTGTAGATGTGATTAGAGACTGGCCTTTTATGTGTGGTCTCACGAGTGGTAAAGCATCTAGCCCCATTTCTATACCAGATTCATCATTATCTAATTTAGAGACAGAACCCAAGGGTGGATAGTCCTTGAGAGAAGATAAAGTAGACTATGAGCCATCTATGATGGAAGACTTTGGAGTAGAGGAAGAACCCAAAGACCTGATACCTGAGATGTCTGAACTTGAGAAAGAAGGGGATATGGTTAAGTATGAGGGAGATGATGAGGGGGAGATAGGAGAGATTGGTGATGAGAGTGAAAATAAGTTGGAAGGACTTGGGATTGAGGAAAAGATTGGAGAGCTTGAGTGCAAGGTGGAGTGGAAGTCATTGAGAAGGAGGATAGGGTAGACACACCTGTGACCTCGTCCATAGAGGAAAGGAACCCCGAAACTTCTGGGAAATGAGTCATATGAGTCAGAATCTAGAGGGCCTAAGAGTGCATTAATGTTAGCTATGGAAAAACTTAGGGATGCAAAGTAGAGAGCCAAGCTGAGGGGCAAAAATACTGAAGTGTTCATGTTGGGTCAGCCTAGGAAGAAGCACAGATCTTTTGATTTTTCAGAAGACTGTGTGATAGATCACCCCAACACCAGTGTCAGATGGCTAGTGGAAGCTTCTTCTGAGACTTTTAGGATTCCAGCAACTCTAGTGTAGCTTAGAGTTTTTAGGACCTATAGTGCTTATTCTTTATTTTTTATGAAAAGAACCTCATTTATGCATTTAAGTTAGAATTTATTCTTTGTTTCAAATTTTGTTTCGCAAGAAGAAAATGAGTGCCTAGTAGGATACTCCCTTATTTTGTACCAAGTTAGGCTTGGTTAATAAAAGCATGATTTTATTGATTTCTCTATTCTATTTGGAGTGTTATTTGCAAAATCTATTTTACATCGAATTGCAAATTGTTTCAAATCTATAAGCTACTCAATTGCATTGCATATCATGAACCTTCCCCTGATAAACCTTGTAATAGGTACGAATGGTAGTAGATGGCATCGAGTCGTAGAATTGCCTCTTGGGGAGGTAGAGAGATGCGAATAGGGTAGTGCAAGGGTGTGATTTTGTGGTCAAGAAGGAGATTCTGAAGGTGAACCTCATAATCCTACCTATCGACGACTACGATATAATCCTAGGTATGGATTGATTAGCGAAACATGGAGCAAGAATGGATTGCAAGATCATGCAATTCATTAAACCTGAATGTGATGTACTGGAGTTTAGCAGGAAGAAGGTAAAAGAGTTAAAATTCCTGATAGTGGGAACGAAGGCACTGAAAATGCTAAAGAAAGGTTGTGTAGAATATCTGGCTTACTTAATCAATAAGCCAAAGGATCAATATACCTTGGAAAGTACCAAGGTGGTAAAGGACTTCGTAGATGTATTCCCAACTGAACTCACTTCTCTTTCATCTCCACAGGAAGTTGAGTTCACTATTGATCTAGTTCCTGGAAATAAACTGGTATCAAAGACTCCCTATCGAATGGCGCCCGCGGAATTGAAGGAGTTGAAGGAACAGTTGGAGGAATTGGTTAAGCAAGGGTATATAAGACCATGTACATTGCCTTGAGGAGCCCCGGTGTTGTTCGTAAAGAAGAAAGATAGGACGCTGAGGTTGTGTATAGACTATAGACGGTTGAACAACCTCACGATCAAGAACAAGTACCCCTTACCTCTAATTGATGAGTTGTTTGATCAGCTGCAAGATTCTTGCTACTTCTCCGAATTGGATCTCCCGCAAGGTTATTACCTGGTGCGAATCAAGGAAGAAGATATTCCCAAACAAGCCTTTAACACTAGTTTGTAGTGATGCCGTTTGGAGTAACCTATATACCTGTTGTTTTATAGATCTTATGCACAGAGTTTTCCAGCTGTACTTGGATAAGTTCATAGTAGCATTTGTCGACGATATTTTGATCTACTCTAAAAGTCCAGAGAAGCATGCCGAGCATTTGAAGTTGGTGTTGGAGAAGTTGAGAGAGCATAAGCTCTATTCTAAATTCAATAAATGTGAGTTTTAGTTCTATTCAGTGGCATTCCTTGGTAATGTGATTTCTAAATATGGTATTACGGTAGATCCAGCAAAAGTTGAAGCTGTCTCTAATTGGAAGCAATCGGAGAGTATAACTGAGGTTAGGAGTTTTCTTGAATTGGCTGGGTACTACCATCTGTTTAGTAAAAACTTCTCTACACTTGCTACACCGATGACCCTACTGCTAAAGAAGGATGTACTATATGTCTGGAGCGATAAGTGTGAGAAGAATTTTCAAGAGCTCAAGAGAAGATTGATGATAGCACTAGTATTAAGTTTACTTGAGGAATGTAAACCCTATTCCTTGTACATGGACGCCTCAAAGGAAGGGCTAGGGACAGTGTTGATACAAGAAAGAAAAGTTATCGCTTATGTCTCGAGGAAGCTGAAGCCGTACGAGGTTAACTATTCAACGCATGACTTAGAGTTGGTTGCGATAGTGTTTGTCTTGAAGAAGTGGCGACACTATTTATATGGAGCTGAGTATGAAGTTTTCACGGATCATAAAAGTTTAAAGTATATCTTCACGCAAAAGGACTTGAATCTAAGGCAAAGAAGATGGATGGAGCTTTTGGATGAACGTAAGTGTCCAATTAACTACCACCCGGGGAAGGCTAACGTGGTAGCTAATGTGCTGAGTTGAAAGGTAAGGATGACCAGTATAAGGGTGTAAGAGGTCCAAATAGTACAAGAACTATTAGAGTGAAAGGCAAAATTAGAATCAGCTTGTGTAACCTAAAGATGGAACTTGAGCTGAGGTAAAAGATTGGTGAGGTGCAGCGAAGCAACCATGACTTTCAAACTTTTAAAGTAAAGGAAATCAGAAGAGGAAATAAGGAATTTTGGACTGATGAAGCTAGAGTATTGTATTTTCAAGAACGGATATGTGTACCGAATAACCCAGTATTGAAGAGAAAGATAATGGATGAGGCTCAAAAGAGCAAGTATACTATTCATCCCGAAGAAGTGAAGATGTACCAAGATTTGAAAAAGGCCTACTGGTGGCTGGGGATAAAAAGGGATGTGGCGCAATACATCTCTACTTGTCTAACTTGTCAGAAAGTGAAGGTGGAGCATAAGAAAACATCTAGATTACTACAATTGTTGCCTATTCTCGAGTGGAAATAGCAGGAGATGACAATGGACTTTGTTACCGGACTACCAATGTCGAAGACTTTGAAAGATGCTGTTTGGATTGTGGTTGACAGATTGACCAAGATTGCTCATTTTATTCCGGTAAATGTTAAGGATTCTATGGAGAAGCTGGCTAAGACTTACATTCGGGAAGTGGTTAAATTGCATGGTGTACCATCGAGTATCATATCCGACAGGGATCCCAGATTTACTTTAAGATTTTAGATCAAGTTTCAATAGTCTATAGGAATGACTTTAAAATTTAGCACTTCTACCTATCCGCAGACTGATGGACAGTCCGAAACAGTTATCCAAATATTGAAGGATATACTTAGGGCTTGTGTGTTGGATTTTGGAGATAAATGGTTGGATTATACCTTACACTGAGTTGGCATACAACAACAGTCATCAAGCATCGATTGGGATGACACCCTATGAAGCGTTATATGGACGACAATGTCAAGTACTGTTGTACTGGGCTTGGACTGAGGATGGGAAAATCAATAAGTCTAGGGAGATAAATCTTAAGGAGATGGCAGACAAAGTAAAGATGATAAGAGAAAGATGGAAACCGCGCATAGCCGACAGAAGAGTTATGTGGACAACAGAAGAAGAGATTTGGAGTTTCAAGTGGAAGATCAGACCTTTCTGAAGAAAATGCCTAGCAGGGGGATTCTGAAATATCCCAAAGGTGGGAAGTTGAGTTCTAGATATCTAGGACCATTTCCAGTGATCGAGAAGATTAGACCTGTAACATATCGAATGGAGTTGCCGAAAGGGTTAGCAAGAATTCATGATATGTTCCATGTATCTCAATTGAAAAAATACAACCCTGACTTAGAGCATGTATTGAATAAGGAGCCATTGATTCTACAGTCTGATTTGAGCTACGTTGAGAAACCGATTAACGTTTTAGATCAAAGTGTCAAGGTGTTGAGGAGAAACAGATACCCATGGTGAAGATTTTGTGGTATCATCATGGTACTCAGGATGCCACATGGGAAATTGAAGGTTAGGTAAAGAAGAAATATCCAAACTTGCTCTAAAGGTATAATGCTTTAAACTTCGATATGAAATTCTCTTAAAAGGGAGAGGATGTAACATCGCGTTTTGAACCACCATTAGTTCATGGGGAAAGTCATGCATAGCATAGCCTATTATAATTCATTTGATAAATTTGAACCATTTTTGTGAAGCCTATGTGACTTATGTGTTTGATGTTCTATTGAGTTATTTATTTGGGCATAGTTATCTTATATGAAGTGGTAGAGTTTTTGTTCTTATAGGGTAGAATTTAATGAAAGAAGAATGAAGTAAGTTAAATTAGATTTATGGGAATTTATTTGATGAATATGTTAACAAGAGTTATTGTGGAATAGTGGTTAGAGCTTGGTGTGTATTTTTTGGTGACTTGAGTTCGAATCCCAACTCTTGCAAACTTCCTTTTTGTCTTTGATTAAACTCTTTTTCCCCCTATTTATTTTCCCCTTAGTCGAAACCCTCAGGCTGCCACCTTCTTATTTTTCCCACCTCCTAAAAAAAAAAAAAAAATAGGAATGTGATTATTTTGGGAATTGCTAAAAAAGAATTATAGTAAATTAAATTCCTAATATTCCTTAGTTAATATTCTATTCTAACCTTTCAGGAAGTTAAATATTTCAATATCTAGAGTTTCCTAAAGATCTTAGCCAAAGGATTTATTATGGAAAGAAAAAGATAGAAGCTTTGATTTTGAAAACTAGATTTTTCACCAAAAATAATTATGCCTTAATTAATTATTTTTGCCTAAAATAAATTAGGATATTAAATAAATTATTTCTTGGATTAATAAGCTATTTTCATTGCTTAAAATTTCTAGAAAAACAATAAACCCTAGCTGCCACTGAGGGTTGTTTTAATTACTCTCCAACTCTCTAAAATATAGGAATCTACCCTAAATAATTTTAACCAACCAAAGTTACTTTAGGCTAAGCAAATAACCAAAAAATTCTCTCTTCTCTCCTCCCGAATTTTGGCCACTGTAGCACCCTAAAACACAGCCATAAACTCCTTCTATTCATTGAACAATCTCGGCCAAACCAAGAAGAGCAAAAGCTGCCATTTTTCCCTTATTTGTTTAAGAGTCCAAAATAAGGTGTAATTCTTCCCAACATCAAAACACCTAAACCTAACATATTCCCTTCATCAAACTAGCCTCAAACAAACCCTAAACACCCTCTACTGCCCAGAAATTCTAGCTGCCAACCCTCCTCCACATCTCAGCCAAAACAACTCCAAAACTCCATCAAAGCTAAAAACCAACTCTAAGGTAAGCAACTCCTGAACTCTTCATCAACTCCTCTTCAATTCTTCTCATCTTCTTCTCCTAAATCTCGATCAAAATGGACTGACTTACCCCTATCCCTCATGATATTTGAATTAAGAAAGCCAAAGGGGAACAATCGACTCTCTCCCTCAAGCGAACCCAAGCAACTACCAAAGGCGCCACCTTTGCTCTTGTTGTACCCTCAAAGAGGTAATTAAGGCATAACTCATCTGATTTAGATAAGGGTTAAATATTGGGTAGGGACGTTATGTAACACCCCACTACCAATGCCCGCCAGGGCCAGGGATGTCGTCCTGTCCAAAGGACAAGAGGTCTTTATAACTAGGTCACACAAATAAAATTGCGGAATAAAAATAATACTTTAACTTAAAATTTATTACAACCCAAGAATAAATCTAAGAATACCAAAAACAAATCCATAATAAAATTTATCCACACTCATCTCCCTAAAGGACTACACAAAATAAATTATTAGAAAATCTTCCAAGGCAGGCAATATCTAGCTACTCATCCCCACAGTAGGATCGACCTGAAATCATGGTAAGAATGGTGATGAGACAAAAATCTCAATAAGCCCGTATGTGCTTTGAGTGTCCAGTGAAAACAGTTCGTGAATGCAAAGTATAAATCTTTATAAGAGAAATATTGGCAAGTAATAAACATTAGTTAAAATCAAGAGTGGTGTTTTGGCTTTTCCAACCATACATAGTCAATAAAATCAACCACTCAAAAGAAATGATCATGGGTTACCACACGTTAGGCCCCATAACCGATCAGAATGCCGACACTTTGTGTAGACTGACAAAAAAGAAAGGTGATCAGCCTACCGGGCAAGATATTCCTCCTTCTCTATACCCAAACAACAACCGGGTGTCCATTCTGGCAAAACACAGTAACTTGACTGAAAAATAAACTGCTAGCTCGGACCAGCATGACCTACTGGACTAACATCTTATCCGGGTACGACTCACCCCTCAGAGGTGGCCACCTACTGAGAGACTTACCCTAACCCTTCAAAGATTAGTCCTAGCAGTCCACCCTTATTGAGTACTCAACGTAACGTATCCCACTTGGGAAAAATGAACAAAACATAGTTCCACTTGAAAAATGGCAATTAAGGGTTTCCAAAGTTTTTGTTAAAGTCAGTTTTAGAAAGAGTTTTGAGTTTGAATAAATCTGCTTATTGATTTTCAAATAATTTGTTTGACTGAAATAAGTAAGGAGACAATCCTCAATTGCCTTTATCGAAATGAGTGTCTATGCACTCTACATTTGGCTTGCCATAATAAACATTTTGCATCAAACAGGTTTTATGCAGGAACTTACCTGATCCTTAGCTCGAGATAAAATAAAGATCTTTAACTGCTGACCCAACCCCGCCTGGAAAAAATATAAATCACAATCAAATACAAGCCAAAATCCACTTTCACAAATAATACTAGCTCAACTCACTACTACCATGATCCTAGTGTCCCAAGCTCTAAGGCCAAATAATAAATAAAAAGGTTTATAAGCTAAGTCTAATTTGATATTTAAAATAATTAGTGGTTTGGGAAATAGGTACTAATAAGTTGAAGGTTTAATTCTTGCTAAGAATAATTTAGAGTTTATTTGATGAAGAGTCATAGGTGATATTAGGTAAAATAATGACTTGTTAATAATTAATTATTTGAAAATAATTGATAACTAAAATTAGTTGAAAATAAATTTTTTAATGGGTCTTGATTGAAAGCTAATAAATAAATTTTAACAGGTTTTCTTTAAAAGATAATAATTGAAAGGTGATAAATTTTAATGATATTTATGAATATAAGACTTACAAAATTAATATTTTTACTTATTATGATTATTTATATAAAAGGCTTTATTTGATATTATATCTATATATTTTATTTCTTGAAATAAAGGCTATCATTTATTTGACTAAAATATCCTTATATAATAGTGAAAATCTACCCTTCCTAGGGTTTTTCGAAATCACTAGCAAAATTCATAATATTAAACATTTTACTGAAGAAATAAAATTTAGCTTAGGGATAACTAGGTCATGATCATAATTCCACTTGCTAACTATAATCATGAACATATACTTCACTTCACTTCATCAAATCATCCAAATCATGAATAAAAGCATAGATCTAAATTTATCAATGCATGATCCAACCTCTACTAGCATAAACATAATCATGGCTTCAATAATTATACATAAATATAAATCCTATTCATCATAAATGACATAATCTCTAGCATACTTGATCACAAATACTACCTATGACATGGAAGCATGCATTAAACCCTAAAACACCATACAATCAACCAAGATAATCAACTCATGCATAAATCCCATCTCTATCATAAACACACATTTATTCATGCTTCAATCTCTACTCATCACAACAATACATGCTCAAATCCTATTCATAATCCATCTCCTACCAATATCCTCCTAGAGACATGAATCTAGAATTTAAAAGGAGGATTGAAAATGCGTACTTGATTGATGAGTACCTTGAAGGAGTTTCGAATGGATCTCAACTCCTAGATGTCTAAATCCGTCCAAGGAAAATGAAGAAAGCATGGCCATTGGTGAAGAACCATTCAGCCAAGAAGAAGAGAGTGTTCGACCAAGAGAGAGAGAGAGAGAGAGAGAGAAAAGAGAAGAAGAGAGTCCATTAGTATACTTATTCATTAGAGATCAAAAATTAGTGAAGATGAAGTTGTTTGAACAAACCTACGTTAAAGGTGTTCTTGAGCCTTCACAAAATTTCTAATTTTTTATCCAAAAGAGCAAGTTGGATTTTGGAGTTTGATGTTAAAAATGGTATGGATGGACTCACGATAGTGAGTAGATGAAATCTAAAATCTTTGGAAGAAGTTTGAAGTGGTTTGGAGAGGTATTAAACGAAAGAAAGGAGTAGGTGTTCTTGGTGTTCTTGGTGTTCTATGTGTGCTTGAAAGTTGAAGAGAATGAAGGAATTTTGGGTTTGTGGCTGCCGAAATTCTGTGTGTGCAGTGGCCGAATTGTTTGTGTAGTTTAGGAAGATGAATTTTCTAGTTTGAAAGGAAAAGGAAAGGCTGGTTGTTGAAATCCTAAAAGAAGATTTTTGGAAATCAAATTTGGAAACAAAATATAGCAAGAATATTTTGATCAATGGAGAGCTTTTTGGAACTGCTATGGCCGACTGATTGCTCTGTGATTTGGCTGGATGAAAGCTGGTTGAAGTGGATTAATGGTGGCTGAAAAGAAGGAGTGTAATGGTGAAGGGAAGGTCTGGTTGTTTGAGGGACATTTTATGGAATGTTGCAAAATTAAGTTTTTTTGAATTTTGGTATCCAATCATGGCATGATTATAGTGATTTGCTGGAGATATTTTCGGGCAGCCATGTCTGATTTTTGTGCAGAAGCTTGGGGAAGACAATAGAGTTCCATTCATGGATGTTTAAGAGTGGTTTGTGCAGAAGAAAATTGAAGTTTCGGCCAGGGCTGGAATAGGAAATAAAGCTGGAAAATTACTACACAGAATTTCGCCATTGCTGGAATTTTTCTAGGCAGTTTCGGCTACCATTTTCCAGCCAGGTTGCAGAGAGTTTGAAGGAGATTTCAGAGGCCTTTCATAGCTAGTTTCCATCCTGCTTCATGGAGGATAAACGTGGCTAAGGAGCTGGGAGAAAATTAGAAGAAAACAGCTTGGTTGAAGATCACCAAAGCTGCGATTTCAACCAGAAATTTTTTTGGTTTTGCACAGCATTTGTGCAGCCCGAAATGAACCAGAAAATTTCAGATTTCAAGCTTATCAAAAGGGCCATTTTCATTTGGGAGGGAATAATAGCTGAGAATTTTGACACCTTGAAGGCACAAGAAGATGGAAAATTTTCAGTTCATTACATGAATGAAAATGAACCTAGCTAGAGTGAAGTTTAGAAGGTTCACTAGGGGAATTAATTCTCTTGGAGCCTTCCCCATCTCTTCCACATTTTTGGTCTATAAGATGTCTTTCCCTTAGACATTTTGAACCTTCTAAGCTATAGCATTTTCTTGAAATTTCTAGAATGAAATTGGCTAGAACAAATTTGTCCAATCTAATGCATTGAGAATTAGGAAAAATTAAAGATCAAGGAGGAATGAATTCCCTTAGGAATTTTTGAGTGGGGCACAAGAATAGCATTAGAGTACTCCTATCATGACTCCCCTAGGACAACACCTCTACCCTATGCTAAAGCACTTAAGGCCAAAGATATCCCTTCCCAAGCAAAAATAAAATTTAATCATGCTAAAGCTTTAATGATGGAATTTGAATCCAAGACCTCAAGAATTAATTCCAAAGCTCTAACCACTAAACCACAACAACTCTTATTCTTATTTTCTCTCTAAAATATTTTTCCTATTTAATCCTCAAGCTATCTTCCTATTTTCACCTCAAGCAAAAATTACCATTTGGTCCTTCTTTCTCATCAATCATAATCAAGCCCTCTAGACTATAAAACACATATCCAAAGCACATAAAATCATCTAAAAATATATTTAAACATGCAATAAAATATTATATGCATCCCAGCCCCCTTACTCTAAGGTTGGTTCCGATTGGGGTTTCATATCCTCCCCTCCTTAGAAGAATTTCGTCCCGAAATTCAAGCATACCTCTATTTCAGATCAGGATACCTCCATTTAACCCACTCTTCTGATTCCTATGTGGCATCCTGCGTGCCATGATGCTCCTACTAAACCTTGACCATCGGTATCTGCTTATTCCAAAGACTCTTGATACTACGGTCCAATATTTTCACGGGCTTCTCTATATAGCTCAGATCGGGTTGCAACATCAACGGCTCCTCATTTAGAACATGATCGGGATCAGCATTGTACTTCTTCAATTGTGACACATGGAACATATCATGAATTCCCGTCAACCTATCTGGCAGGTCCAATCGGTAAGCTACCGGTCTAATCCTTTCCTTTATTAGGAACGGCCCCAAATAGCTCAGATTCAACTTCCCTCCCTTCGAATGCTTCAAGATTCCCCTATTCGGTGTCAACCTCAAGAATACGTTGTCCCCGACTTGAAACTCCAATTCCCTCCGCCGGTTGTCCGCATAGCTCTTCTGTCAGCTCTGAGCAAC
This sequence comes from Voacanga thouarsii, assembly GCA_026120185.1. Lineage (NCBI taxonomy): Eukaryota > Viridiplantae > Streptophyta > Magnoliopsida > Gentianales > Apocynaceae > Voacanga > Voacanga thouarsii. Next base: position 3,399,580 of record JANUWF010003370.1, read on the forward strand.
CTTCAACCTTTCCCTGATCAATTTCACCTTATCCAACATCTCTTGGACACAGACTTCTCCGGTTCTGCTCACGTGACCATCTTTTGACTAATTCCAATACAGCGGTACCTGACACTTGCGCCCATACAAAGCCTCATACGGTGCCATCCCAATTGAAGCTTAATAGCTGTTGTTGTATGACAATTCCGCGTATAGTACACACTCTATCCATTTGTCCCCGAAATCCAGAACACAGGCTCTCAGCATATCTTCCAATATTTGTATAACCCTTTCTGACTGCCTATCGGTCTACAGATGCGCCGTCGTACTGAATTTCAGACTCGACCCCATTGCTTCCTGAAATTTGCCCTAAAAACGAGATGTAAACCTCAGATCTCGATCGGACACAATACTCGAAGGCACTCCATGCAGTCGGACTATTTCTCGAACATAAGTCTGAGCCAGCTTCTCCATAGAGTCTCTTACGTTTACCGGTATGAAATAGGCCGACTTGGTCAGTCGATCCACCACTACCCATATGGCGTCCTTCTGGGCCTTTGACATGGGAAGTCCGGTGACCAAATCCATAGTCTCCTCCTCCCATTTTCATTCTGGTACTGGCAATGGCTGCAATAGTCCCGCTGACTTCTTGTGCTCTACTTTGACTTTTTGGTAGGTGAGACAGGTGGAGACATACTTGACCACATCCCGCTTCAGTCCGGGCCACCAATAAGCTCGTTTCAAGTCTTGGTACATCTTGACTTCCCCCGGATGAATGGCTTACTTGCTCTTATGCAAATCTTCCAAGATTCTGTCCTTTAATTGCTACTCCCTGGGTACACACAACCGATCCCTGAAATGCAAAACTCCTTCTTCATCTTGACGGAAGTCAGTGCCTGGCTGCTTGAGTTCTTTGTCCTTGAAAAGCTGAAACTCGGCGTTGTTGTGCTGAGCTTCCACGATTTCCCGCTTCAAATCCGGTATCAACTTCAAATTGCTTATGACAATTCTTTTGTCTTGCACTTCCACCCTTCTGTCCAACACATCTTGAACCACTTGAATTTCTTGCACTCTTAGTCTGGCCATTCCAACTTTTCTACTCAGGGCGTCTGCCACGACGTTGGCCTTCCCGGGATGGTAGTTGATCGGGCAATGGTATTCTTCCAGAAATTCCATCCACCTTCGCTAGCTCAAGTTCAGATCCTTCTGAGTGAAGATATACTTCAGACTCTTGTGATCGGTGAACACCTCATATTCGGCTCCGTACAGGTAGTGTCGCCATTTCTTCAGGGCGAACACGATAGCTGCCAGCTCCAGATCATGAGTGGGATAGTTAACTTCATGAGGTCTCAGCTTTCGAGAAGCGTAAGCGATCACCTTCCTGTCTTGCATCAATACTGCTCCCAATCCTTCTTTCAAAGCGTCAGTATACATTGCGTAAGGCTTCCCTTTCTTCGGCAGACTCAATACTAGTGTCTTCATCAGTCTTCGCTTCAACTCTTGAAAACTTTTCTTGCATTTCTCGTTCCACACAAATAGAACATTCTTCCTCAACAATCGGGTCATTGGCGATACGAGCATCGAGAATCCCTTGATGAATCTTCAGTAGTAACTAGCCAATCCCAAGAAACTTCAGATCTCGGTGATATTCTCTGGCTACTTCCAATCTGACACCGCTTCGACCTTTGTCGGGTCTACCTTGATTCCCTCCTTAGTCACCACATGGCCAAGGAATGCCACACTGTCCAGCCAGAATTCGCACTTGCTGAACTTAGCGTATAGCTTGTGCTCCCAAAGCTTCTCCAATACGAGTTTCAGATGCTCCGCATGCTCCTCCAGACTCTTGGAGTAAATCAAAATGTCGTCGATGACCACCATGAACTTGTCCAAATAGGGTCGGAACACTCAGTGCATCAGGTCCATGAATACTACTGGAGCATTGGTCACCCCGAACGGCATCACCACGAACTCGTAATGTCCATATCTGGTGTTGGAAGCAGTCTTGGGGATATCCTCCTCTTTTATCCGTACTTGGTAGTACCCTTGCCTAAGATCCAACTTGGAGTAGCAACTGGATCCTTACAACTGATCGAACAGCTCATCAATCAACGAAAGGGGATATTTGTTCTTGATCGTCAAGTTGTTCAAACCCCGATAGTCAATGCATAGCCTCAGAGTTCTGTCCTTCTTCTTCACAAATAGCACAGGCGCTCCTCAGGGCGACGTGCTAGGTCTGATGGAGCCTTGACTCACTAACTCCTCCAACTGTTCCTTCAACTCTTTCAGTTCTACTGGTGCCATCCGATACGGGGTCTGCAATACTGGTTCCACTCCCAGAACTAAGTCGATGGTGAATTCCACCACTCGGCTGGGTGGTAAAGAATCAAGTTCTGCTAGGAACACATCGGGAAAGATTTTCACCACTTCAGTGTCCTCTAGGGTGCACTGGTCCTTCGGCTTGTTTATCATATAAGCCAGGTACCCTTGACATCCTTACTTCAGCAATTTTCGGGCCTTAGCCCCCGCTATTAAATACTTTAACTCCTTTACCTTCTTGCCATCGAACTCCAATACATCACAACCCGGTCTAATTAACTGGACCGACTTATTCTTACAATCTACCCTAGCCCCATGCTTGGCTAACCAATCCATCCCCAATATCAAATCATAGTCTTCAATGTCCAATACTATCAGGTCTCCCTCCAGGCTTTCTCTCCCCGTATCAATTTTACAATTTTTCACATACTGATCTGCTTGCACCATTTTCCCCAAAGGTGTGCTTACCACTAAAGTAAATGGTAGCTCTACTCCATCCCAACCCAAATGGCATGCACAAATCTTGTTTAAATAGGAATGAGTAGAGCCAGGATCTATTAATGCATTAATGAGTCGTCTTTGGATAGTAACCGTACCTTCCACAACCGCTGCATCGGTCCCAACTTCCTTTCTGTTGAGAGCAAATACCTTGGCCTTCACTTGCGGCTTTGATGCTCCACTCCCAGATGTTCCCATGGTGTTGGCTCTGTTGGGTCCCGGGTTCTACGTCGGATTTCCTTGCCCGGCTCGATGCAACTTGGGGCAGGAGTTCCGCAGGTGGTTCGGGTCGCCACAGTGATAACATTTCCTTTTGCCACCTTTGGACCAACAGTTCTTCTCTGTGTGGCCCCTTTTTCCACACTGTCGGCATGTCAGGAGGTTTTGGGCAGAACCCACTGGTGCTGTCCGGGCTTACTTCCCCCGGTTCTGCCACTGTTGATTGGCGGGGCACTTGTGAGATTACTGCCCTTGTGGCTGCCTTGGCGACTAGAAAAGCCTTGTCGCTATCCTACTACGGTCCTCATTTTTCATTCGAGTAGCCACGTCCACCGCCCCCGAATAAGTCGTTGGCGGAGAAGGTGCCAACGTCCTCCTCAATTCCGGCCTCAATCCCTTGATGAACTACCTCGTCCTATTTTGTTCGGTATACACTAATCTCTAGTAGTATTTTGACAGCTGAGTGAATCGTGCTTCGTACTGAGCCACTGACATGCTCTTCTGCTTCAAATTTTGAAATTCATCCTCCTGTTTTTCCACGATCCACTGAGGGATGTACTCAGCTCGGAAGACTTCAACAAAGTTGGACCATGTCCATTCCTGCTCACTCATTTCCCAATCGTCTTGAACTCACTGCCACCATGCCCGAGCTGGTCCTCTCAACCGGAAAGCCGCAAACTTAACCATCCGCTCCTCAGTGTACTGGAGCATTGCGAATATATCCTCTATCTGCTCAACCCACTGCTCTGCTTTTTGGTCTTGTTCTGCTTCACCCAGGAAAACGGGCAGTTAAAACTTCAGAAACTACTCTAAGGCCTCATCTTCACCCCTAGGGTTCCTTCGCTCGGTTAAAGTCTGCAATATCTCAGCCATCTTACTAAATGCCTAGCCCATTGTCACATCAATCAAAATTTCAGACCTCACTCCCATATCCAAATCACTCCCATCACCCCGGTTGGGTGATTGTGTCTGAGCTGTCTCGACTTCCAGTGCCCCATGATCGGCTTCCGGAACCCTTCTACCTGTTGAAGTTGTACGGCGCTTGGGTGCCATTCTAAACCACACCCCAAATGATAAGTGCATTCAAGAATCAAGTTATTTTAAGTGTGCATGCATTCACAGATAGTTATAAGTAAAAGAATTCGATTGCAAATTTTGTCCAAAGAATTACAAATAAATTCTCCTTCAAAAATTGATTTGCAAAAATCCAAAATTTTGACAAAATCTAGAATTAAAAATTCTTGGCATAGAAGATCTTGAAAAACAACAAATAAATAAACATCCAATTCAAAACAACTCCTAGTCCTCTAGTCCTCATCAAAACCCTTATCATTAGCCTCATACAACCAACCCCCAAAATTCTTAGAAAAATCTACTCCAATCCCATTGGCAAACCCCTCCATTGGCTCCTTCCCCAGGAGCCTAGAACTCTCCCCGGGCTCAACTCAGCTAAAAGAATGAATGAAAGAAGGCCTAGGTGGAGACTAATAGTTTATCTCCCCCAGGTCATCACTATCTGCTGCTAAGTCCACTACGAGACTAGGAGGGTGGGGAACAAGCTCCACTACCATCACCTCATCATCACTGCCCGAGCTTATGTCTATCACCGGGATTGGGGGTAGCTTAGGAATCTGGACCTCATCATCACTGCTATCCTCCATAGGGATAACTGGCTGAGGGGCAAGCAAGGGAACTGGAAGGTCCTCCGAGTACATAGGGATAGACGGGTGCCACTGCAGCCATTTCCTCGCGATCCTAAGCATCCAAACCAACCTACAGTATCAACAGGATAGGTTAGATAAAGATTTAAAATTAAATAAATAACACATACACTATTAATTTTTGCCTATAACCTAGTCTCTGATACCACTTGTAACACCCCACTACCTAGGCCTGCCAAGGCCGGAGATGTCACCCTATCCAAAGAACAAAGGGTCTTTATAACTAGGTCACACAAATAAAATTGCGGAATAAAAATAATACTTTAACTTAAAATTTATTACAACCCAAGAATAAATCCAAGAATACCAAAAACAAATCCATAATAAAATTTATCCACTCTCATCTCCCCAAAGCACTACACAAAATAAATTATCAGAAAATCTTCCAAGGCAGGCAATATCTAGCTACTCATTCCCACAGCAGGATTGACATGAAATCATGGTATGAATGGTGATGAGACAAAAAACCTCAGTAAGTCCGTGTGTGCTTTAAGTGTCCAGTGAAAATAGTTCATGAATGCAAAGTATAAATCTTTATAAGAGAAATACTGGCAAGCAATAAACATTAGTTAAAATCAAGAGTGGTGTTTTGGCTTTTCCAACCATACATAATCAATAAAATCAACCACTCAAAAGAAATGATCATGGGTTACCACACGTTGGGCCCCATAACCGGTCAGAATGCCGACACTTTGTGCGGACTGACAAAAAAGAAAGGTGATCGGCCTACCGGGCAAGATACTCCTCCTTTTCTATACCCAAACAATAACCAAGTGTCCATTCCGGTAAAACACAGTCACTTGACTGAAAAATAAACTGCTAGCTCGGACCAGCACGACCTACTGGACTAACATCTTATCCGGGCAAGACTCACCCCTCAGATGTGGCCACCTACTGAGAGACTTATCCTAACCCTTTAAAGACTAGTCCTAGCAGTCCACCCTTATTGAGTACTCAACGTAACGTATCTCACTTGGGAAAAATGAACAAAACATAGTTCCACTTAAAAAATGGCAATTAAGGGTTTTCAAAGTCTTTGTCAAAATCAGTTTTAGAAAGAGTTTTGAGTTTGAGTAAATTTGCTTATTGATTTTTGTTTGACTGAAATAAGTAAGGAGTTAATCCTCAATTGCCTTTACTGAAATGAGTGTCCATGCAATCTACATTTGGCTTACCATAATAAACATTTTGCATCAAACAGGTTTTATGCAGGAGTTTACCTAATCCTTAGCTCGAGATAAAATAAAGATCTTCAACTGCTGACCCAACCCCGCCTGGGGTAAATATAAACCACAATCAAACTCAAGCCAAAATCCACTTTCACAAATAAGACTAGCTCAACTCACTACTACCATGATCCTAGTGTCCCAAGCTCTAAGGCCAAATAATAAATAAAAATGTTTATAAGCTAAGTCTAATTTGATATTTAAAATAATTAGTGGTTTGGGAAATAGGTACTAATAAGTTGAAGGTTTAATTCTTGCTAAGAATAATTTAGAGTTTATTTGATGAAGAGTCCTAGGTGATATTAGGTAAAATAATGACTTGTTAATAATTAATTATTTGAAAATAATTGATAACTAAAATTAGTTGAAAATAAATTTTAATGGGTCTTGATTGAAAGCTAATAAATAAATTTTAACAGGTTTTGTTTAAAAGATAAAAATTGAAAGGTGAAAAATTTTAATGATATATATGAATATAAGACTTACAAAATTAATATTTTTACTTATTATGATTATTTATATAAAAGGATTTATTTGATATTATATCTATATATTTTATTTCTTGAAATAAAAGCTATCATTTATTTGACTAAAATATCCTTATATAATAATCCAAATCTACCCTTACTAGAGTTTTTCGAAATCACTAGCAAAATTCATAATATTAAACATTTTACTGAAGAAATAAAATTTAGCTTAGGGACAACTAGGTCATGATCATAATTCCACTTGCTAACTATAATCATGAACATATACTCCACTTCACTTCATCAAATCATCCAAATCATGAATAAAAGCACAGATCTAAATTTATCAAAGCATGATCCAACCTCTACTAGCATAAACATAATTATAGCTTCAATAATTATACATAAATATAAATCATATTCATCATAAATGACATAATCTCTAGCATACTTGATCACAAATACTACCTATGACATGGAAGCATGCATTAAACCCTAAAACACCATACAATCAACCAAGATAATCAACTCATGCATAAATCCCATCTCCATCATAAACATACATTTATTCATGCTTCAATCTCTACTCATCACAACAATACATGCTCAAATTCTATTCATAATCCATCTCCTACCAATATCATCCTAGAGACATGAATCTAGAATTTAAAAGGAGGGTTGAAAATGCGTACTTGATTGATGAGTACCTTGAAGGAGTTTCGAATGGATCTCAACTCCTAGATGTCTAAATCCGTCCAAGGAAGATGAAGAAAGCATGGCCATTGGTGAAGAACCATTCGGCTAAGAAGAAGAGAGTGTTCGGCCGAGAGAGAGAGAGAGAGAGAGAAAGAGAGAAAAGAGAAGAAGAGAGTCCATTAGCATGCTTATTCATATATATTCATTAGAGATCAAAAATTAGTGAAGATGAAGTTGTTTGAACAAACCTACCTTGAAGGTGTTCTTGAGCCTTCACAAAATTTCTTATTTTTTATCTAAAAAAGCAAGTTGGATTTTGGAGTGTGATGTTAAAAATGGTATGGATGGACTTACGGCAGTGAGTAGATGAAATCTGAAATTTTTGGAAGAAGTTTGAAGTGGTTTGGAGAGGTATTATGCGAAAGAAAGGAGTAGGTGTTCTTGGTGTTCTATGTGTGCTTAAAGGTTGAAGAGAATGGAGGAATTTTGGGTTTGTGGCTGCCGAAATTCTGTGTGTGCAGTGGCCGAATTGTTTGTGTAGTTTAGGAAGATGATTTTTCTAGTTTGAAAGGAAAAGAAAAGGCTGGTTGTTGAAATCTTAAAAGAATATTTTTGGGAATCAAATTTGGAAACAAAACATAGCAAGAATATTTTGATCAATGGAGAGTTTTTTGGAACTGCTATGGCCGATTGATTGCTCTATGATTTGGCTAGATGAAAGCTGGTTGAAGTGGATTAATGGTGGCCAAAAAGAAGGAGTGTAATGGTGAAGGGAAGGTCTGGTTATTTGAGGGACATTTTATGGAAGGTTGCTAAATTAAGTTTGTTGGAATTTTGGTATCCAATCAATGCATGATTGCAATGATTTGCTGGAGATATTTTCGGGCAGCCATGTTTGATTTTTGTGTAGAAGCTTGGGGAAGATAATGAATTTCAGTTCATAGCTATTTAAGAGTGGTTTGTGCAGAAGAAAGATGAAGTTTCGACCAGGGCTGGAATAGGAAACAAAGCTGAAAAATTATTGCACAGAATTTCGCTATTGTTGGAATTTTTCTAGGCAGTTTCGGCTACCATTTTCCAGCCAGGTTGCAGAGAGTTTGAAGGAGATTTCAGAGGCCTTTCATGGCTAGTTTCCAGCCTACTTCATGGAGGAAAAACGTGGCTAAGGAGCTGGGAGAAAACTGGAAGAAAACAGCTTGGTTGAAGACAACCAAAGCTGCGATTTCAACCAGAAATTTTTCTGGTTTTGCACAGCATTTGTGCAGCCCGAAATGAACCAGAAATTTTCAGATTTCAAGCTGATCAAAAGGGCCATTTTCTAGTAGCATTTGGGAAGGAATAATGGCAGAGAATTTCAACACATTGAAGGCACAAGAAGTTGGGAAAATTTCAGTTCACTACATGAATGAAAATGAACCTAGCTAGAGTGAAGTTTAGAAGGTTCACTAGGGAAATTAATTCTCTTGGAACATTCCCCATCTCTTCCACATTTTCAGTCCATAAGATGTCTTTCCCTTAGACATTTTGAACCTTCAAAGTTATAGCACTTTACTGAAATTTCTGGAATGAAATTGGCTAGAACAAATTTGTCCAATCTAATGCATTGAGAATTAGGAAACATTAAAGATCGAGGAGGAATGAATTCCCTTAGAAATTTCTGAGTAGGTCACAAGAATAGGATTAAAGTACTCCTATCATGTCTCCCATAGGACAACACCTCTACCCTATGCTAAAGCACTTAAGACCGAAGATACCCTTTCCCAAGCAAAAATAAAATTTAATCATGCTAAAGCTCTAATGATGAAATTTGAACCCAAAACCTTAAGAATTAATTCCAAAGCTCTAACCACTAAACCACAACAACTCTTGTTCTTATTTTCTCTCTAAAATATTTTTCCTATTTAATCCTCAAGCTATCTCCCTATTTTCACCTCAAGCAAAAATTACTATTTTGCCCTTCTTTCTCATCAATCATAATCAAACCCTCTAGACTATAAAATACACATCCAAAGCACATAAAATCATCTAAAAATATATTTAAACATGTAATAAAATATGATATGCTTCCCAACCCCCTTACTCTAAGGTTGGTTCCGACTAGGGTTTCACACATTATGCATGAAGCCTAGCATGAAAGCATGATTTGATTAGATTCATGAGCTTGATAGTGTAATATAATGAACTAGGCATATATGGCATTGAATATGGATAAAAATTGCTATGATGATCTAGATCTATTATATGTTGAATAAAGGTGAGATCTTTTGATGAAGTTAGGGTTAATATATGGAGTTAATGAAAATTGAGTAGGGAAGTCATTATGTAGATGGTTTGATTTATTTATAAGCATGCATAATGATGAGATGCATGATTATGGGAGGCTATAGAGATGACTTAATGCATTAATCCATCTAGATGCCATGGATGAATTAGATGATTAATATGATCATAGGGATTCATGACGCATGAAAAGATAGAGTGGGTTCATATTTGGTTTCTAAATATAGAAACGTTGATTCTAGATAAGGAAGAAAGTGAAAAAGAGATCAAGTATTGCTTTGGTTGATTATTGAGAATTTTCAAGTAAGTCCCTGCATAACTGCTTTGCTAAATATTATATGCTTGCAAGTCTTTTGTACAATGGTATTAGAATGGTATCACTATGACTATTGACATGATGATTGAAACAAGGATTGAACATGATGAAATAATATTGTGGTATTTTGATACTTGGATTGAGAACATGGATATTTTAAACTCCAAATAATTTTGTCAAAACTCAACTTTCAAAACTAAAAATGGTTTCGTTTCCTTTATCACTAAACGTTTTGGAAAGCTTGTTGTGAAAAACCACGTTTTACAAAGACATGCTAATCAATGGTTGTGAAAACAAGGAAAATAATTCTACCGCTAAATGGGGAGCGTTGAGTACTCAGTAGGAGTAGGCTAGTGGTACTAGTCTTGGATAGTTAGAGTAAGTCCTTTGGCAGAAGGCCATCACTAGAAGATGAACTCAGCTTGAAGAAGCGATAATACTACTTAGTCAGGCCAGTCCGAGCTAGGATATTGCTCTATGTGGACTTTATGCTTCAGAATTGGACAACTGGTGTGTTAGGTGTAGTGATAGAAGAATATCTCACCCTAGTGGATGATCACCCACTACCCAGTGTTGAACGGTTATACTGGGAGCTATCATGATGGTAGTCATGATATTGTCTTAATATTGATATTGATATTGAATCATTACTATTTCCCACCTTATGAAACTATGATATTAATGATTGGATGATTTATTGAGAGGTGTTTTGAATATGGTGAGCATTGCTCTGCTCAATGATTGTTTATTGATGAAAATTGACTTGCAAACATATTTTATGATTTTGATAAACCTGCATGCACAAAATGTTTAAATATGATATCTGTACACATGGAACTTACTGAAATTCCAATCACACATTGTTTTATATCATGTTTTTAGAGGAGTACTTTTATTGAGCAAGTTGAAGGAATAAGAGATGATCGTTCAGTTTATTTCATTTTGCTTTGTATTTCTTTTAATAGACGATTGTTAGTCTCTAAATTTTTAGACTTGTAAGTTTTGATTTCGGATGTAATACGATTATCATTTTTATCCTATCTAGTCATTTTCCTTTTGTACCTTATTAAAAAGACCCCTAGTCTATTGGATGAGGTGAAATCTTGCCCTATTTAGGTACGTAGGTAGTAGGGTGTTATAGGGTGGTATCCCACAAAAGTGAGGCCCACTACACTATAGAAAATGTGGGGTGTTACAAGGGTGATATGTGCCAATATTTGAAAGATTGTATGAATGGGTTCATGGCAGAATATGATTGACTAAGAAGTGCTATGTGGAAAAATCTAGGAAATTCTCAGGATTTCTATAGTAATCCACAAGTCTCCACAAGTGTCCAAAAGCTATTCTTGCATTTTAATTGAGCACATGACAATTATGGCTATAAATATAGCATGAAGGAAGGGTAGTGGCCATTTTGGCTAATGAAATTCAGCAAGGGAGAGAGAGAGAAATAACCAGCTAAGAAAGGAGAGAAAATAAGGGAAAAGAAAAAGAAAGCTAGGGGGAGAGAGAGAGAGAAGAGAGAAAAGAGAAGGAGAAGAAAGCTTGGACTAATTTCAAGCTAGAAATCATTCTTCATAAGGTAAAGTATTCACCTTCAAGAAATAAAGTTATTTGATGGGTTATGAGGAGTATTTTGATATGACTTTTGTAAGAAAACAAGCATGAGATAACTATACTTAATTTGGCTAAGCTAAAGTTATGATGTTGTTTAGCTATAGTTGCGTGTTGATTACTTAGAGGAATGTTTTGCTATGATTTTTATGATGATTAGTGAAGTATTGAAAGAGTTATATTAATGAATTGATGGATGAATTCATGAAAGGATAAGATAATGGAAGAAATGGAGTAAAATAGGTGAAACATTAAGCATTTATATGCTTTGTTCATGGCTGCGAGTTTTGTTGTGCTTAAACCAGTATATGATTTTGTTATTCATGATTGAAATCTTGATGTTGTAATGATGTTTGGATGAAGAAGTGAATGAATGGATTGAAATTAAGTTGTAAGGAAAGAATAAAATAAGGAGAAGTGGATGTTTAATGAGAACACTGTATGGTTGCTGGAAAAATAGCAATCATCTTCTTGTAGTATCTGTGTAACAGAAACTAATTTGACAAAATCAAGCTTATGGTTTTTGTAATTAATGATCATAGGAGCATTTTGGCCCAAATTAAAGGTTAAACGGATTTATGGATCCAAAATTATGATAAAATTAGGAAAATGTGCCAAATTTGTGATGGGATTTAACTGATGGAATTTTGCGTTCAAAGCTGAGAAAAATGAATGCGAGAATTAGTATTCTATGAGTTGAAAATTATAAGGGAATGTCTTGAGGTTATTTTAAAACTAGTTTGACATCATTTGGACTTGCGGATTGAAAGATATCTCAAAAATACCGAAATGTGTCATGAAGTGAAAATGCAGAACTTATGTTATTATATAAATTAGTGAATTCAATTTCATGGTATCAAAGGACAAGAAAGCAATATGAGGAATCATGTTAATATCTTGTATACATGATTGGATGATGAAAGAAGAAAGTAGATACATGAAGAAGACAACATGTATGGCTATTTATTTCTAGTGAAAGAAATAAGGAGATAGGAAAACGTAATCGGTCTGCAAGATAGCGTTTGTGCTTCTATAACTACCGAGAAACATGTGTTTTAATCCTAGGTGCAGGCATGATTTCCTACAAGGATTTGGTGAGCATTAAGTAGATAGAATTACGAATTAACATTACTCACAATGTGTCCCTTGATTTTATATCCAGTTTCAGCTAAGTGTTTTTTGAATATTATGATTGTGAAATTCCTGAATTTATGAAATACTTGACTTGTTAATTCCTTTTTGGTGATGAAATATTTTCGATATAATAAAATGCTTCAAGGATATAGAAATGTGTGATCCTGACATATTGAAGGTAAAGTATTCATATTTATCATTTCTTGATTTTCAAATCTTTAATGATACGAGCTAAAAACGCGAAAGCCTCTTGATTTTTGAAGAACCCTAGAGCTGGTCACCTAACTCCCTACCAAATTCACAAACATAAATGAATTAAATGCAAATGCAATTAACCTAATGAGATTTGGTGAATCTAGCCTACTTCAAACACCTAAACACCCTAATCTATCAATAGATTAGAAGAAAAAGATGGGATTTGAAGGCACCAAAAAACTCAACATATCAAGAACACTAGAGAAATACTAGCACGCAAGAATAGAGAAAAATATTTAGATTATCCCTTTGAAGTTTATAGACATTAAATCAAATGTGGGACTAAGCCCTTTGATTTGGTCTTGAAATGGGAATCACTCCTTATACACTCTCCTCTAGAGAGAATTTGGTTCCTCTACCAAAATATTCTAAGTCTAAAAAATCTAACTATTACAAGAGTAAAGAGGCATATATAAAAATAATAAACTAAACCTAGCAAATGGGAGATGTAATCTCAGCCATTCATCTCCTAAGTAAGTTTAAAATATACCTATTACAAGTCAAAAGTCGTGGGACTTAAATTTGAAACAAAATAAAATAAAAACAAGAAAAATCAGCAAAACAAGACATTGTCTGAAGTGACCTAGCACCAGGTGTACTGGTGGACCCGGCGCTAGGTGTCATCTGTAAATAGAACAGTGTTGTTCCAGTGTGGACCTGACGCTACGTGTACCAGTGTACCCGGTGCCAGGTGCGTTCTGCCTTCCTCACACCTTACTTTTCTTGTCTTTTTAGCCTTCTCTTGTGCTCTTTTAGCCTTTCATACCAATTGTTGTTGAAGCTTTGTTCTTCTTGGTCCTTCTTTAATCCTCCATTTCTTGACAACCTTTTTCATCCTTGGCTTAGAGTCTTGAAATGTATCTTGAAGTCTCTTGAAAAGGAGCTTCACCCATAGGGGCATGTGTTGTGTCTTTGTCCTCCTTCCCCCTTCTTTAGATTGGCCTTCGTGCTTGAGACGATTCCTATCATTTTCCCTTTCTTTGTGATGATTCGTCCTCAAATGGTCACCTACGTAAAACTTCAAACAAGGATTTTTGGGTGAAGATAACAATATAGTCTTTTGAACATTGCCATGCTCATTGTTTTCTCATTTCACTACCCATGTTTTCCTTCTCATTTTACTTCCACTCTCTTTTCTTTTCTCACCTCCTTGTTTGTCACTCAGTTCTTTTTCTCTCAAATTTGAAGAGGTTATTTTATTTTCTTCTTTTTCTCCTTTCCCTTTCTCCACTTTGTTCCCAACCTCTTCTTTTATTTTCACCTCTTCTTCTTTTCTCTCAACTTCTTTTCTTACAATCTTTTTCCCCTCTTTCTTCTCTCTCATTTTGTTTTCATTCTCCCTCAAAATATTTTGATCTTTCAAAACCTCACTAGGGAATAAGGGAACTAAAGTGAATTTTTTTTCATCTTTCTTTAAGGTATCAGTGTTTTTCCTCCCCTTGTGGACTACATCCCTATCAAACATCCAGGGTCTCCCCAACAAAATATGCCCAACATGCATAGGATATATATCATATAACACTTCATCATAGTATCTCCCATGTCAAATTTAACATTGGCTTACTTGTTCACAATTATTCAACCAATGAAGCTTGTAGGGACTAGGGTATTTCAAGGTTTCTAACTCTAATTCCTCCACCAATATAGTACTAATTATATTTTTACAACTTCCCCCATCAATAAGCACACTACACGATTTTTCGCTGATAAGACACCTTGAAAAAAAGATATTTTCCCTTTGCATTTCATCTCCTTTTTACCTTCACAAGCATCTCCATCTCTTCTTACTGATCCAATCAATAGACAAATTGGCTCAATCACCATTCTTCCTTTACAACACATTCCAACCCCTCCAAGTTTCTCATTTCCCATATCTCTTAATGGATTAAGTAGAGGGTTGGCATGAGTGGTTTGCTTTAGGTCTATTCTCCTTTGTGGTTGTTTCTCAACATTCACATGCTTTTCTTTTCCGCCTTGCGCCCTATTAAATCTCCTATGTGCCAATTTGTTGGGATAAGTAGCTTTGGTGTGTCTATAGGTGGAATTTCTACTACCTTGCAACTTATACTTCCTCCATTGTGGCTCATTAGGACAATTGTAAAAGTAATGGCCTTTTCCCCAACAATTAGAGCAATCATACTCCTTCTTCTTTTGCATATGCTCCCCCCCCTTTTTGCACTCCATTATTTGAGTAATTTTGTAATCTACCTTTTGCTCTCTTTGGAGGCCCACCTACAAGAATTCCATCATTCTTATAATCTATCCGCTCAATTCCATCACAATCATACAACAATTCACAATTATCTTCACATTCTTTATAGTCCCATTCTTCCTTATTATAGTCATCACATTCTCCTTTATTTGAGCAAAACATTTCATAAAAATCACTTATTTCACCTAATTGGGCACTCATAGAAGATGAATCATATGAACTCTCATAAGCCATTTTTCTTTTTAAAAAGAAATTTTGAGTAGAAAAACACACAAGAAAAGTTCCTCACTTCACTCACTCACGTGTTTAGCACTCAATCAATGTCACTCAACCCTTGTGTTTACACTCTTCTTTGGCTTTTGCAACAATGAGCTCACCCTCTTACATTTTTCAATCCATTCAAGTGCTTCCCAAGCTCAAGACTAATTCAAAGAGAAACAAACTCTCTAACGGCTACAAGAAAGGTTTACCTCACTAAGAACAATATGCTAGGAGATAATGTAGTTCATGAATGGAAACTTGAGATAGTCATATATGAGCAATCACAAGTCATTGATGCAATATATCAAACACTTAAGGTTGAACCTTGTAACTCAAGGGGTTTTCAAATTTTCACACTTGTAACAACCCAAAAACTCAAGAATCACAAGAAAAATTAATCTCCAATGATTATACTAACACTAAGGAATAATTTCTCAATAAGTAGAAGTAAAAAACATGAGTTTTATAGTTCACAAATTTAGTATAAAAATGAGTTACGGGATTTGTTGTGCCCAGAAATTCTTGCAACAAATATACTCAACAAATTTCAAAATTTCTGTACTTTTACACTTCAAATAGCTGCCCATTCATTAACTAAACATGTAGGTTCAATTTTACAACAAACCCATGGCACAATTTGAAGTTCTAAGCATTTAAAAATAGTCACAAAATAAGTGACGAAAATCTGAAATTTTGAATAAGTTCTTGAAGAAAATTGTACCTTGCCCAAAGAAAGTTGTATTGATTAAAATCAATACAATCTTGATCTGATACTACTTTGATATGAGCTAAAAACGTGAAAGCCTCTTGATTTTTGAAGAACCCTAGAGTTGGTCACCCAACTCCCTACCAAATTCACATACACAAATGAATTAAATGCAAATGCAATTAACCTATTGAGATTTGGTGAATCAAACCTACTTCAAATACCTAAACACCCTAATCTATCAAGAAATTAGAACAAAAAGATGAGATTTGAAGGCACCCAAAAACTTAACCTATCAAGAGCACTAGAGAAATACTAGCACCCAAGAATGGAGAAAGAGATTTAGATTATTCCTTTGAAGTTTATAGACATTAAATCAAAGGTAGGACTAAGCCCTTTGATTTGGTCTTGAAATGGGAATCACCCCTTACACACGCTCCTCTAGAGAGAATTTGGTTTCTCCACCAAAATATTCTATGTCTAAAAAATCTAACTATTACAAGATTAAAGAGGCATATATAAAGATAACAAACTAAACCTAGCAAATAGGAGATGTAATCTCAACAATTCATCTCCTAAGTAAGTCTAAAATATACCTATTACAAGTCAAAAGTCGTTGGACTTAAATTCAAAATAAAATAAAACAAAAACAAGAAAAATAAGCAAAATAGGGCATTGCCCGAAGTGACCTAGCGCCAGGTGTACTGGTGGACCTGGCGCCAAATGTGATCTGCAAATGGAACAATGCTGTTCCAGCGTGGACTTGGCGCCAGGTGTACTAGTGTACCCGGTGCCAGGTGCGTTCTGCCCTCCTTACACATACTTTTCTTGTCTTTTTAGCCTCTTCTTGCTCTCATTTGGCCCTCCATACCAATTATTGTCCAAGCTTTGATCTTCTTGGCCCTTCTTTAATCCTCCATTGTTTGACAACCATCTTTATCCTTAGCTTAGAATCTTAAAATGCACCTTGAAGTCTCTTGAAAAGGAGCTTCACTCATGGAGGCGTGTGTTGTGTCTTTGTCCTCCTTCCTTCTTCTTTAGATTGGCCTTCATGCTTGGGACAATTCCTATCACCTTGGAATCACAAAGTGTTTTTCTTATACGAATAAATGTTTTCCCCATACTACTTTGTGCTTTCTTGCTATTTTCAAGTAAACACTTTTATTTGAAATTCACTGGCATAAATTGCCAGATTTTAACATAAATTCGTTTCTTAAAGGTTTATGTAGTACAAAGCCATTATACATTGAAAATTATATTTTACACCACGCACAAGTTTCCTAAATTTTGAAACTACCTTAAATTATGATTTTTCGATTGAACTCGCGTAAGGATGTTTTCTAGAAAACGAATTTGAGGTCCTAGAAAATGTTATTTTTGAACCAAGGAATGCTAAAACATTTTAGAAGTCAACTGAATCTTGGTTTTCCAAACTCTTTTTAATTACGATTTTTTTTGAAATGTGAAATGCAAATATTTCACTCGATAAAATAGAAAACCAAGCAAATGAAGTTAAGCCAGAACCTTATTTTTCTACTTGTTAAATCTCAATTTCATGCATATGATCGAAAGACATATTTTACACTGTTTCATGATAAGTTTTCATATTACTTTAGTAAATCATGAATACTTGACATGTTTTCAAGTTATTTGAGAAAGTAATACCATGTGCTATATTTCAAGAAAAATTTACTTGCATTTACTACAAGTTACAGAAAAAGTGTGAGACACCTTTTTCTATTTCTTGGACCTGAATACGTGTATTATGAAAGTGTTGAGTATTCAACATGAGCTTGTCTCATTGTACTAGTTTATATTAGAGATGGATGACCCCAAGTAACTTGGTGAATTATGGGGTTCGTCTTACTCAAAACAAGGCGACAAGATATTGGAATTTAATGCCTAAATAACCAGCCCAAGTGGGCTACAATTCCTAAATAGCCAGCCCAAGTGGGCCACACACACATGAAATCCTACATACTTGAATTTACTCGATTTTATTCTAGAATGTCTGAATAGTTGAAATGAAATTTTTTACACCTGAATTCCTGAACATGGTTTTCCAGAAAAGATCTCCATGATTTCCTGAAATTCGTGAACATGAATTTTTCCAAATTCAACACCTATATTACTTGAATTCTAATGTCCTGCACAAGAATTTCTAGAATTAACACATTATTTACATGAATTCTTGAAATCCTGTATATGATTTTCCAGCAATGGCACATGGGTTTTTACCAACTACATTCCTGGATAAACTTAAATTCCAGTAATTTGATTATGTCTGGCTTGTTTCTACCTGATTGGTAGTTAATCCTAGAAATGGTACTTGGTTACACTAGTCATTTCTTTAAAGAAAACACTAACACATACAAGACTCACTGATTGTTTAGCACTCATATAGGTTTTATTCTTTATCAAATTTTAGGAAGCAATCCCTATCGAAATATTCCCGGATTTGCCAAGGAGTTAGGAGACATTATCAAGCATGATTGTGGAATCTTGGATACTACCCATACTCGGTCAGAAGACTTTAATTTTTTTTGTATGGTTCTATGTATTACATTGTCGTTGTACTTAGTATAAAGTTTCCGCTCTATTGTAAGTTGATTCATTATAAAGACCCATTATCTGGGAAAACTAGATAGGGTGACATCCTACAATGTATGGCCTACTACAATATCAATATATGGGGTGTTACAGCTAGGCCACTAGGGCCAGCATCAACTAAACTCTGCTTAGCTGCTAGTTGCCGTTTTTCAAGCCCTCAATTGCTTATTTAATCTTTTTGGTCCCTTTTGATCTTCCTTGGCCTTCTCTTAATACTCTTCTTCAATTGTCATCAAATTGAGATCTTTTAAGCCATCAGGGGCCTCCCAAGTTTCCTCCATCCTCAAGTAGGATTTTATGAATGCTTGAAATCCTTCTTGGAATTATTTTATCCTTACCCTTGTCATTAGCCCTTGCAATGGTGGAGTGTCTCCCCCTTCTTGTGTTTGTCTCTCATGATAAAGCAGAGCCTCATTAAGTAGTAATAGGAATCTTCCCATGTTCCAAGGCACAATCTAAGAAGTGGAAAGGAGGAAAAAATCTCATATCTAAATTCCATGGGGGAGGTCAAGATATGGAGGCTATCAAAAGGCTTTCTAAGCTAACAGTACCATCAACCCAATGGCCAAAAGACATGTGATGAAATAGGTACCAAAGGGGACAACCAAGGACATATTAGAGACAACATTGGAAGGGCCAAAAGAGCACAAAATGTTGTTAATTCAAATGGAGAAGTTAAAGAAATCCAAAGTGATCAAAGAAGGACATTTCAAGACGTTACTATTCATCTAGAGCCAAATTGGTGGCAACTCCAAACTAAATCGGCACCGGCTTGATAAGCCACCGAAATACTATTTTTCCAATATTAAACCGGCACCGGCTCCCCTATCCAAACCAACATCAGCTCAACCATGGAAAAGCCCCAAAGTTGTTGTCATTTTAAAGCATTTTGAAGCCTTATTCTTGTCTTTTGTATAGGACTTATATATACTTATGTTTCTCAGATATTGGATAGTTTTTTTTTTTTTTTTGGGTATGTATAAACTTAAATGAGAGAGGTTTGAACACTAAAGCGAGGGAGATCCTCCTTGTTCACCAAATCTATAACCCATCTTAGGGTTTAGTCCACCCTATAATTTGAGTCTTTAAACTCTTGGATAGTTTATCTAGATTTCTTCTTAAAGTTTTGAAGATGTAATTTTTTTGAATGTTTTACTTGGATCTATATGAATGCCTCTTATATCATCCTCTTATTTTTAATCTTCTTGTTAGATTAGGAGTGTTTGGATGTATTGTAGAAGACTAAGATTATTGTATTTAGAGTCCTTGTAGCCTAGATCTACTTGGGATCTTAGTTGGTCGTGTTTCTTGGTGTGTGTTGTTTGACCTTCATTTCACATGGTTTTGTGCTTTTGAAATTCACTTGATCTTGTTGTTCAAAGCCAAGAAAATTTTAAGATTTGAAAGCCTCTCAAGCTCGTATCAAGTAGGTATACAAAAAGTAAGAAATAAGAAGATGGTTGGAAGTTTAGAATAAATAAAAACAAATCTGTATTAGTATACAAATTTGATGATTTGTAATTTTTCGATCAATCTTACAATATACTTTTTCTATCTATCCATTAAAAAGGATAAAAGACTTTACATAAGAGGTGGATTCATTAAAAGACAAACCATAATTATCAAAAATTTATTTAATTGACCAATGGACAAGGTGGTCATTTAGAATAAAAACAAAAAACAAAAAACCTCTGGCAATATCACCGGCGATAAGAAAACATAAAACTTAAAAAAAAATAAAGAAAAAAAAAATTGCTGCACTTCCGCGGACGACTCTTTCCCCAGCCCGGTAGGCAACTCTCGGGTCTGAACGCACTCAACTGAAAACGATCAAACAATTCTTGAAATCTACAAAAATACCCACTCATCTACACACAGATCTTTGTAAGAAAGAAAAAAAAAGATTGTGGGATTGAGCAAAAATGGCGTTAAATCATGGCGGGTCATCAGCTTGCACTCCAAAGTTGTTGAAGGCAGCGTTGGCATTGATGGCAGTGTGCTTGCTGGGATACATATTGGGGCCTCCATTGTATTGGCACTTCAGGGAAGGCTTAGCAGCGGTCGGCCACACTTCTACTTCTTCCTCTTCTACTGTTTCTTGTCCTCCTTGCAAGTGTGATTGCTCTGCCCAATCTCTCCCATCAATTCCTAAAGGTTTGTGTAAAATCTTTTATATATATATTTGTATCTTTCTGCAGATCTGCTTAGATCTCTTTATTCGGGGTCTTGTTTTGTATATTTGGCCATTTGGGAACACTTACTTTAGCTTCCTAAGTTTCCTTTGAATCATGATACAGTTCATTAATTCGTAAAGGGGGAATTTTGATGATAATTTTCTACAATTCGTTGCAATAAATCGATATGTCCTTTATTTGTGTGCTTCAGCGTAGGGTAAATTGAGTAAAAAATGAGAGTTTTTGCTAATCTTTGGTTACTAGCAGTTTAATTTATTTAAACTTTTTCATACTGCGTACAACTTGCAATGACATAAGTTCTTAACTATTTGCATATATTGCTATCACTTCTCATGCTATTGTTTTAGATAAGCAGTTTCGATTGACCTTTTCGCTCTGAACGTATGAATGGTTTTACTTTCTTGTAATTCTTCTCCCTTTGGTGTGAGCCTGCATATAATCAATGGATTCTTTGTTCTTGAGGTTGCTTGATTAGCCTAAAAAATGTTGAACTTAGTATTTCCCAGTGTTTTTGCAGCAAGGATGGATTTACAATATTGCAACTGAAAAAGTGAGGTGATAAATTCTTGATACTTTGATAGTGTAGAAAATTGCTTACCCTCTCATGATTAGCTATTATCACATTAAGGAATGTCTAGCGATTGCAGGAAAAAGAGAGAATTTTAGGGTTTGTTTTGGGTCTGCACCATGATTTATTTTTATTTTTTAAATTAAAAAAATTTTGGGTCAGAGTCTGTATCATATCTAGTGTGCAGTTGAAATGGACTTCTCTTGTGTTGAAAGATACTGGCTCTCGTTCTTTTGCAGCCCAATAACTGATTCCTTAACCTAGCTTAATCTTAGTTTCATACAAATGAATAATGATGATCTTGGTATGAACCTTAGCTTGTTTCTCCTCTTCTTGTAGAAATACTTCA
This sequence comes from Voacanga thouarsii, assembly GCA_026120185.1. NCBI lineage: Eukaryota > Viridiplantae > Streptophyta > Magnoliopsida > Gentianales > Apocynaceae > Voacanga > Voacanga thouarsii. Next base: position 3,421,202 of record JANUWF010003370.1, read on the forward strand.
CAGAATAATTGATAACTTTTCACATTCAATTTTTTGATATCCTTTTAACAATATACATGGTCGAGAGAAGGGGTGGTGTGAATAGGCATGGATGGATACTGTACAATTGTTTGGTTTCGAGAGCTAACCTGTTTAATTAAGTCCAGTACATATCTTTTGACAGAAAATATTACCATAAATCCGTTAAGAAATTGCAATTCTTTTGAGCTTGAGAAAACCCTACATATGCTCCCTACATGACTATCTGTAATACATTGTTGTTTTCTTCCTCTTTTATGAATTCATTTTTTTTTTTTTTGGGGGGGGGGGGGGGTTGTTTTCTGATATTTCTCCTGGCCTATATCTGGTTTATGATGTATAAAATGTTGGAAGTCGTGCCTTTTTTTCCCCCTTATGAAGATCAGATGTAGTTAATCCTGTCTTGAACTTCTTGATGTCTGCTTTCATCTTGGTTTTAGTTAAAAAAAAAAAAAAAAAAACCCTGATAACCTTGTGTTTTATGTTGCAGGATTGACAAATTCTACCTTTGCAGGTTAGTATTGGGATACTTTTGGGTTCTGTTGTTTCCGTGATGTAAACTGCTTTCATTATGTGTATTAAGATCAAGTTGTAGTGCTTTGAGTGCAAAGTACTTGTTAACCTTTTTTTAGTCCTTGTTCTTTTTGTGGGTGTGACCTTTTTTTTTTTCCTCCCTTTTTTTTGGTGGTTGGGAGAGGGTGGGGTGTCTGTACTTTCCCACATGATGTATAGTAATGCTTGATAGTTTCTGTCAAAAGATAAGCATAGGCTAAGATGTTTTATATGGGCATTATAATGTGTATGGATCCCCCAGTAAAGTGCCTTACAGCAAAAGCACCATACACTGGTCTTTGGGCTATTTCAAGGATCTCTTGTTAATTAACTTTTCTATCAACTATTTCTGTAAGCATGTATAAAGGCTTCAAATCACTCTTTTGTACCAAAATTTTGCCTATGCCCTATGTAATTCTTGATTTTGACAAAAAATGATATTCTAAGCTTGGGATATGCTTGTAGCAAAGAAAAGAAAATGTCATCTTCCAAATTGAGTTGGAAAACTATTCTATAGGCATGGTTTTGGTACAATGTTTGTGTGCATGTATATCATGAGAACTAAATGTAACATTATAGGATGATTATTTCTTTGACTTTAGCATGATGTAGATGCTCAGTTGAGACTTTCTTGAATGTTGTATTGTGTTGTTTTGGTTTTCCTTTTAAAATAGTCTGGTTTAATATAAACCTATATAATTCAAAATAATTGTGTTGTTCTGAATATGTCTCACTCATTTTATATGGTTTATTTGCTATTATTGATGGGATTTGCATGATTATGGAAGATATTGAATATGAAATCACCGCAGTCAACTAAGGTACATCATGGAAAAATATTGCATTTTGTGCATCAAAAGGATTGTTTGATGTATGGCAAGCAACACATTTCCCTTTGAACTCTGCATCTTCTCTACTTATCTCATATTTGAGGATGAATTTTAATATTTTGCAATTTAGAAACATAAAAGCTGAAGTCAAAAGGAAATCCATTAAGAAATATTTTGGGTCTTTATATTAGGGATTTTGAGAGAACGGGATGGACCATTTATAAACTCTTAAGAGATTGAATGCTAGTTTATTGGAGGTGACATCTTGAGCATCTGGGAAAGGGTGATTTGCCAACCTTTGTAAATGGATTTAGACTTCTGCAAATTCAATGGTTGATATGGGTTTGTGCCTGATTCTCATTTCTTAGATTATTGGAGCCATCAGAGACATGAGATGGAGCACAATTAATCATGGCAAGGTTCCCACCCCATTTCATCTGTCACTCTCCCTCTCTGTCTGTGTCTCTGTCTGTTGTTTGACATTTTGATACCTAATGGCGAAGGCAGACAGACTCATAAGACTTAAGTCTGTATGGTGTTTGGTAGCTAACTTCAGGTTGCAGTTTTATTTGCCTTAAAACCTCTTCTCATTTACAAAGACTGAAATTAACTGTTGGTGAAAATTCATTAAAGTAATAATTAGATTGGCCACTTTTATTTATGACTGTCTATTTTCCATTTATATTGCATATGGAATCTTATATGTCCTATAAAACTTCTTAAGAGATTTGCAAGTAATGAATTTAATTTTGTGCATGGACATGTCTGTGTTTGATGGCATGATTAAGTTGAAGATTTGAGATGACGTTTCATATTATTGAAGCTTCGGGAGTGGATGGTAGAATCCTAAAACCTCGTTGCAGATGTAGAATAAAAAGATGAGAACAAAGGAAACTCAGAAATTTAATCTGAAACATAAACACTGGAATGCTGAGATGACACTACTTTTCTGTTTGCATGATTCAATGTATTGGAAACTTGGGGACTCCTTTCCTATGTTGTAAGCTAAAGAAAGGCAGTTGCAGAGATACTCTCGCCATTGCTTCCACCATATTAAGCACTTCATCTAAGAAAAATAACTTTTTGGTTTAGAAGCTCCCCCCCCCCTTTTTTCTTTTTGGTCAGAAACCCCTCAGGCTGTTGAAGTACCTTGCACTATTTTGCATATCTTGTGATGTTATTGCCCTCACCTCCCTTTACCAAATTATGGATCTATACCATAATCCAAGGCAAGGACTTCCTTCCAGTTCTGATTCCTGCGTGCTTGGTCTGCTTCTCTGTAGGAGTAGGGTGTTGTTCAATCAGTACCTTTGAAGAAATATTTGGGCATTACTCCATAGATATTATTGCACTCATACATGAAAAATCCCAAATTGAATCACCTTTTTAAGAATAGAATATTCTAGTACGTACAAATAAATCAACCTTAATTGTCTAAAGGAGTGCAAAGCTTACCGTGATGGTATTAGAATATAAAAAACTGGACAAAGGGTTTAAGTGATGATAACAGAACTTGGGTTTGTGATCTGTGATTCATTTTGTTACGAAGGAAGCGAAGTTTTTTCATTTTGTAATGAGCTCAAGAAAATTTGCCTCAAACTCTTGCAATATTTTACCTGCCTTAAATATATCTGATAAGAACATGGGCCCCATAATGTAACAACGGCCCTAGAGATAAAGTTATCTGTAGTTGGGCATATATCAATTGAATCTTGTCCAATTCTTTTTGTCTCTTTTTAAAATTGAATGCTGGACTGCGGCCTCCTGAATCCTGACCCAAAGTTTATGTGCTTGTTCCTAAGCAACATATGAATGAACTGGAACTTTACTAGACTTGAATGTAAGGACTATGAAGAATACAAGAGGAAGCAGGCATTCAATCACTAAGTCATTCCTTTAGATTCTCCCTTCCCTAGAGTTTTTGGTTATACTAGTCAAGGCCTTGGAAGTCTTTATCTGCAGTCTTGGCATTATAGCTTGTCCTACTTATTGGTAAACCATGTACTCTGTCCTTATTATTGTTGAGATCATTGATTATGTCAGTGAGATGTATTTTTCCATCTATTTATCTTTCAGTCAGAAAAAGTTCATATAGGTATGGGTAGTTACAAAGGATAATTATGGCTAATGTGGTAATTTGGAACAAATAAGGATGGTTTAACAATGTGGTAACTAGGAAGAAATGCGGATGGTTTGCTAACAAAGTATTTGAATTTGTCAAAGAAAATGAAAGACATTTGAAGGAAGAAAAAATAATGAAGATGGATAGGCAATGAACTGTACAGCAGTATATATATGTTTCATATAAAGATATGACAAGGAAATTTTTGCTAAGGAATAACTTGTAAAATTGGCCTCGTTGCAAAAAATGCAAGGGGAAGGCTTCGTAAATTATGCGGTTCCCTCCCCCTACTCCCACGAGATGTGGAGTGCTTAGGTACCAGGGTTTGCCTTATAATAACTTGTAAAATTGGGGATCTGAATTTATTAGTAAAAGTGTTTACCCATTCTATCTGGTATGTTATGCCTGGATTCTTAGCTTCCATTTTTCTATATATTTTTATATACATTTTTCATCTGCTTGTTATTCATGCTTTTCACATTCGAAGTCTTCTCTCATTCATACTTTAACCTGTGTTGTTACTCGAGTGTCAAAAAAGATATTTAACTCCCATTAACAACCCCCCCCCCCCAAAGAAAAAGAGGAAGAAAAGGAAGAGGGGGGGTTCAATTCTCAAGATTTCCTGTCAATCATTACTTGATATCCAATTCTTCATTGCAATCTTGTTTATGTTCTTCCCACGTCAATGGTTTGCTGTTTTATTGCTTAGCCTCTGATGGCTATCTGTTTGATCCTTTTGAACAATAATTGACGCAAGAAAACTTGTTCTCACTCAGAAACTATTTTACTTTCCCAGTATCTAGTAGAACTTCTGTGGAAGAGTGACTAGTTATGTCCATAAACCACAGAGATGTAATATATAGAAGAGTTTACCTAATTAAATCTCAAATAGTCATTCGTAAATTTTAATTGATAGTTGAGCTTTAATATGGATTACTTTATTTGCACTTTTTCCTCGGGGTATTTTCCTACATTTTCATTTACCAACTCATATATCTTTTCATATGTAATTTAAAACTTACATCACTTATTTCTGATGTCATGATGTTTTCCAGATTGTGCAAAGCATGATCCGGAAGTAAGTGAAGACACAGAAAAGAATTTTGTTGAATTATTGTCTGAGGAATTAAAGCTTCGAGAATCTGAAGCTTTGGAAAGTCAACAACGTGCTGATATGCAATTGCTTGAGGCCAAGAAGATGACCTCGCAGTACCAGAAAGAGGCAGATAAGTGCAATTCTGGGATGGAAACATGTGAAGAGGCAAGGGAAAAAGCTGAAGCAGCTTTAGTGGCACAGAAGAAACTGACTGCTATGTGGGAGATGCGGGCACATCAGAAATGATGGAAAGAAGGGGCTGGAAAGTCTAGGACTCAGTCTCAGACGAATGTACAGACTATGTAAAAATGCTAATGGCATGATTTTCAGTCACCATCTGGATGCCTAAATGATGTTCAGGTTGTTGCAGCAGCAGAAACTCCGTGTTCAGGCCTCAGCCCAAAGTAAGCAAATAGGCAAATCTATTCCTGTCAGGTTTGTATTTCATAGTGGCAATCTAGGATAGAGTTTCCCATTCATGCTACCGGTTCTTGAAGTAAACCATTCATTGTGCCGTAAGGCAAAGCATTTCCGCATTCCAAAGCATTTCCACATTCCAATTTCTAAGTTTTCATGAAATTTCCACTTGTAAGAGACTAGAAGATGGAAGTTGTATTACTACTGCAGTTCAACCTGGAATAGCATTATATCGTAACACCTAAACTTTTTCAATTGTCTAAACTTGTCCTCTAGATTATATTGCCTCTATTCCAGGTTGGGGATTTTGTTTGCCTCTGAAATCATGCTTTACCCTGTTTTGCATCTCAGTCTATTCTAGTACCCTGGCAAGAAGTTCATTTGGGCATTTCTCATACCAAAAACTGGTTTCTGTATCTTGTATCTGTTTTTCTTTCTTATATGAAGACCAGAAGTTTTATTTATTATGTTTTAAGTTTCTTTTCTAACCAGTTTTTTCCCCCGTCGGATTGAAAATGTAAATGTTGCTTCTTTTCTTAGCCAAAAAAAAAAAAAAAAAAAAAGGTAAATATATTCTTTTGGTAGTTTTTTAGGAGAAAAAAATGAGCAAAAGCAGGCCACTAAATTTCTTCCTCCCAAAATGCCCCCGACCGTTTTCAGTTCCATATTTTACTGATCTGGAAGGAGAATACCATGTAATTGGCAATGAAAAGACTTCTAACCCTTTTGAAGCAGCTTTTAAAATACCAGAAGACTTGACATTTTTCTCTTTTTTGAAATACAAGTGTAATTGGATGATTGCTACGCTTTCAAAATATCTATATTATAATCTTATAACTTGCTTATCAAATTACGGCTCAAATGGTAAAAGATTATTTATTTATTTTTTTAATCAGATCAAAAGATCTTGGTTTCTCAAAGATTAAGGAGTCTATTTTTATCTTTTCTTCTTAACATTGAGGAAACTTAGTTTTTACTCAAATTACCACATTTATCCTCAGTACAGTTTTAAGCTTTAAAACATATTCGCGCTTCCCACAACTCTAACTCCATATTAAAAGGTTAATAAAAGAAAGTTTTAACCAAATCTCATAAAAACTAAGAGGAATTTAAAAATAACAAAAGGAGCAATCCAATGGTACAAGGAATTGCCAATGCCGTCGCAGGAGAGGGGAGGAAAAGGTGGCGGGCAGAGGGAAGGAGATAGGAGGGAGAGGGCCGGGAGGCCATTGCACCGACAGGCAATTTGCAAACACCAGCCTTAGTGGCCATCCCATGCATCTTCTTCTTTCTTTTTTCTTTTTAATTATATATATATATATATATATATATATATATATATATATCCATTTTTGTTTTTAAAAAACGGCTAAATCAAAGTTGCCTAATATTCAGACTTTTGTTTGATTAGTTTTAGTTTATTAATTTAAAGTTGAGAGAAAGCAAAAGTTATATTTTAAAGCTTCATGAGGAATTTGAGCTTAATATTAATTCTATAAGAACGTAAAATAATAAAGGAGTAAGGGTATGTTTATTATAATCGAGGGTAGTATAAAATAAATAAAAACACACTTTATAATAACGTTGTAATATGATTAATTCCTTAACACTGTCCAGTTACTTTCTACAAGCCATTAATCCAAATGATATTCGGTTCCTTTTGTCTCAACTTTGAAGTTTCTATTAGGAATATGATCGATATATTTATATGTCGATCAAATTAAATCATATGAGTATGTGAAAAACGAATCGTACTTTTGTAAATATTGTCTTTAATAATACGATTCTTGAAGTTTTGGCTTTCTGAGAGTACTCCAGACCCCCAAGCCTTCTTCGGTGTAATCTCTTGGGAGCAGAAATTGCTAATCGTATTTTTCTCTCTTTGTAGAGGGTAGACTCAAACAAAAATTGAGAGAACGTTGTTTTTCATGTCACTTGAAAATAGAATCATAAACTAATATGTATAGTCGACTCTACTTCAAATACGAATCCTGATAGAATAAGAGAAGTATAGTTGGGTACAACTATTTCCACTTATCCTATTCCATCTCAAATACGATTTTTGGTTTCCTGTAATTTTTATTAATAAATTATAAATGTTTATAATTAATTATTATCCTATAATTAGGAGCCACTGAAATGACCTAACCAGATACAGTTAGACTAAGCTCTAATAAATTATTTTTGGTTGACAAAATAATTTATTAATTACCTTCCACTCCACTAAAAGAACGTAATTGCACTCTTTGCAATTATTGGATTCAATAATTATATCGTTATGATTGATCAATTCAACAAATTAACCCCGTCGATCAACATAATATTTTGAATGAGGCAGTATGACCACAGGGCCCCTCATTCAAATCCTTAATTCTCATATTTAATTTAACAGTACCAAGTGACCATATCACACTTATAAATTGAATTCAATAGACACTATTGAATTACTGAGCTCAGATTTAATCGTCCTTTAGAAGAACTCATGAGGAAATAATCTTTCCTATTAAAGGTGACGGATTCCATATTATAAAATAATTATTCTATATTTATTTCACTTTAATTCCCAAGATACCAATATATTAATTATTAGGTTAATCTCACTCTTGGTAACTTAAGGAACTTCAAGTTAGTAAATGTAAATAATTATTTTCTCAGGATTAAGGTATTATGTACGACAATCTTTTAATGCTTTATTTGTATGGTCCATTCCACAAATAAACATTGATGGTCCATCCAATATATCAAAATATATCCTTAATTTTATTACCAAAGTCAAAGATAGACTTCAATAAAATTAAGACGATCTCATAAAAATAAATTGTCTAAATTTGTTTTAGATCACGGATAATTTATTTCGAATTAAATTATAAATCAAGTCTTTCTATGTTTAACAAATAAACACTTGATTAATAATATCTAAATAATTCATGGACAAAACAGGCTCATACATATATATAAATATATAAAAATATACTTTATTTAATTTTAAAATACAAAATTGTATTTACTCAATACGCATATCTAACAAAATTCTCCCACTTGTCTTAGAGTAAATGGGATATGTTAGAAATATCAATACTTTCTCTATGACTTCCAAAAACAACTACAGGTAAACTTTTAGTAAAAAGATCAACCAAATTTTTAGCAGAAGAAATCTTGCATACTTCTACATCTCCACGTTGAACAATCTCCCTGAGTAGGTGATGTTTTCGTTCAATGTGTTTAATTCTTTTGCATTTTCTACTACACCACTGTTGTCACAGTATACACGAATGGCTTGAGATGCAAAAGGAACCACCTCAAGTTCTATCAAGAACTTCTTTAACCACACTGCTTTTTTAGTTGCCTCACAAGCCGCCATATATTCAGCTTCCATTGTAGATTCAACAATACAAGATTGTCTTATACTTCTCCACACGACTGCACCACCACCTAGGGTGAAAACAGAGCCTGAAGTGAACTTGCAAAGATCACTATTAGCTTGAAAATCAGAATCAGTGTAACCTATAGGTACCAATTCTGGAGCTAAGTAAATTAGCATATATCCTCAAGTTTTGCAAAGATATTTGAATATATGATTCATTGCTGTACAGTGTTCTAATCCTGGGTTTGACTAATATCTACTGACTATTTCAATAGTATAACAAATGTCTGGATGAGTATAAAGCATAGTATACACGAGACTTCCTACAGCTGATGCATAAGGAACTCGTTTCATATACTCAACTTCATTAGAAGTTTTAGGACTTTGCTTTTGATATAACTGGATTCCATGTCTGAAAGGCAATTGACCTTTCTTGGAATTTTGTATTGAAAATCTTGCAGTATTTTATCAATATATAAAGTTTGGGATAAAACTATTGTCTATTCTTTCTATCCTGAAGGATTTGAATGCCTAGAACATATCTTGCTTCTCCCAAGTCTTTCATATCAAACTGTTTACCCAACCAGTTTCTCACCAATATTAATGTCCCTACATCATTTCCAATAAGAAGGATATCATTAACATACATTATAAGAAAAATCACTTTACCATCTATAATTCTTTTATAGACATAAGGTTTATCAAGATGCTGACTAAAACCATAAGATTTAATAGATTGATCAAACCTGATATTCCAAGATTTAGATACTTGTTTAAGCCTATAAATGGACCTATTCAGCTTGCAGACCTTATATTCTTAACCTTCTTGGATAAAACCATCAGGTTGTACCATATAGATACATTCATCAACATTTCCATTAAGGAATGTTGTCTTGACGTCCATTTGCCATACTTCATACTCAAAGTGAGCTACAATAGATAAGAGGATTCTTATAGACTTTAGCATGGCCATAGACGAGAATGTTTCCTCATAATCAATATCTTCTCATTGGGTATAACCCTTAGCAACCAATCTAGCTTTAAAAGTTTTCACTTTCGTAGCTACTCCTCTCTTCCTTTTGTAAGCCCATTTGCACCCAATAGGTTTTACCCCATTAGGTAAGTCCACAAGTTTCCAGACAGTATTATTATATATGGATTTTATTTCTGAAACTATTGCACTCTTCCAATGGTCCGCGTCTATATCCTCTATAGCTTCTTTATACTTAGCGAGATCCTCTTCTTCCTCAAAAGAGATTGCTTGAAAAGCCTCTCCATAAAGTAAGTGTAACACCCCACTATCTAGGCCCGACAGGGCCGGAGATGTCGCCCCATCCAAAGGATAATGGGTTTTATAACTAGGTCACACAAATGAATATAAAATAATACTTTAAAATTAAACTTATTACAATCCAAAAATTCAATAACAAATCCAGAATAAATTGTTTACAATCATCTCTCAAGGTAACAAATAAAATAATAACATAGAGTCTTCCAAGCAGGCAACAAATCTAGCTACTCGACTCCACAGCAGGAACGACCTGAAAACATGGCATAAAAGGTGATGAGATAAAAATCTCAGTAAACCTATGTATGCTTTGAGTGTTTCAGGTAAAACAGTTCATGAATGCAGGTTGTAAAAATTGCAAAAGAGAAAGTGTTGGCAAGCAAGAAATAAGCAAGAAAGAGTGGCGTTTTACTTTTCAAACCATACATCTACACAATAAATACAACCACTCAAATGGGCAGCCATGGGTTACCACACATTGGGACCTATGACCATATAACGGTCAGAAGCCACACTTTGTGCAGATGGACAAAAGGTAGGTGATCGGCCTACTGGGTAAGATACTCCTCCTTCTCTACACCTAAACAAATCGGTTGTCCATTCTAAAAACACACAGTCCACTTGACTGAACTTGCTAGCTCGGACCGGCATGACTAAGTAGTACTGTTGTTTCTCTAAGTTGAGTTTATCTTCTGGAGGTGGCCTCCTGCCAGAAGACTCAATCTTGCTCTTCAAAACTAGTACTACTAGCTTACCCTTATTGAGTACTACGTTGATTGTCCCACTTGGGAGAAAACTGATAAAACATTGCTTTGTTTGGAAATAGCAATTAAGGGTTTCTAAAATTCATGCCAAAGTTTAGTGTTAGAAAGAGTTTAGTGTTTGAGCAAAACTGCTTGTTTTATAAATGACTTGTTTGACTGAACAAGAAAGAAACAGTCCTTAATTGCCTTTACAAGAATGAGTGTTCATACACTTTGTGCTTGGCTTGCCATAGCAACCTTTTGTCATCAAATAAGTTTATGCAGGAGCTTACCTGATCCCTTTGCTTGCAAATTCACAAATCTTCCAAAGCTGACCTAACCCCGCCTGGGGTAAACACAAGGTATATGGTTATACTCAAGCTATATTTGCTTCCATAAATAATCCTAGTTCAACTTATTACAATCATGACTCTAATGTCCCAAGCTTTAAGGCTAGAAAATAAGTCTAGCTTGATAAGTGAAAATAACTAGGGGGTTGTAAAATAATTACTCATAAGTTATAGGTTCAGATAATAAATCTCGAGTGTTGTTATTAATAAATAATATAGGGTTTAATTGATGAAGAATCCTAAGTCCTAGATGATATTATTAAAATAAATAATAAATTATCACTAATCTCTTAATTAATAATTAATAGGTAGAAAATAATTAATAAATAAAATTAATAATAAATAAATTTTATTAAATTTTGATCAATAAATAAATTTCAATAGTATTTATAAATATATAGCCTACAAGATTAATATTTTACCTATTATTATTATTTATATAAAAGGCTTTATTTATTATATATATATATATATATATTTAAATAAAAGATATAATTTATTTGGCTAAAATATCACTATTCCATTTAATACTCCAAATCCAACTTCTTAGGGTTTTCAAAATCTTTGGAGGAAATCATAATGTTAATTTTAATTAACGTAATAAAATTGGCTAATTAAAAATAGCTTAGGATCAAGAAGGTAATGATTATAATTTTCCTATTGCTAACAAGATTCATGAACATATACTCCAACATCAATCAACAACTATTCCATTCATGCGTAAAGACTTAAATCTATATCTACTATCACATGGTCAAAACTCTACTAAGCATAATCATATTCATGGCTTCAATGAAAACAAGAACGTAATACCCTATTCACCAAAGGTGACATAATATCTAGCATGCTTAAACATCCAAACTCACTCAAATCATGAAAACATGCATCGATCCACAAGAAATATCATAAAACTTAACCATGACAAAACATTCTCATGCTCCATTCCCAACTCCTTCATACATAAGTACATACTCAATCCCCAATCATATTCTATCCTTTCCTAACAGCATCTAAAAGACATGATTTTAGAATTAAAGAGAAATTTAAAGAGAAATACTTAGTTGATGACAATCTTGATGAAGATTCAAGGAGATCCACACGCTTAGGAGGCTTGATTCGTCCAAGAAGGCAGAAGAAAAACGGCCATGGTTGAAACAACCATTTCGTCCGAGAGAGAGAGAGAGAGAGAGAGAGAGAGAGAGAGAGAGAGAGAGAGAGAGAGAGAGAGAGAGAGAGAGAGAGAGAGTATTAGTATATCATGTTAAAAATTAAAGGAAAAGAAGATGAACAAAATCATTCTTGGTTACCTTGATAGTGTTCTTGAGACTTTACAAAAAATTCTGGTTTTTAATCCGATAGCAGATTTTTTGTTTTCAATGTTTGATGTTATAAAATCAAGAAATGGACTCTAGGGAGTGAGTAGACGTGATCTGGAGTTTTTGAAAGGGATTGGAAATGTTTAGAGTAGTCTTAGGCTTGGAGAATAGTGGTGTGTGTTCTTGGAGAAATGGAGAGAATTGGAGAGAGCTGGACGAAATTGCTAGAAGGTGTTGGCCGAATGGTTTAGGAATTCTTGTGATTTGATTTTCAGATTAGGGAGAAGAGGGAAATCTGGTAATTTGAATTTTAAAGGGAGTAATTCATGGAGTGAATTAAGGTAGAAGATATGGTAGAGTGGTTTGATTGATGGAGGTTCTTGGGAGCTGCTATGGCCGACTAGTTTTGCTGAGATGATTGAGGTTTGAAGGAGCTATAGGGTGGTCGAAATTCTGAGTGTAATGGTGGAAGAATTTCTGGTTATTTGAAGCTTAATCCATGGAACTTTTCATGGAGCAATTGCTGAAATTTTGAACTTTAATTAGAATCTTGATTAGAGTAATTGAAAGAGGAATTTAAGGTGTGTCTATGGTGTTCAATTGTGTAGGTTAGTGAAGGAGGGGTATGAAGTTTAGTTCATGGCTGACTAAGGTTAATTTCACAGAAAGTTGAAGTGATTTTCGGACAAGTCTTGAAGAGAGAGCAAGGCTGAAATTTTCTGGTTTGATTTTCACATGGTTTGCTGGAATTTTTGTGCAGTTTTTTCTGCAATGTTCCAGCCGACTTGCAGAGAGTTTGAATGAGTATTGGAGGGTTCTTTAAGGATGGTTTCTAGCCTTCTTTATGGAAGAAAGATAGAGTTAGATTGCTAGTTTGAAAGGTGGAAGAAACAGCTTAGTTTTTGGCCTGCCAAATTGCAAAACTTGCCCAGAATTTTTTTTCTGGTTTGCATAGCTTTGTGCAGTCCGATTTTTGGCAAAGGATTTCAATCTTCAAACTAAACAAGTTGGCCATTTTTCTAGCAGAAATTGAGTAAGAAAAATGGTTTAAGTTTTCGAAAGCCAGGCTGCCCAAGAATCTGGAAAATTTTTAGATTGCTTTCATGAAGAAGACAGACACTTATGGAGTGGACTTTTGAAGGTTTAACCATGGAGACTAATTCTCTTGAGTACCTTCCTTAACCCTTCCCTATTTTCAGCCAAAATTCTATCCTCTAAGAGTCATTTTCGAAATCCCAAGGTCAATAAACCTTGCTGAATTTTCTGGAATTAAAATATGGATTTAGATAAATTGAATAAGCTTAATTGGTAAAGAATTTAGGTAAGCTAGGGAATAAAAAGGACATGAATCCCTTAAGAATTCTTGTAGGGCATAAGAATAGGATTAGGATATTCCCTTCATGTCTCCCCTAGGACAACACTCTTACTTCTACTTATGGCATGCAAGGGACGAAAATACTCTACCATATAAAATAAAATTTAATCATGATAAAATTGGTGGGATTTGAACTCAAGACCTTTGAGATTAATACCAAAGCTCTAACCACTAAACCACAACAACTCTAGTTCTTATTATCTCTCCCAAATATTCTTCCTATTTAATCTTCAAACTATCTCTCTATTTTCACTTCAAGCAAAATTACCATATTATCCTTCCTACTCAATAAGTACAACTAAACCTTCTAGACTATAAATCACAATTCTAAAGCACATAAAATCATTCAAAAATATATATTCATGCAAGAAAATATGATATGCATCCCGACCCCTTTACTCTAGGGTTGGTTTTAGGTGGGGTTTCACATCCTCCCCTCCTTAGGAGAATTTCATCCTGAAATTCAGGCATACCTCTATCTTAGATCGGGATACTTCCGCTTTACCCACTCTTCTGTTTCCTATATGGCTTCTCGTGTGCCATGATGCTTCCACTGCACTTTTACCATCGGAATCTACTTATTCCGGAGAGTCTTGATACTTCGGTCAAATATCCTCATGGGTTTCTCCACATAGCTCAGGTCGGGTTGCAACACCAATGGCTTATCATTCAAAACATGACTAGGATTGGCGTTGTACTTTTTTAGCTGCGATACATGAAACACGTTGTGAATTCCCGTCAATCCATCTGGTAAATCCAATGGTATGCCACCGGTCCAATTTTCTCATTCATCGGAAATGGCCCTAAATACCTCGGATTTAGCTTTCCAACTTTCGGATGCTTCAGGATTCCTCTATTCGGTGTCAATCTTAGGAATACCCCGTCTCCCATTTGGAATTCTAACTCTCTCCGCCTATTGTCAACATAACTTTTTTGTCATCTCTAGGCTATTTTCAACCTTTCCCTAATTAACTTAACCTTGTCCAACATTTCCTGAACACAGACTTCTCCGGTTTTACTTATATGACCATCTTCTGACCAACTCTAGTATAGCGGTACCTGACATTTGCGTCCATACAGTGCCTCATACGGAGCCACCCCAATTGAAGCTTGGTAACTGTTATTGTACGACAACTCCGCATACGGCACACATTCGATCCACTTATCTCTAAAGTCCAGTACACACTCTCAGCATATCCTCTAATATCTGTATGACCCTTTCTGATTACCCATTGATTTGCGAATGCGCCGTCGTACTAAACTTCAGACTCGACCCCATTGATTCTTAAAACTTGCCCCAAAATCGAGATGTATCGGATCTCGGTCAGACACAATACTTGAAGGTACTTCATGCAGTCGGACTATTTCTCATACATAGGTCTGAGCTAACTTCTCTAGGGAATCCCTTACATTCACTGATATGAAATGCGCTGATTTGGTTAGTCGATCCATCACTACCTATATGGCGTCCTTTTGGGTTCTTGACATAGAAAGTCCGGTAACGAAGTCCATGGTCACTTCCTCCCACTTCCATTCAGGTATTGGTAACGGTTGCAACAATCCTGCTGACTTTTTGTGCTCCGCTTTGACCTTCTGATAGGTAAGACACGTCGAGACATACTTGATCATGTTCCGCTTCATTTCGGGCCACCAATAGGCCATTTTCAGATCCTGGTACATTTTGACTTCCTCTGGATAAATGGCGTACTTGCTCTTATGCGCCTCTTCTAAAATCCTGTCATTCAATTGGTGCTCTTCGGGTACACACAATCAATCTCTAAAATACAAGACTCCCGCTTTGTCCTGCCGAAATTTACTGCCTTACCGTTTGAGCTCCTTATCCTTGAAAAGCTGAAATTCTGCATTACTTTGCTGAGCTTCAATAATTTCCCGCCTTAGATCTGGTACCAACTTCAGGTTGCTAATAACAATTTTCTCCTATTGCATTTCCACTGTCCTATCCAACACATCCTGAACTACTTGAATCTCTTCTACCCTTAGCCTAGCCATACTGACTTTTCTGCTCAGGGCGTCAGCAATAGCGTTGGCCTTCCCGGGATGATAGTTGATTGGACAACGGTACTCCTCCAAAAATTCCATCCATTTTCGTTGCCTTAGATTCAAGTCCTTTTGGGTGAAGATGTACTTTAGGCTCTTATGATCAGTGAACACTTCATATTCCACTCTGCATAGGTAGTGTCGCCATTTCTTTAAAGCGAACACAATGGCAACCAGCTCTAGATCATGCGTAGGGGTAATTGACTTCATGAGGCCTCGAGAAGCATAGGCAATCACCTTTCGATTTTGCATCAAAACTGCTCCCAAACCTTCATTCGAAACGTCGGTAAATAGTGCGTAAGGCTTATCTCCCTCTGGCAGACTTAACACTGACACTGTCATCAATCTCCACTTCAGTTCTTGGAAACTCTTCTCACATTTTTCACTCCAAACAAATGGTATGTCTTTTCTCAGCAGTCAGGTCATAGGCGATACGAGCGTTAAAAATCCTTTGACAAACCTCCTATAATAGCCAGCCAATCCCAAGAAGCTGCGAATCTCGGTGATGTTCTCCGGCTACTTCCAGTCTGATACTGCTTCAACTTTCGCCTGGTCTACTTTAATTCCATCCTTGGTCACCACATAGCCAAGAAATGCCACACTATTCAGCCAAAATTCACACTTTCTAAACTTGGTGAAAAGCTTGTGCTCTCTTAGCTTCTCCAATACTAGCTTCAAATGTTCCGCATGCTCCTCCGGACTCTTAGAATAAATGAGTATGTCGTCGATGAAGACCACCACGAACTTGTCCAAGTAGGATCGAAACACTTGATGCATCAAATTCATAAATACCGCTGGTGCATTGGTTACCCCGAATGACATCACCACGAACTCATAGTGACCATATCTTGTGTTGAAGGCTATCTTGGGAATATCCTCTTCTTTTATCATCACTTGATAGTATCCTTGCCTCAAATCCAATTTGGAGTAACAACTGGATCCTTACAACTGGTCAAACAGCTCATTAATCAGTGGTAGGGGATACTTATTCTTGATCAGTAGGTTGTTCAAGCCCCGATAGTCGATACACAACCTCAGAGTCCCATCATTCTTCTTCACAAACAGTATAGGTGCTCCCCAGGGCGACGTGCTAGGTCTGATGTAACCTTGCTTCACCAACTCTTCTAACTGCTTCAGTTCTTTCAGCTCTGCCGGTGCCATTCGATATGGAGTCCGGGACATCGGTTTCGCTCTTGGAACTAGATCAATGGTGAATTCAACTTCTCAACTGGGCAGCAGAGAAGTGAGTTCCGTAGGGAATAGGTCGGAAAAATCCTTTACTACCTCGATATCCTCCAGAGTGCACTGGTCTTTTGGCTTGTTTATCACATAAGCTAAATATCCTTGACATCCTTGTTTCAACAATTTCCAAGCCTTAGCCCAGCTATCAAATACTTCAATTCCTTTACTCTCTTACCATTGAATTCCAACACATCACATCCTGGTCTGATGAATTGTAGCGATTTATTCCTACAATCTACCCTAGCCCTATGCTTCGCTAGCCAATCCATTCCCAATATCAAATCATAATCATCAATATCCAGGACTATCAAATCTCCCTCTCCCCACTTCAATTTTACAATTTTGCACATACCGATCTGCTTGTACCACCTTTCCCAAAGGTGTACTCACCAACAAACTAAAAGGTAGTTCTACTCCCTCCCAACCCAAATGATATGCACAGTTCTTGTTTAAATAGGAATGGATAGATCCAGGGTCTATCAATACATTAACAGAACGTTCTTAGATAGTAAATATACCTTCCACTACTGCTGCATCAACTCCATTCTCTTCTCGGTTGAGAGCGAAAACTTTTGCTTTCACTTGAGGCTTCGGTGCACCACTCCCAGATGCTCCCGAGGTATTGGCTCGATTGGTCCTCGGGATCTGAGCTGGATTTCCTTGCCCGACTCGGTGTAGTTTAGGGCAGGCGTTCCGCAGGTGGTTCAAGTCTCCGTAGTGGTAACATTTCCGCTCATCTTCTCTGGACTAACAGTTTTTCTCTGTGTGGCCCCTTTTTCCACATTGCCAACATAATGGAAGATTCTGCGTAGGACCAACTGGTGTTGTTCGAGCTTGCTTTCTCTAATTCTGCCACTGCTGGTTGGCGGGGCACTTGTTGGATTGCTGCCTCTGGAAAGGTCCTTGCGGTTGCCTTGGTGACTGGAAATGTCTCGGTGCCATTCTGCTGTGATTCTCATTTTCTGTTTGGGTGGCTGCGTCTACGGCTCCTGAGTAGGTCGTTGGTGTAGAAGGTGTCAATGCCCTTCTCAACTCTTGCCTTAGCCCCTTGGCAAATTATCTTGTCCTGTTCTGTTCAGTGTCCACCAGCCTATTATAGTAATTTGATAGTTGGGTGAACTGTGCCACGTACTAAGCGACTGTTATACCTCCTTGCTTTGAGATTCTGGAACTCATCTTCCCGCTTCTCCACTATCCACTGAGGGATATACTCAGCTCTGAATGCTTCCACAAAATTGGCCCATGTCTAGTCTTGATTAATCATCTCCCAGTCGTCCTGAACCTACTGCCACCATGCCTGAACTGGGCCCCTCAAATAGAATGCAGCAAACTTCACCATTCGCTCCTCAGTATACTGAAGTGTAGCGAATATGTCTTTCATCTGCTCTATCCATTGCTCAACTTTCTGGTCCAGCTCAGCTTCTCCCAAGAAAATGGGCGGTTGAAATTTTAGAAACTGCTCCAAAGCTTCGTCCTCTCCCTTTGGATTCCTCCGCTCAGTCAGAGTTTGAAGAATCTCGGTCATTTTGCTAAATGCTTACCCCATTGCCACTTCAACAGGTGCTTCTGACCCTATTTCCAAATCTGGCTCACTCTCATCTCCCCGATTGGGTGACTGCATTTGGGTTGTTTCAACCTCTGGTGCTACAGGTTCTACCTTCAGAGCTCTCTTGCCTGATGTGGTTATACGGCGTTTGGGTGCCATTCTAAACCATACCTAAATGATGAGTTTATGCATTCAATATTTAAAATATTTTGAGCATGCATTCACAGTCAGATTCAAGTAAAAGGAAATTAGATGTATGATTTGTATAAAGAATTGCATATAAATTTCTCTCAAACCTTAGAGTACTTAGGTACTCTTATTTGCATAAATTTGAAATGGAAGTAGTAAATAGAAAGGAAATCCTTAACATAGAAGTTCATGGAAAGCAGTAAATAAAACATCCTAGTCATAGCAGTCTTTAGCCTCCCTATTCCTCATCAGAGTCTTCAAAGTTGGCCTCATATATGTTGGGTATCTCAGGCTCATATCTTATACGGTACAGCAAAAAATAAAACGAGATACCCTCTCAGGACCCTTCTATATGTGGAAAACAAGACATAAAGAGAGTAAAGGTAACAACTTTTACCTTTGGGTGATCATCCGAAAAAAAAAAATTTTCTTCTTCAAGTTGAGGCGCGATCCAGCAATCCTCGTGATCAACCTCTACGTGAGTTGAACGTCTAACCACTATAATCACTGTGTGTGATTATCTCTAACATTAATCCACACAGAGGGTACACTCTGTTAGATTGTGTGCCCTCTTAGACTAGGTTTCTGATGTAAAATCGAATATTTTAATAAAAGAATTTATTTTCAGATTTGCTTGTGAATTTACTTTTTATTTGTGCACAATTTTCGTTTGAAATAGACCCATTGTGTTTAAATAAGTGATCCATGTGAATGGTTATCTTTCACAGTAAGGTATGGATCACGGGTTATTTAACACATAAACATTTGTTCTTAACCTATTGATGAGATTGGGAGCCTCATCATGTTTAGGTTATTATGTTATGAATTCCAAATGGGGAATGGCTTACCTTTAGTCAGTGAGTAGTCCACTCACTTCATGACATAAGCGTATTTCGAATACGTAGGACAGGACCTGTAGTAGTGGTTTCTAAAAGTACTATATGATAGAAACCTAGACTACTACCGCTACATCGTAGACTAGTATTCTACGACTTGAGTATGGGTTGGTGGTCTGGCAAAGCTGGAAGCATATACTTTGATTTGCTATAGTTGAGGTTCTATCGTAGGGCTAATATACTTGCATGTTGGGTATGCGTGACTAGTTAGTTAAGACAAACTTATACAAGATAGTTTCTGTACTTTATTGCTCCTTGTGGTTGTCCGAATGGTCTAAAATGTCCAGGGCCCTGGGAAACATGACTTGGATGTTTGCTTTAGGGTAGCTCCCTTGGAAAGCGGAAATGCTCCAGGAAGTCGTGAATCATTGGACTAGAAGCCTAAGGATGGTAGACGTCATTTAGAGGGGTGTTAGTACACTTCTTCCTCTCTAAATGTACGGCGATGTGTAGAGGGGTATTTTAGTCATTTCACCTGTAGGTCGGAGACTTTGCTAATGCAGTATCGTCTTTGGGGTCAATATTTCCTTATGGTGATATTAGAAAATATTTAAAATGCAAAATACAACTATTTATATAGCAGGGGTATTTTGGTCATTTTTGCAGCCAAGACGATGTGTCTTTTTGGTCCTCGGAATAGCCCGTAAGCCCTAACTAATTTTGGGTTGAGGAATTGGTCTCAGTAAAAGAGGATTTTATTTTATTTTATTTTATTTTATTTTATTCAGGAAGTCTAATTTATTATTGGACTGGAATAAAATAAATAAATAAATTAAAATAGGAGTTGAGAGAAATTTAATTATCTAGTTTAATTGGTTAATTAATTATTCAGGGCCTAGGTCCAGTATGAATAATTAGGAAATTAACCTGGGCTTAAACTAGGGAAAATAATTAATGTTTAATTATTTATTGAGTTATTTATATAGGCCCAAGAAATAAATAATTAAAGATTAATTATTATGGTTCATTTGGGCTCATTAATTATTTATTAGGTTGTTTATATAAGCCCAGGAAATAAATAATTAATGTTTATTATTTTGGGTCTTTTGGGTCCAAGAGAAATAATAAATATTATTTTGGCCCAATAGCTTGGACCTTAGGGTTTTTTCCAGATACGGTTAAAAAGAGTTTAGGGTTAGGCAAAACTGATTCTCAGGATAACATTCGGGTGTTTTGAAATCCCGGGGATATGTTTATCAGATAATGAGAGACCTAGTTTTGGCTAACTAATAAACAAGTCTCTGGTAGAGGAAAACCCTAATTTCCCTAACATAACATAGAGCCTCACGTGAAGAGAGACTCTCGGTGTGTATCACGTCCCTTTCTCTCTTGCTCACTCCTTTCTCTTCTCTGGTTTCTTCTTGTTTCTTTGCTAATCAATAGCAAGAGAACCAAGGAGATTTGAGATTGTTCCTCTTTACCATTGTGTTCACCGACTAGAGGTTAGGCAGAGGAATATTTCGAGAGCTGGAAAGCTAGGCGTTAATGCAAACAAGGCGAAGTAGAAGGCTAGCGGGTTTTCAACCGGAAGCTTCTTCAAGTGTGCAAAGCGAGGTGATTCCAATTGTTCAATCCATTCCTACGCAACCTAGAAAGGTTAAGGAGCACAAATATATGATCTTTACGCTTCCATGTGGCCTTTAAGGCTCGGGTTTTATTTTTCTCTGTTTTTTTCCTGTAACCAGTGCATGCTTCCCTGTTTCGTTCCCTCACACTCAAGCACCAAAATTTGGTGGCTAGGGTTCTTTGATTAAGATTAAATCGAGAGAGATAGAAAGAAGAGAGAATGTTCGTGGCTGTTGTTTTATGTGTTGTTCAGCTAGGGTTTTTTGTGTGTTACATATATTATATATTACACGAAATTTTCCTCCCAAAACTGAGAATTCTAATCCTATTAGAATTCTCTAATTGTAATTGGAAACATCAAGTTCTCACAATTACAACTTGGACCACAAATTATAACTAATTATAATTTGTCCACAACAACTTCTCTTTCTCTCAATTAACCCCACTATGTTATCAAATAACATCTTGAGTATATAATCCTCTATTATGTGTGACCTATTAGGTTTCCCAGTTAATTGGTAGCAAACATGAATTAATCAAAACATCTTTGAGATTAATAATCCATAAATAATTAGAATTAATCCTATTAATTCTAATCAGGATTGGTTTATTAATTCATCAATTAATAAACCCATATTCCCAGATTATGAGCGGTATCTAGCAACACATCATGACCACCCAAGAGTCCAGGAAGTCAAGTGGCTTGACATGAACCCTTCAATAACAAACTTCAGTGCAATTAACTCCTTTCACCATACAATATCTCATTCAGTTTGGATTACAGAATTAGTGCCAACTCCCTCCAAAATTCATTCTGGCCCCAATACAATAGTACTTGTACCAGGTACCCACTACTCTAGATGTGTATCAATTGGAACTATTTCTAATACACAATTGCCTTGGCCAATGACTTCTCAAGTAGTAATTCCTACAAGTGTCCGTGAGATATTAGCCCCTACTATTAGGAGTGGTGAATCCTTTATTGACCCTCTCAACTACTTTCGTTTATCTCACAATGTACCAAATATCCATCCCATAGGTAGCCCTCGATAGAGCTCTGGAGATTGGAATCAAAGTACAAGGCTCAGCAAACAAAGTACCAGGCTCAACAAATAAAGTACCTTGGAGATCTCAAGTTTAAGGATACTTGCACTAAATCTATATTGAGATTATATCACTGGCATTAAATAGTTATCCATGTGATTATCTCAAAGTTAGGTCGTCCAATGAACTTGTTTCTTTAACAAGCATCCATATGTTAACTTTGAGTATCTCAATACTCACGGTTATGAGAACCACCACCCGATCAAATCAGGAAGTCCAACACATGCTAGTTTTAATGCATTGATGATGTCCTGTCTCATTAATACTATGACTAGGAACTATTTAAATACTAACACCATCCAGTGTAGTAGGAATCTCATATCATGATTTCTATCATGATTTCCTTAACATAGTGTTGTACTATGGACTTTATCGAATAGTTATATTACTTAAAGTAAACAAAAGAAACTGTAAGATAAATAATGTATTTTATTAAAATAAAATGTGTCATATACAATGTACAGGTGATTGCCTCTAGGACACAACACTAACAATATAACCATCCCCCAGAATTCTTAGTGAAGTCTATCCCAGCCCCACTTGCAAACTCATCCATTGGCTCTTTCCTGGGTCACCTAGAACTCTCCCTGGTCTCAACCTGGTTGGGTGGAGGTATGAAGGAAGGTCTAGGTGGAGATTCATAATCTATCTCCCGCGGATCATCATTATCAACTGACAAGTCAACTACGGGACTAGAAGGGTGGGGCACATATTTCATATCAATCTCCTTATCTTTATTGTTAGAAACCAAGTCTATCACAGGTAATGGGGGTGGCATATTGATCAGGACTTCATCGTCACTGCTATCATCCAAGGGAATAATTGGCTGTGGTGCAGGCTGAGGCACTGGTAGGTCTTCGGGGTAGATAGGGACAGGAGAGTGCCATTGCTACCCTTTCCTTATGGTTCTAAGCATTCTAACCACCCTACAGCATAAACAAGACAGGTTAGATGAAAGATTTGAACTTAATAAAACAGAACATAGACTATTAATATTTGCCTAAACCTAGGCTTTAATACCACTTGTAACACCCCACTACCTAGGCCCGACAGGGCCAGGGATGTCGCCCCATCCAAAGGACAAGGGGTCTTTATAACTAGGTCACGCAAATGAATATAAAATAATACTTTAAAATTAAACTTATTACAATCCAAAAATTCAATAACAAATCCAAAATAAATTGTTTACAATCATCTCTCAAGGAAACAAATAAAATAATAACATAGAGTCTTCCAAGAAGGTAACAAATCTAGCTACTCGACTCCATAGCAGGAACGACCAGAAAACATGGCATAAAAGGTAATGAGATAAAAATCTCAGTAAGCCTATGTGTGCTTTGAGTGTTTCAAGTAAAACAGTTCATGAATGCAAGTTGTAAAAATTGCAAAAGAGAAAGTGCTGGCAATCAAGAAATAAGGATTAAAATAAAGAGTGGCGTTTTGCTTTTCAAACCATACATCTACACAATAAATACAACCACTCAAATGGGCAGCCATGGGTTACCACACGTTGGGACCCATGACCATATAATGGTCAGAAGCCACACTTTGTGCAGACGGACAAAAGGTAGGTGATCGGCCTATTGGGTAAGATACTCCTCCTTCTCTACACCCAAATAAATCGGTTGTCCATTTTGAAAACACACAGTCCACTTGACTGAACTTGCTAGCTCGGACCGGCATGACTAAGTAGTACTGTTGTTTCTCTAAGTTGAGTTTATCTTTTGGAGGTGGCCTCCTGCCAGAAGACTCAATCTTGCTCTTCAAAACTAGTACTACTAGCTTACCCTTATTGAGTACTACGTTGATTGTCCCACTTGGGAGAAAACTGATAAAACATTGCTTTGTTTGGAAATAGCAATTAAGGGTTTCTAAAATTCATGCCAAAGTTTAGTGTTAGAAAGAGTTTAGTGTTTGAGCAAAACTGCTTGTTTTATAAATGACTTGTTTGACTGAACAAGAAAGAAACAGTCCTTAATTGCCTTTACAAGAATGAGTGTTCATACACTTTGTGCTTGGCTTGCCATAGCAACCTTTTGTCATCAAATAAGTTTATGCAGGAGCTTACCTGATCCCTTTGCTTGCAAATTCACAAATCTTCCAAAGCTGACCTAACCCCGCCTGGGGTAAACACAAGGTATATGGTTATACTCAAGCTATATTTGCTTCCATAAATAATCCTAGTTCAACTTATTACAATCATGACTCTAATGTCCCAAGCTTTAAGGCTAGAAAATAAGTCTAGCTTGATAAGTGAAAATAACTAGGGGGTTGTAAAATAATTACTCATAAGTTATAGGTTCAGATAATAAATCTCAAGTGTTGTTATTAATAAATAATATAGGGTTTAATTGACGAAGAATCCTAAGTCCTAGATGATATTATTAAAATAAATAATAAATTATCACTAATCTCTTAATTAATAATTAATAGGTAGAAAATAATTAATAAATAAAATTAATAATAAATAAATTTTATTAAATTTTGATCAATAAATAAATTTCAATAGTATTTATAAATATATAGCCTACAAGATTAATATTTTACCTATTATTATTATTTATATAAAAGGCTTTATTTATTTATTATATATATATATATATATATATATATATATAAATGAAAGATATAATTTATTTGGCTAAAATATCACTATTCCATTTAATACTCCAAATCCAACTTCCTAGGGTTTTCAAAATCTTTGGAGGAAATCATAATGTTAATTTTAATTAACGTAATAAAATTGGCTAATTAAAAATAGCTTAGGATCAAGAAGGTAATGATTATAATTTTCCTATTGCTAACAAGATTCATGAACATATACTCCAACATCAATCAACATCTATTCCATTCATACGTAAAGACTTAAATCCATATCTACTATCACATGGTCAAAACTCTACTAAGCATAATCATATTCATGGCTTTAATGAAAACAAGAACATAATACCCTATTCACCAAAGGTGACATAATATCTAGTATGCTTAAACATCCAAACTCACTCAAATAATGAAAACATGCATCGATCCACAAGAACTATCATAAAACTTAACCATGGCAAAACATCATCATGCTCCATTCCCAACTCCTTCATACATAAGTACATACTCAATCCCCAATCATATTCTATCCTTTCCTAACAGCATCTTAGAGACATGATTTTAGAATTAAAGAGAAAGTTAAAGAGAAATACTTGGTTGATGACAATCTTGATGAAGATTCAAGGAGATCCACACGCTTAGGAGGCTTGATTCGTCCAAGAAGGAATAAGAAAAACAGCAATGGTTGAAACAACCATTTTGGCAGAGAGAGAGAGAGAGAGAGAGAGAGAGAGAGAGAGAGAGTATTTGTCTTTCATGTTAAAAATTGTAGGAAAAGAAGATGAATAAAATCGTTCACGAAAAATTCTGGTTTTTGATCCGATAGCAGATTTTTTATTTTTAATGTTTGATGTTATAAAATCTAGAAATGAACTCTAGGGAGTGAGTTGACGTGATTTGGAGTTCTTGAAAGGGATTGGAGATGTTTAGAGTGGTCTTAGGATTGGAGAATGGTTGTGTGTGTTCTTGGTGTTCTTGGAGAAATGGAGAGAGTTGGACGAAATTGCTGGAAGGTGTTGGCCGAATAGTTTAGGAATTCTTGTGATTTGATTTTCAGATTAGGGAGAAGAGAGAAATCTGGTCATTTATTTCAAAGGGAGTAATTCATGGAGTGAATTAAGGTAGAAGATATGGTAGTGTGGTTTGATTGATGGAGGTTCTTGGGAGCTGCTATGGCTGACTGGTTTTACTGAGATGATTGAGGTTTGAAGGAGCTATAGGGTGGTCAAAATTCTGAGTGTAATGGTGGAAGAATTTTTGGTTATTTGAAGCTTAGTCCATGGAACTTTTCATGGAGCAATTGCTGAAATTTTGAACTTTAATTAAAAGCTTGATTAGAGTAATTGAAAGAGGAATTTAAGGTGTGGCTATGGTGTTCAATCGTGTAGGTTAGTGAAAGAGGGGGATGAAGTTCAGTTCATGGCTGACTAAGGTTAATTTCACAGAAAGTTGAAGTGATTTTCGGACAAGGCTTGAAGAGAGAGCAATGCTGGAATTTTCTGGTTTGATTTTTGCATGGTTTGCTGGAATTTTTGTGCAGTTTTTTCTACAATGTTCCAGCCAACTTGCAGAGAGTTTGATGGGGTATTAGAGGGTCCTTTAATTCTAGTTTCCAGCCTTCTTTATGGAGGAAAGATAGAGTTAGATTGCTGGTTTGAAAGGTGGAAGAAATAACTTGGTTTTTGGATTGCCAACCTGCGAAACTTGCCCAGAATTTTTTTCTGGTTTGCACAGCTTTATGCAGTTCGATTTTTGGCAAAGGATTTTAGTCTTCAAGCTAAACATGTTGGCCATTTTTCTGGCAGCAATTGAGTAAGAAAAATGGTTGAAATTTTTGAAAGCTAGGCTGCCCAAGAATCTGGAAAATTTTCAGATTGCTTTCGTGAAGAAGATGGACACTTATGGAGCGGACTTTTGAAGGTTTAACTATGGAGACTAATTCTCTTGAGAACCTTCCTTAATCCTTCCCTATTTTTAGCCAAAATTCTATCCTCTAAGAGTTATTTTTGAATCACAAGGTCAATAAACCTTGCTGAATTTTCTGGAATTAAAATATGGATTTGGATAAATTGAATAAGCTTAATTGGTAAAGAATTAAGGTAAGCTAGGGAATAAAAAGGACATGAATCCCTTAAGAATTCTTGTAGGGCATAAGAATAGGATTAGGACATTTCCTTCATGTCTCCCCTAGGACAACACTCCTACTTCTACTTATGGCATGCAAGAAATGAAAAGACTCTACCTTATAAAATTAAATTTAATCATGATAAAACTTAATTGGTGGGATTTGAACTCAAGACCTTTGAGATTAATACCAAAGCTCTAACCACTAAGCCACAACAACTCTTGTTCTTATTTTCTCTCCCAAATATTCATCCTATTTAATCTTCAAGCTATCTCCCTATTTTTACTTCAAGCAAAATTACTATTTTATCCTTCCTACTCAATTAGTACAACTAAACCTTCTAGACTATAAATCACAATTCTAAAGCACATAAAATCATTCAAAAATATATATTCATACAAGAAAATATGATATGCATCCCGACCCCCTTACTCTAGGGTTGGTTTTAGGTGGGGTTACACAGTAAGTATCTAGAGGGACGTCAAATGACTCTCCCACTACGTTTAAGTTGTGGAAGTTCTTAGATGATTGGACTTTCTACCTCCTCATTGACTACAACCAGATCTGCTAATTCCTCAATGACTGGAATTTGAACAAGGGTAGGAGGTTCTTCCACTCTATGTGCTGTAGAGCAAGTGGGTGTAGAAGACGTAACATCTACGTCTCTCATATTGGAATCTTGCATGTTAAGTGGCATAGATATGAATCTTGAGTATGGGTTTCTGTAACTATTTGCTTGGGATTATCTCCCTTGGTTTCTTGCAAAATAACCTTATTCTTGGATCCACGTTCTTCTATGTACTTGTTCTCTAAGAAAATTACATTTCTACTTTCAAATATTTTCTTATCTTGAGGACTATAGAACTAGTATCCCTTTGTTCGTTTTGGATAGCCAACAAACTTGATTCCATTTTATCCATCTTTCCCTTTAGCACCTATGTAGGACAACCCAAAATACAGACATGTGTCAAATTAGGCTTCCACCCATTCCACAATTCCAATAGAGTCTTAGGGATAGACTTAGATGGAACTATATTCAATATATATGTCACAGTTTGTATAGCATATCCCCAAACGGATGTACATAGTGTAGAGAAGCCTAGCATTATTTTGGCCTTGTCTAACAAGGTATTTTTTTTTTCCTTTCTGCAACTCTTTTTTGTTGAAGAGTGCTAGGTGTACTTAGTTGGGATAAAAATCCATTTTCTGAAAAGTAAGATCTAAAGTCATTAGATAGATATTCTTCTGTGCTTCTTCCTGGGCCGACCCAACACGAACACTTCAATATCTCTGTTCCTCAGCTTAGCTCTTTACTTCGCATCCCTAAGTTTTTCCATAGCTAACATTAATGCACTGTTAGGCCTCTTAGATTCTGACTCATATGACTCATTTCCTAGAAGTGTTGAGGTTCCTTTCCTCTATGGATGAGGTCACAGGTGTGTCGACCCTATCCTCCTCCTCAATGACTTCCACTCTACCTCGCACTCGAGCTCTCCAATCTCTTCCTCAATCCCAAGTCGTTCTAACTTATTTTCACTCCCATCACCAATCTCTCCTATCTCCCCCTCATCATCTCCCTCATACTTAACCATATCCCCTTCTTCCTCAAGTGCAGACATCTCAGGTATCAGGTCCTCGGGTTCTTTTTCTACTCCAAAGTCTTCCATCATAGATGGCTCATGGTCTACTTCATTTTCTCTCAAGAACCATCCACCCTCGGGTTCTGTCTCTGAATCAGATGATGCTGAATCTAGTATAGAAATAGGGGTAGATGCTCTACCACTCATAGGACCACACATAAAAGGCCAGTCTTTAATCATAGCTACGGATCTTCTAGTTATCTTATAAATAAATATAGAGAAGTCAAAAATAAATCTCAATTCCTAGTATTCAAGAACTATTCAATAGATTTCCATTCGTAGGGTTTAGGTATTATTCAATAAAGTCAGTTGCTGAAAACTAATCTTTGATACCACTTGTAATACTCCACCACCTACGTATCCAAATAGGGTGGGATGTCGCCCTGTCCAATAGATCAAGGGTCTTTATAATGAGGCACAAAATAAAAATGACTAGTTAGGATAAAAATGATAATCGTATTACATTCAAAATCAAAACTTACAAGTCTGAAAATTTAGAAACTAACAATCATCGATCAAAAGAAATACAAAGCAAAATGAAAAAAATTGAACGATCATTTCTTATTCCTTCAATCTACTCAATAAAAGTACTTTCCTAAAAACTTGATATAAAATAGTGTGAGATTGGAATCTCAGTAAGTCCCGTGTGTGCGGATGTCACATTTAAATATTTTGTGCATGCAGATTTTTCAAAACCACAAAATATGCTTGCAAGTCAATTTTCGTCAATAAACAATCATTGAGTGGAGCAATGCTCACCATATTCAAAACAACTCTCAATAAATCATCCAATTATCAATATCATAGGTTCATAAGGTAGGGATTAGTAATGATTTAATATCAATATCAAGGCAATATCATGACTACTATCATGATAGCTCCCAGTGTAACAGTTTAACATTGGGCAGTGGGTAATCTGCCTACTAGGGTGAGATACTCCTCCATCTCTACACCCAATAAAGTTGTCCAATTTAGAAGAATAAAGTTCACATAGACCAACATGCTAGCTCGGACTAGCCTGACTAAGTAGTACTGTCGCCTCTTCAAGCTGAGTTTATCTTCTAGAGGTGGCCTCCTACCAGAAGACTTATTCTAACTCTCCAAGACTAGTACCACAAGCCTACCCCTATTAAGTACTCAACGTTCTCCATTTAGGGGCATAATCATTTCCTTTGTTTTTACAATAATTGATTATTCTGTCTTTGTAAAATGTGGTTTTTCCCTACAAGCTTTCCAAAATGGTTTAGTGATAAACCAAAAGAAACCATTTTTAGTTTGAAAGTTGAGATTTGACAAATCATTTGGAGTTTAAAATATCCAAGTTCTCAATCTAAGTATCTATTATTTCATCATGTTCAATCCTCGTTTCAATCATCATGTCAATCATCATAGTGACACCATTTCAATACCATTGTACAAAAGACTTGCAAACATGTAATATTTAGCGAAACAGTTATGCAGGGACTTATATGATGGTCTAGATCTATTGTATATTGAATAAAGATGAGATCTTTTCATGAAGTTAGGGTTAATATTTGGAGTTAATGGAAATTGAGTAGGGAAGTCATTATGTAGATGGTTTGATTTGTCTATAAGCATGCATAATGATAAGATGCATGATCATGGAAGGCTATAGAGATGACTTAATGCATTAATCCATCTAGATGCCATGGATGAATTAGATGATTAATATGATCTTAGGGATTTATGATGCATGAAAAGATGAATGGGTTCATATTTGGTTTCTAATTAGCAGAAATTTACTCAAAATGCCTTTTAAGAAATACAAGAAGATACATGAAGTCTGTGTTTTGATACCATATTTAAAGCACAATAGATCCGAGATACAGTATGAGCGTCTGGGAGTCCATTGCTCTTTTGCCACGCCTCTGATTCTTAAAATTTTTAGGAAGCAATAACACATGTCTGAGTAGAAATTACTCAGTGAGTCTCGTGTATGCAAGAGTTATATAAATCAAATAGACAAAAGTATCATCAGTTTTTGTTTCATAAAACCATTGTGGGAAAGCATTGTATTTTCCATTGAAAATAGTTCCACTACTCACTAGAAGAAAGCCTTCCCTGAGAATTATTTAAAATCTCAGGTATATTAGAAAAATCAAACTTTATTAAGATCCATACCCAATATCTCGGACGTATTTGGAAAACCACATCTTTTAAGATCACTGCCCCATATTTTAAGAAATGCAGGCTTCCCTATTAATAAAAGGTCGCCTTGCATGCAAAGCTTACAACGCTTCCCCTTCAGCATCACGATCATATTGTGCTAAGGAATGAGCCTATAGTACTTAACTGTGCATTGCCAGAACGACATCACAGTCTTATTATACTAGGTCATAAACCTATAGTACTCAACTGTACATTGTCGAAGTGGTAAGGTTATAGTCATACCCTATCGTAAGTTGTACCAATTCTTTTTAATTGAGGTTGTACCGGTCCCCACTCTATTCTCCCCTTACCATGATATTGACAAGGGTTGATCTCAAATTGGGTGTTAGGCCCAAGATTAAGCAATTAATGGGTGGTTACACATTAGGACAGTGCTAGCTGAGGAACCGGCTAATTCCAATGTCTTGATGTCCCATTTGGAGTAAGACAATCACTAGAACTAGAGCCGGGTTACTTGAGGTCGTCCATTTCTAACGCGAGCTAATACAAAGGTCATGGCCCTGACTGAGTACTCAGAGTTTCCATTAGTTCACAAGACCAGTCCAATTCTATTGGCTCACAAGGCCAATCCAAATTAATGAGATAGGACATCATTAATGTGTCAAGACTAGCACGTGTTATACTTCCTGATTTGATCAGGCAATAGTTCTCACATGAGTATTGTGATACTCAAAGTTAGCACATGGATGCTTGTTACTAAAACAAGTGTTAGGTATCTCATGCATATCATATATGGCGCAGCGGAAAAATAAAAAAATGAGATACCATCACAGGATCCGCATATGTGTGAAAAACAAGATATAAAGAGAACAAAGGTAATAGCTTTATCTTTTTTTAAGTGTCTGAAAAACAAAAATTTTCTTCTTCAAGTCTGAGGCACGATTTAGCAATCCTCTAAATCAAACACCACGAGAGTCAAACATCCAACCACTGTAATCACAGTTTGTGATTATCTCTAACAGAAATCCACACGGAGGATCACACTCAAGCACCAAGATTTTCTGTGCTAGTAGAAAACAAAGTGGCGGCTAGGGTTTGATCAAGATCAATGAGAGAGAGAAAGAGAAAATGAGGAGATTGTGTATCCCCTAGGGTTTTTGGAGAGCTATTTTCATGTGACCCCTTCCAATAGGAATCGTGCATATCCTCCATATAACATGAAAAACCCAACTAAAAACTGAGAATTCTAAAACAGTTAAAATTCCCTAATTGTAATTGGAAACATCAAGCTCTCACAATTAAAATTTGGACCATAAATTATAACTAATTATAATTTGGTCACAACAACTTCTCGTTCTTGCAATTAACCCTACTATGTTATCAAATAATATCTTGAGCATATAATCCTCTATTGTGTTTGACCTATTAGGTTTCCTAATCAATTGGTAGCAAATATGAATTAATCCCAACGTCTTTGAGATAAATAATCAAAAATTAATTAGAATTAATCATATTGATTCTAATCAGGATTAGTTTATTAATTTATTAATTAATAAATCTATATTCCCAGATCATGAGCGGTATCTAGTAACACATCATGACCACCCAAGAGTCCAGAAGTCAAGTGGCTTGACATGAACCCTTCAATAACAAATTACAGTGCAATTAACTCCTTTCACCATACAATATCTCATTCGGTTTGGTGTACGGAATTAGTGCCAACTCCTTCCAGAATATATATTAATTCTGGCCCGAATAAAATTGTACTTGCACCAGGAACCCACTACCCTAGATATATATCAATTAAAACTTTTTCCAATACACAGTCGGCTTGGCTAAGGACTTCTTGAGTAGTAATTCCTACAAGTGGTTGTGAGATATTCGCCCCTACTATTAGGAATGGTGAATCCTTTATTGACCCTCTCAACTATTTTCGTTTACCTCACAATGTACCTAATATCCATCCCATAGGCGGCCCTCGATCTGGCTCTAGAGATTGGAATCAAAGAACAATGCTCAACAAATAAAGTACCTTGGAGATTTCAAGTATATGGATACTTGCATGTTTGCTATATTGAGATTATATCATTGACACTAAATCGTTATCCATGTGATTATCTCAAAACTAGGTCACCCAATGTACTTGTTCTATTAACAAGCATCCACATGTTAACTTTGAGTATCTTAATACTCACGGATATAAGAACCACCGCCTGATCAAATTAGGAAGTCTAACACATGCTAGTCTTAACGCATTAATGATGTCCTGTCTCATTAATACTACGACTAGGGACTATTTAAGTACTAACACTATACAGTGTAGTAGGAATCTCATATCATGATCTCTATCATGATTTCCTTAACACAGTATTGTACTAGGGACTTTATCTAACAGTTATATTACTATTGTAAACAAAAAATTGTAAGATAAATAATACCTTTTATTAAAATAAAATGTGTCATATACAACATACAAGTGATTGCCTCTAGGGCGTAATACTAACAAACTCTCACTTGCAATAGCGCCAATCATTCATGTATCTAATACCGAATGACTCAACATGCCTATCATGTTATGTTCTCACAAACTCCCACTTTTGTAAGCGGGTCAGCTATGTTCTCATCCATGGAAACTCTCTGTATCTTTACATCATTCCTATCTATGATCTCTCGGATCAAATGATAGCAACATAGTACGTGTTTGGATCGTTGGTGAGATCATGGTTCCTTTACTTGTGTAATGGCTTCATTGCTGTCACAATACAAAGATATTGGATCAACAACGCTAGGAACCGCATCCAGTTTTGTCACAAACTTCTTGATCCAAACAGCTTCCTTAGCTACTTCAGAAGCAGCTATGTACTCAGCTTCTATTGTAGAGTCAGCAATAGTCTCTTGTTTGGAACTCTTCCAACTTATTACCCTTCCGCACAATGTAAACACGTAGCCAGATTGTGATTTGAAATCATCTTTGTCAGATTGAAAACTGGCATCAGTATATCCATTTATTTTCAAATCATTTTCTCCATATACTAAGAACACATCTTTAGTCCTTCGTAAGTACTTAAGGATGTTCTTTACAGCCGCCCAATGACCCTCACTATGGTCAGATTGGTATCTTCCCATCAAACTGAGAGCATAAGATGTATCGGGCCTAGTACATATCATAGCATACACGATAGATCCAACTGCCGAAGCATATGGAATCTTACTCATGTAATCTCTTTCAACTTGTATTTTAGGAGATATCGACTTTGGAAGGCTTACACCATGTGATATGGGTAAGAATCCCTTTTTGGATTGATCCATGCTAAACCTCTTTAGCACTTTATCTATGTATATAGACTGTGAAAGACTTAGCAACCTTTTAGATCTATCTCTATAGATTTTTATTCCAAGAATATAGGTTGCTCCTCCAAGGTCTTTCATGGAGAATTATTTGGACAATCAAACTTTAACCATTTACAAGACAGGTATATTGTTTCCTATTAGCAATATGTCATCTACATAAAGCAATAAGAAAACGATTGCGCTCCCATTGACTTTCTTGTGTACACAAGGCTTATCAATGTTTTGAATGAAACCAAACTCTTTGATTGTTTCATCAAAATAGATTTTCCAACTCCTAGAAGCTTGCTTAAGTCTATGAATGGACCTTTGCAGCTTACACACCTTTGTGCAATCATTGGATGTGAAACTCTCAGGTTGTGTCATATACACTTCCTCAGTCAGATTTCCATTTAGGAAAGCTATTTTCACATCTATTTGCCAAATCTCATAATCATAGTGATTAGTAATAGCAAGGAGTATCTTGATGAATTTTAACATGGCTACTAGTGAGAAGGTTTCGTCATAATCAATACCGTGTTGTTGACAATAACCCTTCGCCACTAGTTGTGCTTTATAGGTAACTACGTTACCATCCATGTCCGTTTTCTTCTTGAAAACCCATTTGTACCCAATAGGTTTAGTTCCTATAGGTGGATTAACCAAAGTCCATACTTAGTTGTCGTACATGGAATCCATCTTTGACTTCATGGCCTCAAGCCATTGGCCAGATTCTGAACTGTTCAAAACATCCTTGTAGGTAGTAGGCTCATCTTCATCTATGAGTAATACGTCATTATGGTCACTAATGAGAAATTCATATCTCTCAGGTGTCACAAGTATCCTACTAGACCTACGAGGTTCTTGTGTAGTAGAAGGTTCATTTATTCTCTCAATAGATGTGGGATCAGACGGTTGATCCTTATTTATTTGATCTTCTTAAACTTCACTAAATTCAATTTTACTCCTACTGTCCCCTTTGAGCATGTGCTCATTCTCTAAGAAGACGGCATACTTCGAAACAAACACTTTGTTTTCAGAGGGTAGGTAGAAGTAATATCTGAAAGATTCTTTCGGATATCCCACAAACAAACACTTGTTAGACTTACTATCTAGTTTGTCTGATTGTGGCATTTTGACAAAGGCAGGACAATCCCATACTTGCAAGTGAGATAACTTTGGTTTCTTACCAACGAACATCTCAAATGGGATAGAATCAACCGATTTTGTCGAAACTCGGTTTAGTATATAAACAGAAGTCTCTAGTGCATACCCCTAAAATGATTTTGGTAGGTCTGCAGAAGCCATCATGGTCCATACCATGTCTAGAAGGGTTCGATTCCTTCTCTCAGATACACCGTTATATTGAGGTGTATGTGGTAGAGTTCATTGAGATAATATCCCATTATCTCTAAGATAACTCAGAAACTTTTTTGCTTAAGTATTCTCCTATTCGATCAGATCTTAGAGTCTTAATACTTTTGCCAAGTTATTACTCTATTTTATTCTTGAAGTCTTTGAACTTATCAAAATCATCAGATTTGCATTTCATTAAATATAAATACCTGTATCGTGAGAAATCATCGATAAATGTTATGAAATAGTTATAGCCTCCTCTTACTTGTATTCACATTGGGCCACATACATCAGAATGTATGAGTTCTAATAACTCCTTGGCCCGTTCTCCTTTTCCTGAAAAAGGAGTTTTAACCATTTTACCTAGTAAACAAGACTCGCATGTGCTATATGATTCATAATCAAATGACCCAAAGTCACCAAACTTGTATAACTTAGAAATACGATTTTCGTTTACATGGACTAAATGACAATGCCATAAGTAAGAGGTGTTAGAGTTATCCATTTTAGGTTTCTTGTTGTTTATATTGAGAATTGGATTATCCAAGTTTAGAACACATAAACTATTAACCAAAGTTGCTGAACCATAATGAATATCATTCAATGAAAAAGAACAACATTTATTCTTAAATATCAAATGAAATTCATTTAAGTCTAAACATGCAACTGAGATAATATTTTTCATTAAAACTGGTACATAATAACAGTTTTGTAATTCTAGAATTAATTCTGAAGGCAAGTTCAGCTCGTATGTCCCCACAGCAAGTGCAGCAACCTTTGCCCCATTTGCAGTACGTAGGTCCATGTCGCCTTTCTCTAGCCTTTTACTGCCCTTTAGTCCCTGCAAGTTATTGCACAAATGAGATCCACATTTGGTATCTAATACCCATATCTTATTTCTAAAGGCAGTATTTATCTCAATCATAAACATACCCGGAGTAGAAGTAGAAGTGCTTGTAAGCTTCTCCTTCTGCTTCTTGTCTTTAACGGTCTCCAAGTAGGCCTTGCAGTTGCGCCTCTAATGGCCCATCTTACCACAATGATGGCATGGACCCTTAGTAGCAGCGTCCTTCTTCTTCACACAACCTTTAGGCTTTATGGGAGCCTTCTTCTTCTTTTGAATTTTCTTCTTAGAAGAAGATTCTACCATTAAAACTGCATTGGAATCCTTCTTCATGGAGGACTCTGTAGTTTTGAGAAGATTGATCAACTCAGGAATGGTAGACTCAATCTTGTTCATCTGATAGTTAATCACAAATTGTGAGAAACTATTAGACAAAGACTGTAGAATTAAGTCAACACTTAAGTCATGATCCATGGCGAACTCGAGTGATCCAAGCTTCTCTATCAAGCCCAACATCTTTAGCCCACGAGTGGCCACAGAAGAACCCTTTGCCATTTTACAATGGAATAGTTGCTTTAAGATCTCATGTCTCTCAGTTCTGGCTTGGGCGTCAAACAGCTGTCGAAGATGTAATATAATCGATTGAGCATCTATATGCTCGTACTGTTTTTGCAGCTCGAGAGTCATGGATGCCAGCATAATACATGATGCTGTATCACTATCCTCCTTGTGCCTTTTGTGGACAGCATGCTCATCAGCATGAGCATCTTGAGCTAGTGGTGGCGGAATAGGAGCATCTAGCACGTAAAGCAACTTTTTCGATTTGAGAATGATTCTCAAATTTCTATAGCAGTGGACGTAGTTTGATTTGGTTAACTTATGGGTCTCCGAGATGCTACGTAGGTTTAGGTTTGTAGACATGATGTAAGTGTCCTAGATGTAAAGATAGAGAGGATTAGCTACTGTATATGCATATGATATGCAAACAATTAGGACTTTAATTAAACACATTTTTACTCCACTATTTTACTCAAACCAATAGCCCCTACTACTGATTCGGGAAAGCCCGTTAGAAGCTTTCCTAGTGGACTGGTATCCAATTCCTCAAGAATAACCTTAGGTTTGCCCAACAAGCCACCCTTGAGTTTATTGGTAGGTATCCAATACCAATTACATTGTATCTAATTACTGGATCCCTGGGTGATTAACAGATTTTAATCTTAAAGCCTTTTAGGCTACCCTAATTTTTTCTCTAAATTTCTTTATGCTTGAGTTTGCCCAACTGGGATAAAGAATTTAGTTAAACCTAACCCATTAATCAGGAATTTAATTCCATAGCTTGAACATGCCCGATGTCGAGTAGGCTTGGGTTTGCCCAACAACCTGGTCTCAAAAAAGGACTCTCGTTCCTACTATATTAATGGAGGGAATTATGTTTAATATTAATTGAGGGATTTGTTCCTTTTAGTGATTTCAACTAATGACATGCATAAAAATCAATAAATTACAAAATTGATAATCATGGTAATAAAGCGATTACGTGATATGGTTATGGAATTTAAGCTAAGTTAATTTCTTTGAGCCATAAAAGAAATTAATATAGTTAACCTTATGTGTTCATGCATGATTTAAGTAGAGAGTCTTACCTTCTCACCTTGTATTGGTTGCCATATCCAAACTAAAATAATTCTGCTCCTATCTAACCTATGTAAACTAATTACATAATTTCCTAAAGAGAGAAAACCTCGAGTTATATTTGAGGGGAGTTAGATGAGAAGAGAATTACACAAGAATTCTAGAGAAGACAGGACACGCAGACCCTATTTCATAAAAAACCAAAACTGTAAAAATGCATGAACAGATATAATTAATTTTAGTCCATAACCATCCACCATGCCCTTAATTATGCTTAAACAAAATAAACATATAACTTTTCTTATTCCAAAATCACTATTTTGGAAAAATAAAACAAATTCTAAAATCAATATTTTAGAAAAATACATTAATTTTAAAATTTCAAAATCATTATTTAAAAAAAAAGAAAATTGTTTGTCTCAAAACTAATTTTGAGAAAATACTTTTGGGTCCCGTCTCTCATCAAATGAGTTTTTTTTTCAAAATTTTATTTTAGAAAATTCATTAATTCCTAAAATGAATGGAACGTCGTGAAAATAGAGAAGAACCGGCTTCGACTCCAATCTGGTTTTAAGAAAAGTTTTCCAGAAATGATTTCTGGACGTCGCGAAACAGCAGGAACTAGCACCAGTTTGAAAGCCAGAGCTGGTGCCGACTGTAATTGGGAAGAGGTAGCGCGATTTTTGAAAATTTTTCCAGAAATAATTTTTGGAGCCCTTATCTTTTGCAATGGTTTAATGAGAACAATTCTCAGCAGTATTTTCTATTTTGAAGCTTAAAACAACAACCAATTTGTTAGTTGAAACAAAAACAAAACAGAAAATTAGGATGAAACGAAAGGCAACAACCATGTTCAAGAAAACGTTTTTCTACAAAAACTTGCAGCACATAAAGAAAACATTTTTCGAAATATGCTTAACTAGTACACAATCATATTATGCTATGGACTTAACCCACAATGCTCGAAACAATTTCGACTCAAGTGAAAATAATTTTCACAATGAACAACGACATACACGATTACATGAAACAGCTTTAATGCAAGAAACAATGTCTGCAAACCACACATAGCAAGGCTTTGATACCACTGTTGGGTATCTCATACATATTATATATGGCGCAGTGGAAAAATAAAAAAATGAGATACCATCACATGATCCGCATATGTGTGGAAAACAAGATATAAAGAGATCAAATGTAACAGCTTTACCTTTCTTTGAGTGTCTGAAAAACAAAATTTTTCTTCTTCAAGTCTGAGGTGCGATCCAGCAATCCTCTCGATCAAACACCACGAGAGTCGAATGTCCAGCCACTATAATCAAAGTGTGTGATTATCTCAAACAGAAATCCACACGGAGGATCACACTTAAGCACCAAGATTTTCTGTGCTAGCAGAAAACAAAGTGGCGGCTAGGGTTTGATCAAGATCAACGATGGAGAGAAAGAGAAAATGAGGAGATCGTGTATCCCCTAGGGTTTTTGGAGAGTTATTTTCGTATGTCCCCATCCAGTAGGAATTGTGCATATCCTCCATATAACATGAAAAACCCAACTAAAAACTGAGAATTCTAAAACAATTAGAATTCCCTAATTGTAATTGAAAACATCAAGTTCTCACAATTACAATTTGGACCGTAAATTATAACTAATTATAATTTGGCTACAACAACTTCTCTTTCTGCAATTAACCCCACTATGTTATCAACTAATATCTTGAGTATATAATCCTCTATTGTGTGTGACCTATTAGGTTTCCCAGTCAATTGGTAGTGAACATGAATTAATCCAAACGTCTTTGAGATTAATAATCCATAATTAATTAGAATTAATCATATTAATTCTAATTAGGATTGGTTTATTAATTCATCAATTAATAAACCTATATTCCCAGATCATGAACGGTATCTAGCAACACATCATGACCACCCAAGAGTCTAGGAAGTCAAGTGGCTTGACATGAACCCTTCAATAACAAACTACAGTGCAATTAACTTCTTTCACCATACAATATCTCATTCAATTTGGAGTACGGAATTAGTGCCAACTCCTTCCAGAATATATATTAATTCTAGCCCGAATAAAATAGTACTTACACCCAGAACCCACAACCCTAGATATGTATCAATTGGAACTATTTCCAATACACAGTCGGCTTGGTCAAGGACTTCTTGAGTAGTAATTCCTACAAGTGGCCATTAGATATTCGCCCCTACTATTAGGAGTAGTGAATCCTTTATTGACCATCTCAACTACTTTCATTTACCTCACAATGTACCCAATATCCATCACATAGGCGGCCTTCGATCTGGCTCCAGAGATTAGAATCAAAGCACAATGTTCAACAAATAAAGTACCTTAGAGATCTCAAGTATATGGATACTTGCATGTTTGCTATATTGAGATTATATCATTGACACTAAATCGTTATCCATGTGATTATCTCAAAGCTAGGTCACCCAATGTACTTGTTCTATTAACAAGCATTCACGTATTAACTTTGAGTATCTCAAAACTCACGGATATAAGAACCACTGCCTGATCAAATCAGGAAGTCTAACACATGCTAGTCTTAACGCATTAATGATGTCCTGTCTCATTAATACTACGACTAGGGACTATTTAAGTACTAACACTATACAGTGTAGTAGGAATCTCATATCATGATCTCTATCACGATTTCCTTAACACAGTGTTGTACTTGGGATTTTATCTAACAGTTTTATTACTTAAAAGTAAACAAAGAAAGTGTAAGATAAATAATGCCTTTTATTGAAATAAAATGTGTCATATACAACGTACAAGTGATTGCCTTGAGGGCATAACACTAACAAGAAGTATAATGGATGACCAAGCTATGAGATAATCACATGGATAACTATTTAGTGCCAGTGATAGAATCTCATTGTAGCAAATGTGTAAGTATCATTATAGTTGAGATTTCCAAGGTACTTTGTTTGCAAAGCGTTATACTTTGATTCCATTCTCTAGAGTCCATGGGATGGATGTGGGATACAATGCGAAGTAAGTAGTTAAGAGGAACAATAAAGGATTTACCACTCCTAATAGTAGGGATGAATATCTTGCGACCACTTGTAGAAATCACTAATAAAAACGTCCTTGGCCAATGCGACTGTGTATTGAAAATAGTTCCAATTGATACACATGATGAATAATGGATTTCGAGAACATGTACTAAAATATTCAGGCTAATTAATTAATATTCTGAAGGAAGTTGACACTAAT
Organism: Voacanga thouarsii; assembly: GCA_026120185.1. Lineage (NCBI taxonomy): Eukaryota > Viridiplantae > Streptophyta > Magnoliopsida > Gentianales > Apocynaceae > Voacanga > Voacanga thouarsii. Next base: position 3,462,175 of record JANUWF010003370.1, read on the forward strand.
TCTATACTCTAAATTGAATGAGATGTTGTATGGTGAAAAGAATTTATTGCACTGTTGTTCGCTATTGAAAGGTTCATGTCAAGCCACTTGACATTCTGGATTTTTTGGTTGTTATGACGTGTTGCTAGATACCGCTCATAATATACTAAATATAGATTTATTAATTAGAGAATTAATAAATCAATCCTAATTTGAATTAATAAATTAATTCTAATTTTCAAGGACTATTAATTCTAAAGATGTTTAGATTAATTCATATTTCGTTGCCAATAGACCAGAAATCCTAATAGTCACACACAATAAAGGATTAAGAACATGAAGTGTTATTTGATAACATAATTAGGTTAATTGCAAGATGAAGAAATTTCTGTGGTCAAATTATAAATAGTTATATTTACGGGCTAAATTATAATTATGAGAACTTATGGGTTCTAATCATAATTATGAATTCCTATTTCGTTTAGGATTCTAAAAAAGTGTACAGAGATGTGTTTTGGATTGTTGCATTTTTTGGTGTTGTAGAACAACCAAAACACTGAAACAGAAAAATGCTCTCTGGCTTTTCTTCTTCTTCCCTAAAAAAACCCTAGCCATTGTGCACGTCTTGCTAGCACCATATCAAGGTGGCTCTCATGACTTTCTTTTCCTTATGTGGATACTATTGGAGGCAAACCTGTTTTGGTTTGCAGTGGTTGTGACCGAACGACGAAGAACACACACTCGTTCATTGCTGGATCGCGCCTTCAACAAGGGAAAATTTTCAAACTAAAGAGACGACACCGAAGGTATTTTTCTTCTTTTCTTATGATCCATTCTTCAATATGAGTGATCTTTTGGAAGGTTTTCTCGATTTTTATTTCCAATGCATAATTGTATTGCATGCCTGAGAGAACCTACAATCTCTTTAAAGTAGAAGCCAAATTTTCAAACCAACATCGAGAAGCCTCTCGCAACCATATAAAGACTTCTTCAAATGACAGACCATTCCTAGTTTATAAGCGTAAAAGACAGGAGGCATGTGTATGTACACCTCTTCTTCTAAATCACCATGGAAGAATGCATTATGCACATCCATTTGATGAAGTTCCCAATTTTTAGCTATAGTTACTGCAAGAAAAATATGAACTGTAACCATTTTTTCCACGGGTGCAAATGTCTCATTGTAGTTGATTCCTTTCACTTATCTATTCCTAAGAATAACCAATTGAGCCTTGTAATGTTCAACCATTCCATTTGTATTGTACTTGATCCGAAACACCCATTTATATCCTATTACTTGCTTGCAGGGTGGGAATAGCTTTACTGTCCATGTTTGTTATCTTCTAGGGCTTCTATTTCCATTTTCCATAGCATCTCTCTATAGTTCATCTTTTACAGCTTCAACAAAAGAATTAGGTTCAGCTCCTATAGTAGTAGCTACTAAGAAAGCACATGATGCATAGAGAATTTATCACAATTTAGATAATGTGCAATAGGATAAGGACTACTTGAGGTGTGCTGATTACTAAGTGAGTTTGTAGAAGGGCTCATTACTTTCACGGTATGTAAGATATAATCTTTCAACAAAACAGATTCACGTTTCTCCCTGTGTCCATAACCAAGTAACTCTCCAAGTTGCTGATCTTTTTCAGCTTCAAACTCACCTTCCTTTGCTACAATCACATCTTGATCCTGTGTATTACTATCGAGCTCAATTATATCTAGTTTCTATTCAGCATTTTTTTCTTGTCAAGACATCTTATGGCAATGATCTAATTCTTCTTTAGGCAAGCAATTGCTAACTGCTATGTGACCAAACATCCTTTGTTCATTATTAGTTTATGTATAAAAAGGAACAAATTTTCCACAAATATTATATCTTTGGAGATAAATAAATCACCTATTTCCATATTATACATATTTTACCCTTTCTTTCCAAAAGAATATCCAAAAAACACACATTTACGACTTCGGCTGGTAAATTTAACTTTTTAATGTCATTGATTATGAGCATAAGCTAAGCATCCAAACACTTGAATATCTTCATATGACGGAGCTTGACCATATAGAAATTCATAAGGTGTTTTAACTTTTAACAACATAGATGGGGTATTATTAATTAAATATGAAATTGTTAGCACACATTCTCCCCAGAATTCAATAGGTAAGTTTGCCTGAAAATAAATTATATGTGCCACATTGAGTATGTAAAGGTTTTTTTGTTCTTCTCTTTCATTTTGTTGAGGAGTCCTAATGTAGGAAGTTTAATGTATTATGCCATTCTTCACAAAGTACTCATTCAAACAAGTAAATTCAGCCCCATTATTACTACACACAATTTTTGTGTAACCGCAAAATTACCTTTGTATCAATGCAAAGAAATTATGAATAGTTTGTCCCACCTTAGATTTATTTTGCAACAAATAAACCCACAAATTTTTGGAATAATCATCAACTATTGTCAAAAAATAATGTGGACCACAAAATGTTAGAGTTTCACAAGGACCACATAAATCACAATGAATCATTTCAAAAATATTGGATGCTTTGTTATTACTAGATATAAATACTTCTCTACTTTATTTTGCTCAAAGGAAAACTCCGCAACTAGCATACTTATCATCACTAACATCAACAACTGGCAACGAACAAACAACCTTATTAGAAAGATGACCCAATCTTTGATGCTAGATTTCAAAGGAGTCTTTCTCTACTATTTTCAAAACTTTAGCATTCTTCAAGCCTCCAATTTCCTTGAGGTAATAGAGTCTTTCATGCTTCTCACCTACACCAATCAGCATTCTCGAATTGTGGTCCTATATTACACAAAATTTGTTAGTGAACAGAACTGTACATTTCGTCTCCTCAATGAGTTGTGATAATAAATCAAGTTACACTTCAAATTAGGAACATATAGAGTATTGTTCAATTTTAAATATTCATTTAACAAAACAATTTCTTTTTTCTCTGCCATGGGTTCCTTCTCATCTGGCAATCCAATCGGGATAGGTTGAGCACTTTTCACATTATTTAGCAATTTGAGACTTCCTGCCACATGATGAGAAACTCTACTATCAATTATTCATTTCATGTTGTTATACGTACCATTCAATCTTTCATGATTTCCATCCTTTGCATTCAAAAGGTTAAGCAATGCATTCCATTGTTCACTACTCAGTTCACTTAATCCTCATTTTTCTACTTCAATTGTCTCATTTTCTTGTGATGTCACAGTTGTTGCATTTGTTCGAATTGGTCCACTATGTCCTCTTCCACCTAAATGAGTAGATTGTTTTGGTCTTCCTTGTCAACGTCCCTGTCCAGTATCTTTTGCCCTATCTCCCCATTAATATGGATAGTCGATTAGCTAAAACTTAACTTAATGGTGTGGCCTGGTTTGTTACAACTCATGCAAATTATGGACTTATCTTTATTGGCAGTTCTTCCTTTTGATGGTGATCCTACTTGTAAGATAAATGCCATATGCACACTCCATTATTCCTTTCCATGAGTTATATTATGAACTCACTCTTTTTGATCAATCATAGCATATGCTTGATTCAAACTTGGTAACGGTTCGGTACTCAAAATATTAGAATGCACTATTCCATAAATTGAATAATCTTATCCCATTAAAATTGATGCAACTTTTCTTCTTCATATTTCCTATCCAATTCTACACCAATATTGCATTTGTAGCCTCCACATCTGCATACTAGGTTCTACTCATAGTTTCCTAATTCTTCCTATATCATTTTCAATTTGCCATAACAATTCACTATGGCAATCTTTGTTGTTTGCACTCTACTAACATTGTTTTAAGTTGATAAATGCTTGGTCCATTCTGTAATACCCCTTCTTGTAGTACAAATTTTATGATAAAACTAGGCATGCAATATATTATTTTTTTCCTATTATGCTGTTCTGTGCATTTGCTTATCTTGAGGAGTTGTTATTTATTTGAATAATGCTTGATAAATAGTTGTCTCAATGAAAGTATGAAGCATACTTATGATATCATTATTTGTTGCATACATTAATAAATGAATAAATTTATTAAAAGTAGTAAAAGAAATAATATATATTTGTATATAAAATAATATTTAATACCATTATTATTTTCAAAAAGAAATAATAAATTTTATATGTTTAAAGAAATATATATATATATATATATGTATATATGTATATACTATCTTATGTTATATTTGCTAGAGAAATATAAGATTTTCATTCTTATTATAAATATTATTATTCTACTATTTTTATTTTATTATTGTTATTGTTATTATTACTTTTGGTACTAGAATTATTATTATTAGAAAGATTATATTCTATGTATTATATTTTATATTTTAAAAATTCAATTTGACTACTTCATTTATTTTAAATACGAAGAAAATTTTAATTTAAGCACATAACTTGTGGGCCCTAGACCTTTAATAAAGTAAGTGCAAGGTATACATATGGGACTCACAACCTTTTAATAAAGTAAAGAATATTTTATGATTATTATATTTATTTTATTAATATTTTATTTATTTCTAAAATGTTCTAAATAATTTTAAAATATTCTAAAGGATTCCAAAAACTTCTATAAGCTTTTCTAATGTTCTAAAAGTCTCCATAAGGTTCTAAAATCTTCAGATATGATGACTTACTTTCCATGTGTTCCAATTACATTGCATTACTTCCTACCTAAGTATTTTACATAAACTATGACATGAACCATGATATAAGCAAAGCCTCCACCTAAGCTTTCCTAACTGCTATAAATTGGAGGAGTTAAGTAAGATCATAAGGTTAGTGAAATTAGAAGGTGAAATAGGAGAGGGAGAGAGAACTGCCAAACCTTAGAGGAAAGAAAGAAATAACAGAAGAAAGAAGAGAAAGAAAAGAAAGATGAAAAAGGAAAATGGGAAGAGAGAGAGAGAGAGAGAGAGAGAGAGAGAGAGAGAGAGAGAGAGAGAGAGAGAGAGAGAGAGAGAGAGAGAGAGAGAGAGAGAGAGAGAGAGAGAATGAAAAAGAAAAGAAATAGAAAGAAGGAAAAACGAAATCTTGTTTTCTTGGAGGTATAATTTCTTCTTGAATTAAATAAAAGCTTGTTGGAATCTATATTTTATTTAGTTTTGTTTATTTAAATTATGTATAAAGAAGAAGTAGAAGGTGAAGGTGGTTTTTGTGTATTGTTGATTGGGATGATGAAGAATTATTATTTGGGAGGATATGTGCTTTGGTGTGCTATTATGTGGTATTTTGAAATAAATGAATAAATCATACCTTGTATTTGTTAATTGCTAGTTATATATTTATATAGTAGTTTAATTCTTTTATGGAACAAGATGAATATGATTATGATGGATTTATGCATGATTAAGTGAATATATATATATATATATATATGTGTGTGTGTGTGTGTGTGTGTATGTATATATATATTTATTTATATATTTGTTAAATACATATGAGTATTTTGTATACATAGTAACTTGGAAGATAAAATGGAGATTGTTATGATTGTTAGATTTGATTAATTGAAGAAAGATAATAACCTTAACTATGTTACTTAATTGTGTGGTTTTATGAAATATCCTATGATTGTCATGTTGTTGGTTGATAACAATGATTGGAAATATGAGATAGGCAAGGGTTAGTGATATGGTTTAAGGATGTGAGAAGTGTATAAGGAAAGGAATTATAGGATTGATGTCATAATAGGAAATTAATCTATATTTGGTTTATATAATAGATTTCATGGGAAGTGAAGGATTGGAATTCTGAATATAGGAAAGTAAACTCTTTCTTTTGCTAAGACTTAAGGCAAGTCCCCATATCCATGTAGCATTTCAATGAAATTCTTTTATGAGAAAAATGTTATAATGCATGCTAGTCTATTTCATTAAAAATATTATGAAGCAATTGGAAGTATAAATGCTTATGCAATTTGCAATATCTCGATAAGTCATCTACATATGATGAAATGATTTGGAAACCCTGCATTAAATTTCATTAAGCAATTATGCTCGCATTTCAGACATAAGGATTTTGAAAGCCATAGCACGAACATATGAATTAATGAAAATATTGGAATGAACCTAAGTTACATATATTTAGATTCAAAGTGAATTTGGGAAAGAAAATATCCTTGGAAAGGAAAATGTTTTGGGAAAAAAAAAATTAGTTGTGGAAGTATTGAGTTATGTTTCGACATTACGTTGATCTCTGGTATGATGTGATTCTTGAGTACTCAAAGGGACTTTACACCTAATAACTTATGTGAGTTGGAGAATGCTATTCAGTTAGCAGTTACCTCTAGACTGTGATCTCTTTCTTCACGGAGTGGTAGTATTTGATGTTTAGTCATCTTTAGCTAGTAACATATTTTCTTACCGTGGAAATGGAGGGCGGGCGTAGAACACCCAAGTCAGTTCAACTAAATAAAGGTGGTAGGACTATAATCCTATCTGGGTCAGTGTGACCGAATAAAGGCGTTAGGATTCTAAATCCTATCTAGGTCAGTATGACCAAATATTTTTATTGATGGAACATAGTCTGATCAATTAACATATGAAAATAACGTGTTACTTTAATATATAACATTGGATACTAATTGGTAAACATATTTTGAAAGTATACATAATTTCCCGAAAAGCTAGAATAGCTTTCAGTTAAAAAGTTTTCATAAAGCTGTTGTCGGATACATCACCAAATGAAGTAGTAGTTGCTTCAACCACATGACTTTCCTCATATGTTTTAGGCAAAAATTTTTAAATCCATGGACTTGTCTAGAAGTAAGACCCGAGGAAGATGTTAATGTATTTTTAACTCTTCTGTCTTGACATTTAAGCTTAGTTCCAGGATACTTTGTATTTGAAGAATGTAAAGATAGATGTTCTGAGTTTATAATCAATTCTCTATGTAGTTATTTAAATCTTTGGATTTATTTATTGATTTATAACATTATAAAGACCCGTTGTCATTTGGATGGGGTAACATCCGCAACCATTTGGGCCCTATGGTTGTGGGATGTTACACATTCCCTATAGAAAACCCTTCTTTAACATCATCCCAAAGATTTTTTGTGATTTCCAAGTATGTTATGGTCGATCGCAACATTGGTTCTATTGTATTCAATATCCATGTGGCCAACATAGAGTTAATAGTTTACTAATCTTCTAGGTCCAAAGAATCTTCTGGAGGCTACTTCACTATATCATTAATGAATGCATACTTTTTCTTGGCTTTAAGCACTGTTTTTATTACTCTAGCACATTCGTCATAGTTCTATCCTTTGAGTTGAACTTGTGCAATAACATTTCCTATATTACCATTTGCTGAAAGAAAATATAGAGATATTATCAATTTGGTCAAGGCATCAATGCCCTCCTTTTTCTCATTGCTCATTGTTGTTGTGCAATGTGTAGGTTTATGCTTAGTGCTATGATAGGGTAGAAAATGAAACCAATGCTCAACTAAGTTTTTCAAATAAAATACTAATTTAACTCAAGGTATACACACAATTGGGAAAGTATACACATCATGTAGTATAGAATGGATTTGGTAAGTATCGAGGGTCCTAAGGAATGGTACATCAACTACCCTTATTCTACCTCGATTCCATTGTCCAATCAACCAAAATAAGAAGTAAAACAAATAATTACTACTAATTAAGGACAAAAGAGTACCACATAAAATACATCATCAACCCAATTTCTAAGGTGAACATTAGACGATCATAAGGCAAAATTAAAGTGAGAAAAGAAGATTGGCCATGTAATTAAACAATAATTTCCCTAAGAATACTCAAATATAAGATATCACTCAATTAAATTGACATCAAATTCAAGCATTGACAAGATTTCTAAAATAAAGTAAAATTCACTCTCTCTCGAGTAATGAATCTCCTACCCTTGGACCCAACTCATAGATATCTCTATTATACAAATCAAACCAAAAGATGAATAAAATCTAGGAAATCTAATTATAAGCCAAAAAACTCTAGAATTCCTATCTCTAGGTAATCCCAAAACTTTATCTATCATTAAATTCTAAATCTCCCAAATCATTTCTCAAGTTCATTAAGGGAAAGACAAATTGATTGAATTAACATAAAAGGGAACCCATCTCAGGCATCATTTCTGAAGTTTAATATAAGAGAATTACCTAATCAATTATTCAATCAATCAAAACCTAAGTGATATATTACCTAAAATAGTTATAAATTAATCAAATAAACATTTAATACAAGATTAAATTAGGGTATAACCCTTTAATTACAACTCAAATAAAGTAAATACAACATCCACAACATCAAATCACAAAGATAAGAACAAAAAAACTCATAGATAAGGTTTCTCTTCTACTCTGCAATATTCTTTTGGGTTGCTCCTTCCTTCTCAAATCTCTCATTAATCTTCTTTTCTTCTCTCTTCCTTATGTTTTCAAGGGATTTTTAGATGATTTTTGTGGATGGCTCTCTCATTCTCTCTTAGAAAATGGGCTATTTATAGGTTCCTCTTCCAATCCCTAAAATTCTGCAAAACAAGGGGTTTTCTACGATATTGCACAGTGCCGTGGAAGATAGTCTATACGGTGTCGTGTATGCTTTGATCTTCTACTCCTGACTTGAAATGACATCATGGGATTATTGTTGTTGGTGCTAGAATACTATATGGCAACATCAAGAGTGACGGGCATGACGCTGTAGAGTTCTAGATGTTCTATATTTTCTACAACCTGATTATAACACCACTACCAGAAATAACAATGGAAGCATGCCATAAACTGAGAGTCGCGCCATCCAGTTGCCTAGACAAGGGGTCTTTATAAAGATAATAACTAATAAGTGAAGGAAAAGCCCAGACTAATATAGTAAAAACCATACTTGTTTAATACACTGTACATAAATGAGGTTCAGTACATTCTGATATGAGTACAACAATAGAACCATAATGTACATATATACAAGATAATAGTAGATGGATCTAGTTGTGGTATCGTCCCTATCTCTAACTATGGTCACCAGCTCCAGATCCTATAAAATAAGATAAAAGACACGTGTGAGTGAAAATCACTCAGGGAGTTCCAGGTGTCTGCTAGTACTTTGTAAAAATAAAGAGACACAAAAGTATTATATTTTTGACTAAAAATAACTCTACAACTCACTAAGAAGGATTTTGTTTCAAAATCAACATTTTTTGGAGAATCGGGTTTTATTCAACATCACTGCCCCAATTTCAGAAAATCAGGCACTTATCTCAACAGAAGGTTGGCCTGTGTGCAAAGCTCACAAGGCTTTACCTTCAACATCACAGTCTTATAATACTAAGGTTATAAGCTTATGGTGCTCAACTATACATTGTCAGAGTGGTATGTGCGTATTAGCACAATATCGAAGCAAAAGAATATTCTACTTGCCACCGTAAGCTCAGGGGTCCCATCCTGACGTTAATCACTATCAAGGTACTAAGGGGTTGAACATGCTAGATGTCTTTGCCCAGCTCCGTGAACAACCCAAATAAAAGTGCACACAAGGCACAGGTAATTGCTAAGTGCTTAACGGCTAGCTACGATAACTTATCTCAATGTTTTATAATCCTGTTTGGACTAAGACAATACCTAGAATGGATCAAATTACTTGGGGTCCTCTATCTCTAACATGAGCTAATACAAAGATTAAAGCCCTTGTTGAGTACTCAATGTTTTCACTGGTGCACAAAACTAGTAACTGTAATACCCCGTATTAAACCACCTTTATTATGTAGCGAAAGTCATGCATGTCATACCATTTTAAATTGCATTTGATGATTTGAATTATTTTCCTGAATCTATGAATTCCATGAGTTTGCTATTCCTTGAATTTATTTGTTATGATGTAGTTGTGTAACTTGAGTTAGTTGAGCTTTTGTTTTATTGAGGAGAATTTATTAGGAATGAAATGAAGTAAATGAGTAGGGATTAAGGGAATTTGTTAGGGGAATATTTAAACAAGAGTTGTAGTTTAGTGGATAAAGCTTGGTATTTAATTCTTGGTGGGCTTGAGTTCGAAACTTAGCTACTGCATATCCTTTTCTTTCTTTTATTTCCTCCTAGAGTAGCCACCACCTTGGAGTCCAATTCCTAAAATTTAGGAGTGTGAATTATCTTGGGATTATTTTATAAAGTATTTGAAAATAAATTAAATTCTTATTTTTAATATCCTATCATAATCTTTTAGAGAATTTTAAATATTACAAATCCGGAATTTTAAAATCTTTATCTAAGTATCTTATTAGAAAATAAAATACATAAAGCTATATCTTGTTTTAATGTGGTGGCCGCGACTTCTTAAAGAAGATAAGTCTCTATATTTTAATTTTCTTCAAAGAATTTTATACGGAAAATAAAAGGATAAATGTTGGATTTTCAATTAAGGATTTACCCTTGGACTATGGGTTTCAAAATTTAGGGGAAGAATAAAAGATATTTCAGCTTTATCTTCAAGAAAACCAGATTTTTATCTTGTAAAATAATTATCTATTAGCTATTTAAATAATATATGTAGATAATTAAATTATTTTCTGATCAAATAACTTAATTACTTCATGTAATTTTCTGGAAAATAAACCCTAAGTGCCGCCACCTTAGGAGTTAGTTAAGCTCAACATAAACTCTCCAAAACCCTAGGATAAGTTAACTAAGCTAACCTTAACCAACCAAGACTTTGTGTAGCTAAAAAACTCCAGAATTTCTCCCTTCCTTTCTCCACAAATTTGGCGACAACACACACACACAGCATGCACGAAAATTCCTGACCAAAACACTCACAAACTCTCTCTTGTTGTTGAGCAAAAATGCAGCTGTACACAAAACCTCTTTTCTTCTCTTATTCTCGCCTGAACAAAGACCAAAACTAGCCACTCTTTTCTCTCCAGATTTTTGGTCATCTTAAGCACCAAAAACACAATAGCAACATCCCCAAACTATTGCTTAGTTTTGGTAATCAAAGAAGGACCAAAGCTGTCCAATTTGTTCTTGTGATCAAGAGTCCAAAACAAGGTAGGACTCCTTCAAACACCCAAACACCAAAAATCCAATATTTTCCTTGCATCAAACCACGAAAATCCCCACTCTCTAAACCTCTCAAACTCATGAAAAAGGTAGGCTCTTATCCTCTCCAAGATTTTGTCCAGCACACATCCAAACTCCACCAAAACCGAAAAACCTTTCCTAAGGTAAGCAACTCTTCAACCCTTCATCAACTCTCTTCAGTTCTTCTCTTCTTTCCTCTCCTAAATCACGTCTAAAGGGACTGATTTTCTCCCTTTCTTGATGAATCTCAAATAAGAGGAATCAAGGAACACTAATCCTCTTTTCTTCCCAAGTGAACTCAACCCGGCATCAAGGAGTCATCTTTGCTCTTAGTTGAGTTGTGTAAAAAGGTATTCTTGGGACTCAATCCTTACCGATTTAGATGAGTTTGATGTTATAGTAATATGATTATGTATGAAGCTTAGCATGAAAAGCATGAACATATGAGATAGTTGAGTTTGATGGTACAATGGTTGATCTAGGCGAATATGGAATATAATATGGCTATATCTTATTATGTTGGGCTAAGATCTATTGCATGTTGGTTAAAGATGAGATCTTATGATGCAAATAGGGTTATTATGTGGATGTGATGAAAGATGAATATTGGAGTTATCATGTTGATGACTTGATTTGATTATACGCATGCTTGATGATGAGTAGCATGACAAAGGAAAGTTATAAATGTGATCTAATGAATTAAATCATCTAGATACCATAGATGAGTTAGGTGATTAATAAGATCATGAGAGTTCATGTTTCATGAAATACTGGATGTAATAGTTGGATTCTAATTATAGAATCATTTATTTTAGATATAGAAGAAGTTTGAAGTAAGAGGGCAAGCATTGGCTTTGGTTTGATTGTTTGGATTATTCAAGTAAGTCCCTGCATAACCGTTTGATAAATGTTACATGTTTGCAAGCACTTTTCACAATGTTATTCGAAATTGATGTTAATATGATGTTTAACAAGAGGATTGAAACGTTGGTTGAACATGATAAATTATACTGTGATGTTTTGATACTTGGGTTGGAAATATAGATGTTTTACTTTCTAAATGAGTTTTTCAAGTTTTAGCTGTTCAAACTGAAAAATGATTTCTTACTCTATCACTAAAAAATTTGGAAATGCGAATGTGAAAAACCACATTTTGTAGTTAAGCTAATCAAAGAATTTTAAAATAAGGGAAAATGATTCTGCTGGGGAGCGTTGAGTACTCAGTGGGGGTAGGTTAGTGGTACTAGTCTTGAAGAGCAAGAGTGAGTCTTCTGGCAGGAGGCCATCTCTAGAAGATGAACTCAACTTGGAGAGGCAATAATATTACTTAGTCAGGCTGTCTGAGTTAGCATATTAGTCCATATGGACAATGTTTATTCGGGTTGGACAACCAGAGTATTGGGTGTAGAGATGGAGGAGTATCTCACCCTAGTGGGAGGATCCTCTACTGCCCATTGTTGAAAGAATATATTGGGACGCTATCATGGTAGTAACTATGATATGGATTATGATACTATTTTTGAATAATTGCTAATCCCTACTTAATGAGTTATGAATATGATGAAAAGATAATTTATTGTGAAGTATTTTGAATTCATTGAGCAAGGCTCCTTTGTATAACTATTATTGATGAAATTGACTTGCAAACATGATTTTGTAATTTTGATAAACATGCATGCACAAAATGGTTATATTTGACACTTGCAAATACGAGACTTACTAAGATACCAATCTCACACCTTTTTATATCAAGATTTTAGGGGAGTGCTTAAACTGAGCAGGTTAAAGCAATAAGAGATGATCTTCCATTTATTTTATTTTATTTTGATTTGTTTTTCTTCCAAGAGATGGTTGTTAGTTTTGAATTCTGAGACTTGTATAAGTTTTGCCCTCGGATGTAATAAGAGTATTTTATTATTTTATTTAGTTGGTTTTTTTTTTATTTTGTACCTCGTTATAAAGATCACTGGTCCTCTAGACGGGGCGACATCCTACCCTATCTGGGTATGTAGGTAGGAGGGTTGTACAATAACAATTTAATATTCCCCGAGGAATTCCAAATAAACATTTTCTGGGGCCAAAATATCATTTTTCAAAAGTTGATCTCATACTGAGAGATTATTTCCCAAATTTGTAGCGAAAAAGAATAAAAAGTCCTTTTCGAATCATAAAGTATTCTAACAAAGGTATCCGAGTCATTTAACCCATACCCGATTCTAAAAGAAGTTTTATTCAAAAATTCCAAAATTCTAACCCTACAAGAAGATTAGATTCAGAATCCCGATTATACTTCTATAAAATATTCCAATAAGGGCATTCTGGCCATTTCACAAATACTTGATTCCAAAAGTTAACATATTCTAAAAATCCCAAAGTTTTAATCCCAAAAGGACTAAATTTACAAAACACATTCTTTTGTCATTCTTTAAGGTTTCCAAGCTAATTATAATATTCATGCCAACCCATCATAGCCAAAATACAATTTTCTTACACAAAAAAAAAAAAACCTTATATTTAATAAGGGATTCTAAATGGTTCGTAACATGTTACTTAATGAAAAATAAATCATACTAGCATTTAAAAGTTTAAGAATCCAGTAGGACTCACCCTGTGTCCTAGATTAATGTAGCTAGTGGAATATCATGTCTAACTCATCACCGATCATTTAACATAAATAACCTACATTAAACGTCGTTTCATGCTTGGTTTAGTATTCTAAGCTTAGACATAAGGAAATCACTTATTCCTTCATTTTCCTTTGTAGAGTAAATGCATATATACATATATATTGTATATTCGATCCTTCTATTACTCCTTCCATTACTCTTCTAATTTTTCAATTACTTCTTCCCTTTTGTATGTAAACAAACTCCCTTAAGTTAATTACATTTAGTATAAAATTCTGCATTTTTTCCGTTTAACACACCATTTTGTTTTGTGCATAACTTTTGATCCACAACTCTAATTGGGCTCCATTTTATATAAAAAAGCTAGTTAGACCTTAAACTATGTTTCCATGGATTCCATTTCCCTTGGGCAAAAATATCCCAGTATTTTTCTTGCGTTAAGTCATTTTCCACAATTAACATTTCTATCTTGTTCTCCTTTGTCCACAACATCTTTGGGACACTTGATCCATTAAATTTTCTTTCAAACCACCTTCAATTCTTCATATTTTCAGGTCAAGCAAACTACCAATTCTATGCTTGAACAATATAATCATGAATATAGTAAAATAACTAAAGTTTATTTTCACTATATCTTCATTTTCTTTCCAATTCTATTGTCTTTCTTCACAACTATGAACCAACCTTTAAATAACCATATTACATGAATCCTTCAACCAACCGGCACACACACTTGAACACACAGTACTTCACATAGTTCATAAATAATGCTACAAATAATCATAATCTTCATGATTTCATGTTAAAATTTATATCAAAATGATCACCGCAATGAAGTCTATAACTTTAATTCATGAAGTATAGCCTTTTACCTTGTTTATGAGATTCTTCAAGATTGATTTCGCTCAAGAAAACCAAGAACAACTTTCTCTCTCTCCTTTCTATTTTTTCCTCAAATTTCTCTCATTTTTATCTTCCTTTTCTTCCTTATTTCTTCTTCTCTTCTTCCTTTATTGGCTTGGCCAGTTGCCTCCTCATTTTATCACCATAGCATGGTCAAGATTATGACCAATTAGCTCACAATGATTTTAATGCATTGTGGCCTTCTTGACACATGTCGCGATGTCAGTTTTCCACCTATTTTCCATATTTATTTTGTAAAACTTATATGATAAGCTTTCTTGCAAGAATAATTCATACAACCTCTCATAGAGTGACACTTGTCTCTATCCACCAATCATATAATACCATTTATCCAAAATTTGACTGCGTTTCTAATTTTTCTCGAAAATAAACTAAAATTCGGTCCATATTGGGAAAATATTTTATTCCACCAATGAAATCTATAAATTTCACTGAATTCAATGGTAGGAATAAAAATGCTTAATTCTTTCTCAATTCATTCCTCAAAATTCTGACCGCAATCAAAATTACGAAAATGCCTCTGATACTCCTAATAACTTAATTTATACCAGAATACTCGTCCTTCGCACCAATCAATTTTTGTGCTAAATGTACCCCAAAACTCTTACTTTATTAAAAGTAGTCACAGTTTGGATATTTAGAGTACGGGTAGTTCCTTACATATCTTTATTGCACCAAAAGATTCTTCATATTACACTGAGAATCTTTTTCCCTGGTTACCGATACAATTTCCTATTCTATCAAAAATAGTAATCTCTCAATGTTGAAAATATAGGGTATTACTATCTCCCCTCCTTCAAAAAAATTTCGTCCTCGAAATTGGCTTAGTGTTAGAACAATTTTAGATACTTCTGTGTCTTTGTTTTTGGCTCCCATGTAATATCCTGTAGGGATGATTATTCCATAATATCTTCACAGGTGGAATTTATTTTATTTCTTAATTCCGTCTCAGCATATTCCCAGATTTTAATAGGTTTCTCTTCATACTTTAAGTTTGGGGTCATCTCGATGGTTCTTTGTTCAAAACATGTGTAGGGTCAGTTATATATTTCCAGAGTTGGGAGGCATGGAATACATTATGAATACCTTGAAGTTCAATTGGTAACTCCAAATAGGAAAAGGTCTAATATACCTGGGTGCCAACTTTTTCCCTTGTCCTCTATTCCCTAATTTTCATTGTGGAGTTAACTTCAAGAATACTTGGTCCCCTTCTGTAAACTCCAAATCTCTCCTACATTGTTCGGCATAACTCTTTTGCCTACTTTAAGCTGTTTCTAACATGGCTTTGATCAATTCCACAGTCCATTGCACTTCTTCAAGATTAAAAGCATATTGTTCATTCGATTTCCACCCCAGAATTTTTGAATATAACGGAGACTGACATTTTCTTCCATATAGAGCCTCAACCAGAGCCATTCCAATTGTTGATTGATAACTATTTTTGTTTGAAAAATTCGCATATGCTAAGTTATCAATCTATTTAGTTCCAAAGTCTAAAGCACATGCCCGCACATGCTTTCTAAAATTCTATTTACTCGCTCTGTTTGTCTATCTGTTTGTAGATGTGCTTTTGTATTGAACTTCAATGTTGTTCCCTGCCTCTGTTGCAACTTAGTCCAAAATTTTAAGGTAAATCTAAGATCTCGATAAGATATAATGCTAGAGGGGAATCCCGTGTAATCTAATTACTTCTTCTGTGTATATCTTACTTAGTTTCTCCAATGAATCCCATTAGTTAATGGGAATGAAATGAGCAGACTTAGTTAACCGATCCACCGCTACCCATATAGCGTCTCGTTGTCCTGCCACCATGGGTAGTCCCATTATAAAATCCATGGTAATCTCATCCTATTTCTATGATGGAGTAGGCAATGGTTGTAACTGCCCTCTAGGTCATTGTTGGTCAGTCTTCACTTGTTGACAAGTCAAGCATCAAGCGACAAATTTTGAGACTTCACACCAATCTACCAATAATGTTGTTTCAAATCCTAATACATCTTCACTGCTCCTGGGTGGATAGTATACTTACTACAATGTGCTTTAGTCAAAATATCTTATTTTATCTAGCTCATCTTGGGATACAATACCAATCTTGATAATAGAGAATTCCATTATTGCCCTTTCGAAAATCACTTTTCTCCTTATTGGCCTCCCTTTGCAATAGATTTTGCAATTTATTATCATTTTCTTGCTCTTACTTTAAATGTTGTAGGAAAAAAAGTTGGATCGAAATGTTATTCATCCTTATCTTTCCTTCAACTGCAAATATTTCCAATTTTGGTACTTATACTATCCGAAGGGTGGACAAGTGTGCTTTCCTACTTAAGACATCTGCTACTATATTTGCTTTCCCAATGTGATATTTGATTAGACACCAAAATTCTTCCAAAAATTTCATCCACCAATATTGCCTCATATTCAAATCTTTCTGGGTGTAGACATACTTCAAACTCTTATGATCTGTGAAAACATTAAATTCAGCTCCAAATAAATAATCTCTTATCTTCTTTAGAGCAAATATAATAGTTTCCAACTCCAGATCATGAGTAGGGCATTTCTTTTTGTGAGGTTTCAACTTCCTAGAAATATACGCTACAACTTTTTCTTCTTGCACCAATACTCTTCCCAATCCTTCTTTTGATGCATTAGTACACTTCATAAGGTTTGTCCATTACTGGTAAATTGCCAAGATGAGAGCAGAGCTTAACCTTTGTTTTAAATCCTGGAAATTCCTCTCACACTTCTCTGTCTAAAAATAAGGGACTTTCTTTTGAGTGAGTCAGGTTGAAGGTGAAGCTATCCTTGAAAATCCCTTAATAAATCTCCTTTAATATCCAGCTAATCCTAGAAAACTTCGTATTTCAATCAGAGTCTCGGAATGTTTCTAATTTGTTATTGCTTCAAATTTAGTAAGGTCCACCATAATTCCATCCTTAGATATCACATATGCTAAGAATGTCACTTCTTGCAGCTAAAACTCACATGTGTTGAACTTTGCATATAATTTTACCTCTCGCAATTTTTCTAATACTTTCCAAAGATGTTGCTCATGTTCTTGAGGATTCTCTAAATATGCTAAGATATCATCTATAAAAATGACAACAAAACTATCTAAATATTGCTAAAATATCCAGTGCATTAAATCCAAAAAAGTAGTGGGAGCATTGGTAACATCGACTGGCATCACTACGAACTCAAAATATCTATATCGGGTGTTAAATGTAGTTTTCGATATATCTTCCTCTCGAATCTGGACTTGATAATATCCCTATCTTAAATCTAACTTCAAAAAACATCCTGCTCCTTGTAGTTTATCAAATAACTGTCAACTATAGGCAGTGGATACTTATTCTTCACTGTCACTACATTTAATCCTCGATAGTCTGTACACATTCACAGTGATCCATCATTTTTCTTAACAAATAGCATATGTGCTCCCTAAGGAGAAGTATTTGGCCGAATAAATCATTTCTCTAATAACTTTTCTAGTTGCTTCTTAAGTTCTTGCAATTTCGTTGGTACCATTCTATATGGAGTCCTTGAAAGTGGTTCTGCCATTGGTATTAAATTAATAGAAAACTCTAATTCCTTTTTCGCTTGTAGCTTCTTCAGTTCTGCCGGAAACACATCTAATTACTCATTTTCCATAGGGACGTCTTCCAGTTTCTTGGTTTCTCCTGGCTTATTCATCACATAAGACAAGTATCCAATGCATCCTTTTCAATCAATTTCTAGGCTTTAAGTCATAATATTAAAGAATTATTCTTCCTCCCAATCTTACCTACAAATTCCGGTATAGCTTCTCCGGGTTTACGAAATTGCACCACCTTATGTCTACAATCAACCTGAGCATAATGTTGGAACAACTACGTCTATGCCTAAAATAGCATCCTAATTTTCTATGGGTAGGCATATCATGTCTCCTTCTAATATTATATTTCCTATTAAAATCTTACACCCCAAATGTATCATATCAGTACTCATCTGTTTAGCTCCTATAGTTTCAAGAAAAGACTTTGGGTCAAAAGAATACGTAGGACATGTGTCTATCAATACTTTAGCTTCTTTATTAAAAATAGAGAGCGTACCTTCTACTACTGCAGCATTCATATTTGTATTATCTAGGGTAACCACTCGAGCATTCACTTGTGGCTTAGTTGATCCTGGCTTAGATGTGGAAGCTTGTCATTGATTTCCTCTTATTGGCCCCGACTTCTATCCTGCATTGCCTCCCTACAATTTCACCCATCTAGATGACCTTCAAATGTGGGGGCAAGTAATAACCTTGTGCCATAACTCTCCATGGTTAAAATATTTGCTTGGTGGTTGTCCTCCAATTGAGCCTCTATTCCTTTGAAATCTCCTTTTTCTCTGCCATTGATGTTGGAATGTATGCCCTTAAAGACTATGTATTCTTTATAAACATATTGCCAATAAAATATTTTATTCATTTAATTTAGTTTGTTTCTTATATTATTACATATTTAAAGGTCCAAGTATGACAAGTAATTGTCTATGTGTTAGGTCGTTCTTTACAATAAGGTATAGACCATGGGTACTTGTCATACAAGTAAAATTGAGTTTTTAGTCGTTTGATGGAACTGGGTATTTAATCAAAGGTAAGACTATTATGCCATGATTTTCAATGGAGAATGGTTTACCTTGAATTAGTGAGTAGTTCACTCACATAATTGGTATAAGTGTATTTCGAATACATAAAACTGGACCTGTAGTAATGGTCTTTCTTAAAATACTATAATTATAGAGACCAGACTATTATTGCTACAGCGTGGATGGATACCTTCATATTTTAGTATGAGTTGGTGGTCTAGCAAAGCTAGGGTTTTATACTTGATGTGTGTTAGGTGAGATTTTTTTTTGTGAGATCAATATCTTTGTATGTTGGATGATTACTCTAGTTAGTTAAGACGAACTCATACAACAGAGTTTTTATGCTTCACTTAGTGAGGTTAAATTGCCCCTTTGTGATTGTCCGGATAGTCTAATGATCCAGGGCCCTGGGAACGTGACTCTAGAATGTGTGCTTTTTGGGTAGCTTCCAATGATAAGCAAGTACATTCAAGTGAGTCATGGATTATTGGACTAGAGATCTAAGGATTGTAGATGTCTTTGAAATTAGTGTTAGTACATTTATCTTGTCTCATTGATGAGTGTTACATAGAGGGGTATTTTCATTATTTCACCTGTAGGTCAGAGATATTGCTTTCGTTTATGCCTTACAGGGAATTTTACATGTATTATGCACGTTATGTTGAATTAATTGGTGGTGATTGATTGAATTGGTGGACTGGAGAGGATATATATTGAAGGAGTTTGGGTTTTATGAATTGTGAGATTGGTTGAGGGTTGAGTACAATTTGAGAAGTGTGTTTGAAAGGGTAGTAGCCATGTTTTCAGACTTGGAGCTTACTTGTTCTCTCTTCCTCTTTTTCCCATTCCTTACTTGATCATGTCTAGAGCGAGGGGTCAGTCTTCTAAAAGGGCACAAACTTCCTCTTTTTTAGCCCCTTCATCTATTGATCCTTTGTCCCTAAGACCTACTGAGTTTATAGATGCATCTTGTGAGGAATGGTACAGTAAGAGAGCCTCGAATAAGATTATTGTTGAGCGTACTTTCTTACCCACCTTAGATCTTGCACTCAAATTGGGAATGATGTTTAGACGGCTAGGATGGGGGTCGATAGTACAATTGAAAAGGAAGTATTGTCCCATGCTTATTAAGGAATTCTATGCTAATATGCTGGATAAGGGCAATAAACATCTTCCCTATATAGAAACAAGAGTGAAAGGAGTTCCTATCGTCATCACTCAAAACCAATTAGCTAACCTTCTCGAGGTTTTTGATGATGATATTTGGCAAGGGATTGATGTGAATAATCAAAAGATTCTTTCTGACCCGAATTGGGATGTTAGAGGGACTAGAGCTACCCTAGGCTTACATAAGCATAATGCCTTCCAAGCTAATAGCTTCTATTCCAACAATGATTTGGCAGCCAACTTTCGAGCTTTAGTCTACATGTTTGGGTTCAATGTTGTACCCAGTGCTAATTGTTTCAATGAGACTAGACTGATTGACATTTATATTTTGTATCGGATGATGAACACATTACCTATCCTTCTTGCACCCTTGATCATCCAATCTATTCGGGAGGTCGTTCATCACCGTCTCTCCACAAAAGTCTTTGTTTTTCCCTTGGTTATAATGAAAATTCTAAAAGACTTTGGAGTGAGTCTTGAGGGAGAACTCCTGGAGGCTGCCACTGAGCACGATATGGTCACTGAACAAACTCTTATGAGTTGCGGGTACAAATACACCCACGAGTTGAAAAAGTGGCTAACTCCCTTCGAGGTCAGACATCCCGGACAGGTAAGGCTACCCACAATGGAGGAGGAGCACCCACCACCACCAGCACATGCACGGGCTAGCAGTTCTCAGTCCCACTTCTAACTGACTTTGAGACTACCGTGTTGGGGCGACTCGATTAGCAAATGGTAGTACTCCTAGCTTGGAAGGTACTATGGAGGACATGGCAAGACGGCAAGCTACTATAGAGCAGCAGTTAGCCGAGTTAAGGCAGCATTCTTATGGGCCACAGGGTGGTGCGAGTACCTCTACACTAGTTGAGGATGATGAGGAGGAGGACTGATGATTTTTTTCAAGCACTCTTGTTTTTCCTTTCTCTTTTATTGTTTTCGTTAGTTAGTTTTTATTTTTTATTTTCATGTACTCTTTCTTTCTTTTGTTTTAGCTTTATTTTCTTTTCTAGTTTTTACGCTTTGGTGTGTTTTCTTTTGTATTTTTCTTTTGTTAGGTACTTTAATGATGCCTCATTCTTCAAGCATTCTGATTTTGTACGACACAACGCCAAATGAATGGAAGTTTGTTTCTCTTATCTCTTCTCCTTTATATTTTTGGTCCCATGGTATTGTTGTTCTTGTTATCTTTCTTTGGCCATTGAAGACAATGTCCAGTTTAAGTGTGGGGGAGTGATGTGATTGATGTCTTTTATACATATTCTTTAGCCTTCTTGGAGCAAATTTTGAGTGAAACTTTTCAAATTTTTTTGATTTTCTTGAGATTTCAAGCTATATTTTTAGCGCATGTCTTTATGATGGATTATAGCGCATATGTTCTATATCATTTATGGCTTATGCATGACTTTTTGCACTCACTTGGACAAAGTAGTTCTTGATCAAATGCTTTACGTTGTTCTTAAACTTGTTTTTTTTCTCTAAAATTCATAGAGCATTCTAGAACTTATTTGAATACTTCTTGATGCGAAATAAGAAACACAATTAGGATTTAACTTAGGGATGACGGTAATAGGCCTTCTTTGGATAGTTTGAGCTTTTCAAGCCAACCTATTTTCATATTATCCCTAGTGCCTATTTGAGCCTAAATTGTTGGTTTCTTTCTTGAAAACCCATCACAATATTTTGTCCATTACTTGTTTATGAGAGTTTGAATAATTTTCCAAATCTTTTTGCTCTTGATGGATGAAAGTATATGTATGAGAATGTTGAGGAAGAATGCTCGGATAAAGATCATAACTTGTTACTTTCCGTCATAGATCAATAACAAGTTGAGCTGAAAAGAAAAAGAAAGAGAGAATGAGAAAAATAAAGGAGTTGAAAAAAGAAAACAAGAAGCTACTAGAAAGAATGAAAGAAGAGAAGTGAAAAAAACAAACAATAGTAGCAGTGAAAGAAAAGACACATTGAAGAAAAGAAGTGAGAAAGAAAAGATCACAAAAGGAATGGTGATTGAGCTGAAAAAAAAAAAAAAGAAGTTAAAGTTCACTTAAAGTCTTTGACACCATTGCTGGAAATTTGAGTGATCTTGTGAAAAAAATAAGGAAGAGTCGAAAGAAAGAGAAAAAATGCAGGATTTGCTTGAGTGGAGTTGTAATTGCTGAATAAGGTTATGGGTTGACTGATTTTTGGAATAGGAGAGCAAGAAGAATTGGAAATTATTGATTCATTTGTTTATCCTTTTCTTGCTAACTCTCAGTTTCTTTGATTTTTGAGTCTCCTATATGCTTCGTTTGATAAGCTACATTACAAACATTTAGTCTTACATTACAAGCTTAAAAGTTCTACTTGATCTAAGTAGAATCATGATATGTCTCGGATTAGTGGAGAGAGTGTATGAAAAGTAAGCCTATGGAATGCATATTCTTTTCGAACTAAATTCTTTCCAATGGTTTGAGGATAGTATGAAGTATTGTGATGGTTCTACTAAGTCATTTATCACTAACACAAGTCTTGCATTAGTTGTGAAAGATATAGTAATATGTTTTATGTTCTTGAATGAAGAAAGCCTTGAAGATATTGTTTTGAAATTATTAAGTGATTGATTAAACCTTGTGTTTTCCTACTTGTTCTTGATACTTTACTTGAGGACAAGCAAAGAGCTGAGTGTGGGGGAATATGATAGGGGCTAAATTAGTCATGTTTTTCCTAGTTATTTGAGGTTCTTTTGTGATACATTTTGTTCAATAACTAGTCATATGCCTTCATATTTGAGATTTTACCATTGGAAATGTATTTTGTTCAATATTTCAAATTGTTAGGGTAAAATGGAACAAAAACATCGCAAAACAGAGGAGAGGCAGCTCCGGCTAGGACCCTAGAACTGGGGCCGGCCAGGCATTATTTAAACGAACTTTGGAGCGATGAAAAATTGGTGAAACAGAGTGGAATAGAACGAAGGCGGCACTAGCTGCATTCTGGAAAATATTGTGCAAAATTCGAAGAAAAATCGACGAACGAGTGGAAGAATAGAACACAATCGGCGCTGGCTCCAAGAGTCAAGGCGACACCGGCTGTGCCTTGATGTTAAGGCGGTGCTTATTTTTTCTATGTGGTTTTTGGTAAGCTAAGGAGTTTTAGTATCTTTCAACTTCTACTCGGCCAAGAACTTTGTACCTACGAGTTTAGGTACTTCCTAAGCCTATAAATAGGTAGAAAACACAAGGGAAAAGGAGAGAATTCATTGATCATCATAGAAAATCACTCAATCAAAGGAGGAATTCTTCAAATTCAAGAAGGGTTGTGCAAGAAGGTCTTCAAAGGAAGAAGAAGGAGGCTTGTCTATGAGTGCTTTCTTTTACTTTGTTTTCTTTTTCTTGAACAATGATATGTAAATTGTTTTATTGTAATTGGACATTGTTTTAGATATTCATGATTTTTAGAGGTATTTGATCTTTTGATTAAATGATTGTTCTTCTTGGTATTCAATTACTTGGGCGTATTACGGGATTAATTGGTTGTTTCTTTTCATTAACTTGCTAGACCAAATAGGTTGATGGCAGTTGTAATTGATTAATTCATATTTATTGGCTGTTAACTTGCGAGACCAAAGAGGTTAATTGCTGAGGATTAAGTAATTGAAGGTTAATTATTGTTTGCCAGACCAAGGATTCATCAATTAATTTCATGTTTTAAATTTGCCAGACCAAGGAAATTTAATCAAGGATTGTGTTTAATGCATCTTTTGGATGAATTAGTTGAGACAGACCAAGTGATGCTAATTTATCTGGAAGGTAGTAATTAGTTGAGATAGAACAAGTGATGCTAATTTACCTTTATCCTTCATGGTGCCAAGAGAATGATTAGTTGTGACAATGGTTAGGTCATTTGAGATCATGTTTGTCTAAATAATGGTTTGAATTACACACTTTTCCATCCTTGACATGTACATATTTTTATTTTATTTTCCTTTTTATCTGTTTTTCACTTTATTGGGTCGGTTAAATAATAAAAGAAAGGGGATTAATGTCTACTTGTTCCTTGAGAATCGACACTCGTTTGAACCCTATGCTCGGTTAATGATGAGTACGCTTGCTCATATGTGTGATTTAGGTTGAACGTTTAATTTAAACTTGATTAGGAATGTGCTTAGTTGTTATATAATTTTTATACCCAAGTCTAAACACATCATGAATTATGTCTAATGTCTCATTGGGTTTGGTTGATTAGAAAAAGATACCGATTAATCGAATTTAGAGATTAAGGATCTTATAACTCAAGAGAGTGTGAGATTGATATTTGACTCACTTTAGTACCTAGAGTTAGAATTTAGGGGTTCAACGGGTACTCATCTTTGAGGTGTTCAATAGGGGAATTCTCTTTGTTGCATGGCCTTTTTCTCCTTCTAATTCCTTGATAAACTTGTGACTCTTTCGTAAGTGCAAACATGATAGGCTTCCTAGTATAGTGTAATTACTTGTGCTTCACATATTTAATTGGCTAGACAATAAGATTAAAGTAAAACATTAGTAATTGATAAGTTCCCGTAAATTCGATACTTGTTATTCCCTAAACTATGTAATGGGTATACTTGCCCGTATGTGTGATTTTAGTACTTAGTATTTTAATTTAAAACTTGATTTTTGTGGATTGTTTATGCTATTACCAATACACGTAAAACGCACATCAAGTATTTGGTGCCATTCCCAGGGATAGGCAATATCATGAAACCCTTGAATCTTGTTGATTTAGCTATGTATATACGTGTAAATATTACTAATTTGTTTATGTAAATATTTATCTCTATATTTTTGCATAATATTAACAATTACTTGTATATAGACTTTGTTTCCTTTTTATACTTGTTTGTATTTTGTTTTTGCTCTTTATTTTGTGTCTTTGAGATAAATAAACTGTATTAGGTTCTACGGTATTGTATCATTTTGTTTTTTGTATTATTATTATTTTTTATTTGTATATTTCTTTATTGGGAAATTGTATATATACAATGGATTGTTGGGATTTAATTTTTGCTTTTGTATATAGCCTTGTTGTTGTGGATTATTATTTTTGTTGTTGGGGAATTTTGTAATTGTTGCTATGTTGTTATTTTTAGGATAAAAATGTTATTATAATTGGCTATTATTATTGTCATTTAGGAGATGTTGTTGTATGATAATTATTGTGGGTGATTGTTGTATAATGGGATTAATTTAATTGTTTTTGTAATTGTGTTGGAGTTTTGAGAATTTGATTATTATTTTGAGAATGAAAGTATTGTTGGTAGTTTTGGTTGTCATTGTACTATATATATATATATATATATATATATATATATATATATATATAATGGAGGTTGAAAATTTGATTGTAGTAGTGGTGAATAAGTTGAGGAGATGGTTGATTTTATGTTGTCAATATGGTAATTTGGTGGATTGTTGATTTTTGTTTGTAGACTTGGTTAACTTTTTGACACCATTAGTATTATTGCTATTGAAGTGTGAAAATTATTTTTTAGTTGTTTGTAAGATGCTATGGTGCTTTTAGAAGGTGTGGTATTCATGAATTGATGGTTGTAGTTGTGAAAATCTTTTCAAATTCTTTTCAATAAGACCTCTAAATCCTTGATCCTTTCACTTTTCCTTGTATTTCATTAAATTTAGTGTGTATGTTATATACTAGTTCCAATATATGGCATATTAGTGTTTTGTTGTATACATAGGATAATTATTAATGTTAAGGTATTGTCATATCTATATTGACTTAGTGTAGCTTTAGGGAAATGATTAGGTTGTTCATTTATTCAGTGGCTTTGTTGTATCGGTATTAGTTTAGTTCATGGTGTTAATGTATTTTTTATATTATATAGTAGTTGATTTTGTTTCTTGTTCATAATATTTGTATATATATCTTGGTATATGATGTTTTATTGTTATTAGTATTGATACTAATGAGTTTTTGTAACAACGCCTTGTATCCATTTTATTTATATTCATCTTTTGAATTATATTTTTTATCTATCATTTTGTATTCTTTTTATTATAATCTCTTTTGTCTTGGTGTGCGGTTGCATTTTTCTTTATGTTTGTAGGATTGCTGATTTTCTTCTTTTGAACAACATTCATTTTCCTCTCCCTTCTATGACATATTGAACATTAAGATGCTTGGGACAGTATTTCTTCTCCCTTTTTCTTTTATTCCTATTAAAAATGCTTATATTGTTTGATTTTTGGATAATGAAGACATTGTCCTATTTAAGTGTGGGGGAGAGGCTAAATACTATTTTCTTTACAATTTTTGTATTATTTATTTTGGCAAATTTCTTATTTTAGGTCTAAAATTTATTGTTTTTGCATTTGGACCAAAGTTTTTCGAATTTTTTCATATTGTTAGGTTAATTTTCAAGACTTGTTGGTATATGTATTGATATGTATGAGTTTGGTGGAGATATTATTATTTTTTTCTTAGAAATTCTACTTAAGACTTTTCTAGGAGAGTTATTTTTATGTACACTTAGATATTAGGCATGACAAAGAGTTAGTCTGGATAAGTAAGTTAATCATGTTTATGCTTTTGAAAATATTGTGAAACTTAATTCTTTGTGAAAGGATGAAAATTTTGTGATGAAATATAGATTGTGGATCATTGGTTTATCTCTACTTTTATGGCTAATCTTATTCATCCATTCATTTATTTATTTTATATTTTGTGTTATAGAAATTTCCAATGATTTATTGTAATTTTTTTATAAAAAGGCAAATAGGAGCAAGAGGTAGTTTGCTCAATGCACCTACTGAAGTGAGGAGAAAAAAGGTTCTAGAAAAGTAAAATGCATGTCCTATGATGAAAAACAATGTGTGATGAAAAAGAAAAGAAAAAGAAAGAAAGGAAAACTCAAAAAAATGCAAGGGATGCAAAAAGAGAATTTAAATTAAAATCACTATAATTGCATTCCCTTGTAAAAAGAGAGAAAAATGATGAAAAATGAGAGGATTCTACTTTGCCAATTCAAATTGAATTGTATGATTACATCAAAGTGCGAGGTCTTGTTGTCTTGTAATGCAATGCATGTAATGTATGTACTTTGGGAAAGCCACGAGTCTTGAGTGAGTCATTTGATCCTTTCTTATATGAATCGTTTTGTTTGGATTCTTGATTGAAGAAGTAGAGTGAATCACATTTATTTGGCATAAACTTGTTTAATTTCACTTTGTTATTCTTAGTTGTGTCTAGCTTAGTATAAGGGTATACATGGGATTAACTTGAATAGATTGGTGTTGAGATGAATTCTAAGATGGAGGAATAAATAATCTCTTTACTATATTGACCTTATTGCATATATGCTAAGTTATTCTTGATGATTTACCTAGAATGCTATGTAAAATTTTTCATTGTACTTGTAAATTAGTTATTCTTTGTCCTTAGGAATTAATGTATATCCCTTGATTTGTATAATAATTACTTAATTTGTACAGTAGTTAAGTTGTGAATAAATATAGGATACTTGATTTGTACATTAGTCAATACTTTGTTTGTGAAAAAAGTGTAGTTTGCTTGAAGGCAAGCAAAGATTTAAGTATGGGGTATGTGATAAGGGCTCATCATATAAACATATTTTTTTAGTGTTTTTGTGCTTTAATTATGATAAATTCTTATTTAAATCATTACCTACCACAACATTTTTATCTTCTTTTTGTAGGAAGTAAAGAAAATAGCACATGAAGTGAATAAAGATGAAAAGAAGGAAAAAAGAATAAAAAAGGAGAAAATTTAAAGAAGTGCAAAATAAGGTATAGCGGGGGAAGAAAACCCGATAGCCTAGGAGCAGACCCATTAATTTTTTACATGGAATAATGGTGGCCTAAGGAAGTATAGGCCATCTAGAACAATGCATAAGCATCCCTGGGTAGAAAACTGGTGGCCTAGGGAAGTTAAGCTTTCCTGGGCTGCCAGTTCAACTTACCTGGGTCACCCACTTGCGATAGAAATATGAATTTTGTGCATTTTTTGAAGACCCATAGGCATTTTAGCTATATAAACACCTTATACGCTTCAAAAAAATTGTTTTTGGATTTGGTTTTCTCTCTAAGAACCCTAGGAGGCTTAGTTTTCACATAAAATGAAGAGAAGAAGGAAGGGATTCAAGAAAGAAGAATGGAGCATTGAAAGGAGATCTCAAGAAGGAGGAGGAAATGGCTTATCTATGAGTGTTTCTAACCTTTTTCTTTGTTATCTTACTTGTAAATTTTGTTCTAAGAATTGATTTTTTAAATTGTAATAAAAGGTTGTACCCTATTTCTATACCTTAGGATGATGTATTTTTCTTAGATCTATGATCTTTACTCCATGGTAGTTGGTTATTTGTGGTTATTGTATTATTTTTTTTTTATGGATTTTAATTAAATTTATTTAATTATTTGTTCGACCTCAATGATTTCAAGAGATAGGGTTAAGGTTGGAACACACACTTAGCTAATTTAATGTTTGCCATCTTCAGTTAACCTCAGAGAGAGGTTATGGATTAGGCCTAGTAACCAATAGGTTCATGAGATTGCCTAGAGATAGAGATTTTGTAGCTTTCGGACGGTTTGGGATTGTGAGTTGTGTTTAATGCCTCATTTGGTTTAGTTCATTAGATAAAGATACTGATTAATCGAGTTTAGGGTTAAAGATCTTGTAACTCGAGAAAGAGCGGGATTGATATTTAACTTACTCTGGTGCCTAGAGTTAAAATTTATGGGTTCCAGGGGTACTCATCTTTGAGGTGTTCAATAGGGGAATTCTCTTTATTGCATGGTCTTTCTCTCTTTCTAATTCCTTGATAAACTTGTGACTCTTCTTTAAGTGCGAACACAATAGGTTTCCTTGTGTAGTGTAATTATATGTACTTCTCATATTTAATTGGCTAGATAATGAGATTAGAGCAAAGTAGTGATACTTTTAAGTTCTCGTGGACTTGATACTTTCTATTCCCTACTATGCGATGGGTATATTTACTCATATGTGTGAGTTTAGTACATAGCATTTTAATTTAAAACTTGATTTTATGAATTGTTTATACTATTTTCAATGCATGTAAAACACGTATCAGATACATAGAATGTTTTCCTATTAGCTAATATACAAGTAATATACAAAGAGAATATTTCTTATTAGTTCCACACTTGTGAAGCAATTTTACGTTGAAAAAATGATCGTATAAATTTGGGAAAAAGTGTTAATAACCCTTGAACTTCTTTATATTTTGAAAATTTCTTTTTCATTTAAAAATTTTAGGTTTTAACCTCTAACTACTTAAGCCTATTAATTATTACCTTTCGGTTTATGTTGGATATTAATGCTTTGTTTGGTTCGGGGAAGGGGAGAGGGAGAGGGAGGGGGAGGGGGAGGGGAAGGGAAGGGCTCATTTACTTCCACTAATGGAAGTAAATAAATTTACATTAATTTTGTCTGGTGCAAATGAAGGAGAGAAAATGAGAAATATTTTTCCTTCATTTGTTCTATTAAAAAGTGAAGAGGATGGGAAGAATAATTTATCAAATTTACCTTTCTAAGCATGAAATACCAACAAACATATTATACTTTTTAATACCAACTTAAAGCCTTTATCTCTTGGTGCAGCCCTGGTAAAATGTTTGGAAGGCTTTATCAATCAAGCACCTATAGTAAAACTTCCATGAAGGACTTATGTGATATGTTGGAAGGTGGTATTAACACCTATAATTGTGACTGAGGTGATGTAAATTTTGCATGAGATAAGAAGCAACCAGTTTCATGTATGACTAATACCAATTCTTTGTACAACAATAGTGTAGCTTTATATACTTCATCTTTGTATTGTTAAATAACAAAGACTATGCTATAAAAATAGGCTCCATTTTACTTTGGATGCTTATAATACATTTCCTTGATGTTTTCTTGTATAATAATTATAATCAAACATGAATGAGTCTACTATGAGTAAGATGATATTAGGCTAAAAATGACAATTCAAGAGGAGCATACATGCTACGTCATCAAAGATAAGAAATCTAGTTCCTTTAACTTTTTGCTTCACTTTTATAATTTGTAATAGTCCAGAGAATTAAAGTAAAAAACTAAAAAAATCTTCAAATTATCCAAAAATCGACAAACTTTTTTCTGCCCTTTAGCATGCATATCAAACCACTCAAAGTAACATAAGAACAATAAACAAATATTTGTGAATAAAACATATAGAATATAGAAAATATAAACAAAAATTAGGAATAACATAATACCACTTTCATTTAATAATTACTAATCCTCCAAATATAACATAATATAATTGTCATTTTACAATTTATCATTTCATATAAATACATCAAAAAAACAAAATAAGGTGCATAGGAAAAAAATGCTTCTAACAAGTACCAATCCTTCAAATAATTACTACCAGTAGCAAAATACCAGGCTAGTAATAGTAGATAGCCACAAAAACATTTTGATACTAAATCAAACTAAATACTATATATTCAATAAATTGTACAACAACTCCAAGAGCATGTCACTAGGCACAACAAAGAATGCTCTTAAATCAACCTATAAGAGGAGTATTCACCATTACACCAATATTTTATAACTTAGCATATACCTCTTTTTTAGTGTAAACTTTAGGACGAGTTTTTTCAACAAGTGCAAATTGAAATTTTTTCAGCAATAATATTTGCCTCTTTCATAGCTTTAGCTACCCTATTTAATCCACCATTGATCACCTCAACTTGTTTTTCAATTAAATCCACAATTTCAGTTTTCTTTTCCCTCATCCCTTTGGTGTATCAACATTAATTTAGTTATTTTCAGGCACACAAATAGTTTCAAAAGCAGAGAAAGAAGAATCATCATTCTTGAAGGGTTCATCCAAAAACTAGTTGAATTTTCCTCCCTAATCGATTAATGTAATCTTTCCTTAGCACTTATAGCACCTTTCCCATTTGCATGGTCTTGGGCAAAAAGTATTTCCATTTTCTCATAGTTGGAAATTAGAGTGTACCTTCATTTTCCAATTTTAGGTTTAGCCTACAAAAAGAAATGAAAAATTAACAAACTTATTTAGAAATTATAAGTTAACAATAAAAGCAAGATAAATAAAAAATAATTAAGGAAAACTTCACCTCTATTTTTTCCTTCCATACTTGTAGCTCAGCTTCAAACATTCCTGATATTTGTCTATAGGAAACCCAAACCCCAAAATTAGATTAATATCCTCAAATGATTTTTAACATGATATTTGTCTATAGGAAACCTAAAATTTTCACAACAATACTTCACTATATTAGCATATGGTTGGATTGTCCTTGTTCCATAAACTCTATTTCCCTTTTCTTGCTCAAGTATAAATGCATCAAGAAGGATCTCATCCATCTCATCCTTTTAAGTCATTTTGGTAAATTAGAAATTTTCCCTCTCAAATCTTTGCTTTTTTGGGCTCCCTATCAACTCCTGGAATATTAATTTCATACATAAAGTAGTATAATATATATACATATAATATAATTTTATACATAGAGTAGTATAATATATATACATATAATATATGAACAAAGTAATTCTACTAGATTAGTTTATATTATTTGTCAAGAAGCCTTCGACAAACTTTCTCTAATAGCAATGATCTAGCAACCTTTATGTAACACCCCACAACCTAGGCCCAGCTGGGCCGGGGATGTCACCCCGACCAAAAGACAAGAGGTCTTTATAACTAGGACACACAACATAAATAAAATAATACTTTGAAATTAAAACTTATTACAACCCAAAATTTCAAAAACAAATCCAAAATAAATTGTTTACTCTCATCTCTCAAAGCATTACATAAAATAAATAAAAATATCTTCCAAAGCAGGCAACAACTAGCTACTCATCCCCACAGCAGGATCGACCTGAAACTATGGTAAAAAGGGTGATGAGATAAACATCTCAGTAAGTCCGTGTGTGCTTTGAGTGTTCAGATAAAATAGTTCATGTATGCAAGTTGAAACATTTCATAAGAGAAAATGTTGTCTAGCAATAAATAAAGTTAAACTAAAGAGTGGCGTTTTCCTCTTTTCAAACCATACAAGTACACAATAAATACAACCACTTAAATAGGCGGCCATGGGTACCACACGTTGGGCCCCATGTCCATACAACAGTTAGAATGCTACACTTTGTGCAGACTGACAAAAGGGTGGGTGTACGGCCTACTGGGTAAGATACTCCCCCTTCTCTATACCCAAACAAAACCGGTTGTCCATTCTGGCAACACACAGTCCACATGACTGAAACTTGCTAGCTCGGACCAGCATGACTAAGTAGTACTGTCGCTTCTCCAAGTTGAGATCATCTTCTGAAGGTGGCCTCCTGTCAGAAGACTCGCTCTTACTCTTCAAAACTAGTACTACTAGCTTACCCTTATTGAGTACTCAACGTTAATTGTTTCACTTAGGAGAAAACTAATAAAACATAGCTTTACTTGAAAATGGAAATTAAGGGTTTCTAAAGTTCGTGACAAAGCTGGTTTTATAAAAAGAGTTTAGTGTTTGAGTAAAACTGCTTATAGATTTTCAAATAATTTGTTTGACTGAAACAAGAAAGGAAATAGTCCTCAATTGCATTTACAAAATCAGTGTTCGCATACTTCGTGTTTGGCTTGCCATAATAACCTTTTACAACAAACAAGTTTTATGCAGGAGCTTACCTGATCCTTTGCTTGAGCTAACTCAAAGATCTTCCAAAGCTGACCTAACCCCGCCTGGGGTAAACACAAGCCATAATTAAACTCCAGCCAAATTTGCTTCTATAAATAATCCTAGTTCAACTTCCTACAATCATGACCCTAATGTTCCAAACTTTAAGGCTAGATAATCAAAAGGATTTTATACAATAAATCTAGTTTGATAATAACATTACTAGGGTTTGTGAAATAGTTATTAATAAGTTGTAGGTATAAATCTTTGTTATTAATAAATAAACTAGGGTTTATTTGATAAAGGGTCTTAAGTTCTAAATGATATTATTAAAATAATAAACTTTTACTATTCTCTTAATTAATAATTAATCTTTAGAAAATAATTGATAAATAAGATTAATAATAAGTAAATTTTAATATATTTTGATTAAAGATAATAAATAAATTTTAATAGTATTTAGGAATATATGACTTATAAGATTAATATTTTACCTATCATGATTATTTATACAAAAGGCTTTATTTAATAATATTATTATATATAATATTTTTATATTTTAATTTTAATAGAAGATATAATTTATTTGGCTAAAATTCCACTATTTCATTTAACAATTCAATTCCAAATCTTCCTAGGGTTTTCGAAATCATTAGAAGAAAATATAACATTAATTTTTATTAATGTAATAAAATTGGCTAACTTAAATAGTTTAGGAACAACAAGGTCATGATCATAATTCTCCTATTGCTAACCATAATCATGAACATAGACTTTAACACCAATCCACAAACCATTCAATTCATGAATAAAAGCATAGATCCATATCTACCATCACATGATCCAAACTCCACTAAACATACTCATATTCATGGCTTCAACAAGAATACAAGAACATAAAACCCTATTCACCAAAGGTGACATAATATCTACCATGCTTAATCATCCACACTAACTCACGACATGAAGAGCATGCAACAAACCCTAAAACATCATAAAACTCAACCATGACAAATCATCCTCATACTTCAATCCCAACTCCATCATATAAACACATACTCAATCACCAATCATATTCCATCCTTTTCTAATTACATCTAAGAGACATGATTTTAAAATTAAGGAGAGGGTTAAAGAGACATACTCGAATGATGACTACCTTGATGAAGTCTCAAGAGAGTCCACACGCTTGGAAGACTTGATCCGACCAAGAAGAAGAAGAGAAAATGGCCATGGTTGAAACAACCATTTCGGCCGAGAGAGAGAGAGAGAGAGAGAGAGAGAGAGAGAGAGAGAGAGAGAGAGAGAGAGAGAGAGAGTATTAGTATATTTCATTAAAGATCGAAGAGGAAGAAAGATGAACATAATCGTTCATGTTTACCTTGAGAGTGTTCTTGAGTCTTCAAGAAAATTCTGGTTTTTTTATCCGAAAGTAGAGTCTTGATTTCAGTGTTTGATGTTATAAATTACAGAAATGGATTCTAGAGGATGAGTAGATGTGATCTGGAGTTTTTGGAGAAGATTGGAGGTGTTTAGAGTGGTCTTAGGCTTGGAGAATGGTGGTGTGTGTTCTTGGTGTTCTTTGGAAAAATGGAGAGAATGGAGGAAAGGCTGGACGAAATCTATTGAGTGGTGTTGGCCGAATGGATGGAAGAATCCTTGTGATTGAATTTTCAGATTAGGGAAAAGAAGGAAAGCTGGTTGTTTGAAATTCAAAAGGAGTAATTTAGGGAGTGAATTAAGGTAGAAAATATGGAAATAATAGCTTGGTTGATGGAGGTTCTTGCAGCTGCTATGGCAGACTGGATTGTGCTGGTGTTTTGCTGATTTGAATAAGGTTTAAATGAGCTATAGGGTGGCTGAATCATGGAGTGCAATGGTGGAGGAAATTTCTAGTTGGTTGAGGCTTAATCCATAGAAGTTTTCATGGAGTAATTTGCTAGAATTTTGAATTCCAAATGAAGGCTTGATTGCAGTGATTGAAGGAGTGATTTAAGGAGTGGCTATGGTGTTCATTTCATGCAGATCAATGGAGGAGATGATGAAGTTCAGTTCATAGTTGACTAAGGTTGGTTTTACAGAAAATTGGAGTGAGTTTCGGATAGGATTGAAGAGGAAACAAAGCTGGAATTTCTGGTTGTTCATTCAAAAGGTTTGCTAGAATTTTTGTGCAGATTTTCTGCAATGTTCTAGCCGACTTGTAGAAGGTTTGAAGGGGTATTGGAGGGTCCTTTAAGGCTGGTTTCTAGCCTTCTTTATGGAGGAAAAATAGAGATGAATTACTGGTTTGAAGGCTAGAAGAACAGTTTGGTTTTTTGGACTGTTATGCTGCAAATTCTACCTAGAATTTTTTTTTTTCTGGTTTGCATAGCTTTGTGCAGTTCGAATTTTGGCCAAAGTTTTCAGTCTTCAAGCTGAGTAAATTGGCTATTTTCTGGCAGTATTTAAGGGAGAAATGTGGTTGAAGATTTCAAAAGTTGGACTGACCAAGAAGTTGGAAAAATTTTCTAGATCACTACATGAAGAAGATGAATACTTATAGGGTGCAGTTTGAAGGTTCAACAATGGAGATTAATTCTCTTGGGAACCTTCCATAACCCCTTCCCCATTTTCAGTCAATATGCTATCCTCATATAGACACTTTCGAAACTCCAAGATCAAAGAGTCTTGCTGGAGTTTTCTAGAAAAAAGAAAATGGCTTGGATAAATTGAGCAACTTAATTGAGAAAGAACTAAGGTAAGCTAGAGAGCAAAAAGGATATGAATCCTTTAAGAGTTTTTTGTAGGGTACAAGAGTGGGATTAGGATATTCCTTTCATGTCTCCCCTAGGACAACACTCCTACTCCTTCTTATGGCCTACAAGGGACGACAAAAATATCCACCTATCTAAAATAAAATTTAATCATGCCAGAACTTAAATGATGGGATTTGAACTCAAGACCTTAGAGTTAAATTCCAAAGCACTAACCACTAAACCACAACCACTCTTGTTCTTATTTTCCCTCCTAAATATTCTTCCTATTCAATCCCCAAGTTATCTCCCAATTTCCACTTCAAGCAAAATTACTATTTTGCCCTTCCTACTCAATAAGCACAATTAAGCCTTCTAGACTATAAATTACGATTCCAAAATACATAAGATCATTCAAAAATATATTTATACATGCAAGAAAATATGATATGCATCCTGACCCCCTTACTCTAGTGTTGGTTTTAGATGGGGTTTCACACTTTAAGATAGAAAAAAAAAAAAAAAATTAGAGAAGGATGCATAAATGGCAATCAGATACTAGTTTCTCTAAGAAAGAAAAAAAAAATCACCAACAAAAGATCAATAAGAATACTAAATTAAAAAAAAAAAGAAGTAATAGTTAAATCAAGTCTAAAAAGATAGACAATAAAGCTAAGAAAAATAATTAAGAATATAGGACCAAAAAAAAAAAAAAAAAGAAGTAAGCAAAATTTAATTCAATTTTGGAAAGATAAACAATACATCTTCATCTTATAATCATCCATCATTTTCGTTCTTATCAACATTACAAAATAGAGGAAAAGAAAATTTGATACATTTAACAAGATAATAAAATGAATTGAGGACATTTTAACTCTTAGCAACATAATTTGACCACATTTTATTTTAAATATTATTGCTTATCTTTAGTTCTCAGTCATAATATGCATCATGAGTAGTTTTATTTTGTAGTCCATATTAGGCACTTGTTCCTCTAATTCACGATCCACTTCAACTAAGATTTGATAATTAGGGCCAACTCCGAACAAATAGTTGTGAAGTATACAACATGATAGAATGATATTTGTAAGATTGACAACATTATATGTAGTAGCTTCATCTCCCCAATTGATTGGAAAACACCTTTTAAGTACTCCAAATGCTCTTTCAATAACATTACGAAGGGAAACATGATACAAGTTAAACAACTTCTCAACATTCTTTGGAGGATGTATGGAGTATTCTTTTAAGTGGTAGCATGCCCCTCTAAATGGTATAATAAGTCCACTCCTTAGCATAAAACCTGTATCTACTAAATAATATTTTCCTATAATATTATAAGACAAAAAAGTTAGATCATGAGGATATATTATAATTTTATATCCTAAAAAATAAATATGTTAAACTTTACCTCCCCTACTTAAAGCATTTTTTATTGTGCATGAATCAAATGCAATCCCTTTCCACCCTAGTAGCACATAAGCAAATTTCATATAAAAATCACAAGCTGTTAAACACATTCTGGGTTGGCCATTCTTTTCTTCTACGATGTCTAGGTGCACCATATTTAGACACTTTTACACGAATATATGTCCTATCCATAATTTTGAATATACAATAGGTTATATTAAGTTATATAATAGGTATAGAATATGAAGTAGTAAAGTATTTTTTTTACCTTGAAATATGGATAAAACCTTCTGCTATTTTGGATTGGAGATGGAACTTCTCTTCCTGTCAGTTGTCTAAAAAACACATTTTCTAAAGAAATGATTGCCCTCAAGATATTATGAAAATGACGACTTATGGTCTCAAGGGATCCATGGAAGAAAAATTAAATACTTCTATTCTTTGTATAATGCCCCAACAACCACAAAAACTTGTCTACTTGTTTTTCAATAAATGAATTTCTGTTATCATGTAGTCGGCCAATACCACAAAGTATTTCACATAATCTTAGAAATGAGCGTACACTCATTCTTAGTTCATCCTTTGGATACTCCTTACTACTTAATTAATGTAATAAATTAGGGTGGATTTTTCCTTTTTTTATATTTACGAAATCAACTTTTGGTTATAGGAACTAAAGTAGTTGATGCTTCTACAAAATAAATTGCGTGGATGACATAGCAAAGAACTTAAACCACTGCTAATCGACGATGTAATTCCCAATCATTCAAGAACTTAAAAAAAATCAAAATTATTATTATCGCTATCCAAATTCTCATAAAATCTGCCCAAAGTTAACAATATATCTGAAGGTAAATATTGTAAGAAAGGAAACACACATAAGCATGTTGAAAAAAAAAAAAACACAGAAAAGAGCAGCATAATAGCTATTTTACCTCTGCACTTTATCGTTTGCCTAGGAGGTGCCGGTGATCCTGTCTAAATCATTTCTGATTCTGGGATCCTTTCTTTAGGCTATTATCCCACAAGCCGTTGGCTTTTTCTAAGCATCAATACAATTCTTCGGGTCTTTCGGAATATAACCCATGCCTGAAAGCTTGGTGAAGGCTAAGGACGAAGAGGATGATCTTCCTTTTCTGACTGAATGCTATCAAGCATTAATCAGAAAGGAATCATGTCTCTGTCCTTGCTATTGAATAGCACAGAGATCACAGTCTATAGAGAGAAGAAGAAAGCGGCTAGAGGAAACCTAGTTCCGTGTAATCTACCTTTGTTCTCTTGAATTCCAACTGCCTTGATAATAGACTATTACCCGAGCATTCAAAATCAAATAGAGGTGGTAGAATTAGAGAAGCCCTAAGGCCCATGTCATGTTAAGCCATCAACAGACTAAACTTAACGTATAGGCCTATGGCCCAGTTCATTGGGTTAAGCCTTTAATTCAATTTAATTATTCCTGGACTAATACAAGCCCTGTAATTAAATTAATTAAATAATCCAAATGGGCAAATATAAACCTCAAGCCTTTTTTTTTTTATCTCTTTCTAATTTAGACTAGGCCGACCTTAATCATTCAATCTGGGCTCAAGCCCTGAACAATTGATTGACCAACTAAATCAGGCCAATAAATAATTCTCTCTTTTTGGACCTTTTATTTTATTCTAACCCAATAAATAAATCAGGCCACTCGAATAAAATAAAATCCATTTTATACAAGACCAATCCCTCAACCCAAAACCATTAGGACTTATGTGTTATTCCGAAGACCAAAAAATACATTACCTTGGCTACTAAAATGACCAAAATACCCCTACTATAGAAATAGCTATATTTTTCACTTTAAATATTTTCTAATATCAGCATAAAGAAATATTGACTCCAAGGATAATGTTGCATTAGCAAAGTTTCTGACCTACAGGTGCAATGACTGAAATACCCCTTTACGCATTACCGTACATTTAGAGAAGAAGAGTGTACTAACACCTCTCCAAAAGACATTTACCATCCTTAGGCCTCTAGTCCAATGATCCATGACTCCTGGAATGTTTCTGTTTTCCAAGGGAGCTACCCTAAAGCAAATATCCAACTCATGTTCCCCAAGGCCCTAGATATTTAG
Organism: Voacanga thouarsii; assembly: GCA_026120185.1. NCBI lineage: Eukaryota > Viridiplantae > Streptophyta > Magnoliopsida > Gentianales > Apocynaceae > Voacanga > Voacanga thouarsii. The sequence continues at coordinate 3,501,491 of JANUWF010003370.1, forward strand.
ATCATTCGAATAGTCACAAGGGGTGATATAGCACAGAAGCTATCTTGTACAAGTTTGTCTTAACTAACTAGTCACATATACTAAATATACAAGTATATTGGCTCCACGATAGAACCTCAACTACAGTATATCAAAGCACATGCTTCCAGCTTCGTCAGACCACCAACTCATACTCAAGTGATAGAGTATTAGTCCATGTTGTAGCAGTAGTAGTCTGGGTTTCTTCTAAATAGTACTTTTACAGGTCCTGTTCTACGTATTCGAAATACGCTGATGCTATGAAGTGGGTGGACTACTCACTAGCTAAAGGTAAGCCATTCCCCATTTGGAATTCATAACACAATAACTTAAACATGATGAGATTCCCAATCTCATCAATCGGTTAAGAACAAACATTTATGTGTTAAGTAACATGTAGTCTATACCTTACTGTGAAAGACTACTATTCACACGGGTTACTTACTTAAATACAATGGGTCTTTTCCAAACGTAAATCATGTAAAAATAAAATGTAAATGCATAATTAAGTTTTGAGAATAAATTATTTTATTAATAAATTAGATAATTATAGCAGAAACCTAGTCTAGAGGGCATACATTCCAACAATCTCCCACTTGCACTCTAAAACTAAGAAAGTCCATAGGTGTCCACCCCTATGGCGTCTAAGTGTCTCTTGAAGACTCTCTCAGCCAAAGGCTTGGTGAAGGGATCTGCTAGGTTGTTCTCCGAAGCTATCTATTCCATTACGATTTCCCATATCTGGATGAAATCCTGGAGTAGGTGGCACTTCCTCTCGATGTGCTTCCCCTTCTTGTGGTTCCTAGGTTCTTTGGATTACGAGAATCCTCCAGTGTTATCGTAATACATCACAACCGATTTGTCCATATATGGCATGACTCTAAATTCTGAAAAGAACTTCTGAAGCCAGACTGCCTCCTAGGATGCCTCTAAAGCTGCCACATACTTAGCTTCCATAGTTGAGTCAGCAATGTAAGATTGCTTGGTACTCCTCCATGAAATAGCTCCTCCAAATAAGGTGAAGACATATCTACTTGTAGATTTTCTTTCATTCTTATCTACCTGGAAGTCTGACTTTGTGTATCCTGTAGGAAACATATCATCAACCCTGTAAACTAGCATATAATCTCTCATACCTTTGAGGTACTTGAGATTATACTTTACAGTTTGCTAATAAACATCCCCAGGGTTTGACTGATATCTGCTAACTAAGCTTACAGGAAAGCAGATATCTGGCCTAGTGCATAGCATGGTAGACATAAGACTTCCCACAGCCGAAACGTAAGGAATCCTACTCATTCTTTCTTTTTCTTCTTGGGACATAGGACAGTCCTTTGAATAGAAAGACAACCTATGTCTATAAAGAATTAGAGCTCCTTTGCATGAGTCTATGCTGAACTTAGCTTGCATCTTATCAATGTATGTCACTTGGGATAATCCTAACATTCTCTGCTTCCTATTTCTAAGAAGCTTAATCCAGAGAATGTAACTTACTTCTCCTAAGTCCTTCTTACTGAATTGATTTGACAACCAAACCTTAGTAGATGACAATATCCTTACATCATTCCTAATAAGTAGAATGTCATCCACACATAGGACAAAAAAAATCACATTTATGCCTTCTAATTTTCTATACATGCATGGTTCATCCTCATTTTGAATGAAATCGTTAGACTTTACAATCTTATTAAAATGAATGTTCTATGCTCTAGATGCCTGCTTAAGTCCATAAATGGACTTCTTAAGCTTGCAAACCATATGTTCCAGGACTTTAGCAATAAAACCTTCTGGTTGGGACATATAGATGTCTTCACTAAGATGGCCATTAAGAAATGCCATCTTAATATCCATCTGCCATATCTTGTGGCCATAATGACATACGATGCCAAGGAGGATACGGATGGACTTAAGCATGGCTACCGGGAAAAAAAGTTTCCTCATAATCTATTCCATCTTTCCAAGTATACCCTTTTGCCACAAACCTAGATTTGAAGATTTCCATCTTCCCATCTGTTCCCCTTTTCCTCCTGTATATCGACTTACACCCAATGGGTTTTATTCTTTTAGGTGAAGTTACAAGATCCCAAACCCGATTGAAGTACATAGACTCAATCTTAGCTTTCATTGCTTCATGCCATAGATTTGCATCGGCATCAGCAATAGCCTCCTAGTATCTAGTGAGATCTTGTTCTTGATGGTCAGAGTCCAGCTTGAAGGCTTCTTCAGTTCATCTTTCCGGAATCCTAGATACCTTCCCACTATGGTGAGGCTCCGTTTGTACGTGTTCTTGAGGTTGTACCCTTTCTTGTTCTACAATCGGGTCTGGAGAAGTTGTTTTCGAAGATAACTTCTTCTCAAGTTCCAACTTTGTTGAACTTTTAGTGAAAGTACTTTGATCATCTTCCAAATATCTAGTATTAGTACTTACCAGAACTTTTGCTCTTTAGGATGATAAAAGTAGCTTCCTTTTGTCTCTTTTAGATACCCAACAAGATAGTATAATTCCGATCTTGGTTCTAGCTTATCTCCCTTGATCAGTACATAAGCTAGACAACCTCATATCCTATGATGATTCTGACTTGGCTTACGCCCAGTCCATAGGTACTAACTTGGAACGGACCAAGTTTAGAATGTATGCTACTGTTTTCAGGGTATATCCCCCAAAAGAGAACGAAAGAGTAGTATGAGACATCATGCTTCAGACCATTTCCATCAATGTTCTATTCTTTCTCTCAGCTACTCCATTTAGTTGGAGTGTCCCCGGTGCAGAAAGTTGGGATACTATCTCATGATGTACTATGTAATCCTTGAATTCACCGAGGAGATACTCTCCACTACAATCTGATCATAAGGTTTTGATCAGTTTACATGTCTGACGCTCCACTCCAGCCATAAACTCTTTGAATTTGTCAAATGAGTTAGGCTTGCACCTCATCGGTAGAATAACCAAACCTTGTACAATCATCTATGAAAGTGATGAAGTACTTGTTAGTATTGTGCCCTAGAGGCAATCACTTGTACATTGTATATGACATATTTTATTTCAATAAAAAGTATTATTTATCTTACAGTTTCTTTGTTTACTTTTAAGTAATATAACTGTTTGATAAAGTCCCTAGTACAATACTGTGATAAGGAAATCATGATAGATATCATGATATGAGATTCCTACTACACTGTATAGTGTTAGCACTGAAATAGTCCCTAGTCATAGTATTAATGAGATAGGACATCATTAATGCATGAAGACTAGCATGTGTTAGACTTCCTAATTTGATCAGGCAGTAGTTCTCATATCCGTGAGTATTGAGATACTCAAAGTTAACACATGGATGCTTGTTAATGGAACAAGTTCATTGGATGACCTAGCTATGAGATAATCACATGGATAACTATTTAGTGTCAATGATATGGTCTCAATATAGCAAATGTGCAAGTATCCTTAGACTTGAGATCTCCAAGGTACTTTGTTTGCTGAGTATTGTATTTTGATTCCAATCTTTGGAGCTCGATCGAGGGTTGCCTATAGGATGGATATTGGATACATTGTGAGATAAACGAAAGTAGTTGAGAGGGTCAATAAAGGATTAACCACTCCTAATAGTAGGGGCGAATATCTCATGGCCACTTGTAGGAATTACTACTCGAGAAGTCCTTAGCCAAAGTGTATGTGTATTGAAAACAGTTCCAATTGATACACATCTAGAGTAGTGGGTTCCTGTAATAAGTACTATTATATTCGGGCCAGAATTAATATATATTCTGGAAGGAGTTGGCACTAATTTCGTACTCCAAACCGAATGAGATATTGTATGGTGTAAGGAGTTAATTGCATTGTAGTTTGTTATTGAAGGGTTCATATCAAGCCACTTAACTTCCTAGACTCTTGGGTGGTCATGATGTGTTGCTAGATACCGCTCATGATATGGGAATATGAGTTTATTAATTGATGAATTAATAAACCGATCCTGATTAGAATTAATAGGATTAATTCTAATTAATTATGGATTATTAATCTTAAAGACGTTTGGATTAATTCATGTTCACTACCAATTAACTGGGAAACCTAACAGGTCACACACAGTAGAGGATTATATACGCAAAATATTATTTGATAATATAGTGGGGTTAATTGTAAGAAAGAGAAGTTGTTGTGGCCAAATTATAATTAGTTATAATTATGGTTTAAATTATAATTGTGAGAATTTGATGTTTCCAATTACAATTAAGGAATTCTAATAGGATTAGAATTCTCAATTTTAGTAGGGTTTTTCAGTTTATATGTATGACATACTTGAAACCCTAGCAGATGGTGGATTCACGGAAACCTTAGGCAACAAACGACTTCTTCTCTGCTCTCTCTATCATGTTATTTTTTTTCTGAAAAACAAGTAACCCTAGCCTCCACATAGATTTTCTGCTTGCACCAAAAACTTCATGCTTGAGTGTATCCCCTGTGTGGATTATTGTTAGAGATAATCACACACTGTGATTATAGTGGTTGGATGTTCAACTCTCATGGAGTTTGATCAAGAGAAATGCTGCATCGCACCTCGACTTGAAGAAGAAGTTTTTGTTCTTCGGATGATCAAAGAAAGGTAAAAAGCTGTTACCTTTGTTATCTTTATGTCTTATTTTTCACACATATGTGAATCTTGAGATGGTATCTCATTTTTATTTTCTGTTGCGCCATATACGATATGCGTGAGAGATATCTAAGAGTACTCAAAATCCCCTCTAGTTGGTGTAGACAAAGGACCACAAACATTAGTGTGAACAAGACCCAATATCTCCTTTACTCTTGTAGTCTTTTAGGTGAATGGCCTTTTGGTCATTTTTCCTATAAGGAAGGATTCACACTGAGACCAACTTTCCAATCTTAATGAGCTCAAGGGCCCATCTTGGATTAAATTCTGAATCCTAGTTGAGTTAATATGACCCAACCTTAGATGCCAAAGATATGAATAATTGACACTGGATTTTCTTTTCCTACTTAAAGGTTCAAATTGAGTATTATTTATTTGATTATTTGTAGGATTTAAGAAGAATAAGTTTCCATACATGTGTCCGAACAAAGAACTTCTCCATTTCTACTAATAGTAAAACCAAAATGGAAAAAAATAGAATATCCCTGATTTAGAAGTTTTGCAATTGAAACCAAATTCTGTTTAAATCCAAGTACATATAAAATATCCTTTAAAATAACTACTCTATTACAACAGAAAACAAGATCTAGTTCTCCCACTATAAGGGCCTATACTTGTGCTCCATTTTCTACTCGTAGTCTATGCTCACTCTTCTGGAGTCTTCTTATCTTCCTAAACTTCTGCGTGGAGTTACAGATATGATCAGTAGCTTCAGAATCAATAATCCAAGTAGAAGTTAATCCAACCATTGAAACTGACACTAGATAGAGAACAATACCTTTAGAGTTTTTCTTAGCCTGAAGCTCTAGACACTCCTTTTTCTGGTGTCCCTTCTGCCTACACTTGAAGCACTTGCCTTTAGGCTTGTTAGGCTGATTCTTGGGCTGGGATGCTGTGTTTCTTTTCTTCTTCCTGAATTTCTTGGGCATGGGCCCAGTTTTGGAAGAAGAAGCCCTAGCAATCATAGCCCTGGATTGTGGCTTCATGACCTTCTTTGCCACCTAAAACTCTTTCATTGACTCAGTTAAACTCATGTTTAACTTATTCATGTTGTAGTTCAACTTGAACAGTAAAAAAGCCCAGCAGAAATTCGAGAACTATATTAACTTAGCTCTCGGGGTCAATAATAGCCCCTAAGACTTCCGCTTCCTCGAAAGCAGCAATAATTTTGAGCATATGCTCCCTGACTGATACTCCTTAAGCCATCTTAGTGTTTATGATCATCCTAAGAACTTCTTGCCTTATTGGCCGGCTCTTATCAGCGAATATCGTGGCTAGTGACTGGCTAATAGCGTATGCAGTGGCTATGCGCTCGTGTTTGGACTGGAGCACATTAGACATGGAGGCTAACATGTAGCAACAAGCCATCTCGCCGGCCTTCTTCCATGCCTTCTCAGTCTCGTGCTCATTATCAGTGGAACCTTCCCCAATAACAGGAAAAGTTTCGTAGATGACATACTTATACTTTTCGGCTGTAAGTATTATGTCCAAGGTCCTGTTCCAGTCCACATAATTTAGACCCGTTAACTTATTCTCTCAGAGGATAACGGTCAAAAGACTAAAAGAACCTCCACCAACCATTTTTGAAAAATTAAAAAATAAAAGAAATCTTAGTTTGTGAAAAAACAAAATAATTTGTGCACTTTATCCTCATATTAAATCCGATAATAGTTAACCCTATCACTATTATCTTTAATATGATTAATTTGGCTTTTAGGAAAACTAACATAGCTTTTTGGAAAGATTACCAGTTTTCTAAGTTAAGTGTATTAACCATCACAAATTAATACACTATAACCTCATGATGGGATGGCTGTTTCTTCTCATTTCCTATGAACATTCCTCGCACTATAGCCTCCAATATGAGTTGGCCGATCATAGCACGTGTCCCGAGTTATTAATTACATATATTCATTAGTTCTAGATCCTTGTGATATCCCCATCCTATACGGGTTCACTCCCACGGTGACGCAATGGGACCCACAATCTCTAATGAGGATCCTGATGAAAGCCCTGGAGCTGTTGGAATCCCTCTTCAACTTAGTCTTTTAAAATAAGGGTTTTTAAAGAAAATATATTTTTAAAAATATCCCATTAAGTATCCTTTAACTCTTTGTAAAATATGTAAATTCATAAATCTCTATGTCAAGGTAAAATCCTTTAAGAGATTTTCTATGAATTTATTTTACACAATTAAGAACTTAATGATTTCCAAAAATTTTCTTCTAAACTTTCTAGAGACTTTGGTCTCAAATTTAATTTAACAAAAACAATTCTCTAGGGCAAAAATAAAATAAAATGGCTTTCTATTTTAACTTACAAAAATATTTAAATCCAAAATATTTTCTATGTCAAGGATTTAATCATTTGAGAAAATATCCAAGGATTAATTTTTGTCCAAGTTAAAAATAACCATTTTTTTAATTTGAAAAATGTTTTTCCTGTCATAAATTTCCCAAAGACTTTGGTCTTTGAGAAAACGTGCACATCAGGTACAAATAAGAATTAAGCATGCTAGAGAACTATAAACGTTTTCATACTTTTCTATTCTTTTAACCTAAGTGTCCAAATAATAGAATTAAACACATTAATTAATTAATTAATAGCCTTGTTTAATCCTATATTTCCCATAATATTATTTTTTATGCAAAATATTCAAAGAATACTAGCTATTGTAATAAAAATAAGTTCACCTGATATTGGACAAAAAAAAAAAATAAAAAAATCTCTGGTGCAGTGCACTTGGCACACTGGATCACGGCCCATGGGAAAACCCATGGACAACGATCCCGGGTGGGTACCCGCGACCTAGGTGCCCATGCAGCAGCTTCCGCAAGGAAGCTACTGCTCAATTTCTGCAAGGAAGACAACTTCCACGACGAAGCTTCCTTGTGTGTGGTCTTGAGCCGAGGCCATCTCGGGCCTGGCTGTGGCTCCAAGTCATGGTTGGCTTGGGACGTCTCGGCTCCCCTTACATCAGTAGTGGGGGTGTGGCTAAATAGCTCGGCTCTGGCGGCTCTACTGCTATAGTACTTCTTCTTCTTTGTTTTTCTGCTATGTTCCAAACGCTTCTTTGCTCTGTTTTTTTACACAGATTTCACCAGAATTCATCCAAAACAATCCACAAATGCCTATGCCTTTAATTATAGGCTTACACAAATACTATGAAAGCCACAAAAATAATTACATATGTTCCTATATCTCAATCGCGAGACGTACAATGTGTTAACTACCCATAACAGAAAATACGAAGGTTCACATATTATGATCAAACAATCATCTGACTATTTTTATTTACTAACATGCCTCTTATAGTGCCATATAAACCTTGCTCTGATCCCCTTTGAAGGTAAATACGGCAAGAAAGGAAATGCACAGAAGCATGTCGAAAAAAAAAAAAAAACAGAAAAGAGCAGCGGAAGAGCTGTTTTACCTCTGCGCTTTATCGTTTGTCTAGGATGTGTTGGCGATTCTATCTGAACCACTTTTGGTTCTGTGATCCTTTCTTCAGGCTATTGTCCCGCAAGCCGTCGGCTTTTTTTAGGTATCAACGCAATGCTTCAGGTCTTTCAGAATATAACCTGTGCCTAAAAGCTCGGTGAAGGCTAAGGACGAAGATGATGATCTTCCTTTTCTGACTGAATGCTATCAAGCATTAATCAGAAAAGTATCATGTCTCTATTCTTGTTATTGAATAGTACAGAGATCATAGTCTATAGAGAGAAGAAGAAAACGGCTAGAGGAAACCTAGTTCCGTGTAATCTACCTCTATTTTCTTGAATCCCAACTGCCTTAATACTAGGCTATTACCCGAGCATTCAAAATCAAATAAAGGCGGTAGAATCAGAGAAGCCCTAAGGCCCATGTCATGTTAGGCCATCAACCAGACTAAACTTAACCTATAGGCCTATGGCCCAGTTCATTGGGTTAAGCCTTTAATTCAATTTAATTATTCCTGGAGTAATACAAGCCTGGTAATTAAATTAATTAAATAACCCATATAGGCCAATATAAACCTCAAGCCTTTTTTTTTTCTCTTTCTAATTTAGACCAGGCCAACCTTAATCATTCAATTTAGGCTAAAGCCCTGAACAATTAATTGACCAACTAAATCAGACCAATAAATAATTCTTCCTTTTTAGACCTTTTATTTTATCTAGCCCAATAAACAAACCAGGCTACTCGAATAAAATAAAATCCATTTTATACAAGACTAATCTATCCACCTAAAACTATCAGGACTTATGGGCTATTCCAAGGACTAAAAGACATATTGTCTTAGCTACTAAAATGACCAAAATAACCCTACTATAGAAATAGTTGTATTTTGCATTTTAAATATTTTCTAATATCACCATAAGGAAATATTAACCCCAAAGACAATGCTGCGTTAGCAAAGTCTCCGACCTACAGGTGTAATGACTAAAATACCCCTCTATGCATCATCGTACGTTTGGAGAGAAAGAGTGCACTAACACCTCTCTAAAAGGTATCTACCATCATTATATATCTAGTCCAATGATCCATGACACCTAAAATATTTCCGCTTTCTAAGGGAACTACCCTAAAGCAAACATCCAAGTCATGTTCGCGGCGGCCCTGGATATTTAGATCATTTGTGTGAAACCCCAGCCAAAACCAACCTTAGAGTAAGGGGGTTGGGATGCATATCATATTTTATTGCACGTTTAAATATATTTTTATATGATTTTATGTGCATTGAATTTGTGTTTTATAGTCTAGAGGGCTTGATTATGATTACTGAGTGAGAAGGGCAAAATGGTAATTTTTGCCTGAGGTGAAAATAGGGAGATAGCCTATGGATTGAATAGAAAATAATTTTCTAGTGAAAATATCAACAAGAGTTGTTGTGGTGTAGTGGTTAGAGCTTTGAAATTAATTCTTGAGGTCTTGGGGTCGAATTCCATCATAGAAGCTTTAGCTAGATTAAATTTTATTTTTGCTTAGGGAGGATTAGCTTCGGCCTTAAGAGCCTAGAACAAGGTGGTGATAATGTCCTAGGAGAGACATGTTAGGAGAATTCTCATTTCACTCTTTACTCTACTCGAAATTCTTGAAGGGAAATTCATTCTTCCTTGTTCTTTAATTTTTCTCAATGCTCAACTCATTAGTTTGATCAAGGTGTTCTAGCCTTTTTCTTTCCAGAAAATTCAGTAAAGTGCTGAGGCCTTTTAGGATCAAAATGTCTTGGTAAAAGACTCCTTATGGTCTGAAAAATATGGTAGCATTGTGGGAAATTTCAAGAGGAAAAATCCCTCTAATAAGCTTGCTGAAATTTTCCTCTAGCTTAGTTCATCTTTCTTCATAGAATGAGCTGGAATTTTCTAACTTGTTGTACCTTCAAAAGGTCAAAATTTTTAGCTAACATTCCCTCCCAAATGCTGCCAGAAAAATTATCTTTAGGATCAGTTTGAAACCTGAAAGTTCTTGTCCAATTTTGGACTGCTCAAGCTGGAGCAAAACAGGAAAAATTCATGTACGAAAATCAGTTTTGAGAGCTCAAAACCAAGCTGTTTTCTCCCAGATTTTGTGCAGCACCTTAGCCATGTTTTTCCTCCATAAAGAAGGCTGAAACCAGCCTTGAATACCTCTGAAATCCCCTTCCAGACTCGCTGCAAAATGGCTGGAAGTGGCAGACGAAAATCTGCCAGAAAAATCACTGTGCAGCGAAATTTCTGTGCAGATTTTTGTCCAGCTTGTTTCCTATCTCTCTTCCAGCCAAAACACCAACCCTAATCTGTCAAAACCTTCCTTAAACCTCCATCAACAGAGCTCCATTGATCCCCTTGAACTTCTGCACGAAATTCCATTAATGGCTGTCCAAAAATCTCTCAAACAAATCCCTGCAATTTAGCTTGATTGGTTTCCAAAATTTCAGCCATCTTATTTAGCAACCTTCCATAATATTTTGCTCAATGGACCAGACTTCTTCTTCATCATTGTACACCCTACTTTCGGCCACCATAAGCCTCCATAAGTCAGCATTAATCCCACGAAATTCTGCTCAAACAATCAGCCATGGCAGACTTCAAAGCTGTCCAAGCAATCAAGATATTCTTAGGATATTTACTTTCCAAATTCACTTCCTAAAAATATTCTACCAAGATTGTAACAACTAACCTTTCCTTTTCCCTTCCAAATCACAGAAACAACTCCCTAAACCCTACTGAAAATCGGCCAGCCCCATCTCTCACAGAAAATTCGGCAGCTGCAAATCCTTCTCTCTCTCTCTCGCGATTTTCAGCAACCTCAAGAACACACACACACTACACCAAGAACACCTACTTCTTCTCTACACCTAATACCCCTCCAAACCATCTCAAATCCACTCAAAAACTTCCAGATTTGATCTACACATTGCTGTGAATCCATCAACACCATTATTAACATCAAACTCCTCCAAACATCTTGCTACTTCGGATCAAAACCAGAAATTTCTGTTAAGGTCAAGAACACCATCAAGGTAAACTTATTCTAGCAACTTCATCTTCTCTAACCTTGATCTCTAATGAGAACCTATGCGAATAAACATACTAATGATTTCTTTTTCTCTTTCTCTCTCTCTCTCTCTCTCCCCTCTCTTGGCCGAATGACTTTTTCTCCCATGAACATGCTTTCGCCATCTCCCATGGACAAAGTTAGACATCTAGGAGTTGAGATCTACTCTAAACTCCTTCAAAGCATTCATCAACCAAGTAAGTCCCTTCAACCTTTCTTTTAAACCCTAGATTCATGTCTCTACGATGATGTTGTTAGAAGGTGGAGGGCGAGGGGATGAGTATATATATATTGTTGAGATTGAAGTATGAATATATGTATGATTGTGAAGGAGATGGGATTTATGCATGGAAGGATTGTCTTGGATGATTATATGATGATTTGAGGTTGATGCATGTCATAGGTAGTATATGTGATGAAGTATGCTAGAGATTATGTCACCTTTGGTGAATAGGATTTATATTCATGTTGGACTATTGAAGCCATGATCATATTTATGCTAGTAAGGGTTAGATCATATTTTGATAAATTGAGATCTATGCTTGTATGCATGATTTGGATGATTTGATGAATTGAAGGGTTGTATATGTTCATGTTTGTGGTTAGCCATAGAAATATGATCATGATCTAGTTGTCCCTAAGCTAATCTTTATTTCATTAATAAAATATTTAGGAATATGATTTTTCTAGTAAAATTTTGAAAACCATGGGAAAATGTGGATTTGGTCTTTTATATAAAATAGTGATATTTTAGTCAAATAAATAATAGTTTTGCTAGAAAAATAAAATATATAGATAATATAATATCAAATAAAGCCTTTTGTGAAAATAATCATAATAGGTAAAATATTTATTATTAAAATTTAATTATTATCTTTTAATCAAACCTATTAAAATTTATTTATTATTTTTCAAGCAAGACTCATTAAAATTTATTTTCAACTAATTTTAACTATCAATTATTTTCTAGCGATTAATTATTAATAAATTATAATTTTACCTAGTACCACCTAGGACTTTTCATCAAATAAGCTCTAAATTATTTTAGCAAGATTTAAACCTTCAACTTATTGTACCTATTTCCCAAACTCTAGTTATTTTAATATCAAACTAGAATTATTTTATAAACCCTTCTATTTATTATTAAGCCGTAAAGCTTGGGACACTAGGGATATGACTGTAGTAAGTTGAGTTAGTTTTATTTGAGAAAGTGAGTCTTTGGCTTGAGTTTGATTGTGGTTTGTATTTACCCTATGCGGGTTAGGTCAGCTATTGGAGACCTTTGTTGTGAGCAAGGATCAGGTAAGCTCCTGCATAAAACCTGTTTGATGCAAAATGTTTATTATGGCAAGCCAAGTGTAGAGTGCATGGACACTCATTTATGTAAAGGCAATTGAGGGTTAAATCCTTTCTTATTTCAAACATTTGAATTATTTAAAAGCCAATGAGCAGATTTACTCAAACACAAACTCTTTCTAAAACTGATTTTGTTAAAGACTTTGGAAAACCCATAAATTGCCATTTGCAAGTGGAACGATGTTTTGTTCATTTTTTTCCCAAATGGGATATGTTACGTTGAGTACTCAATGGGGGTAGACTGGTAGTACTAGTTTTGAAGAGTAAGAGTGAGTCTTCTGGCAGGAGGCCACCTCCAGAAGATAAGCTCAACTTAGAGAAATGTCAGTACTATTTAGTCAGGCCGATCCGAGCTAGCAGTTTGTTTTATTTCAGTCAAGTGACTGTGTTTTGCCGGAATGGACACCCGGTTGTAGTTTGGGTATATAGAAGGAGGAGTATCTTGCCCGGTAGGCCGATCACCTACATTTTGTTAGTCTACACAAAGTGTCGGCATTCTGACCGGTTACGGGGCCCAACGTGTGGTAACCCATAATCCTTTCTTTCGAGTGGTTGATCTTATAAATTATGTACGGCTAGAAAAGCCAAAACGCCACTCTTGCTTTTGACTAATGTTTGATGCTTGCCAATATTTCTCTTATAAAGGTTTTACACTTTGCATCCATGAACTGTTTTCACTAAACACCCAAAGCACACACGGAATTACTGAGATTTCTGTCTCATCACCATTTTATCATGATTTCAGGTGGATCCTGCTGTGGGGTCGAGTAGCTAGTAATATCTGCCTTGGAAGAGAATTTGTCTTTTGATTTTATGTATTGCTTTGGGGAGACGAGGGTGGATAATTTTATTTGTAGATTTGTTTTTCTTTTGGGAATTCATGGATTTATTCTTGGGTTGTAATAAATCTTAAGTTGAAGTATTATTTTTATTATTTTTATTCCGCTATTTTATTTGTGTGACCTCGTTATAAAGACCCCTTGTCCTTTGGACGGGGCGATATCCCCAGCCCCGGCGGGCCTAGGTAGCGGGGTGTTACAATTTGAACAGTTATAAGGGGCGATATAGCGCAGAAGTTATCTTGTACAAGTTTGTCTTAACTAACTAGTCACATATATCCAACATACAAGTATATTGGCTCTACGATAGAACTTCAACTATAGTATATCAAACTACATGCTTTTAGCTTTGTCAGACTACCAACTCATACTCAAGCGGTAGAGTATTAGTCCACGCTATAGCAGTACTAGTCTAGGTTTCTTCTAAATAGTACTTTTAAAAACTACTATTACAGGTCTTGTTCTATGTATTTGAAATACGCTTATGCTATTAAGTGGTTGGACTACTCACTAGCTAAAGGTAAGCTATTCCCCATTTGGAATTCATAACACAATAACCTAAATATGATGAGATTTCCATTCTCATCAATCAGTTAAGAACAAATGTTTATGTGTTAAGTAACCCGTAATCCATACCTTACTGTGAAAGACCACCATTCACATAGGTCACTTACTTAATCACAAGGGGTTTTTTCCAAAAGTAAATCGTCCACAAATAAAATGTAAATTCACAAATAAATTTTGAGAATAAATTTTTTTATTAATAAATTTAATAATTACATTAGAAACCTAGTCTAGAGGGCATACATTCCAACAATATCCATCTATTACACAAGAAAAAGTAATATGAGAAAAAATAACAACAAATTGACTAGACAAAAATTCTCAATAATATTTAAAGCTTTCAATTCCCACACAAGATCATCACATTTCACTAATGAAATGAAAAAATTAATTATAGCAAAAGGAAATATTTCATCTACAAAGTCATTAGTAGATCCTAGCGTATCAATCTAATTAATATAATACTTAACTGGAAAACTAAGTTAAAAGGATCATAATGAAATTTCTTTATTAGTTAAATAACTTTAATTAGTCCATTTAATTTTGACCAATTTATTAATAGTAGGAAAAGGTAATTATTTTAGTAATTTATTAGATTAATTGGCACATGTAATTCCCACCCACCTAATGTTGAATTAGTCCCCTATTTGCAAAAGGTTACAAACTTTCTTGATAGGAATTGTCTCAGGTGTAAGGACCATTCAAAATAAGGGAGAGAGAGGTCAAAAACACAATTCATGGTTTCTTGGTTTCGGTCCATTTTTCAGAGGTTTCAAGTATATAATTAAGCTAGAAATGCTAATAAACCAAGAGCTAAGAGATGATGCAGACGTGGATTGTGAAGCAAAAACTAAAATGAGCAACAATTCTTATGGTTGATAATGACAACACCTAACTAAGAATTGAAAGCCAAAGGAGCATATGGAGGAAGGTAATCTAAAGTAGCATTAAATGAAGCCAATCTTGACTACAAAGCTATTTGGAGAATTAGGGAATCACATGGCCAAGATTTGGAGAACAACGGAATAACACTTGGAATGCTAAATAGTGGAGCAAATAGAAGGACCAATCGTGTCTTCAAAACCAATTGGAAGATCAAAGAAATACCAAATGCAACATTAGTGTTCCCTGGAGGAGCACGTGGGCTAGTTTAGGATGCGAGGAGTTGAAGAAAACAATTTTTCAATAAACCAGTGCCTATCATTCTGAAACTCAGTTACTATTATTCTAGAATAGAACCGACGCCAGCTCCAATACCTAAACCGATGCTGACTTATTTAGCAATCGATGCATTATTTTTTTAGAACTGAAGCAATAGTGGCTTTTCTATACTAACCAGCATTGGCTCTTTGATATGATCTTGTGTGGGCTTTTTCTTAGTGTTGTAAGTGGTTTAGTTGGTTATATGTTCAGCTCAATCAATGAGACCAAAAACAGAGATTCTTCTTGAGGGAAAAAAAAAGGAGAAAATGAAATAACAACCTACTCCCTATTAAACCCTTGAAGAACTAAGCTTCAAAGACCCTCAAGAATAGTAGAAAGCTCTACTATAATCTCACCCCAATATCCTTGAAGCAACAAAGGTAAACAAGAACAAATAGAATAGAGAAAATAGGCACCCAAATAATGGAATTCAAACAAATCTTAGAAGAACAAAGCAACTAAGATCTATTCAAAGAAACCACATTAGATTATCCAAAAGATTTATAGACTCATTCATAAGGAGGACTAACCCTTAAGCATGGTCTTGAACAAGATGAACAAGGAGGCTAGGGCCTCTCAAGATTCTTTCTCAAATTTGAATTAAAGTGTGTGAATTGTCTTGTCAAATCACTAAAGGTGCTATTTATATACCCTAACCCTAGCTAAGTAATCCCTGAGGTTCTACTACAGTTTAAGGTCTTAATAAGTCTTTATAAACACTTAAAATTGGAGAAAATCAGAGAAAATATAAAAAATGCGTGGCCATCGTCGTTTGCCTAGGATAGAGTCGGCGCTGGCTAGGGCCCTCAAGCCGGAGCCAGTTAGGCTTTGTCTTCGGCCGGTCATGCACCAGAATGAAGCCGTTGTTGGGTAGGTTGAAGTTAGGGCTGGTTTAGCTGCTTGGGGCCGGTGCCGTCTGTCTACTGGAAGGCCTCCTTTGGTCAAGTTTCGTCCGCCTTTGTTGTCGGTTTGAGTTTTTGTTAGGGTCCTTCTTGGATAGCTATAAAAATGAACTCTTGGCTAGCTCCCTTAACCTTTCAACCCTTTTCTATCCTCAAGCATGGCTTTATAAGCAATTGAAACTCATCTTGAAGCTTCTTGGACCTTATCCTTGCATGGTCATCGGTCCTTATCCTTGCATGGTCATGCCTCCCCCTCCTTGATCTTGATCTTCATGATGAAGCGGAGTCTCATCATCTCCCCCTTCTTGAAAAGGATTTGTCTCTGAATCGTTGCCATTATCTACATCAAAGGGAGAGAGGTCACTAATATTAAAAGTGGCGCTAACATGATACTCACCGGGTAAATCTATCTTATAAGCGTTATCTCCAACTTTGGCGAGAACTTGAAATGGACCATCCCCCCTTGGATCTAGTTTGCTGCACCATTGTGTGGGGAATCTCTCCTTGCGAAGGTGCACCCATACCCAATCGCCCGGCTCAAATGACACCTTTTTCCATCCTCGATTGCGCTAATGGGCGATCTCTTCATTGCATTTTTCAATGATTTCTTTCACCTTCTCATAGAGTGCCTTCAGCATTTCCACCTTCTTAGTTCTATCGAGGTTCAATCGTTCACCTATAGGCAAAGGAACCAAATCTAAAATAGTTAGAGGATTAAAACCATATACAATTTCAAAAGGAGAATAAGAAGTGGTAGAGTGAATAGTCTTATTGTAAGCAAATTCAATGTGTGGCAAGCACCCTTCCCAAATTTTCAAGTTCTTCTTGATTATGGTCTGCAAGAGTTAGGTAAGTGTTCGGTTGACCACCTCTATTTGTCCGTCCGTTTAAGGATGACAAGCTGTGGAAAATAAGAGATTTGTACCAAGTTTGTTCCATAAAACTCTTCAAAAGTGGCTAAGGAATTTAGTATCCCTATCCGAGGCAATAGTCCTTGGAATCCCGTGCATTCTTACCACTTCCTTAAAGAACAAATCTGCAATATAGGACACATATTAGTCTTGGAATAAGCCATAAAATCAGCCATTTTAGAGAATAGATCAACAATCACAAATATAGAGTCCTTACGCCCCTTGGACCTCAGCAATCCTAAGATGAAGTCAATTGAAATATCAACCTAAGGCACATTAGGTATGGGCAAAGGAGTATAAAGACTATGGGGAAGGGATTTAGACTTAGCTCGCCTACAAATAATGCATTGAGAACAATATCTCACCACATCCTTTCTTATTTTTTGCCAAAAGAAATGCTCCTTAAGAATGCCCAAGGTCTTTGCACCACCAAAATGCCCTATTAGTCCCCCACTATGGGCCTCCCTAACTAGCAATACCCTAATAGATCCATTTGGCACACAAAGCTTTGCCTCCCTAAACAAGAAAAAATCATGCCTATAATATTTAGCAAATGCACTTTTCTCACAAGTATGGAAAATATCCCCAAACTCCTCATCATCAACATACAAATCTTTAACAAGTTTAAAATCAAGAAGTTTAGCATTCAAAAAGTTTAGTAGTGCATACCTTCGAGAGAGTGCATCCGCTACCCCATTTTCCTTACCGTTCTTGTATTGAATGATATATGGAAATGTCCCAATAAGCTCCATATACCTTGCATACCTCTTGTTCAAATTTTGTTAGCTCTTGAGGTGTTTAAGGGTCTCATGATCGGTATAAATGACAAACTCTTTTGGCAAAAGGTAATGTTGCCAATATTCCAGGGTCCTCACCAAGGTAAAAAGTTCTTTGTCATAGGTAGAGTAATTGAGGGCCGCCCCGGACAATTTCTCACTAAAGTATGCAATGGGTTTTCTATCTTGGGTCAAGACTGCACCTATTCCCACCCCACTTGCATCACGCTCTATCTCAAAGGCCTTCTTAAAATTAGGAAGAATAAGAATTGGGGCTTAGCTCAATTTATCTTTGAGGGTTTGAAAGGTTTGTTGTTGAGCTTCCTCCCACATAAATCTCACATTTTTCTTTACCACTTCGGTTAGAGGGGCTGTTATAGTGCTAAAATTTTGGATGAACCTCCTATAGAAGCTAGCTAGCCCATGGAAACTACGGACTTGGGTAATGGTGGTAGGGGTTGGCCAATATTGGATAGCTTTCACTTTTTCCTCATCAATCTCAATCCATTGGGCACTAACAATATACCCAAGGAACATAATCCTCTCCAAATAAAAAGAGCACTTCTCAAGGTTAGCATATAATCTCTCCCTTCAGAGGGCAATAAGCACACTTTGAACATAATTCAAATGATCCACATATGATTTGCTATAGAATAATATATCATCAAAGTACATAACAACAAATTTTTCAATGAATTTTCTCAAAATATGGTGCATTAATCGCATGAAAATACTAGGAGCATTAGACAATCCAAAGGGCATGATAAGCCACTCATACAACCCTTGTTTAGTTTTAAAAGCCGTTTTCCATTCGTTCCCTTCTCTTATTCTTGGTGATAACCGGATTTCAAATCAATTTTAGAGAAAATACATGCACCAAATAGCTCATCAAGCAAGTCATCTAGCATAGGAATGGGATAACGGTATTTCACCATGATGTTGTTGATAGCGCGACAATCCATACATATATGCCATGTCCCATCCTTTTAGGGCACCAAGAGAACCGGAACCGCACATAGGCTTAGGCTATCTCTCACATGTCCCTTCTCAAGCAATGCTTCTACTTGCTTTTGCAATTCTTTGGACTCCTCCGGGTTGCTTTTATATGCTAATCGGTTGGGGATAATGGCTTCGGGCATAAAGTCGATTTGATGCTGAATCCCTCTTATGGGTGGTAGTCTCCCGGGCACCTCATTTGGAAAAACGTCTTCAAATTCTTGAAGAATAGCTGCAATTTCATTAGGCAAAAACAATGTAGATTCATTAGTAGAAACATAAGAACCATTACATAAAAGAAAAATAACTGGTTCCTTAACTTCAATAGCCTTTATGACCTCATTTTCTTTTGCAAAGTAATTCATTCTTCTTTTACCTCCCCTCTCTTGTCCTTGCTCACTTTTATCCTTAATTGTCAAAGGTACTTGTTTGTCCATCCTCTTTCTCAACTCTTTTTCTTTCCCCTCAATTTCTTTTTTTTATTTAACATGTTGCACTCCCTTCTTCTTTTCTTTTTCCTTCATGATTCTTTGATCTTTGTTCATCTCACTAGGGCCATAGGGGTGAGGGTAAACTTAGTTCCCTCATTGAATAGGGAATAAGTATTCTTCCTCCCATCATGCTTTACATGCCTATCATATTGCCAAGGCCTCCCTAGGAGCAAATGACCTACTTGCATGGGTACTACATCACATAACACATCATCCTTGTACTTTCCCATCTCAAAAGACACCAAAACTTATTTGTTTACTCCCATTTCCCTGTTATCATTCAACCATTGTAATTTGTAAGACTTAGGGTGTTTAATGCAACTCATGTCCAATTCTTCAACCAAGTTTGTACTAATCACGTTAGTGCCACTCCCACTATCCACAATGACACTACAAGGGGTTTTGTTGATTAGACACCTAGTGTAGAAAATATTCTCTTTTTGTTGGTGATCTTGATCCTCAATAGCTTGTGAATTTAATGACCTTCTTGTGACTTCCACCAAAGAGTATTCTTGACCAACAACTTCCCCTTCATCACTTTTCTCATCTCCATTTCCCTCTTGGTCTCCTTGGTATCTTTTTTCCTCTTCTTCTTCGTCAGTAGAAACCTTACCATAGGAATTAGTATGCATTGTTCTCTTGCTTGGGCACTCATGGGAAGTATGTCCATATCTAAGGCACTTAAAGCACTTAATATCCCTATTCATTCGTGGCCTTTCCATGGCTTTTCCCTTGTCCTTGTTCCATTCTTCCTTGGGTTTCCAACCCTCCCTAGGTTTGTTGAAATCCCTTTGGAATGGCTTAGGGGCTTCATCCTTCTTAATTGGCACCTTACTAGTAGTGTTGGGATTTGAAAATGGTGGTCTAGTAAATACCCTCCTTTTTAATTGCCTCTCAATCTTCTTAGCGGCATGTATCATATCCTCCAATCGATCATAGGGGTGCAATTCTACCAAATTGGCAACCTTCCTATTTAATCCTCCCAAGAACTTTGCCCTCGTTGCTCTACGATCCTTATTGATTTGAGCTCTCATCAACATAACTTTCATCTCTTTATGGTAATCTTCCACACTCTTGTTCCCTTACTTGAGTGATTGGAGCCTTTGATAAAGATCACGGTAGTAATGGTGTGGTATAAACCTTACCTTCATCATATCTTTCAATAAATTCCAACTAGCCACAGTTTCCACTCCTATTTGTCTTCTTTGTGGACTAACTTGCTTCCACCAAACCAAAGCATATTCCGAAAATCTCAAAATTGCCAACCTCACCTTTAACCTTTCACTATAGGTATAACTTTCTAGGAAGATCTCTATCTTGCTCTCCCACTCGAAATATGCTTCGGGGTCACTCTTGCCATAGAATGTGGGCACTTTCAATTTGATGTGGTTCAACTCCTTCTTCTCATCATTTCCTTCTTTCATACCTCCTCTATTGCTCCATCCTTTATGGTGTTCCCCAAGGGCTTCAACGTGTTCCCCCTCATACCATTCATCAACCCCCCTTAAACTCTCTTTCTAACTCCCTTAGGGTGTTCCCACCATTCCTTTCTTAGCTCCTACCTCGTCCTCCTCTCATACCAAGTCTTCCCCTTCTCATAGGAGATTGTTGGAATCCCCCAATTGAGTGCTCATCCCACTCTTCCCCTTGTTGGGCATGTATTGGAGGGGTATGGGCATCACCATCCCTCATCCTAGGGCCAGGTACTTCAAAATGATCTTGGCCTCTCCTTTGTGCTATAGTAGAAGATTGTCCAAGATAATTTATCAACTCCCTTGTCATGTTTTGGAACTCAATTTGCATAGTCCTCATCATAGCTTGCAAGTCTTCACGCAAACCCCTAGCATCAATTTGTTCTTCTTGAGGTCTACTAGGGCCATTTGGGTTAGGCCTAGAGATCTCTTGATCAAAGGCCATGGTGATAGAATATTTACTTACTTATACCTGCAAAACAAAAGAGATTAGGAAGAAAATAATTCCTCACTTCACTTCCTTGCATGTTGGCTCTTAAGGATTGGTCACTCTACGCTCGTGTTTGCTCTCTTAGGCTCTTTTAGTAATAGGCTCACCCTTTTTCCTTTTTTTCAATACTTAAGCCTTCTTATTCAATCCCAATTCTCCCCAATAGCTAAAGATTTAGTCCAACTTAGTGAATCACATAAATCAATGGATTTTTTCAATTAGGGGGTCTTAGGGAAAATTTCAACAAACACTTGTTGAGCACATCAAGCAAACAAGTTTTAATCAAGAATTTCAAGAAATGTGGACTCAATCAACACAAGAACAAACACTAGACACATAAAAAACACTTCTAAGCAAGAAACGAACAAGAATTAGCAAGAACAAAAAAATAAGAATAACTAGAACTAGGATTAAGAAGAATAAGATGATCACAAGTGTCTACTAATAAAGTTGAGTCCAATGAGAATGGAATTCAACAATAGAGTAATATACTAAGTCCCAATATCCCAAGGAATGAAAATTAAGAATCAAAGTTCCCAGCTATAACAAAAAACATTCTCATGGAACATTTATCAAACACCTTGGGTAGAATCCCGTCACTTAAGAACAACCAACACTTTCACCCCTATTTAAGCCAAATTTCACCACAAAAACAAGAAAATTTTGTTCCCAAGGATTATATTAACATCAAGAAGCAATTTTCCAAAAGAAAATTCAAGACATAACAGAGATTTCATGACCTTTTTGGAGCATGTTTTTGAGTTACGAGATTTTCTCTGTTTTCTTTTTCTTCAACTTGTAGGGCTCATTTTCTTGCTTTCAAGCTTTGATTGGAATCAAAACTTTCCTTGATCTGATACCAAAACTCTTTGATATAATATTGAGTGGGCTTTTTCTTGGTGTTGTGAGCGGTTTAGTTGGTTATGTGTTCAGCAAAATCAATGAGACCAAAAACAAAGATTCTTCTTGGGACAAAAAAAAAAAAAAAGAAGAGAAAATGAATTAATAACCTACCCCCTATCAAACCCTTGAAGAACTAAGCTTCAAAGACCTTCAAGAATAGTAGAAAGTTCTACTATAATCTCACCCTAATATCCTTGAAGCAACAAAGGCAAACAAGAACAAATAGAATAGAAAAAATAGGCACCCAAGTAATAGAATTCAAACAAACCTTAGAAGAATAAAGAAAATAAGACCTATTCAAAGAAACCACATTAGATTATCCAAAAGATTTATAGACTCATGCATAAGGAGGACTAACCCTTAAGTATGATTTTGAACAAGAAGGCTAGAGCCTCTCAAGTTTCTTTCTCAAATTTGAATTAAAGTGTGTGAATTGTCTTGTCAAATCACTAAAGGTGCTATTTATACTACCCTAACCCTAGCTAAGTAATCCTTGAGGTTCTATTACAGTTTAGGGTCTTAATAAGTCTTTATAAACACTTAAAATTGGAGAAAACTGGAGAAAACATCAAAAAATGCGGGGCAGCCATTGGCTGCCCAGGATAGAGTCAGCGCTGGCTAGGGCCCTCAAGCTGGCACCGGTTAGGCTCTATCTTCAGTCGGTCGTATGCCAGAATGAAGCCGTTGTTGGGCAGGTTGAAGCCGGCGCCGATTTGGCTGCTTGGGGCTGGCGTCGGCTGTCTGCTGGAAGGCCTTATTTGGTCAAGTTTCAGTCGCCTTTGTTGCCGGCTTGAGTTTTTGTTAGGGTCCTTCTAAGATAGTCATCAAAATGAACTCTTGGCTAGCTCCTTCAACCTTCCAACCCTCTTCCATTGTCAAGCATGGTTTTATGAGCAATTGAAACTCATCTTGAAGCTTCTTGGACCTATATCTTGTCATCGGTCCTTGTCTTTGCATGATTACGTCTCCCACTCCTTGATCTTGACTTCGATGATGAAGCAGAGTCTCATCACTTTCTTACACCAACCAGCACCGATCTTTACTAGAATGCCGAGTTTTTCTTCTATTCTATTCTAATTTTATAAGCTTACTATATATATATATATATATATATATATATATATATATATTTTTTCTCTTGTAATAGTTAAGTTATGTTATTATATTTTGTGTAAGGAACAAGTTCTCTTAATAGAGAGTTTGGAATGGTGATCCGCTTGAGGTGATTTTTGCAAACTATTAAGACCATGTCAAGAGATTAGTCATATCTTGATGTAGTCTTTAAACTTTAATAGTTAATCTAAACTTCTACTCTATTCTCACATGCTATGTTGCATGTCTCCTAGTGGATTTTGTTATTTTGAAATTAGGGTGCCTAAATCTTCCATCCCTTTTGTGCTTAATCTCTAGTAGATTTTATGTGTTAGGGTGTTGATTTTGTAGACTTTATTTACTAAATCTAGAGTTCTTGATTGTTTGAATAACTTGGGGTACTATATCTTGAAAAAGTATATTTGTTTGCTTGAGAATTGGAAGTTAAATCTTTGATTTGAATTTGTGGAAAGATCCTGATTTTTGTGAGCCTTTGGAGCTCGTTATCAAAATGGAATTAGAGTAAGCAATAGTCTTGATTCCAATTAAGCTAGATCCACAAGAAAAATGTTATCGTTTTTTTTCCTAAGATCCACAAGAAAAAATGTTAAGATTTATTTACTTGTGAATTTTTTTGTGAAACTTATTCCTTGTTATAATGATCTTTGTTAAAAATTTGGCATGAAAATGTGCTAAAAATTAGCTTGGAAACGGTGGAATTTGTTGATTTTTCCTATTTTCGTAGCTATATTTCATATCATTTTTTAATGTTCACAACTTGGAGTTATGCCATAGACTTGATATGAAATTGGGCCTATATATTGTGTTGATGTTTGAGAAGTCTTTTGGCACAAAATTTTTTTGATTTAGGACTAAAACAAGGTTGAAATTGCAAAGCTAAGTTGAGTGACCAAGTTGTGTGCACAACGTGTTTGATGAAATGTATTTTGATTGAAAATACTTGTGTGAGATTTCTAAAGCTTCCATTCACGAAGTATAATGGTTGTCTTGTTTAGTGGATTGGAATTGTTGGCATTAAATTAAATAACAAAGTTGTGCATATTAAGTGTTTGATGAAAGGTTTGTGTTGAGATACAACTTTGCATGCCAAGTGTTTGATGAAATGTCACCTTATGATTTTTGCAAAGCTTTTATCAATGAGATATGATAAATTCCGTGCTAGATAAATTGATCATTGGGTAAATTTTCTTATTGTGACTTGAATATTTGTTCTCTTGAGAACCTAACTTAAGTTTGGAAAAAAACAATCTTGATTTATACTTCTTATTTCTTGAGTAATATTGAATATCAATGTGCTATCATTACCTTGAAAGGTTGTTGATTTTTTCATTTGTATTTCTTAAGGTTTTGGTAGCATCACTGTATTAAAAACTCTTTAATTCCTTGCATTCTCTTTAATCACCAAGTGTTTGATGAAAAGCCAAAGTAATTCTACATTTTCTTGTTAAGTACTTAGTTTACATTTTTCACTTGCATTAGAATCGCATGCTATGTTCCTTGTAATTGGTGAGATAAGATCTTGAAGTCTTTTTGAGCTACTTGAGTTGGGATTGGTTAAATATAACCTATCTTGAGCCCTAACTCTTGTGCTCTAGTGAACTAATGACCTTGAGATACTTCAGTTGGGATTGGTCGATCTTTGTCTAATCTTAGAGTCCTATCTCTTATTGTCTAGCAAATTTGATACCATACAAAGTTTGCCTAGTAATTAACACTATACAATTTACTTGAAAATCCATAGGTTTTGTGGCAACTCTCATGATACCTACCAAGTATTCAGTAAATTGTCCTTTAGAACCTTATTCTTCTTATATAACACCCCCCTTTTTATGTACCCCAAAAAAGGGCAGGGATGTCTGCCCTGTCTTTAGGACCATAAGCTTTTATAACAAGATATTAAGAAAAACAAAAAGAAATAAACTAAATATGAACTTACTAAAACTATCAAATACTATACAAGTCCTAAAATAAAGAAACTAAATAAAGTTTGCAAATAAAATGCATCAACAAATGGAAACAATGTCTTCAAACTCTTTGCAAGCTCAGCCTTGTCAATGCGGAATCTTCCTGAAAATATAGCATAAAAAGTGTGAGAAAATTACTTTGCAGTAAGTCCTATTCGTGTGAATGTATAATGAAAGTCATTAGGCAAAATACTTGATCTTCTTATCTCACAGATAAAATTTTCTTGATGTCTTGATCAAAAGAGCCTAACCCTGTCTAGAGAAAATATAAAGATGTGTCACAAATTACCCTACAACCCTTATAACAAAAAGGACATAAGCATTTGATGACTCTAGTCCCTATAATACTTAACCAACATTAACAATTCCCATTTAATACTTATATTAACATAGCCTCATATTAATCAATTTCCAATAATATGTCATCAAATAGCAATCCAACATAATAAGCATTGTGACATATATAATTGCATTTTCTTAAAATTTCATGCTAGATATGAAATCATAACTCCTCTAAGTGATCAAAACATGCATACCTCAACCCAATATTACAATATTAATCGTGCTCTTTGTAGGATTTCTATCATGCATAATCAGATTAAGCGCAACGGAAAACAACAAGAAATCCAAGCCATGGATCACGGGTTTGCAATAGAAATGGGAAAAAGGAGAAGATTGCGTTTATTACCTCGTGAAGCCGGAATTCAAAAATTTCAAAAACACGAACACAGGCGCGATCCAAATTATCCAAAACCGTTCACTGTAGCTCAACTGAAGTCCAAGAAAGAACTCCCTCTAATGATAATCCACATAAGGTTGAATGCTCACAATCTCACAATTCTATGCTAGTAGAATTCGGGAGGCTAGGGTTTTTGATCAAGAAGAGAGACGGCTAGGGTTTGATCAAGAGAGAGTCAGAGAAACGGTTTCTCTGTTATTGCGTGAATCTCTGTCTCTAACCCTAAGGAAACCGTTTCTTTATATTTATAGATTTATAATTACCATAAATTACAACTTAGTCCTTCAACGTCCAATTGTCAACAAATTGGTCCTTGAAGTTTACTTAATTATAATTAGATCCCAGGAATTATAACAAACTTATAATTCACCTATAAATATATTCCCTTCTCTTAATTAACCCCACAATATTATCAAATAATATATTTGAGCATTCAAACCTTTCTTGTGTGTGACCCATTAGGTTTCCTGGTCTTATTGGTAGCATAATATGAATTAATTCTAATAATATTAGAATTAATAATCTTTAATAAAATAAAGAATTAAATTTATTAATTCTCTAATTAATAAATTCATATTTAGCATATCAAGAGCGACATCTAACAATGACTCTTGATCACCTAAAAGTCCAGAAAGTCAAGTGGCTTGACATGAACCTTTCAATAGTAAATTATCAGTACAATAAACTCCTTTCAACATACAATATCTCATTCGGTCTAGAGCATGGAATTAGTGCCAACTCCCTCTAGAATATTATTAATTCTGGCCCGAATATTTTAGTACTTATTCAAGAAATCCATTACTCGATATGTGTATCAATTGGAACCATTTCCATCACATAGTCGCCTTGGCCAAGGACTTCATGAGTAATGATTTCTACAAGTGGCCTTGAGATATACTCTCCTACTATTAGGAGTGGTGAATCCTTTATTGACCCTCTCAACTACTTTCGTTTACTTTACGTTATACCCAATATCCATCCCATAGGCGGTCCTAGATAAGACTCCAAAGATTAGAATCAAAGTACAACGCTCGATAAATAAATTACCTTGGAGATCTCAAGTCTAAGGATACTTGCACACTTGCTATAATGAGATTCTATTACTGGCACTAAATAGTTATCCAAGTGATTATCTCATAGCTAGGTCATCCAATGAACTTGTTTCAAAACAAGCATCCACACGTTAATCCTGAGTATCCCAATACCCACGGATATGAGAACCACTGCTTGATCCAATCAAGAGATATAACATGTGCCAGTCTTGGCGTATTAATAATGTCCCATCTTATTAATACTATGACTGGGGATTATTTAAGTACAAACACTGCATAGTGTAGTAGGAATCTCACATCATGATCTCTATCATGATTTCGTTAACACTGTGTTGTACTAGGGACTTTATCTAACGGTTTGTACACATATTTAGATATAACAATCAAACTGAAAGATAAAGAATGCCTCTTATTAATTTAATATGCAATATACATGGTACAAGTGATTGCCTCTAGGGCACAACACTAACACTCTTATACTCAAAGGAATCACATAATGCTAAAAAAGATACACCTAGGTATCATAATGATAGATTCTAACAAAAGAATCATATAACCATTTTTCATGGTCTTAATCCACTTATAAATAAATCCTCATAGTCATAATCAATTTGGCTACAAATTAATATACTCCTATCATAGACATATCTACTAATCTCAAATTCTTATAATGAACATAGTATATCTCATTTAGCATGTTAAAGCATCGAATTTCATTTAACCACAAATACAACATATATCTCGAACAATATAGCCTATCATTTAGTAACATTACAACAACCATCACAAAGATATCCTTCATGCCATTCATCTCAAATCATTATCTAAATATAAATCATACATAGCTAGAGTTCACAGGATTAATAAAATCTAAGAATTAAAAAATAGGGTTTACTTTATTGAATTGGTTGTGACAAGTGTTAAGTGAGGTTCAAAATCCCTTGAGTGCTTCAAGATTCCAACTTTAATCACCTTTCAATACTTCCATCCAGATCAAGAGGAAAACAATGGGTGAATTTAGAATCAAAGATAAAGAAGAGGAAAAGAAAAAGAGAGAGAGAAAGAAATTGATATTAGAATACCTTATAATTTTGAAGAAGATGGTCATGGATTATTCTTGAAAAAGAAGATGGATTTATTTCTTGAGAGAATCTGATTGAGAAATAGATGAGTTAAGAGTGTTCTTGGTTGTTTTATATGATTTGGAGGAGTTTGTAGTGTTTGAGAGTGGTCAAAGGTTTGAAGATTGCCTAGTGTGTGTTCCTAGTGTTCTTGGTGTCCTTGGGAGTTTAGAGAGAAATATAATGCAAGAGAGAAAACTTGAGAATGTTTTCAAAAGTGGTGACTGAATAAAGATGCTTAGTGTAGTGCATGTTTCAGTTTGCTTTCGCTTGGAGAGATTCTAGGAATAAATCAAGTTCTTTTGAATTTCAAACATTCAAAAGATTGTAGAAAGAACAATGACGAAAGACATAGTAGTATGGTGATAATGGTGATCAAGAGAAAGAGATGGAGAAGAAGAAAGTTGAGATGAATAAATGAAAAGAAAGGAAAAGGTAGATTGCTCAGTTTTGTAGAGGTTAGCAAAACTAATGTCTTCTCTAGTACATCTCGGTTTTAGTGAGAGGAAAGAAGACCAAATGTTGGAGCTTTTCTAGGAATTTTTTGTGATGAATTTTAAAGAACTAATTGGGTGGTGCTATGGCAGAAAATTAGAAGGAGGTCAAGGTGTTACTATAGAGTTCTTTCGGTTGCCATGAAGAAAGATAGAAGAGATGAAAGGTTTCGATTCTTCTTGTAATACTTCGCTCTTTTACCTTCGATTGGCCACTACTTGCAACAAGATGAGAATTTATATCAATGGCCAGAATAAAAGATGATCGGTGTAATGAGACGAATATTTTGGTTTAATAATATTTTTTCGGGACCTGGATGTAATTATTGGATTTGTTTTACTCGTACCCTAAATCTTCGAAAAGCTATTATTGTTAATAAAAAAAAGAATTTGAGGGTACGCTGAGAAGAGAAATTGATCAGTGCGATGAAGCACACGTTTTGGTGTGAATTATGTTTTTCAAGTTATCGAGGACATTTTCATCATTTTCACTGTACCCAAAACTTTGACCACAAATTTGACCAAATTGACAAGGAATTAAAGAATTTAAGTATTACAAATGGATTTAGTGGAATATTTGGAGTTGATTAGTAATGAAATATTTTTGCATTCCAGACTCGATTTTGGTCATTTTTGAGGAAAAATAGAAAATACGATCTAAAATTTGTACGTATGGCATTTTGTGATTGGTAGCCAATGGACATGTGTCAATATAAGAGTGGTTGCATGAAGAATTCATGCAAGATGCACGAAATTAAAGAATTACAAAATAAATAAAGAATTATGTGTATTTTTGTGATTGGAACACATCACTTGTGGTCCCTTTTGAATAAGGTCTTGTGCATTGTGATTAGCCAATACATGGACCATAAGAAGGTGATTGAATGGCTGAAAATTAGCCAAGAAGTTAGCAGCCTCAATAGAGAAAAGAAGAAGACATTTTGTGGAGGAAAATTAAGGAAATGGTGTGTAATTTTTCAATTGGAACACACCTATATATTAGCCACCATACAATTAATTGATTTAAAATTCTCTTTGCCAAAATGTGATAAGAATAGCGGTGGGAAGGTTGTTATACAACCAGAAAATTTCAGCAGCCTCAAGGAGAGATAGATAAAGGAAAAGAAACCTAGAGAAAATAGCAAAAAGAAAGAAAAAGGTAGCTAGTGTGTGTTCTTGGTATAGTGTGTGAATTCTTGGGGGTAAATCACACCAAAGAGCTCTAAGTACAAGGTAAAACCATACCTTACTTGAATTAAAGTTGTTGTTGGGTGAATGGTGATCATTATGATATCAATATTAACATGAAAACACGATTTTTATATTTTGATTTTGGATCAAAAGCGGTTTGTAAACATTGTTGATGGACTCTTTATGTGTCTATATATGCCGGCTGCCTAGAAGCTTTATGGATGGTGTTTTGTGTGAAGAAGAACTGAATATTTATGGTAGTTTGAAGGATTTTTTTTGGTTGGGAGATGATGACCAAAGTAGAATAAAAATGGAAGTTACTTGGTTGGAAAAATATATTATATTAGCTTTTCATTTGAAGAAGTGAATTTGTGTTGAATAAGTGTGACTTTTGTGAGCTATTGGAATATGGAAATCACATAATTAAAGATGATTTGAAGGAAAATTGAATGAATTAATGTGTCCAAGATGTTAAGGGCTAAAGGAAAACAAAGGAAAGCATGAATATTAGAATTGAAGCAAAACTACTGGGTCTATTTTTACCCTGTAACGTGTCATGGGACCTCGGACACTGAAAATGGATTATACAAAATTAAAGTTAAGAGTCTTACGGTCATTTTGGTATATCATAGAGCCAAATTGGAGTTGTGGATTGAAAGTTAGGTGCAAAACAAAAATCACGTGTCAAGCAGTGAAATTGCTGAAAAATGAGTTCGAAAATGAATGAACTTAAGGATGATTAATTGTGTGATTTTAGATGAAATAAATGAGAAATATGAAGTGAATCCCTTGTATATGAAGGGAGAAAGGATGTGGGAGAAAGGAAAATGAAAGAATTGAACAATCGACGTGAACAAAAGTTAAACGTTTTCCTTAACCATTGGCTAATTATCGGCTAAATGTTGGTTGGACGTCAACTATCCGTCGGCCATGTCGGCTAACCGTCGGCTACTTTTTGATCATGCACGATTTGACCTAAAAATGATGTTCGGTGTAGGTTTATCAATAAACGACCAACGGTTCATTGGAAATAGTAGAAACGGGGGTCAAACGGCCATGAACGGGAAAAGTTTAGATAATACACGAGATGAGTCCCTTTGATTTCTAAAACTTTTTTTAAAAGCTAGTGTGCTTTACTTTTTTCATGAAATGCTATGTTTTATACCGTTTTAGAAAATCCTTGAATATATTTAAGAGTTATCTGAGCAAGAATTGTTTTGCGCCATTTTGCTGTCGAATTAACTTTATAATTAGCTTGGAAATCTTAATGGATGATTAAAGCATGAATTTTGTGAATTTAGTCATTTTTGGTTTAAATACTTGATATTTTCAAAAAATGGTAAATTTTGGAATTGAGTATTCATAAATTGATTGGAATGCCCTTATTGGAACATTTTATGAAAATGTGTTTGGAAACATTGAATTTAATACTCTTTTGGGATTAGAATTCTGGATTTCTTGAAATGTGTTCCTTTTGAAATCGGATAATTGGAAAATGATCCAAATGTCCATATTGGAATGTTTTATGGAAACTTTTGGAATTGAATATTCGATAAATGAGAAATATCCTTATTGGAACTCTTGTGAACACTTTTCAAATTGAGTATGGATAAATTGACCCGAATACCCTCAGAAAGTCTTTTAGAATCAGGTACGGGTAAAATGACCTGTATAACCTCTAAAAGACTTTTGA
This sequence comes from Voacanga thouarsii, assembly GCA_026120185.1. NCBI lineage: Eukaryota > Viridiplantae > Streptophyta > Magnoliopsida > Gentianales > Apocynaceae > Voacanga > Voacanga thouarsii. Next base: position 3,532,944 of record JANUWF010003370.1, read on the forward strand.
AATCGAATATGGGTAAAATGACCCGAATACCCTTGGAAATGACTTTTGTGATCGAGTATGGGCAAAATGACTTGGATACTCTTGGAAACTTATTTTGATGTGTGAACAGAACTATTTATCCTATTTCAACTTGATGTTGGAAAATAATCTCTCGTGATGAGATTGACTATTGGAAAATGACATTTTGATCCCGAAAATTATTTTATTGGCTTGATGTGCCTATAGAATAAATTGATTGGCCTTGCGGAGCCTATGAAAATTATGATTTAGCTAGCGAGTGAGTGGGATCAAATTCTGAAAAATGTTATTTTTACCTAAAAAATGTTTATTTTGAAAATCATGTAGGATCAGATAACCTTCTGGCCTGATCAATCAGAAGGGGTTGGTATTGGTGACGTTGAGTACTCAGAGAGGACTTTAATCTTTGTACTAACTCAAGTTACAGATAGACGACCCCAAGTAACCTAGCTAGTTCTGGGGATTGTCCTACTCTAAATAGGGCAACAGGACATTGAGATGAGTCTTCCTAGCTAGCCGTCTAGTGCCTAGCATTTGTCGTGCCTTGTGTACACTTTAATTTGGGTTGTTCATAGGCTGGGCTAGACATCTAGCGTTGTTCAACCCCTTGCTATCTCGATGGTGATTGACGTTAGGATTGGGACCCCTTGGCTTATGGTAGTGAGTAAAAGATTTAGTATACTGCGTGCACTTATTGACTGTAGTACGCTGCGGTGTACTTTTTCTGTGATGCATGGATTGATTACTATAGGTTGCTATTTAAATACAATGATACGTGCAAGTTGAGTACAATAGGCTGCAGTCTCAGTACACTGATACGTGGCACTGAAGGCAAAGACTGTGGGCTTTGCATGCAAGACGAAATTCTATTGGTGAAGTGCATGTAATTTGGAAATTAGGGCAATGATTTGAAAGTAAAATAAAAATTTTCAAAAATGATTGAGTTCTGAATAAACTCTTTCTGAGAGAGTTTTGAAATTGTTTCCATTGAACAAACGTAATGCTTTCCCCACAAAAGTTTCTTGCACTCTATCTTTTACTAAAGCACTAGCACACACTGGACTCATTAGGTGATTTTTTACTCACATGTGTCTTTTATCTTACCCTTTTATAGGATCCAGAGTTGAACGAACCTACGGATAGAAAGATGATACCAAAGTGATGGCAGTATAGGTCTGGACCGTTTCTCTTTTTTTATTGTGTACTTTATTGCTGTTGTAGTTAGAGATGGCATGTATGAGAATCTCTGATGCATGTATATGTGCAGCCATCAGTATGGGATATTTTATGAGTCTGGACCTTATATATATATATATATATACATATGTATATATATATATATATATATATATATTCATTCCTTTGGTTTTTGTTATAAAGACCTCTTGTCTAGGTAACTGGATGGGGTGACACCTGGTGTTGATATCCTTCTGCTGTTATCTTTGTAGGGGAGTTAAAATTGGTATCCGAGCTTAGTTTTATAGAGTCGTGGTATCGTTATAGGGATTGATAGAATATTTTCATTGGGAAGGTAAGACAGATAGGAGTGATAAAGGCAAGTTCCTAATGGATGAATGCAGCAATGATGGGAAGAAAGAGATAGGTGAGAATTCGAGTGTGAAAAGATCGAGGAAGATTAGGATGATCTTTCGAGCAGGCGTGCCGAGACGTTTTATCTTGATAGGACCTAGCCCTGGCTACCGTCATACACCTCGTCTTACTGGGAACTCGTTTGACCCGGCAGTACTTGTAGTTACTCTGTTTGTTCGAGATCTTAGTTTGGAGAGGACACTTATTCTTAAGAGGACATCATCAGCACATAGTTAGATAGAGATGGTAGGTGGTGATTCTGCTAAGGTTGATGGCTATATTGAACCATGCCATCAGGATGATGATAAGGAGGACAATATCCCCGACGGTGCTGTGTTGTTTGAGGATGATGAGGAGGTATTTAGCGGGGATATTTCGGGTGTATTAGAGGAAGAGATGCCAGGACTGGAGGTTGTTAAGGTTGGAGGAGATCAGGATATACCTAAGATAGAGATGCCTATGATCGAGCTCGAGGAGCTTGAGGAGGAACTAGAGATGGACCTATAGATACTAGCTTGGTTGCACCCTGATATAGATGGAGATGAGGGATTTAATGCAGCCGAGTCCTATGCAGTTTCTACTGATTCAGGACCTCCTGTTTTGGATAGTGATGATGATGAGCAAGTGTGAAACCCCACCTAAAGCCAACCTTATAGTATGGGGGTTGGGATGCATATCATGTCATTCTACTTAAAAATATATTTTTTGAATAAATTTATGTGCTTCAGAATTACGGATTATAGGTTAAATGGATTATTTATGCTTGTTGGGTAGGAAGGGTAAAAAGGTAATTTTGCTTGAGGTCAAAATAGGAAGATGGTTGGAGGTTTAGATAAGAAGAATATTTGGGTAAGGAAATAAAAACAAGAGTTGTGTGGTTAAGTGGTTAGAGCTTTGTGAATTAATCTCTAAGGTCTTGAGTTCAAATCCCATCACTTAAGTTTTGATCATAATTATCCTAACTATCTTTGAATTTTTAATTTTCTTAAAGATTGGAATGTTGTCTTAAGGGAGACATGAAGATAATATCTTGATCATGTGATCATGTCCTAAAAATAATTTTAGAGGAATTCTTGTTTCATTTAATTTCTCTAGCCTTGTCCTAACATCTTCATAATTTAAATTATCCATAACACATTAATCTCTTCTTTTAATTCCAAAAAAATTCTGTGATAAACCCCTAGCCTTGAAATTAAAAAATCAGCCTTGAGGGATAAGGGATTGCCGAAAATGGGGAGGAAAGTTAGGAAGGGTTTCCATGGAAATCAAATCACCATAGTTATACCTTCAATGCTATCTTCATCTTGTTCATGATTTAGTAAAGGAAAATTCTGGAAATTTTTCAGAATTCTTGCAAGATGGTTTTCGAAAAAAATTTAGCAACGTTCCTACCCCATTTGCTACCAGAAAAATGGTCATTTCATGTAAGGTTGAAGGCTGGGAAAACAGTGAATTTTCAAACTGCAATCTGTCAAAAACCAGAAATTTTCCCTTCAGCAAATTCGCAACTGTGAAGCTAGAATTGAAGCCACATTTTGGTCATAAAATCAGCTAGAATGTCCTCTTTTTTTCTTCAGGAAGAAGGCTAGAAAACCACCATTAAAAGACCTTCAAACACCACAGAAAAACAGCTACAAATCGGGCCAAAGAATGCAGAAAATTCTGCACAAAAAACCATCACTATTCTAGGTACTCTTGAACATTGAAAACCAGAAAAATTTCCAGCTTGGTTTCTCAAGGCAAAGGCCAAAAATTACCACCCAAACCTCTAAAAATCAGACCTTGTTCAGCCATGGACTGAACACCATTGACCTCTGTACTAACCTTGAGTGTTTGGACTCTATGATCACACCTCAAAAAGCTCCTAAGATTACTTTATCCAAAACTCATTTGAACTTCAAACTAATTCCAAATTTTTTGCTCCATTAAAACACTCTTGTGGCAAATGATTAAACCAGAAATTTATGTGCCACTACAGACCATTTTTGGCCAGCATTATAAGCTGAACAGCTCTCCATTCTTTGCGTTAAACCTTGCTTGTTTAGTTCTACACCTTTGAAGAGCAAGAGACCTTCCATGAACAGCCACCATTAACTAATCCTCAACCTCAAACAGCTCCTCATTTTTCTCCATTTAAGTTTAAAAAATAACTGATCAATTCTCTCTGCTTCTTGTGAAAACCGAAACTCCTAATTGCACAAGGTCATTTGCCCAACAACAATTCCAACAATTCTCAAACTCTCCCAAGAACACCAAGAACACACACTTAACATCTTCAAGCCTAAACCAATCCTCAACATCTCTAATCACTCTCACATACTCTAGATCACTCATACATAATCCCTAGTCTTCATTTCTGGTCATTATAACACAGAATCACTCAAACCAGAATTTTCAAACGGATCAAAATCAGTTTTTTTTATTGAAGGTTCCAAGAACATAAAAAGGTAAATCAAGAGCAACCTTCTTGTTCTTACTTTTCTACTCAACTTTTTATACTCCATTCTAATGCTCTCTCTCTCTCTCTCTCTCTCTCTCTCTCTGGTCTGAAATGATGATGGACAACCATAGTAGTTTTTCAAACATCAAAAGACTCACAAGCGCGTGGACCTTCACTAATCAAGAAACCTTCATCAAGCAATCATCTACCAAGTATTTCATTTTGAATCATCCTTTTAAATTTCTGAATTCGTTTCTCTTAGATTTTGATAGTAAGATTGAATATAAATGGGGGTTGAGTATATATATGTGGATAAAGAGGATATTGTTTGGACATTAGGTCTTATGGATTTGTCTTTCGAATCAATGTATGCTCATCATGATTAGTGAGATTTATGGGTGTTTGAAGCATGTTAGATGTTATGACACCAATGGTGATTAGGCTTTTATGTTCTTACTTTTCATTGAGGTCATGGATGATGATTATGCCTAGTAGGAGATTGGCCATGTGTTAGTAGGGGTTAACTCAAGTATATGTTCATGAATGGATTAGCCTATTATTTGATGTTTGGGAATGTGTTCATGAATCTTTCCTAACAATAGGGAAATTATGATGAAAGATTATTTTCTTGTCAATCCTAGGTTATTTTATTAACAAATTTTATTACTTTAATTCGAATCACTATTATATTTTCCCTATGAAATTCGAAATTGCTAGGGAGGTTGAGAATAGAATATTAATTAAAATATTAAAAATTTTACTAGTTAAATAAATAAAATCTTTATTTTACACACACACACACACACACACACACATAAATAATAAATAAAATACAAAGAATTAATTAATATCAAATGACCTTGTAGATCATAATAATTAACCTTACTAAAAATTTTATCTATTTGTATGAATATTATTTATATTAAAATTTAATTATTATTTAATCATTAAAAATTAAATATAATTCATTTATTATTATTTTTATTGGTTATTTATTATCCACTAATTATTAATTAAAAAATAGGTGTAAGTTATTATTTATTTATTTAGTACTATTTAAATATTACCATTTACCAATATTATTTACGACTTAGTATTATTCAATATTTGACACTAGTTTATTTATTAGCAATAATACTCATATTTTATTATTTGAAACTATAACTTATTAGTAATTATTTTAGAACCTCTAGTTATTTTAACTTATCAAGCTAGATTTATTTTATAAAATACTTTATCAACTAGTACTAAAACCTAAGACATTATGGTCAAGATTAGTTGTGCTTGTGACTAGTTGAACTAGGGATTGTTTATGTAAGGTAGATATGGTCTGAAGGTTATCTTATGCTTTATGTTTACCCCAGGCGGGGTTAGGTTGACCTTAGAGGATTTTTGAGTTCAAGAAGAGCAAATGATCAGGTAAGTTCCTGCATAGAGTCAATTGAAGACCAAATGTGGCAAGCCAACTCATTATATACGAGAATTTATGTTATAAAGCATCTGTGGACAATTCTCCTTTTCTTTCAATCAAGTAAGCTATTTAAAACTAAGCAAATGATTTTACACAAAACACTAAACTTTTCATAAAACCATAATTGCTATTTTCAAGTAAATCATTGTATGATCACTTTTTCTCCCAAGTGGAACAAACAACGTTGAGTACTCAATAAGTATAGACTACTAGGACTAGTTTTTGAAGGGTTAGGGTAAGTCTCTCACTAGGTGGGGCACCTCTGAGGGGTGAGTCCTTCCCGAATAGGATGCCAGTCCTATAGGTCATGCCGGTCCAAGCTAGCAAATTCAGTCAAGTGGACTGTATGTTTTCGGAGTGGATAACTAGTATGTTTGGAGTGTTGAGATGGAGGAGTATCTCACTCGGTAGGCCGTACACCTACCTTATGTCAATATGCTCAACGTGTGGTATTCTGATTGTTATATTGTCATGGTGCCCAATGTGTGGTGCCATGGCTGCCTCTTTGGAGTGGTTGTATTTATTGTGCACGTGTATGTTTTGGAAAGTAAAATGCCACTCTTCATTTATGACATTTATTTAATGCTTGCCTGCACTTTCTCTTATGAAACTTTTACAACTTGCATACAAGAACTATTTTACCTGAAACACTTAAAGCACACACGGGCTTATTGAGATTTTTATCTCACTACCTTTTATATTATGTTTTCAAGTCGATCCTACTGTGAAAGTCATTAGCTAGATTATTGCCTATGCTTTGAAGACTCTTTGTTAATTTTCCTATGTATTGCTTTTGAGAGACAGTAGTAGACATTTATTTTTTTAAATTTGTTCGTGTATTGCTGAGTTGTAATAAGTTTAATTTTGACGTATTTCTTTTATTTTATTTTGTGTGTCCTCGTTATAAAGACCCCTTGTCATGTGGACGGAGTGACATCTTCTACCCTAATGGGGCATAGGTGGTAGGGTGTTACAAGTTGTATCAGAGACAAGTTTAGGTAATTATTGATACTATATGTTTTGTTTTGTTAAGGTTAAATCTTTTGACTAACCTTGGTTGTTTATGCTGTAGGATGGTTAGAATGATTAGAACTGCAAAGAAGGGGCAGCAATGGCATCCTCCCATCCCTATCCACCCAAAAGATTTACCAGTGCCTCAGCCCGCACTGCAACCTACACCTTAACCAATCATACCCCTGGATGAGAGCAGTGATGATGAGGTTCAGATTATGGAGCCACCCCCAATACCTATAATAGACTTAGTTACTGATAGTGAAGATGAGGAATTTGACAAGGAATATGTCCCACTCCCACCTAGCCCCGTGATTGATTTGGCTACTGATAGTTATGACTCGGGGGAGATAAACTATGAATCTCCACCTAGACTTTCCTTTGTACCCCCACCCAACTAGGTTGAAACTGGGGAGAGTTCTAGGAGACCCAGGAAGGAGCCAATAGGCTATAGGTTCGTGAATGGGGCAGGGATAGACTTTTCTAGGAATTCAGGAGGATGGTTGTATGATGCTGGCTTTGAAGACTCTTATGAGGATTAGGGAGGCTAGGTTTTACTGTGCTTAGGAGGTTTTATTTATAGCTTTCAATAAACTCCTGTGCTAGGAGTCCATTGATGTTCATTGCTTTATTTCAAAATTTATGCAAATAAGAGTACTGGGTGTACTCTAATTTTGAAAATATGCAAGTTTTTATACAAAATTTGCATCTGATTTTCTTTTACTCGAACTTGAATGTGAATGCATGCTCGACTTAAATGTTTTAAACTTTGATGCATAAACTTATTATCTGGGGCATGGTTTAGAATGGCACTCAAGCGTCGTGCAGCCACATCCAGTAGAAATGTTCCTAAGGTAGAGCTCGTGATAGTGGAGTTTGATACAACTCAAATACCATCACCAAACTGGGAAAATGAGAATGAACCGGAACTGGAAATGGGATTAGAGGAACCTGTCAGTGTAACTATGGAGCAAGCGTTCAACAAAATGACCGAGATTCTGCAAACCCTGACTGAGTGGAGAAATCTAAAGGGGGAAGATGAAGCACTGGAGAGGTTTCTAAAATTTCAATCTCCTATCTTCTTGGGAGAAGCTGAGCAAGACTAGAAGGTGGAGCAGTGGGTGGAAAAGATGGAGGACATCTTTGCTATATTTCAGTACACTGAGAAGCGAAAGGTGAAATTTGCTGCATTTAGACTAAGGGGCCCAGCTCGGGCATGGTGGCAATGAGTCCAAGATGACTGGGAGATGATTGATCAAGACTGGACGTAGGCCAACTTCGTGGTGGCATTTAGAGCCGAATATATCCTTCAGTGGATAGTGGAGAAAAGGAAAGACGAGTTCCAAAATCTGCAGCAAGGGAGTATGATGGTGGCACAGTATGTGGCACGTTTTACACAGTTATCGAAGTATTGCAAAAAGGCTAGTGGATACCGAGCAGAACAGAACAAGGCAATTTGTTAAAGGATTGAGGCAAGAGTTAAGAAGGGTGTTAGCACCTTCTCCACCAATGACTTATTCAGGGGCCGTGGACACAGCGACCCGGACTGAGAACGAGGATCGCAGCAGGATGGTACCAAGACCTTTCCAGTGGTAGCAACTCAATAAGCGGCAGCCTGCCATCCAGTAATGGCAGAACTGAGAGATGCAAGCACGAATGACACCAGTTGGAACTGCACAGAATCTTCCATTATACCGACACTGCAAAAAAAGGGGGCCATGTGGAGAAAAATTATTGGTCCAGAGGAGTTGAGCGGAAATGCTACCATTGCAGAGACCCGAATCATCTGCGAAATGCCTGTCCTAAACTTCTCCGAATTGGGCAAGGAAACCTTGCTTAGATCACGTGAGTTAATTGAGCTAGTGTTGTAGGAGCCTCTGGAAGTGGAACTCAGAAGCAGCTGGTGAAAGCAAAGGTTTTCGCTCTTAACCGGGAGGAGGTTGGAACAGATGCAACGGTGGTAAAAAGTACGTTTACTATCCAAGGTTATTTCGTTAATGCATTGATAGACCTTGGATCTACTCATTCCCATTTAAACAAGAATTGTGCATATCATTTGGGTTAGGATGGAGTAGAACTACCTTTTACGTTGTTGGTGAGTATGCCTTTAGGAAAAATGGTGCAGACGGATCGGTATGTGTAGAATTATAAGATTGAAGTGGGGAGAGAATGCTAGGAAGGAGATTTGATAGTCTTAGCTATTGATGACTATGACTTGATTTTGGGTATGGATTGGTTAGCTAAGCATGGGGCTAAAGTAGACTGTAAGAATAATTTGATTCAGTTCATTAGACCAGGATGTGATGTGTTGGAGTTCAACGGTAAGAGAGTAAAAGAGTTGAAGTTTTTGATAGTTGGAGCAAAAGCCCGGAAATTGTTGAAGTAAGGATGTCAAGGATATTTGGCCTATGTGATAAATAAGCCGAAGGATTAGTGTACCCTCGAAGATACTGAGATGGTAAGAGATTTTCCCAATGTGTTCCCTGTAGAACTCACTTCTCTACCTCCTAACTGAGATGTTGAGTTCACTGTTGATCTAGACTCCATATCAGATGGCACCGATAGAACTGAAAGAATTAAAGGAGCAGTTAGAAGATTTGGTGAGACAAGGTTACATCAGACCTAGCACGTCACCCTGGGGAGCACTAGTGCTATTTGTGAAAAAGAAGGATAGGACCTTAAGGTTGTGTATCGGCTATCGGGGATTGAATAACCTGACCATCGAGAATAAGTAACCTCCACCGTTAATTGACTAGCTGTTCGACCAGTTGCTAGGTTCTAGTTGTTATTCCAAACTGGATTTGAGGCAAGGATACTATCAAGTGAGGATAAAAGAGGAGGATATTCCTAAGACGGCCTTCAACACAAGATATAGTCACTACGAATTTGTAGTGATGCCTTTTGGGGTGACAAATACACCGGCAGTATTTATGGATTTGATGCATCGAGTTTTCCAACCTTACTTGGACAAGTTCATGGTGGTCATCATTAACGACATACTCATATACTCTAAGAATCATGAGGATCATATGGAACATTTGAAGTTGGTATTGGAAAAGCTAAGAGAGCACAAGCTTTATGCCAAATTTAGCAAGTGCGAGTTGTGGTTGATAGTGTCTTATTTCTTAGCCATGTAGTGACTAAAGATGGAATCAAGGTGGACCCAGCAAAAGTGGAAGCAGTTTCAGAGTAGAAGTAACTGGAGAACATCACGGAGATTCGAAGCTTCTTGGGATTGGTTGGTTACTATAGGAGGTTTACTAAAAGATTCTCAATGCTAGCATCGCCTATGACCCGGTTGCTAAGAAAGGACGTACCATTTGTTTGGAATGAGAAATGTGAAAAAAGTTTCCAAGAGCTAAAACAGAAGTTAATGACAGCACCTATGTTGAGTTTGCCAGAGGGAGATAAGCTTTACGCTCTGTATACTGATACTTCGAAAGAAGGCTTGTGAGCGGTATTGATGCAGGATACAAAGGTGATCGCCTATGCTTCTCGAAAGTTAAAGCCTCATGAAGTCAATTATCCCACGCATGTTTTGGAGTTGGCTGCCATTGTATTTGCTTTAAAGAAATGGCGGCACTACTTGTATGAAGCTAAGTATGAAGTATTCACTGATCACAAGAGCTTGAAGTACATCTTCACCTAGAAGGACTTGAATTTAAGGCAGTGGAGATGAATGGAATTTTTGGAAGAATATCGTTACCCTATCAACTACCACCCTAGAAAGGCTAACGTTGTTGCTGATGCCCTGGGCCATAAAGTAAAAATGGCCAGGCTGAGAGTGCAGGAGATTCAAGCGGTTTAAGACGTGTTGGATAGAAGAGCGAAAATGCAAGATGAGAGGATTATTGTTAGCAACATGAGATTGATGCAGGGCATCTAAGGAGGGAAATCATCGAAGCTCAGCAAAGTAATGCAAAATTTCAACTTTTCAAGGACAAAGAGCTTAAACGGAAAGACAGTGATTTCTGACAGGACGAAGCTGGAGTTCTATATTTCCAAGACCATTTGTGTGTACTCAATAAGCACCAATTAAAGGACAAGATTTTGGAAGAGGCACATAAAAGTAAGTATGTAATTCATCCGGGAGAGGTGAAAATATATCAAGACCTAAAAAAGGCTTATTAGTGGCCCGAAATGAAGAGGAACGTGGTTAAGTATGTCTCGACATGTCTGACCTGTCAGAAAGTCAAAGTGGAGCAGAAAAAGTCAGCAAGATTGTTGCAATCATTACCAGTACCTGAATGGAAATAGGAAGAGGTGACCATGGACTTCGTTACTGGACTCCCTATGACAAGGACCCAAAAGGATGCCATATGGGTGGTGGTAGATCGATTAACCAAGTCAGCGCAATTTATACCGGTGAATGTACGAGATTCAATGGAGAAGTTAGCTCAAACTTATGTATGAGAAATAGTCAGATTGCAAGGAGTGCCTTTGAGTATTGTGTCCAACCGAGACCCGAGATTTACATCCTAATTTTGGAGCAAGTTTCAAGAATCAATGGGTTCTGGTCTAAAGTTTAGTACAATGGCACATCCACAAACTGATGGTCAGTCAGAGAGGGTTATTCAAATATTAGAAGACATGCTAAGAGGCTACGTATTAGATTTCAGGGATAAATGAATTGAATGTGTACCGTATGCAAAATTGGCTTACAAAAATAGCTAATGGTCTTCAATTAGAATGGTTCCGTATGAAGCATTATATGGACGTAAGTGTCAAGTACCTTTATACTAATATTGGTCAGAGGACGGCCACATAAGCAAGTCTAGAGAAGTCTGCATTCAAGAAATGTTGGACAAAGTCAAGCTGATCAAAGAAAGGTTGAAAGAAGCCCAGAGCTGACAAAAGAGTTATGCGGACAATAGGTGAAGAGAGTTAGAATTTCAGGTAGGAGATAGTGTGTTCCTAAGATTGACATCGAATAGAGGAATTCTGAAGCATCAAAATGTGGAAAGCTGAATTTGAGGTATTTGTGACCGTTTCTGATCAAGGAAATAATTGGGCCGGTGGCGTATCCATTGGATTTGCTAGATAGGTTAATGGGAATACATGATGTGTTTCATGTGTCTCAGTTGAAGAAGTACAATGCCGACCCCGGACATGTTTTGAATAGTGAGCCGTTGGTATTGCAACCCGACTTGCACTATGTGGAGAAACCCATGAAAATTTTAGACCGAAGCATCAAGGCTCTTTGGAACAAGAAGATTCCTATGGTGAAGGTACAGTGGGAGCATCATGGCACACGAGATGCCACATGGGAAATGGAAGAGTGGGTGCAGCGGAAGTATCACGATCTGAGATAAAGGTATGCCTAAATTTTGGGACAAAATTCTTCTAAGAAGGGGAGGATGTGGAACCCCACCTAAAGACAACCTTAGAGTAAGGGGTTGGGATGCATACCATGTCATTTTGCATAAAAATATATTTTTTGAATGATTTTACGTGCTTTATAATTATGGGTTATAGGTTAAATGGCTTATTTATGCTTGTTAGGTAGGAAGCGTAAAAAGGTAGTTTTGCTTGAGGTCAAAATAGGAAGATGGCTGGAGGTGTAGACAAGAAGAATGTTTAGGTAAGGAAATAAAAACAAGAGTTGTTGTGGTTAGAGCTTTGTGAATTAATCTCTAAGGTCTTGAGTTCAAATCCCATCACAAAAGTTTTGATCATGTAATCATGTCCTAAAAAGAATTATAGAGGAATTCTTATTTCCTTTAATTTCTCTAGCCTTGTCCTAACATCTTTATAATTTAAATTATCCTTAATCCATTAATCTCTTCTTTTAATTCCAAAAAAAATCTGTGATAAACCCCTAGCCTTGAAATTCAAAAATCAGCCTTGAGGGATAAGGGATTGCCGAAAATGGGGAGGAGAGTTAGGAAGGATTTCCAAGGAAAAGAAATCACCATAGTTATACCTTTAATGCTACTTTCATCTTGTTCATGATTTAGTAAAGGAAAAATCTGGAAATTTTTCAAAATTCTCGCAAGATGGTTTTTGAAAAAAATTCAGCAACATTCCTACCCCATTTGCTTCCAGAAAAATGGTCATTTCATGTATGGTTGAAGGTTGGGAAAATAGTGAATTTTTGGACTGCTCAATCTGTCCAAAACCAGAAAATTTCCCTTCAACAAATTCGCAACTTTGAAGCAGGAATTGAAGCCACCTTTTGGTCATAAAATCAGCTGGAACTTCCTCTGTTTTTCTTCAGGAGGAAGGCTGGAAAACCACCATTAAAAGACCTTCAAACACCACAGAAAAATAACTACAAATTGGGCCAAAGAATGCAGAAAATTCTGCACCAAAAACCATCACTATTCTAGGTACTCTTGAACATTGAAAACCAGAAAAATTTCCAGCTTGGTTTCTCAAGGCAAAGGCCAAAAATCACCACCCAAACCTCTGAAAATCAGACCTTGTCCAGCCATGGACTAAACACCATTTCCCTCCATACTAACCTTGAGTGTTTGGACTCCATGATCAAACCTCAAAAAGCTCCTAAGATTACTTTATCCAAAACTCATTTGAACTTCAATCTAATTCCAGATTTTTTACTCCATTAAAACACTCTTGTAGCAAGTGATTAAACCAAAAATTTCTCTACCACTATAGACCATTTTTGGCCAGCATTATAAGTAGAATAGCTCTCCATTCTTTGCATTAAACCTAGCTTGTTCATTTCTACACCATTGAAGAGCAAGAGACCTTCCATGAACAGCCAGCATTAACTAATCCTCTACCTCAAACAACTCCTCATTTTTCTACATTTGAGTTTAAAAAAAAAAACTGATCATTTCTCTCTCCTTCTTGCCAAAGCCGAACACTCCTAATTGCACAAGGTCATTTGGCCAACGGCAATTCCAGGAATTCTCAAACCATTTTCTCTCAAACTCTCCCAAAAACACCAAGAACACTAAAAACACACACGTAACATCTTCAAGTCTAAACCAATCCTAAACATCTGTAATCACTCTCAAATACTCCAGATCACTCATACTTAATTCCTAGTCTTCATTTTTGGTCTTTATAACACAAAATCACGCAAACCAGAATTTTCAAATGGTTCAAAATCAGTTTTTTTTGTTGAAGGTTCTAGGAACATAAAAAGGTAAAACAAGAGCAACCTTCTTGTTCTTTCTCTTCTACTCAACTTTTTATATTCCATTCTAATGCTCTTCATCTCTCTCTCTCTCTCTCTCTCTCTCTCTCTCTCTCTCTCTCTCGATGGCCAACCATGGCTGTTTTTCGGACATCAAAAGGCTCTCAAGCGCATGGACCTTCACTAATCAAGTAACCTTTACTAAGCAATTGTCTACCAAGTATTTCTTCTTGAATCATCCTTTTAAATTTCTGAATTCATGTCTCTTAGATGTTGGTAGTAAGATTGAATATAAATGGGGGTTGAGTATATGTATGTGGATGAAGGGGATGGAGTTAGGACATGATGGTTGAAATGTATGATTCGGTCTTATTGATTTTTCTTTCGAATCAATGTATGCTCATAATGATTAGTGAGATTTATGGATGTTTGAAGCATGTTAGATGTTATGACACTAATGGTGATTAGGCATTTATGTTCTTACTTTTCATTGATGTCATGGATGATGATTATGCCTAGTCAGAGATTGGCCATATATTAGTAGGGGTTAATTCATTTATATGTTCATGAATGGATTAGCCTATTATTTGACGTTAGGGAATGTGTTCATGAATCTTTCCTAACAATAGGGAAATTATGATGAAACATTATTTTCTTGTTAATCTTAGGCTATTTTATTAACAAATTTTATTACTTTAATGAGAATCACTATTATATTTTCCCTATGAAATTCGAAATTGCTAGGGAGGTTAGGAATAGAATATTAATTAAAATATTAATATTTTTACTAGTTAAACAAATAAAATCTTTTATTAAATAAATATATACATATATATATATATATTCATACATAACTAATAATAATAAATAAAATATTAGAATTAATTAATATCAAATGACCTTGAAAATCATAATAATTAACCTTACTAAAACTTTTATCTATATCCATGAATATTATTTATATTAAAATTTAATTATTATTTAATAATTAAAAATTAAATATAATTCATTTATTAATAATTTTATTGATTATTTATTATCCATTATTTATTAATTAAAAATTAGTAGCAATTTATTATTTATTTATTTAGTACTATTTAAATATTACCATTTACCAATATTATTTACGACTTAGTATTATTCAATATTTGACACTAGTTTATTTATTAGCAATAATACTCATAATTTATTATTTGAAACTATAACTCATTAGTAATTCTTTTAGAACCCCTAGTTATTTTAACTTATCAAGCTAGATTTACTTTATAAAATACTTTTTCAACTAGTACTAAAGCCTAAGACATTATGGTCATGGCTAGTTATGGTTGTGACTAGTTGAACTAGGGATTGTTTATGTTAGGCAGATATGGTCCGAAGATTATCTTATGCCTTGTGTTTATCCCAACTGGGGTTAGGTTGACCTTAAAGGATTTTTGAGTTCAAGAAGAACAAAGGATTAGGTAAGTTCTTGGATGGAGTCATTTGAAGACCATATGTGGCAAGTCAACTCATTGTATACGAGAATTTGTGTTGTAAAGCAATTATGGACAATTCTCCTTTTCTTACAATCAAGTAAGCTATTTAAAACTAAGTAAACAATTTTACACAAAATACTAAACTTTTCATAAAACCCACTTGGCAAGAAGTTTAGAAACTGTAATTGCTATTTTCAAGTAAATCATTGTATGATCACTTTTTTCTCCTAAGTGAACAAACAATGTTGAGTACTCAATAAGTGTAGACTATAAGGACTAGTCTTTGAAGGGTTTGGATAAGTCTCCCAGTAGGTGGCCACCTCTGAGGGGTGAGTCCTTCCCGGATTGGATGCCAGTCTTGTAGGTCATGCCGGTCCGAGCTAGCAAGTTTAGACAAGTGGACTATATGTTTTCGAAGTGGACAACTGATAAGTTTGGGGTGTAGAGATGGAGGAGTATCTCACCCGGTAGGTCGTACACCTACCTTGTGTTAGTATGCTCAACGTGTGGCATTCTAATCGTTATATTGTCATGGTGCCCAACGTGTGGTGCCATGGCAGCCTCTTTGGAGTGGTTGTATTTATTGTGCACATGTATGTTTTGGAGCAAAATGCCACTTTTCATTTATGACATTTATTTAATGCTTGCCAGCATTTTCTCTTATGAAACTTTTACAACTTGCATACATGAACTGTTTTACCTGAAACACTTAAAGCACACATGGGCTTATTGAGATTTTTATCTCACCACCTTTTATACCATGTTTTCAGGTCAATCTTGCTGTGAAGGTCATTAGCTAGATTATTGCCTATGTTTTGAAGACTCTTTGTTATTTTTCCTATGTATTGGTTTTGAGAGACAGTAGTAGACATTTATTTTTTTGAATTTGTTCATGTATTGCTGGGTTGTAATAAGTTTAATTTTGAAGTATTTCTTTTATTTTATTTTATGTGTCCTCGTTATAAAGACTCCTTGTCCTGTGGACGGGGTAACATCCTCAGCCCTAATGGGATATAGGTAGTACGGTGTTATAGTAGGAGGATGGGATATGGATATATGTAGTAGGTTATGTATAGTTCGGCCAGTGTATATGACTGTGTGCTTGGCGCACAAATTTTGTACTGGTTTTGTGTTTAATTTGAATAAATATATGTTATGATTCTGCTATGTGTACTATAGCCTTTTTGTGCCTGCTCTTGAGTTATGTGACATCGTTTTACTAGCTAAATCGTATGAACTGTATTGATGTCTCCTAAATGAACTTTTAGACTATTATCGCGTACTACTCGAAATAACACTAAGCCAACGGTGGAGGAATCACCTATGGGGGATTCCTATCTTGTATGTTTGGATTATCCTATGTTCCAAACCTTCCAGAAAATGGCTGGTACCATTCAACGGTTGATTGAGGTTATTACTAGAGTCAATGAAAATGTTGGAGTAAATGAGAATATGAGTAGGGGAAATTGAAATGGAATTTGGCGTACGAGTCGAAAAAGATCTGGAGGACCCCGATGGAAGAAGAAAGGAAAGATGCAAAGGATGGGAGGCCTAACTGGAAGGCAGTCCTTTTTTAGATGCTTTAATTGTAGGAAGATAGGGTATAAGAGATTCAATTGCCCTCATCCTCAAAGGATAGGAGGATGGAGTCGACCGAGAAAGAAATAATCAAGGGCAGAGGTTAGGTCTAGAAAGAGAGAACCTAGGATAAGCTTCTATCTCTAGATCTGGACTTGCTAAACCACAAGTGAATGTTCGAGTGGTTGCATTGGAAATGATAGATAATCATGCCACAATAGTGGAATGTACACTCCTTATTTTGAATTATGATGCTAAAATATTAGTAGATTCTGGTTCTATTCATTCTTTTGTTGCCAATTTATTTCTTGATATTATGGGGATAAAAAGGGAAGAAGCTTCATTATGAAATGATTGTTAGTACCCCATTGGAAAAGTAAATGAATAGTGAGAAAGTATATATTGAATGTAAAACTTTGGTGGAGAATGAAATTTTGGAAAAAGATTTGAGATATCTGCCCATAAAGGACTAAGATGCTACCTTGGGCATGGGTTGGCTATCCCAGCATCATATTTAAGTTGACTGTAGACATAAGGTAGTACAACTCCATCAACCTAAGAAACCTATATTGGAATTGTAGATGAGGTTAGAAGGAAAAGTAATGCTTTCATATTAGAACTCAAGGCATAAAAGATGATTAGGAAAGGGTGTATTGGATACTTGGCTTATGAAGTTAATAAGCCAGGAGAGGTTAAGAAATTCAAAGATGTCCCTATAGTGAATGAGTATTTAGATGTTTTTCCAGCAAAATTGAAGGAGTTACCACCAGAGAGAAATAGAAGTCTCCATTGATTTAGTGCCATCGGCAGAATTAATTTCAAGAACTTCTTATAAAATGGCACCTACAAAATTACAAGAGCTTAAGAAATAAGTACAGGAATTAATGGATTAAGAATTTATTCAGCCTAGTACTTCTTCTTGGGGAGTACTTGTATTGCTGGTTAAAAAGAAAAATGAGTCACTACGGATGTGTAGAGATTATCGAAGATTGAACCCAATAACGGTAAAGAATAACTACCCATTGCCCATGGTTGATGAATTGTTTAATTAGTATTCTTAAAGTTAGACTTGAGGCAGGGATGTTACTAAGTTCAGATTCGAGAAGAAAATATATCGAAAATTGTATTTAACACACGATATGGACCTTTTGAGTATGTAGTGATGTCCTTTAGTGTTACTAATGCCCTGCTATCTTCATAGGCCTAATGCACCGGACGTTTCGGCCTTACTTAGATAGTTTGAGGTTATATTCATAGATGATATCCAGTGTACTACAAAGATCCCCCAAAAAAAGGAACAACACCTTCAGAAAGTGTTGGAGGAGTTAAGAGAGGCCAAATTATATTCAAAATTCAATAAGTATGAGTTTTAGCTACAACAAGTAGCATTCTTGGGACTTGTGATATCCCAAGACGAGATTACAATAGATCTTGCAAAAGTTGAAGCATTGACTAATTGGAAATGTCCTGAGACTCTAATTGAAATACAAATTATGGGATTAGCAGGATTATTATCGGAGATTTATTGAGAGTTTTTCTAAAATAGATTCACCTTTAACTCGACTCACCCAAAAGAAAGTTTTTTGTGTTTGGACTGAGAAGTGTGAGAGAAATTTCTAGGAGTTGAGAAAAGGATTAAGTTCTGCTCCTATTCTTGTATTACCAATGATGGACAAACCTTATGAGGCATACACAGATGTGTCAAAGGAAAGATTGAGAGGAGTATTAATGCAGTAGAGAATGGTGAGAGCTTATACACCTAGGAAATTGAAATCCCACGAGGAGCATTACCCTACACATGATTTGGAGTTAGCCGCTATTGTGTTTGCCCTTAGGACGTGGAGACATTATTTTGTATAGGGCTGAATTTAAAGTCTTCACCGATTACAAAAGCTTGAAGTGTGTTTTACCCAAGAAGGACTTGAACATGAGATCGGTGGATGGAATTTTTGGAAGAATTTCGATGTCCAATTAAGTATCATCCTAGGCGAGCAAACACAATAGCAGATGCCCACAGTAGAGAGGCAAACTTATCAGCTCTTCAGATATTATGAATTCCAGAACTGGATGCAATTGCGGCAGATGGAGAAATAAGGATGAGTAAAATCCCCATTTAACCTATTTCCCTACAACAGTAAAAGGGAAAGTAAGATAAAGATAAAGAGTTGCAAAAATTGGTGCAAAAGGAGGTGAATAAAGGAGGAGAAGAGTTCCGAAAGGGCAATAATAGAATTATTTATTACCAGGGTCGATATTGTATTGTGAAACAGTCTACGATAAAGCAAGGCATTTTAATAGAAGTACATCAAAGTAAGTATACTATCCATCCAGGAGCAATAAAGATGTATCAGGATTTGAAATGGAGCTATTGGTGGATTGGTATAAAGAAGGATATTTCAAACTTTGTAACTCGATATTTAATTTTTCAGTAAGTGAAAGCTGACCAGCAATGGCCTGGAGAATTATTACAACCATTACCTACTCCATCGTGAAAATGGGATGAAATTATTATGGATTTCATTATAGGATTACCTATGGCAGTAGGACAGTGAGATACTATATGAGTGGTGCTGGATCGACTAACTATGTTTGCTTATTTCAATCCCATTAACTAACAGAATTCCCTAGAAAGGTTAAGTGAAATCTCTATGAAGGAAGTAATTAGACTACATGAGTATCCTCTAGTGTTATGTCAAATCGAGATTCTAGACTTACCTTAGAGCTGGACTAAGCTGTCGTAGAGGTATGTGACCACAATAAAGTTCAGCACAATAGCGCACACCCACAGATGGATGGACATGCAGAATGAGTAAATAGATTTTTGGAAGACATGTTGTGGGCCTACGCTTTAGATTTTGGAATAAAGTAGATTGATAATTTAGTGTATGCAAGATTCGCATACACCAATAGTTGTCAATCAATAATTTGAAAGGCTCCATTTGAAGCTTTATATGAAATGAAATGTAGTCTAGGATGAAGAACGATTGAATAAAATTCCTTCAATCTTGAAAATGTTTGACAGGCTGTAGAGATGATCAAAATTAAGTTGGAGGCAGCTTATAGTAGATAGAAAAGTTATGCGGATCGACGTAGGAGGGATTTGGGATTTACAGAAAGAGATAATACATTCTTGAAGTTAACTCCACAATAACAATTAGGAATCAAAGGACAAGGGAAGAAATTGGCACCAAGGTACATTGGACCATTCCCTATTGTTAAAAGGATTGGGAAGTGGTGTATTGGTTGAAGTTACCAATAGAGCTTCAAGGTATTCACAACGTATTTCATGTCTCCCAACTTTGGACGTATGTAGCTGATCCTGCACATATTTTAATTAAAGAGCTTGTTGAGATGACTCCAAGCTTGAAGTATGAGGAAAAACCTATTAAGATCTTAGAGTATATTAAAAAGGGTGTGCGGAATAAAGAAAATCTCACTTGTAAAAGTATTGTGAAATCATCATCCAGTGCAAGATGCAACTTAGGAAACGGAAGTGAAGATGTTGAAAATGCGTCCAGAATTATTCCAGGTATAAACTAATTTCGAGGACAAAATTTTTGTGAGGGGTGAATGTAGTACCCCATGCTTTTACTTTCGATTAGCCACTACTTGTAATAGAATGAAAATTTATATCAATGCCAGAACAAGATGATCGGTGTAATGAGACGAATATTTTGGTATAATAATATTTTGTCGGGACCTGGATATAATTATTGGATTTGTTCTACTTGTACCCTAAATCTTCGGAAAGCTATTATTGTTAATAATAAAAAAATTGAGGGTATGCTAAGAAGAGAAATTGATCATTGCAATAAAAATGCACGTTTTGGTGTGAATTATGTTTTCGGGTTATCGGGGGCATTTTCGTCATTTTAACTACGCCCACGACTTTGATCGTGAATTTGACCAAACTGAGAAAGAATTGAAGAATTTATGTATTACCAATGGATTTAGTGGAATTTTTGGAGTTGTTTAGTAAAGTAAATTATTTTTTCATTCCGGACTCGATTTTGGTCATTTTTGAGGAAAAATGGAAAATGCGATTGAAAATTTGTACATGTGGCATTTTGTGAATGGTAGCCCATGGACACGTGTCAATTTAAGAGAGGTTGCATGAAGAATTCATGCAAGATACATGGAATAAAAGAATTACAAAATAAATAAAGAATAATGTGTATTTTTGTGATTGGAACACATCACTTGTGGGCCCTTTTGATTATGGTCTTGTGCATTGTGATTGGCCAATACATGAACTATGAGAAAGTGATTGAATGGTTGAAAATTAGCCCAAAAGTTGGCAGCCTCAATATAGAAAAGATGACATTTTGTGGAGGAAAATTAAGGAAATCGTGTGTAATTTTGCAATGGGAACTCTCCTATACATTTGCCACCATAGAATTAATTGATTTAAAATTGTCTTGGCCAAAATCTGATGAGAATGGTGGTGGGAAGGTTGTTATACAGGAAAAAAATTTTGACAGCCTCAAGGGGAGAGAAATAAAGAAAAAGAAATCAAGAGAAAATTGCAAAAAGAAAGAAAAAGGTAGCTAGTGTGTGTTCTTGGTGTGGTGTATGAGTTCTTGGGAGGTTCTTTGGGCAAATCATACCAAAGAGCTCTAAATACAAGGTAAAACCCTACCTTACTTGAATTAAAATTGATGTTGGGTAAATGGTGATCATTATGATATCAATTTTAACATGAAAACATGATTTTCATGTCCTGAGTTTGGATCAAAAGCTAGGGTTTGTAAACTTAGTTGATGAACTCTCTATGTGTCTATATATGCCCGATGCCTAGAAGCCTTATGGTTGATGTTTTGCGTGAAGAAGAACTGAATATTTATGGGAGTTTTATAGATTGTTTTTGGTTGAGGAGATGATGACCAAAGTAGAATAAAAATGGAAGTTACTTGGTTGGAAAAATAGATTATATTAACTTTTGATTTGAAGAAGTGAATTTATGTTGAATAAGCATAACTTTTGTGAGCTATTGGAATACAGAAGTCATATAATTAAAGATGATTTGATGAAAAATTGAATGAATTAATGTTTCTAAGGTGTTAAGGGCTAAAGGAAAATAAAGGAAAGTATGAATAGTAGAATTGAAGCAAAACTACTGGGGCTATTTCTGTCCGGTAGCATGTCATAGGAACCAGGACTCTGAAAAGGGCATATATAAAATTAAAGTTAAGAGTCTTATGGTCATTTTACTATCATAGAGCCATATCGGTGTAGTGTATTTAAAGTAATGTGAAAAACAAAATAATGTGTCAAGCAATGAAATTCTAGAAAAATGAGTTCGAAAATGAATGAACTTAAGGATGATTAATTATGTGATTTTGGATGAAATAAATGAGAAATATGAAGTGAATCCCTTGTATATGAAGGGAGATAGGATTTGGGAGAAAATAAAACGAAAGAATTGAACAAGAAACGATAAAACAACGTGAATGAATGTTAAACGTTTTCCTTAACTGTCGGCTAACCATCGGCCCCGTCGGCTAACCGTTGGCTTAACGTCGGTTGGATGTTGGCCAACCATCAGCTACTTTTCGACCAAGCACGATTTGACTTTAAAACAATGTTTGGTGTAGGTTTATCAATAAACCGCCAAGGTTCGTTGGAAACGGTAGAAACGGGGGTTGAACGGCCGTGAACGGGAAAAGTTTAGATTAGACACGAGGTGAGTCCCTTTAATTTCTAAAATGTTTTTTGAAAGCTATTGTGCTTCACTTTTTCATGAAATGCTATGTTTTATACCATTTTGGGAATCCTTGAATATATTTAAGGTCTATCTAAGCAAGAATTGTTTTGCGCCATTTTGGTCTCGAATGAACTTCATAATTGGCTTGGAAACCTTAGTGAATGATTAAAGCATGAATTTTGTGAATTTAGTCCTTTTTGGATTGAATGCTTGGGATTTTCAAAAAATAGTAAATTTTGGAATCTGTTATTCATAAATTGACTGGAAGCTCTTATTGGAACATTGAATTGTAAATGTGTTTGGAAACTTTGAATTTATTCCTCTTTTTGGGATTAGAATTTTGAAATTATTGAAATGTGTTCCTTTTGGAATCGGATATTTGGAAAATGATCCAAATATCCTCATTGGAATGTTTTATGGAACCCTTTAGAATCGGGTATTAATGCATATTTATTTAGGTATAAAAATCATATATAAATAAGCACATTCTCAATCAAGTTTAAATTAAAACGTTAACCCCAAATTATACATATGAGCAAACGTACTCATCATTAACATGGCATAGGGTTCAAACGAGTGTCGATCCTCCAGGAATAAGTATAAATTAATCACTTTTCTTTCATTGTTTATCTGACTCAGTAAAGTGAAAAAGAAATAAAAAGGAAAATAAAATAAAATAAAATAATATATACATGTCAAGGATGGAGAATTATGTAACTCAAACCATTATTCTGACAAACATGATCTTAAAGTACCTAATCACTATCATAACTAATTATTCTATTGGCATCATGAAGGATTAAGATAGATTCCCTTCTTTGGTCAATCCATGAAATCCCTATCTTCTAGATAAATTAGAATTACTTGGTCTCGTCTCAACTAATTCATCCAAAAAATGCATTAAACACAATCCTTAATTAAATTCCCTTAGTCTCAGCAAATTTAAAACATGAAATTAATCAATGATGCTAGAGCTGGCGTTGGTTCAATTCTATTTCAATCCTGTTTCAACGATTTTTCGTCGCCTTAATGTGCGTCCCAATAACACGTGGCCAGAGCTGCTTCCTCTGGCCTGTCCGGCGGCGCCTCTATTCTGTTCTGCGACAATTTTGCCTTATTTTACCCCTAAAATCTGAAATAATACACAAAACATCTTTCCAAGGGTAAAATCTCAAATATGAAGTAATATGACTAGTTATTGAACAAAATGTATCACAAAAAATAGCCTCAAATAACTAGGAAAAATATGACTAATTTAGGCCCCATCAATTCCCCCACACTTAGCTTTTTGCTTGTCCTCAAGCAAAATATCAAAGACAAGTTGGAAAAACACAAGTTTTCAAAGAATCTCTCAAATCAATTCAAAATAATATCTCCAATGCTTTCTTCATTCAAGAACATAAACACACATGCTGATACATCTTTCACAACAAATGCAAGACTTGTGTAAGTGAATAGCGACTTAGTAGAACCATTCTAATACTTAACAATATTCTCAAACCATTGAAAAGAATTTAGTTAAAAAAGAATATGCATTCCATAAGCTTACTTTTCATACACTCTCTCCACTAATCCGAGACATATCATGATTCTACTTAAGTCAAGTAGGACTTTCAAGCTTGAAATGTAAGGCTAGAGGTTTGTAATGTGGCTTGTCAAATGAAGGATATAGGAGAATCAAATATCAAGAAGATGAGAGTTCACAAGAAAAGGATAAATGAAATGTATCAATAATTTTCAAACTCTTCTTGCTCTCCTATCAATCAAAACCCATAACCTTGTATAGCAATTATAGCACAGTTCAAGCAAATCTTACATTTTCATAACTCATTCTCACTTCATCAATCATTCTTTCACAAGATCATTCAAATTTTCAACAATGGTGCCAAGAACTTGATGTGAACTCAAGTTTTTCAGAAATTTCTATAGCTCAACCACTATTCTTCTTGTGATCTTTCTTCTCTTTTTCTTTTCTCTTCTCTTCTTCTTCTTTTTTTTTTTTTCAAATGTTGTTGTTGTTTGTTTCATAATTTTTCTCTTTCAATCATTTCTTAGCATCTTTTTGTTTTCTTTTCTTATTTTCAATCTTTCTCTTCTCTTTCTCTTCCCTGCTCAATACAACTATTGATGCATGACTAAAAGTAACAAGTCATGATCTTTTCACAAGTATTCTCCCTCAACCTTCTCCTACATGTACTTTAATCCATTAAGAGCAATCAAAGATTTGGAAGAATTATTCAAACTCTCAAAAAGAAGTAATGGACAAAGTATGATAACGGGTTTTAAGAAATTAACCATTTAGGCTTAAAATGGGCACTAGGGATAATATAAAATAGGTAGGCTTGAAAAGCTTAAACTATCCAAAGAAGGCCTATTACCATCATCCCTAAGTTGAATCATGAATGTCTTTCTTATTTCACCTCGACAGATATTCAAGTAAGTTCTAGAATGCTTCATGAATTTTAGTAGAAAAATAGGTTTAAGAACAATGCAAAGCATATGATCAAGAACTACTTAGTCCAAGTGCGTGCAAAAAGTCATGCATAAGCCCTAAATGATATAGAACATATGCTTTATGATCTATCAAAGACATGCATTAAAAATACAGCTTGAAATCTCAAAGAAGATCGGGAAAATTTGAAAAAATTTGAAAATTTTGTTGACAAGAAGGATGAAGTATAAAAGAATGATGCACAGAAGAATTCTCAATCTAACCACTTCCCCACACTTAAACTGGACATTGTCCTCAATGGCCAAATAAATAGAATAAGGAAGAAACAATGCCATGGGACCAAAAATATAACGTAGAATATATAAGAAAGACAAAACTTCCATTCATTGTGTAACTTGTTGTACAAGAGTTGAGTTCCTGGAGAAGGAGGCATTGGCAAAGTACCTAAAAAGAAAAATGCAAAAGAGCACACCAAAGCATAAAAACTAGAAAAGAAAAATAAACCAAAAAGAAAAGAAAGAAAATAGTACAAAAGAAATGAAAAGTACATAGCCCAAAAGAAAAATGACACAAAAATATAACGGAAAAAGAACACAACAAAAGTGACAGATATGGGCATGTGTAGACTAACTACCTCTATCCGCCCCATCATCATCATCAGGTAGGGACGTGCCCTCACCACCATGTTGTCCCAGAAAATGCGACCTCCACTCAGCCCATTACTGCTCTATAGTAGCTTTCCTCCAGGCAATATCATCGATGGATTCCTGCATGTGCAGTAGCATCTCCATCTGCTGGGCTAATTGTCCTAGCACTGTAGTCTCAAAGTCAGTCCGAACTTGGGACTGTGAGCTACCTGCTCGTGCCCGTGATGGTGATGGTGGGTGCTCCTCCTTCACAGGTGGTGGCCTAACTTGATCGGGATAGCTGACCTCTTGGGGTGTCAACCACTTCTTTAGCTCCTGGTTATACTTGTACCCGCAGCTCATCAATGTCTGCACTGTAACCATATCATGCTCAGTGGTAACCTCCATCAATTCTCCCTTAGTATTAATACTAAAGTCTCTCAAAATCTTTATTATGACTAAGGGAAAGATGAATGCTTTGGTAGAAAGACGGTGATGAACCATATCCCTAATAGATTGTATAATCAATGGAGTAAGAGGGATAGACTGGGTGGTCATCATCCTATTTAAGATATAGGTATCAATAAGGTATGTTTCATTGAAACCACTGGCACGAGGTACAACATTGAACCCAAACGTGTCGCCTAGAGCCTTAAAGTTGGCGGCAAGGTCATTGTTCGAATAAAAACTGTTCGCTTGGAAAGCATTGTGCTTGTACAAACCCTATGGTAGCTCTAGTCCAACTGGCATCCCAATTAGGGTCAGAAAGGATCTTTTGATTATTGGAATCTATCCCTTGCCATGTATCATCGTCATAAACCTGGAAGAGAGTAGCTAAGTGATTTTGTGTTATGATAATGGGGGTACCCTTTACCCTCGTCTCTATGTGTGGAAGGTGCTCATTGCATTTGTCAACCATGTTGGCATAGAATTCCTTAATGAGCATTGGACAATAATTCCCTTTTAGCTGTACCATAGGTCCCCACGCTAGCCTTCTAAACATCATTCCAAGTTTGAGGGCACGGTCTAAGGTCGGTGCGAATGTACTCTCCACAATGATTTTGTTGGAAGCTCTCCTATTATACCATTCCTCACATGATGGATCTATGAACTTAGCTTGTCTAAGGAACAAGGGATCTATAGATGAAGGGGCTGAGGAATAGGAAGAGGAAGCTCTTGCCCTTTTGGAGGGTTGACCCCGTGCTCTAGACATGTTGTTAAGTAAGTAGTGGTGAAAATAGAAGGATAGAACTGATGAGCTCAAAGAATTAAAAAGGGGTGTAGCTCCCCATTTCAAACACAATATACAACTCTCACTCAACCCTCAACCAATCTCACAACAACAATGCCCAAACTCCTTCAATAACAACCAAGTCAATCTCCTTCAATCAATTCAACACAACCTGCAAGAATACATATAAAGCTCACAATAAAATAGAAATGTGTTGAACAACTCCACTATATTTTGAATGTGCATACATGATCATGTGAATGAAGGCATTATCATGGCATTAGAATGATCAAGTGGAAAACAATTCAAGGCCAATGTGCATCACTACTCAATCATTATAATAACAATAATCCTACCCTTAAGCATATGCATAAACTCTCTAATGGTCATATGAATGAATTAATTACCAAAGCATCAATAACTCATCACAAATCCAAAATCATGAAGCTCAAGAGTTATTTCACAAGGTAAGAGAACATGAAAAATCCCAATTTTCTGCCAAAAATCTACTCAATATTAGAAAAGCTCATCTACAATATTTTAACCGTGGGAATTCAAGAAAATCCATACCTTTGTACTCTCTTATACATGGGCAAGCAAAAGATGCAATCTTTTTCTAGAAATCTAAGCCTTTTGCATGTGGATTGAGGTGGAGTTTGTTGGGAAAAATAGAAGATTTAAAGACTTTTGATCCATAGGATCAAGAAAAGAAAGGTAGATTGATGTTATAAAAGTGTTTAGGAGGTGAAAAATCAAAGTTTGAGAAGTTTAGAAGGTGAAGCCAGCGCAGGTTAGAGAGGATTTGAGAGGGAGTTGGAGAGTTTGAAAGAAAAAGTGGCCAAAATGGCCTATTTCATATGTCTTGCCCGATAGGAACTGGCGCCGATCCTAGTCCTAGTCGGTGCCGGTTATATTCTGTCTGGCCTTCATCTTTTTTTTTTAAGGAAAATGAGGAAGACACAATAATGATGAATAATGCACTTTAATTCATGAAAACGAATCAAACAAAAGGACAAAAATAAAAATTATTCCCAATCACAAAACTGAAAGAAAAATTGGCTTCAATGTTTTCCACAATTTTGATCTTGTGGATTTTCTTCAGTTTTTCCTGGCAATGTCCTTGCTTGAGATCCCCCAGTAGTTTGGCAAGTTGACCAATTTGGTTTTCCAAGTTATGTATGGAGGCCTCTAAGCTCCTTGTTGTAGCATCAACTCCTTGGAACTTAGTCTCCGTTATACTTACCAATTGGCCAATCAAGTCCTCCAATAGTAGCTTGGAAGGTGCTGCATTGTTGTTCATGAGAGGTTGGTTCCTTTAATTTCCCCCAAAATTGAAAGAACCCTGCCTAGGTTGGTTTCCATTGCTCCAAGAGAAATTATGGCGATTTCTCCCACCAGGATTATAAGTAGGGCTATAAGAGTTGTTACCTAGACGAACATTACCTGCAAAGGCCGCTTGTTCCGTGATTTCTTGGAGTGAACCCATATTTTGGCACTCATGATTTGGGTGTCCTTCTCCACAGAAATCACAACTTACGTTCAATACCTGGCCTTGCGGCATCACCATTTATTCTATCTTTTAAGTCAAGGCATCCACCTTAGCCTTCAAAGCTATCACAGCATCCACTTTGTGCACTCCTTGCACACGAGCTCTTGACCTTGTAGTTCCCCAAGAATAGTTATTAGAATCCAAAATTTCAATAAGATCGAATACTTGTTCCGGAGTTTTATAATTAATGGAACCCCCTGCAGAAGAGTCCACCACTTGGCATGTTGCGAACGTGAGGCCATTCAAAAAGAGAAGCATTTGCATTCCTAGCTCAAACCCATGGTGTGGGCATTTTCTCAATATTTCCTTGAATTTCTCCCAACATTCATACAAGGGTTCAGAATCTAATTGTTAGAAGGCAAATATCTCATTTCTAAGTTTGGCTGTCCTAGCTGGAGGGAAATATTTGGTAAGAAATTTTTTAGCTAGGGCATTCCAAGTAGTGATGGAACCTGTAGGTAAAGACTTTAACTAAGATTTGGCTCTATCCCTTAAAGAAAAAGGAAAAAGTCTTAACTTGATGGCATCCTCAGAAACAAAATTCATTTTAAAAGTATCACAAATCTCAAGGAAACTAGCTAGATGGGCATTGGGATCTTCTTCGGGTAGCCCATCAAATTGAACCATGTTTTGGACCATCTAGATAATATTGGGCTTTATCTCAAAATTATTCGCATCCACCCTAGGCCTAGTGATACTCGAGCCTGTGCTCAAGATTGTAGGTTTCACAAAGTCATTCATAACCCACCTGTTATTTCCAACATTGTTATTTTGAGCACCATCCATGTATGCGATCAAGTTCCTTTGGATTGTCCAGTGGATCTTTAATAGTATCCTTTCGATCTCAAGATCAAAGTCGACTATCTCTCCTTCAGATTTTCGAGTCATGTACCAAGGATAACACCTAGAAGAAAAAAAAAAGAAGCGAGTTAGATAACAGAATTCATGATTGCAACAAAATATAAAGTTAGTCAAAGTTAGTAAGTTAGATTACAAAGAGATACAATGATACACAAGTTACCAAAGGTGGCACCTTTTTGATAAAAGAACAATTGTACATATTTACATATTCACATATTTACCTATTTACATATTTACATGGTTAAATCAACAAAATCCAAGCTTTCATGATATTGTTCCCCGGCAACGGAGCTAAAAACTTGATGTGTATTTATTTGGGTATAAAAATCATATAAAAATAAGCACATTCCTAATCAAGTTTAAATTAAAATGTTAGCCCCAAATTACATATATGAGCAAGCGTACTCATCAATAATATAGCATAGGGTTCAAACAAGTGTCGATCCTCCAGGAACAAGTATGCATTAATCACTTTTCTTTCATTGTTTAACCAACTCAATAAAGTGAAAAAGAAATAAAAAGGAAAATAAAATAAAATAAAATAAAAGAATATATACATGTCAAGGATGGAGAATTATATAACTCAAACCATTATTCTGACAAACATGATCTTAAAGTATCTAATCATTATCATAACTAATTATTCTCTTGGCATCATGAAGGATTAAGATAGATTCCCTTCTTTGGTCAATCCATGGAATCCCTATCTTCTAGATAAATTAGAATTACTTAGTCTTGTCTCAACTAATTCATCTAAAAGATGCATTAAACACAATCCTTAATTAAATTCCCTTGGTCTCGGTAAATTTAAAACATGAAATTAATCAATAAATCCCTGGTCTCGGCAGACATCAATTACCTTTATTTACCAGTTCTTAGAAATTAACCCCCTTGGTCCAGTAAGTTAATCGACAACGAATATGAAATTAATGAATTCAAAACCACCATCAACCCCCTTGGTCCAGTGAGTTAATGGAAAGAAACAACCAACTAATCTCGTAATAAGCATAAGTAATCAAATACGAAGAAGAACAATCAATTAATCAAAAGCTCAAATAACTCCAAAAATCATGAATACCTAAAACAATATTGAATTACAATAAAATAATTAACACATCATTGTTCAAGAAAAATAAAACAAAGTAAAAGAAAACACTCATAGACAAGCCTTCTTCTTCTTCCTTTGAAGACATTCTTGCACAATCCTCCTTGATTTGGTGGAATTCCACCTTGATTTGAGTGATTTTCTGTTATGGTCCACGAATTCCCCCTTTTTCTCTTGTGTTTTCCACCTGTGTATAAGCTTAGGAAGTGCCTAAACTCATTGGTGTAGGGTTCTTGGCCGAGTAGAAGTAGGAAGATACTAAAATTCTTCAGATTACCAAAAGTCACGTGTAAAATTCAGGGCACGACCTTATCCTCAGAGCATAGTCAGCACTGCCTTGGCTGCTGGAACCGGCGGCGGCTGCGTTTTGTTTCTTCAGTTGTTCGCCGATTTTTTTCTTGAGTTCAGTGTAACATTTTCCAGAGTACAGCTATCGCTGGTTCGATTCTGTTCCTATCCTATTTCAACGATTTTTCATTGCCTTAAAGTGCGTACCAACAGCACGTGGCCGGCGTCGCTTCTTTTGGCCTGTCCGGCACCGGCTTTGTTCTATTTTGTAACATTTTTGTCTTATATTACCCCTAAAATTTGAAATAATGCACAAAACACCTTTCCAAGGGCAAAATCTCAAATTTGAATGAAAATGACTAGTTATTGAACAAAATATATCACAAAATAGCCTCAAATAACTATGAAAAAATATGACTAATATAGGCCCTCTTAGGTATTCGATAAATGACAAAAAATATCCTTATTGGAATTCTTGTGAACACTTTTCAAATTAAGTATGGGTAAAATGACACGTATACCCAGAAAATTCCACATTGTCTTGTTAGGCCGCTACAATTTCCTGCTCCAGATCGGGCTTCAGGGTCAAGTTACTTACATAGATCTCCCTCTCTTGAACTTCTGCTTCCTGCTTCAGGATTTCCTGCACAGCCGACACCTCCTACATTCTTAAATGTGCTATCTTCACTTTACGACTCAAAGTGTCAACTACCACATTTGCTTTTCTTGGGTGATAATTAATGGGACACCTATACTCCTCCAGGAACTCCATCCATCTACGCTGTCGAAGATTCAAGTCCTTTTGCGTAAGATGTACTTAAAACTCTTATGGTCAGTGAAGACTTCGTATTGGGCTCCGTACAGATAATGTCGCCACTTTTTCAAGGCAAACACTATGGCTGCCAGCTCCAAGTCATGCATTGGATAATTAGCTTCATGCGACTTTAGCTTCCTAGACGCATAAGCTATGACCTTCCCTTCCTGCATCAGCACAGCTCCTAGATCTTCCTTGGATGCGTTCGTATAGAGTGCATAGGGCTTGTCAGCCTCGAGTAGGCTCAATACGGGTGCTGTAATTAACCTCCTCTTAAGCTCTTGGAAACTCTTCTCACACTTCTCATTCCAAGCAAAGGCAACATCCTTCTTTAATAGTCGCGTCATCGGCGAAGCTAGGGTAGAGAAATTCTTAATGAAACATCGATAGTACCCAGCCAACCCAAGGAAACTTCGTATCTCTGTAACGTTCTCCGGTTGTTTCCAATTAGCTACGGCATCCACCTTGGCAGGGTCCACCTTGATCCCATCCTTGGATATCACATGGCCGAAGAAGGATACCGAGCTCAACCAAAACTTACATTTACTGAACTTAGCGAAAAGCTTGAATTTCCTTAGTTTTTCCAGGACCAACCTTAAGTGCTCCACGTGCTCCTTCGAATTCTTGTAGTAGATTAAAATACCATCAATGAAGATAACCACAAACTTGTCCAAATATGGCTGGAAAACTAGATGCATCAAATCCATGAAAACTGGTGCATTGGTTACATTGAACATCATTACCACAAATTCATAGTGGCCATACCGCATGTTGAAAGTAGTCTTAGGAATGTCTTCTTCTTTAATCCTCACCTGGTAGTATCCTTGCAGCAGTTCCAACTTTGAAAAGCAAGCGGCCCCTTGAAGTTGATCGAACAACTCGTCGATTAAGGGTAGAGGGTACTTGTTCTTGATCGTTAAGTTGTTCAGTCCCCGATTATCGATGCATAACCTCAAAGTACTATTTTTCTTCTTGATAAACAACACCAAGGCTCCCCATGGCGACGTACTTGGTCGAATGTAGCCTTGCCTCACCAACTCTTCCAATTGCACATTTAACTCCTTCAGCTCCGTCGGTGCCATCCGGTAGGGAGTTCTTGACACAGGTTCTGCTCTGAGAACCAGGTCCACAATAAACTCAACTTCCTGTTTAGGGGGTAGAGACGTAAGTTCAGCAGGAAAAATGTCTGGAAAGTCTTTTACCACCTTCGTACTCTCCAAGGTACACTGATCCTTGGGTTTGTTCAGAAGATACGCTAAAATATCCCATACATCCTCTTTTGAGCAACTTTTGGGCCTTAGCACCAGCAATCAAGAACTTCAGTTCCTTCGCTCGCTTACCGTTAAATTCAATTACATCCCGATTGGGTCTCACAAACTGTATCGTCTTGATCTTACAGTCCACACGAGCTCGTGCTTCGACAACCAATCCATGCCCAAGATCAGGTCATAATCGTCTATAGGCAGAATTATGAGGTTTGCTTCCAAAATCTCCTTCCCTACCTCAACTTCACAGCTCCCCATTTTCTTACCCGCTTCTACCACCTTTCCTACGGGTGAGCTTACTACTAGGGTATAGGGTAATTCCTTTCCTTCCCAACCCAGATGCAAGGCATATACTTGGCTTACATAAGAGTGTATGGATCCTGGATCTATCAAAATGTTAACAAGACGTCCTTAGATAGAAAGGTTACCTTGTCCACTCTCTCCGTTAGATTCTGCAGGATCGAAGCCATCTTATCGAAAGCCTGTCCCATGGTCACATCCCGAGACCTTTCTGAAGCTAACTCATGCTCTCGCTGCAAGTGCTCCTCCACATCGAGTGTGGAACAATGCATCTGCTCAAATTCCAGGGTGGAGGATGCACTTTCCTGCACTGTTATGCTATGAACAACTGTCCTGCATCTTGGTGCCATCTTTGATCACATTCACTTAAAGTCAGATAGTTACCAAGGGGGAAATAAGTATGCTCAGGTGTATGATCAGTTAATATTAATGTTATCTACTTGCTTTAAAAGAGAATTTGATGATGTTATGCAAGGAAAAACTAAGAAATAAATAAAACTCATGCTTTCATATAAACCATGCTTTCGTGAAGAAAGGGTTATCACATACGATACCCTTTTTTTTTTCCCAATAAAATAGCAAAGCCCTATAAGCAACATGCTTCTTTAAAACGAACAAATAAACAAAGGAATGCAAATCCCGAAGGAGAAAGAGTATACGCTGCTGGTCTTCTATACTCGACTCTCTCTAGTGTCAACAGAGGCATCGGAGTCATCAGAGGCTAGTTCCACAAGCCACCCCACGGAGCTATCGGGTCTCCCGATGTAATCCCTTGAAAAACCAACGTTCTCACTTGGCTGTCCTGACTCACCCTCATGGCCCCTCTTGGCTCTCATGGCTGTCTCATAAAACTCATCCAACGCTAATCTAACCGCACCCCTAGGCGTAGGCCTTTCATTCCCTGAGTCAGATAGATCAAGCAACCCCTCTCTCCTCAACTTTGCATCTATCACCAGTCCATATCGAAGTCCACACCCTTTAGGACCCTCTTCTAGCTTCCCCTTTCCCTTATCCTCCATTCCTAGAGCGGACTGCTTAAGTTCCCTCACGCCTGAGGTAACTCCATCATTTGGCCTATGTCCCTCACCACTGGACTCCTCAAGATCATAGCAAGTAGGAATCCTATCAAATTCACCTATCTGCGAGGTCCGGGGAACCT
Organism: Voacanga thouarsii; assembly: GCA_026120185.1. NCBI lineage: Eukaryota > Viridiplantae > Streptophyta > Magnoliopsida > Gentianales > Apocynaceae > Voacanga > Voacanga thouarsii. The sequence continues at coordinate 3,566,986 of JANUWF010003370.1, forward strand.
CCATCACCTCCTCATCCTCTTCTTCTATCCTAACCATCTCTCCTTCACTCTCATCGTCTCTCTCATTCCTAAGCTCATCTGCCTCCTCCTCACTCAACTCGGTCATCTCCTCATCTTCCTCACCCTTACTGGCAAGCTCAACTACCTTCCCCTCATCATCCCTCTCATACTCTCCTAGGCTCCCATCAACCTCCATCCCTGCCTCAACCACCGGGTCATCTAGCATAGGCGGCTCATGCTCTATCCCTGAATCAGATAAGGGTAGATCTGCTACGGGTAGTGGGGCAGGTGGATTCCTGTAGCCAGCGGGCCAGTCTCTGACAGCCGATAAAACTCTTTTGACCATCCTATAAACAAAAGGAAAAAATTAGCACTAGATCAAAATACTTAAGAAAATAAAATCTAGTAAATCATATAATTGCCTAAACCTAGGCTTTGATACAACTTGTAACACCCCACTGCTACGTACCCTAAAAGGGCGGGGATGTCGCCTTGTCTCGGAGGATAAGGGGTCTTTAAAATGAGGTATAAAAATGTAAAGACAACCAAAGAAATCAAACATAGATAAAATAATGGAAAACTCTTATTACATCGGCTCAAACATGAGCAAAACTAAACAAAACAAGTATCCGATCAGAAACTTGAACCAACAATTGTCTCCTAGAACACAATGGAAAGAAATAACAAAAGCTTCAACTATCACATACCCTGCTCACTCAGCATAATCTATCTCCTAAAAAAAATGATATAAAATAGTGTGAGATTAAATCTCAGTAAGTCCTGTGTGTGCACATGGTACTTTGAACAGTTCGTGTATGCATGGTGGAAAACATTTGCAGAAATATTTGGCAATTCATAAATAATTTTCTCTTTTGCAAGGAGTGGGTTTTTCTCATTGTCACACTTGATGCAAAATAAATCATCCACTCGAATAAATAGTCATGTCACTACACGTTGGGCTCCATGAGGACAAGGCACCACACTTTGTGCACCTTGCCTGGACCAGATTACCACACGTTGGGCGTTCTGATCAAGGTGAGTGTACAGCCCACCGGGTGAGATACTCCTCCTTCTCTACACCCAACAAAACCATCCGGGTGTCCATGCCGGGAAAATAGATAATACTTTATCAGGTATAAATACTAGCTCAGACCGGCCTGACCAACTAACACTGTCGCCTTTTCAAGCCGAGCTTATCTTCTGGAGGTGGCCTCTTGCCAGAAGACTTACTCTAGCCCTCCAAGACTAGTATTGTTAGCCTACCCTTATTGAGTACTCAACGAACATATCCGTCAATTCCTGATTCAAAATATTTCCATATCTTGGCTTTGTAAAACGTGGTTTTCTTTAGAAGAGTTTTCTAAAATTTTAGGAGGAAGAATAGTTTTCTTGATAAAATCGTTAGTTTGACAAAACCGGTAAAAGAATAAATATCCACGTTTACAACCCAAGTAATTATAGTTCAACAATAGCTTCACAAAGCTTCACAACACTGACTTACCATCATAAACAGTTAACAAAAGAGTTTATGTAAGGACTTACTTGATATGCCTCAGACAAACAAGATAAAATCACAGCTTGCCTCCTTCAAATACCCCCCTGATCTAAAATCATATAATATCATGATCAGGGTCTCAATCGATTCAAACATGCATTAACCTCATTTATTCCCATAACATATCACAATCCATTATCTAACTCTAAATAAATTATCTAATCCCTAAAGTTCATACACTATGACCATATATCCATCCAATATGCTTATTTAATTACTCGACTCAAAATATTCATTCATCATGCTAATAGACATCATCAATCATATTAAACCTTAATTCTGACATCAAGGATAAGGATTCCCTTACCTTGAAACAACCAGGTTAACAAGATCTCGATGCTCCTATGGTGATCATCCGGAGTTCGTTTGAGAAGAAGAGAAAAGCTGCCTTCTTTCCTTCCTTTTGACCGAGAGTGGCTAAAGAGGATGAAATCAGCATTTAGGCGGCATGATTCAAGGGAAGGAAAAGAGAAGAACTGATGGAAGAAAGGAATCAAGAGGTTAAGATGGTTTTTTCTTACCTTAGGGTATGATCGGTTTCTTGCTAGGAATTGCTCATGCAATTTTAAAAAATTGCAGAAGGGTTATTGCTGGAATTTTCATGTAGAATGGAGAGAGTAGTTTGCTACTGTGATTTAGGGTTAGAGAAGATTGGTTTAGGATTAGATGGTGGTGCTAAGAAGGGCTCCTAATGGCTTTAGGTTTCTTGGACAACAAAGGCAAAAATTGCAGCTTTCTGTGCCCCTTGTTGTTGCCAAATTTGGGAAGGTTTAAGAGGAGAAAATATTCTGGACTTGTTCTCCTATACTGGCCAAAATATTGCTCAAGAAAAGGGCTGTGTGTGTTTAGGTTGTTTTGGCCGAAACAAGGAAGAGTTTGAGTAGGTTTTAACAATTAAAATTCTATGCAAGAATAGTGTGAGTGCTGTGCGAAATTCACTGAACCAAAGGAAGAAATTCTGGACTGTCTTGGTTGTTGTTCTGCCGCAATTCACAGAGAAAAAGTGAGGGTTTTAGGTGCTAAAAATTGGCTTAATCAGCTGAGGGTTTTGGTGTGTCTTGATGTGCAGAATTTTCGTTTGATTTGGAATGCAAAGCTGGCCGAAATTCTGGTTCATAAGCTGGCCGAAATTTTGGAATTTTTGGTGGATAAAATTTGATTTTGTGTAGCAAAAATAATCTGAATTGATGGAAGGTTTTTTTAGGTGATTTGAGCTAGGGTTTGAAGAGTTTGATTTCACTTAGGAGTGTAGGAATTTCGTGCAGCTTGTGCTTGCTCAAGGCTGCCGAAATTTTGCAGAAAAAGAGAGGGTAAAACCTAGTTGATTTAGGATTGAAATAAAATCTGATTTGCTAAATGATTTAGGATAATATTTCCTAGTATTGGAAGAGTTTGATTTGAGCTAAAACTCATTCAAATGTGGTGGCACTAAGCTGGAAAATTTTTCAGATTTGTAGCTAGGGTTATATGTTCAAAATAAAAAAGGTATCAAACTAGAAAATTAATAATTTAATTCTAACTATCAATTACAAAATCTGATAAATTAAAATCAAGCTGGAATTTAATTATTCTAGCTAGGGTTTTTTGAAAATCAAAGAGAACAAAAGCTGAAAATAAGATTAAACCTTATCCTTATCAAAAGTCCTTGAAATTAGGAGATAAATATGAAGACTTATCTCCCTTGAAGATGGCGCTGAAAATTCACTAGGATAGCTAGGGTTTTTTGGCCAAAGTATGAAGAAATCTAGGAAAAGAATTTCAAAAAGAAACTAAGATTCGCAAGAGGTAAGATTCGAACTCCGGTCATCAAGGAAAATCACCAAACCTAACCGCTATTCCAAATCAACTCCAATGATAATATTTCTCTAGGAAATTCTTTCCACCCTAATTCTCCTCCCTCCATCTCCTCTACTAAACTTCACTTAAAACAACTCTCAAGTAATGTAACAACACATTTAAATAATTTTGTGCAAGCACAACCTTGAAAATCACATGCACCCATGCAAAAATAATTTGAAGATATCACATGAAATGTAAGATTCTATACAATGCATGACTTTTCCCCATAGGTCAAAGGTGGTTTTGGGCAGGGTATTACAAATAATCTCATGGATTATTCTAAATTTAGGCTATTCTTTAGGCATATCCAAAGTCTCAATTCTGTAATTCATGGTTTTTTCCAAGTAGCAAAAATATGAGATTTTGGTTTTCTTATAGATTTTTTTACCTGTTTCTAAGGTTAAACCTTCTAAAGATTTACTAATAAAGATTATTACATTATTTTGCTTGATAAGAACTTTAATGCTTGGAGTTGTGATATTTTTATTTATAATGTTATCTTTATCAAAGATATTTTATAGATGTTAGTGTTGTGCTCTAGAGGCAATCACTTGTATGTTGTATGTAACACATTTAATTCTAATAAAAGTCATTATTTATTTTACAGTTTCTTTTGTTTACTTTTAAGTAATATAACTGTTTGATAAGGTCCTAGTATAACACTGTGTTAAGGAAATCATGATAGAGATCATGATATGAGATTCCTACTACACTGTATAGTGTTAGTACTTAAATAGTCCCTAGTCGTAGTATTAATGAGATAGGACATCATTAATGCGCTAAGACTAGCATGTGTTAGACTTCCTGATTTGGTAGGGGATTATATACTCAAGATATTATTTGATAATATAGTGGGGTTAATTGAGAGAAAGAGAAGTTGTTATGGACAAATTATAATTAGTTATAATTTATGGTACAAATTGTAATTGTGAGAACTTGATGTTTCCAATTACAATTAGAGAATTCTAATAGGATTAGAATTCTCAGTTTTGGTAGGGGATTTTCGTGTAACATATAGATGAAACACACAAAAACCCTAGCTAAGGTGTGACACAAAAAAAAAAAACCCTAAGGCACACGATTTCTCTCTTCTCTCTCTCTCTCACGATTGTTCTTGAGAAACCCTAGCTGCCATCTTTTTCTGCTAGCATAGGAAATTTTGGTGCTTGAGTATTCCTCTGTGTGGATTACTGTTAGAGATAATGACACAATGTGATTATAGTTGTTAGATGTTCAACTCTCGTTGAGTTTGATCAAGAGGAATGTTGGATTGCTCCTCGACTTGAAGAAGAAATTTTTGTTCTTTGGACGATCAAAGAAAGGTAAAAGTTGTTACCGTTGTTATCTTTATGTCTTGTTTTCCACACATATGTGAGTCTTGGGATGGTATCTCGTTTTATTCTTCTGTTGCACCGTATAGGATACGAGCCTGAGATACCCAACAATAGATTCTTCTAAATATTTTTTGCTTTCTATTAAAGTGGATTGGTAAATAGGATTATATATTAAATCACTTATTATGGATTCCTAATATCATTTTATCGTATTTATATATTGAACTATTATCTTAATTCTAGGGTTATTACTTGTGCTTGTGGTGTAAAGTTGAAAGTATTGGTGGAAGGGCAAAAGAATCTCATGGCTTCTCATAAGATCCAAAAGGGGCAGCAAATAGGTCCGATGGTGTAAGCCTTCATATGCCAAGAAAATAAGACTAAAAAGCCTAAGAAAAACTCAACTAGTAGTTTGCAAAAAATGATAGATAATACTCATTTAGGATAGTTAACAAAGGAAGCATGTTTCTAGTCTCTAAAGATAAAAAAAATAAAACTAATAAAAATGGAAAGAAAGAAGTTAGAATACTTAGATCTTGCAGACAGGATTTTTATCCAAAAAACAACTTCGGATAAACATCAAATATGGTGTAGTTTTGAGGGACCAATTTCACAATATAAATTTGAACATTTGTTTCATAGTTCAGACAATCAACTTAATCTAGTAGTAGATTTAGCAATAATTCTCTTGAATAATCAATTAAAACAAAATCAAGTTTTATCTGATTTATCAAGAACACACCTAAAACATAGAGATACAATTGTTTTAGAAATAGAACAGGGAGCATTGGCTTCCTTAAATGGTATCAGAGCCTTTGAGCTTTAGTTTGGTGTGGATTGCTCCTCTGTATCAATAGTACTTGAGTCTGTAATAAACTATATTGTAATCAGGTAAACAATTATGGAGTAGAGAGGTCTCTGAACTCTCAAGACTCTCCAATTTGATGTAATAAAATCTCCTATTTATCTAAAGATCTGGTGTTTTAACTTAGCTTTCCATTATTAATGATAAGTATATAGGTTGGAAACAAACAGCGATAGAGCCAAGTATTAGTAGAAGGGTAAAAGAATCTAGTAGCTTTACATAAGACCCAAGAGGGGTAGTAAATAGGTCCAATGGAGTGAGCCTTAATATGCTAAGAAAATAAAACTGATAAGCCCAAGGAAAACTCAACAAGAAGTTTGCAGAAAATGATAAATAATACTCATCCTGGATAGTTAACAGAGGAAGCATGTTTCTACTCTATGGAATGAATTGATTGGCCCTACAGAGGCTATGGAAATTATGATTTGACTTGCGAGTTTGTGGGATCAAATTCTAGAAAATGTTATTTTTGCCCCAAAATGTTTGTTTTGAAAATCCCGTGGAATCAGATAACCTTTGGGCCTGATCAATCAGAAGGGGTTGATATTGGTGACTTTGATCTTTATATTAACTCATGTTAGAGATACACGATCTTAAGTAACCTAGCTAGTTCTAGAGATTTTCTTACTCCGAACAAGGTGACAGGACATTGAGATAAGTATTCCTGGCTAGCCGTCTAGTGCCTGGCAATTGCCGTGCCTTGTGTGCACTTTGATTTGGGTTGTTCACGGGATGGGTTGGACACCTGGCATAGTTTAACCTCTTGCTACCTCGATGGTAATTAATGTTAGGATTGGGACCCCTTGGCTTACAGTAGCAAGTAAAAGATTTAGTGTGTTGTGTGCACTTATTGATTGTAGAACGCTACGATGTACTTTTTTGAGGACACACGGATTGAGTACTATAGGCTATAGTCTAAGTACAATGATAGTGCAAATTGATTACTATAGGCAGCAATATCAATACAATGATACATGGCACCAAAGTCAAAGACTGCGGGCTTTGCATGCAGGCCAACATTCTGTTGGAGAAGTGCCTGTGATTTGAAAATTGGGGCAATGATTTAAAAGTAAAATACAGTTAAAATGATTAAGTTCTGAATAAACTCTTTCCGAGAGAGTTTTGAAATTGTTTCTAGTGGACAAATGGAATGCTTTCCCCGCAAAAGTTTTGTAACATCCCCTACTACCTACCCTAAAAAGGGCGCGGATGTCGCCCCGTCCAGGGGACATGGGGTCTTTAAAACAAGGTACATAATATAAAGGTAAAACTTAGAAATCAAACTTAGATAAATAAAGGAAAACTCTTGTTCCATCAGGCTCAAAACTAGAGCAAAACTAAATAAAAGCTATCATCTGGTCCAGAAGCATAAAACAACAATTATCTTTCAAAATATAATGGAAAACAACAAAACTCCAACTACTACACTTCCTGCTTGCTCAGCATAATTAAGCTCCTGAAAACATGATATAAAACAGTGTGAGATTAACATCTCAGTAAGTCCTGTGTGTGCACATGGTACTTTGAACAGCTCGTGTATGCATAGTGAAAACATTTGCAGAAATATTTGGCAAGTCATAAATAATTTCTCTGGGCAAGAAGTGGGTTTTTCTCATTATCACGCTTTGTACAAAATAAATTATCCACTCGAATAAATAGACATAGTGCCACACTTGGAGCCTCATAACAAGAAAACGGCCAAGGCACCACACTTTGTGCACCTTGCCTGGACCAGATTACCACACTTTGGGCGTTCTGATCGAAGGTGAGTGTATAGCCCACCGGGTGAGATACTCCTCCATCTCTACACCTAACAAAACCATCCAGGTGTCCATGTCAGGAAAATAAATGATACCTTACCAGGTACAAAGGCTAGCTTAGACTGGCCTGACCAACCAATACTATCGTCTTTTCAAGTAGAGCTTATCTTTTGGAGGTGACCTTCTGCCAGAAGACTTACTCTAGCCCTCCAAGACTAGTATTGTTAGCCTACCCTTATTGACTACTCAACGAACATATCCGTCAATTCCTGTCTCATAATAATAAGTCTATACTTTAGCTTTGTAAAACATGGTTTTCTTGAAAAAGGAATTTTCTAAAATGTTTAAGAAAAAGAGCAGTCTTGATAAAGGCATTAGGTTGACAAAACCATTTAGAGCTTAAACGTCCACGTTTACAACCCAAATAATCATAGTTCAACAATAGCTTTACAAAGCTTCACAACATTCGACTTGCCATCACAACATTTAATAAAAAGAGTTTATGTAAGGACTTACTTGATATGCCTCAGATAAACAAGATAAAATCATAGATTGCTTCTTTCAAGTACCCTCTTGATCTAGAATCACATAATATCATGATCAATGTCTCAATCGACTCAAGCATGCATTAAACTCATTTATTCCCATAACAAATCATGATCCATTATCTAACTTCAAATAAATAATCTAATCCTCAAAGTACATACACTATGATCATATATCTATTGAAGATATGAATAATATAGCAAAAAGGTCTTCACTTGACCATCACAATTCCTATCCATTATTATCATAATAAAACATGGCTTTGCTATCCGTTGAATATGCTTAATTAATTACTCAACTTAAAATATTCATCTATCCCAACTAAGCACATACATCATGCTACCATACTTCCATAGACCTCATCAATCTCATTAGATCTTAATTTTGACATCAAGGGTAAGAATTCCCTTACCTTGCAACAACCAGATTAACAAGATCTCGATGCTCCTATGGTGATCATCCCGAGTTGCTTGAGAAGAAGAGAAAAGCTGTCTTCTTTACCTCTTTTTGATCGAAAGTAGATAAAGAGGATGAAATCAGCCTCTATGTGGCGTGATTCAAGGGAAGAAAAAGAGAAGAATCAATGGAAGAAAGGAATTAAGAGGTTAAGATGATTTTTGCTTACCTTAGGTCGTGATCAGTTTTGGCTAGGGATTGCTCTTGTGATTTTCGAAAATTGCAGGAGAGTATTTGCTGGAATTTTCGTGTAGTAAGGAAGGAGTGGTCGGCTATCTTGGTTTAGGGTTAGAACAGGTGCATTTAGGGTTAGAAGTTGTTGATATAGAGGACTGCTAATGGCTCTAGGTTTTTTTGGCAGTAATGCCAAAGAATTGCAGCTTGCTGTACTCTTATTGCTGGCCAAATTTTAGAGGGGTTAAGAGGAGAAAATTAGTCTGGAATTGTTCTCCTAGGCTGGCTGAAATAGTGCTCAAGAATAGGGCTGAGTGTGTTCAGATTTTTGGCCAAAACAAGGAGTTTATGCAGCTTTGGTAACCAGAAATTCTATGCGAAATCTGTGAGCAAAAGAGGGAAAATTCTGGGATGCTTTGGTTGCTGTTCTGCCACAAATCAGAGGGGAAAAATGAGGGTTTCAAGTGCTGTATTTAGCTTAATCAACAAGGAATTTTGGTATGTTTTGGAGTGCAGAATTTTTGTGTGATATGGTGTGCATAAGCTGGCCAAAATTCTGGAAATTTTAGTAGATAAACTCTGATATTGTGTCGCTAAAGTGATCTGGTTTGGTGAGAGGTGTTCTAGGTGATTTGAGCTAGGTTTAGAAGAGTTTGATTGCTCTTAGGATTGCAGATTTTTCGTGCAGCTTGTGCATGCACAAGGCTGACCAAAAATTGCAAGATAAGAGGAACAAAAATCTGGTTTGTTTAGGATTAGGATAAAGCTTGATTTGCAAGAGAATTTAGGATAAGATTTCCTAGTATTGGAAGAGTTTGTGTTGAGCTAGAACTTCTTCAAATGTGGCGGCACTAAGCTTGAAAATTTTCCAGATTTTCAGCTAGGGTTCCATGATTAAAGTCACCAAGATATTTAACTAGAAAAATAACAATTTAATTCCAGCTATCAATTACAAAATCTGATAAATTAAAATCAAGCTGGAATTTAATTACTATAGCTAGAATTTTCGAAAATAAAAAAGGATAAAAGCTGGAAATAAAATTAATCTTTATCCTTATCAAAAGTCCTTGAATTTTAGGAGATAATTTTGGAGACTTATTCCTAAGAAGATGGCGCTAAAAATTTAAAAAGGAATGATGGGATTTTCGGCCAAGCATGAGGAAATCTAGGAAAAGAATTCAAAAAGAAAAGCTAAGATTCGCAAGAGATAAGATTCAAACTCGGGTCACCATAGGATAATCACCAAACCTAACTGCTATTCCAAACCAACTCCGATAGTAATATTTCTCTAGGAAATTCTTTTCACCCTAATTCTCATCCCTCCATCTCCTCTACTAAACTTCACTTAAAACAACTCTCAAATAATGCAATAACACATTTAAATAATTTAATGCAAGCACAGCCTTGAAAATCACATGCACCCATGCAAAAATAATTTTAAGATATCACATGAAATTCGAAATGCTATGCAATGCATGACTTTTTCCCCATAGGTCAAAGGTGATTTTGGGCGGGGTATTACAAGTTTTATGCACTCTGTCTTTTAATAAAGCACTAGCACATAGGACTTACTAGGTGATTTTTCACTCACACGTATCTTTTATCTTACTTTTCTATAGGATCCAGAGTTGAACAGACCTATGGATAGAAAGACGATACCATAGTGATGGCCATATAAGTTTTGATCGTTTTTCTTTTTTGATTGTGTACTTTATTGCTGTTGTAGTTAGAGATAGCATGTATGAGAATCTCTGATGCATGTATATGTGCAGCCATCAGTATGAGATATTGTATGAGTCTAGACCTTATATATGGGATATTGCATGAGTCTACACCTTATATATATATATATATATATATATATATATATATATATATTCCTTTGGTTTTGGTTATAAAGACCCCATGTTTGGGTAACTGGACGGGACAACCCCCGGTATTGATATGTTTCCGCTGTTATCGTAGTAGGGGTGTTACAATTGGTATCAGAGCATAGTTTTATAAAGCTGTGGTATCGTCATAGGGATTGATAGAACTCTTTTATTATGGATGTACGACCGATAGGAGTGATAAAGGCAAGTGCCTAATGGATGAGTGTAGCAATGATGGGAAGAAAGAGATTGGTGAGAATTGGAGTGTGAAAAATTTTGGAAAGATTAAGACAATCTTTCGAGCAAGTGTGCCGAGATGTTTTATCTTGACAAGACTTGGCCCTGGCCACCGTCATACACCCCATCTCACTGAGAGCTCATTTGACCTGGTAATACCTATCATTACTCTGTTTGCGCGATACCTTAGTCTAGAGAGGACACTTACTCCCGAGAGAATATTATCGCCACATAGTCAGATAGAGAAGGTAGGTGGCAATTCTGATAAGGTTGATGGCGATATTGAACCATACCACCAGGATGATGTTAAAGAGGACAGTATCTCTGATGGTGCAGTATTGTCTGAGGATGCTGATGAGGTATTTGGTAGGGATATTCTAGGAGTATTAGAGGAAGAGATGCCAGGATTAGAGGTTTTGAGGTTGGAGGGGATCAGAAGATACCCAAGATAGAGATGCCTATGCTCGAGCTCGAGGAGCTCGAGGAGGAACTAGAGATAGACCCATAGATACTGGCTTGTTTGCACCTTGATGTGGATAGAGATGAGGGATTTAATGCAACCGAATCCTATGCGGTTTCTACTGATTTAGGACCTCCCATTTCAGATAGCGATGATGAGCAGGAGGATGAGATATGGATATCTATTATAGGATATGTACAGTTCGACCAGTGTATATGATTGTGTTCTTGGCACACAAATTTTATTCTAGCTTTGTGTTTGATAAGAATGAATATATGTTTTGATTCTACTATATATACTATAGCCCTTTTGTGCCTGCTCTTGAGTTATTTTATATCATTTTACCAGGAAAATCGTATGAATTGTACAGATGTCTCCAAAATGAACTTTTAGATGATCATCACGAACTACTCGAAGTATGTATATCATCCATCCAGGAGCAATAAAGATATATCAGGACTTAAAACAGCGCTACTGGTGGATTGGTATGAAGAAGGATATTCAGACTTTGTAGCACAATGTTTAATTTGTCAGCAAGTGAAAGCTAACTAGCAACGGCCTAGAGAATTATTATAACCCTTCCAACTCCATCGTTAAAATGGGAAGAAATTATTATGAATTTTATTATAGGATTACCTATGGCAGTAGGACAGCAAGATACTATGTGGGTGGTAGTAGATCGACTAACAAAGTCTGCTCATTTCAATCCCATTAATCAATAGAATTCCCTAGAAAGGTTAAGTGAAATCTATATTGAGGAAGTAATCAGACTACATGAGTATCCTCTAGTGTTGTGTCAGATCGAGATTCTAGACTTACATTAGAGCTAGACTAAGCCACCGTAGAGGTATGGGACCATAATAATGTTTCGCACAGCAACGCACCCACAGACGGATGGACAAAGAGAACGAGTGAATAGAGTTGTGGAAGACATGTTGTGGGCTTACGCTTTGGATTTTGAAACTAAGTGGATTGATAGTTTAATGTATGCAGGATTCGCATACAGCAATAATTATCAATCAATAATTTAAAAGGCCTTATTTCAAGCTATATGAAAAAGTTTGACAGGCTGTGGAGATGATAAAAATTAAGTTGGAGGCAGCACAGAATAGATAGAAAAGTTATGCGGATCGACGTATTCTTGAAGTTGGCTCCACAACAATAATTAGGAATCAAAGGACAAGGGTCGAAATTAGCACCTAGGTACATTGGATCATTCCCTATTGTTGAAAGAAAGGGGAAAGTGGCGTATCAATTAAAGTTACCAGTAGAGCTTCAAGGTATTCACAACGTATTTCATGTCTCCCAACTTTGGAAGTATGTTGCTGATCTTGCACACATTTTGAATGAAGTGCTTATTGAGATGACTTCAAGCTTGAAGTATGAGGAAAAGCCTACTAAGATCCTATAGTATACTAAAAAAAGTGTGCAGAATAAAAAAAATTACTTGTAAAAGTATTGTGGAATCAACATCCAGTGAAAAATGCAACTTGGGAAACGACAGTGAAGATGTTGAAAAAGCATCTAGAATTATTCCAGGTATAATCCAATTTTGGGGATGAAATTTTTATAAGAATGGGTGAATGTATAATACCCCACACTTTTACCTTCAATTGGCTACTACATGTAATAGGACGAGAATTTACATCAATGGCCAGAACAAAAAAATGATCGGTGTAATAAGACAAATATTTTGGTATAATAATATTTTGTCAAGACTTGGATGTAATTATTGGATTTGTTCTACCCATACCCTAAATCATTCAAAAGCTATTATTGTCAATAAAACAAGAATTTGAGGGCACACTGAGAAGAGAAATTGATCAGTGCGATGAAATGCACGTTTTGGTATGAATTATGTTATTTGGGCTATCAGGGGCATTTTTTTCATTTTTGACCGCACCCGTGACTTTGACTATGAATTTGACCAAATTGATAAGGAATTGAAGAATTTATGTATTACCAATGGATTCAGCGAAATTTTTGGAGTTGATTAGTAAAGTAAAATATTTTTCCATTCCGGACTTGATTTTGGTCATTTGTGAGGAAAAATGGAAAATGCGATCGAAAATTTGTACGTGCGGCATTTTGTGATTGGTAGCCCATGGACATATGTCAATTTCAGAGAGGTTGTATGAAGAATTCATGCAAGATGCATGGAATTAAATAATTACAAAATAAATAAAGAATTATGTGTATTTTTGTGATTGGAACACATCACTTGTGGACCCTTTTGATTAAGATCTTGTGCATTGTGATTGTCCAATACATGGACCATGAGAAGGTGATTAATGGCTGAAAATTAGCCAAGAAGTTGACAGACTCAATAGGGAAAAGAAGAAGACATTTTATGGAGGAAAATTAAAGAAATGGTATGTAAATTTTCAATTGGAACACACCTATACATTAGCCACCATACAATTAATTGATTTAAAATTTTCATGCCCAAAATATGATGAGAATGGCAGTGGGAAGTTTGTTATACAAGTAGAAAATTTTGGCAGCCTCAAGGGGAGAGAAATAAAGGAAAAGAAATCAAGAGAATATAGCAAAATGAAAGAAAAAGGTAACTAATGTGTGTTCTGGGTGTAGTGTGTGAGTTCTTGAGAGGTTCTTAGGGAAAATCACACCAAAGAGCTCAAAATACAAGGTAAAACCCTACCTTACTTGAAATAAAGTTGATGTTGGGTGAATGGTGATTATTATGATATCAATTTTAACATAAAAATATGACTTTCATGTTTTGATTGGATCAAAAGCTAAGGTTTGTAAACTTCGTTGCCGAACTCTTTATGTGTCTATATATGCTGGCTGCTTAGAAGTCTTATGGATGATGTTTTGTGTGAAGAAGAACTGAATATTTTTGGTAGTTTGAAGGATTGTTTTCAGTTGAGGAGATGACGACCAAAAAAGAATAAAAATGGAAGTTACTTGGTTGGAAAAATGGATTCTATTAGCTTTTGATTTGAAGAAGTGAATTTGTGTTGAATAATTGTGACTTTTGTGAGCTATTGGAATTTGGAAATCACAGAATGAAAGATGATTTGAAGGAAAATTGAATGAATTAATGCTTCCAAGATGCTAAGGGCTAAAGGAAAACAAAAGAAAGCATGAATCGTAGAATTGAAGCAAAACTACAGGGGCAATTTTTTCACAGTAGCATGTTAAGGGAACAAGGACTCAGAATAGAGATTATCAGAATTAAGGTAAGAGTCTTACGGTCATTTTGATATATCATAGAGCCAAATCAGAGTTGTGGATTGAAAGTTTTGTGCAAAACAATATCATGTGCCAAGCAGTAAAATTACAAAAAAATTGAGTTCGAAAATGAATGAACTTAAGGATGATTAATTGTGTGATTTTGGATGAAATAAATGAGAAATATGAAGTGAATCCCTTGTATATGAAGGGAGAAAGGATTTGGGAGAAAATAAAACGAAAGAATTAAAAAAACGACAAAAAAAAAATGACATAAACAAGTATTGAACGTTTTCCTTAACCGTTGGCTAATTAACCATCAATCCTGTCGGCTAACCATCGACCCCATTGGCTAATTGTTGATTAGACGTCGGCTACCCATCGGAAACGTCGGCTACTTTTCAACCAAACACGATTTGACCTAAAAACGATGTTTGGTGTAAGTTTATCAATAAATGGCCAACGGTTCATTGGAAATGGTAGAAATGGGGATCGAACGGCCGTGAATGGGAAATGTTTAGACAAGACACGAGGTGAGTCCCTTTGATTTCTAAAACATTTTTTGAAAGCTATTGTGCTTCGCTTTTTCATAAAATGCTGTGTTTTATACCGTTTTGGAAATCCCTGAATATATTTAAGGTTTATTTGAGAAAGAATTGTTTTGTGCCATTTTGGACTCGAATGAACTTCATAATTTACTTGGAAACCTTAATAGATGATTAAAGCATGAATTTTGTGAATTTAGTCCTTTTTAGATTAAATACTTAGGATTTTCAGAAAATGGTAAATTTTGGAATCGGGTATTCATAAATTACCTGGAATGCCCTTATTAGAACATTTTATGAAAATGTGTTTGGAAACTTTGAATTTAATCCTCTTTTAGGATTAGAATTCTGGATTTCTTAAAATAAGTTCTTTTTGGAATTGGATATTTGGAAAATGATCCAAATGTCCTTATTGGAATATTTTATGAAAACCTTTGGAATTGAGTATTTGATAAATGACCGAAATATCCTTATTAGAACTCTTGTGAACACTTTTCAAATCGAGTAAGGGTAAAATGACCCGAATACCCTCGAAAAGTCTTTTGGAATCGGGTATGGATAAAATGACCCAAATACCCTCAGAAAGCCTTTTGGAATTGGGTTTAGGTAAAATGTCCTGAATACCCTTAGAAATGACTTTTGTGATCGAGTACTGGCAAAATGACTCAGATACTCTTGGAAACTTATTTTAATGTGTGAACATAACTCTTTATCTTGTTTCAACATGATTTTGGAAAATGATCTCTCGTGATGAGATTGACTTTCAAAAAATGACATTTTGATCCCGAAAATTATTTTATTGGCCTGATATGCCTATGGAATGAATTGATTTGCCCTGTGAGCCTATGGAAATTATGATCTAACTTGCGAGTCATTGGGATCAAATTCTAGAAAATATTATTTTTGCCCCAAAAATATTTGTTTTGAAAATCCTACGGGATCATATAACCCTCTGGTCTGATCAGTTATAAAGGGTTGGTATTGGTAGCGTTGAGTACTCAGAGAGGACTTTGATCTTTGTACTAACTCATGTTAGAGATAGATGACCCCAAGTAACCTAGATAGTTCTAGGGATTGTCTTACTCCAAACAGGGTGACAGGATATTAAGATGAGCATCCTGACCAGCCGTCTAATGCTTAGCAATTGCCGTGCCTTGTGTGCACTTTAATTTGGGTTGTTCATATGTTGTGCTGGACACTTGGTTTGTTCAATCCCTTGCTACCTTGATGGTGATTGATATCAGGATTAGGACCCCTTTGCTTACTATAGCAAGTAAATGATTTAATGTGCCATGTGCACTTGTTGATTCTAGTACGTTGCAGTGTACTTTTTCGGCGATGCAAGGATTGAGTACTATAGGCTATGGTCTAACTATAATGATACATGCAAAGTTGAGTACTATAAGCTGTGGTCTCAATACAATGATACGTGGCGCGGAAGGTAAAGTTTGCGGGCTTTGCCTACAGCCCAACCTTCTGTTAGAGAAGTGCCTGTGATTTGAAAATTAGGGTAATGATTTGAAAGTAAAATACAATTTTTTAAAAAAGATTGAGTTCTGAATAAACTTTTTCTGAGAGAGTTTTGTAATTGTTTCCAGTGAACAAACGGAATGCTTTTCCCATAAAAATTTTATGTACTCTGTCTTTTACTAAAGCACTAGTATATATGGGACTCACTGGGTGATTTTTCACTCAATGTGTCTTTTATCTTACCCTTTTGTAGGATCCAGAGTTGAACGGACCTACGGATAGAAAGACGATACCACAGTGATGGCAATATAGGTCTAGACAGTTCCACTTTTTTTATTATATACTTTATTGCTGTTGTAGTTAGAGATGGCATATATGAGGTTCTCTGATGTATGTATATGTGTGGCCATCAGTATGGGATATTGTATGAGTCTGGACCTTATATATATATATATATATATATATTCATTCATTTAGTTTTCGTTATAAAGACCACTTATTTACGTAACTAGATGGGGCGACACCCAGTGTTGATATGCTTCCGCTGTTTCTTAGTAGGGGTGTTAAACTTCTAGAATCTATGAACTTTATGGATGAAATGGGAATGATTAATTCTTGGTTTTGGTTGCTAGTGTAACTTTAAAAAGCAAAAATAATTGAGAGTTCATAGGAGATTTTATAAGCTCTTGGTTTCCAAATTCAAGCTAGTTTGAGTGGAGAAAACTTATGAGTGAATAGAGGTTTGGTGATGGTGATGCTTGACTACTATTGTGGAAGATGAATGGTGGAATGTTTTTGGTTAGCTTGATAGCTTAGTGAGAACGAAAGAGTGAAGAATGAAGGTAGCAAAAATTCTGATTATATGAAGAAAGCATGGAGCAGAAAAATTCTAGTTATATAGAGATGAAACAGTGGAGAAATGGTTGGGAATTTGTTGAGCTCTTGAATCCCAATTCAAAATATTGGAGTGATTGTAGCTAGAGCTTGGAAGTGTTTTGCAGTACTGCAATGGTGCTTTTGATTGACTGCTATTGTAATACCCCTCTCCTTAAGTATTTAGTGAATACAAGAGTTATTGAACAAGGAATATAGTGTGTGTGTGTGTGTGTGTGTGTGTGTGTGTGTGTGTGTGTATGTATGTATATATATATATATACATATATACATATTTATTTATGGTGGGCTATGTTATATAAAGATTGATGGGCCATATTACTATAGATTTGGTGGGCCATGGTGTTAAATTTGGTGGGCCATATTATATTCATGGTGGGACATGCTATATAAATTTGGTAGGCCAAGGATATAAAGTTGGTGGGCTATTATATAAAATGTTTTGGTGGGCTATTTATTTAATCGGACTTTAGCTAAGATAGCCATAAACAAAAGCCCATTTGGACTTATATGATTTGATGCATGGCTAAAGCCATTTAGACTTACATGATTGGTTGCATGGTTTGCATGATTAAATGGAAATTCTATAAGATTCCAAAGCTTTATATAAGCATGATTGGGTGGAGTTCTCCAAGATTCCTAAGCCTTCTATAAGGTTCTACTAGCTTCCATTAATATCTATTAAGTTCTAGGAATATCTAGGGTTTGCTTAGTCATTAAGTCTTTCATTAAAAACTTTGGGAAGCTATAAAAAGAAGGGAAGGGAATTTGATCAAGAGAGTGACTAAAAGAGAAGGGAAATAAAAAAATAAAAGAAAGAAAGAACATGTGAAAGAAGGAAAAAGGGAGAAAGAAAGAAGAAAGGAAGAACCCGAGAGAGTAGACATCATGTAAGCTTGTTTTCCCAACTTCGAGTAAGTAAGGTTTTGTTTTTAAAGAGTTATAAATTGTTACTTAGGTAATGAAAGTTACGTTGTAAAGTATGCTCTCAAAGACTATGTATTCTGTGTAAACATATTGCAATAAAATATTTATTCATTCAATTTAGTTTATTTCTTATGTTATTGCACATTTAAGGTCCAAGTATGACAAGTAATGGTTTATGTGTTAGGTCGTTCTACACAATAAGGTATAGACCATGAGTACTTGCCATACATGTAAATTAAGTTCTTAATCATTTGATGGAACTAGACATTTCATCAAGGTAAGACTATTATGCTATGAATTTCAATAAGGAATGGTTTATCTTGAATCGATGAGTAGTTCACTCACATCATTGGCATAAGCGTATTTCGAATACGTAGAACTAGATCTGCAGTAGTGGTCTCTATAAAAGTACTATAATTATAGAGACCAGACTACTACTACTATAGCATAGATGGATACCTTCATACTTGAATGAGTTGGTGGTCTGGTGAAGCTAGGGTATTATACTTTGATGTATGTTAGGTGAGATTTCTTTTGTGAGATTAATATCCATGAATGTTGGGTGTATTACTCTAGTTAGTTATAACGGACTCATGCAACAGAGTTTCCATGCTTTAATTAGTGAAGTTAAATCACCCTCTTGTGATTGTCCGGGATAATCTAATGATCCAGGGCCCTAGGAACGTGACTCTAGAATGTGTGCTTTTGGGTAACTTGCAATGATGAGCAAATACATTCAAGTGAGTCATGGATTATCGGATTAGAGATCTATGGATTGTAGAAGTCTTTGAGATGGGTGTTAGTATATTTATCTTGTCTCATTGATGGGTGTTACATAGATGGGTATTTTCATCATTTCACCAGTAGGTCGAAGATATTGCTATAGCAATATTATTCGTGGGGTCAATATTTTCATATGGTGATAAATTGGAATATTTGAAAAGGTAAAATACAGTTATTTAATAATAAGGGCATTTTGGTCATTTTAGTAGTCATGAATAATATGTTTATTGGTCCCTGGAGTAGCTCAAGTTGCCTTGGTGTTGTTTAGACATAATCTGGGCTTAATGGATAATTATATGGAAAAGAATAAAATTTACTCTAAGAGTCTAATTTGAATTAATTAATTAATCTTGGATTTTTATAAGCCCTAGAAAAGATAATTAATTAATTAAGAGAATTTGATTGAAATAAATTAATTAATTAGGTTGATATATATTGACATATATTAAGAGTCTAATTAGAAATAATTAATTAGTCTTGGGTATCTAATGAAGCCCAGAAAAGATAATTAATTAATTAAGAGGATTGAGCTAGTTTTGGACTAATTTATGAACACAGCACCAAGCCCATTAGTGCTTGATGATTTCAGCCATTAGGGCATGAGGAAGCTCTAAGGCTGGCAAAAAATTATGAAAAAAATGAGAAGGAAAAAAATAACGACATTAAATTTTTCTTATTCTCTCTGGTGTGCCGTCTCTCTCTCTCTCTCTTTCTCTCATTCTCTGCTCCATGTTCTTCTCTTCTTTCTCTCTTGAAGAGTATGTTGATTATCCAAAGAAGGAGCTTTCACCAAGCTAACCGAAGAGTGAGGTAGAATTATACTTTGGAAGATGAAAAGAGGAATCTTGGAGATGCTTGATGCATAGCAGTAAAAGACTTGCGGGAATACCGGTCAAACCCCAGGCATCTCCTTCTCCCCTTCCAACTCACGCTCCAGTGCAACCCAGCCCTTTTTTTATTAATCTGCGACCAATAAAGAAGAGTAAGTACTCTCTCCTAGATGTGGCTCGAAAAACTAAAAAATTTTCTGATGTGCTCTCCCTGATGTTTTCCGTTTTGATCCTTCAAGCGGTATCAGAGACACAGTTTTTATCTAGAAGCATGTACTAGGGTTAAAAACTAGAAAACGTGGTTCCTTTACTATTAAAAATGAATCTTTTGTGATTTCATGTGATCCCTCATACATTGGTTTCTAGTGTTCATGTATGCCTTGCGGTTAGAGGTATAGGATCATGTATTCTAATGGTTTTCCTATTGTTTTTTCTAATTTTAAGTAGATTCATTGTATGCCTCATGGTTAGATGCATAGGAGCTTGTAAATGCATGTTTTTATGCTTGGTTTTATGTTTTTTTTTTATTTGTAAAATTTGGGGACTGAAGAACGTGATTACTGGAATTTGGAGGGGCAAAAAATGGCTAAAAAGCAGGATTTTTCCAGAAATCGAAAAGCTGCAGAACGAACTCAGTGCCAAGTGGCCCGATCAAACTAGGCACCAGGTCCACTCTGCCCAGCCAGAGGTTTTGAAGAAACAGAGCAAACCTAGTGCCAGAAGGGCCCACTGGACCTGGCGCCAGGTCCACTCTGCCCAGAGGTGGATGTGCACAATTTTGTCCAAGAAAAGGGAGAGCACTGCTGAAGTTCTGTACCTCAATTTTTCCTTGATGCAATCATGTTTTGAAACAATCGTATGTGATTAATTTTCTACAATAGTTTTGTTTATCTATGGATGAATAATTTGCGTGAAATGAGTAGTAAAGGATGGAACCACCTTAGGATTACATAAGATTATTAATTTTTAATTCATGATGTTTAATCCATTGTTTGGTCACTTAGATATAAATGAATAGTTTGAGCATGAAAAGTTTACTTTTGTGATCATGCTTATTTCATTTTTGTAAGACCAAAGTCTCACTAGATAGAACGGTTTTTGATAAAATATTTTAATTTGAGAAACTTTAAACTAAAAGAGTTCATAGTTTATTCTCTTAAAGGGTTTAATCCTTGACATAGAGAATAATGTTGAAGTAAAGGTTATTTAAAAAAGTTTTACTTGGTTATTAACTTAGAATTGTAAAATAAATTCGTAGTTTATTCTCTAAATGGATTTAATCCTTGACATAAAGAATGATATTGAATTTTTGTTTTTTACTAAAATTAATGAAACCATAAGATTATAGAAAAGGTGTATGGGCCTAATACTCTATTTACCAAAAAAATAAAAATAAAAAAAAAAGATTAAGTAGGAGAGGGGTTCAAATGACCCCATGGCTTCCATCACAACTCTCATTAAAGATAGTGGATTTTCTTATGTCATTCTGAGCACGACCCCCTATAGGATGAATTTTCACAAGTATCTAAAACTAATGAAAGAGTAAAGTTAAAAGTCTAGGGCATTTTCTAGGATTGACCAACTTATATTGGAGGTTTTTAGCACTATATTGCTCGTAGGTGGTGTGAATCAGTGGCCATTCTATCGATGGAACTTTTTCTAGGCCATTACCTATTGAGGAAGTTTTGATTTGTGATGGTCATACACTTAACTTAGAATGCTATTAATCTTCATACGAAGCTCTGTTAGCTTTCCTAAGAGCCAAACTATTTACATTATTGATAATGGTTTTAAGAGTTATCTATTATCAAAAAAATAATATAAAAAATGTGCATTTTTATTTTTTGCAAGCTAAATGAATGTTTTTTTGCAATATTTCAAAAATGTCTAGTTTTAGTCCATTGTCAATCATTCTCAAGAAGAAAAAGTTGACAGGCCCAAGTTATGTAGACTGGAAGAGAAACCTGAACATAGTATTCACTATCAAGGAGTACAAGTATGTTCTTATGGATCCCTGCCCTAAGATTGGGGAAGAATCCACTGATCAGGAGCAAGAGGTAGAGAAGGCATGGAAGAAAGTTGATGAGATGGCTACGTACTATATGTAAGCTTCCATGTCTAGTATGTTCCAATCTAAGCATGTGCATATGGCCACTGCAGATGACATGGATTTGTCATTGCATATCACGTTTGCTAACAAGAGCCGGCCCGCAAGGCAGGAAACTCTTAGGGCAATCATGAACACTAAGATGGTTAAGGGGGCATTGTGAAACCCCACCTTAAGTCAACCCTAGAGTAAGGGAGTCAAGATGCATATCATATCATTTTGTATGAATATATATATATTTGAATGATTTTATGTGCTTTATAATTATGATTTATAGGTTAAAATGCTTAGTTATGCTTATTGAGTAGGAAGGGTAAAATGATAATTTTGCTTGAGGTCAAAATAGGAAGATAGCTTAAGGATTAGATAAGAAGAATATATGGGTGAGAAAATAAGAACAAGAGTTGTTATGGTTAAGTGGTTAGAGCTTTGTGATTTAATCTTTAAGGTCACGAGTTTAAATCCCATCATTTAAGTTTTTACATGATTATCTTAGTTGAGTTTGAATTTTTATTTTCCTTACATTCCATAAAGATAGGAATGTTGTCCTAGGGGAAACATTAAGAGAATATCCTAATCCTATCATCATGTCATAAAAAGAATTCTAGAGGAATTCTTGTTCTTTTTATTACTTCTAGCTTGTCGTAATCTCTTCACAAATTAAATTTGTTCAAAATTTATCAAAATTCATCTTTAAAATTCTAGAAAATTCAGCAAAGATTTCTTGCCTTTGAATTTTGAAAATGAATCTTGGAAGTTGGAGAATTGACTAAAAATAGGATAAGAGTTAGGGAAGGTTCGCAAGGGAAATTAATCACTATGGTTGAATCTTTAAACTCATCTCTATAGTGTTCATATTCT
The DNA here is from genome assembly GCA_026120185.1 of Voacanga thouarsii. NCBI lineage: Eukaryota > Viridiplantae > Streptophyta > Magnoliopsida > Gentianales > Apocynaceae > Voacanga > Voacanga thouarsii. Next base: position 3,589,698 of record JANUWF010003370.1, read on the forward strand.
TCATGGAGTGTTCATATTCTTCATGGAAGAAATCTAAAAATTTTCCAGATTCTTGAGCAGCCTAACCTTCGAAAATCATAGCCATCTTTCTTACTCATTTGCTACCAGAAAAATGGCCAATTTATTCAGTTTGAAGACTAAATTCCTGTGCAAAAACAGACTGCACAAAAACCGCAAAAACCAGAAAAAAATTCTGGGCAGTTTCACTGATGTTCAACTAGAAAATGGAGCTATTTCTTCTACCTTCAAGCCAGCAAAACTCCTCTACTTTTCCTCCATAAAGAATGATAGAAACTAGACTTAAAGGACCCTCAAACACCTCTCAAAACCCTCTGCAAATTGGGCTAGAATATTGCAGAAAAACTGCACAGAAAATTACAGTAAACCTTCGAACCATGAACACCATGAAACTAGAAAATTTCTAGATTTGTTCCTTTCAAGCCTTGGCCGAAAACCATCCTCAAACCTCTGTAAATTAACCCTTGATCAGCCATGAACTAAATACCATTAACCTCTCCACTGACCTTGCACATTTGGACTCCATAACCACGCCTCAAATATCTCCTAAGATCACTCCATTCAAACTTCAAACTTCAAAAAAAAAAAAAAAAAATTCCAGCATTTGCTCCATGAAAATACTCTTGTACTAGGCTTCAGAACCAAAAATTTCTCTGCCATTGAACTCTGAATTTTGGTCAACCTTAGAGCTATATTAACCTTTATTCATTTCAGCAAAACTAAACAGTCCAGCTAGCTCCATTACTGCTCCAAGAAACCTCCATCAATCGAACACCATTAACATATTTTCTACTTCAAACTACTCTATTTGAATTTCAAATAATCAGATTTTTCTCTCCCTTCCTAAGCTAAACACCAAAACCCTTGAATTCCCTAAACCATTCAGACAACACTCTCCAGAAATTCGTGCATTTCCATTCTCAAATTGATACAAATTCTTGGTGGCTTTTCTTGGTGTTGTGGATGATTTTTGTTAGCTATGTTCTAGCTCAACTCAAAGGAACAAAAATAGAGGTTCTTGTGACCAAAAAGGAGAAAACCATAAAACTACTTACACTCTTTCAAACCCTTGAAGAACAAAGCCTCAAAGACCCTCAAGATGAGTAGAAAGTTCTACTATAATCTCACCCTAATATCCTTGAAGCAACAATGGCAAGCAAGAACAAATAGAATAGAGAAAATAGGCACCCAAATATTAAATTTCAAATAAACCTTAGATGAACAAAGAAACTAAGACCCATTCAAAGAAAACAACATTGGATTATCCAAAAGATTTATAGGCTTTTACAAATGAAGGACTAACCCTTAAGCTTGGTCTTGAACAAGATGAACAAGGAGGCTAGGGCCTCTCAAGATTCTCTCTCAAATTTAAATTAAAGTGAAGTGAATTGTGTTGTCAAATCACTAAAGGTGCTATTTATACTATCCTAACCCTTGCTAAGTAATCCCTGTGGTTTAATTAAGTTTTGGATCATAAAAAGTCTTTATAAGCAATTAAAATTGAAAGAAACTAGAGAAAAGTAATAAAAACGCAGAGCAGACATCAGTTGCCTAGGGGGAAGCCGGCGCCCGTTTGGACTTCACAGTCGGCGTCGGTTTGGATCTGTCTTTGCTCAGTTCATGTTGTGATTTGAGGTGTTACTGGACAGAATGGAGCTGGTGCCAGTTTGGCTGTATGGAGCTGGCGCCGGCTGTCCTCTGGAAAGCCTCCCTTATTAAATTTCATCCCCTTTCGCTGCCACTTTGAGTTCTTGTTGGGGTCCTTCGCGAATGGCCATAAACATGAACTCTTGGCTTGCTTCCTCAACATTCTAATCCTCCTTCATCCTCAAGCATGGTTTGATGATCAATTGAAAATCATTTTGAAACTTCTTGGTCCTCGCTCTTGTCATCGGTCCTTATCCTCCATAATGAAATGGAGTCTCATCATCTCCCCCTCCTTGAAAAGGATTTGTCTTCGAATCATTGCCATTATCTACATCAAAAGGAGAGAGGTCACTAACATTAAAGGTGGCACTAACATGATACTCACCAGGTAGATCTATCTTGTAAGCATTATCTCCAACTTTGGCAAGAACTTAAAATGGTCTATCCCCCCTTGGATCGAGTTTGCTTTGTCGTTGTGTGGAAAATCTCTCCTTAAGAAGGTGCACCCATACCTAATCGCCCGGCTTAAAGGATACCTTTTTTCTTCCTTGATTGTGTTTTTAGGCGATCTTTTCATTCTGTTTTGTAATGGTTGCTTTCACCTTCTCATGGAGGGCCTTCACCATCTCCGCCTTCTTAGCTCCATCGATGTTCAACCATTCACCTATAGGCAAAGGAACCAAATCTAAAGGAGTTAGAGGATTAAAACCATATACAATTTCAAAAGGAGAATAGGAAGTGGTAGAGTGAATAGCCCTATTGTAAGCAAACTCAATGTGAGGCAAGCACTCTTCCCAATTTTTCAAGTTCTTCTTGATTATGGCCCACAAGAGTTGGGTGAGTGTTCGATTGACCACCTCCGTTTGTCCGTTTGTTTGGGGATGACAAGCTGTAGAATACAAGAGATCAGGTCCAAGTTTATTCCATAAAACTCTACAAAAGCGGCTAAGGAATTTAGTATTCCTATCCGAAACAATAGTCCTTGTAATCCCATGCATTCTCACCACTTCCTTAAAGAATAAATCTGCAATATAGGACCCATCATTAGTCTTGGAACAAGCCACAAAATAAGCCATTTTGGAAAATCTGTCAACAATCACAAATATAGAATCCTTACCCCCCTTGGACCTAGGCAATCCTAAGATGAAGTCCATTGAAATATCAACCTAAGGTACATTAAGTGTGGGCAAAGAAGTATAATGACCATGTGGAAGAGCTCTAGACTTAGCTTGCCAACAAGTAATACATTGAGAACAATGACTTTCCACATCCTTTCTCATTTTTGGCCAAAAGAAATGTTCCTTAAGGATGCCTAAGGTTTTTGCAACACCAAAATGCCCCATTAGTCCCCCACTATGGGCTTCCTGAACTAGCAACACCCTAATGGAACCCTTTGCACACAAAGCCTTGCTTCCCTAAACAAGAAACCATCATGCTTATAATATTTAGCAAATGCACATTTCTCACAAGCATGGAAAATATCCCCAAACTCCTCATCATCAACATACAAATATTTTACAAATTCAAAACCAGGAAGTTTAGCATCCAAAAAATTTAGGAGTGCATACCTTTGAGATAATGCATCCGCTACCACATTTTCCTTACCCTTCTTGTATTGAATGACATATGGAAATGTCCTAATAAACTCCACCCACCTTGTATGCCTTTTGTTCAAATTTTTTTTGGTTCTTGAGGTGTTTAAAGGTCTCATGATCAGTATGAATGACAAACTCACTTGGCAAAAGGTAGTGTTGCCAATATTCTAAGGTCCTCACCAAGACATAAGGCTCTTTGTCATAGGTAGAATAGTTGAGGGCTGCCCCAGATAATTTCTATCTTGGGTCAAGACCGCACCTATTCCCACCCTACTTGCATCACACTCTATTTCAAAAGCCTTCTCAAAATTGGGAAGAATAAGAATTGGAGCTTAGCTCAATTTGTCTTTGAGGGTTTGAAAGGCTTCGAATGGAAACAAGCACACTTTGAACATAATTTAAATGATCCACATATGATCTGCTATAAATTAAGATATTATCAAGGTACACAACAACAAATTTCCCAATGAATTCCCTCAAAACCAGGTGCATTAATCGTATAAAAGTAGTAGGAGCATTGGACAATCCAAAGGGCATGACAAGCCATTCATACAACCTTTGTTTAGTTTTAAAAGTTGTTTTCCATTCATCCCCTTCTCTTATTCTAATTTAATGATAATCAGATTTCAAATCAATTTTTGAGAAAATGCATGCACCAAATAGCTCATCAAGCAAGTCGTCTAGCCTAGGAATAGGATAGCGGTATTTTACCATTATATTATTTATAGCGCAACAATCTACACACATACGCCATGTCCCATCTTTTTTGGGCACCAAGAGAACTGGAACTGCACATGGGCTTAGGCTCTCTCTCACATGTCGCTTCTCAAGCAATGCCCCCACTTGCTTTTGCAATTCCTTGGATTCCTCCAGATTGCTTCTATATGCCGGTCGGTTAGGGATGACGGCTCCGGGCACAAAATCGATTTGATGTTTAATTCCTCTCAATGGTGGTAGTTTCCGGGCACCTCATTTGGGAAAATGTCTTCAAATTCTTAAAGAATAGCTGCAATTTCATGAGGCAAAGATAATGTAGATTCATTAGTAGAAATATAAGAATCTTTGCATAAAAGAAGAATGATCGGTTCCTTAGCTTTTATAGCCTTTATGACCTCACTCTCTTTTGCAAAGAAATTCACTCTCTTTTTACCTCCCGCCTCTTGTTTTTGCTCACTCCTATCCTTCATTGTCAATGGCACTTGTTTGTTCATCCTCTCTCTCAACTCTTTTTCTTGCCTCTCCTTTTCTTTCCTCTTAATTTCTTACTTTTGCTTAACTTCTTGCGCTCCCTTCTTCTTTTCTTTTTCCTTCATGATTCTTTTGTCTTTGCTCACCTCACTAGGGGCCATGGGGGTGAGGGTAAACTTAGTTCCCTCCTTGAATAGGGAATAAGTATTCTTCCACCCATCATGTTTTACATGCCTATCATATTGCTAAGGCCTTCCTAGTAGTAAATGACTCGATTGCATGGGTATCACATCACATAATACATCATCCTTGTACTTCCCTATTTCAAAAGACACAATCACTTGCTTGTTTACTCTCATTTCCCCACTATCATTCAACCATTGTAATTTTTAGGGCTTGGGATGTTTAATCCAACTCATGTCTAACTCTTCAACCAAATTTGCACTAATCACGTTAGTGCAACTCCCACTATCCACAATGACACTACAAGGGGTCTTGTTGATTAGACACCTAGTGTAGAAGCTGTTCTTTCTTTGTTGGTGGTCTTGATCCTCAATAGCTTGTGAACTCAATGACCTTCTTGTGATTCCCATCAATGAGTATTCTTGACCAACAACTTCCCCTTCATCACTCTCCTTATCTCCATTTCCCTCTTGGTTTCCTTGGTACCTTTCTTCCTCTTCTTCTTCATCGGTAGAAACCTCACCATACAGATTAGTATACATTGTTCTCTTGCTTGGACACTCATAGAAAGTATGTCTATATCCAAGACACTTAAAACACTTGATATCTCTATTCCTTTATGGCCTCTCCATGGTTTTCCCTTTGTCTTTGTTCCATCCTTCCCTAGGTTTCCAATCCTCCCTAGGTTTCTAAGCCTCCCTTGGTTAGTTGAAATCTCTTTGGAATGGCTTAGGGGCTTCATCCTTCTTAATTGGTAACTTGCTAGTAGAGTTGGGGTTTAGAAGTGGGGGTCTAGTAAATGTCCTCCTCTTTAATTCCCTTTTAATCTTCATGGCAACATGTACCATATCCTCCAATTGTTCATAGGGGTGCAATTCCACGAAATTGGAAATCTCCCTATTAATCCTCCCAAAGATCTTGCTTTTGTTGCTCTAGGATCTTCATGGATTGGAGCTCTCATCAACATAACTTCCATCTCCTTAGGGTAATCTTCCACACTCTTGTTCCCTTGCTTGAGTGATTGGAGCCTTTGGTAAAGATCGTTGTAGTAATGGTGCAGTATAAACATTGTCCTCATCATGTCTTTCAACAAATTCCAACTAGCCACGGTTTCTATTCCCATTTGCCTCCCTTGAGCACTAACTTGCTCCCACCATACCAAAGCATACTCTGAGAATCCCAAAATAGCCAACCTCACTTTTGACCTCTCATTATAAGTATGGCTTTCTAGGAATATCTCCATTTTGCTTTCACACTCAAAATAAGCTTCAAGGTCATCTTGCCATAGAATGTGGGCACTTTCAATTTAATATGGCTCAACTCCCTATCCACATCATTTCTTTCTCTCCTTCCTCCTCTATTGCCCTATCTTCTATATTGTTCCCTAAAGGCGTCAACTTGTTCCCCCTCATACCACTCATCAACTCCCTCAAATTCTCTTTCTAGCCCCCTTATGTTGATCCCCCCCATTCCTTTCTTGGCCTCTACCTCGTTCACCTCTCAAACCATATCTTCCTCCTCTTATAGGAGCTTGTTGGAAACCCCCAATAGAGTGTTCATCCCATTCTTCCCCTTGTTGAGCATGTAATGGAGGAGTATGGGCATCTCCATCCCTAATCCTTGGACTTGGCACTTCAAAGCGCTCTTGGCCTTTCATTTGTGCAATGGTAGAAGATCGTCCAAGATGATTTATCAACTCCCTTGTCATGTTTTGAAATTCGCTTTGCATTGTCCCCATCATAGCTTGCAAATCATCACGTAGTCCCCTAACATCAATTTGTTCTTCTTGAGGTCTACTAGATCCACTTGGGTTAGGCCTAGAGATCTCTTGTTCATTGGCCATGGTGGTAAAGTATTTACTTATCTATACCTGCAAAATAAGAGATTAGAAAGAAAAATCGATCCTTACTGCACATTCTTGCATGTTGGCTCTCAAGGTTGTTCACTCTACCTTCGTGTTTACTCTCTTAGGCTCTTTTAATAGGCTCATCCTTTTGCCTTTTTCTCAACACTCAAGCCTTCTTGTTCAATCCCAATTCTCCCAAATGGCTAAAGTTTTAGTCCAACTTAGTGAATTACACAAATCAAAAGAATTTTCCAATTAGGGGGTCTCAGGAGAATTTCAACAAACACTTGTTGGGCACCTTTAAGCAAATAAGTTTTAAGCTAAGAATTTCAAGAAAAGTTGACTCAATCAACACAAGAGCAAGCACTAGATGCAAAAAGAAAACTTCTAAGCAAGAAACAAACAAGAATTATCAAGAACAAAGAAACTAGAACGACTAGAACTAGGATGATGAATAACAAGATGGTCACTAGTGTGTAATAGAGAAATTGAGTTCAATGATCATGGAATTAAATATTAAAGTGTTATACTAAGTCACAAAAACCCAAGGAATGAAAATCAAGAATCAAAGTTCCCAACTATAGCCAGAAACACTCTCATGGAACATTTATCAAACACCTTGGCTGCAATCTCGTTACTTAAGAGCAACCAGAATTTTCACCCATATTCAAGCCAATTTTCAACATAATCACAAGATAAATTTGTACCCAAGGATTGTAACAACAACAAGGAGCAATTTCCCAATAGAAAATTCAAGATATAACAAAAATTTCAAGACCTTTTTTGGAGCAAGTTTTGAGTGACGGGATTTTCTGTTTTTCTCTTTTCTTCACTTTGTAGGGCTCCTTTTTCTTATTTTCAAGCTTTGATGGAAATCAAGCTTTTCCTTGCTTCGATACCAAACTCTTTGATACGAATTCTTGGTGGCTTTTCTTGGTTTTGTGGGTGATTTTTGTTGGCTATGTTCCAACTCAACTCAAAGGAACAAAAATAGAGGTTCTTGTGACAAAAAAAGAAGAAAACCAAAGAACTACCTACGCTCTTTCAAACCCTTGAAGAACAAAGCCTCAAAGACCCTCAAGATGAGTAGAAAGTTCTACTATAATCTCACCCTAATATCCTTGAAGCAACAAAGGCAAGCAAGAACAAATAGAATAGAGAAAATAGGCACCCAAATATTGAATTTCAAATAAACCTTAGAAGAACAAAGCAACTAAGACCCATTCAAAGAAAACAACATTGGATTATCCAAAAGATTTATAGACTCTTACAAAAGAAGGAATAACCCTTAAGCTTGGTCTTGAACAAGATGAACAAGGAGGCTAGAGCCTCTCAAGATTCTTTCTCAAATTTGAATTAAAGTGAAGTGAATTGTGTTGTCAAATCACTAAAGGTGCTATTTATACTATCCTAACCCTAGTTAAGTAATCCCTGTAGTTTAATTATAGTTTTGGGTCATAAAAAGTCTTTACAAGAAATTAAAAGTGAAAGAAACCAGAGAAAAGTAATAAAAACGCGGAGCAGACGTCGGTTGCCCTGGGGGAAGTCGGCGCCGGTTTGGACTTCACAGCCGGCACCGGTTTGGATCTATCTTTACCCAATTCATGTTGTGATTTGAGGTGTTACTGGATAGAATGGAGCCGGTGCTGGTTTTGCTACATGGAGCCGATGCCGGCTGTCCTCTAGAAAGCCTCTCTTGTCAAATTTTGTCCCCTTTCACTGCCGCTTTGAGTTCTTGTTGGGGTCCTTCGTGGATGGCTATCAACACGAACTCTTGGCTAGCTTCCTCAACCTTCCAATCCTCCTTCATTCTCAAGCATTGTTTGATGATCAATTGAAAATCATCTTGAAGCTTCTTGGTCCTCGCTCTTGTCATCGGTCCCTGTCCTCAATAACGAAGTGGAGTCTCATCACAAATTCTCTCCATTTTCACCAAGAACATACACTACCTTTCTTCAAGCCAAAGACCACTCTAAATACCTCCAATCCCTCTCAAAAACACCAGAATACTCCTACATACTCCCTAGAGTTCATTTCTGGAATTTATAACATCAAATCTTGAAAACAAAAATTGGCATTCGGATCAAAACCAGTTTTTTTCCTTGAAGTCTCAAGAACATCATCAAGGTAACCAAGAACAACTCTTTTGTTCATCTTCTTCCCTTCAACCTATAACATATCATGCGCTCTCTCTCTCTCTCTCTCTCTCTCTCTCTCACAGCTGAAATGGTGGTTACAACCATGGCTGTTTTTCCTCTTCTCATGGACAATACATGACCCTCAATCGCGTGGACCTTCTTAAATCTTCATCGAAGAAAACATCAATCAAGTATTTCTCCTTAAACCTTCCTTTTAATTCTGAATTCATATCTCTTAGATGTTAATAGAGAGAATAGAATATGAATGGGGGATTGAGTATATGCATATGAATGAAGGGGTTGAGATTAGAACATAAGAATGGATGATCATGATAAAGCTATATGGAATTCCTTGAGAATTGATATATGTTCATCATGTCTTAAGAAATTATGAATGTTTAAGCATGCTAGATGTTATGACACCTTTGGTGAATAGAATTTTTATGTTCTTATGTCCTTTGAAGCCATGATTATGATTATACTTAGTAGAGATTTGGCCATGTGATAGTATGTATGGATTTAAACCTATGTTCATGAATAGATTAGTTTTTGTTGTTTGATGTTGGAGAACGTGTTCATGATTCTTATTAGCAATAGGAAAATTATGATCATGATCTTGTTGATCCTAGGTAATTTTAATTAACAAAATTTATTACCTTAATTAAAATTATTACTATATTTTTCCTCTAAAGGCTATATTTTTCTCTAAGGATTTCGAAACTCCTAGGAAGTTTTAGAAATGGAATATTAAATAAAATAGTAATATTTTATTAGCCAAATAAATGATGTCTTTTATTAAAAATAATATATATATATATATGTATAATAATAAATAAAACTTTTTATATCAATAATAATAAGTAAAATATTAATGACCTTGTAGACTATATATTCATAAATATTATTTATATTAAAATTTATTTGTTATCTATTAATGAACATTTAATAAAATTTTATTTATTATTAATTATTTGCTATCTATTAATTATTAATTAAGAGATTAGTAAAAATTTATTATTTATTTTAATAATACTATTTAAAAATTACCATTTATTAATATCATCTAGGACTTAGGATTCTTCAATACTTAAACCATAGTTTATTTATTAATAATAACACTTAAGATTTATTATTTGAACCTATAACTTATTAGTAATTACTTTACAACCCCTAGTTATTTTAACTTATCAAGCTGGACTTATTTTATAAAATTCTTTATCGGCTAGCCTTAAAGCTTAGGACATTAAGGTCATGATTATAATTAGCTGGACTAGGAATTATTTGTGTAAGGCTAGTATAGCTTGAGCATAACCTTATGTCTTGTGTTTATCCTAGGCGGGGTTAGGTCAGCCTTGGAAGATTTTTGAAATTCGAGCAAGCAAAGGATCAGGTAAGCTCCTACATGAACTTATTTGAAGACAAAAAATTACTGTGGCAAGCCAAATGTAATGTGTATGGACACTCATTTTGTAAAGGCAATTAGGGATTGTTTTCCTTTTTATTTCAGTCAAGCTAATCATTTGAAAAATCAAACTAGCAGATTTACACAAAATGCTAAACTTTTTCTAAAACCCAACTTTGACAATAATTTTAGAAACTCTTAATTGCTACTTCCAAGTAAATCAATGTATGATCAATTTTCTCCCAAGTAGGATAATCAACGCTGAGTATTCAATAATGGTAGACTACTATGACTAGTCTTTGAAGGGTTAGGGTAAGCCTCTCAGTAGGTGACCATCTCTGAGGGGTGAGTCGTTCCTGGACAGGATGCCAGTCCGATAGGTCATGCCTGTCCGAGTTAGTAAGTTTCAGTCATGTGGACTATGTGTTTTTGGAGTGGACAACTGGTAAGTTTAGGTGTAAAGATGGAGGAGTATCTCACCTTGTTGGCCGTACACCTACCTTTTGTCAGTTTGCACAAAGTATGGCATTCTAACCGTTATATAGTTATGGGGCCCAACTTGTGGTAACCCATGGCTACCCCTTTAGGTGGTTGTATTTATTGCGCATTTGTATCATTTGAAAAGCAAAATGCCACTCTTTATTTTTAACATTTATTTTATGCTTGCTAGCACTTTCTCTTATGAAATTTTTACAACTTGTATACACGATCTGTTTTACCTGAAATACTCAAAGCACACACAGGCTTACTAAGATTTTTATCTCATCACCTTTTATAACATGTTTTCAGGTCGATCCTGCTGTGGAGGTGAATAGCTAGATTTGTTGCCTATACCTTGAAGGCTTTATGTTATTTTTCTTATTGGTTGTTTTGAGAGATAGTAGCAGACAATTTATTTTGGATTTGTTCATGTATTTTTGAGTTGTAATAAATTCAATTTTAAAGTATTACTTTTATTTTCCTTTAGATGACCTAGTTATAAAGACCCATTTTCCTATGGATGGGGCGACATCCCCGGCCCTGTCGGGCCTAAGTAGTGGGGTGTTATAGGCATCGGTTTGTGAGTATATGCTCAAGATGATTACTTACTTCGAGGAGGCTGAGGTCCTAGGCACAACAATATATCCTTAGAACCAAATTGACATGGTTATTAAAACTCTGCCATATTCATATTCTCAGTTCAAGTTAAACTACAACATGAACAAGTTGGATATGAATCTCATGGAGATTGTGAGAGAGCTCCAGGCGGCAGAGAAGATCATGAAGCCTATTTCAAAGGCTTTGGTCTCTTGTTTTTCTTTTTCTTCTGGAATTAAGGTAAAGCTTAAGAAATTTAAGAAGAGGAAGGTCCAGAACAATGTAGAAGCCTAGCCCAAAGCATTGGTCAGGCCAAGCCTAATAGGAAGCCCAAAGGTAAATACTTCAAGTGTGGCAAGAAGGGGCATTGAATGAAAGATTGTTCAGACTTCTTAGCCAGGTCTACTTCAGGTATTACTCTATACCTAGAGTCTATTTTGATGGTTGGATCAACATCTTCCTGGATAGTTGATTATGGAGCTACTGACCATGTCTATATCTCTTTACATGGGTTCAGAAGGGCAAGGAGACTTAGCAAGGGTGACCAAGAGCTTCAAGTTAGGTATAAAGCAATAATATAGGCTAAAGAAGTGGGAGATCTTGAGGTTATTTTTTATTGTAATAGGAAGTTAATTATAAAATATATTTTATATGTTTCTTATTTTAAACAAAATTTAGCTTCCAAATTGATGAATCAAGGATATTCTATTTTTTTCCATTCTGGTGTTTCCATCAAAAGAGATAGTAATTTAATTTGTACAAGAAACATGTATGAAAATCTCTTTTATATACATCCTATTAGAAATCAAGTGAACAATATTCAAACTGAATTTGATAATAAAAAGAAAAAGGCCATATCAAATGACTCGTATTTGTGACATCTAAGGTCGGGACATATAAATTCCAATTGGATTTTGAGACTAATCCATGATGGGCCTTTAGGTTCATTGAGATTAGAAGAATGGCCTTAGTGTGAATCTTACCTTAAAGGTAAAATGATAAAAAGGTCATTTACCAAAAAGGCAGATAGAGCCATAGAAATACTAGAACTAGTTCATACGAATGTTTGTAGTCTGATGACTACACTAGCTAGGGAAGGCTATGAGTACTTCATCACTTTCACAGAAGATCATACTCATTTTGGTTATATTTATTTGATGAGGTGCAAGTCTAACTCTTGATAAATTCAAGGAGTTTAAGGCTGTTAAATAGGTAAATTAATTAAAACTTTCTGATCGGATCATGGTGGAGAGTACCTCCTCGGAGAGTTTAAGGATTAATTGGTACATCAGGGCATAGTATCTCAGTTAATTGCACCTAGGACTCCCCAGCATAATAGAGTAGCTGAAAAAAGAAATAGAAATTCGATAGAAATAGTCAGAAGCATGATGAGTCATATGTCTCTTCCTATTTCTTTTTTGGGGTATACTTTAGAAACACGACATATATTTTGAACTTGGTACGTTCCAAATCAGTACCTAGGACACCCTATGAAATGTGGACTAGACGAAAGCCCAGTCTAAACCATCTCAAGATATGGGGTTATCCAACTTATGTGCTAACAAAAGGAAGTAAGTTAGAACCAATATCATAGTTATAGTACTTCATTTGGTACCTAAAAGGAACAAGAGGTCGATATTTTTATTATCCTTATGAGCATAAAGTATTTGTTAGTACTAATGCTAAATACTTAGAGAATGAACAAGTTACTTCAACCACTGGTTCAAGTAGAATATAGTTTGAAGAAAAGTTGGTCATTGATTCAACTTCACGTACTTTTAATACTTACATCGAGGAACTAAAAGAAATACTACCGGATGTTCCTATACATTCTGAGCCTCGTCATAGTAGAAGGATCACAATAGTTATAGAAAGGTAGACTAGAGAGATCTATGATCTAGTCTCTGATCATCAAAAATAAGATTCCACTAGATACGAGGAGGCTATTGTTGGTACTGATGCAGACAAATGACAGCTAGCTATAAATACCAAGATTGAGTGTATGTACTTCAAACAAGTCTGGGATCTTGTTACTGTACCTGATGAGATAAAATTTATTGGGTATAAGTGGGTATACAAGAGGAAGAGAGGTGCGGATAGAAAGGTTGAAACCTATAAAGCAAGGTTGGCTGCTAAAAGTTATACTAAAAAAGAAGGAATTGAGTATGAGGAAACCTTTTTACCATTAACCATGCTTAAGTTTATCCAAATTCTCTTAGCCATTGCATGTCATTATGACTACGAGATATGGCAAATGGATGTCTAAATGGCCTTCTCAAATGGCTATCTTAGCAAAGACATCTATATGTCCCAGTCAGAAGGTTTTGTTGCTAGAGGTCAAGAACAAATGGTCAGTAAGCTTAAGAAGTCCATCTATGGACTTAAGCAAGCGTTACGAGCATGCAACATACATTTTGATGGAACCGTAAAAGCTTATGGTTTTGTTCAAAATATGGATGAACCATGTGTGTATAAGAAATCAGACAGTGGCAAAGTGATTTTTCTTGGTGCTTTATGTAGATAATATTCTACTCATTGGAAATGATGTAGGGATATTATCATCCATTATGGTTTGGCTATCTAGTCAATTTAATATGAAAGACATGAGAGAAGCTAGCTATATTCTAAGTATTAAGCTTCTTAGAGATAGGAAATAGAGAATGTTAGGCTTATCCCAGGTTGCTTATATTAATAAGATATTGGTTAAGTACCTCATGGATCAATGTAAAGGAGATATCATACCCTTTAGACATAAATTATCCTTGTCTTCCAAGCAGTGTCCTCAAACCCTATAAGATAAGTACAAAATGAGCAGGATCCCTTATGCTTCGGCTGTGGGAAGTCTCATGTATGCTATGCTTAGTACTAGGTTAGATATTTGCTTTGTAGTACACATGGTAAGTAAATATCAATCAAATCCAAAGGAAGCTCCCTGCCAAGTCGTAAAATATATACTCAAATATATCAAAGAACCGAGAGATTATATGCTTGTATATCGTGCTGATGATTTAGTTCCTACTAGTTACACAAACTCAGGCTTCTAGACAGATAAAGATGAAAGAGAATCCACTAGTAGATATGTCTTCACTTTGTCTAGAAGAGCTATTTCATAGAGAAGTATCAAACAATCCTGCATTGTTGAATCTACTATAGAAGCTGAGTACGTTGCTGCTTTAGAAGCTATAAAGAAGCTATGTGGCTCCGGAAGTTCCTCACATAACATGAAATAGTACCACACATGGACATGCCTGTCACGATTTATTATGACAACACCGGAGCAGTATCATAATACAAGGAATCTCAAAACTATAGGAAGGGCAAACACAAAGAGAGGAAGTATCACCTCATCCAGGAGTTCATTTAGAAACAGGAGATTGTGGTCGATCAGATTTCCTCTGCCAACAATCTGGCAGATCTCTTTACCAAGCCTTTGATAGAAAAGGTGTTTCGCAGATACTTAGATGCCGTAGGGGTAGGCACTTATAGACTTTATTAGTCTTAGTAGTGCAAGTGGGAAATCGTTGGAAAGTATGCCCTTAAAGACTTTGTATTCTATGTAAACATATTGCAATAAAATATTTATTCATTCAATTTAGTTTGTTTTTATATTATTGCACATTTAAGGTCTAAGTATGACAAGTAATGGTCTATATATGACAAGTATTAGGCACATTTAAGGTCTAAGCATGACAAGTATTGGCCATTTCATCAAGGTAAAACTATTATGCCATGAGTTCCAATGAGAAATGGTTTACCTTAAATCAGTGAGTAGTTCACTCACATCATTGGCATAAACGTATTTTGAATACCTAGAACTGGACCTAGGGTAATGGTCTCTCTTAAAGTACTATAATTATAGAGACCAGAAGATTACTACTACAGTGTAGACGGATACCTTCATACTTGACTATAAGTTGGTAGTCTAGCAAAGCTAGAGTCTTGTATGTTGGGTGAGATTTCTTTTGTGAGATCAATAACATTGTATGTTGGGTGTATTATTACTCTAGTTAGTTAAGACAGACTCATGCAACAGAGTTTCTATGCTTCATTTAGTGAAGTTAAATCAACCCCTTATGATTGTCCGGGATAATATAATGATCTAGGGCCTTAGGTAGAATGTGTGCTTTTGGGTAGCTTCCAATGATGAGCAAGTATATTTAAGTGAGTCATAGATTATCAGACTAGAGATCTAAGGATGCTAGAAGTCTTTGACATAGGTATTAGTACATTTATCTTGTCTCATTAATGGGTGTTACATAAATGGGTATTTTCGTCATTTCGCCTATAGGTCAGAGACATTGCTTTAGCAATATTATTCTGGTCAATATTTCCATATGGTGATAAACAGGAATATTTGAAATGGTAAAATGCAGCTACTTAATAGTAAGGGTATTTTAGTCATTTTAGCAGCCATGAATAATATGTCTCTTGGTCCTTGGAGTAGCTCAAGTTACCTTGGTGTTGTATCGACACAATGTGGGCTTAATAGATAATTATATGGAAGAGAACAAAATATATTCTAAGAGTCCCATTAGAATTAATTAATTAGTCTTGAATTTTACAAGGTCCAAAAAAGATAATTAATTAATTAATTAAGAGAATTTGGTTGGAATAAATTAATTAATTGGGCTAATATATGTTGACATATATTAAGAGTCCAATTAAAAATAATTAATTAGTCTTGGGTATCTAATGAAGCCCAGAAAAGATAATTAATTAATTAAGAGGATTGTGATAGTCTTGAACTAATTTATGAGCACAACACCAAGCCCATTAAGGCGTGATGATTTCAGCCATTAGGGCTTGAGAAAGCCCTAATGTTGGTTGAAAATTAAGAAAAAATGAGAAGGAAAAAAATAACGACATTAATTTTTTCTTATTCTCTCTCCTGTGCCATCTCTCCCTCTCACCCTTTGTTCCACCTTCTTATCTTCTTTCTCTCTTAGAGAGGATGTTGATTATCCAAAGAATGAGCTTTCACCAAGCTAATCTAAGAGCAAGATAGAGCTACACTCCGAAAGATAAAGAGAGGAAGCTTGGAAATGCTTGATGAGTAGGAGTAGAAGATTGGTAGGAATACCAATCGAACTGCAGGCATCTCCTTCTCCCCTTATTGCTTAATCTGCGACCAATAAAGAAAAGTAAGCACTCTCTCCTAGATGTGTCTCGTAAAATTGAAAATTTTTCACTGTGCTTTCTTTGATGTTTTCCATTTTGATCCTTCAAGTTATTTTGGTATGCGTTTTGTTCCAAAAATGAATGATTTCATGAAGTTGTTGCAAAGATATTTTTTTTTTTTGAGAAGGAATGAAGACCAGTTGTTTAGGGGAAAGTTTGCTATATTTTTTAGCTTGTAAAATAGCCTTTGAAATGACATAATGTTGGAAGTTGTTCAAGTAAAGTAATAAAGAGCTTACATGAGAAGGAAAACAAGAAAGCTATTTTTGGTGCAAACAAATGACATACATGAATTGTTTGTTGACTTGGGAATGATTCTTCAATAAAAATGGTCCTGAACTGAATTTTGAATTATCCTAAGCATGTCTTGGAATGTTAGGACAGACTTGGAGCACATTTTGTAGATTTTGGTCTCTAAGAACATTATGGCAATTAGAATACTTAAGGCTACCATTGTGAAAAATGAGAAATTCGGTTTTGGTAGCCTTGAAGTAATGGCTATGGTTAGATGATTGGAACATACTGAGTTTGAAAGAAAACTAAAACACTATTGTTGGGATTCTAAGCTAGGTTTTAGAAGGCTTAGACATAGTAAGTGTTGAAGTACTCATAGGAAAAACCTAAGATATATCATGAGATGATTTATTTTACTCAATGGTATGAGCTGAGAGATTGTAGCAAGAACTAAAAATAACGGGGAAAGATATTAACATTCCATGAAGTGGAATACATAGAATAATGTCTTAGGAACATCTTGGAACTAATTTAACCTCAATTGGATCGGTATAGCAAAAGTTATCGATAGAACAATGAAGGGTGAGCTATGAAAGAATATTTATTTCCTTTAGAAGAAGAATATTAGTCAGTTTAATTATTTTAGGCTCTTAAGACCAATAAGAAGATTATAGAATGTTTAATACCTTATTACCTTCTAGCATTATATGAACCTTAATTCTTGAGGAATATTGAGCAACGTTTTGAGAAACACGTCATTTTTGTAGGTGATCCATACCAAGAAAACTCTTAAGCATGGGACAGCGTCAGTGTATAAATATCTATTGAATAAGATAAGTTCCTTAGTTTCAAAAACATTGATTTAGCTAGGTGTTTTGTAAAATATATGAATATTGACATTTCTATTCAATGGTTTTATAAATTAGCCATATTGTAAGTCCCTCGATTTATAATACTATTTAGCTAAGTATTTTTTTGGTATAATTAAACCTGAGCTTTTATGAGTAAATGATTTTTATGAAGACATTATTTTGTAATAAAAGGTGTATAAGACAATTATGATCTTATTCATTAAATGATACCTATGTATAAAGTCTTTGTTGGCACAAATATTATGTTTTGGTAAAGAATTATTATGCTGCTTTTGGTTCTAGTTGCCTTTAAAGCAATTCATGCACAGTGCAAAAAAGCTTGTTATGCTTTTATGTTCAATGAACCCTAGAAATTGTTACAAGAAATAAGACAAACATTTGAAAGATGATATTTTGGCCCTAAAAATGACTTTCTTGTGCTCGGGTATGAGCTTCTATTGTGGGAAAGAAAATATTTTGGAAAAAAGGTTTGGTTTTAAAAAATATTGAGCTATGTTGAGACATTGCGATGATCTCTTGGCTTTATACCATGTGATCCTTGAGTACTCAAAAGGGGCTATGCTCCTATATTAGCTTACGTAGCAATGTGCAATCACTTGTACTTTGTGTATCACACATTTATTTTATAAGACAAGACATTATTTATATATCAGTTTATCTTCTTTACTTTCATGCAAATTAACTATTAGATAAAGTCCCTAGTACAACACTGTGTTAAGGAAATCATGATAGAGATTATGATATAAGACTCTTACTACACTGTATTGTGTTAGTACTTAAATAAGCTATAATCATAGTATTAATGAGATAGGACAGTATTAATATGTTATGTAACACCCTACTACCTAGGCCCAACAGGGCCGGGGATGTCGCCCTGTCCATAGGACAAGGGGTCTTTATAACTAGGTCACACAAAAGAAAATAAAAGCAATACTTTAAAATTAAACTTATTACAACCCAAAAATTGCATGAACAAATCCAAAATAAATTGATTACTAGCATCTCTCAAAACAACACATAAGAAAAATAACATAAAGTCTTGAAAACATAGGCAACAAATCGAGCTATTCATCTCCACAATAGGATCGACCTGAAACGTGGCATAAAAAGTGATGAGATAAAAATCTCAGTAAGCCCGTGTGTGCTTTGAGTGTTTTAGGTAAAATAGTTCATGTATGCAAGTTGTAAAAATTTCATAAGAGAAAGTGCGTGCAAGCATTAAATAAATGTTGAAAATAAAGGGTGGTGTTTTGCTTTTCAAACCATACATGTGCACAATAAATACAACCACTCAAATGGGTAGCCATGGGTTACCACACGTTGGGCCCGATGACCATATAATGGTCAGAATGCCACAGTTTATGCAAACTGACAAAAGGTAGGTGTAAGGCCTACCGGGTGAGATACTCCTCCTCTACACCTAAACTTACGAGTTGTCCATTCCGAAAACACACAATCCACATGACTGAAACTTGCTAGCTCGGACCGGCATGACCTACAGGACTGGCATCCTATCCGGGAAGGACTCACCCCTCAGAGGTGGCCACTTACTGAGAGACTTACCATAACCCTTCAAAGACTAGTCCTAATAGTCTACCATTATTGAGTACTTAACGTTGATTGTCCCACTTGGGAGAAAACTGATAAAGCATTGATTTACTTGGAAATAGCAATTAAGGGTTTCTAAAATTCTTGTCAAAGTTAGGTTTTAGAAAGAGTTTTAGTATTTGTGCAAAACTGCTTGTTTAAATTTTCAAATGATTTGCTTGACTGAAATAAAAAGGAAAACAGTCATTAATTGCCTTTACAAAATAAGTGTCCATACACATCGCATTTGGCTTGCCATAGTAATCTTTTGTCAAAAATTAAGTTCATGTAGGAGCTTACCTGATCTTTTACTTGCTTGAATTCAAAAATCTTCCAAGGCTGACCTAACCCTGCCTAGGATAAACACAAGACAGAAGATTATATTCAAGCTATATTCGCTTACATAAATAATCCTAGTTCAATTTATTACAATCATGACCCTAATGTCCTAAGCTTTAAAGCTAGATGATAAAAGATTTTATAAAATAAGTCTAGCTTGATAAGTTAAAATAACTAGGGTTTATAAAATAATTACTAATAAGTATTATGTTCAAATAATAAATATTGAGTACTATTGCTAATAAATAAAATAGGTTTAATTGTTAAATATTAGCAAATGGCAATTAAAAAAAGTAGTTTTATTATAAATAATTAATAAATTACAATTAATTTTTAATAGATAACAAATAATTAGTAATAAATAAAATTAATAATAAATGAATTTTATTAAATTTTTGTTTAATAAATAACAAACAAATTTTAATATGAATAATATTTATGAATATAGGCCTACAAGGTCATTAATATTTTATTTATTATTAGTATTTCTATAAAAAGATCTTATTTACTATTATACATATACATATTTTATTTTCAATGAAAAATATTATTTATTCGACTAGTAAAATTTCAATATTTTATTTAATACCCCATTTCCAAAACTTCCTAGGAATTTCGAAATCTTTAGAGGAAAAATATAGTAATAAGTAATAATTTTAATTATGGTGATAAAATTTGCTAATTAAAATAGCCTAGGATCAACAAAATCATGATCATAATTTTCCTATTGCTAACAAGATTCATGAACATATTCTCCAACATCAATCAACAAACTATTCTATTCATGAACATAGGCTTAAATCCATACCTACTATCACATGTCCAAATCTCTACTAAGCATAATCATACTCATGGCTTCAATGAAGATAAGAACATAAAAATCATATTCACCAAAGGTGTCATAACATCTAGTATGCTTAAACATTCATAATTTCTTAAGACATGATAAACATACATTGATTCTCAAGGAATTCCATATAGCTTAATCATGATCATCCATTCTCATACTCCAATCTCAACCCCTTCATACATATGCATATACTCAATCCCCCATTCATATTCTATCCTCTCTATCAACATCTAAGAGACATGAATTCAGAATTAAAAAGAAAGGTTAAGGAGAAATACTTGGTTGATGATTATTTCGATGAAGATTTAAGAAGGTCCACGCGCTTGAGAGTCTTGAATTGTCCAAGAGAGGAGGAGAAAAAAAAAACAGCCATGGTTATAACAACCATTTTGGCTGTGAGAGAGAGAGAGAGAGAGAGAGAGAGAGAGAGAGAGAGAGAGAGAGAGAGAGAGAGCATTAGCATGATATGTTAAAGGTTGAAGGGAAGAAGATGAACAAAAGAGTTGTTCTTGGTTACCTTGATGATGTTCTTGAGACTTCAAGGGGAAAAATTGCTTTTAATCTGAATGCCAATTTTTGTTTTCGAGATTTGATGTTATAAATTCTAGAAATGAAATCTTGGGAGTATGTAGGAGTATTCTGCAGTTTTTAAGAGGGATTAGAGGTGTTTAGAGTGGTCTTTGGCTTGAAGAAAGGTAGTGTGTGTTTTTTTATGTTCTTAGTGAAAATGGAGAGAATTTGAGGAAAAATGCTGGACGAATTTTTGGAGAGTGCAGGATGAATGATTGAGGGAGTTCAGGGATTTTATTTTTTAGTTTAGAGAGGAAGAGAAAATCTGATTGTTTGAAATTCAAATGGAGAAATTTGAGTAGTGTTTTGAGGTAGAAGAAATGTTATTGGTGTTTAATTGATGGAGGTTTCTTGGAGCTGCAATGGAGCCGGCTGGACTGTTGTGTTTTGCAAAAATGAATGAAGATTGATGGAGCTTTAAGGCTGGCCAAAATTCTGAGCTCAATGGCAGAGGAATTTCTGGTTATGAAGCCTAATCCAAGGGTGTTTTCATGGAGCAAATGCTGGAAATTTTGAAATTCAAATGGAAGTTTGAATAGAGTGATTGTAGGAGAAATTTGAGGTGTGGTTATGGAGTCCAATTGTGCAAGGTAAGTGGAGGGGGTAATGGTGTTTAGTTCATGGCTGAACAAGGGTTAATTTATAGAGGTTTGAGGGTGGTTTTCGGCCAAGGCCTGAAGGGAACAAGGCTGGAAATTTTCTGGTTATGATTCAAATGTTTTGCTGCAATTTTCTGTGCAGTTTTCTGCAATGTTCCAGCCCGACTTACAGGGGTTCTTGAGAGGTGTTTGGGGTCCTTTAAGGCTGGCTTCCAGCCTTCTTTATGGAGGAAAGTAGAGGAATTTTGCTGGCTTGAAGGTAGAATAAACAGTTTCGATTTCAGGCTGCTATGCAGCGAAAACTGCTTAGATTTTTTTTTCTGGTTTGTGCAGTCCGGTTTTTGCACAGGAATTTCAGTCTTCAAGCTGAATAAATTGGCTATTTTTCTGGCAGCAATTGAGTAAGAAAGATGGCTGAGATTTTCGAAGGTTAGGTTGCTCAAGAATCTGGAAAATTTCCAGATTTCTTTCATGGAGAATATGAACACTATGGAATGGAGTTTGAAGGCTCAACCATGGAAATTAATTTCTCTTGGGACCTTCCCTAACTCCTCTCCTATTTTCAGTCAAATCTCCAACCTCCAAGATTTATTTTTGAAATTTAAAGACCAAGAATCCTTTTTGAATTTTCTAGAATTAAAAACATGAATTTGGATAAATTTTGAACAAATTTAATTGGTGAAGATGTTAGGACAAGCTAAAGGTAATAAAAGGACAAGAATTCCTCTAGAATTCTTTTTAGGACATAATGATCGGATTAGGACATTCTCTTCATGTCTCCCTTAGAACAACATTCCTATTTTTATGGAATGCAAAAAAACAAAAATTCAAACTTAATTAAGATAATCATGATAAAAACTTAAATGATGGGATTTGAACTAATGACCTTAGAGATAAATTCCAAAGCTCTAACCACTAAGCCACAACAACTCTTATTCTTATTTTCTCACCCTAAATATTCTTCTTATTTAATCCTCAAGCTATCTTCCTATTTTGACCTCAAGCAAAATTACCATTTTATCATTCCTACTCAATAAGCATAACTAAGCTTTTTAACCTATAAATCATAATTCTAAAGCATATAAAATCATTCAAATATATCTATATTCATGCAAAATAATATAATATGCATCCCGATCCCCCCTTACTCTAGGGTTGGCTTTAGGTGGGGTTTCACATCCTCCCCTCCTTAGGAGAATTTCATCCCGAAATTCAAACATACCTCTATCTTAGATCGGGATAGTTCCGCTTTACCCACTCTTTTGTTTCCCATGTGGCTTCTCACATGCCATGATGCTCCCACTACACCTTTACCATCGGGATCTGCTTGTTCCGGAGAATCGTGATGCTTCAGTCCAATATTTTCATAGGTTTCTCCACATAGCTCAGGTCGGGTTGCAACACTAACGGCTCATCATTCAAAACATGTCCGAGATCGACATTGTAGTTTTTCAGCTACGACACATGAAACACGTCGTGAATTCCCGTCAACCCTTCTGGTAAATCCAATCAATACGCCACCGGCCCAATTCTCTCATTTATTGGAAATGGTCCCAAATACCTCGGATTCAGCTTCCTACCTTTCGGATGCTTTAGAATTCCTTTATTCGATGTCAGTCTTAGGAATACCCTGTCTCCCACCTGAAATTCTAACTCTCTCTGCCTATTATCTGCATAGCTCTTTTGTCAGCTCTGGGCTGCTTTCAACCTTTCCCTGATTAACTTGACCTTGTCCAACAATTCCTAAACACAGACTTCCCCTAATTTGCTTATATAGCTATCCTCTGACCAACTCCAGTATAGTAGTACTTGACACTTGCGTCCATACAATACTTTTTACGGAGCCATTCCAATCGAAGCTTGATAACTGTTATTGTAAGACAACTCCGCATACAGCACATATTCGATCCACTTATCCCTAAAATCCAGTACACAGGCTCATATCATATCCTCTAATATCTATATAACCCTTTCTGACTGTCCATCGGTATGCGAATGCGCCATCGTACTGAACTTCAGACTAGAACCCATCGATTCTTGAAACTTGCCCCAAAATCGGGATGTAAATCTCGGATCTCAGTCAGACACAATACTTGAAGGTACTCTATAGAGTCGGACTATTTCTCGCACATAGGTCTGAGCCAACTTCTCCATTGAATCCTTTACATTCAATGGTATGAAATGCGCTGATTTGGTTAGTCGATCCACCACTACCTATATGGCATCCTTTTGGGTCCTTGCCATAGGGAGTCCGGTAATAAAGTCCATGGTCACCTCTTCTCATTTCCATTCAGGCACTGGTAACGGTTGCAACAATCTCGCTGACTTCTTGTGCTCCTTTTAACTTTCTAACAGGTGAGACACGTCAAGACATACTTAACCACGTTCTGCTTCATTCTGGGCCACCAATAAGCCCTTTTTAGATCCTGATACATTTGACCTCTCCCGAATGAATAGAGTACTTACTTTTCTGCGCCGTTTCGAAAATTCTGTCCTTCAATCGGTGCTCTTCGGGTACACACAACCGATCTCTAAAATATAAAACTCTCATTTCGTCCTGCCAGAATTCACTACCTTGCCGTTTGAGCTCATTATTCTTGAAAAGTTGAAATTCTACGTTACTTTGCTGGCCTCAATAATGTCCCGCCTTAGATCTTATATCAACCTCAGGTTGCTAACAACAATTCTCTCCCCTTACACTTTCGCTCTTCTATCCAACACATCCTAAACCACTTGAACCTCCTGCACTCTTAGCCTGGCCATTCAGACTTTTTTGCTCAGGGCATCAGCTACAACGTTGGCTTTCCCAGGGTGGTAGTCCCCAAAGGCGTACTTACTAACAAAGTAAAAGGTAGTTCTACTCCATTCCAATCCAAATGATATACACTTCTTGTTTAAATAGGAATGGGTAGATCCAAGGTCTATCAATGCATTTGACCTTGGATAGCAAATGTACCTTCCACCACTAATGCATCAGCTCCAACCTCATCTCGGTTGAGAGCGAAAACTTTTACTTTCACTTGAGGCTTTTGCACTCCATTCCCGGATGCTCCCGTGGCATTGGCTCGATTAGCCCCTGGGATATGAGCCGGGTTTCCTAGTCCGACTTGGAGAAGTATAGGGCAGGCATTCCACAGATGGTTTGGGTCTCCGTAGTGGTAGCATTTTCGCTCACCTCCTCTGGACCAACAATTTCCCTCCGTATGGCTCTTTTTTCCACATTGCCGGCATAACGGAAGATTTTATGTAGGACCAACCAGTGCTGTCCAAGCTTGTTTTCCCCAGTTCTGCCACTACTGGTTGGCAGGGTGTTTGTTGGGTTGCTGCCTCTGAAAAGGTCTCGACGGTTGTCTTGGCGGTAGAAAAAGTCTTGGTGCCATTCTGTTGCAGTCTTTATTCTCAGTTCGGGTGGCTACATCCACGGGCACTGAGTAGGTCATTGGAGGAGAATGTGCTAATGCCCTTCTTAACTCTTACCTTAGCCCCTTGACAAACTGTCTTGTCCTATTCTGCTTAGTGTCCACCAGCCTCTTATATTACTTTGACAATTAGGTGAACCGTGCCGCGTACTGAGCTACTGTCATACCTCCCTGCTTGAGATTCTGAAACTCATCTTCCTGCTTCTCAACTATCCACTGAGGGATGTATTCAGCTTTAAATGCTTCCATGAAATTGGCCCATGTCTAGTCTTGGTCAATTAGTTCCCAGTCGTCCTGAACCCGTTGCCACCATGCCTGAGCTGGGCCCCTCAATCGGAATGCAGCAAACTTCACCATTCGCTTGTCAGTGTACTGAAGTGTAGCAAAGATGTCTTCCATCTACTCTATCCATTGTTCAGCTTTTTGATCCTGCTCGGCTTCTCCCAAGAAAATGGACTGTTGAAACTTTAGAAACTGTTCCAAAGTTTCGTCCTCTCCCTTTGGATTCCTCCGTTCAGTTAAAGTTTGAAGAATCTCAATCATCGTGCCGAATGCTTGCCCCATTATCACTCCAACAGGTTCTTCTAACCCCAATTCCAAATCTGGCTTGTTCTCATCCCCCGGATTGGGTGACGGCATTTGAGTTGTCTCAAACTATGGTATCACCGGCTTTGCTTCTGGAACTCTTCTGCTTGATGTGGCTACACGGCGCTTGGGTGCCATTCTAAACCATGCCCAGATAATGAGTTTATGCATTCAAGCTTAAAATATTTCATTTGAGCATGCATTCACATTCAGGTTTAAGTAAAAGAAAATCAGGTGTAAGTTTTTGTATAAAGAATGGCATAAAAAAAATTTCAAACCTTAGAGTACTCCAAGTACTCTTATTTGCATAAATTTGGAATTAAAACAGTAGATAGGAATGAAATCTTTAAAATAGGAGTTTATAAAGCAGTAAATAAAACATCCTAATCATAGCAGCTCTTAGCCTCTCTAGTCCTCATCGGAGTCTTCATAGTCGGACGCATATAACCATCCCCCAGAATTCCTAGTGAAGTCTATCCCAGCCCCATTTGCAAACCCATCTATTAGCTCTTTTTCGGGTCACCTAGAACTCTCCCCGGTCTCAACTTGGTTGGGTAGGGGTATGAAGGAAGGTCTAGGTAGAGATTCATAATCTATCTCCCCCAGATCATCACTATCAGTTGTCAAGTCAACTATGGGACTAGGAAGGAGGGGAAAATATTCCATGTCAATCTCCTCATCTTCACTGTTAGTGACCAAGACTATCACAGGTATTGGGGGTGGCTCAATGATCTGGACATCATCGTCACTACTATCATCCAAGGGAATAATTGGTTGCAGTGGAGGCTAAGGCACTGGTAGGTCTTCCGGGTAGATAGGGATTGGTGGATGCCATTGCTGCCCTTTCCTTGCGGTTCTAAGCATTCTAACCATCCTACCGCATAAACATGATAGGTTAGATAAAATATTTGAATTTAATAAAACAAAACAAATACTATCAATATTTTCCTAAACCTAGGCTCTGATACCACTTGTAACACCCCACTACCTAGGCCCAACAGGGCTGGGGATGTCGTCCCGTTCATAGGACAAAGTGTCTTTATAACTAGGTCATATAAAAGAAAATAAAAGCAATACTTTAAAATTGAACTTATTACAACCCAAAAATTACATGAACAAATCCAAAATAAATTGATTACTACCATCTCTCAAAACAACATATAAGAAAAATAACATAAAGTCTTCAAAGCATAGGCAACAAATCTAGCTATTCATCTACACAGTAGAATCGACCTGAAACATAACATAAAAGATGATGAGATAAAAATCTCAGTAAGCCCTTGTGTACTTTGAGTGTTTCAAGTAAAATAGTTCATGTATGTAAGTTGTAAAAATTTCATAAGAGAAAGTGCTGGCAAGTATTAAATAAATGTTGAAAATAAAGAGTGGTGTTTTGCTTTTTAAACCATACATGTGCACGATAAATACAACCACTCAAATAGGTAGCCATAGGTTACCACATGTTGGGCCCTATAACCATATAACGGTCAGAATGCCATACTTTGTGCAGACTGACAAAAGGTAGGTGTACGGCCTACTGGGTAAGATACTCCTCATTCTCTACACCCAAACTTATCGGTTATCCACTCCGGAAACACACAGTTCACATGACTGAAACTTACTAGCTCGGACCGGCATGACCTACTGGATTGTCATCCTATCCAGGAAGGACTCACCCTTCAGTAGGTGGCCAGCACTTTCTCTTATGAAAATTTTCCAACTTGCATACATGAACTATTTTACCTGAAACACTCAAAGCACACACGGGCTTTCTGAGATTTTTATCTCATCACCGTTTATGCCATGTTTCAGGTCGATCTTGCTGTGGAGATGAATAGCTAGATTTGTTGCCTATGCTTTGAAGTCTTTATGTTATTTTTTCTTATGTGTTGTTTTGAGAGGTGGTAGTAATCAATTTATTTTGGATTTGTTCATGTAATTTTTGGGTTGTAATAAGTTCAATTTTAAAATATTACTTTTATTTTCTTTTGTGTAACCTAGTTATAAAGACCCCTTTGTCCTATGGACGGGGCGATATCCCCGACCCTGTTGGGCCTAAGTAGTGGGGTGTTACACGTTAAGACTAGCATGTGTTAGACTTCCTGATCTGATTAGGTAGTGGTTCTCACATCTATGAATATTGTGATTCTCAAAGTTAACACGTGGATACTTGTTAATAGAACAAGTATATTGGACGACATAGCTATGAGATAATCACATGGATAACCATTTTGTACTAGTGATAGTATCTTGCTATAGCAAACATGCAAGTATCATTAGACTTGAGATCTTTAAGGTACTTTGTTTGTTGAGCATTGTACTTTGATTTCAATCTCTGAAGCCAGATTGAGGCCCGCCTATGGGATCGATATTGGGTACAATATAAGGTAAATAAAAGTAGTTGAGAGGGTCAATAAAGGATTCTCCACTCCTAATAGTAGGGGAAAATATCACACGGCCAGTTGTTGGAATTATTACTCCTTAAATCCTTGGTCAAGGTGATTGTGTATTGGAAACAATTCCAATTGATACACATGGAGAGTAGTAGATTGTTGGTACAAATATTAATATATTCGGGTCAGAATTAATATATATTCTGGAGGGAGTTGGCACTAATTCTATACTCCAAACTGAATAAGATATTATATGGTGAAAGGAATTTATTGTATTGTAATTTGTTATTGAAGGATTCATGTCAAGCTACTTAAATTTCTAGACTTTTAGGTGGTCATGATGTGTTGCTCGATACCGCTCATGATCTATTGAATATGGGTTTATTAATTGATAAATTAATAAACCAATCCTGATTAGAATTAATAGGTTAATTCTAAATTATTAATTCTAATCCTTATTAATCCCAAAGATGTTTAAATTAATTCCTATTCACTACCAATAGACCGGGAAACCTAATAGGCCACACACATAGAGGATTAAGTACTCAATATGTTATTTGATAACATTATAGGGTTAATTATGAGAAGAAAAAGTTATTGTGATCAAATTATAATTAGTTATAATTTTGATCCAAATTGTGATTGTTAAAACTTATGATTTCCAATTGCAAGTTGTGAATTCTAATTTCATTAGAATTCACAGAAACATGTTTTTGCGCAATTTTAGGGATAACACCGGAGTTAAAAGCTGGCTATAGTTTTTGATATATTAAGAGAATGGTTCTCTAATTTTGAACTTGAAAAACCATAGAACACACATACAACCTTCCTCTCTCTCGGTTTTCTGTTCTTAGAAGAAAAAAGAAATCCCTAGCCGCCTTCACATTCTTTATTAGTGCAAAAAACATTTTGGTTCCTTAAGTATCCTCTACGTGGATATTGCTAGTGGGAATCTTACATTTAGACTCTAGTGGCAAAGACGTGGAGCTCTGGTCAGTGCTAGATCGTACCTTGAGCAGTTGAAGTTTGAAGTTTTTGAACAACAGAGACACAGGTATATTTTTCTGTTTTTTATCCTTATCAACACATACATATGGTCCGCTTGTCTACAATCTTTTATTTCCACTGCATAATGCATATCTGATGCATTTGAGGATTCGAACAGTGGTATCAGAGCCAGGTTGTATGTGATTTACAGACATTCGCTACCATGAAAGTTGTTTCATGTTTGTCTATGTTTTCATTTCATGTTGCAATCATGTTTCTGGAAAATTGTTTTCCAGTTGATCTCCTTGCCTATGTCTAAAATTGTTTCACGCACATAGTTGGATTATAGAAAGTATTTTTGTAATTCATTTGGTTTGAAATTGTTTCTATTTTAGCTTATAATTCTTGTAGAGAAAAAAAAAAGTGTTTTTCTGGGCGTTTGTTTCTGTAAGTTGAAAGGAAATCATTTTCTTGAAATTTTCATTTTTCCTTTGAACAAATTTTGATTTGTTCTTGTTTATTTTATTCAAAAGGATTTGAATCGATTCATAGAAAAAAAAAAAAGAAGGATTAGAAGGTACAGAGAATTGTTCTCTGGAGTTGTTGCAGAAGACTTGGAGTTTTCTTCCAGAAATCGTTTCTAGAAGAAGAAGAAAATTGAAAAAAAAAAGTTTTTGTTTTTTTGCCCCAAGCCGTGGCTTGAGGCACAAAAAATTCCCAAGCTATGGCTCGCATGGTCCATCGCGGCTCACGTGGGTCTTCTTCATCTATCATGGATGCAATTTTGTCCCTTATATGTAAAAAAAAAAAAAAAAAATCCTTTTGATAAGTTAAACGGTCAATTTTTTGTATTTATATTGGGCCCATAGATGTTTTTTTCCCCCTTTGGCGCCCAAATCTTCCTAAATTGGTGTTTTGGGACCAACCAATATTAATCTCTAAAATTAGTTTTGGAAATTAATGTATATTATCTAAAATATTGATTTTAGATGTGTAAAAAAATAATAATAAGTTTTTTTTTATTAATTCTCGTTTTGAGAATTAAATCTAATTAAGATTAGTTTTTAAATGGGACCCATGAATTGGGATAAAATTATATTTTGGAAATTAATATTTTTTCTAAAATATTGATTTTAAATTATATATTTTTATTAATTTCTAAAATATGATTTTAGCAGTTAATAAATTTTATAAAATATTGAGTTTAGATTTTATCTTAATTAAATATCTAGAATTCGATTTTAGAAATTAAATCTAAAATATTGACTTTAGTTTTTAACTTAATTCAATTTCTAGAATTTGATTTGAGAAATTAAATCTATTTTTATTTAATTTTTCCAAAATAGGGATTTTGGAATAACAAAATTATATGTTTAGTTTTTGTTTAAGCATAATTAATGGCATGGTGGATGGTTATGGACTAAAACCAAATTATATCTGTTCATGCATTTTTATAGTTTTGGTTTTTATTGAATAGAAGCTGCAAGTCCTGCCTTCTCTAAAATCCTTTTGTAATTCTCTTCTCATCTAACTTCCCTTGAATGTAACTTGAGGTTTCTCTATTTAGGAAATTTATGTAATTAGATTACATAGGTTAGATAGGGATAGAATTATTTTAATTTTGGAGATGGCTACCAAAACAAGGCGAGAGGGTACGACCTTCTACTTAAATCATGCATGAACACATAGGGTTAACCATGTTCATTTCCTTTTTGGCTTGAGGAAATTAATTTTGAAAAAGTCCATAACAATACCACGTAATCGCTTTATTACCATGATCATCAATTTATGTGATTTATTGATATATTTATGCATGTCATTTGATAAAATTACTAAAAGGAATAAATCCCTCAATTAATATTAAACCTAATTCCTTTCATTAATATAGTAAGAATGAGAGTCGTTTTTCAAGACCAAGTTGTTGGGCTAACCCAAGCCTACTCGATATCGGGCATGTTCAAGCTATGCAAGTAAATTCCTATGGAATTGAATTCTTGATTAATGGGTCAAGTTTAACTAAATTCTTTATCTTGATTAGGCTAACTCAAGCATAAATCAATTTAGAGAAAATATTGGGGTAGCCCAAAAGGCTTTAAGAATAAAATATGTTAATCACCTAATGATTCGGTAATTACATATGATGTAATTGGTATTAGATACTTACCATTGAACTCAATGGTGGCTTGTTGGGCAAACCCAAGGTTATTCTTGAGGAATTTAGATATCGGTCCACGAGGAAAGCTTCCAATGGGCTTTTCTAAATCAATAGTGGGGGCTATTAGTTTGAGAAAAATAGTGGAGTAATAATGCATTTAATTAAAGACCTAATTATTTGCATTACATGTGCATATAAAAGTTAGCAAATGTTCTCTACCTTTACATCTAGGTTTCGTGCATCATGTCAATTAACCTTAACTTACATTGCATCTTGGAGACCAACAAACTAACTAAGTCAAACTATCTTGACTGGTATAGAAATTTGAGAATCGTTCTCAAGTTGAAAAAGTTGCTCTACGTGATAGATACTCCTATTCTACCACCACCAGCTCAAGATGCTCATGCTGATGAGCATGCTGCCCCACAAGAAGCACAAGGAGGACAATGACATGGCATCTTGTACCATGCTAGCGTTAATGACTCCTAAGCTGCAGAAACAACATGAGTATATGGATGCTCAATCGATGATTCTCCATCTTCGAGACCTGTTTGATGCCCAAGCTAAAACAAAGCGATATGAGATCTCAAAGAAATTATTTCATTGTAAAATGGCTGAGGGTGCTTCTGTGGCCACTCATGGGTTGAAGATGCTAGACTTGATTAAGAAGCTTGGATCTCTTAGGTTCATGATGGAGCATGAATTAAGTGTTAACTAATATCTACAATCTTTGCCGAATAGTTTTTCACAATCTATGATTAACTATCAGTTGAACTGTTGTGAAATATGCCTTCTTAGACTAGGTTCTGATGTAAACATCGAATATTTTAATAAATGAATTTATTCTCAGAAAATGGTGGACTTTCGCAATAAAGTATGGATCACGGTTACTTAACATATAAACGTTTGTTCTTAACCGATTGATAAGAATATGAATCTTATCATGTTTAGGTTATTGTGTTATGAATTCCAAATAGGGAATGGCTTACCTTCAGCCAGTGAGTAGTCCACTCACTTTATGACATGAGCGTATTTCAAATATGTAGAATAGGACATGTACTAGTGGTTTCTTAAAGTACTATATGGTAGAAACCTAGACTACTATTTCTACAACGTGGACTAGTATTCTACGACTTGAGTATGAGTTGGGGGTCTGACGAAGCTGGAAGTATGTACTTTGATTTGCTTTTAGTTGAGGTTCTATCGTAGGACTAATATACTTGCATGTTGGGTATGTGTGACTAGTTAGTTAAGACAGACTTGTACAAGATAGTTTCTATACTATATCGCCCCTTGTGGTTGTCGAATGATCTAAATATCTAGGACCTTGGAAAACATAACTTGGATGTTGCTTTAGGGTAGCTCCCTTGGAAAGCGTAAACAGTCCAGGAAGTCGTGGATCATTGGACTAGAAGCCTAAGGATGGTAGATGTCATTTAGAGAGACATTAGTACATTTCTTCATCTCTAATGCATGGTGATGTATAGAGGGGTATTTTAGTCATTTCACCTATAGATCGGAGACTTCGCTAAGGCAACATTGTCCCTGGGGTCAATATTTCCTTATGGTGATATTAGAAAATAATTAAAATGAAAAATACAGCTATTTATATGGCAAGGGTATTTTGGTCATTTTAGTAACCAAGGTGGTGTGTCTCTTGGTCCCCAGTATAGACCGTAAGTCCTAATTATATACAGGCTAAGGAATTAATCTTAAATTAAATGGAATTTATTTTATTTAAGTAGCTTGATTTAATTATTAGGCTAGAATAAAATAAAGGTCCACAAAGAGTGAGCATTAATTAAATTAGTTTGGTGGGTTAATTAATTATTCAAGGCTTTGGCCCAGTTTGAATAATTAAAGATTGACCTAGGACCAAACTAATATAAGCTTGTTAATTGGACTAGTTTATTTGGGCTAGAGAAATTAATTATTTATTGGGCCATTTATTTGGTTCTAATTAGAATATTTAATTTAGTCCAAAAGGCTAAACTAAGAGTCCAATGAGCCAATCCAGTTTAACACAGGGTTTTATTTAGGTTAAACAGGAGAACAAAGACAGACGTCGTTTTAAACGTTGTTCCTTTTGCTTCTTCTCTGAAAAAAAAAAAAAGAAAAACGTGACAGCCTTCTCTCCTCTTTGAAAAATTCCTTAGCCCTGTGAGTTGTTCACCAAACGTGGATTAGGCAGGTCATATACTGGAAGATTGAGAGGTTGGCATGGATATACATGCATAGACGGAGTAGGAGGCTTGTAGGAATCTCACCAGAGATTTCCACCAGCGCACCTACCCTGATTCCACACATTCCGGTCCAACTAACTTTAAGTACAAGAAGAAGAGGTAAATTTTGTTCTCTCTCGGAGCTCTTCCTGATCGGGACTGGCGCCGGCTGAGGCCGCCGGAACCGGCGCTAGCTATGGTCTAGAAGCCGCCTATGTTTTTTTGTTCTTCAGTTTTACTTCCGCTGTGTGCTTTACTTCACCTTTAAATCTTCAATTGGTATTAGAGCATGAAAATTTTGTGTAAATATAGGAAGCATGCATGCTAGTTAAATAAAACTAGACACATATGTGTGAGTAACATGTAATCCTTCGCTGTTTTGGTATGGATAGATTAATTGTTAAACCTCTCTGATGGAGGTTTAGGTGCATATGTAATCAAATTTTTTTTCCTTAGCAAATCGTGTAAATCCATTCTTAATGGGTATAAGCGATTGTTGGTTTTTGGTGTTGTTGATTTTGGGTTGAAATCAAAGAGCCAAGAACTGGAAGAAAGTTGTAGCAAAAAAAAAAAAAAACCAGAGAATGCATCACAGAAAATTGTAGCAAAAAAATCAAACAAGAAGCCTAGTCAGACCAGGACCGGCGCCGGCTGGGGCCACTGGAATCGGTACCGGCTCGAGTCTGGGCTCCGGTTTGAACGTGGGCCATGGGTTCGGATCTTGGGTTGCCTACGAGGTCCATGTTCAATGCAATGGGTGTTGTGGACCGCAATGAGGATGGGTGCTCGATCCAGTGCAGCGAGTGCAGTGGACTAAGGAGAAATTTTTTATTTTTCCTTGTAATTTTCTTGCATTTTCTTTTTTATTTTGGGTTCCATACCAGGTGAAGTTAATGGTTTTGCAATAGTTAATATTCATGGAATATTTTTGCATGAAAAATATTAGTAAGGGATTTTAGGATTAAACAAGACCATTAATTAATTAGTTAATGTGTTTAATTCTATTATTTGGGCACTTGGGTTTAAAAATAGAAAAGCATGAAAACGTCTACTGTTTTCTTACACGCTATTTATTTTTGAGTACCTATGTGGGCATTTTCTCAAAGACCAAAGTCTTTGGAAATATTTTTGACAAGAAAACATTTTTTCTAAAAATTAAATGGTTATTTTAACTTGAACAAAAATTAATCCTTATATATTTTCTCAAAGGATTTAATCCTTGACATAGAAAAATATTGGATTTAGATATTTTTGTAAGTTAAAAATAGAAAGCCATTTTGTTTTATTTTTGCACAAGAAAAAAATTTGTTTTGTCAAATAAACTTGAGACCAAAGTCTCTAGAAAGTTTTAATTGGAAAATTTTTTAAATGATTTAGTTTTTAACTTAAATAAAATTAGTCCATGGAAAAGTCTCTCAAAGGATATAAACCTTAACATAGAGATTTTAATGGATTTAGATATTTTATTTTTGAGTTAAAGAAAAATTAATAGAAATTTTCAAAAGGATATATTTTAGAAAAACCCTTATTTTAAAAGACTAAGTGGGAGAGTGATGAGACTTCGCTTCATCATGGAGGTCAAGATCAAGGAAGGGAGGCGTGACCATGCAAGGTTAATGACCGATGACAAGATCTATGTCCAAGAAGCTTCAAGATGAGTTTCAATCGCTCATAAAACCGTGCTTGAGGATGGAAGAGGGTTGGAAGGTTGAGGAAGCTGGCCAAGAGTTTATTTTGATGGCTATCCAAGAAGGACCCCAACAAAAATTCAAGCCGGCAACAAAGGCAGACAAAACTTGACCAAATAAGGCCTTCCAGCAGATAGCCGGCGCCGGCCCCAAGCAGCGAAATCAGCACCGGTTTCAACCTGCCCAACAACAGCTTCATTTTGGCGCACGACCAGCCAAAGACAGAGCCTAACCGGTGCTAGCTTGAGGGCCCTAGCCGGCGCCGGCTCCATTCGGCTGCCCCGCATTTTTTATGTTTTCTCCAGTTTTCTCCAATTTTAAGTGTTTGTAAAGACTTATTAAGACCGTAAACTATAATAGAACCTCAGGGATTACTTAGCTAGGGTTATGGTAGTATAAATAACACCTTTAGTGATTTGACAAGAAAATTCACACACTTTAATTCAAATTTGAGAGAGAATCTTGAGAGGCCCTAGCCTCCTTGTTCATCTTATTCAAGACCATGCTTAAGGGTTAGTCCTCCATATGAATAAGTCTATAAATCTTTTGGATAATCCAATGTGGTTTCTTTGAATGGGTCTTAGTTGCTTTGTTCTTCTAATGTTTGTTTGAATTCCATTACTTGGGTGCCTATTTTCTCTATTCTATTTGTTCTTGTTTACCTTTATTGATTGAAGAATATTGGGGTAAGATTATAGTAGAACTTTCTACTATTCTTGAGGGTCTTTGAAGCTTAGTTCTTCAAGGGTTTGATAGAGGGTAGGTTGTTATTTCATCTTTTCATTTTTGTCCTAAGAAGAATCTCTATTTTTGATCTCATTGATTGAGCTGAACACATAACCAACTACACTACTCACAACACCAAGAAAAAGCCCACATAAGATCATATCAGAGAGGGATTCCAACGGCCCCACGGCTTCTATCACGATCCTCATTAGAGATCATAGGTCCCCTCACGTCACCCTAGGAGTAAACCCGTATAGGATGGGAATACCACAAGGATCTAGATCTAATGGAGGGATGTAATTAATAACCTGGGACACGTACTATAATCAGCCAGCCCCTCGTTGGAGGTTATAGTGCGAGGTATGTTCATAGGAAATGAGAGGAAACGGCCATCCCCTCGATGGAGTTATCCTCTAGATCATTACCTAGAAAGGAAATTAATTTGTGGTGGTTAACACACTTAGCTTAGGGAATTGTTAATCTTCTCAAGAAGTTATGTTAGTTTTTCTAAGAGCCAAATTGATTATTATCAGTTTTGATATAAGGATAAAGTGCACAAATTTATTTTGTTTTCACAAACTATATCCTTTTTTTTATTTTCGATTTTTTAGAAATGGTGGGAGGTTTTTTTAGTCATTTGGCAGTTATTGTCTGAGAGAGTAAGCTAACGGGTCCAAACTATGTAGACTGAAAAAAGAACCTGGACATAATACTCACAGTGGAAGAGTGTAAGTATGTCCTTTACGAGACCTGTCTTGTTATCGGGGAAGGTTTCACCGCCGAAGAGCGAAAGGCTGAGAAGGCGTGGAAGAAGGCTGACGAAATGGCACACTGCTGTATGTTAGCCTCCATGTCTAATGTGCTCCAGTCAAAACATGAGCATATGGCTTTTGCGTATGATATTAGCCAGTCACTAGCCACTATGTTCACAAACAAGAGCCGGCCCACAAGACAGAAGGCTCTTCAAACAATAATTAACATTAAGAAGGCTAAGGGAGCATAAGTCAGAGAGCACATACTCAAGATGATTGTTGCTTTCAAGGAAGCAAAAATCTTAGGGGCTGTCATTGACCCCGAGAGCCAAGTGGACATGGTTCTCGAATCTCTACCGGGTTCCTTTACTCAGTTTAAGCTGAATTACAACATGAATAAGTTAAACATGAGTTTAACTTAGTTGATGAAGGAGCTCCAGATGGCGGAAAAGGTCATAAAGCCTCATTCAAAGGCTATGATTGCTAAAGCTTCTTCCTCTAGAACTAAGCCCAAGCCCAGAAGTTCAAAAGGAAGGAAACGCAGCGACCCAACCCAAAGACAAACCAAAGGGCAAGTGCTTTAAATGTGGAATGAAAGGACATTGGAAAAAGAAGTGTCCAATCTTCAATCTAAGAAAAACTCCACAGGTAATGTTTTCTATCTAGAGTCTATATCAATGGTTGGATCAACTTTCACTTGGATTGTTGATTCAGGGGCCACTGATCACATCTGTAACTCCTTGCAGCGGTTTAGAAAGATTAGAAGACTCAAGAAGGATGAACATGGGCTACGCGTGGGAAATGTAGCACAAGTCTGGGCCCTTGCAGTTGGAGAGCTGGATCTTATTTTTTATTGTAATAGAATAGTGGTTTTAAAAGTTATTTTATATGTACCTGGATTTCGACAGAATTTGATTTTAGTTGCGAAACTAATAAATCAAGGATATTTTGTATCTTTCCATTTTGGTATTTATATTAGTAGAGATGGAAAAATTTTATGTACTGGGCACATGTATGGAAATCTATTCTTCTTAAACCCTATGAACAATCAATTAAATATTGCTCAATCTGAACCTTTAACTACGAAGAGAAAGACCAATGTCAATGACTCATATCTTTGGCATCTAAGGTTGGGTCATATCAACTCAACCAGGATTCAGAGGTTTCTCCATGATGGGCCATTGGGCTCATTGAGATTGGAAAATTAGCCTCAGTGTGAATCTTGCCTAATGGAAAAGTTGACCAAAAGGTCATTTACCCCAAAGGCAGATAATGTTAAAGAGATATTAAGTCTTGTTCACACTGATGTGTGTAGTCCCTTATCTACACCAACTAGAGGGGGTTTTGAGTACTTAATAACTTTCATGGATGATTGTACAAGGTTTGGTTATATTTACCTGATGAGACGAAAGTTTTACTCTTTTGACAAATTTAAAGAGTTTAAGGCTGAAGTGGAGCATCAAACAAGTAAATTAATCAAAACCTTACGATCGGATCATGGTGGAGAGTACCTCATTGGTGAATTCAAGGACTACATGATACATCATGGGATAGTATCCCATCTCTCTACACTGGAGACACCCCAGTAGAACGGTGTGGCTGAGAGAAAGAACGGACATTGATGGAAATGGTCTGAAGTATGATGTCCCATGCTACTCTTTCAGTATCTTTTTAGGGATATACCCTGGAAACAACGGCATACATTCTGAATTTGGTACCTTCCAAGTCAGTACCTAGGACTCCCTATGAGATATGGATTGGGCATAAGACAAGTCTAAATCATCTCAGGATATATGGTTGTCCAGCTTTTGCACTAGTCAAGGGAGACAAGTTGGAACTAAGATCAGAATTATGCTATTTTATTGGGTATCCAAAAGGGTCAAAGAGTGGTTACTTTTATCATCCTAAGGAGCAGAAAGTACTAGTTAGTACTAATGCTAGATACTTAGAAGATGATCAGAGTGTAACAACCCCCTACTACGTACCCTAAAAAGGGCAGGGATGTCACCCCGTCCCGAGGGTAGGGGGTTTTTAAAACAAGGTACACAATGTAAAGGCAAATCCAAGAAATCAAACATAGATAAATAAAGGAAAACTCTTATTACATCAGGCCCAAAACTAGAGCAAAACTAAGTAAAAATGGTCATCTGATCCAGAAGCATAAAACAACAACTGTCTCTCAAACATAATGGAAAATAACAAAAGCTTCAATTATCTCACATCCCGCCTGCTCAGCATAACTAAGCTCCTGAAAACAGGATATAAACAGTGTGAGATAAAATCTCAGTAAGTCCTGTGTGTGCACATGGTATTTTGAATAGTTTGTGTATGCATAGTGAAAACATTTGCAGAAATATTTGGCAAGTCATAAATAATTTCTCTTTGCAAGGAGTGGGTTTTTCTCATTGTCGCATTTTGTACAAAATAAATCATCCATTCGAATAAACACTCACGGTGCCACACTTTAAGCCCATGATAAGAAAACGGTCAAGGCGCCACACTTTGTGCACCAAGACAGAAAATGGTCAAGGCACCACACTTTCTGTACTAAGACAGGATCATATTACCACATTTTGAGCGTTCTGATCAAGGTGAGTGTACAGCCCACCGAGTGAGATACTCCTCCATCTCTACACCCAACAAAACCATCTGGGTGTCCATCCTGGGAAAATAAGTAATACCTTACCAGGTACAAATGCTATCTTAGACCGGCCTGACCAACCAATACTGTTGCCTTTTCAAGTGGAGCTTATCTTCTGGAGGTGGCCGCTTGCCAGAAGACTCACTCGCACCCCCCAAGACTAGTATTGTTAGCCTACCCCTATTGAGTACTCAACGAATATATCTGTCAATTCCATATTCACAATAAGAAGCCCATACTTTAGCTTTGTAAAACGTGGTTTTCTTGAAAAAGGAGTTTTCTAAAACGTTTAAGAGAAAGAACAATTTCTGATAAAGGCATTAGTTTGACAAAACCATTTAGAGAATAAACATCAACGTTTACAACCCAAATAATCATAGTTTAACAATAGCTTCACAAAGCTTTACAACATTTGACTTACCATCACAACATTTAACAAAAGAGTTTATGTAAGGACTTACTTGATATGTCTTAGATAAACAAGATAAAATCACAGCTTGCTTCCTTCAAATACCCTCCTGATCTAAAATCACATAATATCATGATCAGGGTCTCAATCAACTTAAGCATGCATTAAACTCATTTATTTCTATAACAAATCATGATCCATCATCTAACATCAAATAAATAATCTAATCCTCAAAGTACATACACTATAACTATACCCATCAAAGACATGAATAATATATCAAAGAGGTCTTGACTTGACCATTACAATTCACCTCCATTATTATCACAATAACATATAGCTTTGCTATCCATCGAATATGCTTAATTAATTACTCGACTCAAAATATTCATCTATCCCAACTATGCACATACATCATGCTATCATACTTCCATTGACATCATCAATCTCATTAGATCCTAATTTCGACATCAAGGGTAAGAATTCCCTTACCTTGCAACAACCGGATTAACAAGATCTCAATGCTCCTATGGTGATCATCCCGAGTTCGCTTGAGAAGAAGAGAAAAGCTTTCTTCTTTACCTCCTTTTGATCGAAAGTAGATAAAGAGGATGAAAGCAGCCTCTATGTGGTTGCTATTCTGTTGCAAATCAGAGGGGAAAACGAGAGTTTCAGGTGCTGCAATTTGGCTTAATCAACGAGTACTTTTGGTATGTTTTGGAGTGCAGAATTTCGAGTGATATGGTGTGCAATGATGGCCGAAATTTCTGTGTAGAAGCTGGCCGAAATTCTAGAATTTTTTGTGGATAAAAATCTGATTTGTGAAGCTAAGGTGATCTGAATTGGTGAGAGGTGTTTTAGGTGATTTGAGCTAGGTTTTGAAGAGTTTGATTGCTCTTAGGATTGCAGGATTTTCGCGCAGCTTGTGCATGCATAAGGCTGCTAAAATTCTGCAGGAAAAGAAAGAATAAAACCTAGTTGGTTTAGGATTGAAATAAAATCTGATTTGCTAAAGGATTTAGGATAAGATTTCCTAATATTGGAAGAGTTTATGTTGAGCAAGAACTCCATCAAAAGTGGTGGCATTAAGCTAGAGAAATTTCCAAATTTTCAGCTAAAGTTCCATGATCAAAATCACCAAGATATTTAACTAGAAAAATAACAATTTAATTCCAGCTATCAATTATAAAATCTGATAAATTAAAATCAAGCTGAAATTTATTTACTCTAGCTAGAATTTTCGAATTTCAAAAAGGATAAAATCAATCTTTATCCTTATCAAAAGTTCTTGATTTTACGAGATAATTATGGAGACTTATTCCTAAGAAGATGACGCTGAAAATTAAAAAAGGAAAGCTAGGATTTTCGGCCAAGCATGAGGAAATCTAGGAAAATAATTCAAAAAGAAAAGTTAAGATTCGCAAGAGGTAACATTCAAACTCGGGTCACCATAGGATAATCACCAAACCTAACCGCTATTCCAAACCAACTCTAATGGTAACATTTCTCTAGGAAATTCTTTCCACCCTAATTCACATCCCTCCATCTCCTCTACTAAACATCACTTAAAACAACTCTCAAATAATGCAACAACATATTTAAATAATTCATGCAAGCACAACCTAGAAAATCATGTGCAGACATGCAAAAATAATTTTAAGATATCACATGAAATGCGAGATGCTATGCAATGCAAGACTTTTTCCCCACAGGTTAAAGGTGATTTTGGACAGTGTATTACACCCCCCCTTAAGAGAATTTCGTCCCAAAATTCAGATTCCATACTTTGGAGCATATCCGGATGCTTCCGTATTAACCATTCCTAGGTTTTCCTCATCGCATCCTGTGCTCCATGATGATCCCAAAGTATTTTCACCATAGGTATCTGCTTGCTCCGAAGAGTCTTGACACACCGCTCCAAAATCTTGACTGGTTTCTCCACATAACTCAGATTCGGCTGCAACTCCAAAGATTCCTCATTAAGCACATGACTTGGATCGAGGTTGTACTTCTTTAGCTGAGACATATGGAAAACATCATGTATCCCAGTTAGTCTATCGAGTAGATCCAGTCTATAGGTGACTGGCCCAACCTTCTCCATTATAAAAAACGGTCCCAAATACCTAGGACTCAACTTTCATCCCTTCGGCTGCCTTAGTATTCCTCGGCTAGGAGTCAACTTTAGGAACACATGATCGCCCACTTGGAATTCTAGTTCCCTCCTCCTATTGTCTACGTAACACTTTTGTCGTCTTTGCGTGGCTGTCAGTCTTTCTCAGATGACCCTAACCTTGTCCAGCATCTCTTGAATACAAATTTCACCAGTCTTCCTAACTTACCCCTCTTCTGTCCATCCCCAGTATACCGGTACTTGACATTTCCGCCCACATAATGCTTCATACGGCACCATCCCAATCGATGCCTGATGACTGTTGTTATATGCCAATTCTGCATGCGGTAAACACTCGGTCCACTTGTCTCTAAAGTCCAAAATACACGCCCGAAGCATATCCTCCAGTATCTGAATAGCTCTCTCACATTGTCCGTCAGTCTGCCGATGAGCAGAGGTGCTGAACTTCAACGTAGTACCCAAAGATTCTTGAAACTTGTTCCAGAATCTCGAAGCGAACCTGGGGTCCCTATCTGATACGATGCTTAACGGTACACCATGCAACCTTACAATTTCCCAAGTATAAGTCTGAGCCAACTATTCCATCGAGTCCCTTACGTTTACTGGTATAAAATGCACTGTCTTTGTCAGTCGGTCCACTACAACCCAAACTACATCCTTGTGCGACTTGGTTATCGGAAGGCCAGTCACAAAATCTATAGTCACCTCTTCCCATTTCCACTCGAGAATCGGTAGCAGTTGCAATAAACCGGTAGACTTCTTGTGCTCCACTTTAACTTTCTGGTTTGTCAGGCACGTTGATACATACTGAACCACATCTTGCTTTATTTCGGCCCACCAATAGTTCATCTTCAAGTTACGATACATCTTTACTTCCCCAGGGTGTATGGTATACTTGCTTTTGTGAGCTTCATCCAATATCCTTTTCCTTAAGTCTTGGGTGTCAGGTCCACATATCCGGTCTCGAAAATACAGTACCCCTTTCTCGTCGGTCCGAAAATCCTTTCCTTTCCTCGCAATTTCTTTCTCCTTGAAGGCCTGAAATTCCACACTGCTTTGCTAGGCGGCCACAATTTCCTACTTCAGATCGGGCTTCATGGTCAAGTTACTTACATAGATCCTCCTTTCTTGAACTTTCACTTCCTGCACTAGGATTTCCTGCACTGCTAACACCTCCTGTATTCTCAAATGTGCTATCTTCACTTTACGACTTAAAGTGTCAGCTACCACGTTCGCTTTTCCAGGGTGATAATTAATGGGACACCTATACTTCTCTAGGAACTCTATCCATCTACACTGTTGAAGATTCAAGTCCTTCTGCGTGAAGATGTACTTCAAACTCTTATGGTCGGCGAAGACTTCATATTGGGCTCTGTACAGATAATGTCGCCACTTCTTCAAGGCAAACACTATGGCTGCTAGCTCCAAGTCATGAGTCGGATAATTAGCTTCATGTGGCTCTAGCTTCCTAGACGCATAAGCTATGACCTTCCCATCCTGCATCAGCACAGCTCCTAGACCTTCCTTGGATGTGTCCGTGTAGAGTGCATAGGGCTTGTCAACCTCGGGTAAGCTCAATACGGGTGCTATAGTCAACCTCATCTTAAGATCTTAGAAACTCTTCTCACACTTCTCGTTCCAAGAAAAAATGACATACTTCTTTAATAGTCACGCATCGGTGAAGCCAGAGTAAAAAAAAATCTTAATGAACTGCCGGTAGTACCCATCCAATCCAAGAAAATTTCGTATCTTGGTAATATTCTCCTGTTGCTTTGAATTAGCTACGGCATCCACCTTGGCAGGGTCCACCTTGATCCCATCCTTAGATTTCACATGGCCGAGGAAGGATACCAAGCTTAACCAAAACTCACATTTACTGAATTTAGCGAAGAGCTTGAATTCCCTCAATTTTTCCAACACCAATCATAAGTGCTCCGCATGATCCTCTGGATTCTTGGAGTAGATTAAGATATAGTCGACGAAAACGACTACAAACTTGTCCAAGTATGGCTGGAAAACACGATGCGTCAAGTCCATGAAAACCGTCAGTGCATTGGCTACACCGAACGGCATTACCACAAATTCA
This sequence comes from Voacanga thouarsii, assembly GCA_026120185.1. Taxonomy (NCBI): domain Eukaryota; kingdom Viridiplantae; phylum Streptophyta; class Magnoliopsida; order Gentianales; family Apocynaceae; genus Voacanga; species Voacanga thouarsii. The sequence continues at coordinate 3,633,215 of JANUWF010003370.1, forward strand.
TAATGCCCATACCGAGTGTTGAAAGCAGTCTTGGGAATGTCTTCCTCCTTGATCCTCACCTGATAGTATCCTTGCCGCAAGTCCAATTTCGAAAAGCAAGAGGCACATTGAAGTTGATTAAACAACTCATCGATCAAGGGTAGACGGTACTTGTTCTTGATCGTTAAGTTGTTCAATCCCCGATAATCAATGCATAACCTCAAAGTATCATCTTTCTTCTTAACAAACAACACCGGGGCTCCCCACGGTGACGTACTTAGTCGAATGTAACCTTGCATCACCAACTCTTCCAATTGCTTCACCTTGTCTAGTGGATATGTCTAGAGGAGCCATTTTATGGAGGAGTATCAAGCAATCTTGTATTGCTAACTCGACCATGAAAGCTAAGTATGTGGCAGCTTAGGAGGCATCCAAGGAAGTAGTCTGACTCTGGAAGTTCATTTCAGAACTCGGAGTTATGCCACACATAGACAGGCCGATTATGATGTATTGCGACAACGCTGGAGTAGTATTACGATCAAAAAAATCCAGGAACCACAAGAAGAGGAAGCACATTGAGAGGAAAGTACCACTTGATCCGGGATTTCATCCAGAGATGGGAAGTCGTGGTGGAACAGATTGCCTCAGAGAACAATCTAGCAGATCCATTCACCAGGCCTTTGGTTGAAAGTGTCTTCAAGAGACACTTACACACTGTAAGGGTGGGTACCTACGGACTTACTTAGTCTTAGAGTGCAAGTGGAAGATTGTTGGGATATACGCCCTCTTAGACTAAGTTTTTTATGTAAACATCTAATGTTTTAATAAAGGAATTTATTCTCAGAAATTTTTTGTGCACAATTACGTTTGGAAAAGACCCATTGTATTTAAGTAAGTGATCCATGTGAATGGTGGTCTTTCACAGTAAGGTATGGTTCACGGGTTACTTAACACATAAACGTTTGTTTTTAACCAATTAATAAGAATGGGAATCTCATCATGTCTAGGTTCTTGTGTTATGAATTCCAAATGGGGAATGGCTTACTTTCAACCAGTGAGTAGTCCACTCACTTCATGACATATGCGTATTTCGAATACGTAGAACATGACCTGTAGTAGTGGTTTCTTAAAGTACTATATGGTAGAAACCTAGACTACTACTGCTACAGCGTAGACTAGTACTCTACGACTTGAGTATGAGTTGGTGGTCTGACGAAGCTAGAAGCATGTACATTGATTTGCTTTTAATTGAGATTTTATCATCGGACTAATATACTTGCATGTTGCGTATGTGTGACTAGTTAGATAAGACAGACTTGTACAAGATAGTTTCTATACTATATCGCCCATTGTGGTTGTCTAAATGATCTAAATATCCAGGGCCCTGGGAAACATGACTTCGATACTTGCTTTAGGGTAGCTCCCTTGGAAAGCGGAAACAATCCAGGAAGTTGTGGATCATTGGACTAGAAGCCTAAGGATGGTAGATGTCATTTAGAGAGGGGTTAGCACAGTTATTCCTCGCTAATGCACAGCGATGTATAGAGGGGTATTTTAGTCATTTCGCTGTAGGTCTGAGACTTCGCTAACGCAACATTCTCCCTAGGATTAATATTTTCTTATGGTGATATTAGGAAATATTTAAAATGAAAAATACAGCTATTTATTTGGGAAGGGTATTTTGGTCATTTTAGTAGCCAATGATGTGTGTCTCTTGGTCCCCAGTATAGACCGTAAGTCCTAATTATATACAGGCTAAGGAATTGCTCTTAAATTAAATGGAATTTTTTTTATTTAAGTAGGCTGATTTAATTATTGGGTTGAATAAAATAAAGGTCCATAGAGAGAGAGAATTAATTAAATTAGTTTGGTGGGTTAATTAATTATTAGGGCTTTGGCCCAATTTGAATAATTAAAGGTTGACCTGGGACCAAATAATATAGGCTTGTTAATTAGACTAGTTTATTTGGGCTGAAAAAATTAATTATTTATTGGGCCATTTATTTGGTTCTAATTAGAATAATTAATTTAGTCCAAAAGGCTAAACTAAAAGTCCAATGGGCCAATCCAGTTTAGCCTAGGGTTTTATTTAGGTAAACAGGAGAATAAAGATAGACATCATTTTAAACGTTGTTCTTTCTGCTTCTTCTCTGAAAAAAAAGAAAAACGTGACAGCCTTCTCTCCTCTCTGAAAAATTCCTTAGCCTTGTGAGTTGTTCACCAAACGTGGATTAGGCAGGCCATATACTGGAAGATTGAGAAGTTGGCATTCATATACATGTAGAGATGGAGTAGGAGGCTTGTAGGAATCGCACCAGAGGTTTCCACCAGCGCACCTACCCCGGTTCCATACATTCCGGTCCAGCCAACTTTAAGAACAAGAAGAAGAGGTAAATTTTTTTCCCTATCGGAGCTTTTCCAGACCGAGACCAACGTCGGCTGAGGTCGCCGGAACCGGCGTCGTCTATGGTCTGGAAGCCGCCTGCATTTTTTTATTCTTTAGTTTTGCTTCCGCTGTGTGCTTTGCTTCCCCTTTAAATCTTCATGAACAAGATTGAGCCCAGCATTCTGAGTTGATTAATCTTCTCAGGATTGTGGAGTCCTCTATAAAGAAGGATTCCAATGCGGTCTTGATGGTAGAATCTTCTTCTACCAAGAAAAAAGTTTAAATGAAGAAGAAGAAGGCTCCCACTAAGTCCAAAGGTGGTGTGAAGAAGAAGGATGCATCCACTAAAGGCCCATGCCTTCACTGTTGCAAAATGGGCCACTGAAGGCACAACTACAAAGCCTACTTGGAGACTGTCGAAGAAAATAAGCAAAAGGAGAAGATTGCGGGCACTTCTGCTTCTACTACTGGTATGTTTATGATTGATATAAATACTGCCTTTAGAAATGAGATATAGGAATTAGATATCGATGTGGATCTTATTTGTGCAATAACTTGCAGGGACTAAAGGACAGTAGAAGTTAGAACAAGGCGACGTGGACCTGCTTACTACAAATGGAGCAAATGTTGTTGCACTTACTATGGCAATATATGAGCTGAACCTACCTTTTGGATTAGTTTTAGAACTGTAAAACTATTATTTTGTACCAGTTTTAATGAAAAACATTATCTCAGTTGCGTGCTTAGACTTATATGGATTTCATTTTATATTTAAGAATAAATGTTCTTTTTCATTGAATGATATTCATTATGGTTCTGCAATTTTGGTTAATGGTTTATATGTTCTAGACATGGATAATACAATTCTCAATATAAACAATAAGAAACCAAAGATTAATAACCCAAACACCTCTTACTTATGGCATTTCCGTTTAGGCCATATAAACGAGAACCATGTTTCTAAGTTACACGGACTTTGTGACTTAGGGTCATTTGATTATGAATCATATGGTACTTGCGAGTCTTATTTGCTAGGTAAAATGGCTAAAATTCCTTTTTTTTTTTTTTGGAAAAGGAGAAAGGGCCAAAGAGTCATTAAAACTCATTCACTCTGATGTATGTGGCCCAATGTCTATACAACCAAGAGTAGGTTATAACTATTTGTTAACCTTTATTGATGATTTTTCGTGATATGGGTATTTGTATTTCATGAAATACAAATATGAGGTCTTTAACAAGTTCAAAAACATCAAGAATGAAGTAGAGAAGCAACTTGGCAAAATAATTAAGACTCTAAGATCAGATCAAGGAGATGAATACTTAAGCCAAGAATTTTAGGGTTATCTTAGAGATAATAGAATATTATCTTAATGGATTCCACTACATACACCTCAACATAATGGTGTATCTAAAAGAAGGAATCGAACCCTTCTAGACATGGTGCGGGCTATGATGGCTTCTGCAAACTTGGCAAAATTATTTTAGGGGTACGCACTAGAGACATCTATTTATATACTAAACTAAGTTTCATAAAAAATAGTTGATACCACCCAATTTAAGATGTTCTTTGGCAAAAAACCAAAGTTATCTCACTTGAGAGTATAAGTTGCATTGCCTTTGTAAAAAAAACTACAATCAGACAAACTTAATAGTATGTCTAACAAGTGTTTGTTTGTGGGTAATCCAAAAGAACCGTTCAGGTATTACTTCTATCCCTCATTCAAAAATAAAGTGTTTGTTTCGAAGCATATTATCTCTTTAGAGAAGGAGCACATGCTCAAAGGGGATACTGGGAGTAAAATTAAACTTAATGAAGTTTAAGAAAAATAAACAAATAAGGATCAATCATCTGATCCCACATCTATTGTGAGAATAGATGAACCTTCTACTACATAAGATCTTTGAAGGCTGAATAGGATACATGTGGCACCTGAGAGATATGGATTTCTCATAAGTGAACACAATAATATATTGCTCATAGATGAAATCCATATGAGAAATAGTTCAAAAATCTGACAAATGGCTTAAGGCCATGAAGTCAATGATGGATTTCATGTACGAAAACTAAGTATGGACTTTGGTTGATCCACCCAAAGGAATAAAACCTATTGGGTGCAAATGGGTTTTCAAGAAGAAAACTGATATGGATGGTAACGCAATTACCTTTAAAGCATGACTAGTGGTTAAGGATTATCGTCATCAATATGGTATTGACTATGACGAAACATTCTCGCCAGTGGCTATGGTAAAATCCATCAGGATACTCCTAACCATTGCCACTTATCATGATTATGTATCAAAGGGTTTGGTTTCATTCAAAATATGGATAAGCCTTGTGTGTACAAGAAGGTTAGTGGGAGCGCAATCATTTTCTTATTTCTTTATGCAGATGACATATTACTAATAGGAAATGATGTACCTATCCTTCAATTAGTTAAAGTTTTGTTGTCCAAGAAATTCTTCGTGAAATACCTTAGAGAAGTAACCTACATTCTTGGAATAAGGATCTATAGAGATAGGTCAAAAAGGTTGCTAGGTTTTTCACAATCTACAAAGTGCTAAAGATGTTTAGCATAGATCAATCCAAAAAGGAATTCTTACCCATGATGCATGGAATAAGCCTTTCAAAGTCGATGTTTTCTAAGACACAAGTTGAAAGGGATCACATGAGTAAAATTTCATATGCTTCGGTAGTTGGATCTATCATGTACGCTATAATATGTATAAGGCCTGATGTATCCTGTGTTCTCAATTTGATGAACAGATACCAATCTAAACCTGGTGAGGGTCATTGGGCAGCTTTAAAGAACTTCCTTAAGTACTTGCGAAGGACTAAGGATGTGTTCATGGTATATAGAGAGGGTGAGTTAAAAGTGAACGGGTATACTGATGCCAATTTTGAATCTGACAAAGATGATTTCAAATTATAATTTGGCTGCATGTTTATGTTGTGTAGAGGGGCAATAAGTTGGAAGAGTTCCAAACAAGAGAATATTGCTCTCTACGACAGAAGCTAAGTACATAGCTGCTTCTAAAACAGCTAAGGAAGCCGTTTGGATCGAAAAGTTCATGACGAAATTTGGTGTGGTCCCTAGTGTTGATGATCCAATATCTTTGTATTGTGTCAACAATGGAACCATTACACAAGCAAATGAGCGAACTCACCAATAATCTAAACATGTACTACAACGATATCACCTGATATAGGAGATTAAAGATGGGAACAATGTAAAGATATAGAAAGTTCCCATGGAGCTGACCCGCTTACAAAAGCACTATCCCAGAAGAAACATGATAGACATGTTAAGTCATTCAGTATTAGATACATGAATGATTGGCTCTAGTACAAGTGGAAGTTTGTTAGTGTTGTGTCCTAGAGACAATAACTTGTACTTTATATTTGACACATTTGGTTTATAATACAAGGCATTATTTATATTTCAGTTTGTCTTTTTTTCTTTCATGTAAAATTGCTGTTAGATAAAGTCCCTAGTACAATACTATGTTAAAGAAATCATGATAGAGATCATGATGTGAGATTTCTACTACACTGTATTGTGTTAGTACTTAAATAATCCATAATCGTAGTATTAATAAGATAGCACATCGTTAATGCGTTAAGATTAGCACGTGTTAGACTTCCAAATCTGATCAGTTGGTAGTTCTCACATCCTTGAGTATTGTGATACTCAAAGTTAACACGTGTATGCTTGTTAATAAAACAAGTACATTGGTTGACCTAGCTATGAGATAATCACATGGATAACTATTTTGTGCTATTGATAGAATCACGTTATACCAAATGTGCAAGTATATTCGTAGACTCGAGATCTCTAAGGTACTTTGTTTGCTGAGCATTGTATTTTCATTCCATTCTCTAGAGCCAAATCGAGGACGCCTATGGGATGGACATTAGGTACAATGTGAGGTAAACGAAAGTAGTTGAGATGGTCAATAAAGGATTCACCACTCCTAATAGTAGGGTGAATATCTCATAGCCACTTGTTTAAATTATTACTCATGAAATCCTTGGCCAAGGTGATTGTGTAATGAAAATAGTTCCAATTGATACACATACAGAGTAGTAGATTCCTAGTACAAGTGCTAATATATTCGAGCTAGAATTAATATTTATTCTAGAGGGAGTTAACATTAATTCTGTACTCCAAACCAAGCATAGGTATGTGGGCCAGCCCTCATAGTTTCGGGCCATTCCGGGCAAGGCCCAAGGACTGGACTATGAGTCGTGCAGGCCGGTTCGTGCAAGCCTTGGGCCAGAAGCCCTGGGCCCAGCACTGTCTCGGTCTTTGGCCCATAAGGCTTGTGGGCTGGGCAGGCCAGTTCTGGGCCTTACTTACTCCTTTATTTTTTTTTCTCACTTAATTCGATTACAAATTTTGATATTAATTATTTTTAAATTTTTTATTATTACTTAAATAGCACAATTTTTTAAAATTATAAAAAAGACATCTTAAAGTGGTGGGGGATTTAGCTTGGACACATAGCTGCTTTACTAATTAATAAAATAAAGATTACATAAGAGAGGAACATGATGCCTAAACCTCTTTAAAATATTAAAATGGTCAAATTTTAAAAATAGAATAAATATTTTAAAAATTAAATTAAATTCATAATATTACTTATTCTAAGTTTCTAATTATTTAAATAGTCAACTAACTATTTGGCTCACCCCTTTCATCATCTAAGCCATCATCAACAATCCATAAATTAGCCATCCTATCTTTAGTTGCGAACCTACTATTGCAACACATTAACATATCCAAAGTATGACGAGCTAATCAAGATCTTCTTTCATCGATTGTTCGAGCGTTCTAACTAAAGACGCTTTCCGATTGCACTATGGAAATAGGTGTTGTCAAAAGGTCACGTGCCATTTTAGATAAAATGGTGTATTAGCCTACATAAGCCTTCCACCAACCACAAATGTCAAAATGTTGATCCTCATTTTCTGCCAAGGGCTACATCTCGTAAATTGCTATCTCATTGTAGGTGGTAGATGATTTTTTTTTTCTTTTTTTATGCTTCATGATTCCCCATAGATTAAATACTGATGAAATTGAAGAGGTAGATTTTTGTTGTGGTTGAAAGTGACTGTTAGATGATGATGAAGCTTGCCTACTTGAGATAGGAGAACCAGAACACGAAGACTCAAACTCATATAAATTATACATGTGAGATAGAACTTTAGCCATTTTATCTTTTATCATACATTGCCTAAGTGTTTGAGATTCATCAAAATCTAATGTTTCATATAGATATTCAATAATACTATGAAATTCAGTCATTTTTACTCGAGGATCCATACATAACGCCATACAATATAAAACAGGAATATCTTCATAATATTTTTTATATTTTTCAAACATACTTCTCATAAAATAACCATATTGGGGATGGTCCATATACTCACCAAAAATGTGTGTTATCTTAGCAAGTGTTGGAAGAATATGATGAGTAGTAGGATAATAAGATCCCGATAAAAGTTTAGTTACTTCTTTGAAAGTAAATAAAAATGTTGAAAACGTAATATAATTTTTAGAATAAGTTTCAATTAGTTGAGATTGAAAATTATTACTATTACAAAATTCAATAAGTTAATTTTGAACAAGTATAAAACTTTCAATCATATCAAAGTTGAGTTCCATCTAGTTTTACAATCTAATCTAAATTTTTTAAAAAATACACCTTATTCTCAACGTAAAGCCTTAAAATTCTGTTACCTAGTTGGAGAAGTTTTAATAAACAAATTAACATTTCTAATTATATTAACAATATCATTAACATATTTATATCTTTCTTAACACACAAATTAAGTATATGACAAGCACACTTAGTAGAAATAAAATACCATCTAACATAGGATTCATAGTATTTTTCAAAATTGCTATGACATAATCATTAATTAAAGAGTTATCTAAAGAAATAGAAATAATTTTATTTAAAATCCTATATTTATGACATGTGTGAGTAATCATTCTAGCTATACTAGTACTAAATGAGGATATTCAAAAAATTTAAAACAAATAGTTCTTTTTTTACTAACCAATCATGATCTATCCAATGATATGTAATGCACAAATAAGACCCATTAGTAATTATAGTCTAACCATCACAAGTAAGAGTAAATTTTCAATTACAAGAATAAAACATAGCAATTAGATAGTCTTTCATTTCTTTATATATCTTTATTATATCATTTTTTAATATTGTTCTAGGAATCCTTTTCAATGCAGGTTGACAATCGTTTTGCATGTATTGTTCATAATGTGGATTTTTGACAAAATTGAAAGGTAATTTAGTTTGAACAATCATTTTGGCAAATCCACTTCAATTTTTTATATGATCGTATTGAAATTACCAATAATTTGACCTCCTGTAGTATGGATTTGTTGTTGTTTAAGTAGGTTTTCTAACTAATCATTATGTAACATTTTCATATGTCTAACTAACGTTCCCATCCCTTCTTTCTTCTTATGTGCATATACCACCCTACAAATTCTACATATTGCCCAATCATTATCATTATTCTTTTCAAAAATATTCCAAACCATAGATGTTTTTGCTTTAGCTATAACTTCCGAAGTTTCAACATCATCCACATCCTGACCTATATTAGATTCATTAGGATTAATAGTTGGAGTTGGTTGTGATTGTGAAACACTAACGCTAGGCCTACAAGGGCCTTCATTTTCATTACCTATTTCATTATTTATTAAATTCAAGGCTAGATCTATATTGAAATCAAAATGTGCAGATGATTGTGATGAAGAAAAATGATTATATTGATTTGGATCCATTGTTTCTAAAAAAACAATCAATCACAATTCAAATAAAAGTTCAAAATAAATGAAATAAAGTATTAACAAATAATGAAATAAGAGAATTACAAAATATAAATAACAAATTAAATTAAAATTAAACAAATAAACAATTAATAAAGCTAAAAAATAAGAATGTAAGATTAAGAAATACTAACTAGTTGATGGCCAAGAATAACAACACTTTGTGGAGCGTTACTTCTTGTATCCACTATTTCGCCATTCAAAAATCTTCCAAAATATGAAGACTTTCTTGAAAAATTGAAAAATATATTAAAAAATAAATTCTATTCTAACATTTTTTGAAGAGGAAATGAAGAGATTTGAGGATTATGAGAGAAAGATGAATGAAAATAAGAGAGTTTGAGAGAATGGGAGAAAGTTGGAGAGCATTAGAGAGTGTTTGAGGAGTTTGAGGGAGAATTGGGGGAAATTTATAGAGTTTTGGGGGTTAGGGGGAGAATATAGTCATTAGGGGATTAAAAAAAAAAAAAAAACTTTAAGAGATGTTGTAGGGACAAAATAGCAACAAAAAAAAATTAAAAAAAAACAATAAGAGTCGTTAGTGCAACGACTCTCAAGCATGGGGCCAGTGATTTATATCCTTAGCTCGGACCGGCACGGGTCCTAGGACCAGCCCTAGGACCGACCTGAAGAACAGTGGTCGGTTTGGCCTATGGGCCAGGCCTGGCCCGCACGAGCCGAACCTGTAACACACTGCTACCTAGGCCCGCTAGGGTTGGGGATGTCACCCCATCCAAAGGATAAGGGGTCTTTATAACTAGGTCACACAAATGAAATAGAGGAATAAAAATGATATTTGAACTTAAAATTTATTACATCTTAAAAATCATTCCAAGAATAAATCCGAGAATACCAAAAAAATAAATCCAAAATAAAATTTATCCACTCTCATCTCCACAAAACATTACACAAGAAAAATTATCAAAAAATCTTCCAAGCAGGTAATATCTAACTACTCATCCCCATAGCAGGATCAACCTGAAATCATGGTAAAAATGGCGGTGAGACAGAAATCTCAGTAAATCCGTGTGTGCTTTGGGTGTTCAGTGAAAACAGTTCGTGAATGTATAGTATAAAATTCTTTATAAGAGATCACTGGCAAGCAATAAACATTAGTCAAAAGCAAGAGTGGTGTTTTGGCTTTTCTAACCATACATAATAAAAAAAAAAAAAAATCAACCACTCAAGCAAATGATCATGGGTACAACACGTTGGGACCCATAACCGCATGGTCACCATGCCACACTTTATGTATACTGCCAGTCAGAATGCCACACTTTGTGCAGACTGACAAAAATAGGTGATTGGCCTACCGAGCAAGATACTCCTCATTCTCTATACCCAAACAACAATCGGGGTCCATTTCGGCAAAACACAGTCACTTGACTGAAAAAGAACACTGCTAGCTCGGATCGGCACGACCTACTGGACTGTCGGCTTATCCGGGAAAGATTTATCCCTCAGAGGTGGCCACCTACTGGGAGACTTACCCTAACCCCTCCAAGACTAGCCTTAGTAGTCCACCCTTATTGAGTGCTCAACGTAACATATCCCACTTGGAAAAAAAAGATCAAAACAAAGTTCTACTTGAACCTGGCAATTAAGGGTTTCCAAGGTCTTTGTCAAAATCAGTTTTAGAAAAAGTTTTGAGTTTGAATAAATCTGCTTATTGGTTTTCAAATAATTTGTTTGACAGAAATAAGACAGGAGACAATCCTCAATTGCCTTTGCAAATATGAGTGTCCATGCACTCTACATTTGACTTGCCATAATTAAACACTTTTCATCAATTAGGTTTTATGCAGGAGCTTACCTGATCCTTGCTCACAATAAAAGGTCTCCAACAGCTGACCTAATCCCGTATAGGTAGATACAAACCACAATAAAACTCAAGCCAAAATCCACTTTCTCAATTTAAAACAACTCAACTCATTACCACCGTGATCCTAGTGTCCCAAGCTTTAAGACCAAACTATAAATAAATAGGTTCATAAGTTAAGCCTAATTTGATATTTAAAATAATTAATATTTTGAGAAACAAGTACTAATAAGTTGATGGTTTAAATCTTGCTAAAAAAAATTTAGAGTTTATTTGATGAAGAGTCCTAGGTGGTATTAGGTAAAATAATGATTTATTAATAATTTAGTTGTTAGAAAATAATTGATAACTAAAATTAGTTAAAAATAAATTTAACGAGTCCTGTTTGAAAAATAATAAATAAATTTTTAATGGGTTTGATTAAAAGATAATATTAAAATTTTTAGTAATAAATATTTTATTAATTATGATTATTTCCATAAAAGGCTTTAGTTGATTTCATTATTTTATATAATATCTATATACTTTATTTTTCTAGCAAAAACGATTATTTATTTGACTAAAATATCCTTTATATATATAATAATCCAAATCTATCCTTCTTAAGGTTTTTTTTTCCGAAATTACTAGAAAAATCATATTATTAAATATTTTATTCATGAAATAAAAATTAGTTTAGGGACAACTAGATCATGATCATATTTCAATGGCTAACCACAATCATGAACATATACAATTCTTCAATTCATCAAATCATCCAAATCATGCATACAAGCATAGATCTCAATTTATCACGACATGACCTAAACCCCGACTAGCATAAATATGATCATAGCTTCAATAATCCAATATGAATAGAAATCCTATTCACCAAAGTTGTCATAATCTCTAGCATACTTCATCACCAATACTACCTATGACATGGAGACATGCATTAAACCTCAAATCATCATACAATCAACCAAGATAATCCATCCATGCATAGATCCCATCTCCTTCATATTCATACATATATTCATACTTCAATCTCAACAATACATACTCAAATCCTATCCACAATCCACCTTCTATCTACATCACCCTAGAGACATGAATCTAGAGTTTGAAAGAAGGGTTGAAGGGACTTACTTGATTGATGATCAACTTGAAGGAGTTTTAAATGAATCTCAACTCCTAGATGTCTAAATCCGTCCAAAGAAGGTGAAGGAAGCATGGCCATTGGAGAAGAAGCCATTCGGCCAAGAGGAGAGAGATTCGGCCATGAGTGAGAGAGAGAGAGAGAGAGAGCATTAGAATGTTTATTCATATATATATATATATATATATATATATATATATATATTCACTAGAGATCATGATTAGAAAAGATGAAGTTGTTAGAACAAACAAACCATGAAGGTGTTCTTGAGTCTTTCACAAAATTTCTGGTTTTTTATCCAAACTGGCAAGTTAGATCTTGGATTTTGATGTTAAAAATGGTGTTGATGGACTCACAGCAGTGAGTAGACTCAATCTGGAAATTTTAGAAGAAGTTTGAAGTGATTTGGAGGGATATTAGGTGAAAGGAAGGAGTAGGTGTTGTTGGTGTGTTGTGTGTTCTTGATGGTTGAAGGGAATTGGGAGATTTTGTTTTGCAGCTGCCGAAATTCTGTAGGGATTAGGGCTGACCGAATTTCTATAGGGTTTTGGGAGATAATTCTTTGGTTTGGAAGGGAAAAGGAAAGGCTAGCTGTTGGCATCCTTGAAGAATATTTTTAGGAAGCAAATTTGGAAACTAAATATTCAAGAATACATTTGATTATAGGAGAGCTTTTGGAAGTCTGCCATGACTGAATTGCTGGGTATTGTTTCAGCTAGATGAATGCTGGTTGAGGGAGGCTTAAGGTGGCCAAAAATACTAACTGTAATGGTGAAGGGAAGGTCTGGTTGTTTGAGGTATATTTTATGGAAAGTTGTTAAATCATGGTGGCTGGAATTTTGGTATCCTAATCACGGCATGATTGCAGAATTTTTTTGGAAATCTTTTAGGCAGCCGTGACTGGATTTTCATGCAGAAGCTTGAGGGGGATAATGGAGCTTAGTCACTGAATGTTTAAGGGTGGTTTTTGCAGAAGGAAGATGGAGTTTCGGCCAAGGTAAAATTAGGAAACAAAGCTGAAAAATTCCTGTACAGAATTTCGCTGCTTGCTGGAATTTTCTGGGCAGTTTTCGGCTGCCCTTTTCCAGCCGGTTTGCAGGGAGTTTGAAGGGGAATTTTAGGGCTTTTCAAGGCTGGTTTCCAGCCTTCTTCATGGAGGAAAAACATGGCTAAGGAGCTGAGCAAAAACTGAAAGAAAATAGCTGGTTTTGGACCTCCAAAGCTGCGAATTTGCCCAGGAATTTTCATGGTTTTGTACCACCTTTGTGCAGTCTGAAAATGGCCAGAGAAATTCAGGTTGCAAGCTGATCCAAAAGGCCATTTTTCTGGCAGCATTTGGGAGGGAATATTAGCTAAGAATGTTGACACCTTGAAGGCACAACAAGTTGGAAAATTTTAGTTCATTCCAAGAAGGAAGATGAACCTAGCTAGAATGAATTTTTAGAAAGTTCACTAGAGGGATTTATCCTCTTGGAATCTTTCACATCTCCTCCACATTTTCAGACCATAGAATGTCTTTCACTAAGACATTTTGATTCTACAAAGCCACAACACTTCACTGGAATTTCTAGAAAGAAAATGGCTAGAACAATTTGGTCAAACTAATGAGTTGAGAGATAGGAAAAATTAAATATCAAGATGAAATGAATTCCCCTTAGGAATTTTGTGTAGGCAAAAGAGTAGATAAGGATACTGCTATCATGTCTTTCTTAGGACAACATTTCTACCCTACTCCAAGCTCATAAGGGCGAAAATATTACTTCCCAAGCAAAAATAAAATTTAACCAAGCTAAAGCTCCTATGATGGAATTTGAACCGTAGACCTCAAGAATTAATTCTAAGGCTCTAACCACTGAACCACAACAAATTTTGTTCTTATTTTCTCTCTAAAAATATTTTTCTATTCAATCCTCAAGCTATCTCCCTTTTTCCACCTCAAGCAAAAATTACCATCTTGCCCTTCTCGCTCAATAGTCTTAATCAAGCCCTCTCGACTATAAAACATAAATTCAATGCACATAAATCATATAAAAATATATTTAAACATGCAATAGAGTATGAGATGCATCACAACCCCTTCACTCTAAGGTTAGTTTTGACTGGGGTTTCACATCCTCCCCTCCTTAGAGGAATTTCGCCCCGAAATTCAAGCATACCTCTATTGCAACTCGGGATACTTCTGTTTGACTCACTCTTCCGACTCTCAGGTGGCATCCTACATTCCATGGTGCTCCCACTGAATCTTAACCATCGGTATCTGTTTGTTCCGGAGAGTCTTGACACCGCGGTCCAATATTCGCACAGGCTTCTCCACATAGCTCAGATCTGGCTGCAACACTAACGGTTCATCATTTAATACATGACCTGGATCCGCATTATACTTCTTCAATTGAGACACATGAAACACGTCATGGATTCCCATCAACCCGTCTGGCAGGTCCAATCGGTAAGCTATCGGTCCAATCCTTTCCTTAATCGAAAACGGCCCCAAATATCTCGGATTTAACTTTCCGCCCTTCGGATGCTTCAAAATCCCTCTGTTCAATGTCAACTTCAAAAACACATTGTCCTCGACTTGAAATTCTAATTCTTTTTATCGGTTGTCTGTATAGCTCTTCTGCCGACTCTATGCCTCTTTTAACCTTTCCCTGATCAATTTCACTTTATCCAATATTTCTTGGACACATACTTCTCCGATTTTGCTCAAATGACCATCTTCGGACCAACTACAATACAACGGTACCTGACATTTGCGCTGATACAAAGCCTCATACGGTGCCATCCCGATCGAAGCTTGGCAGCTGTTGTTATACGATAATTCTGCATACGGCACACACTCTCTCCATTTATCTCCGAAGTCCAAGACATAGACTCTCAACATATCCTCCAATATTTGTATCACCCTTTCTGACTGCACATCGGTCTGCGGATGCACCGTCTACTGAATTTTAGACTCGACCCCATCGTTTCTTGAAACTTTTCCCAAAAACGAGGCGTAAACCTCGGGTCTTGGTCTGACACTATGCTTGAAGGCATTCCATGCAATCGGACTATCTCTCGAACATAAGTCTGAGCCAGCTTCTCCATCGAGTCCCTCACATTCACCGGTATAAAATGGGCCGACTTGGTTAGTCGATCCACCACTACCCATATGGCGTCCTTTTAAGTCCTTGACATGGGAAGCCCGGTGACAAAATCCATAGTCACCTCTTCCCACTTCCATTCCGGCACTGGCAATGGCTGCAATAGTCCCGTTGACTTCTTATGCTCCGCTTTGACTCTTTGGCAGGTGAGACAGATCGAGACATACTTGACCACATCTCGCTTTAGTCCGGGCCACCAATAGGCTCTCTTCAAATCCTGATACATCTTGACTTCCCCCAGATGAATGGCGTACTTGCTCTTGTGCGCCTCCTCCAAAATTCGGTCCTTTAACTGCTGCTCCCCGGGTACACACAACCGATCTCTGAAATGGAAAACTCCCGCCTCATCTTGATGGAATACACTGCTTGGCCGCTTAAGCTCCTTGTCCTTGAAAAGTTAAAACTCGGCGTTGCTTTGCTGAGCTTCCATGATTTCCCTTCTCAAATCTGGCACCAACTTCAAATTGCTGATGATAATCCCTTTGTCTTGCACTTCCACCCTTCTGTCCAACACATCTTACACCGCTTGCATTTCCTGCACCCTTAACCTGGCCATCCCAACTTTTTTGCTTAGGGCGTCCGCCTTGACATTGGCCTTCCCGGGATGGTAGTTGATCGGGCAACGGTATTCTTCTAAGAATTTCATCCATCTTCGCTGCCTTAAGTTCAGATCCTTTTGGGTAAAGATATACTTAAGACTCTTATGGTCGGTGAATACCTCATATTCGGCTCCATACAGGTAGTGTCGCCATTTCTTTAGGGCAAACACTATAGCTGCCAGCTCCAAATCATGAATGGGATAGTTGACTTCATGAGGTCTCAGCTTCTCAGAAACTTAAGCGATCAACTTTCGGTCCTACATCAACACTGCTCCCAGTCCTTCTTTCGAAGCGTCGGTATAGAGCGCGTAAGGTTTCCCATCCTCCGGTAGACTCAATACCGGTGCTGACATCAGCCCGCACTTCAGTTCTTGAAAATTTTTCTCACATTTCTCGTTCCACACAAATGGAACATCCTTTCGCAATAATCGGGTCATTGGCGATGCAAGTATCAAAAACCCCTTGATAAACCTTCGGTAGTAACCAGCCAGTTCTAAGAAACTCCGAATCTCAGTGATACTCTCTGGCTGCTTCCAGTCCGATACCGCTTCAACCTTTGCCGGGTCCACCTTGATTCCCTCCTTGGTCACTACATGGCCAAGGAATGCCACACTGTCTAACCAGAATTCGTACTTGCTGAACTTGGCGTACAGCTTGTGCTCCTGAAGCTTCTCCAGTACGAGCTTCAGGTGCTCCGCATGCTCCTCCAGACTCTTGAAGTAGATCAAAATGTCGTCGACGAAGACCACCATGAACTTGTCCAGATAAGGTCAGAATACTCAATGCATCAGGTCCATGAATACTGCTGGAGCGTTAGTCACCCCGAACAGCATCACCACGAACTCATAGTGTCCATATCTGGTGTTGAAGGCTATCTTGGGAATATCATCCTCTCTTATCCGCACCTGGTAGTACCCTTGCCTCAGATCCAATTTAGAGTAGCAACTGGTCGAAGAGTTTGTCAATCAATGGTAGGGGATACTTATTCTTGATCGTCAAATTGTTCAATCATCGATAGTCAATGCATAGCCTCAGAGTGCCGTCCTTTTTCTTCACAAATAGCACAGGCGCCCCCCAGGGCGACGTGCTAGGTCTGATGTAGCCTTGACTCACTAACTCCTCCAGCTGCTCCTTCAACTCTTTCAACTTTGTCGGTGCCGTCCGGTACGGAGTTTGCGATACTAGTTCTACTCCCGGAACTAGGTCGATGGTGAATTCTACTTCTCGGTTGGGAGGTAAAGAATCAAGCTCTGCCGGAAATACATCGGTAAAATCCTTCACTACTTATGTGTCCTCCAAAGTGCACTGGTCCTTCGGCTTGTTTATCACGTAAGCCAGGTACCCTTGACATCCTTGCTTCTAAAATTTCTGGGCCTTAGCCCCCACAATCAAATACTTGAGTTCTTTCACCCTTTTTCCATTAAATTCTAATACACCACAACCCGGTCTAACGAACTGGACTGTCTTATTTTTACAGTCTACCCTAGCCCCATGCGTAGCTAACCAGTCCATCCCCAAAATCAAGTCATAGTCCTCAATGTCTAATACTATCAAATCTCCTTCCAGACTTTCTTTCCCCACATTAACTTTACACTCTTTTACATACCGATCCGCTTGCACCACTTTCCCCAGAGGTGTGCTCACCACTAAAGTGTAAGGTAACACTACTCCATCCCAACCCATATGACATGCACACAACTTGCTTATATAGGAATGAGTAGAGCCAGGATCAATCAAAGCATTAATGGAACGTCCTTGAATAGTGAATGTACCTTCTACCACCGCTGCATCGGCCCCAACTTCCTCTCTGTTGAGAGCGAATACTTTAGCCTTCACTTGCGGCTTCGACGCTCCACTCTTGGATGCTCCTGTGGTGTTGGCTTAGTTAGGCCACGGGTTCTGAGCCGCGTTTCCCTGCCCGACTCAATGTAATTTGGGGCAGGTCTTCCTCAAGTGGCTCGGGTTGCCACAGTGATAGCACTTTCTCTCACCACCCTTGGACCAACAATTCCTCTCGGTGTGGCCTTTCCTTCCACACTGCCTGCATAACGGGAGGTTCAAGGTAGACCCACCCAATACTGTTTGGGCTTGCTTCCCCCGGTTCTGCCACTGGTGATTGGCGGGCCGTTTGTGGGATTGCGGTCTCGAAAAGTGACCCTGCGGCTGTCTCAGCATCTGGAAGGGTTTTACCGCCATCCTGCTGCGATCCTTATTTTTCATTCGAGTAGCTGCGTCAACAGCCCCCGAATAGGTTGTCGGTGGAGCAAGTGCCAATGCTCTCCTCAACTCCGGTCTCAGCCCCTTGACGAACTGCATCATCCTATTCTGCTCAGTGTTCACCAATCGCTTGCAGTATTTGGACAACTGAGTGAACCGGGCCGCGTACTAGGCTACCGACATGCTTCCCTACCTCAGATTCTGGAATTCGTCTTCTCGCTTCTCCACAATCCACTGTGGGATATATTCCGCCCTTGAAGGCTTCAATGAAGTTAGACCACGTCCATTCCTGCTCGTCCATCTCCCAGTCGTCTTGGACCCGCTGCCACCATGCCCGAGCTAGTCCTTTCAATTGGAAAGCTGCAAACTTAACCATCCGCTCCTCGGTGTACTAGAGTGTTGCGAATATATCCTCCATTTGCTCAACCCATTGCTCGGCCTTATGGTCTTGTTCCACTTCGCCCATAAAAGCGGGCGGTTGAAACTTCAAGAACCACTCTAAGGCCTCGTCTTCACCCTTTGGGTTTCGACGCTCGGTCATCGACTGCAAAATCTCAGCCATCTTGCTGAATGCCTGGCCCATGGTCACATCAACTGGAACTTCAGACCCCGATCCCATATTCGGACTATTCCCTTCACCCCGGTTGGGTGCTTGCATCTCGGCTATTTCTACTTCCGGTGCCTCTTGATCGATTTTCGGTACCCTTCCACCTGCTGAAGTTGCACGATGCTTGGGTGCCATTCTAAACCACACCCTAGATGATAAGTGTATGCATTTAAAGGTCAAATCATTTTAGTTGTACTTGCATGCATAGTGAAATAGATGTAAATAGAAAGTGGATGTAAATTTTAGCTAAGGAATAAATTCTCTTTCAAAAATGGATTTGCGTAGATTTGAAATTTTGATAGAAAGCAGAATTAAAAATCCTTGACATAAAAGTTCTTGATAACAATAAACAAATAAACATCAAAATGAAAGTAAATCCTAGTTCTCTAGTCCTCATTAGAATACTTATCATCAGCCTTATACAACCATCTCCCAGAGTTCTTAGAAAAATCCACCCCATCCCTGCTAGCAAATCCCTCCATTGGCTCCTTCCCAGAGATCCTAGAACTCTCCCCAAGCTCAACTCGGCTGAAAGAAGGAAGGAAAGAAGGCCTAGGTGAAGACTCGTAGTCTATCTCACCCGGGTCATCACTATTTGCTGCTAAGTCCACCTCGGGATTAGAAGGGTGGGGTCTAGGCTCCACTATCATCACCTTTTCCTCACTGTCAGAACTTATGTCTATCACCAGAATTGGGGGTGGCTCAATGATCTGGACCTCATCCTCACTGCTATCCTCCATAGGGTTAACCTCATCATCATTGTTATCCTCCATAGGGATAACTGGCTGATGGGCAGGCTGGGGAACTAGAAGGTCCTCCGAGTATATACAGATAGGCAGGTGCCATTACTGCTCTTTCCTCGCGGTCCTAAGCATCATAACCATCCTATAGTATCAACAAAATAGGTTAGATAAAGATTTAAACTTAAATAATTAACACATATGCTATCATTAATTGCCTAAACCTAGGCTTTGATACTACTTGTAACACCCCGCTACCTAGGCCCACCAGGGCCGGGGATGTCGCCCCGTCCAAAGGACAATGGGTCTTTATAACTAGGTCACACAAATGAAATAGCGGAATAAAAATGATACTTGAACTTAAAATTTATTACATAGCAAAAATCATTCCAAGAATAAATCCGAAAATACCAAAAAAATAAATCCAAAATAAAATTTATCCACTCTCATCTCCACAAAACATTACACAAGATAAATTATCAGAAAATCTTCTAAGAAGGCAATATTTTAGCTACTCATCCCCACAGCAGGATCGACCTGAAATCATGGTAAAAATGGTGGTGAGATAGAAATCTCAATAAGTCCGTGTGTGCTTTGGGTGTTCAGTGAAAACAGTTCGTCAATGCAAAGTATAAAATTCTTTATAAAAGATCACTGGCAAACAATAAACATTAGTTAAAAGCAAGAGTGGTGTTTTGGCTTTTCCAACCAAACATAATAAAAAAAAATAAAAAAAAATCAACCACTTAAGGAAATGATCATGGGTAACACACGTTGGGCCCCATAACCGCATGGTCAGCATGCTACACTTTGTGCATACTGCTGGTCAGAATGCCACACTTTGTGCAGACTGACAAAATAGGTGATCGGCCTACTGGGCAAGATACTCCTCATTCTCTATACCCAAACAACAACCGGGTGTCCATTCCGGCAAAACACAGTCACTTGACTGAAAAAGAACACTGCTAGCTCAGACCGGCACGGCCTACTGGACTGTCGCCTTATCCGGGAAGGATTCACCCCTCAGAGGTGGCCACCTATTGGGAAATTTACCCTAACCCCTTAAAGACTAGCCCTAGTAGTCCACCCTTATTGAGTACTCAACGTAAAATATCCTACTTGGAAAAAAAAGATCAAAACATAGTTCAACTTGAACCTGGCAATTAAGGGTTTCCAAAGTCTTTGTCAAAATCAGTTTTAGAAAAAGTTTTGAGTTTGAATAAATCTGTTTATTGGTTTCAAATAATTTGTTTGACGGAAATAAAACAAGAGACAATCCTCAATTGCCTTTGCAAAGATGAGTGTCCATGCACTCTACATTTGGCTTGTCATAATTAAACACTTTTCATCAATTAGGTTTTATGCAGGAGCTTACCTGATCCTTGCTCACAACTAAAGGTCTCCAACAACTGACCTAACTCCGCATGGGCAGATACAAACCACAATCAAACTCAAGCCAAAATCCACTTTCTCAATTTAAAACAACTCAACTCATTACCACCATGATCCTAGTGTCCCAAGCATTAAGGCCAAACTATAAATAAATAAGTTTATAAGTTAAGCCTAATTTGATATTTAAAATAATTAATGTTTTGAGAAACAAGTACTAATAAGTTGATGGTTTAAATCTTGCTAAAAAAATTTAGAGTTTATTTGATGAAGAGTCCTAGGTGGTATTAGGTAAAATAATGATTTATTAATAATTTAGTTGTTAGAAAATAATTGATAACTAAAATTAGTTAAAAATAAATTTAACGAATCTTGTTTGAAAAATAATAAATAAATTTTTAATGGGTTTGATTAAAAGATAATATTAAAATTTTTAGTAATAAATATTTTATTAATTATGATTATTTCCATAAAAGGCTTTAGTTGATTTCATTATTTTATATAATATCTATATACTTTATTTTTCTAGCAAAAACGATTATTTATTTGACTAAAATATCCTTTATATATATAATAATCCAAATCTATCCTTCTTAAGGTTTTTTTTTTCGAAATTACTAGAAAAATCATATTATTAAATATTTTATTCATGAAATAAAAATTAGTTTAGGGACAACTAGATCATGATCATATTTCAATGGCTAACCACAATCATGAACATATACAATCCTTCAATTCATCAAATCATCCAAATCATGCATACAGGCATAGATCTCAATTTATCACGACATGACCTAAACCTCGACTAGCATAAATATGATCATAGCTTCAATAATCCAATATGAATAGAAATCCTATTCACCAAAGCTGTCATAATCTCTAGCATACTTCATCACCAATAATACCTATGCTATGGAGACATGCATTAAACCTCAAATCATCATACAATCAACCAAGATAATCCATCCATGCATAGATCCCATCTCCTTCATATTCATACATATATTCATACTTCAATCTCAACAATACATACTCAAATACTATCCACAATCCACCTTCTATCTACATCACCCTAGAGACATGAATCTAGAGTTTGAAAGAAGGGTTGAAGGGACTTACTTGATTGATGATCAACTTGAAGGAGTTTTGAATGAATCTCAACTCTTAGATGTCTAAATCCGTCCAAAGAAGATGAAGGAAGCATGGCCATTGGAGAAGAAGCCATTCGGCCAAGAGGAGAGAGATTCGGCCATGAGTGAGAGAGAGAGAGAGAAAGAGAGAGAGAGCATTAGAATGTTTATTCATATATATATATATATATATATATATATATATATATATTCATTAGAGGTCATGATTAGAAAAGATGAAGTTGTTAGAACAAACAAACCATGAAGGTGTTCTTGAGTCTTTCACAAAATTTCTGGTTTTTTATCCAAACTGGCAAGTTAGATCTTGGATTTTGATGTTAAAAATGGTGTTGATGGACTCACAGTAGTGAGTAGACTCAATCTGGAAATTTTAGAAGAAGTTTGAAGTGATTTGGAGGGATATTAGGTGAAAGGAAGGAGTAGGTGTTCTTGGTGTGTTGTATGTTCTTGATTGTTGAAGGGAATTGGGAGCTTTTGTTTTGCAGCTGCCGAAATTCTGTAGGGATTAGGGCTGACAAAATTTCTGTAGGGTTTTGGGAGATAATTCTCTTGTTTGGAAGGGAAAGGGAAGGGCTAGTTGTTGGAATCCTTGAAGAATATTTTTAGGAAGAAAATTTGGAAACTAAATATTCAAGAATACCTTTGATTATGGGAGAGCTTTTGGAAGTCTGGCATGGCCGAATTGCTGGGCAGTGTTTCGGATAGATGAATGCTGGTTGAGGGAGGCTTAAGGTGGCCGAAAATACTGAGTGTAATGGTGAAGGGAAGGTCTGGTTGTTTGAGGTATATTTTATGGAAAGTTGTTAAATTATGGTGGCTAGAATTTTGGTATCCTAATCAAGGCATGATTGCAGAATATTTTTGGAAATCTTTTAGGCAGCTATGACTGGATTTTTGTGCAGAAGCTTGAGGAGGATAATGGGGCCCAGTTACTGAAGGTTTAAGGGTGGTTTTTGCAAAAGAAGGATGGAGTTTCGGTTAGGGTAGAATTAGGAAACAAAGCTGGAAAATTCCTGCCCAGAATTTCGCTGCTTGTTGGAATTTTCTGGTCAGTCAGGGAGTTTGAAGGGGAATTTCAGGGCTTTTCAAGGCTGGTTTCCAGCCTTCTTCATGGAGGAAAAACATGGCTAAGGAGTTGAGCAAAAATTGAAAGAAAACAGCTTGGTTTTGGACCTCTAAAGCTACGAATTTGCCCAGGAATTTTCTTGGTTTTGCACCACATTTGTGCAGTTCGAAAATGGCCAGAGATATTCAAGTTGCAAGCTGATCCAAAAGGCCATTTTTTTGGCAGCATTTGGGAGGCAATATTAGCTAAGAATGTCGACACCTTGAAGGCACCAAAAGCTGGAAATTTTTAGTTCATTCCAAGAAGGAAGATGAACCTAGCTAGAATGAATTTTTAGAAAGTTCACTAGAGGGATTTATCCTCTTGGAATCTTTCACATCTCCTCCACATTTTCAGACCATAAAATGTCTTTCACTAAGACATTTTGATTCTACGAAGCCACAGCACTTCACTGGAATTTCTGGAAAGAAAATGGCTAGAACAATTTGATCAAACTAATGAGTTGAGAGATAGGAAAAATTAAAGATCAAAATGAAATGAATTCCCCTTCGGAATTTTGTGCAGGAAAAAGAGTCGGATGAGGATACTCCTATCATGTCTTTCTTAGGACAACATTTCTACCCTACTCCAAGCTCATAAGGCCGAAAATATTACTTCCCAAGTAAAAATAAAATTTAACCAAGCTAAAGCTCCTATGATAGAATTTGAACCCTAGACCTCAAGAATTAATTCTAAGGCTCTAACCACTAATCCACAACAACTCCTGTTCTTATTTTCCCTCTAAAAATATTTTCCTATTCAATCCTCAAGCTATCTCCCTTTTTCCACCTGAAGTAAAAATTACCATTTTGCCCTTCTCGCTCAATAGTCATAATCAAGCCCTCTCGACTATAAAACACAAATTCAATGCATATAAAATCATATAAAAATATATTTAAATATGCAATAGAGTATGAGATGCACCCCAACCCCCTCACTCTAAGGTTGGTTTTGACTGGGGTTTCACAGAACCGACCCAGTTGCCATTACTATCCAAACTGAATAAGATATTGTTTGGTGAAAGGAATTTATTACACTGTAATTTGTTTTTGAAGGGTTTATGTCAAGCCACTTGACTTCCTAAACTCTTGGGTGGTCATGATGTGTTACTGGATACTGCTCACGAACTGCTGATTATGGATTTATTAATTGATAAATTAATAAACTAATCCTAATTAGAATTAATGGTTAATTCTAAATTATTAAGGATTATTAATCTCAAAGACGTTTGGATTAATTCATATTTGCTACTAATAGACCAAGAAACCTAATAGGTCACACACAATAGAGGATTAAGTACTCAAGATGTTATTTGATAATATTATGGGATTAATTGTGAGAAAGAAAAGTTATTGTAGTGAAATTATAATTAGTAATAATTTTGGGCCAAATTGTGATTGTTAAAACTTATGGTTTCCAATGGCAATTTGTGAATTCTAATTTGATTAGAATTGACAGAAACATGTTTCTACGCAATTTCGGGGATAACACCAGAGTTAAAAGCTGGATATATTTTTTGATATATCAAGAGAATGGTTCTCTCATTTTAAATAGGAAAAACCACAGAACACACACACAACCTTCCTTTCTCTCTTAGTTTTCTATTCTTAGAAGAAAAAAAAAATCCCTAGCCGCCTTCACATTCTTTGCTAGCATAGAAAATGTTTTGGTTCGTTAAGTATCCTCTTTGTGGATATTGGTAGAGGGAGTCTTAAACTTAGACTCTAGTGGCGAAGACGTGGAGCTTTGGTTTGTGCTGGATCACACCTTTAATAGTTGAAGTATGAAGTTTTTTTAACAAAAAAGACACATGTATATTTTTCTATTTTTTATCCATATCAACACATACATGTAGTCCCCTTTCTAGAATCTTTTATTTCCGTTGCATAATGCTTATCTAATGCATTTAAGGATTCAAACACGGCCAGTGGTCTCTTTTTTCATGGGGTGATAGTATTTGTGGTAGAGCCATCCTTATCTAGCAATACGTTTCCATAGTAGGAACGGAGGTCAGGCATGGAACACACGTGCTATTGTGGCAAACCATGATAATAGTTGGAGAATGATTGATTATAGTGTATGCACTAAGTAAATCATATATTTTATCATTTTCGTAGGATTGAAATCCTATGGTGTTGATGTGGTTGGATTGAAATCCTTCCAATTAGATGCAATAAGGTCCCATCAGCATTTGATATGAGATCGCAATGCGGTTTAGAATATGAAAAGCATATTTTGAAAAAGACAATATGTGAAACCCCAATCAAAACCAACCTTAGAGTAAGGGGGTTGGGATGCATATCATATTTTATTGCATGTTTAAATATGTTTTTATGTGATTTTATGTGCTTTGGATTTGTGATTTATAGTCTCGAGGGCTTAATTATGTTTATTGGGTAAAAATGGAAAAATAGTAATTTTTACTTGAGGTGAAAATAGGAAGATAGCTTGAGGATTAAATAGGAAAAATATTTGGGAGAGAAAATAAGAACAAGAGGTTGTGGTTTAGTGTTAGAACTTTGTAATTAATTCTTGAGGTCTTAGATTCTAATTCCATTATTTGAGTTTTTGCATGATTGAATTTTATTTTTATTTAGGGAGGCAATTTTTGGCCTTGTATGCTTTAGGGAAGAGTAGAGGTGAGTCCTAAGGGGAGACATGATAGGAGTATCCTAATCCGACTCTTGTACCCTACAAAAATTTCTAAGGGAATTCATACCCTTCTTGATCCTTAGTTTTTCTTACTTCTCAATTCATTGGATTGTTCAATTTGTTCTAGCCAATTTTATTCCAGAAAAATTTCAGCAAAGTGTTGTGGCTTTGAAGGTTCAAAATGTCTAATTGTAAGACATCTTGTGGACTAAAAATGTGTAGGAGTTGGGGAAGGTTCCCAAGGAAATTAATCCCCATAGTGAACCTTCAAAACATTACTCTAACTATGTTCATTTTCCTTCATGTAGTGATCTGAAATTTTTCCAGCCTCTTGTGCCTTCAAGGTGTCAAAATTTTCAGCCATCATTCTCTCCCAAATGCTAGAAGAAAATGGCTCTCTTGACCAGCTTGAAATCTGAAATTTTCTGGCCATTTTCAGATTGCTCAAGTGTTGTGCAAAACCAAAAAATTTTCTGGGCAAAATCGCAACATAGGTGAGCTTAAACCAAGCAGTTTTTCTCCAACACCTTAGCCACGTTTTTCCTCCATAAAGAAGGCTGGAAACCAGCCTTGAAAGGTCTCTGAATTCCCCTTAAACTCTTCTGCAAACTGCATGAACAATGGTAGAAAATCTGCCCAGAAATTCTTTCCAGCACTTGCGAAAATCCTGTACAAAATTTTTCCAGCCTTGCTTCATCTTCAACCATGTCCGAAATCTTCCTCATCTTTCTATTCAAACTTCTCATAAACAGCCATGAACTGAACTCCATTGTCTTCTCTAGTATTCTGCTCGAAAAACCAGTCATGGCTGCCCCGAAAAACTCCCCATCAATCACTCCAATCAAACCATTGATTAAAGTCCTTCCATGAATTAAACCTCCAATAACCAGAAAATCTCTTCACCATTTTCCTCCATATTTTCGGCCACTATTAAGCTCTCTTGAATAGCTTTCATTCCAGCACAAATCAGAGACAAACAACCAGCCATTGGAGCTTCCAAAAAGCTCTCCATTGACCAAGATCTTCTCAACATATCTCGTTTCCAAAATTGATTCCCAAAAATATTCTTTTAGGATTTCAAACAACTAGCTTTCCTTTTTCCTTTCAAATCAGAAAATTCAACTTCCTAAACCCCCCAAATCAGTTGGCCACTCCCTCCTACAGCCAGTCCTCTCCCTAATCTCCCTATTCTCTCCAAACCAAGAACACCAAGAACACCTACTAACCCTCCACAGGCCTAAGACCACTCCAAACCACTCCAATCTTCTCCAAAAACTCCAGATTGCATCTACTCAACCCCTTGAATCCACTTCTGCAATTTTTAACATCAAACACCAAAATCGAATCTCTCTTTTGGATCGAAAAACTAGTATTTTTGTGAAGGCTCAAGAACACCTTCAAGGTAAACTTGTTCAATCAACTTCATCTTCACTAATCTTTGATCTCTAATGAATATATATATGAATAAACATGCGAATGGACTCTCTTCTTTTCTCTTCTCTCTCTCTCTCTCTCTCTCTCTCTCTCTCTCTCCCTCTTGGCTAAATGAATCCCACCAATGGCCATACTTTGTACATCTCCCTTGGACGGATTTAGTCATCTAGGAGTTGAGATCTATTCAAAACTCCTTCAAGGTACTTATCAATCAAGTAAGCCTTTTTCAACCCTCCTTTTAAATTCTAGATTCATGTCTCTAGGATGATATTGGTAGGAGATGGATTATGAATAGGATTTGAGCATGTGTTGTTGTGATGAGTAGAGGTTGAAGCATGAATAAATGTGTGTTTATGATAGAGATGGGATTTATGCATGAGTTGATTATCTTGGTTGATTGTATGGTATTTTTAGGGTTTAATGCATGTCTCCATGTCATAAGTAGTATTTGTAATCAAGTATGCTAGAGATTATGTCATCTATGATGAATATGATTTATATTCATGTATGATTATTGAAGCCATGATTATGTTTATGCTAGTAGAGGTTGGATCATGCCTTGATAAATTTAGATCTATGCTTTTATTCATGATTTGGATGATTTGATGAATCGGAGTGGAATATATGTTCATGATTGTGGTTGGCAATAGAAATACGATCATGACCTAGTTGTCCCTATGCTAATTTTATTTCACCAATAAAATTGTTTAATTCTATGATTATTCTAGTAAATTTTGAAAACCCTAGGACAGGTGGATTTGGACTATTATATATATAATAAGGTTATTTTAGTCAAATAAATAATAGCTTTTGTTAAAGAAATAAAATATATAGATATTGTATAAAATAATAATATCAAATAAAGCCTTTTATATAAATAATCATAATAAGTAAAATATTAATTTTGTAAGTCCTATATTTATAAATACTATTAAAGTTTATTTATTATCTTTCAATCAAAATATATTAAAATTTACTTACAACTGATTTTAGTTACAAATTATTTTCTAACAAATAATTAATAATTATAATTATTATTTTAGCTAGTACTACCTAGGACCCTTTATCACATAAAATCTAATTTATTTTAGCAAGATTTAAACCTTTAACTTATCGTATTTATTTTCCAAACCCTAGTTATTTTAATATCAAGCTAGAATTATTTTATAAACCCTTTTATTTGTTACCTAGCCTTAAAGCTTGAGACACTAGGGACATGATGGTAATAAGTTGAGTTAGTTTTAATTGTGAAAGTGAATCTTCGGCTTAAGTTTGATTGTGATTTATACTGACCCCAGGCGGGGTTAGGTCAGCTGTTGGAGACCCTTCTTTTGGGCAGGAATAAAGTAAGTTCTCTTACATTCATGAAATTGATTTTATTTTATTATCTTGGTTTGAAAGAAAGGTTGCTGAGTATCTCTTGCAAACACGAAATATTAGCATGATAGCTAATTTTTGAAAACTTCTATATTTGGAACCTTCTTATTCTGGAAACTTTCTATATTTGGAAAACTTCTAATTTTAGAAACTTCTAGATTTATAAATTTTTAAAATGTGCCAAGCATGACCTAGGAGCCGAGCATCAAACATTTTGATTTGTTTTGAATATGCAAGAGATGAATTCTTGATCATGCATATACTTTTCAAAAATCATAACATGACTTATTTGAGCATGTGGCTCCTCCACTATGAATTTGTGGAATAAATTATTGACTTAAAACCATGCCTTCTAAAATTTTTGCACGAGTTGAAAAATGTTGTTTGGAATTGTATTGAGCTAAATTTTGTAGGTTCCACCTTGGAGCTTTATGAATTGTGAAGATTGAATAATGTTGAGTACTCAATAGGGGCTAGACTTTTATACCAGCCTTTGGTTGGTCTGGGGATATCTCCCGGCAAGTGGCCACCTCTGAGAGGTTGACTCTTTTCGATTAGGGCGTCAGTATAAAAGGTTGGGCTGTCCTCAGATAGCGATGGGGTTCTAGTAGAACCGATGGCCGAAAGTGGGACAACCGGATTGGTTTAAGTGAGAGAAGGAGGTGAATCTCACTCGGTAGGATGTACACCTACCAGGTTTTGGGGGTCAAGTACTTCACAGAAGTGAGAACCACCTCTGTGCCCTTTCACCACCTGACGGAGGTCATGTGCTTCACCTAGTGTGAGAGCCACCATGTGCCCTGTCACAATAACTTAGTTACTTTAATTGATGAGTTATTTCGTGGAACTATTCTAAAGTGTTATTGGAATTTTATTTGAAGCTTAATATCTTTTAATTATTCATATCTTTCCAAACAAAATATTCTAAGAGCATTTTGCTTAATGACTTCTCACTACTATCTTTCAAGAAGTGAGAGTTAAATTTGTAAAGAAGACATGACAAAACTTTTGATATACTGTTAGTGCATGCATCATGAAAAGTGTTTTATCTTAACTCACACACGGGGATTACTGAGATTTTTATCTCATCACTCTTTTTACCATGATTTCAGGTTGACCCTGCTGTGGGGATGAATAGCTAGTTGTAGCCTGCCTTGGAAGATTTTTCTGATATTCATTTTGTGTAATGCTTTGGGAGTTGAGAGTGGATAATTTTGTTTATGGATTTATTTTGAATTCTTGGCTTGTAATAAATTTTAAGTTTAAAGTATTATTTTTATTCTATTATTTTGATTATGTAACCTAGTTATAAAGACCCCTTTTCTTTTGGACGGGGCAACATCCCTGGTCCTGTCGGGCCTAGGTAGTGGGGTGTTACACAGTATGGTTTGTGATTGAAAGCTCAATACTAATGTTATAACTAGTGCAAAGCTAAATGGTGCCAGTAAACTATATGTTATAGTAATAGCATATGTTTCTGGAATAGAAAAGAAATTTGTTTTCTTTTAATATAGGGCATCGGTTTTAAATAAACCATGATTTCCAAATGTGGATGAACTCTTTTGACAATAGTTGATGAGATTTTCAACTACAATGTTTAAATAGTTATTTTTAGTGAAAAAAATATGATTAACCGTTGTATATTTTTTTCATGAAAAAATATTATCATATATAGGACTCACTTAAAAGTGGATTAGGGGGAACCATAGAAGATAAAATCAAAAAACACGGCGTAAACAACACAGTGGAAGATTGAAAAACAATACATTTACACTTTGTGGAAGTCTTAATTTGCTTAGGTTGTATTGAAGCACTGAGTGGCTCAATCACTAGTGTCTGATTTAGAGTCTGTAGAAAAAAAAAAAGGAACTTGATGGCCTTCTACTTTTTCATATGAACGCAAAACTTTTGGGCTTTCAAAATATGTCTACTGCCAAATGTCGCTAGTGAAACCAATATGGCTAACTAAATCCAAGTCTAACTCTCTAGACAATCTGCTAACGAGTAGTATCCAGAAGAAACACTCTTTTCTTTTTAGGAAAAAGAAAATCAAGAAACTAGAAAGAATGTCCAACCTATCATTTTCAGGGTTTTCAAACAAAAGCTACAAAACTAGGACAACTCAAAAATCTTTTTTAATGTAGCTAATCAAAACTTAATTGCTTATCCCTTGTCTCTGTTATTTCTTGGTTTATAAAACAAAACCCTAATAGAACCCTTATGACATAGCCAACCAGCATAGTCCTGCTGGGCTTAGGCTTATTTCTTAGACCTTTAGTCCAGGCTATTGCGTCAGTCTCCAATAAATTTATTTATTTCCTGACCAACTCAAGTCCATAATAAATAATTAGAACAACCTAAATGAACTAGCCTAGTTACATAAGCCTTTTACCTAGTTCAGACTTAGGCTAATCCTAATTATTCGATATGGGCCCAATTCTTGAATATTTAATTAATCTATTGAACTAGATCATTAAGGCATTCTCTCTTGGGCCTTCTGGCCCAATTATAAATTAGACTATCTGAATAAAATAAAATCTTCTTTATTTAAGACCATTCCCTTAGCCCAAAAATAATTAGGAATTACAGGCGAGTTCAAGGACGAAAAGACACATCGTCCTTGGCTACAGCATGAGAAAAATATCCCTACTAAAAAAATAGTTGCATTTTACATTTTAAATATTTTCTATTCTCAGTATAAAGAAATATTGACCCTAAGGATGATATTGCATATAGGAATGTCTCTACCTATAGGTTTTATAACTAAAATACCCCTCTACATAATGTCATTCTTTTAGAGAGGAAAGAGTGTAATAATATTTCTCTAAATAATGTTTACCATATTTAGATATCTAGTCCAATGACCTACGACTTCTTGAAATGTTTCCATTTCATTTTACCAGGGAGCTACTCTTAAGAAAACATCAAATTCATGCTCCTAGGGCATTAGACCTATAGTTTATTCAGACAGCCACAAAGGGTAACATCTCCAAAAGGGGCATAGAAAGTATCTTGTATGAATTTGTTTTAACTAGCTGGTCATATATACCTAATATACAAGTATATTAGTCCTATAGTAGAACCTCAATTACAGTATATCAAAGTACATGCTTCTAGTTTCGTCAGACTACCAACCTATACTCAAACTATAGTGTATAAGCCTATGCTATAGCTGTAGTAGTTTCAGTACTTTGAGAAACCCTTACTTCGGGTCTAGTTTTACATATTTTAAATACGCTTATTTTTTGTGAAGTGAGTAGACTGCTCACTAGCTAAAGGCAAGCTATTTTCCGTTTGGAATCCATAGGATAATAACCTTATCCTGATGAGATTCCCATTCTTATCAACTTGCTTACAACTTCTATTTACGTGTTAGATATCTAATGATTCATACCTTACTGTGAATGACCTCCATTCACATGGATAACTTGCTTAAAGATAATGGGTCTTCTTAAACAAATATTGTGCATAAGAAATTGAAGTAAGAACACAAATATTTTGAGAATAAAACTTTATTTATTATATCAAATTTAAATCAGATACAAAGTTTTGGAGGGCATACATTCTAATAATCTTCCACTTGCATTCTAAGACTATGTAAGCCCATAGGTGCCTACCCTTATAGTATCCAAATATCTTTTAAAGAATCTTTCTACTAATAGCTTGGTGAATGGATTTGCTAGATTGTTCTCTGAGGTAATTTGTTCTACCATGATTTCTCGTCTTTGAATGGATTCCCGGATTAGGTGATATTTCCTCACGATATGCTTTTTCTTCTTATGGTTTCTTGATTTTTTAGATTGCAAGACAACTCTTGAGTTGTCATAGTACAACATAATTGGCTTGTCTATTTGTGGCACGACACCAAGCTCAGAAAGGAACTTTTGTAGCTAAACCGCTTCTTTGGATGCCTCCTAAGCTACCATATACTTAACGTCTATGGTTAAGCAAGTAATACAATATTTCTTTATATTTCTCCATAAAATTGCTCCTCTAAACAAGGTAAATATATATCCACTAGTGGATTTTCTTCCATCTTTATATGCCAAGAAGTTTGAGTCTGTGTATCCTATTGGAACCAAGTCATCAATTTTGTAAACTAGCATATAATCCCTCATTCCCTTGAGATACTTGAGTATATACTTTATAGCTTACCAATAAGTCTCTCCTAAGTTTGATTGATATCTACTGACTAAGCCTACAGTAAAATAGATATCTTGAGTAGTACACAATATGGTGTACATGAGACTTCCCACAACTGAATCATAGAGAATCTTACTCTTCTTTTCTTTTTCTTCTTGTGTCTTAGGACACACTTTTGAAGAAAGAGACAACCCATGTCAACAAGGGATTTATGCCCCTTTACATGAATCCACGTTGAACTTGGCCAACATCTCGTCAATTTATATAGCTTGGAATAATCATAACATTCTCTGCTTCATATTCTTAAGAAGCTTAATCCCGAGAATATAACTGGCTTCTCCCAAGTCTTTTATACTAAATTGACTAGAAAACCAAACCTTTGTAGATACAATGTCCCTATATCATTATATACGAGTAGAATGCTATCCATATATAACACAAGAAAAACAACATTAACGCCTTTTAATTTCCTGTACACGCATAGTTTGTCCTTATTTTGAATAAAATCATAAAACTTTATAGTCTCATCAAAATGAATATTCCATACCATTGATGCCTACTTAAGTCCATAAATAGATTTCTTAAGCTTGCAAACTATGCATTCTTGGCCTTTTGTAACAAAACCTTCCAGTTAGGACATATAGATGTCTTCACTAAGATGACCGTAAGAAAAGCCTTTTTGACATCCATTTGCCATATCCCATAGTCATAATGACATATGATAGAAAAGAGAATATGAATGGACTTAAGCATAGCTAGTGAAGAAAAAGTTTTCTTATAATCGATTCCCTCTTTCTGAGAATAACCCTTTACTACTAACCTAACTTTGAAGGTTTTCACCTTCCTATCCATACCTCTTTTTCTCTTGTATACCTTCTTACACCTAATGGGTTTTAACCCTTTAAGTGAAGTTACAAGATCCCAAACCTGATTGAAGTACATTGACTTAATCTCAGCATTTATTACTTTATGCCACATGTCTACATCAGCATCATCATTAGCAATGGCCTTTTCATATCTAGTGGGATCTTATTCTTGATGGTCGGAGACTAGATAAAAAAAACCACTCAAGTTCACCTTTCTAGAACCCTAGATACTTTTCCACTACAACAAGGCTTCTTTTACACAGGATCCTTAGGTTATGCCTCTTCTTGTTGTTGGATTTCGTCACATAATAATAATTAACGTGTAGTAAAAACTAAAACAAAATCCACTCAAAGGAATCACTCATATGTAATTAAATGGGTTATAAGAGGGAAGAAAAATTGTTACCACGAAAATATAGCTTTTAAAAATTTTCTCCACGTGCACGAAAACCCTTCTATAATTTCGTTCAAGCCATGAACAACTAAATTCCAAGCATAGGAATTTCTCCAATATTGAACCACACGAGGAATTATACTCACAATGGTACCAGAAATCAATGCTAGTTGATTTCAATTTTGGTGGCAATAGGGGACTAATGTTTCAATGAGAAGAATTGGAAAACTGTATGAAAAGAAAAAAAGAAAGTTTCAGCGTATTTCTAACACCATGTTTGTGCACAACATATCATATATATAATGTTCTTTTGCAACACCTCAAAACATACGAAAAGCTTTGAATTTTTGTTTCCTAAACAATTTAGGAGTTAAGCCCTTTTGCCTTTTCTTTCCTGAAGTCACGTGAAGGCCCTTCATCTTGTTTTCCATAATGAAACACAACACCTACAAACTTCTTGTTTCCTAATTCTCTTAGGAAACAAATATTTGTCCTTTTTTTTTTTCCAATTATAGGCTTAGGCGTTCAAGAATTGCAAATTAGCCTTCTTTTATTATAACAAGTTCGTAACAATGTACGAGTAGAATGCTAGAAAACCAAACCTTTGTAGATACAATGTCCCTATATCATTATATACGAGTAGAATGCTATCCATATATAACACAAGAAAAACAACATTAACGCCTTTTAATTTCCTGTACACGCATAGTTTGTCCTTATTTTGAATAAAATCATAAAACTTTATAGTCTCATCAAAATGAATATTCCATACCATTGATGCCTACTTAAGTCCATAAATAGATTTCTTAAGCTTGCAAACTATGCATTCTTGGCCTTTTGTAACAAAACCTTCCAGTTAGGACATATAGATGTCTTCACTAAGATGACCGTAAGAAAAGCCTTTTTGACATCCATTTGCCATATCCCATAGTCATAATGACATATGATAGAAAAGAGAATATGAATGGACTTAAGCATAGCTAGTGAAGAAAAAGTTTTCTTATAATCGATTCCCTCTTTCTGAGAATAACCCTTTACTACTAACCTAACTTTGAAGGTTTTCACCTTCCTATCCATACCTCTTTTTCTCTTGTATACCTTCTTACACCTAATGGGTTTTAACCCTTTAAGTGAAGTTACAAGATCCCAAACCTGATTGAAGTACATTGACTTAATCTCAGCATTTATTACTTTATGCCACATGTCTACATCAGCATCATCATTAGCAATGGCCTTTTCATATCTAGTGGGATCTTATTCTTGATGGTCAGAGACTAGATAAAAAAAACCACTCAAGTTCACCTTTCTAGAACCCTAGATACTTTTCCACTACAACAAGGCTTCTTTTACACAGGATCCTTAGGTTATGCCTCTTCTTGTTGTTGGATTTCGTCACATAATAATAATTAACGTGTAGTAAAAACTAAAACAAAATCCACTCAAAGGAATCACTCATATGTAATTAAATGGGTTATAAGAGGGAAGAAAAATTGTTACCACGAAAATATAGCTTTTAAAAATTTTCTCCACGTGCACGAAAACCCTTCTATAATTTCGTTCAAGCCATGAACAACTAAATTCCAAGCATAGGAATTTCTCCAATATTGAACCACACGAGGAATTATACTCACAATGGTACCAGAAATCAATGCTAGTTGATTTCAATTTTGGTGGCAATAGGGGACTAATGTTTCAATGAGAAGAATTGGAAAACTGTATGAAAAGAAAAAAAGAAAGTTTCAACGTATTTCTAACACCATGTTTGTGCACAACATATCATATATATAATGTTCTTTTGCAACACCTCAAAACATACGAAAAGCTTTGAATTTTTGTTTCCTAAACAATTTAGGAGTCAAGCCCTTTTACCTTTTCTTTCCTGAAGTCACGTGAAGGCCCTTCATCTTGTTTTCCATAATGAAACACAACACCTACAAACTTCTTGTTTCCTAATTCTCTTAGGAAACAAATATTTGTCCTTTTTTTTTCCAATTATAGGCTTAGGCGTTCAAGAATTGCAAATTAGCCTTCTTTTATTATAACAAGTTCGTAAAGATTTAATAATTGTGAATCAACCCCAACTACTTATAATACTTTATAATTAGCACATACTAATTATTGATTCTCACAAATTAACCCCATAATATTATCTAATAATATTTTGAGCACTAATACCTCTATTGTGTGTGACTTATTATGTTTTCCGGTCTATTAGTTGCAATATATGAATTAATTCTAATCACTATAGAATTAATAATTCTTAATAATTAAATTAACTTATTAATTCTAATTTGGATTAATTTATTAATTTTTAATTAATAAATTCATATTTAGCAATTTAAGAGTGGCATCTAGCAAAGCATCATAACCACCAAAAAGTTTAGAAAGTTAGATGGCTTGATATAAATATTTCAAAAGCAAAATATTAGTATAATAAATTCCTTTCATCATACTATTTCTTATTCGATTTTAGAGTATGAAATTAGTGTCAACTCTTATTAGAATACAATTAATTCAAGCCCAAATTTTTTAGTAATTGTTCCAAAATCCATTACTCAACATGTATATCAATTGAAACTATTTCTAACACATAATAGCATTAGCCAAGGACTTCTCAAGTAATGATTTCATACAAGTGGCTGTAAGATATATGCCCTTACCATTAGGAGTGATAAATCCTTTGTTGACCTTCTTAACTACTTTTGTTTACTTTATGTTGTACCTAATATCCATCTCATAGGCAATCTTGTAGGGACTCCAAAGATTGGAATGAAAGTACAACGTTTAGTAAATAAAGTACTTTGGATATCTCAAGTCTAAGGATATTTACACATTTGCTATAATGAGATTCTATCACTGGTACTAAATAGTTACCCATGTGATTATCTCATAGTTAGGTCATCAAATGAACTTGTTCACTTAACAAGTATCCACATGTTAACTTTAAGTATCACAATACTCATGGTTGTGAGAATCACTACTTAATCAAATTAAGAAGTGTAACACTTGCAAGTCTTTGTGCATTAATGATATCCTATCTCACCAATACTATAACTAGGGATAATTTAAGTACAAGTACTATATAGGGTAATACGAATCTCTCATTATAATCTCTATCATAATGTCCTTAACATTATATTGTGTCTTTGGGACTTTATCGAATAGTTTATAAACATATACTCAGAATGACTAATTAAACTAAAAGATAAAGAATGGATTTTATAAATAAATGTGATATGTACAATATATAGGTGATTTTCTCTAGGGCATAGCACTAACAAACTCCCACTTATACTAAAGCTAATCATTCATGTATCAAATACTGAATGACTTAACATGTCCATCATTTTTCTTCTGGGGCAACACTTTAGTAAGCGGGTCCAATATGTTCTCATCCATAGGAACTCTCTCTAGCTTTACTATTAGGAAAAATGCCTTCTTAGACTAGGTTTTTGATGTAAATATCGAATGTTTTAATAAAAGAATTTATTTTCAAAAATTGATTATGAATTTACAATTTTTTTTGTGCACAATTACGTTTCGAAAGGACCCATTGTGTTTAGGTAAGTGGTCCATGTGAATGGAGGTCTTTCACAGTAAGGTATGGATCACGAATTACTTACCACATAAACTTTTGTTCTTAACCGATTAATGAGAATGGAAATCTTATCATGTCTAGGTTATTATGTTGTGAATTTTAAATGGGGAATGGCTTACCTTTAGCTAAGTAGTCCACTCACTTCATGACATAAGTGTATTTCAAATACATAGAACATGACTTGTAGTAGTGGTTTCTAAAAGTACTATATGGTAGAAACCTAGACTACTACCGCTACAGCGTGGACTAGTACTCTACGGCTTGAGTATGAGTTGGTGGTTTGATGAAGTTGGAAGTATATACTTTGATATGCTATAGTTGAGGTTCTATTGTAGGGCCAATATACTTACATGTTAGGTATGTATGACTAGTTAGTGAAGACAGACTTGTATAAGATAGAGTCTATACTATATCCCCCTTTATGGTTATCTGAATGATCTAAATATCCAAGGCCCTGGAAAACATGACTTGGATGTTTGCTTTAGGGTAGCTCCATTGGAAAGCGGAAACAATCCAGGAGGTCGTGGATCATTGGACTAGAGGCCTAAGGATGGTAGATATCATTTAGAGAGGTGTTAGTACACTTCTTCCTCTCTAAATGTACGGTAATGTATAAAGGGGTATTTTAGTTATTACACCTGCAGGTCGGAGACTTTGCTAACGCAGCATGTCCTTGGGAGCAACATTTCCTTATAGTGATATTAGAAAATATTTAAATTGCGAAATACAACTAATTATATGGTAAGGGTATTTTGGTCATTTTAGAGCAAGGCGGTGTGTTTTTTGGTCCCCAGTATAGACCATGAGTCCTAATTAAATACGGGCTAGGGAATTAAATTAAATTAAATTAAATTTATTTTATCAAAGTAGCCTGATTTAATTGTTGGGCTAGAATAAAATAAAGGTCCATGGAGAGAGAATTAATTAAATTAGTTTAGTTCAGGGCTTTGGCCCAATTTGAATAATTAAAAATTAACCTGGGACTAAACTAATATAGACTTATTTATTGGACTAGTATATTTGGGCTGGGAAATTAATTATTAATTGGGCCATTATGTGGTTCTAATTAGAATAATTAATTAAGCCCAAAAGGTTAAGCTAAGAGTCCAATGGCCAATTCCAGTTTAACCTAGGGTTTTTATTTATGTTAAACATGAGGATTGAAAACTACATTGTTGTCAGAACACACACTCTCTAAGACAGCTTATTCTCTATGAAAAGCCTGACGTCTCTCTCTCTCTCTCTCTCTCTCTCTCTCTCTCTCTATCTATCTATCTATCTCTCTCCAGGAAAAAGGTTCCTTAGTTTGTAGTTGTTCACCAAACGGATTTAGGCAGGCCATATACTAGAAGATCGAGAGATTAATGTTCACCTACATGCAAAGACGGAGTAGGAGACTTGCAAGAATTGCACCAGAGGCTTCCACCAACATACCTACCCCGGTAGTACACATTCTAGTCCAGCCAATTCTTAGAACAAGGAAAAGAGGTAAGAAATTTTTTAACCTCGGAGTCCCACTAGAGCCCAACCGGCGCTGGCTAGGACTACCGGAGCTGGTGCCAGCCCTGGACTGGAATTCCTCTATTCTTGGTTTTTCTAGTTTTTTATCTTCGCTTCCGCTGTGTGCATTGTGTTTTCCATTTTCTATGCCTTCATTTACATCCTTTCTATTTGTGATCTCCCGAATCAGGTAATAGTATCTCAGTACGTGTTTGGATCGCTTGTGAGACCATGGTTCTTTTGCTTGTGCAATGGCTCTATTGTTTTCACAGTACAAAAATATTGATCAACAATGCTATAGACCATTCCTAGTTCTGTCATGACATTCTTTATCAAAACTACTTTCCTAGCTGCTTAAGAAATAGCTATGTATTCAACTTCAGTTGTTGAGTTGGCAATAGTATATTATTTGGAACGTTTCCAACTTATTGCCCTCCTACATAACATAAATACATAGCATGATTGTGATTTGAAGTCATTCTCATCGAACTGAAAACTGGCATTAGTAAGGAAGTAGTTTTCCTTATTAGGCATATGTATGTGAATCTATTTTTCCTAAACCCTATTAACAATCAATTAAATAATGCTTAATTTGAACCTTTAACAAAAAAAAAAGGAAAACCAATATCAATGACTCTTATCTTTAGTATCTAAGGTTGGGTCATATCAACTCAACCAGGATTTAGAGGTTGATCTATGATGGGCCCTTGGACTCATTGAGATTGGAAAATTGGCCTCAGTGTGAGTCTTACCTGATGGGAAAGATGACCAAAAGGTCATTTACCCCTAAGGCGGATAGAGTCAATGAGGTATTAAGTCATGTTCACACTGATATGTGTGGTCCCTTGCCTACACCAACTAGAGGAGGTTTTAAGTACTTCGTCACTTTCACAGATGATTGTACAAGATTTGGTTATGTTTACCTGATGAGACGCAAGTCTGACTCTTTTGGCAAGTTTAAAGAGTTTAAGGCTGAAGTGGAGCATCGGACAGGTAAATTAGTTAAGACCTTACGATCAGATTGTAGTGGAGAGTACCTCCTTGGTGAATTCAAGGACTACATGGTACATCATATGATAGTATACCAACTCTCTATGCCGGGGATACCCCAGTAGAATGGAGTAGCTGAAAGAAGGAACAGAGCATTGATGGAAATGGTCAAAAGCATGATGTCTCATACTACTCTTCCAGTGTCTTTTTAGGGATATGCTCTGGAAACAGTGGCATATATTCTAAACTTGGTGCCTTCAAAGTCAGTACCTAGGACTTCCTATGAGATATGGACTGGGCGTAAGCCCAGTCTGAATCTTCTCAGGATATAGGGTTGTCCGGCTTATGTACTAGTCAAGGGAGACAAGTTGGAACCAAGATCAGAATTATGCTATTTTGTTGTGTATCCAAAAGGGACAAAAGGTGGTTACTTTTATCTTCCTAAGGAGTAGAAAGTACTGGTTAGTACTAATGCTAGATACTTAGAGGATGATCAAAGTACTTTCACGGAAGGTTCAACTAGATTGGAACTCGAGAAGAAGTTATCTTCGAAAGCAACTTCTTCTAACCCGATTGTGGAGCAAGAAGAGGCACAACCTCAAGAGCCTATACATATGGAGCCTCATTGTAGTGGGAGAGTGTCTAGGATTCCGGAGAGATCGACTGGAGAAGATTTTGAGCTAGTCTTCGACCATAAAAAATAAGACCCACTAGATACGAGGAGGCTATTACTGATACCGATGTAAATCTATGGCATGAAATAATAAAAGCTGAGATTGAGTCTATGTGCCTCAATCAGGTTTAGGATCTTGTAGCTTCACCTGAAGGGATAAAACCGATAGGGTGTAAGTAGGTATACAAGAGAAAGAGGGGAATAGATGCGAAGGTGAAAACCTTTAAAGCTAAGCTTGTAACGAAAGGGTATTCTCAGAAAGAGGGAATCGATTATGAGGAAATCTTTTCCTCGATAGTCATGCTTAAGTCCATCCGTATCCTCCTTGTCATTGCATGTCATTATGACTACGAGATATGGCAAATGAATGTCAAGACGACATTTTTAAATGGCCATCTTAGTGAAGACATCTATATGTCTCAACCGAAAGGCTTTATTGCTAAAGGCCAAAAACGTATAGTTTGCAAGCTTAAGAAGTCCATTGATGGACTTAAGAAGGCATAAAAGGCATAGAACATTCATTTTGACGAGACTGTAAAGTCCTATGGTTTTGTTCAAAATGAGGATGAACCATATATGTACAGGAAAATTGAAGGTATTAATTTGATTTTTCTTGTCTTGCATGTGGATGACATTCTACTCATTGGAAATGATGTAGGGTCATTATCATCTACAAAGGTTTGGCTATCTAGTCAATTCAGTATGAAGGACTTAGAAGAAGCCAGCTACATTCTCGGGATTAGACTTCATATAAATAGGAAGCAGGTTAGGGTTATCCCAAGTGGAATACATTGAGAAAATGCTGGCCAGGTGTAGCATGGACTCATGAAAGGGAGTTCTAATCCTTTGCAGACATGGGTTGTCATTTTCTTTAAGGGACTGTCATAAGTCTCAAGAAGAAAATGACAGAATGAGTAGAATTCCTTATGCTTCGGTTGTGAGAAGTCTCATGTACGCCATACTATGTACTAGAGCAAATATCTGCTTTATTGTAGGCTTGGTTAGTAGATATCAGTCAAGTCTTGGGGAGGTTCATTGGCAAGTTGTAAAACATATACTCAAGTACCTCAAAGGAACGAGAGATTATATGCTGGTTTACAGAGCTGGCGACTTAGTTCCTACAGGATATACAGACTCAGACTTCCAGGCGGATAAGGATGAGAGAAAATCTACTAGTGGATATATTTTCACCTTGTTTAGAGGAGCTATTTCATGGAGGAGTTCAAACAATCTTGCATTACTGACTCAACCATGGAAGCTGAGTATGTAGCAGCTTCGGAGGCATCCAAGGAAGTAGTTTGGCTCCAAAAGATCCTTTCAGAACTTGGAGTCGTGCCACACATGGACAGGCCGATTGTGATGTATT
The DNA here is from genome assembly GCA_026120185.1 of Voacanga thouarsii. Taxonomy (NCBI): domain Eukaryota; kingdom Viridiplantae; phylum Streptophyta; class Magnoliopsida; order Gentianales; family Apocynaceae; genus Voacanga; species Voacanga thouarsii. The sequence goes on from JANUWF010003370.1 coordinate 3,675,344, forward strand.
GCGACAACACTAGAGCAGTATCACAATCCAAAGAACCTAGGAACCACAAGAAGAGGAAGCATATCGAGAGGAAGTGCCACCTGATCTGGGATTTCATCCAGAGACAGGAAGTCGTGGTAGAATAGATTGCCTCTGAGAATAATCTAGCCGATCCATTTACCAAGCCTTTTGTTAAGAGAGTCATCAAGAGACACTTAGACTCCCTAGGGGTGGGCACCTATGGACTTACTTAGTCTTAGAGTGCAAATGGGAGATTGTTGAGAAAAATGCCCTCTGAGACTATGTTTCTGAAGTAAATATCAAATGTTTTAATAAAAGAATTTATTTTTAGAAATTATTTGTGAATTTACAATTTTATTTGTGCACAATTACGTTTAAAAAAGACCCATTGTGTTTAGGTAAGTGGTCCATGTGAATGGAGGTCTTCCAGAGTAAGGTATAGATCACGGGTTATTTAACACATAAACTTTTGTTCATAACCGATTGATGAGAATGGGAATCTCATCATGTCTAGGTTATTATGTTGTGAATTCTAAATGGGGAATGGGTTACCTTTAGCCTATGAATAGTCCACTCACTTCATGACATAAGCGTATTTCGAATACGTAGAACAGGACTTGTAGTAGTGGTTTCTAAAAGTACTATATGGAAGAAACCTAAACTACTACCGCTATAGCTTGGACTAGTACTCTACGACTTGAGTATAAGTTGGTAGTCTAACGAAGCTAGAAGCATATACTTTGATATGCTATAGTTGAGGTTCTATCGTAGGGCCAATATACTTACATGTTGGGTATGTGTGACTAGTTAGTTAAGATAGACTTGTACAAGATAGAGTCTATACTATATCGCCCTTTGTGGTTATCTGAATGATCTAAATAGCTAGGGCCCTGAGAAATATGACTTGGATGTTTGCTTTAGGGTAGCTCCCTTGGAAAGCGGAAACAATCCAGGAGGTCATGGATCGTTGGACTAGAGGCCTAAGGATGGTAGGTGTCATTTAGAGAGGTGGTAGTACACTTCTTCCTCTCTAAATGTACGGCGATGTATAGAGGGGTATTATAGTTATTACACCTGTAGGTAGGAGACTTTGCTAATACAACACTGTCCTTGGGGTCAACATTTCCTTCTAGTGATATTAGGAAATATTTAAAATGCGAAACACAACTATTTATATGGCAAGGGTATTTTGGTTATTTTAGTAGGCAATGCAGTGTGTCTTTTGATCCCCAGTATAGACCGTGAGTCCTAATTAAATACGGGCTAACGAATTAAATTAAATTAAATGGAATTTATTTTATTTAAGTAGCCTGATTTAATTGTTGGGCTAGAATAAAATAAATGTCCTTGGAGAGAGAATTAATTAAATTAGTTTATTGGGTTAATTATTTTTTCAAGGCTTTGGCCCTGTTTGAATAATTAAAGATTAACCTGTGACTAAACTAATATAGGCTTATATGTTGGACTAGTTTATTTTGGCTGGGAAATTAATTATTAATTGGGCCATTTATGTGTTTCTAATTAGAATAATTAATTATGCCCAAAAGGTTAAACTAAGAGTCCAATGGCCCAGTCCAGTTTTGTGAAACCCCATCTAAAACCAACCCTAGAGTAATGGGGTCGGGATGCATATCATATTTTCTTGCATGCATAAATATATTTTTGAATGATTTTATATGCTTTAGAATTATAATTTATAGTATAGAAATCTTAGTTGTGCTTATTAAGTAGGAAGGGTAAAATAGTAATTTTGCTTGAAGTGAAAATAGGGAGATAGATTGAGGATTAAATAGAAAGAATATTTGAGAGAGAAAATAAGAACAAGAGTTGTTGTGGTCTAGTGGTTAGAGCTTTGGAATTAATCTCTAAGGTCTTAAGTTCAAATCCTATCATTTAAGATTTAGCATGAATAATTTTATTTTGTTTAAGGATTGGACTTCCTTTGTATCCCATAAGTAGAACTAGGAGTATTGTCCTAGGAGAGACATGAAGGGAATGTTCTAGTCCTATTATTGTGCCTTAAAAGGATTCGTAAAGGATTCATGTCCTTCTACTCTCTAGCTTACCTTAATTCTTTGTCAATTAAGTTGTTCAACTTATCCAAAGCCATTTTTATTTCCAGAAAATTCAGCAAGGTTTATTAACCTTAGAATCTCGAAAATGACTTTTAGAGGATAGAGTATTGGCTGAAAATGGGGAAGGAGTTAAGGAAGGTTCCCAAGAGAATTAATCTCCATGGTTGAACCTTCAAACTTCACTCTATAAGTATTCATCTTCTTCATGGTAGCAATCTGGAAATTTTCCAGCTTCTTGGTTAGACCAGCTTTCGAAAAATTTAGCCATTTTTCTCACTCAAATACTGCCAGAAAAATAGCCAACTTGTTCAGCTTGAAGATTGAAATCCTTGGCCAAAAATCGGACTGCACAAAGTTGTGCAAACTAGGAAAAAAATCCTGGACAATTTTGCAGCTTAGCAGGCCAAAAACCAAGTTGTTTCTTCTAGCCTTCAAACCAGTAATTCACCTCTGTCTTTCCTCCATAAAGAAGGCTAGAAACTAGCCTTAAAGAACCCTCCAATACCTCTTCAAACTCACTGCAAGTCGGCTGAAACATTGCAGAAAAAACTACACAAAAATTCCAGCAAACCATTCGAATGAACAACCAGAAATTCCAGCATTGCTCCCTCTTCAAACCTTGTCCGAAACACACTTCAATTTTCTGTGAAACCAACCTTAGTCAGCCATGAACTAAACTTCATCACCTTCTACTTTGATCTGAACGAAATGAACACCATAGCCACTCCTTAAATTCCTCCATCAAATACTCCAATCAAGTTCCCAATTAAAATTCAAAATTTCAGCAAATTGCTCCATGAAAACTTCCATGAATTAAGCTTCAAATAACCAAAAATTCTCCCACCCTTACACTCGGAATTTTGGCCACCCTATAGCTTCTTCAAACCCCATTCATCTCAGCAAAATCCAGTTGGCCATAGCAGCTCTAAAGAACCTCCATCAATCAAACCACTCTACCATAACTTCTACCTTAATTCACTCCATGAATTACTCCTTTTGAAATTCAAATGATTAGATTTCCCTCTTCCCCCTAATCTAAAAATTCAATCACAAGAATCCCCTAACCATTCAGCCAACATCTTTCAGCAAAATTTGTCCAGCTTTCTCTCCATTCTCTCCATTTCTCCAAGAACACACACCACCATCCTCCAAGCCTAAGACCACTCCAAACCTCTCCAATCCCTTCCAAAAACTCCAGATCACATCTACTCACACTCTAGAGTCCATTTCTATATTTTATAACATCAAACATTGAAAACAAAATTCTGCTATCGGATAAAAAACCAGAATTTTTCTTGAAGATTCAAGAACTCTCTCAAGGTAACTAAGAATGATTTTGATCATCTTCTTTCCATTAATCTTTAAACATAACATACTAATGTTATCTCTCTCTCTCTCTCTCTCTCTCTCTCTCTCTCTCTCTCTCTCTCTCTCTCTCTCCCCAAAATGGTTGTTTCAACTATGACCGTTTCTCTTCTTCTTCCTTGGACAATTCAAGCCACCTCCTACGCGTGTAGACCTCCTTGGATCTTCAACAAGATTGTCATCAACCAAGTATTTCTTGTTAACCCTCTTTTCAATTCTAAAAATCATGTCTCTTAGATGTTATTAAAAAAGGGTAGAATATGATTGGAGATTGAGTATGTGTTTGTATGAAGGAGTTGAGATTGGAGCATGAGGATGTTTTATCATGGTTAAGTGTTATGATATTTTGTGGTTTGTTACATGCTCTTCATGTCATGAATAAGTATGGATGATTAAGCATGATAGATTTTATGTCACCTTTGGTGAATAGGATTTTATGTTTTTGTATTCTTGTTGAAGCCATGTATATGATTATGCTTAGTAGAGATTTAGCCATATGCTAGTAGGTATAGATTTAAGCCTTTATTTATGAGTAGAATGGTTTAATGATTGATGTTGGATTTTATGTTCATGATTATTGTTAGCAGTAGGAGAATTATGATCATGACCTTGTTGATCCTAAGATATTTTAATTAGCCAATTTTATTACGTTAATCAAAATTAAAACTATATTTTCCCTCAATAATTTCAAAAACCCTAAGAAGCCTTGGAGTTGGACTATTAAATAAAATAGTGAAATTGTAGCCAAATAAATGATATCTTCTGTTAAAAATAATATATATATATATATTTATATATAATAATATTAAATAATGCCTTTTATATAAATAATAATAATAGGTAAAATATTGATCTCGTAGGTCATATTTTCATAAATACTATTGAAATCTATTTATTATCATTTGATCAAGATTTATTAAAATTTACTTATTATTAATTTCATTTATTAGTTTTTTCTAACTATTAATTATTAATCAAGAGATTAGTAATAATTTATTATTTATTTAATAATATCATCTAGGACTTAGGATCCTTCATCAAATAAACCCTAGTTTATTAATAACAAAGATTTATATTTGAACCTATAACCTCTTAGTAATTATTTTATAACCCCTAATTATTTTATTATCAAGCTAAACTTTTTTTTTTTATAAAACCTTTATCAAGATTTATTTATTATCCATTGATCAAGATTTATTAAAATTTACTTATTATTAATTTCATTTATTGGTTTTTTCTAACTATTAATTATTAATCAAGAGATTAGTAATAATTTATTATTTATTTAATAATATCATCTAGGACTTAGGATCCTTCATCAAATAAACCCTAGTTTATTAATAACAAAGATTTATATTTGAACATATAACCCCTTAGTAATTATTTTATAACCCCCTAATTATTTTATTATCAAGCTAAACTTTTTTTTATTTTATAAAACCTTTATCATCTAGCCTTTAAGCTTAGGACATTAGGGTCATGATCGTAATAAGTTGAACTAGAATTATTTATGGAAGCGAATTTGGCTTGAGTTTAATTATGACTTGTGTTTACCCCAGGCGGGGTTAGGTCAACTTTGGAAGATCTTTGATTTAGCTCGAGCAAAGGATCAGATAATCTCCTGCATAAAACTTACTTGATGTCAAAAAATTACTATGGCAAGCCAAACGTGAAGTGTATGAACACTCACTTTTGGCAAAGGCAATTAAAGACTATTTCCTTTCTTATTTTAGTCAAACAAATCATTTGAAATCCACAAGCAGTTTTACTCAAACACCAAACTTCTTCTAAAACCAACTTTGACACGAATTTTAGAAACCCTTAATTGCCATTTCCAAATAAAGCAATGTTTTATCAGTTTTCTCCCAAGTGGGACAATCAACGTTGAGTACTCAATAAGGGTAGGCTAGTAGTATTAGTTTTGAAGAGCAAGAGTGAGTCTTCTGGCAGGAGGCCACCTCCAGAAGATGAACTCAACTTAGAGAAGCGACATTACTACTTAGTCATGCCGGTCCAAGCTAGCAAGTTTCGGTCAGTGGACTGTGTGTTTCTAGAGTAGACAACCGGTATGTTTGGGTGTAGAGAATGAGGAGTATCTTACCCGGTAGGCCGTACACCTACCTTTTATCAGTCTGCACAAAGTGTGGCATTCTGATCGTTGTATAGTCATGGGGCCCAACGTGTGGTAACCCATGGTCGCCCTTTCGCGTGATTGATTTTATTGTGCACATGTATGGTTGGAAAAGCAAAATGCCACTCATTATTTTTAACATTGTCTAACGCTTGCCAGTACATTTTCTTATGAAGTTTTTACAACTTGCATACATGAACTGTTTTACCTGTAACACTTAAAGCACACACGGACTTACTGAGATTTTTATCTCATCACCTATTATGCCATGTTTTAGGTCGATCCTGCTGTGGGAATGAGTAGCTAGAATGTTGCCTACTTGAAAACTCTTGTTGTTTATTTTATATATTACTTTGAGAGATGATGGTGAACAATTTATTTTGGATTTGTTCTTGAATTTTTGGGTTATAATAAGTTTTAATTTTAAAGTATTGTTTTATTTTCATTTATGTGTCCTAGTTATAAAGACCCCTTGTCCTTTAGATGGGGCGGCATCCCTGGCCCTGTTGTGCCTAGGTAGTGGGGTGTTACAAGTTTAACCTAGGTTTTTTATTTAGGTTAAATAGGAGGATTGAAAACTACGTTGTTGTCAGAACACACACTCTCTGAGATGGCTTCTTCTCGGTGAAAAGCTAGACGTCTCTCTCTCTCTCTCTCTCCAGAAAAAAAAGGTTCCTTAGTCTATAGTTGTTCACCAAACGGATTTAGGCGGCCATATACTGGAAGATCGAGAGATTGGCGTTCACCTACATGCAAAGACGGAGTAGGAGATTTACAAGAATCGCACCAGAAGCTTCCACCAGCATACCTACCCCGGTAGCACACATTCCAGTCCAGCCAATTCTTAGAATAAGGAAAAGAGGTAAGAAATTTTTTAACCTCGGAGTCTCACCAGAGCCCAACCGATGTCGGCAAGGACTGCTAGAGCCGGCGCTGTTCCTGGACGGGAATTCCTCTGTTCTTGGTTTTTTTAGTTTTTGATCTTCTCTTCCGCTGCGTGCCCTGTGTTTTCCATTTTCTATGCCTTCATTTACATCCTTTCTATTTGTGATATCCTGGATCAGGTAATAGTATCTTAGTACGTGTTTAGATCGCTTTGTGAGACAGTGGTTCTTTTGCTTGTGCAATGGCTCTATTGTTTTCACAGTACAAAAATATTAGATCGACAATGCTAGAGACCATTCCTAGTTTTGTCATCACCTTCTTTATCAAAACTACTTCCTTAGCTACTTAAGAAGCAGTTTTGTATTCAACTTCAGATGTTGAGTTGGCAATAGTATATTGTTTGGAATGTTTCCAACTTACTGCCCTTTCACATAACACGAATACATAGCCTGATTGTGATTTGAAGTCATCCTCATTGGACTGCAAACTGGTATCAGTATACCCTTTTATCTTCAAATCACTTTCTCTATATCCCAAAAATACGTCCTTTGTCCTTTGCAAGTACTTAAATATATTCTTTATAGCTGTCCAATGATACTCTCTAAGGTCAGATTGGTATCTACTTTTTAAGCTGAGAGCACACGATACATCTAACCAAGTATATATTATAGCATATATGATAGATCTAATTGCCAAAGTATATGGAATTCTACTTATGTGATCTCTTCTACTTGTGTCTTAGGAGATATCGATTTTGAAAATGCTTACCCTATAAGACATGAGTAAGAATTCCTTTTTCGAATGATCCATACTAAACATTTTCAACACTGTGTCTGTGTATGTTGCCTGTGAAAGGCCAAGCAACCTTTTTATTTATCTTTATAGATCCTTATTCCCAAAATATAGGTTGCTTCTCCTGGTTTTTCATGAAGAAATTCTTGGATAACCAATTCTTTGCAGATTGAAGAACCGAGATATCATTTCCTATTAACAATATGTGGTCTACATAAAGTAATAGGAAAATGACTAAACTCCCACTAACTTTTTGTATATATAAGGTTCATCCATATTTTGAATCAAACCAAATTCTTTAATTATTTCATCAAAAAGTATATTCCAACTCCTAGAAGCTTTCTTAAGTCCAGAAATGAACCTTTACAACTTGTATACTTTTGTGCTACATTTGTATGTAAAACCCTTAGGTTGTGTTATGTATACTTTCTCAGTTAGGTTTCCAATTAGGAAAGCTATTTTCACATCCATTTGCTTGACCTTATAATCATAATGGATGGCAAGTACTTGGAGTATCCTTATGGATTTCAGTATAGCAACTGGCGAGGAAGTTTTGTCATAGTCGATACTATATTGTTTATGATAACTTTTAGAAATCAATCATACTTTATAGGTAACTACGTTATCCATGTCAAATTTCTTTTTGAAAATCTATTTGCATACAATAAGTTTGTTTCTTTAATATAGATCAACCAATGTCCATATTTGGTTATTATACATAAAATCCATTTCTGACTTCATGGCCTCAAGCCATTTATCATATTCTAAACTATTTAGAATATATTTGTAAGTAGTAGGCCTATCTTCATCTTTGAACACTATGCCATTGTGGTTACTTATGAGAAATTCATATTTCTCAGGTGCCATAAATATCTTACTCGACCTATGTGGTTCAAGTGTAAATGAAGGTTCATCTATTCTCACAATAGATATAGGTTTAGACAGTTGATCCATATTTGTTTGCACTTCTTAAACTTCATGAAGCTCAATTTTACTACACTATCCCCTTTAAGTATATGCTCATTCTCTAAAAAGACAGCATGTTTCTAAACAAACACTTTGTTTTCAAAAAAGAGATAGAAGTAATACTCAAATGATTCTTTTGGATATCTTTAAAAAAAACACTTGTTAGACTTACTTTTAAGTTTACATGACCGCGACCTTTTAAAAAGGGAGGGCAACCCTATATTCTCAAGTGAGATATTTTAGTTGATAGGGCCTAAATTAGTCATATTTTTTTCTAGTTATTTGAAATTATTTTGGGATATATTTTGTTAAATAACTGGCCATATTCCTTCATATTTGAGATTTTACCCTTGAAAAGGTATTTTGTGCATTATTTCAGATTTTAAGGGTAAAATAAAGTAAAATCATCACAAAAGCAGAGTATAGGTGGCGCCGGTTCCGAGAAGGACAGCTAGCGCCAGTCTTCTACTAGAAAAATAGGGAAGTGCAGAGCAATTGGAAGAGCAAAGGAATTGAATTGGAATTGGAAACAAAGAAACAATTTCGGATAGCTTCATCTAAGCCGACAGCAAATGAGAAGTCGAACAAAAACAACAACAAAGAAAAGTAGAAAATCGGTGAGGCCAGGGGAGAATTCATTAATCATCATAGAAAATTACTCAATCAAAGGAGGAATTCTTCAATTCATGGAGGGTTGTACAAGAAGGTCTTCAAAGGAAGAAGAAGGAGGCTTGTCTATAAGTGCTTTCTTTTACTTTGTTTTCTTTTTCTTGACAATGATATGTTAATTGTTTTATTGTAATTTGACATTATTTTAGATATTCATAATTTTTAGAGTTCTTTGATCTTTAGATTAATTGATTGTTATTCTTGGTATTGATTAATTGTGCTTATTACGAGATTAATTGGTTGGGTCTTTCCATTAACTTACATGGACAAAGGGGTTGATGGTGGTTTCAATTCATTAGTTTTATATTTGTTAGATTTTAACTTACTTGGACAAAGGGGTTAAGAGTAGGGACAAAGTAATTCAAGGTTAATTAATGTTAACCAAGATATGGATTCATTGGTTAATTTCATGCATAATTTTCCAGGAATGGGAATTAAATCAGGGACTATGGTTAATGCATCTTTTGGGTAAGACTGGTTGAGACAAGATATATGATACTAAGTTACCTAGAAGATAGGGATTCATGGATTGGATAAGAAAGTGAATCTATATTATCCTTCATGATGCCGAGAGAATAATTAGTCTTGATAAAGATTAGATACATTAAGATCATGTTTGTCTAAACAATGGTTTGAGTTACATACTTCTCCATCCTTGACATGTATATATTTTTATTTTGATTTTCTTTTATTTTATTTTTCTTTGTTTTTCACTTTATCGAGTCGGTTAAACAATGAAAGACAGGTGATTAATGTCTACTTGTTCCTGGAGGATCGACGCTCGTTTGAACCCTTTGCTCGATTAATGATGAGTACGCTTGCTCATATGTGCGATTTGGGTTGAACGTTTTAATTTAAACTTGATTGAGAATGTGCTTAGTTTTTGTATGATTTTTACATCCAAGTCCGGACACATCAAGTTTTTGGCGCCGTTGCCAGGGAACAATAGCATGAAAGCTTGGATTTTGTTGATTTAACCATGTAAATATGTAAATAAGTAAATATGTAACTATGTACATACGTTCCTTGTATAAGTATGGGCCCCATTTTGTTATTTGTATAATTGTATTTTGATTTCACTATATGTTGTAAATATGTAAATAGATAAATATGTAACTATGTATATACGTTCCTTGTATGAAGAAGTGCCTATGTTGTTGTTTGTATAATTAATTTCGCAATATGTTGTAAATATGTAAATAGATATAAATATATTTATAATCACTAACTTGTCTTTCTATATTTGTATTTATTGTATATTCATTTATTTAATTTTACTAACCCAATATTAATATGGAAAATGTGTAATAATGGTATTCTTAATTTGTTGATCTTTACGTCTATAATTTTGAGTCAATACTAACTCTTTATATTTTCAGGTTTGGACTTTAGCTAACACGATATTGGAGATAGAAAATTTTATTTTATTAGTTGTTTCTTTATTTACAATTTTTACTTTTAGTTTAATTTAGGAATTCTTAGTTTAAATGTATTGTGGTCATGCATCCAATTAGGATAGTTTTTAGTTTAAAAAAAATATTTTTTTTTATTTTTTCTTTTGTTCCTTTACCCTATTTCTTTTCTTCCCAAACTCTTCTTATTTTGTCTTTTTCTTCTTGTTTCTTATGTGTTTCTCTTATCTGTCTTGTTCCTATTCCCCTAAAATTATTCCTTCCCTTCATCTTCATCTTCACCTTCTTCTTCTTCTTCACATTACTTTTCTTCTTCTAATTACCCCCCATGGATTCAAAATTTTTTCCAAACTGATGCGTTGGGGAATACATTGGTGAAAAAACTCTCTTCGTGTTAAGCTCAATTTTATCCTCTTGAAATTCTTGGCATTATGTATATGTGTTTTTAAGGAAAAATTTATTAAACATGGACCTATATTTGTTGAGTTTATTTGATGATAGAAGAATGCATATAATGAACTTTAAGTCTTGTGATTGCTTCTAAGCAGTGGCTATGTATTTTTCTAAAAATTTTGCATCTATGGAAACCTTGGACAATTGAGCATCCTTGTGCTATTTTGTTTATTGATTGAAGATTGGTTGACATTATACTTGTGCTATTTACGTTGAATATTATTCTTATTTTTCTTGAGTATAAAAAATATGGAAAGGTCTTCACTGAAAAGAGCACCAATTGCAAAGTGAGAGACGAGGAGGATCTTGTGAGCCTTTGGAGGTTGTGGTGGTCTATTTGGTGGTGTTATTAGATAATTTGGAAACAAGAAGGACTCTACTTTGAGGGGGACTTAAAGGCTTTGACTTCATATTTTTCTTTTTCCCCTGATTTGTATTTTTGTTTTAATTACTCTTTATGCTTTTACTTGTGTGTTCATCTTTCTATTTGTAGGTTGAAGTTTGCGAGCGATAATTCCTCCAACTTCTTGAAGCATGAACTTCTCATATCTTGGAGCTAATCTACACTTGGGGAGTATTGCTTAAACTTTCTACCCTTTTTTAATTTTGGTCCCATTGGCGATGTTTATTGTGTTTATTTTTGGCCCATGAGGACATGGTCCAGTTTAAGTGTGGAGGAGTGGTTTAGTGATATTGTTGTTCCAAGTTTTTATTAATTATCTTTATTTTTCTTGTTGTTGAGTTACTTTGGAATTCGAAATTTGGATTTTTCATGGAGCTAATCTGCCTTGGGGAGTATTATTTTCTTTCCCTCTTTACATTCTTGGTCCCGTAGTTATGCTTTAGTGTGCTATTTGAGGCCATTGAGGACAATGTCCAATTTAAGTGTAGGGGAGGGATTTAACATTTTCTCAAGTGCATCTTTGTGATTTTCAATGGATTTCCAAGTATATATGTTTGAGGGATTTTCAATGATATATGTTTGAATTGTTGGAATTGTTGAAATTTTTTTGCAAATAAAATAAAATAAATAAAATATGAAGAGCTAAAATGAGTTTATTTGTTTATAATGAAGATATGATTTCTTTTTTAACTTTGGATATGAATTTGTCATTCAGTATGGTAGGATTCTATTAAAAAGGTAAACTTGTGTATTAAGTTGAATTTTGCTAAGTCTTGAGAATTTAAGTTAACCTTGATTATATTTGGTATTTGAGTTTTATTTTTTTCTTTGAGTTAAATATGGATGATGTGATGAAATATGAAAAGAGTTGTTGATTAATTCTTGTATGATAGATTTAGAATTTTCTTAACTTTGAGTTTTGAATAAGGAATGAGAGAGAAATTTATATATATATATATATATATATATATATGAAAAAAATGTGAGATGAAAAAAAAATTGAGTTGAAAAAATTCTTTTATTTATGATTTTTGAAGTCCTTTTATGAAAAGGGGGTCAATATGGGGAGAAGTAGCAAGTGTATTCGGTGCACTCTTTTGAGGCTATCCCGAAGGCAAAAAGGCAAGAAAGAGCAAGGAAACAATGTAAAAAAAAAAAATTGTTACAGAAAAAATGATGAGTGATGATTGTAAAGGGGGCCAATATGGTGTGTGAAGAGAAATCCATGCACTTGAGGCTATTAATTCCCAAAGTCATAGAAAAAAGAGAAGAATGGAGTGTTTTCCTTATTTCAAGAACTCGAGTTTGGTAAATTTGAGTTTATAATGCTTGAATTGGTTAAATGACTTGACTTGTATGATTTATGTTATCTGTGTTTTGCTTGAGGAGTGGAATAATTTTCATGTACTAGATATAAGATTGTTTTGCTTAACTTTGATAGACTTGGGATTATTTGATTTAATATATGAGTTTTCAAAGGTTTTTAAAGGGGTTGAATGAATGACAATTTTGTGTCAAGGTTGGAAAGAAATTATGGCTTTGTTATGGATGAATATGAAAAAAATAAATTGTTTTAAGTGCTTTGGTTAAGTATTTACTTGAGGACAAGTAAATATTCAAGTGTGGGGGAATGTGATATGGCCTAAATTAGTCATATTTTTTTTAGTTATTTGATATTATTTTGTGATACATTTTGTGAAATAACTAGCCATATTCCTTCATATTTGAGATTTTACACTTGAAAAGGTATTTTGTGCATTATTTCAAATTTTAGGGGTAAAATAAAACAAAATCATCACAAAGCAAAGTATAGGCGGCGCCGGTTCCAAGAAGGACAGCCGACACCGGTCTTCCACTGGAAAAACAAGGAAGTGCAGAGCAATTGGAAGAACAAAGGAATTGAATTGGAATTAGAAACAAAGAAACAATTTTGGTTGGCTTCATCTAAGCCGACAGCAAAAGAGAAGTCGGACAAAAAACAGCAACAAAGAAAAGCAGAAAATCGGTGGGGCCAAGGGAGAATTCATTAATCATCATAGAAAATTACTCAATCGAATGATGAATTCTTCAATTTATGGAGGGTTGTACAAGAAGGTCTTCAAATGAAGAAGAATGAGGCTTGTCTATGAGTGCTTTCTTTTACTTTGCTTTCTTTTTCTTGACAATGACATGTTAATTGTTTTATTGTAATTTGACATTGTTTTAGATATTCATGATTTTTAGAGTTCTTTGATCTTTTGATTAATTGATTGTTATTCTTGGTATTGATTACTTGTGCTTATTATGAGATTAATTGGTTGGGTATTTCTATTAACTTGCTTTGACAAAGGGGTTGCTGGTGGTTTCAATTCATTAGTTTCATATTTGTTACCTTTTAACTTGCTTGGACAAAGGGGTTAAGAGTAGGGACAAAGTAATTCAAGGTTAATTAATGTCTGCCAGGATATAGATTCATTGGTTAATTTCATGCATAATTTACCAGGAATAGGAATTAAATCAAGGACTATGGTTAATACATCTTTTGGGTAAGACTGGTTGAGACAGGATATGTGATACTAAGTTACCTAAAAGATAGGGATTCATGGATTGGATAAAGAAGTGAATCTATATTATCCTTTATGATGCCGAGAGAATAATTAGCTACGATAAAGATTGGGTACTTTAAGATCATGTTTGTCTAAACAATAGTTTGAGTTACATACTTCTCCATCCTTGACATGTATATAGTTTTATTTTGATTTTATTTTATTTTATTTTTCTTTGTTTTTCACTTTATCGAGTTGGTTAAACAATAAAAGACAGGTGATTAATGTCCACTTGTTATTGGAGGATCGACACTCGTTTGAACCCTATGCTCAGCTAATGATGAGTACGCTTGCTTATATATGTGACTTGGGTTGAACGTTTTAATTTAAACTTGATTGGGAATGTGTTTAGTTTTTGTATGATTTTTACACCTAAGTTCGGACACATCATTGGTATCTTACCAAAGAATAACTCAAATAGAGTAGTATCAACCGTTTTTGATAAAATATTGTTTAGTATATATACAACAGCCTCCAGTGGGTATCCCCAAAATGATTTTTGTAAGTTTGCAGAAGCCATCATAGTCCGTACTATGTCTAGAAAGGTTCGATTCCTTCTCTTAGATACACCATTGTATTGAGATGTATATGGTAGAGTCCATTAAGATAATATTTCATTATCTCTTAGATAACTTTGAAACTCTTGACTTCAGTATTCACCTTATCGATCAGATCTTAGAATTTTAATACTTTTGCCAAGTTGTTTCTCTACTTCATTCCCAGATTTTTTTAACTTGTTAAATGCTTTAGATTGTATTTGATTAAATACAAATACCTATATTTTGAATAATCATCACTGAAGGTAATAAAGTATTGATAACCTCATTCTATTTGTATTGATATTGGGCCACATACATCAATATGCATAAGTTCTAATAATGCCTTGGCCCTTTCTTCTTTTCCAAAAAATGAAGTTTCAGCCATTTTTCTTAGTAAACATGACTCGAATATGTCATATGATTTGTAATCAAATGACCATAAGTCACTAAGTTTGTGTAACTTATAAATGAGATTCTCATTTATATGGCCTAAATGACAATGCCATAAGTAAGATGGGATTTGGTTATCTTTTCTTTGTTTTTTATTGTTTATATTGAGGATTGGATCACTCATGTCTTGAACATACAAACTATTTATCAAAGTTGCAGTACCATATTGACATCATTTAATGAAAAACAACCTTTATTCTTGAAATTAAATGAAAAGCATTCATGTTCCAAAAAGCAACTGAGATAATGTTCTTAAATAAAATAGGAACATAATAGCCGTTTGTAAGTTTTAAAATTAACCCAGAAGGCAAATGCAGATGATAAGTCCCCATGGTAAGTGCAGCAACTTTTGCTATTTTGTAGCACATAGGTCCACATCGCCTTTCTCAAGCCTTGTACTATCCTTTATTCCTTGTAAATTATTGCACAAATGAGATCCACATCCAGTATCCATACCCATATCTTATTTTCAAAGGCAGTATTAATCTCAATCATAAATATACCAGGAGTGGAAGTATAAGTATCTGCAAGCTTCTCATTCTCCTTCCTCTCTTTGATGGTCTCCAGGTAGGCCTTGCAGCTACACCTCAAATGGCCTATCTTACTACAACAATGACATGGGTCTTTAGTACTTGCCTTCTTTTTCTTCACACCACATTTAAGCTTAGTGGGAACTTTCTTCTTTTTCTTGGGAGCTTTCTTCTTAGAAGAGGAAAAATCTACCAGTATAACTGCAGTGGTTTCCTTCTTTAAGAAAGTTTCTACAGTCTTGAGAAGGCTGATCAACTCGGATACTGTGTTCTCAATTTTGTTCATTTCGTAGTTAATATAAAATTGTGAAAGACTACTTGATAAAGATTATAGAATTAAGTCGACACTTAATTCATGATCTATTACAAACACAAGTGACCAAAGCTTCTCAATCAAGTCCAGCATTTTTAGCCTATGAGTGGCCATAGAAGCACCTTCGCCATCTTAGATAGAACAATTACTTAGAGATCTCGTGTCTTTCTATTCTAGCTTGTTGATCAAACAACTCCCTATGATGGAAGATAATAGAGTAAGCATCTATATGCTGATGCTGCTTTTGCAGCTTAGAGTTCATTGACGTCAGTATGATATAAGATAATGTGTCACTATCCTCTTGGTGCATCTTATAGACAACATGCTTAGTAGCAAGAGCATCTTGGGCTGGTGGTGATGCAATAAGAGCATCTAGCACATAGAACAACTTTTTTTACTTGAGAACGATTCTTAAGCTTCTATACTGGTCCAAAAAATCTGATTCGGTAAGCTTATTTATTTCCAAGGTGATACGTAAATTCAAGTTGGTCGACATAATGCAAATGACCTAGATGTAAATATAAAGAAATTATCAAAATATATATGAACATGATATGCAAATAATTAGGTTTTTAATTAAGCACATAATTATTTCACTATTTTACTCAAATTAATAGTCCCCACTATTAATTCGAGAAAACTCATTGGAAGCTTTCCTAGTATATCAGTATCCAAATTCTTTAAGAATGACCATGGGTTAGCCCAACAAATCATTTTTAAGTTTAAGGGTAGGTATCCAATACCAATCATATCGAATGTAATTATCGGATTATTAGGTGACTAATATTTTTTAATCTTAAGCCTTTTAAGCTATCCCAAACTTTCTTGTAACTTTCTTTATGCTTGAGTTAGTCCAATCGGGATAAAGCAATTAGTTAAACCTAACCGATTAATCAAGAATTTAAATTCCATAGCTCGAACATACTCGATGCCAAGTAATCTTGGGTTAGCCGAACAACTTAGTCTCGAAAAAGAGCTCTTGTTCTTACTATAATAGAATTCATTAGGTTTAATATTAATTGAGAAATTTGTTATATTAGTGGTCTTATACATTTGGCATGCATATATATTAACATATTGATAATATTGTAATAGACTCAATTACATGGCTTGATTATGGACTTTTCTAGATTAATTTTCTTAAGCTTGGTAGGAAATTAATTTTGGTCAAATATATGTGTTCATACATGTTTTGAGAAGAAAGTCTTATAATCTTCTTACTTCATTTTGATTTCCATTTCCGTAAGCTTATAAAATAATTTATATTCCTATCTAACCTGTGTAAACTATTTACATAAATTCCTAATAAAGAAACCTCGAGTAACATTCGAGGGGAATTGGATGAGAGGAGAAATTTCAAGAGAAGAATAGAGAAGACAAGACACGCATGCCGTATTTATTCAAAACGAAATAATAAAAATGTAGGACACATTATTAATTAAGCACAATTACTTGGTTTATGTCCATAACCAATCCAATATGCAAAAATATGCTCAAAAATTTTTAAGTAAAATAAATAAACATAAAATATATTGTTCCAAAATAACTATTTTGGAAAAGAATAAACAATAAATCTAAAATCCTATTTTGGAAACTATTTGGGTTTATTTTGAAAAAGAAAACTTTTGTGGGCTAATGCAATATTTTTTTAAACACTCCTGGGCTACCTGGGATCCTCCGTGGGCAACCTAGGACCTTCCTAGGCTATCTGGCAGCTCTCTGGGTAGCCTGGACCTTACTAGGTAGCCTAGGGCTTTCCTATGCGACCTGGTCACTAGGCTTTTTTTTTCCCATCCTTTTTTTTTATCCATTGTTTCAATCTAAGTTTAGAAACAAATTTCCTTGTTGGATTTGATATTGAAAAACATGTTAATCTCTATTAACAAATCGGCATGATCACCATCACAATAATTAAAATCAACCCACTAAAACAAATTTTCAAAAACAAAGTATTTGTGAAACAATTTCACATACCCATATATAATTTTGAAATAATTTCAAAATTAAGAATATTTATGAAACAATTTCATAGTGATAAATTTATTTTTGAACAATTTCAAAAGTAATAATAAACTCGTAAAGCACATACGAGATGGCTCTGCTACCACTGTTGGATTTTGATAATGCAATAACATTTAATGCGTAGTGGAAATTAAAACTAAATTCACTCAAATGAATCACTCGTATATAATTAAATAGATTAGCAAAGGGAAGAAAAATCATTATCTTGAAAATGTAGCTTTAAAATTTTTTCTCCTCACGCACAAAAATTCTACTGTAAATTCGTTCAAACCTTGAACTACTAAATTTCAAGCATAGGAATTTCTCTAGTATTAATCTACACGAGTAATTATACTCACAATGGCACTAGGATTCAATGCTAGTTGATTTCAATTTTGGTGGCAGTAGGAGACTAATGTTTCAGTGAGAAAAATTGGAAAACTGTTTGAAAAGAAAAAGAAAGCTTCAGTGGTTTTTCCAACACCACGATTGTGCACATAGTATCATATATATACTGTTCTTTTTCACTGTCTCAAAACGCACAACAAGCTTGCAATTTTTGTTTCCTAAACAATTTAGGAATCAAGATTATTTTGCCTTTTCTTTCCTAAAGTTAAGTGAAGGCCCTTTATCATGTTTTCCATAAATAACACACACACACACACACACACACACACACAAAACATCTACAGACTTCCTATTTCCTAATTCTCTTAGGAAACATTTTTTTCAATTAATGGCTTGGACTTTCAAAAATTGCAAATTGACTTTTTGAATTATAACAAGTCTGTAATTCATCTATAAAGATTTAATAATTGTAATTCAACTCCAACTAATTATAACACTTTATAAGTAGTCCAAAATAATTACTTCTTCTCACAAATCATCCCCATAATATTATTAAATAATATCTTGAGCACCAACACCTTTACTGTGTGTGACCTATTATGTTTTATGGCCTATTGATAGTGAAATATGAATTAATTCTAATAGCTATAGAATTAATAATCTTTAATAATTAGAATTAACTTATTAATTCTAATTCAAATTAATTTATTAATTTTCTAACTAATAAATCCATATTTAGCATATCAAGAGCAACATCTAACAATGCATCGTGACCACCCAAAAGTCCAGAAAGTCTAGTGGCTTGACATCAATTTTTCAATAGTAAAATATCAGTGCAATAAACTCATTTCATCATACTATCTCTCATTCGGTCTTAGAGTATGGAATTAGTGCCAGCTCTTACTAGAATATAATTAATTCTAGCCAGAATTTATTAGTACTTGTTCCAGAATCCATTATTTATCATGTGTATCAATTGAAATTATTTCTAACACATAGTCGCATTGGCTAAGGACCTCTCAAGTAATGATTCCATACAAGTAATGATTCCAATATTAGGAGTGATGAATCCTTTATTGACCCTTTCAACTACTTTTGTTTACTTTATGTTATACCCAATATCCATCCTATTGGTGATCTTGTAAGAACTCCAAATATTGGAATCAATGTATAATGCTTAGTAAACAAAGTACCTTAGAGATCTCAAGTCTAATGATAATTGCACATTTGCTATAATGAAATTATATCACTAGCACTAAATAATTATCCATGTGATTATCTCATAGTTAGGTCATCTAATGAACTTGTTCACTTAACAAGTATTCATGTATTAACTTTGAGTATCATATTACTCACGGAAGTGAAAACCACCACTTGATCAAATTTGGAAGTGTAACACGTGCTAGGCTTTTCACATTAATGATGTCATATCTCATTAATAATATGACTAAGGATAATTTAAGCATAACTACTATATAGTGTAGCAGGAATCTCACATTGTGATCTCTACAATAATTTCCTTAACACTATATTGTGTGCTTATGACTTTATCTAACAGGTTTATACACATATACGCAGAATGATTAATTAAATTGAAAGATAAAGGTTGTCATTTATTAATAAATATGTCGTATACAAGATAAAAGTGATTGCCTGTAGAGCATAACACTAACACTTGTTCCACAATTGGGTTGCTTGAAGTTAACTTAGTGGACAACTTCTGCATGAGTTCCATTTTACGTAAACCTTTGGTGGATATACTTTATTCATCCTTCAAGTATCTAGCATTAGTACATACTAGTACATTTCGATGGTAAAAGTAACCACCATTCGTTCCTTTTGGATACCCAACAAAATAGCACAATTCTAATCTTGGTTCTAATTTATCTCCTTTGCGTAGTACATAAGTAGGACATCCCTATATCTTGAGATGATTCAGACTTGGCTTTCACCTAATTCACATCTCAAAGGGTGTCTTCGTTACTGACTTGTAAAGTACCAAGTTTAGAATGTTTATCATTGTTTCTAGGGCGTATCCCTGTTAGGAATTCTCCATGCAAAAACATAGTTACGTAGCAGAAAAAATGAGAATTCCACAATGAGGATCATGTTTATGCATTCATAGGAATTAAAAGAGGAGAGAATAATACCTTACAGTAAAGCCTCTGTGAATGAAATATTTTTCTCCATTTGTGGCACGATCCAGCAATTTGTAAAGGCTTAGAATAATATTCTTTGTCCCATTCAAGTCACTAAATCTCAAAGATAGAGATTTCTCTAATAGAAATCCACACAACTCTTGTTGCTCAAGCAAGACCTAACCCTCTGCTAGAAGGATTAATGGCAGCTAGGGCAATATTCATGGAAGAGAAGAAGAGTTTCACCAGAAAAACATCTTATTTCCAGGTTTTTTTCACCATCATAAAGGGAACACTTTCCTTATCCTTATAGGTATTAGGACTTTCAATAATTACAATTAAGTACTTCAAGTTTCATTAACTTCAGTTAAATCCTTAAAGTTCATATAATTGGAATTAAGCCATTGAATTATAACAAACTTATAATTCACCTATAAAGTTATTCTCTTCTCACAATTAATCCCTATAATATTTACGAATAGTATACATCGAGTGCTGAAGGCATTATTGTATGTGACCTATTATGTTTTCCGGTCCATTGTTAGCAAAATAAGAATTAATCTAAACATATTTAAGATCAATAATGCTTAATAATTTTAAATTAACTTATTAATTCTAAAAAGGATTGATTTACTAAATTTTTTAATAAATAAATCTATATTTAGCAGATCATGAACGGTATCTAGCAATACATTATTACCACCCAAGAGTGTAGAAAGTTAAGTGGCTTGACATGAACCCTTCAATAGCAAATAATAGTGCAATAAACTCCTTTTGCCATACAATATCTTATTCAGTTTGGAGTATGAAATTAGTGCCAACTTATTCCAAAATAATAAATTAATTCTAGCCCGAAAACATTAGTACTTGTTCCTAAAATCACTACAGGAAAAATGTCATTTAGTGAAATTTAAATGCAAAAATGTTGTCACTAAAGACCTTTTTGTCACTTGAATGTCACTAAATTTATGTCGCTAAAGGTATGGAGTGACAACAACTTATTCTTGTCACTGAAGCTTGACTTTTCGTGACAAAATTCCATTGTCAGTTATGTAATTAACTAGTAGTGACAACATTTATAATGAATTAGTTTTATAAAATTACGTCACTAATTCATTATAAATGTTGTCACTATTACCTATATCTTGTCACTAATTTATTTTCCAGCCAAAATTTTTTTAAATTTATAATTTAGCAAGGTCCACAAGAACCCATTGTACTGGATCGGAGATCCCTTAATGAATTTTTTAAAATTTTTAATTTAGCATAGTCCACGAGAACCTACTGCACCGAATCGCAACTTCTCTAGACCATGGTCCACATGAACCCGCCGCATCGGATCGCAACTCGCAATTAACTTGAAATTGGGAGTTAAATGAGGCAACAAAGATTTAATCCCGCAACCTCGCGTGTAGAGACATTGTGTCTCAACTGCTAGGCCAAGACACTTTATGTGTTATAATCCTTTTTTTATTTAAACTATTCATAATAATTGTCAAAATTTTAAAACAATAATATAATATAAAAATACAATAATTATATTAATTTTTTATGAAACAACGTAATTTAATAAAATAAAATATTTTTATATTTATATAAATTTAAAAATTTATATACTATTAATTAAATTATTATTTTTATTAAATAATTTTAAACATATAGATTTATTAAAAAAAGCTTATACATATATATACACACAAACATAGGTATATATATATATATATATATATATATACGTGTGTTTGTGTGTGTGTGTGTGTATATACATATCTATATATATACATACCTATATACATACTTATATATCATACACATATGTGTGTCACAATATATGACACACGCATACATATACACCACATATATACATATACCAAATACATATATATATATATATATATAGATATACATATATACATACATACCAAATAGTATGTATATATGTATTACATAACTATATATCTATATATACATATATATATATATATATATATATGTTCGTATACATACGTATCTATATACATATATATAAATATATAGGTTATACATACATATATATATATATAATATAATATAAATAAATATATTCATGGATATATACAATATATATAGATACATATACATATATATACACCATATATATATTTGGTATGTATATATACATATATGTATATATATATATATATATATATATATATATATGAATGTATATGGTACATTTATATATAGGTATATATGTATGTATATATATAGGTATGCATACATGTAGATATGTATATATACAGATATATACATGTGTATGTGTATATATATGAATGTATATGGTACTTATATATAGGTATATATGTATACCTATATATTTGTGTATATGTATGTATGTATATAGGTATGTATATATATAGAGATACATATATATCTGATATATATAGATTTGGAAAAATCCCTGAAGCTTGCTCAAACTCTGCCCAGTCCATTCTGCCTGCCAAGGAGAGACAGCAAAAAACAAAGCAAAAATAGAGGAAAAACAAAATGCACTTGGGGCCAAGTGGGTTGAAGGTACCTGATGCCAGTTATGCTCTAGAGGCGGAAATTCTGTACGCAAAATTAGGGCTTATCCAATGATTTTGATATTTTCCTATTCCTACTCGGCCAAGACTTCCTCAACTATGAAATTGGCATCCAAAAGGCCTATAAAAGTATAAGAGAACACAAAGGTTTGATATATACAATTCAGAGAGGTGAATTAAAGGGCAAAAATTCTGATTCTCTTATTCAATAAGGTGGTCATCCAAGTCATGGAGGATTGTTCAAAGGGAGTCTTCAAGGAAGAAGAAAGAGGCTTGTCTATGAGTGCTTTGTTTTCTCTTTATTTTCTTTTTCATTAGCAATGATATGTTCAATGTTTTCATTGTAATTAAACATTATTCTGGGATTCATGATTTTGTGCTAATTTAGTTATTTGATCAATTCTTTGTCATCTTTGGCATTTGATTACCTGATTTCATTGGTTATTGATGCGAGTTCTTCTAATTGACTTCGACACAACGATGTTAGGAGTTTTGTTTCATTGATTTTGTACTTGTTAAATCTTGTTGGATTTGAACGATGAAGTTAGGATTTGAGAACTAAGTGATCAAAGGTTATGTTAATTTCGCATTGACATAGGGTTATTAGCTAATTTCATGTTTATAAGGAATTGAGCCTAATGCATGTTTTGGTTTTGTTAGCTTGATTGACAAATCTATGAATATGAATGAAAATATATGATTCCATGAATTGACAAACGAAGTGGAATTTACCTAAGTAAAATCATAACTTGTTAGAATTACTTTATATTCCTTCATGATGCGAAGATGAGAATTAGTTGATAGAATTGCTAATTAGTTCATTGTCATGTTTTCCAGGAGACTTGTCTAAATTGTAGAAACCTACATCCTTGAGTTGTATATATTTCTTTTTTTTTCTTTTTATTCTTTTCTCACTTTATTTGGGTCGATTAAACAATGAAAGAAAAGTAATTAATGTGTACTTGTTCCTTTGAGGATCGATACTCATTAATTCCTTGTACTATGCCTGCGATGAGTATGCTTGCTCACATGTGTATTTTGGGATTAATGTTTTAATTAAAACTTGTTTAAGGGATAGATTTAAAATTGATGATTTTATATACCCAAAATTTACACATCAAGTTTTTGGTGCCGTTGCCGGGGAATAGTATCATGAAAACTTAGATTTTATTGATTTAACCATGTTAATATGTTTATTTATCTATATGTAAATTTGTATATATGTTCTTTGTGTAAATAAGTGCTATATCTTGTTATTTGTAACCTTGTGTGACTTAATTGATTAGCTTAGTTTATGTTGTACTTGTAAATGCCACTAACTTTTGTGTTTTGGTAGTTTGTGAATATATCTAATGTGTGTATTTTTCTTTTCTCTATTTTTTCTATTATTTTCTTTTATTTTTTTGTTTTTTTTTGTTTTCTATTATTTTTGTTTGTTTTTTTTTCATTTTCAATTGTATTTTTGTGTGAGGTTGACATCATCAAGGACAACTATTTTTAGGCACAAAATCAAAGGAGTTACAATGATGATAGATTGGCAAGATTACAAGGTCGCATTGTAACACCCCACTACTTAGGCCCAACAAGGCCGGGAATATTGCTCCGTCCAAATGACAAGGGGTCTTTATAACTAGGCCACACAAATGAAATTAAAAACAATACTTTAAAATTGAACTTATTACAATCCAAAAATTCAGGAATAAATCCAAAATAAATTGTTCACTATCATCTCTCAAAACAACACATAAAATAAATAACATAGAGTCTTCAAAGCAGACAAAAAATCTAGCTACTCATCTCCACAGCAAGATCGACCTGAAAACATGGCATAAAAGGCGATGAGATAAAAATCTCAATAAGCCCGTGTGTGTTTTGAGTGATTTAGGTAAAACAGTTCATGTATGCAAGTTGTAAAAATTGTGAAAGAGAAAGTGTTGGCAAGCAATAAATAAGGTTAAAAATAAAGAGTGGCGTTTTGTTTTTCAAATCATACATGTGCACAATAAATACAACCACTCAAATAGGTAGCCATGTGTTACCACACGTTAGGCCCCATAACCATATAACGGTTAGAATGCCACACTTTGTGCAGACTGACAAAAGGTAGGTGATCGGCCTACCGGGTGAGATACTCCTCCTCAACACCCAAACTTACCGGTTGTCCACTTCGGAAACACACAGTCCACATGACTGAAACTTGCTAGCTGAGACCGGCATGACCTACTGGACTGGCATCCTATCTGGGAAGGACTCACCCCTCAGAGATGGCCACCTACTAAGAGACTTACCCTAACCCTTCAAAGACTAGTTCTAGTAGTCTACCCTTATTGAGTACTCAACGTTAATTGTCCCACTTGGGAGAAAACTGATAAAACATTGCTTTATTTGGAAATGGCAATTAAGGGTTTCTAAAATTCGTGTCAAAGTTGGTTTTAAGAAAGAGTTTAATGTTTGTACAAAACTACTTGTTTGATTTTCAAATGATTTGTTTGATTGAACAAGAAAGGGAACAATCCTTAATTGCCTTTACAAAATGAGTATCTATACACTTTGCGTTTGGCTTGCCATAGTAACCTTTTGTCGTCAAATGAGTTTATGCAGGAGCTTACCTGATCCTTTGTTTGATCAAAATCAAGAATCTTCCAAAGCTGACCTAACCCCACCTGGGGTAAACATAAGTTATATGGTTATACTCAAGCTATATTCGATTCCACAAATAATCCTAGTTCAACTTATTACAAACATGACCCTAATGTCCTAAGCTTTAAGGCTAGATGATAAAGGCTTTTATAAAATAAGACTAGCTTGATAAGTTAAAATAACTAGGGGTTGTAAAATGATTACTAAGAAGTTATAGGCTGAAATAATAAATCATGAGTGTTGTTGTTAATAAATAAACTAAGGTTTTATTGGTGAAGAATCCTAAGTTCTAGGTGATATTAATGCATGGTCATTCTTAAATAATATTTTAAAAGTAAATATTAAATTATTACTAATCTCTTAATTAATAATTAATACATAGAAAATAAGTAAAATTAACAATAAATAAATTTTATTAAATCTTGATTAGCAAATAAATATGATATTTATGAATATATGGCCTATAAGATTAATATTTTACCTATTATTATTATTATTATTATTATTATTTATATAAAAGGTTTTATTTATTATTATCATATATAAATATTTATATATTACAAAAGATATCATTTATTTGGCTAAAATATCACTATTTCATTTAATATTCTAATTCCAAAACTTCCTAGGGTTTTCGAAATCTTTGGAGGAAAATATAGTATTAATTTTAATTATCGTAATA
Source organism: Voacanga thouarsii (assembly GCA_026120185.1). Taxonomy (NCBI): domain Eukaryota; kingdom Viridiplantae; phylum Streptophyta; class Magnoliopsida; order Gentianales; family Apocynaceae; genus Voacanga; species Voacanga thouarsii. The sequence goes on from JANUWF010003370.1 coordinate 3,701,285, forward strand.
AAATTGGCTAATAAAAATAACTTAGAATCTACAAGGTCATGATCATAATTTTCCTATTGCTAACAAAAGTCATGAACATATACCCCAACATCAATCAACAAACTATTCTATTAATGAATAAAGGCTTAAATCCATACCTACTATCACATGGCCAAATCTCTACTAAGCATAATCATACTCATGGCTTCAATGAAAATAAGAACATAATACCCTATTCACCAAAGGTGACATAATATCTAGCATGCTTAAACATTCATATTCACTTAAGACATGAAGAACATGCATCGATCTACAAGGAATTCCATAAAGCTTAACCATGGCCAAACATTCTCATGCTCCAATCTCAACTCCTTCATACATAAGCATATACTCAATCCCCAATCATATTCTATCCCTTTCTATCAACATCTAAGAGGCATAACTTTAGAATTAAAGAGAAGGTTAAAGAGAAATACTTGGTTGATAACTATCTCAATGAAAATTTAAGAAGATCGACACGCTTGAGAGGCTTGAACCATCTAAGAGAGGAGAAGGAAAACGGCCATGGTTGTAGCAACCATTTCAGTCGAGAGAGAGAGAGAGAGAGAGAGAGAGAGAGAGAGAGAGAGAGAGAGAGAGAGAGAGAGAGAGAGAGAGAATATTAGTATGACATGTTAAAGATTGAAGGGAAGAAGATAAACAAAAATTGTTCTTGGTTACCTTGATAATTTAAGGAAGCTAATTCTCCTTGGTCAAAGGAAGTTTAATGACCAAGATTGGAAGTTAGTAGCTAAAATAAAAGAAATATTTAAAAATCTTCCACCATTAGATCTAGCCCCTATTTCAGCTTATATAGTTATAGAAGTTGATGGATGTTTAGAAGGATGGGGAGAAATTCTTAAATGGAAGCCATTCAAAGAAGCCTCCAGAAAAAGAAGAAAAAATAGCTGGATATTGTAGTGGCCTATATAAAAGCCAAGTGACTGCAATAGATGAGAAATCCTTGCATGTATTTATGTATTAAATAAGTTTTCCATACATGCCAGAAACAACAAGGAATTTACATGACGCACTGATTACAAACCTATTGCCGCCTTTTACAATAAAATGACTAACTCCAAGCTATCTCATCACAGATGGCTTAAGTTTGTGGATTTTCTTGTAGGGAATGGATTTAATGTATTCATTGAGCATATTAATGGAGATCAAAATTTATGGGCTGATAAATTGAGTAGATTAGTCCAATCTCCCCAAAAGTAGTGGGCCTCTCAAAAGCCCAAATCTATGTAGTGAAGCCCTACGCTTGAAATTGACCATAGTACAGTATTCAACACTGTTCTGGGTACCAGGTTTACATCTCGGAGCCCAAGTATAATTTGGATTGGTTATCCAAAAAATAATAGTAGGCTTTAAAGTCTAAAATAGGATATATTATTTAATATTGGTTTGTTCTTTCTGTAGATGGATGCCTAAAACCAACAGAAAGGACATCTAGAACATATAGCCTTTGGTCCCTATCTACTGCAAAAATTACCACTAAAGTTTATTCCAGATTTCCCCGTTTCTATAGAACAACAATGCCTCATTGATAATCTTTGGAAATATAGGAACCATAAATCTTTTGCTAACCTTCTTAAAGCTTTATTTGGACACCTGGCCCATTTAAATGGATAAATCCAAATGTTAGCAAATAAACCCAGTTCTTCAAAGCCCAATACTGAAGAAGAAGAATTCAGGCCCAAATCCATTTCAGCACTTGAAAACTAAATCCAAATGCTGAAAATTTCTCTCAAAGGAAAAGAAAAGCTTGTAGAAGAAAGTGCTGAAAATAGAGAAAAGATAATAAAATTTGTAGAAGATGATCTTTTGGAAAAAGAAAAAGCATGGAAAAGTTGCCCCTCAAAATTTCCTAAAGATATCAGAATCTAGATCTACAAATTTGTCCTGGCAGATAGAAAGACTGAACAGCTGGCATTGCAACAGTTCTTGAGAAAATATGCAATATGCTGGTCCAACACTATGATGGCTTATCCTTCCATGTTGTCAGTTATAAAGATGAGAAAGACCCTACCAAAAGTTTCACTTTTCTTGGTAGAGTCATCAAGCTATCAAAATGGATGGATAAAAAAATTCTTAGTTTAGATTTGTCTGTTAAAAATCTGATTTAGCATGGCATGTTAGCAAGGCTTTATATCCCTAATGGATTTTATGACCTAGCTAATAAAATACTTACCGACAGATAAATGAATCATGTGGTAACCATACTTACAGAAATGGATGCTTATTCCAGAGGGTTCCTAAAGATGGATTTCTGTGCAGTTCCCCCCTCTTTTAATATTAATTATCCTGATGACTGCAGAATAGAAATTCTATTTTCAGCTTTTCCTCATACTAAGCCCTTGATTCCTTATGTTCATGAAAATTTGATCATTATACCCGAAACCCATAATTCTGTACTTGATCAGATTTACAATTATAGGGCATTAAAACTTACCCACATGGCCACTACTTCTTTCAGTATAACTCATAAACTAATTTGTGAATCCAGACATTTTAAAATCTTTCTCAATACTTGGTCCCCCCTCAAGTATACCCAAATATATGTTCCTTTTCTAAGTTTATTTATGGAAGACCCTGAATTAGTCTCTTATTATCAGAGGAACCATCTCCAGAGCATGATTACCATTCAAGGAAGTCTCGGCAATTTTAATTCAATGGAAGATGCTAGAATAGCAGAAGAAGACCTGGATGATGAGTTTGGCAATATAGTAAATGCCATGAAAATCTGAAAGTTAGAAAAGTTGTAGTTTATAGTCCCTACTGGGAAAAGTAAAGTTGTGATTCTCGCCTTTATCACTACCACTCTGTGGAAAAACTGTGTGAGAAGCGTCAAATCAAAAAGAGGTTGTGTCACCCTCTTTTCTGAAGAGCCGTCTGCTTTTCTTGAAGAGTCATTAGTGTCTTTTACTTTTCTGAAGAGCTGTCTGTCTTTTGAAAAGTTTAGAGAGTCTTGGGTAGTTTCTGCATGGCTATATAAAGCCATTGCTTCTGAAGTTATGAACCCACACATACACTTGAGAGAAACTTGTTTTCATTTGGTTCTCATTTTGGTATTAGAGCCCTATTTGTAGAGGTAGGATAGCTCAACTGCTTTAGCAGTACCTCAGCAACTGAGTCTGTAAAAACGTTTGTCTTCTTTGTAAGGTAACTATGGAGTAGAGACCTTTGGTCTCTCAAGACTCCTTACATAATGAATAAGAAGTGTTGTTTTTATTAGCCTTGCCTTGTATAATCATGTTCCATTTCTCAATATTCTTTGCAGGACATAAGTATATAGATCTCTGAGGTATATCGGATCAATGAAACTCTTTAAAATTGTGGGAAGCAAGTAACCCATTGCACGGATAGAGTCACTCTACCAGTACCTCAAATATATCTATATATGAGTTGTTCATGTGATTTGTTTATAATATTGACTAGCATACTGATTTTATTTGCATTACATCAACTAGTATAGGGATCTTTTGGTTATCACAAATACTCAGATGAAAGGTGAAAGAATCTCAGTAAGAGAAAAAGAACTCAGTGGTCTTTAGTAAGTCCTGTGAGAGGTAGTTGTGACCCTGCAGTGTGATCCTAAAACTGAAGAGACATAGTATCCCGAAATCTGAGGATTATATTCCTGGTAATTTAAAAGAAAAGATCTATGTTACTGATCTAGTGCAATATAAAAAGGGAAGTATGTTACTAGTATAATAAGATTTAGGATGGAGAAGGGGAATTTGGAGTATTTAGATCTGGTTGATAAATCTTTTGAAAAACAACAAACTTCAGATGGTTATTATGTTTGATGTTTTGAGAGAACCACTTCAAAATCTGAAAAGTTCAAACATCTCTTTCATGGTACAGACCCTCAACAAAATTTAGTTGTAGATTTCCTGTCAATCATAGCGAATAATCAGTTCAAGTTAAATCAAATCATAATTGATTTATTAAGCAAAAAGGCTAGGCATAAAAGTAAAGTCTTAAAAGAGCTTAATATAATCAAAGAAAATTTAGATTATATTAAAAATAACGTAGGAATTAAGACTAGAAATCTCCTGTTAAAGGAAGATTTAAACCAGATAGCCCTAGGTTTACAGAATTCTAAGAAGATAGTCGAAACCTTAGAAGAAAATAGAAGAGAGTTAACCCAGATAAAACTTCTCTTAGAACAAAATAGAGATACACAAAAGTACTGTGAAGCAATTATAGGAATTAAATTATGATAGATTTGATAAATAATCCTGATTATCAGCAAGCCCTAATAGAAAGTAGAAAATATTTATCAAAAGCAGTAGGAATCTTCACAAAGGAAAATTCAGAATATAGTGAACCAGTAGCTCCTTCAGATTAGATAATAATTAGGCAAAATAATGTAATAATGCTTTTGTTGTTGAACATTCTAGAAAAATTAGAGCAACCAAGTACTAATATGGAAATAACATCAAAATTAGATGATCTCAGTGATGTTATCAAAAGATTAAATTTAGATCCAACTAAAGTACCAAAGAAATCAAGATCCAAAAACTTTGCTACTTGGAAATAAGAATGAGGTATGATTTTGATATCTTATATATCCCGAAAGATCAACTGGAATTTGTAATAATCCATGAAATAATAGATAATGGAGAAGTAGAAATTTTAGAAAACTGGATTAAACATAAATATAGCATTTACCAAATTAACGGGTGGGAACATACAGAAAATTTTTGATATGACACATTCAGGATTATCAGAAAAGGAAAAATTAGATATAATTACTTATGGTAGGATTGAAAAGGTAATTAACAAATGTAGAAAAGTTAAACCTTTCAAAATGGTTGAAACAATTGTAGATCCTAAAATACAATTAGAAAATTTGAGGAAAAATAAGATGCAAAGCATTCCTCCCAGATACATGTATTATTATAACAATAATAAACCTCAGAAATCAGTTAATCTATATAGAGAAAATCTAGTTTCTAGTCCTAATGATGAAAGTACTGTGACTTTACCCATCATTAATCAAGAGAGTAAATTTAAATTGCTTAAAGAAAATTATGAACTTCTGCATTGAGGATGTATAATAATAGGCATCAAGGGAATCCATAGAAATAAGTTAGGAACCAAAGTATTTATAGGTCTCTTAGACACTAGACATAACCATATACTATCTGCAATTATAGGAAATATGGAGATAGATATGAATAATCAAAAAAGTCAAATAGCTTATATATTACCAGACTTTTCCTTCCCAATAGAACAATTAGATACACATCTGAAATTACTCATAAAAAGCAAAGGCTATGATATGATCTCAGATTGTAAAAATTTGTTAATTTGCCAAAATATCATAGGCAAAATTACCACATGAAGTGAAGTAGGGTATTCAATAAAAGAAATTGAGTTAGTTAGTTTTCTTGCAAGTAAAGGAGTAAAAGTATTACCAGGAAAGGCAATTAGTAATAAACAATACATAGAATCTACCGGGAATTTAACTAACATACTTATAGAACCCCAGATAATACCAACAGGAGTAGAGTATTATCAAGATGCTAAAGGAAATATTAGCATAGAATTCACAAATTATGTAGAAAATCAACAGTCAGAAGATCAACACGAATAATATTCAACAAGCATTATTTCATCTTAATCAAATAGACAGAGAAAATTTAAATTCAATCTCTGAATTCAGGGCTAAGTTAATCAAATATGTAGAAACAAGTAAAAATAAAGACTTGTTTAAGTTAATAGATTCTTGGTGTTCTCAGAATGAACAAATTATTTATAAAAGATACTATAGACAGTGGGAAAGAGATTTAGCAGATACAGGAGATCCACAATATGAGTATGAATAGAGGTTTTCATGGTTTTAAACCAGAAATAGAACTTCCAAAAAGAGCAACATCTGGAAGTGCTGGATACAATATTAGTATTCCAACATCTGTCATTATTAGTCCTCTATCAACAATAAAAATAGATACTGGAATTGGAATAATAATGGAACTAGATGAAGTATTTGTTATAACACCTAGATCATCATTACATGAAAAAGGTTTAAGTTTAGCAAATACTATAGGAATAATAGATTATGATTACAAAGGTCCAATAAAACTTGCAATCAGAAATAATAAATTTTGTCCTGTTCAAATACTTAAAGGAGAAAACATAGTGCAAGGAATTTTTCTTAAGTATTTAACTATTACAAATGATAATGTATCCCCCAAAACTAGAGGAATTGGAGCATTTGGGAGTACCTCAACATGAGTTCGTATTTTTGTGTGCAGTATGAACCTCATGAAACTTTAGATTCAGTATATCCAAATTATGATTGGACTCAGCATTTTGAGGAAAAACCTGAATTAGATAAAGCAGATTTTTACCTCAGAATTCAAGGTATCCACCTACAATATCCTAAATTTCTCAGAGTACGCAGGAAAGTGTGGTGGAACCAATAATAAGTATAAATGATTTAGAACATGTAGATAATACAAAGTTTAAAAATTGGATCAATATGAACCCTAGTACAAGTGGAACAACAAGGAAAATTCTGGTTTTTTATCCGATTGCAAATTTTTGTTTTCAAGATTTGATGTTATAAAATCCAGAAATAGACTGTAGGGAGTATGTAGGCATGTTCTAGAGTTTTTGGGAGGGATTGGAGGTGTTTAGAGTGGTCTTGGGCTTGAAGAAAGGTAGTGTGTGTTCTTGGTGAAAATAGAGAGAAGTGCTGAATGAAATTGCTAAAGGGGTTGGCCAAATGATGGAGGGATTTTTGGGATTTTTGATTTTCAGATTAGAGAGAGGAGAGAAATCTGGTGGTTAGAAATTCAAATGGAGAAATTTATAGAGTGTTTTAAGGTAGAAGATATAGTAATGATGTTTGATTGATGGAGGTTCCTTGGAGCAACAATAAAGCCGGCTGGTTTGATGTGGTTTGCTGAAATGAATGAGGGTTTGAAGGAGCTATAAGGCTGGACAAATTTTTTGAGTTTAATGGGGGACGAATTTCTGGTTTTGAAGCTTAATCTAAGGGTGTTTTCATGGAGCAATTGCTGGAATTTTTGAACTTCAAATGGAAGTTTGATTGGAGTGAATGTAGGAGAAATTTGAGGAGTGGCTATGGAGTCTAATCGTGTAAGGTTAGTGGATAGGGCAATGGAGTTCAGTTCATGGCTGAACCAAGGTTAACTCACAGAAGTTTGAGGTGATTTTCGGACAAGGCTTGAAGAGGGTGCAAGGCTGGAATTTTCTAGTTGAGATTCAAATTGTTTGCTGGAATTTGCTGTGCAGTTTTTCTGCAAGGTTCCAGTCGATTTGTAGAGGGTTTGGAGAGGTATTTGAGGGTTCTTTAAGGCTGGTTTCCAACCTTCTTTATGGAGGAAAAATAGAGGTAATTTACTGGTTTGAAGGCAGAAAAAACATCTTTAATTTTGGCTTGCTATGCTACGAAATTGCCCAGAATTTTTTTCTGGTTTGTGCAATCCGATTTTTGAACAAGAATTTCAGTCTTCAAGCTGAATAAGTTGGCCATTTTTCTAGCAGCAATTGAGTAAGGAAGATGGCTAAGATTTTCAAAAGCTAGGCTACCCAAGAATCTGGAAAAATTCCAGATTTCTTCCATGGGGAAGATGAACACTATTGAGTGGAGTTTGAAGGTCCAACCATGGAGATTAATTTCTCTTGGGAACCTTCCTTAACTCCTTCCCTATTTTCAGTCCAATCTCCAACTCCTAAGAATTATTTTGAAATCTAAAGGCCAATAAACCTTGCTGAATTTTCTGGAATTAAAACATAGATTTGGATAAATTGAACAAATGTAATTGGTAAGGAATTTAGGGTAAGCTAGGAAATAAAAAGGACATGAATCCCTTAGGAATTCTTTTTAGGACATAAGAATAGGATTAGGACATTCCCTTCATGTCTCCCCTAGGACAACTCTCCTATTTTTACTTATGAAATGCAAGGGACGAAAAATCCAACCTTAAATTAAAATAACCATGACAAAAACTTAAATGATGGGATTCGAACTCAAGACCTTAGAGATTAATTCCAAAGCTCTAACCACTAAACCACAACAACTCTTATTCTTATTTTCTCTCCCAAATGTTCTTCCTATTTAATCCTCAAGCTATCTTTGTATTTTGACCTCAAGTAAATTTATTATTTTACTCTTCCTACTCAATAAACATAACTAAGCCTTCTAGACTATAAATCATAATTTTAAAGCACATAAAATCATTCAAAAATATATATATTCATACAAAGAAATATGATATGCATCATGACCCCCTTACCCTAGGGTTAGCTTTGGGTGGGGTTTCACACGTATTAATATTTTAAGTAAGACATCATTACTAACATTAGTGAATTCTTTTGTGGCCAATACAAATTTATCGACTGAGGGATACGTGTGATGAGATCTTCAATACGGAATTGAAAATCACAGACAATTAGTGTACCTCAAGATTCATGGAGTCCATTGATGCCATTGATAATGTGTTGAGCTCACCATGCCTTAAGGAATTAGATCTTTTAATGCTATAGTATAAGAAGGCTTTGGAGAATGGTGGTAATTTCTACCCTTCACTCTATTCAAAGAGAGGTAACTTAGTTTTTATAGATTTGTCAAAAAATACTAATTTCTTGATCCAATCTTTAAGAACTCAATTGCTAAGTTTTCAGGGGAATTTTAATTGCGACAAATCTTTTAAAGGGAGAAGTGGTAGTTCTAATATTTATACACTTTTTACACATAATTTACATCCTTGTGTTAGGAACTTGATTTGTATGTCTAAAAAGGTGCTATGGATAAGGGGTCATGCATTTACATTTATTGCAACTAATATTTTCCATGAACCCTCCATTTTTCAAAATCCTCTCTTATTTCTACTTTCATCATGCCTACCTTTTTCATTGAGTATTAATTTCTTTTACAAAGGTTTGATGACGAAGTATGATGAGTAGAAAGAGTGTTTTTTTATGTGTTTTGGGTTTGTTTTGAATTTGGGTTTCTTTAGGTCTTTTGGTTATTCTTTTGTTTTATCTAAGTTCCATTTTTAGTTGGTAGGTGTTATTTCCCTCAAATAAGGAAACTATTTTCCATCTTAAGTGTGGGGGAGTGAATCGTGTCTTTATTTGCTTTCTTAGGATTTTTTAGTAATTTTCTTTAGGTTGTTTTCTTTTATTTAGGTGTGTTTTTATTTTGTTTTTATTTTTCTTGTACTTTTTTTTGTGTTTTATTTTGTAGATAGGAATAAAGTCCTCTTGAACAAGCCCTTCTCTCTATTTTTAGTTTTGATATCTGTTGGCACTTTATTGCAGTTGAGAAGTATTACTTAAACTTTCTACCCCTTTATTAGATTTAGTCCCTTTGGAAATGCTTTCTTGTGTTTAATTTTTTGCCAATGAGGACATTGTCTAGCTTAATTATGGGGGAGTGGTTTAGTAATATTCTTTCTCCAAGTTTTTATCAATTATCTTTATCTTGGTGCTTTAATAGTATAAAACAATTTTGTTGAAAATTCTGGATCAATTTTTTTTTTAAATTTTCAAAAATTTAGTGGTTTTCATTGTTAAGAAAGATTGTAATTCTTTTTCTCACTTAGATATGAGTTTTGTCATTCATGTAGTAGATTTTGATGAAATTGGTTTTCTTGGATAGGATATTTTTCAAGACTTGAGAATTTTGATTAATCTTGTTTATGCATTGGTGTTCGAATGTTATTTGACTCATCTAGTTGAAATATGGCGGATATGATGAATATGAGAAGAGTTTATTAGCTAACTTTTGTATTATGAGTAAAATTTTTCTAGCATTAAGTTATGATGAAAAAATATGAGTTGAAAAAAGATCTTTGAGAGGAAAGATTGAGAAGAATGTTGAAAAATTTTTATTTGAGTTGAAAAGAAAAACAATGAATGCAAATAACACTATTGTTGGTGTGAATTGAGAAAAGGCTCTTATTGATGATCTTTGAAGACCTTTAGGAGAAAAGGGGGTCAATATGGGGAGAAGTAGCAAGTGTATTGCACTCTCTTGAGGCTATTACCGAAGGCAAAAAAGCAAGCAAGAGCATAGAAAAAAGAATTGTGGAAATAAATGTTGAGTGATGACTATAAAGGGGGCTAATATGGTGTGTGAAGAGAAATCCATGCACTTGAGACTATCAATTCCCTAAGTCATTGAAAAAGTTTGTGGGGAAAAAAAAAAATTGGAGTGCTTTCCTCACATCATAACTTGAGTGTGCAATTTTTGGATTTATAATGCTTGAGTTGGTAGATGGCTTAACCTATGTGATTCATATTATCTATATTTTTACTTGAAGAGTGAAATAATTTCCTTAGACTGAGGTATTCACTTAATTAGTTTTGTTCAATATTTCAAAGTTTGAAACTATTTTCAAAGGGTATAAATGACAAGAGTTGTATCTAAAATTTGAAAGGAAGAAATGATCGTTGCTATAATGAAGAGACTTTTGAATGAGAAAAAGCCTTATGTTGTCTTGATAATTTTTCTTGGACTAAAGTGTTTTGCTTGAGGACAAACAAATGTTCAAGTGTGGAGGTATGTGATAGGTGTTAAAATCACCATTCTTTTTCTAGTTATTTGAGGGTGTTTTAAAATATTCCTTCCTATTTGATATTTTACATGTAAAAGGTGTTTTTGACAAATATTTGCAGATTTAAGTTAAAATCGAGTAGAAAGTGCACAATTCCAGAATGTATCTGGCGCTAAGCCCAGCCAATGGATCAGGCACCAAGTCCATTCTACTCTTGCAGCAGAGTTTGAGCAAGCTTTAGGGATTTTTCTAGAACAGTCCAGGCACCAGGTCTAGCAAGTGTACCTGGAGCCGGGTCCATCCTGCCTACCAAGGAGAGACGGCCAAAAACAAAGCAAAAAGAGAGTGCACCAGGAGCCAGGTGGGTCGAAGGTACCCGGTGCTAGGAATGCTCTGGAAGCAGAAATTATGTACACGAAATTAGGGCTTATCCAAGGATTTTGGTATTTTTCTATTTCTATTCGGTCAAGACTTCCTCAGCCACGAAATTGGCATCTAAGAGGCCTATAAAAGTATAAGAGAACACAACAGTTTGATATATACAACTTAGAGAGGTGAATTAAAGGGTAAAATTTCTGATTCTCTTATTGCAGGAGGTGTTCACCCAAATCAAGCAAGATTGTTCCAATGGAGTCTTTAAGGAAGAAGAAAGAGGCTTGTTTATGAGTGCTTTCTTCTCTCTTTATTTTCTTTTTCTTTAACAATGATGTATTCAATGTTTTCATTGTAATTTAACATTATTTTAGGATTCATGATTTTGTGGTAATTTAGTTATTTAATCAATTCTTTGTCATCTTCGGCATTTGTTTGCATGATTTCATTAGTTATTGATGCGAGTTCTTCTAATTGACTTCGACACAATGATATTAGGAGTTTCATTGCATTGATTTCGTATTTGTTAAATCTTGATCGATTTGAACGATGAAGTTAGGATTTGAGAACTAAGTGATCAAAGGTTATGTTAATTTTGCCTTGACATAGTGTTATTAGCTAATTTCATATTTATAAGGAATTGAGCCTAATGCATGTTTTGGTTATGTTAGCTTGATTGACAAATCTATGAATATGAATCAAAATATAGGATTCCATGAATTGACAAATGAAGTAGAATTTACCTAAGTAAAATCATAACTTGTGAGACGATTGAGTTTTACTTTATATTCCTTCATGATGCCAATATGATAATTAGTTGAGAGAACTGCTAATTGGTTTATTGTTATGTTTTTTAGGAGACTTGTCTAAATTGCATAAACCTACATCCTTGAGTTGTATATGTTTCTTTTTTTTTTTTCTTTTTATTCTTTTCTCACTTTATTTAGGTCAGTTAAATAATGAAAGAAAAGTGATTAGTGCGTACTTGTTCCTTTGAGGATCAATACTCGTTAATTCCCTGTACTATGCCTGCGATGAGTATGCTTGCTCGTATATGTATTTTGAGATTAATGTTTTAATTAAAACTTGATAAATTTACGCATCATTTATATACATATATCTATATACCTATATATATAAATATATATTTATTTGTTACTATACAACTTTCTCTCTCTCTTTCTCTCTCTCTCTCTCTCTCATATCTCCATTTCTCTCTCTTTCTTTCTACCCTTCTCCCCCTCTCTCCAATTATCTCACCCATTTTCTCCTCATTTTCTCACTCTCTCAATCTCTCTTTCTCCCTTTTTCTCATTCTTCCTCTTCCTCTTTTTCTTTTCCTCATTTTATCTCTCTTTTTGCATTTGTTTTAGTATACTTTCTTTCTGTATATCTGTCTTTTTCTTTCCTTTTCTTTATCTCTCTCTCTCCATATCTTACATACACACACTCTCTCTCTCCTTTTCTCCTTATTCTCTTTTTATATATCCCTCTCTTTTCTCTTCTACCCTTCTCCCTCTCTCTCCCATGCTCTCACCCATTTTCTCCTCCCTTTCTTACCCTCTCGATCTCTCTTTCTCCATTTTTCTCATTCTTCCTCTTCCTCTTTTTCTTTTCCTCCTTTTCTCTCTCTTCTCTTTTGTTTTGGTTTTTTTTCTCTCCATATGTCTCTCTTTTTCTTTTTCTCTCTCTCCATCTTTTACACACACACACACACTCTCTCTCTCACACTCTCTCCCTTATATATATACATGTCTGCATTTATTTATATCACCCTTCTTCTCTCTCTATATAAGTAAAATTATATGAATTCAAATGCACATAATAGTATTTATAATAAAAAAAACACGCACACATCCACAATAGTGACAACATTTTTCTTTGCTAAATTCACATAAATAGTGACAAGAAAAATGTTGTCACTATAAGTACACTATTTAGTGACAAGAAAATTGTTGTCACTATATGTGCACTAGTTAGTGACAAAGTTTCTTTTTAATGACAACAATTTTGGAGTTGTCATTAAAGAGATTTCCCACTTTCAAAAGAGATTGGCGGGAATGCCTTTAGTGACAAAAAATAGTAACAATATTTTCTCTTGTCACTAAAAGTTACATTTAGTGACAACCTTTTTTGTTGTCACTAAAAGTTTGACCTTTACTGACAACTTAAAATGTTGTCATTAATTCTACTATTTAGTGATAATAATTTTGTTGTCACTAATATTTATTGTCACTAAAGCCCACTTCTCTCGTAATGAATCTACTACTCATCATATGTATCAATTCGAACCATTTTCAATATACAATTGCCTTGTCCAAGGACTTCTCGAGTAGTGATTCTTATAAGTGGCCAATGAGATATTTGCTTCTACTATTAGAAGTGATAAATCCTTTATTGATTCTCTCAACTACTATCATTTGCTTCATGTTATACCCAATATCCATCTCATAGGCGATCTTATCAAGACTTCAAAGATTGGAATTAAAGTCCAACACTTAGCAAATAAAGTATTTTGGAGTTCTCAAGTCCAAGAATACTTGCACATTTACTTATAACGAGATTCTATCACCGGCACTAAATAGTTATCCATGTGATTATCTCATAGTCAGGTCATCCAAAATACTTGTTCAAGTAACAAGCATCCACGTGTTAATTGTGAGTACTACAATACTTATGAATGTGAGAACCACCGCCTAATCAAATCAGGAAGTATGACACGTGCTAGTCTTAACTCATTAATGATGTCTAATCTTATTAATACTATGACTAGGGATAATTTAAGTACGAATACTATCCAATGTAGTAGGAACCTCACATCATGATCTTTATGATGACTTTCTTAACACAGTGTTACACTTGAGACTTTACCTAGCAGTTATTTTATATGAAAGTATAAATAAAATAAACTAAAAGATAAAAAATTCCTTGTTTTATTTAATAATGCACAAACATAAAATACATGTGATTACCTCTAGAGTATAACACTAATAATCCAAAAAATAAATAAATAAATAAATAATAGTCACATGAGACATCATGCTTTAGACCACTTCTCTCAACTACTCCATTTTATGGTGGTGTCCTAAGTGTTGGGTATCTCAGGTTCGTATCTTATATGGTGCAGCAGAAGAATAAAATGAGATACCATCCCAAGACCCGCATATGTGTGGAAAAAAAGACATAAAGATAACAAAGGTAACAGCTTTTACCTTTATTTGATCGTCCGAAGAACAAAAATTTCTTCTTCAAGTCGAGGAGCGATCCAACAATCCTCTTGATCAAACTCCACGAGAGTTGAACGTCTAACCACTATAATTACATTGTGTGATTATCTCTAACAGTAATGCACACATACGAATACTCAAGCACCAAAATTTCCTGTGCTAGTAGAAAAAAGATGGCGGCTAGGGTTTCTTAAGAACAATCGTGAGAGAGAGAGAGAGAGAGAGAGAGAGAGAGAGAGAGAGAGAGAGAAGAAGAAGAAGAGAAGGTTGCTCGGGTTGGAGTTTTTCATGTCTTACACTTAGCTAGGGTATCGTGTGTTACACCATCATGTTACACAAAAATCTTGCTCTAAATAGACTACAATCTCATAATTCTAAAACAGTTAGAATTCCCTAATTGTAATTGGAAACATCAAGTTCTCACAATTACAATTTGGACCATTAATTATAACTAATTATAATTTGGCCACAATAACTTCTCTTTCTCGCAATTAACCCCACTATGTTATCAAATAACATCTTAAGTATATAATCCTCTTTTGTGCGTGACCTATTAGGTTTCCTAGTCAATTGGTAGAGAACAAGAATTAATCCAAACGTCTTTGAGATTAATAATCCATACTTAATTAGAATTAATCTTATTAATTCTAATCAGGATTGGATTATTAATTCGTCAATTAATAAATCTATATTCCCAGATCATGAGTGGTATCTAGCAACACATCATGACCACCTAAGAGTCCAGGAAGTTAAGTGGCTTCATATGAACCATTTAATAACAAACTACGATGTAATTAACTCCTTTCACCATACAATATCTCATTTGGTTTGGAGTACGGAATTAGTGCCAACTCCTTCCAGAATTAATTCTGGCACGAATACAATAGTACTTGTATCAGGAACCCACTACTCTAGATGTGCATCAATTGGAACTATTTCCAATACACAGTCACCTTGGCCAACGACTTCTTGAGTAGTAATTCCTACAAGTGGCCGTGAGATATTTGCCCCTACTATTAGGAGTGGTGAATCCTTTATTAACCCTCTCATCTACTTTCGTTTACCTCACAATGTACCCAATATCCATCCCATAGGCAGCTCTTGATCGAGCTCCATAGATTGGAATCAAAGTACAATGCTCAGTAAACAAAGTACCTTAGAGATCTCAAGTCTAAGGATACTTGCATATTTGCTATATTGAGATTATATCACTGGCAATAAATAGTTATCCATGTGACTATATCATTGCTAGGTCATCTAATGAACTTTTTCCATTAACAAGCATCGATGTGTTAACTTTGAGTATCTCAATACTCACAGATATGAGAACCACCGCCTGATCAATTCAGGAAGTCTAACACATGCTAGTCTGAACGCATTAATAATGTCCTATCTCATTTATACTACGACTAAGGACTATTTAAGTACTAACACTATACAGTGTAGTAGGAATCTCATATCATGATCTCTATCATGATTTCCTTAACGCAGTGTTGTACTAGGGACTTTATCGAACTGTTATATTAATTAAAAGTAAACAAAGAAACTGTAAGATAAATAATGCATTTTATTAAAATAAAATGTGTCATATACAATGTACAAGTGATTGCCTCTATGGCACAATAGTAACAAACTCCTACTTGCACTATAGCCAATCATTCATGTATCTAATACTGAATGACAAAACATGACAATCATATTTCTTTTGGGATAGTGCTTTTGTAAGCGGGTCAGCTATGTTCTCATCCGTGGGAACTCTCTCTATCTTTATATCATTCCTATATATGATCTCCCGGATAAGATGATAGCGTCGCAGTACGTGTTTGGATCATTGGTGAGACTGTGGCTTCTTTGCTTGTGCAATGGCTCCGTTGTTGTCACAATACAAAGTTATTGGACCAACAACACTAGGAACCACACCCAGTTCCGTCATGAACTTCTTGATCCAAATAGCCTCCTTAGCTACTTCAGAAGCAGCTATGTACTCTGCTTCTATCGTAGAGTCGGCAATAGTCTCTTGTTTGGAACTTTTCCAACTTATTGCCCCTCTGCACAACGTAAACACATAGCCTGATTGTGATTTAAAACCATATTTGTCAGATTAAAAACTGGTATCAGTATACCCGCTTATATTCAAATTACCTTCTCCATATACTAAGAACATATCATTAGTCCTTCGTAAGTAATAAAGGATGTTCTTTACAACAGCCCAATGACCCTCACCAAATGACCCTCACTAGGATCAAATTGGTATCGGCTCGTCAAACTGAGAGCAAAAGATACATCGGACCTAGTACATATCATAGCGTACATGATAGATCCAACTGCCGAGGCATATGGAATCTTACTCATGTGATCCTTTTCAACTTGTGTCTTGGGAGACATTGACTTTGAAAGGCTTACACCATGTGACATGGGTAAGAATCCCTTTTTGGATTGATCCATGCTAAACCTCTTTAGCATTTTATCTATGTATGTAGAGTGTGAAAGACCTAGCAACCTTTTAGATCTATCTCTATAGATCCTTATTCCGATAATATAGGTTGCTTCTCCAAGGTCTTTCATAGAGAATTGTTTAGACAACTAAATTTTAACCGTTTGCAAGATAGGTATATCGTTTCCCATTAGCAATATGTCATCTACATAAAGTAATAAGAAAATGATTGCACTCCCACTAACCTTCTTGTATACACAAGGCTCATCCATGTTTTGATTGAAACTAAATTCTTTGATTGTTTCATCAAAATGGATGTTCCAACTCCTAGAAGCTTACTTAAGTTCATAAATAGACCTTTGCAACTTGAACACCTTTGTGCTATCATTGGATGTGAAACCCTTAGGTTGTGTCATATACACTTCCTCAGTTAAATTTCCGTTTAGTAAAGCCGTTTTCACATCCATCATAATGAGCAGCAATGGCTAGGAGTAACCTGATGGATTTTAACATGGCTACTGGTGAGAAAGCTTTCTCATAGTTAATACTATGTTGTTGACGATAACCCTTCGCCACTAGACATGCTTTATAGGTAACTAAGTTACCATCTATATCCGTTTTCTTCTTGAAAACCCACTTGCACCCAATAGGTTTAATTCTTTTGGGTGGATCAACCAAAGTCAATACTTGGTTGTCGTACATGGAATCCATCTCTGACTTCATGGTCTCAAGCCATTTGCCAGATTCTGAATTGTTCTAAACATCCTTATAAGTAGTAAGCTTATCTTCATCTATGAGCAATACGTCATTGTGGTCACTAATGAGAAATCTATATCTCTCAGGTGCCACACGTATCCTATTAGATCTACGAGATTCTTGTGTATAAGAAGGTTCATCTATTCTCTCAATAGATGTGGGGTTAGATGATTAATCCTTGTTTGTTTGATCTTCATGAACTTCACTAAGTTCAATCTTACTCCCATTGTCCCCTTTGAGCTTGTGCTCCTTCTCTAAGAAGACGGCATGTTTCAAAACAAACAATTTGTTTTCAGATGGTAGATAGAAGTAATATTTGAAACATTCTTTCGGATATCCCACAAACAAACACTTGTCAGACTTACTATCAAGTTTGTCTAACTGTGGCCTTTTGACAAAGGCAGGATAGCCCCATACTCGCAAGTGAGATAACTTTAGTTTCTTACTAAAGAACATCTCAAATAGGGTAGAATCAACCATTTTTGTTGGAACTCTGTTTAGAATATAAATAGAAGTTTCTAATGCATGCCCCGAAAATGATTTTGGTAGGTCTATAAAAGCCATCATGGTCCGTACCATGTCCAGAAGAGTTCAATTCCTTCTCTCAAATACACCGTTATATTGGGGTGTATATGGTGGAGTCCATTGAGATAATATCCTGTTATCTCTAAGATAACTCAGAAACTCTTAGCTCAAGTATTTTCCTCCTCGATCAGATCTTAGAGTCTTAATATTTTTGTCAAGTTGTTTCTCTATTTCATTCTTGAAGTCTTTGAACCTTTCAAATGCCTCAGATTTGTATTTCATTAAATACAAATAATCGTATAATGAGAAATCATCAATAAGGTTATGAAATAGTTATAACCTCCTCTTGCTTGTATTAACATTGGGCCACATACATCAGAATGTATGAGTTCTAATAACTCCTTAGCCCGTTCTCCTTTTCCTGGAAAAAAAGTTTTAGTCAATTTGCCTAGTAAACAAGATTCGCATGTGCCATCTGATTCATAATCAAATGACCCTAAGTTACCAAGCTTGTGTAACTTAGAAACATAATTTTCGTTTATATGGCCCAAACAACAATGCCATAAGTAAGAGGTGTTAGAGTTATCCATTTTGGATTTCTTATTATTTATTTTGAGAACAGGATTATCCAAGTCTAGAACATATAATGTTAGTGTTGTGTGCCCTAGAGGTAATCACTTGTACATTGTATATGACACATTTTCTTTTAAGAAAAGGCATTATTTATCTTATAGTTTCTTTTATTTACTTTAAGTAATATAACTATTTGATAAAGTCCTTAGTACAACACTATGTTAAGGAAATCATGATATGAGATTCCTACTACACTGGATAGTGTTGGTACTTAAATAGTCCCTAGTCATAGTATTAATAAGATAGGACATCATTAATGCATTAAGACTAGCATGTGTTAGACTTCCCGATTTGATCAGGCAGTGGTTCTCATAACCGTGAGTATTGAGATATTCAAAGTTAACACATGGATGCTTGTTAATGGAATAAGTTCATTGGATGACCTAGCTTTGAGATAATCACATGAATAACTATTTAGTGCCGGTGATATAATCTCAATATAGCAAACGTGTGAGTATCCTTAGACTTGAGATCTCCAAGGTACTTTATTTGCTGAGCTTTGTACTTTGATTCCAATCTCCGGAGCTTGATCGAGGGCCGCCTATGGGATGGATATTGGGTACATTCAGAGGTAAACGAAAGTAGTTGAGAGGGTCAATAAAGGATTCACCACTTGTAATAGTAGGGCGAATAGCTCACGGTCACTTATAGAAATTACTACTCGAAAGTCCTTGGCTAAGACAATTGTGTATTGGAAATAGTTCTAATTGATACACATCTAGAGTAGTGGGTTCCTGGTATAAGTACTATTGTATTCGGGCCCAAATTAATTCTGGTAGGGGTTGGCACTAATTCCATACTCCAAACCGAATGCGATATTGTATGGTGAAAGGAGTTAATTACACTGAAGTTTGTTATTGAATGGTTCATATCAAGCCACTTGACTTCCTGGACTCTTAGGTGGTCATGATGTGTTGCTAGATACCGCTCATGATATAGGAATATGAGTTTATTAATTGATGAATGAATAAATCAATCCTGATTAGAATTAATAGGATTAATTCTAATTAATTATGGATTATTAATCTCAAAGACGTTTGGATTAATTCATATTCTCTACCAATTAACTGGGAAACCTAATGTTACACACAATGGAGGATTATATACTCCAGATGTTATTTGATAACATAGTAGGGTTAATTGAGAGAAAGAGAAGTTGTTGTGTACAAATTATAATTAGTTATAATTTGTGGCCCAAGTTGTAATTGTGAGAACTTAATGTTTCCAATTACAATTAGGGAATTCTAATAGGATTAGAATTCTCAGTTTTGGCAAGGGAATTTCATGTGACAAATAGTAGATATAACACACAAAAACCCTAGCTATTGAGACACATGAAAATCCCAGCAATACTTGACATTCTCTTTTTTTCTCTCTCCCTCTCGTTTTGCTGAAAACAAGAGAACCCTAGCCGCCATTATTATTTCTGCTAGAATAGGAAATTT
The DNA here is from genome assembly GCA_026120185.1 of Voacanga thouarsii. NCBI lineage: Eukaryota > Viridiplantae > Streptophyta > Magnoliopsida > Gentianales > Apocynaceae > Voacanga > Voacanga thouarsii. The sequence continues at coordinate 3,721,239 of JANUWF010003370.1, forward strand.
TGGTACTTGAGTGTATCCTCTGTGTGGATCACTATTAGAGATAATCATACACTATAATTATATTGGTTAGACGTTCAACTCACGTGGAGGTTGATCATGAGGATTGCTGGATCGAGTCTCAACTCGAAGAAGAAAATTTTTGTTCTTCGGACGATCACCCAAAGGTAAAAGTTGTTACCTTTACTCACTTTATGTCTTGCTTTCCACACATAGACGGGTCTTGGGAGGGTATCTCATTTTATTTTTCGTTGCGCCGTATACGATACGAGCCTGAGATACCCAACATATAAACCATTAACCAGAGTTGCTGAACCATAATGAATATCATTCCATGAAAAAGAACAATATTTATTCTTAAATATCAAATGAAATCCATATAAGTCTAAACACGCAATTGAGATAATGTTTTTTCATTAAAACTGGTGCAAAATAACAGTTTTGCAGTTCTAGAATTAATCCCGAAGGCAGGTTCAGCTCATATGTCCCCACAGCAAGTGCAGCAACATTTGCTCCATTTGCAGTACGTAGGTCCACATTGTCTTTTTCTAGCCTTCTACTGCTCTTTAGTCCCTGCAAGTTATTGCACAAATGAGATCCATATCTGGTATCTAATATCCATATCTCATTTTTAAAGGCAGTATTATCACAATCATAAATATACCCGAAGTAGAAGTAGAAGTACTTGTAAGTTTCACCTTCTGCTTCTTGTCCTTAATGGTCTCCAAGTAGGCTTTGCAGTTGCACCTCCAGTAGCCCATCTTCCGACAATGATGGCATGGGCCCTTGGTAGCTGCGTTCTTCTTGTTCACATCACCTTTAGGCTTCATGGGAGCCTTCTTTTTCTTCTTTTGAACTTTCTTCTTAGAAGAGGAAGATTCTACCATTAAAACTGCATTGGAATCCTTTTTCATGGAGGACTCCGCAGTTTTGAGAAGATTGATGAACTCAGGAATGGTGGACTCAATCTTGTTCATCTGATAGTTAATCGCAAATTGTGAGAAACTATTAGGCAAAGATTATAGAATTAAGTCAACACTTAAGTCATGATCCATTGCAAACCCGAGAGATCCAAGCTTCTCTATTAAGCCCAGCATCTTCAGCCCATGAGTGGCCACAGAAGAACCCTCTGCCATTTTGCAATGGAATAGTTGCTTCAAGATCTCATATCTCTCTGTTCTGGCGTGGGTATTAAACAGCTCTCGAAGATGTAGTATAATCGATTGGTCATCTATATGCTCGTGCTGTTTTTGCAACTCATGAGTAATGGATGTCAGCATAATACATGATGCTATATTACTATCCTCTTTGTGCCTTTTGTGGACAACATGCTCATCAGCATGAGCATCTTGAGCTGGTGGTGGCAGAATAGGAGCATCTAGCACATAGAGCAACTTTTTCGATTTGAGAACGATTCTCAAATTTCTATACCAGACGAGATAATTTTATTCGGTTAACTTGTTGGTTTCCAAGATGCCACGTAGGTTTAAGTTTATTGATATGATGCAAATGACCTAGATGTATATGCACAAGATATGCAAATAATTAGAACTTTAATTAAATATATTTTTACTCCACTATTTTACTCAAACTAATAGCCCCCACTACTGATTCGAGAAAAGCCCGTTGAAGCTTTCCTAGTGGACCGGTATCCAAATTCCTCAAGAATAACCTTGAGTTTGCCCAACAAGCCACCCTTAATTCATTGGTAGGTATCCAATACCAATTACATCATATGTAACTACCAGATCATTGGGTGATTAATAGCTTTTAATCTTAAAGCCTTTTGGGCTATCCTAACTTTTCCTCTAAATTTCTTTATGCTTAACTTTACCCAACCAGGATAAAAAAATTTAGTTAAACCCAACCCATTAATCAGGAATTTAATTCTAAAGGAATTTAACTCCATAGCTTGAACATGTCCAATGTTAAATAGGCTTGGGATTGCCCAACAACCTAGTCTCGAAAAAGGACTCTCGTTCTTACTACATCAACGAAAAGAATTAAGTTTAATATTAATTGAGGGATTTGTTCCATTTAGTGATTTCAATAAATGACATGCATAAAAAATAATAAATCACATAATTGATAATCACGGTAATAAAGCGATTATGTGGTATGGTTATGGACTTTACACTAAATTAATTTCTTTTAGCCATAAAAGAAATTAATATAGTTAACCCTATGTGTTCATGCATGATTTAAGTAGAAGGTCTTACCTTCTCGCCTTGTTTTGGTTGCCATCTCCAAAATAAAATAATTCTACTCCTATCTAATCTATGTAAACTAATTACATAATTTCCTAAAGAAAGAAAACCTCGAGTTACATTTGAGGGGAGTTAGATGAGAAGAGAATTACACAAGAATTTTAGAGAAGGCAGGACACGCAGGCCCTATTTCATAAAAAACCAAAACTGTAAAATGCATGAAAAGATATAATTGGTTTTAGTCCATAACCATCCACCATGCCATTGACTATGCTTAAACAAAATAAGCATATAATTTTTATTATTCCAAAATCACTATTTTGGAAAAATAAAACAAATTCTAAAATCAATATTTTAGAAAAATACATTAATTTTAAAATTTTAAAATCACTATTTTGAAAAATAAATTGTTTGTCTCAAAACTAATTTTGAGAAAATCCTTTTGGGTCCCGTCTCTGGCAACGCCCCCTTAGAAAAATTTTTATTTTACTACCTCTCATCAAATGAGATTTTTCCCATTCAAAAATCAATTCTAGATTTTTTTTTTTTTTAAATAGCTGGAATGTCACAAACAGAGCAGAACTAGCACCGGTTGCATTCGGGTTTTAAAAAATTTTCTTCCAGAAAAGATTTCTGGACATTCGCGAAATAGCACGGAATCGGCGCCGGCTTGGAGGCCGAAGCCAGCGCTGGCTGTAGTCGGGAACAATGGCAGTGATTTTAGAAAAATTTCCAGAAACAATTTCTGATGCCTTCTTCTTCTTCAAATTTTTAGTGAGAACAATTCTCAGCAGTATTTTCTGTTTTGAAGCTCAAAACAACAACTAATTTGTTAGTTTAAACAAAAAAAAAAAAATAGAAAATCAAATTCACAAGAGGAAACGGAAAGCAATCAACATGTTTTCAAGAAAACATTTTTCGGCAGAAAATTTTCAGCACATAAAGAAAGCATCTTTCGAAATATACTTTAACTTTTGCACAATCATATTGTGCTACGGACCTAATCCACAATGCTCAAAACAATTTCAACTCAAGTGAAAATAATTTTCACTGCAAACAAAGATAAACACGAATACATGAAACCAGTTTTCATGCGAAAAACAATGTTCGTAAACAATATATAGCATGGCTCTGATACCACTGTTGGGTATCTTAGGCTCATATCCTATACGGCACAACAGAAGAATAAAACGAGATACCATCTCAGAACCCGCATATGTGTGGAAAACAAGACATAAAGATAACAAAGGTAACAACTTTTACCTTTCTTTGACCATCTGAAGAACAAAAATTTCTTCTTCAAGTCGAGTCGCAATCTAGTAATCGTCATGATTAAACTCCACGAGAATTGAACGTCTAACCATTATAACACAGTGTGTGATTATCTCTAACAGTAATCCACACAGAGGAATACTCAAGCACCAAAATTTCCTGTGCTAGCAGAAAAAAGATGGTGGCTAGGGTTTCTCAAGAACAATCGTGAGAGAGAGAGAAGAAGAGAAAGTTATTCAGGTTGGAGTTTTTCGTGTCTTACACTTAGCTAGGGTTTCGTGTGTTACACAATCATGTTACATGAACATCTTGCTCTAAATAGACTCCAATCTCATAATTCTAAAACAGTTAGAATTCCTTAATTGTAATTGGAAACATCAAGTTCTCACAATTATAATTTGGACCACTAATTATAACTAATTATAATTTGGCCACAACAACTTCTCTTTCTCGTAATTAACCCCACTATGTTATCAAATAACATCTTGAGTATATAATCTTCTATTGTGTGTGACCTATTAGGTTTCCCAGTCAATTGGTAGAGAACATGAATTAATCCAAACGTCTTTGAGATTAATAATCCATAATTAATTAGAATTAATCCTATTAATTCTAATCAGGATTGGTTTATTAATTCATCAATTAATAAACTCATATTCCCATATCATGAACAGTATCCAGCAACACATCTTGACCACCCAAGAGTCCAGGAAGTCAAGTGGCTTCACATAAACCCTTCAATAACAAACTACAGCGTAATTAAATCCTTTCACCATACAATATGTCATTCAGTTTGGAGTATGGAATTAGTGCCAACTCCCTCTAGAATTAATTCTGGACCGAATACTATAGTACTTGTACCAGGAACCCACTACTCTCGATGTGTATCAATTGGAACTGTTTTCAATACACAGTCACCTTTTCCAAGGACTTCTTGAGTAGTAATTCCTACAAGTGGCCGTGAGATATTCGCCCCTACTATTAGGAGTGGTGAATCCTTTATTGACCCTCTCAACTACTTTCGTTTACCACACAATGTATCCAATATCCATCCCATAGGCGGCCCTTGATCGAGCTCCAGAGATTGGAATCAAAGTACAATGCTCAGTAAGCAAAGTACCTTGGAGATTTGAAGTCTAAGGATACTTGCACGTTTGCTATATTGAGATTATATCACTGGCACTAATTAGTTATCCATGTGACTATCTCATAGCTAGGTCATCCAATGAACTTATTCCATTAACAAGCATCTATGTGTTAACTTTGAGTATCTCAATACTCACGGATATGAGAACTACCACCTGATTAAATCAGGAAGTCTAACACATGCTAGTTTTAAGGCATTAATGATGTCCTATCTCATAATACTATGACTAGGGACTATTTAAGTACTAACTCTATATAGTATAGTAGGAATCTTGTATCATGATCTCTATTATAATTTCCTTAACACAGTGTTGTACTAGGGACTTTATCGAACTATTATATTACTTAAAAGTAAACAAAGAAACTGTAAGATAAATAATGCCTTTTATTAAAATAAAATGTGTCATATACAATGTACAAGTGACTGCCTCTAGGGCACAACACTAACACTAGGAGCAATAAGCTGAGATACTATCCAATGATATATTATATAATCCTTAAACGCATTTAGGAGGTACTCTCCACCATGATCTGATTGATGGATTTTTATCAGTTTACCTGTTCGACGCTCCAGTTTAGCTTATACTCTTTGAACTTGTCAAAAGAGTTATATCTGTGTATTATTAGATAAACATAATCATACCTTGTATAATCATCTTTGAACGTGATTAAGTAGTCAAAACCTCTTTTTGTTACAATTGATAAAATACCACACACATTAGTATCAACTAAACTTAATATTTCTTTGGCTCTACTTGTATTTTGGGTAAAAGACATTTTGTTATCTTACCCATAAGGTATGATTTACACTGAGGCCAACTTTCCAATCTCAAAGAGCTTAAAGGCTTATTATAGATTAACCTCATTGATATTATCCTTCCTCTTCTTGTGTACAAGTTCACGTTGAACATTGTCTACTTGATTCTTAATAGGATTTATGAAGAATAAATTTCCATACATATGCCCAGTACATCAAACATGTAATACCCCACATTTTACCTTTGATCGGCAATTACTTGTAATAGGATAAGAATTTATATCAATAGCCAAAACAAAAGTTGATCGGTGTAATGAGACGAATATTTTAGTATGATAATATTTGGTCGGGACCTGGATATAATTATTGAATTTGTTCTACCCATACTCTAAATCTATGGAAGGATGCTATTATTAATAAAATAAGAATTTAAGGTTACGTTGAGAAAAGAAATTGAACAGTGTAATGAATCACACATTTTGGTGTGAATTATGCTATCCGGGTCACCAAGGTCATTTCCATCATTTTGACCGCGCCCTCAAATTTAACCGTAAATTTGACCAAATAGAAAGGGAATTGAAGAATTTAATTTCTACCAATGAATTCAGTGGAATTTTTGGAGTTGACTGGTGAAATAAAATATTTTTGCGTTATGGACCCGATTTTGGTCACTTCTGTAGAAAATAAGAAATCGCGATTAAAAATGGTGCGTGTGGCATTTTGTGGGTGGTAGCCCATGTACATGTGTCAATTAAAGAGAGGTTGCAGGAAGAGTTCATGCAAGACACTTGGAATTAAAGGATTTCAAAAATAAATGAAGAATGATGTGTAATTCTGTTATTGGAACACATCATTTTGTGGGCCATTTAATTTAGGCCTTGGGTATTGTGATTGGCTAATGTTTAGACCAGGAGAAGATGAATGAATGGTTAGAAATTGGTCAAGAATTTCATTAGCCTTGCAAGAAGAAATAAGGGAAAATTTTGTGGAGAGAAAAAGTGGTTGGGGTGTAAAAATGTGATTAGAACACATGTACACGAAATCCACCATACAAGAAATTGAATTAAAAATTTCTTGGCTAAAATTTGATGAGAAATGGTGGTGAGGAGGCTGTTATAACAGCCAGAATTTTGGCCAGCCTTGAAGAAGGAAAAACAAGAGAAAACAAGGAAAGAAAAGCTAGAGAAAAATATGGAGAAAAAGAAAAAGGAGAGAGAAAGAAATACGTATGTGTGTTCTTGGTGTTCTTGGAGCAAAATCACTTCAAATAGCCTCAAACACATGGTAAAATCCTATACTTCAAGAATTAAACTTGTACATTTCATTATGGCGATCATTATGATATCAATTTTAACATGAAAACATGATTTTCATGTCTTGATTTTAGATTAAAGCTTGGGTTTGTAAACTTTGTGTGTGAACCTTGTACATACCTATGTGTTCTATTTATGTTGGCTTCCTAGAAGCCTTATGGATATTGGTTTGTGTAAGGATGAACTGAATATTTATGGTACTTTGAAGGATTGCTTTTGGTTGATGAGATGATGACCAAAGTAGAATAAAAATGGAAGTTACTAGGTTGGAACAATGAATTATACTAGCCTTTTGTTTTAAAGAAGTGAATTTGTGCTGAATAAGTGTGACTTTTGTGAGCTATTGGAATCTAGAAATCGCAGAATTAAAGATGAAGGAAAATTGAGTGAATTAATGGTTCCAAGGTGTTAAAGGCTAACGGAAAATAAAGGAAAGCATGAATAGTAGGTTTGATGCAAAACTACTGGGGCTGTTTTTGCCCAGTAGCATGTTACGGGAACTAGAACTCTAAAAAAAGGCCTATACAGAATTAAATTTAAGAGTCTTAAGAATGATTGGGTATACCATAGAGCTAAATCGGAGTTGTGGATCAAAGTTATGTGCAAAACAAAATGATGTGGCAAACCAGTGAAATTTCAGAAAAGTAGTCCGAAAATGGATGAATTTAAGGATAATTAATTGTGTGATTTTGTATGAAATTAAGGAAAAATATGAAGTGAATCCTTTGTATATGAAGTGAGAAAGGTTGTGGAAAAAGAAAAACAAAAGAATTGATCAAACGATGTGAACGAAAGTTAAGCATTTTCCTTAACCGCCGGCTACTCGTCGGCCCCGACGGCTAATTGCTGGGTAAATGTCGGATAGATGTCAGGTACGTCAACTAGGCATTGGCTAACCGTCTGCTATTTTTTGGCCAAGCATGATTTGACTTGAAAATTATATTTGGTGTAGGTTTATCGGTAAATGGCCAGCGAAACGTTGAAAGCAGTAGGAATGGTGATTAAACGGCCTTAAACAGAAAGAGTTGCTTAGGACACAATGTGAGTCCCTTTGATTTCTAAAACCTTTTGAAAGCTAGTATGCTTCACTTTTCCATGAAATGCTATGTTTTATACCATTTTAGAAATCTTTGAACATGTTTAAGGTTTATCTAAGTAAGAATTATTTTATGCCATTTTGGGTTCGATTGAACATCATAATTATCTTGGAAACCTTACTGGATGATTAAAGCATGAATTTTGTGAATTTAATCCTTTTTGGATTAAATATTTGAGATTTTCAGAAAACGGTAAATTTTGGAATTGGGTATCCATAAATTGATTGGAATGCCCTTATTGGAATATTTTATAGAAATATGTTTGGAAACTTTGAATTTAATCCACTTTTGGGATTAGAATTCTGGATTTCTTGAAATGAGTTCCTTTTGGAATCGAATGTTTGAAAAATGATCCAAATATTCTTATTGGAATATTTTATGAAAGCCTTTGAAACTCAAGTATTTGAAAAATGACCGAAATATACTTATTGGAACTCTTGTTAATATTTTTCAAAATGGCTAAGAGTAAAATGACCCGAATACCCTCAAAAAGTCTTTTGAAATCGAGTGTGGGTAAAATATTCTAAATACCCTTAGAAGTGACCTTTGTGATTGAATATGGGGAAAACGACCCGAATACTCTTGAAAACTTGTTTTGATGTATGAACATAACTCTTTATCCTGTTTCAACATGATTTTGGAAAATAATCTCTTGTGAAGAGATTAGCTTTTGGAAATGACCTTTCGATCCCTGAAATTGTTTTATTGGTTTGATGTGCCATGGAATGAATTGATTAGCTCTACAGAGCCTATGTGAATGATAATCTGACTTGCGAGTTAGTGGGATCAAATTTTAAAAAATTATATTTTGCCCAAAAAATGGTTTTCTTGATTTGGAAAATGGTTTCCTGATGTACTCAAGTACCAACCTTTTTCTTGATACTTGGTGTAAGCAATAATTTGAATCCTAGCATATGCACTAACTTGAATACCTGGCAAAAGCACTAACTTGAATTCCTGGCGTATGCATTAACTTGAATACCTGTCATAAGCACTAACTTCAATTTCTAGCATAAGTACTAACTTGAATTCTTGGCGTAAGTATTAACTCGAATTCCTGGCGTAACCACTAACTTGAATACCTGGCGTATGCACTAACTTAAATACTTGGTGTATGCACTATCTTCATTCTCGACAGTACACTGCGGTGTACTTACTTATCCAGCGACGCATGGTTGAGTGTTATAGGCTGCAGTCTAAGCACAATGATACGTGGCACTGAAGGAGAAGCCTTGAGAGCTTTGCATACAGGCCAACCTTCAGTTGATGGAATGCCTGTGATGTAGAAATTGGAAAATAGTTTGGAATTGAAACATAGTTTTTCAAAAATGATTGGATTATAAATAAACTCTTTTTTTTTTCTAAGAGTTTTGGAACTGCTTCCAGTGAACAAATGAAATGTTTTCCCTACAAGGATTTTATGTACTTTGTCCCCTTACTAAAGCACTAGCACACACGGGACTCACTGAGTGATTTTCACTCACACGCATGTTATCTCTTTTGAAAAATTTAGGATTAGAGGTGCAGTGAAAGCGTGGTGGACTCTTAGAGGATCATGCTATATCTTGAACCTATCACACCGATAAGTGTATGTATCAAAAGCTAAATTCTTGTACATTGCTATATTGGAAAAATAATTTCCGCTGCCTTTTGAGTAAAGTTTGTTATAAAGACCCCTTGTCTAAGCAGTCAAACGGAGCAACATCCCACAAAGTTATAGCCCACTACGTTACGGAAATATGAAGTGTTACAAAACATCTCTATTTCTATTGATAGAAGTATTAGAATGGAATGAAATAGAATATCTATAATTAATAAGCTTGAAACTTAAACTAAATTTAGTTTGAAACAATGTACATATAAAATATGCCTCAATAAAATTGTTCTATCATAATCAAAATTAAGTTCCACGCCCATACTCATACTCTATTTCCCACATGGAGACCATGCTCACCTTTACCGAGTTGCCTTATCTTTTAAACCCTTGTAAAGAGTTATAGATATGATTAGTGGCTCTAGAATTAACAATTCAAGTGGATGATAATCTAACAATTATTATAGACTCAAGATTGTAAGCATTACCTATGGGGTTCTTCTTAGCCAAAAGGTCTAGACACTCCTTTTTCCAATGTCCCTTCTTGCCACATTTGAAACACTTTCCTTTGGGCTTGTCTTTAGTCTGAGATTTATTTTGGGCTGTTGTATTTCCTTTCTCCTTCCTTTTGAACTTTATAGGCTTGTGCCTAGTCCTAGAAAAAGATGACTCAGTAACTAAGGCCTTCGACTATGGCCTCATGACCTTCTTTGCTATATGGAGCTATTTCATCAATTTTGTTAGAGGCAACTCTAACTTGCTCGTGTTGTATTTCAACTTGAACCTGCAAGAAAGAGTTAGATAAAATCTTGAGTACTATGTCCACCTGGTTTTTGGGGTTACTCGTAGCCCTAAAAACTTCTGCTTCTTCGAAAGTAGCAATCATCTTGAGCATCTGCTCTTTGACTGATACTCTCTCAGCCATCCTTGTAACACCCCGCTACCTAAGCCCACCCGGGGCCGGGGATGTCACCCCGTCCAAAGGACAACGGGTCTTTATAACTAGGTCACACGAATAAAATAGCGGAATAAATATAATACTTTAACTTAAAATTTATTACATCCCAAGAATAAATCCATAAACAAAATTATCCACTCTCAACTCCCAAAGCAATACATAAAAAAAAAATAAATGACAACATTCTCTTTCAAGGCAGATAACACTAGCTACTCATCCCTACAACAAGATCGACCTGAAATCATGGTAAAAAGATGATGAGACAGAAATCTCAGTAAGTCCGTGTGTGCTTTGGGTGTTCAGTGAAAACAGTTCGTAGATGTAAAGTGTGAAATCTTTATAAGAGAAATATTAGCAAGCAATAAACATTAGTCAAAAGTAAGAGTGGTGTTTTTCTCTTTTTGAAACCATATAAGTGCACAATAAAATTAACCACTCAAAAAGGGTGGTCATGGGTTACCACACGTTAGGCCCCATGACCATACAACGGTCAGAATGCCACACTTTGTGCACACTGACAAAAGAAATACTGGCAAGCAATGAATGATGTTCGAAAAAAAGAGTGGCATTTTGGCTTTCAAACCATATAGGTGCAATAAAATCAACCACTCAAAAAGGGTGGTCATGGGTTACCACACGTTGGGCCCCATGTCACATGGTTAGTATGCCACACTTTGTGCATACTGCCGGTCAGAATGCCACACTTTGTACAGACTGACAAAAGGTAGGTGATCGGCCTACCGGGCAAGATACTCCTCATTCTCTATACCCAAACAACAACCGAGTGTCCATTCCGGCATAACACAGTCACTTGACTAAAATAAAAACTGCTAGCTCAGACCGGCATGACTAAGTAGTACTGACGTTTCTCTAAGTTGAGCTTATCTTCTGGAGGTGGCCTCCTGCCAGAAGACTCACTCTTGCTCTTCAAAACTAGTACTACTAGCCTACCCTTATTGAGTACTCAACGTAATGTATCCCACTTGGGAAAAATGAACAAAACATAGTTCCACTTGAAAATAGCAATTAAGGTTTTCTAAAGTTTGGGGCAAAACTGGTTTTAGAAAGAGTTTTAGGTTTTGAGTAAAACCGCCCATTGATTTGTAAATAATTTATTTGCGAATGAGAATGGAAATATTCCTCAATCGCCTTTACAGGAATGAGTGACCATGCACTCTACATTTGACTTGTCATTAAAAAATCATTTTTCATCAAACATGTTTTATGCAGGAGCTTACCTGATCCTTGCTCACAACAAAGGTCTCCAATAGCTGACCTAACCCCGCTTGGAGTAAATACAAACCACAATCAAACTCAAGCCAAAATCCACTTTCACAAATAAACTAACTCAACTCACTACTACAACCATGATCCTAGTGTCCCAAGCTTTAAGGCCAAATAATAAATAAAATGGTTTATCAGCCAAGGCTAATTTTGATATTTAAAATAATTAGAGTTTTGGTAAATAGGTACTAATAAGTTGATGGTATAAATCTTGCTAAGAAAAATTTAGAGTTTATTTGATGAAAAGTCTTAGGTGGTATTAGGTAAAATAATGATTTATTAATAATTTAGTTGTTAAAAAATAATTGATAACTAAAATTAGTTGAAAATAAATTTAATGAGTCTTGCTTGAAAAATAATAAATAAAATTTTAACGGGTTTTGATTAAAAGATAATAATTAAATTTTTAGTAATAAATATTTTACTAATTTTTATTATTTCCATAAAAGACTTTAGTTGATTTCATTATTTTATATAATATCTACATATATATATATATATATATATATATTTCTAGCAAAAGCTATTATTTATTTGACTAAAATATCCTTATTATATATAATAATCCAAATCTACCCTTCCTAGGATTTTTTCGAAATTACTTAGCAAAATCATATTATTAAATATTTTATTCATGAAATAAAAATTAGCTTAGGGACAACTAGATCATGATCATACTTCTATTGCTAACCACAATCATTAACATTTACAACCCTTCAATTTATCAAATCATCCAAATCATGCATATAAGCATAGATCTAACGATATCAAGACATAATCTAACCTTTTCTAGCATAAATATGATCATGGCTTCAATAATCCAACATGAATATAAATCTTATTCACCAAAGATGACATAATCTCTAGCATAATTGATCACAAATACTACCTATGACATGGAGACATGCATTAAACCTCAAAACATCACACAATCAACCAAGATAACCCATCCATGCATAAATCCCATCTCCAACATATTCATACATATATTCATGCTTCAATCTCAACTCATCACAACAATACATATATACTCATCCCTATTCATGATTCATCTTCTATCAATATCATCCTAGAGACATGAATCTAGAATTTGAAAGAAGGGCTAAAAAGGCTTACTTGATTGATGAATACCTTGAAGGAGTTTCAAATGAATCTCAACCCCTAAATGCCTAAATCCATCCAAGGAAGGTGAAGGAAACATGGCCATGGAGAAGGAACCATTCGGCCAAGAAGGTGAGTAGTTCGGCCAAGAGAGAGAGAGAGAGAGAGAGAGAGAGAGAGAAAAGAGAAGAAGAAAGCTCATTAGCATGCTTAAACACATATATGTTCATTAGAGATTGAAGATTAGCGAAGATGAAGTTGATTGAATAATCCTACCTTGAAGGTGTTCTTGAGTCTTCACAAAATTTCATGTTTTTGATCCAAAAGTGCAAGTTGGATTTTATAGTTTGATGTTAAAAATGGTACGGATGGACTCAAAGCAACAAATAGATGAAATATGGAATTTTTAGAGGTTGTTTGAAGTGATTTGGAGAGGTATTAGGTGAAAGTAAGGAGTAGGTGTTCTTGGTGTACTATGTGTTCTTGAATGTTGAAGAGAGTAGAGAGCTTTTGGATGGGAGGCTGCCGAAATTCTGAAGAGATTAGGGCTACTAAATTGTTTGTAGGGTTTAGGAAGATGATTTTCTGGTTTGGAAGGAAAAAGGAAAGGCTAGTTGTTGAAATCCTTAAAGAATATTTTTGGGAATCAAATTTGGAAACTAGATATAACAAGAATATCTTTGATTATTGGAAGGCTTTTGGGAATCTGCCATGGACGAATTTTGGAGCAGTATTTTAGCTGAATGAAAGCTGGTTGAAAGAGGCTAAGGGTGGCCAAAATTAAGGAGTATAATGGTGAAGGGAAGGTCTGGTTGTTTGAGGGATATTTTATGGAAGGTTGCTAAATCATGGTGGCTGGAATTTTTGGTATCCAAATCAAGGCATGATTGCAGAATTTTTTTGGAAATCTTTTAGGCAGCTATGATGGGATTTTCGTGCAGAAGCTTGGGGAGTACTATGGAGTTCAGTTATTGGAGATTTAAGGGTGGTTTGTGCAACATAATGATGGAGTTTCGGCTAGAGTAGAATTAGGAAACAAAGCTGGAAAATTACTGCATAGAATTTTCGCAAGGCTGGAATTTCTGGGCAGTTTTCGGCTGCCATTTTCCAGCCAGCTTGTAGAGAGTTTGAAGGAGGTTTTAGGGGTCTTTCAAGGCTGGTTTCCAGCCTTATTTAGGGAGGAAAAACATGGAAAAGGTGCTAAGCAAAAATTGAAAGAAAATAGCTTAGTTTTGGACCTCTAAAGCTGTGAATTTGCCCAGGAATTTTCCTGGTTTTGCACCACCTTTGTGTAGTCCTAAAATGGCTAGAAAAATTCAGGTTGCAAGCTGATCCACAAGGCCTTTTCTGGCAGCATTTGGGAGGGAATAATGGCTAAGAATTTCGACACTTTAAAGGCACAAGAAGTTGGAAAATTTCAGTTCATTCCAAGAAGGAAGATGAACCTAGCTAGAGGGAATTTTTAGAAAGTTCACTAGAGGAATTTAATTCACTTGAAATCCTTCCCCTTCTTCCATTACTTTGGTCCATAAGATGTCTTTTACTAAGACATTTTGAACCTTCAAAGCCACAGCACCTTGCTGGAATTTTTGGAAAGAAAATGGCTTGAACAATTTGATCAAACTAATGAGTTGAGAAATAGGAAAAATTAAGGATCAAGAGGAAATGAATTCCCCTTAGGAATTTTGTGTAGAGCAAATGAATAGGATTTGGATATTCCTATCATGTCTCTCTTAGGACAACATCTCTACCCTACTCCCAACACATAAGGCCGAAAATGATACTTCCCTAGCAAAAATAAAATTTAACCAAGCTAAAGCTCCTCCTAGATGGAATTTGAACCCAAGACCTCAAGAATTAATTCCAAACCTCCAACCACTAAACCACAATAACTCTTATTCTTATTTTCCCCCTGAAAATATTTTCCTATTCAATCCTCAAGCTATTGCTCTTTTTCCACCTCAAGCAAAAATTACCATTTTGCCCTTCTCACTCAATAATCATAATCAAGCCCCCTAGACTATAAAACACAAATTCAATGCACATAAAATCATATAAAAATATATTTAAACATGCAATAAAATATGATATGCATCCCAACCCCCCTTACTCTAAGGTTAGTTTTGACTAGGGTTTCACAATCCTAGTGTTCGTGATTACCCTAAGAGCCTCCAGCTTTGCAGGCTGATTCTTGTTAACGAACATAATGGCCAATGGTGTACTAATGTCATAAGCAGTGGCCATGTGCTCGTGTTTGGATCAGAGCGCATTTAACATAGTGGCCAACATGTAGCAACAAGCTACCTCGTTATCTTTCTTCCATGCCTTTTCTGCCTTATGCTCCTCATCAATGGAATTCTCCCTAATCACATGACAAGGATCGTATAAGATATACTCATACTCCTTTGCAGAGAGTATTATTTTTAGGTTCCTTTTCTAGTTCAGGTATTTTGTACTTGTTAGCTTATTCTCTTAGAGAATAATAGCTAAAGGACTAAAAGAACCACTACTGACCATTTCTGAGATTCAAAAAATAAAAATTCTATTTTTGTGTAAAAATAAACAAATAATTTGTGCGCTTTTTCCTCATGTTATATCAGATAATAGTTAACCATATCACTATTATCTATAGCATGAACAACTTAGCTTTTAGAAAAACTGACATAACTTCTTGGAGAGATTACTAACTTTTCCAAGCTAAGTGTATTGACCACAATTAATTGACTACCCTTCAAGATAATGATCCGAGAAGATAATTCCATCGATGGAATGGTCGTTTCTTCTCATTTTCTATAGATAAGCATTGCGTTATAACCTCCAACGTGGCCTGGATCGTAGTACATATTATGGGCATCAATGTAAGATCTAGATCCTTATAGAATCTCTATCCTATACGAATTCACTCCTAAGGTGACACTAGGAGAGCCACGATCTCTAACATAGATTGTGATAGAAACTGCGGTGTTAGTGTCTCTCGTATGCAAAAACATGAAACAGCGGAAGAAAAACAAGAAACCACTCCCAAGATTAGCGTATATGTGAAGAACCGATAAAAAAAACAAAAAAGAAGAGAAATACCTTCCTATACACCTCTGCAAAAGAAAATATTTCTTCAAGAATTAACCAATGAGATGCGATGCAGCAAAACGAACCAACACCTTCACGTTGGATCACGATAAAACACAATAGCCATGTTGTGAACAATTTTTCCGTCATCACATTCAAGCCATTGCAATCCAAAAATAGGGTTCCCTCTAGCAGTAATCTACATGAGGAAAGAATTTAATGGCCACAAAATTCAGGTGCTAGCAAGAAGTATGTGAGGTGGCTAGGGTTTTCTGGAGAAGAAGAAAAGAACACCGAAGAGAATAGTTTCTCTGTGTGTATTTTTTCTGTGAAAAATACATGCACACGGAAACCTGCAGATATGCATGCATGTTTCCTAACTTCTAAAGGAAATGGAATTTCCTTTATTCTAATTAGAACCCATAAGTTTTTATAAGTATAATTTGGCTCATAAATTATAACTAATTATAATTTAACCACAACAACTTCTCATTCTCACACTTAAACCCCGTAATGTTATCAAATAACATTTTAAGTTTTTAATCATCTGTTGGTGTGACCTATTAGGTTTCCAGGTCTATTGGTAGGGAAATATGAATTAATCCAAAACATCTTTAGGATTAATAATCCTTAATAACTAGAATTAACTTATTAATTATAGTTAGGATTGATTTATTAATTCTCTAATTAATAAATCTATATTCAGCAAATCATAAGTGGCATCTAGCATAACATCATGACCAACTAAAAGTCCAGAAGTCAAATAGCTTGACACGAACCTTTCAATAGCAAACATCAATGTAATAAACTCCTTTTATCACACAATATCTCTTTCGGTTTAGAGTATGAATTAGTGCCAACTCCCTCCACAATATTAATTAATTCTGACTCGAATATTTTGGTACTTGTTCACAAAATCTATTACTCATTATGTATATCAATTGAAACTATTTCCAACACACAACTATCTTGGCCAAAAACTTCTTGAGTAATGATTTCTACGAGTAGCTATAAGATATTCACTACTACTATTACGAGTGGTGAATCCTTTATTGATCCTCTCAACAACTGTCGTTCATTTCACGTTGTACTCAATATCCATCCCATAAGTGGTCTTGTTGGAACTCCAGGGATTGGAATCAAAGCACAACACTTAGCAAATAAAGTATCTTAGAGACCTTAAGTCAAAGAATACTTGCATATTTGCTACGATGAAATTCTATCGCAAGTACTAAATAATTATCTATGTGATTATTTCATAGCTAGACCGTCCACTTTACTTATTCTAGCAACAAACATTCCTGTGTTAATTTTGAGTATCACAATACTCACGGATGTGAGAACCACTGCCTGATCAAATCAAGGAGCATAACACGTGCTCATCTTGGCACATTAATAATGTCCTATCTCATTAATACTATGACTAGCGATAATTTAAGTACAAATACTATCCAGTGTAGTAGAAACCTTATATCATGATCTCTATTATGATTTTCTTAACACAGTGTTGCACTTAGGACTTTATCTAACAATTATATTTACACGAAAGTATAAATAAAATAAACTAAAAGATAAAGAATGCCTTATATTATTGAATAAATATGCAATATAAAAAATACATATGATTGCTTCTAAGGCAAAACACTAACACATGGGGTCGTTAGAACTCCTCTCTCACTTAGTCATTTAAAATATGGGTTTTCCTAGAAAAAATATCCTTTTGGAATACTTCATTAAGTGTTCTATCAACTCATATAAAATGTCTAAACCCAAAAAATCTCTAGGTCACGGTTAATATCATTTAAGCAATTCACAATGGATTAATTTTATTTAAGAACTTAATAATTTCAAAACCATTTTCTAATAAAAACTTTCTAGAGACTTTGGTCTCCAGTTTTATAACAGAGAACATTTTTATGAAAACTTAGTTAAATTGGTTTGCGATTAACTTATACAAAATATTTAAATCCAAATATTCTCTATTTCAAGGGTAACAACCTTTGAGTGAATAATCATGGATTAATTTTGTTCAAAACTAATAAACCTTTTAATTAATAAAAAATGTTTTTCCTTTGTCAAAATTTTCTAAGAACTTTGGTCTTGAGAAAAATGTGGACTTAGGTTCGCTTAAAAAAGGAAAAGCATGCCTAAAAAATCAGTAGATGGTTTTCATGCTCTTTCTATCCTCTAAAATCCTAAGCAATCAAATAACAGATTAAACACATTAATTTAATTTAATTACTGGTCTTGTTTAATCCTATTCCTTTACTACTTTCTACATGAAAAATATTCCCAGAATATTGCATAAAGTAACCTTGTGTGCATAGGACCAAGGAAAAAAAGAAATTACGAGGAAAAATGATTAAAACAACAACTTTTTAGAAAAAGCTACCTGACTGACTCGATCCACACCAAGACCTGAGCTATGTAGACCCAAACTATGAACACTATGGACTAAGATGGTTCATGCCTTACCTAAGCCCATGACCAACTTACTTCTCTACGGACTAAGATGGTCCATGCCTTGGATCAAGCCTATGACAGGCTTTTATTATTGTGTTGCATAGCCGGTCAAAGGTTTAAACTTTGCTTTGCTTCATTGCCAGTTCTTAGCTACACAAAGCCTTGGATTGGCTTTGCCTCGCAAAGCACCAAATTCGGGTTGGCCTGGTGTACTATTAGGATAGCTTTGTCCTGGGCAAGCTTTCTAGCTTTGTTTTCCTCTGTTCTTCCTTTTCTTATTCTTCCAGATTACTCTCCACTATTCGATTAATTACATAAAACTCAAGGAAATTGAACCTAATTGTAAAAACAACAACCACCTATGCCTCGAATTCAGGCTAACACGATTTCTAGGAAAGCCATTAACTTATAGCAAACCTATGGCTCCATTCACAAGGCTTACATAGAGTCTATCCATGTTATAAAATCACGAGGCATCACAGTCAGCAACTAACAAATCAAGTGTTGCTGATTTTATTAGCCTAAGTCATGCATCAACATTTGCCAAACATAAGCTCTAATATCATACAAAAGTTGATCAGGGCAAACACAAAAGATAAAATAAAAAAACATAATGTAAACAGCATAGCAGAAGACTGAAAAATAATACATTTATGCTTCGTAGAAGTCCTAATCTGCTTAGGTTGTACTGAAGCACTTGTTGCCTCACTCACCAGAGTCAATTTTGGAATCTCTAGAGGAAAAAAACTCTCTAGCCTTCTACTTCTTTACATAACACAAATCTCTTAGGCTTTCAAAATATGTCCATTGCCTAATTCCGCTAGTGAAAGCAATATGTTAGGATTTATCCTATGTATAAAATGATTTTGTGCAGCAAAAATAAATGGATAATCCTAGCTAGAGAATCACAGCATTGTAAGAAAAAAAAAACAAAGAAAGGTTTCATGTTTTACTTGAAGGTGTTAAGCGTTTAAAATTTTCTACCTTTGAAGCAGTTCGTTATTGATCACAGTTGATCACCAGCCAAAAAGAATGCCTTCTCTATTTTGTCCATCAAACACTCTCAATCTAAGAGTAAGATTGACTCTAATAAAGTCTACACAAGTTTGAATGCTCAAGCAAAACGCCAACTCTCAGCTTAAAGGGATAAAGGTAGCTGGGATTCCTTTCGTGAGGAAGAAAAATATTTTCAAAAAGAAGAAAAAAACTTCATTTGTTTTTAGGAGTCCACCTACTGATAAAGGAAAATGATTTTCCTTTTTCAATTACGTAATAGGTATATGGATTACCAATAATTACAGTTGAACCCTATGAAGTCCTTGAAGTTCACAATTAAGCTCTCGAATTATAACAAACTTATAATTCGCCCACAATGATATTCTCTTCTCAAAATTAACCCTATAATATTATCAAATAATATATATTGAGCACTCAAGACTTTTATGTGTGATCTATTAGGTTTTTGGTCTATTGGTAGAGAAATATGAATTAATCCGAACATTTGTAGGATTAATAATCCTTAATAACTAGAATTAACTTAATAATTTCAATTAAGATTGATTTATTTATTCACTAATTAATAAATCCATATTTGACAAATCATGAGCGGCATCTGGCAATACATTATGACCAACCAAAACTCTAGAAAGTCAAGTGGCTTGACATAAACCTTTCAATAGCAACCATCAGTGCAATAAACTCCTTTCACTATATAATAGTGCCAGCTCCCTCCAGAATCTTAATTAATTCTAGCACGAATATTTTAGTACTTTTTCTTGGAATCTGTTACTCATCATGTATATCTATTAGAACAATTTCCAACACACATTTGCCTTGGCCAGGGACTTTTTGAGAAATAATTCCTACAAATGGCCTTGAGATATTCACTCTTACTAATAGGAGTGGTAACTCATTTATTGACCCTCTCAACTACTTTCATTTACTTCACGTTATACCTAATATCTATCCCAAAGGAGGTCTTGTTGGGACTCCAGAGATTGGAGTCAAAGTACAATGCTTAGCAAACAAAGTATCTTGGAGATCTCAAGTCTAAGGATACTTGCACATTTTCTATTATTGCATTTCTATCATTGGCACTAAATAGTTATCCATGTGATTATCTTATAGTTAGGTCATCCAATGTACTTGTTCAAGTAACAAGCCTCCACATGTTAATTTGGATATCACAATACTCATGGAAATAAGAACCATCACCTGATCAAATTAGGAAATATAAAACGTGCTAGCCTTAATGTATTAATGATGTCCTATCTTATTAATACTATGACTAAGGATAATTTAAGTACAAACACTATCGAGTGTAGTAGGAACCTCACATCGCGATCTCTTTAACATAGTGTTGCACTTGAAACTTTATCTAATAGTTATATACACATGAGAGCATAAATAAAATAAATTGAAATATAAAGAATGCCTTACATTATTGAATGAATGTACAATATACAAAATACATGTGATTGCCTCTAAGAAAAAATGCTAAAAACTCACACTTGCACTAAATCCAATCATTCATGTACCAAAGACTGAATGACTCAACATGCCTATCATATTTCTTCTGGGTTAGTGTTTTAGTAAGCAGGTCAGCTATGTTCTCATTCGTGGAAACTCTCTCTACCTTTACAATATGGCTAAGTAAATTAAGATCTAACTCTCCAAACAATCTGCTAACGAACAATATCAAGGATAAACACTCTTTTTTTTTTCAAGAAAAAAGAAAATCAAGAAACTAGAGAGAATGGCCAGCCGATCTTTTTCAGGGTTTTCAAATAGAACTACAAAATTGGGATAACCCATAAGCCTATTTTTAATGTAGCTGATCAAAATGTAATTACTTATCACTTGTATATGTTATTTCTAGGTTTATGAAATATAACCCTAACAAAACCCCTATTACTTAGCTAGCTACCATAGCCCAATTTGGCTCAGGCTTATTTTTTAGACCTTTAGTCTAGGCTATTGGGTTAGACTCTGATAAATTATTTATTCTTGGACCAAACTGAGTCTTCCATAAATAATTAAAATAACCCAAATGAACATGCCCAGTCACATAAGCCTTTTTACCTAGTTTCGACCTAGACTGATCCTAATTATTCAATCTGGACTCAAGCCCTGAATAATTAATTAACCTATTGAACTAGATAATTAAAATATTCTTTCTTTGGACCTTTATTTTATTGTAGTCTAATTGTAAATTATAGTACCTGAATAAAATAAAACCCTCGTTATTTAAGACTATTTTTTTAGTCGAAAAATAATTGGGACTTTCAACCTATTTCAAAGACCAAAAGATACACTATCTTTGACTAATAAAATGACCAAAATATCCTACTATAAAAATAGATTTATTTACATTTTAAATATTTTCTACTATCCACATAAGAATCTATTGACCCCAAAAACAATGTTGCGTATAGCAATGTCTCTGACCTGTAGGTGTTATGACCAAAATATCTTTCTAAATAATTGCATTCATTTAGAGAGGAAATAGCATGCTAACACCTCTCTAAATGACATCTACTATCCTTAACCTCTAATCTAATAGCCCATGACTTCTTGGAATGTTTCGTCATACCACAGAGCTGTCCTTAAGAAAACATCAAAGTTATGTTCCCAGGGCCTTGGATCTATATATTATTTGGATAGGCGCAAGGGCGATATACCTAAAAGAAGAATGGAAGTTATCTTGTATGAATCTATCTTAATTAACTAGTTGCACATACCAAATATAAAAGCATATTAGTCCTATTGTAGAACTTCACCTACAGTACATCAAAGTATATTCTTCTAACTTCGCCAGATAACCAACCCATACTCAAGCCGTATGGTGTAAGTCCATGCTGTAGATGTTGTAGTCTAGGCTTCTCTTATTTTAGTAGATTAATAAACTATTACTACGGGTCCAATACCAACTGTCATGGGTCGTTTTTCCCAAAACTAACTAACCGTGATGTCTGTGACTTGGCTAGGCCCTAGCTAATGTCACACCAACCTCTTCCAAACTTATTCAGACACTTTAAAGTGAGCTTGAGTGGTTTCAAAGTGAATCATAGTGAAAACAATTGAAAACGGCAATGAACGATATGAAAACGACAGAAAATTCCATAAAAATGGAAGTTAACCGGCACCCGATTGCATGAAAGTAGTCATTTCATTTCATTGAAAGTGAGTAAAAAGTATATACAACAAGTATTAGTAAAGGGGAACACCAATGTTCACAACCGACTTAGTTTGTTTCTACCCGATCTCATTTTTTACGTTCCCTTACAATACCCCGTCGCATATTTAAGTCGTCTGCAATGGATTCTACCCATCGTTCGATGGGAATTGTACTCTAAGCCAAGCTGACGCGGCAATACGCTTATACCATGAAGTGAGAGGATGATTTTCTGGATAAAGATAAACTATTCCCCATTTAGAATTCATAAGACAATAACCTTATCCTGATGAGAATCGCTAGCTAAGAACTATTGTTTTTGTGTTAAGTATCCCATGATCTATACCTTTCTGCGAACGACCTCCATTTACATGGATCATTTATTCAAACACAATAGGTCTTTCCTAACAATGTTGTGTATATGAACATAAACATTTTGAGAATAGAATTTTATTTATTATATTGAATTTATATTAGATACATAGCTTTGGGAGGCATACATTCCAACATCACTGAGTATAGAACTCACATATTCTTTTATTTTCTCCTATTTCTTAGGATTCAGAGCTAGTGATATATAATAGTAACGTCAATATCAATCAGTTGGCTCAGCTTAGCAAAAGTTTTTGTAGCTTTACTATTGATCTGCTTATCTTATGTATTTTGGATCAAGATGTATGTATTAATCACATTTAGTATGTAAGTTTAATTTAGTAGTTTACTTCTTTATACTTGCTTCAAGTTTTATTTCGTTATAAAGACCCCTTGTCTGGAAGATCAGATAAGATAACATCCCAAAAGATAAGGCCTACTATAACGGATAGTATGGGGTGTTACAGCTACGGTGAAGAAAAAGGAAGAAGAAGTTGATTTCTAGAAGGTTTAATGCCTAAGAACCCGAGAGTTAAAGGGAAAAATAAATTAAATAAAGATAATGTGTTGAACAAGACCTTGTGCTTTGCTAAAGAACAACCAAACGGAGGCTGTTTTGGTGAAGTTTAGCTATTGTAATAGATGCATTTATGCACTGGTTTGAAGACTGCAATTTGTGCAAGAACAAGAGAAGAACAGGCGTCAAGTTTTGAATAAATTAATGAAGGCTGTTTTTCCTTGAAAATAAAATAGAGAGTTAGCGGGCCTAATGTGTTTTGGTCACAAAGGATGGAGGAACTGAGTCGTTCTAGTAAAGGGTAAAGGAAAATTCAGCGCCTTACCTAAATCATGACTTAGTCCAACGAAAATCTCCTAAAGAGAAAGCCTAAGAGAAAATGATGGTGATTTCAAAGTTTAAAAGCATAAGACCTATTCAGATCTAGTCATTTAGTTTCCATGAAATTATTTTTCCCCTCTTCTTATCTATATCTCGACCAAAGTGGTCTTGAACAAGGCTGGTGCTTTTGAAAAAAAATATCATATCCAAGTATTTAGGACATGATCTTGAAAGTAGGAGTGTTCAAAAGAAAAGAAATTTCAAACTCAAGCTACTTAGGATATATGCATGAAGTGAGGAGACAAAAAATCTAGCTAGATTCTCCTTTGGACTTGAATAAGGAAATTAGAAGATTTAATTTTGAACCTCTCAGAGCAGCATTCCTAGGTTCAAAGAGTGCAAGAAAATTTCAAAATGAGGCTTGAATGATGAAAACTAGCCTTTGGAAGAGGACGGATTCAAAAACCAAGAATAATTTTGTCAAAATAGAGTTTTGAATTCAAGTTGCTAGGAAACAAACTCTATGTTCTAACCATTATTTAGCCACAACAACTATTGTGTGTTCTTTTCCAGTCCCATAAAACCACTTCATTCACTCATCTAAATTAATGTAAACCAAAACCAATGCGTACAAATAGAAAATATACCAAATAATCTAACTACCCAATAAAGTTGTACATATCTAAATTGTATCACAAAGAAATGCATCAAAATTTTGTAGGCACAAAATACATTCTATGCAATCCCTGCTCCTATGTATATCTAGGGTGGTTTTAGATGTGATTTTACGTTTTATCCCTTGCAATTTAGTGGACTTGAATAAGTAAGGCTAAATCCTTAATTTGGGAAGGATTTGGAAAATTTTTAGTGACATAGATAAAAATTTAGAGTTAAAAAAAGGTAAAAGAGTGAGATCATTATTGTAGAAGTTAAAGAACAGTGTAAACACGAGTGAAGAGTGAAAAGCAAAATTGAGTGATAAACATGTGAGGGAGTGAAATGACGAACTTTTCTTGTGTTTTCTACTCATATTTTGCTAGTACTTCTCTTGAATATTTCACCATGGCTAATTGGAGTGAGAGTGGAGAGAGTGATTATTAAGAGGACATATGTGCAAGTAGAACTAATTATAGGGAGGATGATGAGTATGGAGAGCATGAACAAAAATATGTGGAGAATGACAGTGAGAGTATGAGAGATTGGAGTGAACATTATGAAGAGCCTTGCACAAGTAAAATGGAGTATGATAGAGATGAAGAATATTATTAGGATTCTAAAAATGAAAAATATGGGAGTGTTGATTATTGGAATGAGGAGTTTATATGGGAGCAGTACAAAAATTGTTAGTGTTATGCCTTAGAGGCAATCATATGTATTGAATATTGGTCATTTATTCAATAATACAAGGCAATCTTTATCTTCCAGTTTGTTTTGTTTTCATGTGTATGTAACAATTAGATAAAGTCCTAAGTACAATACTGTATAAAGGAAATTGTGATAGAAATTATAATGTGAGATTCTTACTACACTAGATCGTGTTTGTGCTTAAAATGTCCCTAGTCATAGCATTAATGAGATATGACATTATTAATGCATGAAGATAAGCACAAGTTATCCCTTAATTAGATTAAGAAGTAGTTCTCATATCCATGAGTATTGGGATACTCAGGATTAACATATGGATGATTACTAGATGAACAAGTACACTAGATAACCTAGTTATAAGACAATCACACAGATAATTATTTAGTACCAATGGTAGAATCTCATTATAGCGAACGAGCAAGTATCTTTTGACTTGAGATGTTGAAAGTGCTTTGTTTACTAAGCATTGTGCTTTGATTCCAATCTTTGGTGTCCCTCTAAGACTGCATAAGGGATGGACGTTAGGTACAACATGAAGTAAACAAAAGTAGTTGAGAGAGTCAATGAAAGATTCACCACTCTTAATAATAGGAGAGTATATTTCACGGCCACTTGTAAGAATTATTACTCAAGAAGTCCTTAGCTAAGGAGATTATGTGTTAGAAATAGTTTTAATTGATACACAAATTGAGTAATGGATTTCTTCAATGAGTACTGACAAAGTTAGGGTAGAATTAATAATATTCTAGAGAGAATTAACACAAATTCCATGCTCTAAACCGAATGGGATATAATATGGTAAAATGAATTCATTGCACTAACATTTTGCTATTGAAAGTTTCATGTCAAGCCATTTGACTTTCTGAACTTTTAGATGGTCATGATGTATTGTTAGATGCCACTCATAATCAACTGAATATGGATTTATTAATCATGGAATTAATAAATTAATCCTAATTAGAATTAATAAGGTAATTCTAATTATTAAGGATTATTAATCCGAAAGCTGTTGGGATTAATTCGTATTTCATTACCATTAGACCAGTAAGCCTAATAGGTCACACGCGATAGAGGATTAGGAACTTGAGATGTTAATTGATAACATTACAGGGGCTAATTGTGAGAAGAAGAAGAAGTTGTGGTCGAATTATAATTAGTTATAATTTATGGGCCAAATTATAATTATAAGAACTTATGGGTTCCAATTATAATTAAGGAATTATTTTCCATTAAAAATCCATTTATATATAGTTATATATGCCACAGGTTTGTTTGAGAGGCTTTCACCAAAAAAAAAAAAAAAAAAACACACACACACACACACACACACACATAATTAACGCACGATAAAACACAGAGAGAAACCATTCCTTTATGATCTTCTTCAACTTCTCCAAAATCCTAGCGGTCTTAAACACCTTTCTAGCACCAAGTTTAGGTAGCTCTTGATCTCTTTCCTTGTGTGGACTATATTGGAGGCAGTCCTACACTTGGGTCGCAATCATTGACGGACAAATAGAGAGGCTACTTTTTTCTCTGATTGGTGATTGTCGAAGTGAAAGGAAGAAAGTTTATGTGGTGTCGAGTGAATTGCTGGATCACGCCATCAATATAAAAGAAAATTTTTAATTTTCTATTTCTTCAATGAAGGTAGTTTTGTTGCTTTTTATCTAATTTGTAACTCGTATATAACTTGATTCGTTGGGCAGTTTCTTGTTTAATTCCGCCGTGCAATCTGATTGTATGATCGAGTCACTAACAATGGTATCAGAGCCCCCTTATATATGGTTTATGGATCTTTGTTTCCTGATGAAATTGTTTTAATATAGTCTCTATTTTTCTTAGAATCATTTTTGAAAAATTTTGTTCGTCATGTTTGTAATTTTATTGGGTTCTTTTCAGTGCTTTGAAATTATTTTGAGCATGTTTTTTTAGTTTATTCACATGTTGCAGAATGGTTTTGTGAATGGGTTTCTTAATTTTGTGCGATCAATCACTTTAATTAACAATTAGATTGTTGTCTTAGATTATGACGATGATCATAGTTGTTGGTTGGTACACATTAACGAGGTTACTTCAATCAAAATATGTTTTTGGATTATCTGAGGAATGGCATTGTAGATTGATGTTTTGGCCACAGACCGAACTGGAAATTGTTTCCAGATCGGCCACGGCTAGGGGTCAATCCGTGTGGACTAGGGTTTCTTTCCAGACCAACTGTGGCTCTAACTTAGTCCGCGAAGTGGATATTACTGTTTAGACAGTAACAGTTTTTTAAATTATTTCTCCTTTAGAGAATTGGCACTAATTATGATTAAATTTTAAATAGAACCCATGATTTTGGATAAAAATATATTTTTGGACCCACAAGTTTCTAAAAATTTCATTTTGGTCCAGAACTTTCCAAAATTCCATTTTGGACCAAAAACTTTCCAAAATACTGATTTTAGATGTTTTTCGTATTTTTTGTTTTACACTTACTATGTTTTAAGCATGTTTAATTGACATGTGGATGGTTATAGACTAAGACCAAATATATCTTTTCATGCATTATTTACAATTTTGTTTTAATGAAATAGGGTATGCGTATCTTGCCTTCTATAAAGTTTTATATAATTCTCTTCTCATCTAACTCCCCTCAAATGTAACTCAAAGTTTATATATTTGGGAAATTTATGTAACTCGATTACATCAGTTTGATAGAGTTATAAAAATTATTTACTAAATGTTGGAGATGGCGACTAAAATGAGGTGAGAGGGTAAGACCTTCTACTTATATCATGCATGAACACATAGTGTTGACCATATTAATTTCCTCCATAGCTTAAGGAAATTAATTTTTAAATATTCATAACCATTCCGTGTAACTATTTATTACCATGTTTACCAATTTATGTTGTTTATTGATAAATTCATGCATGTCATTTGATGAAATCACTAAAAGGAATAAATCCCCCAAATAATATCAAATCTAATGCCTTCCATTAATATAATGAGAACAAGGGCACTTTTTCAAGATTAGGTTGTTGGTCATACCCAAGGCTACTCGACATTGAGTATGTTCAAACTATGGAATATGATTCCTAATTAATGGGTTGAGTTTGACTAATTTCTTTATCCCGGTTGGGCTAACCTGAGCATAAAGATAATTAGACGCAAGGTTGGATAAGCATTAAAGGTTGCAAGATTAAAAGATGTTAATCACCTAATGAGCTAGTAGTTACATTTGATATAATTCGTATTAGATACCTATGACTGATCTAAACAGTGGTTTGTTAGACTAACTCAAGATCATTCTTAAGGAATTTGGATACTGGTCCACTAGAAAAGCTTCCAACGAATTTTCTCGAATCAATAGAGGGGGCTTTTGATTTGAGTAAAATAGTAGAATAATTATGTGTTTAACTAAAGACCTGGTTATTTCCATATAATGTGCATATACATTTTGCTAATTTCTCTATCTATACATCTAGGTCATTGATGTGAGTTTTTTAGTGTAGAAAACATTATCAACAAATAACACAATTACTCAAGTTTTAAAAAAAAATTCCAACCACTAAAACCACACATACGGGTAATTATATCCATAGTATAGTATAGGGAATAGCAAGTATCAAATCCCTAAGAACTTAGGCTCCCACCTTACTTTACCCAAATCTTTATTGTTTAGCCAATAAAATAAGAAGAGACTCAAAAGGAAAATAAATAAAGATAAAAATAAATATAACTCATGGATGCAATTTCATGCAACTAGACAATTATCGTAAAAACACAAGATTGAATCCATTAGTATTCATCATAATCAATTGTCGTCTTGGCATCACAAAGGAATATAAAAATAAATTCCACTTCGTTTGGCAATCCATGGAATCACTATATTTTCATTCATATTAACAGATTTGTCAATCAACCTAACATAACCAAAACATGCATTAAGCCCATCACTATATTTTAATTTAATTAGTAGAATTTTCAATCAAGTCATCCTACCCAAAAGATGCATGAATCTCAATTCCTTAAAAGCATGAAATTAGCTAATGACCTTCTGTCAAGGCGAAATCAACTAATCTTTGATCGTTTAGTCCTAAAATCTTAAATTCATCGTTCAAGTCCATTAAGATTTAACAAATATGAAATCAATGCAATAAAACTCATAACATCGTTTTGTCGAGTCAATTAGAAAAACTCGCATCAATAACCAATGATAACAAGTAATCAAATAAAAAAAAATAACAATAGATTGATAAAAAAAAATTCCAATTAATATAAAATCATAATCTCCAAAATAATATCCAATTACAATCAAAACTTTCGGCATACCATTGTTCAAGAAATGTAAACAAAGGATGAAAGATAAAACTCATAGACAATCCTTTCTTCTTCTCTTGTAAACCTCCTTTAAACAATGCTCATTTGAGTGGTGATTGAGTAGCTAGTTTGGATCCTTCAAATCACACCTTTCTCTTGTTTTTTCTTGTGCTTTTATAGGCATCTTAAATGCTAAATTCGTGGCTCAGGAAGTCTTGGCCAAGTATGATTCGAAAAATACCAAAATCATTGGAGAATTCTTGAATTCGTGCACAGAATATTCGCCTTTCAGAGCGTACCTGGCACTGGGTAACTTCGACCCACCTGGTGCTAGGTACACTCAATTCTTCTCCTATTTTTGCTCTGTTTTTAGTCTATTCTCATCGGCAGACAGAATGGACCCAATGCCAGGTACACTTGCTAGACTTGGCGCTAGGTCTATTCTGCTTTTTCCTTGAAAATTGGCTCAATTTCTGCTGTTTGACCAGAATGAACCCAGCACCTGGTCCATTGGCTAGGCTTGAACCAGGTACATTCTAGAATTGTTCACTTTTTGTTCAAAATCAAGTTAAATTTGCATAAATTTTCAAAAAATACTTTTTAAAGCAAAATGTCAAATAGGAAGGAATATGTCTAGTTATTACAACAAATGTAACTCAAAACAACCTTAAATAACTAGGAAAGTAATGGTTATTTTGGCCCCTATCATATACCCACACACTTGAACATTTGCTTGTCCTCAAGCAAACAAGAATTAGACACTAAGCATACAGCTTTAGTCAAAACAAATTTTCAACCTATCGTTAGTAAATTCATTCATAATAAAGGAATAATCTTCTTCCAACCTCAAACATAAACTTGTCATTCACTCAACCTTTTTAAAACCTAGTAAACTCATGTATTAAATCAAACAATCCCATGGCCATCAAAGTTAAGTTAAACAAGCTTATATCTAGTACAAAAAAAAAAATCATCCTACTCCTCAAGTAAAAACATTAATAATATAAATCATATAAGTCAAGTCATTTAACCAATTCCAGCATTATAAACTCACATTTACACACCTCAAGTTAGTGAAACAAGGAAACACTCCACTCTTCTTTTTTCTATGACTTTTGGAATTGATAGCCTTAAGTGCATGGATTTCTCTTCACACACCATATTGGCCCCATTATAGTCATCATCATTTTTTTTTGGCAATTTTCATCTTTTTTCTCTTTCTTGCCTTTTTTCTTTCCTTACCTTGTTGCCTTTGGGATAGCCTTAAAAGAGTGTGATGCTTCTTTGTTTCTTCTCTTCCACTCACCGTATTGGCCCCCTTTTCGTCAAAAGGTCATTTTCTCGTTTCACAAAAGATGAAAGCAAAATTTTTTTCAACTTCATGTTTTTTTCAACTCACATTTTTTTTCACTCAAATTTTTTTTCTCATATTCCTTATTCACAACTCAAAGTCTAGCAAACTTTAAATCTATAATACAAGAATTAGTTAACAACTCCTCCCATATTTCATCATATCATCCACATTTAAACTTAAAGAATAAAACAAAACTCACAACCCAAATATAACCAAGGTTAACTTAAATTCTCAAGACTTAGCAAAATCTAACTTAATACACAAGCTTAATTTTTAAATAAAAATCCAAGCACAATGAATGACAAATTCATATCTCAAGTTGAAAAGTGTTAGTGTTATGCCCTAGAGGCAATTACTTGTACATTGTATATAACACATTTTATTTTAATAAAAGGCATTATTTATCTGACAGTTTCTTTTGTTTACTTTTGTGTAAAATAACTATTAGATAAAGTCCCTAACACAACATTGTGTTAAGAAAATCATGATAGAGATCATGATATGAGATTCCTACTATACTGTATAGTATTAGTACTTAAATAGTTCTTAGTCAGAGTGTTAATGAGACAGGACATCATTAATGCGTTAAGACTAGCATGTGTTAGACTTCCTGATTTGATCAGGCGTTGGTTCTCATATTCGTGAGTATTGAGATACTCAAAGTTAACACATGGATGCTTGTTAATGGAACAAGTTCATTGGATGACCTTGCTATGAGATAATCACATGAATAACTATTTAGTGTCAGTGATATAATCTCAATATAATAAATGTGCAAGTATCCTTAGACTTGAGATCTCCAAGGTACTTTGTTTGCTGAGTAATGTACTTTGATTCCAATCTTTGGAGCTTGACCGAGGGTCACCTATGGGATAAATATTGGGTACATTGTAAGGTAAACGAAAGTAGTTGAGTGGGTCAATAAAGGATTCTCCACTCTTAATAGTAGGAGTGAATATCTCACGGCCACTTGTAGGAATTACTACTCAAGAAGTCCTTGGCCAAAGCAATTGTGTACTGGAAATAATTCCAATTGATACACATCTAGAGTAGTGGGTTCCTGGTACAAGTACTATTGTATTTGGGTTAGAATTAATTCTGGAGGGAGTTGGCACTAATTTCGTACTCCAAATCGAATGAGATATTGTATGGTAAAAAGAGTTAATTGCACTGTAGTTTGTTATTGAAGGATTCATGTCAAGCCACTTGACTTCCTGGGCTCTTGGGTGGTCATGATGTGTTGCTAGATAGCGCTCATGATCTGGGAATATGGATTTATTAATTGATGAATTAACAAACCAATCCTGATTAGAATTAACAGGATTAATTCTAATTAATTATAGATTATTAATCTCAAAGTCGTTTG
This sequence comes from Voacanga thouarsii, assembly GCA_026120185.1. Taxonomy (NCBI): domain Eukaryota; kingdom Viridiplantae; phylum Streptophyta; class Magnoliopsida; order Gentianales; family Apocynaceae; genus Voacanga; species Voacanga thouarsii. The sequence continues at coordinate 3,753,271 of JANUWF010003370.1, forward strand.
GATTAATTCATATTCGCTACCAATTGACTAGGAAACCTAATAGGTCACACACAATAGAGGATTATATACTCAAGATGTTATTTGATAACATAGTGGGGTTAATTGCGAGAAAGAGAAGTTGTTGTGACCAAATTATAATTAGTTATAATTATGGTCCAAATTGTAATTGTGAGAACTTGATGTTTCCAATTACAATTAGGGAATTCTAATAGGATTAGAATTCTCAATTTTAGTAGGGTGTTTCGGTTTATATGTATGACATACTTGAAACCCTAGCAGAGGTTGGATTCACATAAACCCTAGGGAACAAACGACCTTTCTCTTCTCTCTCTATCATGTTTGTTTTTCTGAAAAACAAGTAACCTTAGCCGCCACTTAGATTTTCTGCTAGGATAGAAAACTTCGTGCTTGAGTGTATACTCTATGTGGATTACTGTTAGAGAATCACACACTGTGATTATAGTGGTTGGACGTTCAACTCTCGTAGAGTTTGATCAAGAGGATTGCTGGATCGCACCTCGACTTGAAAAAGAAATTTTTGTTCTTCAGACAATCAAAGAAAGGTAAAAAGCTGTTACATTTGTTATCTTTATGTCTGTTTTCCACACATATGTAGATCCTGAGATGGTATCACATTTTATTTTCTGCTGCGCCATATACAATATGTGTGAGAGATACCCAACAAAAAGAAAATAATAACTCTATTATAGAAAAATAAGCTCAATTTAGTTCCAAAATCTCCACACTTTCAAATTTTCAAAATTTTAAATTTTGAAATAAAATTGTTATTCAACAAAATTGTAAATTCTTTATTGTTTGGTACCAAGAAAACACCAAGTTCATACCAAGAAAACACCAAGATCATTGATAAAAACTTGGACAAAAAATATTACTAAACCACTCCCCCATACTTAAATTGGACAATGTCTTCATTGGCCAAAGTTAATGCAATAAAGCATTTCCAAAGGGACCAAAAAATGATAACAGAGGGATAGAGTAAAGTAATACTCCCCAAGTGGAATAATGCTCCATTAGAATAGAGAGAACAACTTGTCCAAGATGACTTTTTTCAAACTTACAAAAGAAAACCCAAATAAAAGCCTAAAGAAAATAAAAGCAAAATAAAGCACACCTAAATAAAAGAAAGCAAATTAAAACTACTAAGAAAGCAAATGAAGACACGACTCACTCTCCCATACTTAAGATGGAGAATATTTTCCTTATTACTAGGGGAAATAACACCTAACAACTAAAAAAAAAAAAAAAAAAGATACAAACTCTTTCCACTCATCATATTTCCTCATCAAACCCTTGTAAAAGAAATTTAAGCTCATTGAAAAAGATAAGCATGATAAAAGTAGAAATAAGGGAGGGTTTTAAAACATAGAGGGTTCATGGAGAATATTAGTTGTAATGAATATACATGTAGCTGTTGGGATGTATGTCATCTTAGATTAGGTTTATGATGTAAAAATCGAATGTTTTAATAAAATAATTTATTTTCAAAAATTGTTTGTGAAATTACAATTTTATTTGTGCACAATTACGTTTGGAAAACACCCATTATGTTTAAGTAAGTGGTCCATGTGAATGGAGGTCTTTCACAGTAAGGTATGGATCACGGGTTACTTAACACATACACATTCGTTCTTAACCGATTGATGAGAATGGGAGTCTCATCATGTCTAGGTTATTATGTTGTGAATTTTAAATGGGGAATAGCTTACCTTTAGCTAGTGAGTAGTCCACTCACTTCACGACATAAGCGTATTTCGAATATGTAGAACAGGACCTGTAGTAGTAGTTTCTAAAAGTACTATATGGTAGAAACCTAGACTAGTACCACTACAGCGTGGACTAGTATTCTACGACTTGAGTATGAGTTGGTGGTCTGACGAAGCTGGAAGCAAATTCTTTGATATGCTATAGTTGAGGTTTTATCGTAGGGCTAATATACTTACATGTTTGGTATGTGTGACTAGTTAGTTAAGACAGACTTGTACAAGATAGTTTCTATACTATATCACCCCTTGTGATTGTCTAAATGATCTTAATATCCAGGGCCCTAGGAAACATGACTTGGATGTTTGCTTTAGGGTAGCTGCATTGGAAAGCAGAAACAATCTAAGAAGTCGTGGATCATTGGACTAGTGGCCTAAGAATAGTATATGTCATTTAGAGAGGTGTTACTACACTTCTTACTCTCTAAATGTACGACGATGTATAAATGGGTATTTTAGTCATTACACCTATAGGTTGGAGACTTTGCTAATGTAGCACATTCTTTGGGGTCAATATTTCCTTATGGTGATATTAAGAAATATTTAAAATGCAAAATACAGCTATTTATATAGCAAGGGTATTTTGGTCATTTTAGTAGCCAAGACGGTGTGTCTTTTAGTCCCCAGTATAGACCGTGAGTCCTAATTAAATACAGGCTAAGGAATTAATTTTAAATTAAATAGAATTTATTTTATTTAAGTAGCCTGATTTTATTATTGGGCTAGAATAAAATAAAGGTCTATGGAGAGAGAATTAATAAAATTAGTTTAGAGGGTTAATTAATTATTCAGGGCTTTGGCCCAGTTTGAATAATTAAAGATTGACCTGGGACTAAACTAATATATGATTGTTTATTGGACTAGTTTATTTGGACTAGAAAATTAATTATTAATTGGGCCATTAGGTTGGTTCTAATTAGAATAATTAATTAAGCCCAAAAGGTTAAACTAAGAGTCCAATGGTCAAGTTTAACCTATAGTTTTATTTAGGTTAAACAGGAGGATCGAAAACAACGTTGTGAAAAAGAACACACATTCTCTGGGATGGCCTCTTCTCTGTTAAAGAAAGGCTAGACCTCTCTCTCTCTCTCTCTCTCTCTCTCCAGAAAAAGGTTCCTTAGTCTGTAATTGTTCACCAAACGGATTTAGGCAGGTCATATACTAGAAGATCAAGAGATTGGCATTCACCTACATGCAAAGACGGAGTAGGAGACTTGCAAGAATCGCACCAGAGGCTTCCACCAGCATACCTACCCCGGTAGTACACGTTGCAGTCCAGCTAACTCTTAGAACGAGAAAAAGAGGTAATTTTTTTTTAACCTCGGAGTTCGAACAGAGCTTAACTAGCGCCGGCTAGGGCTGTCGGAGCCGGCGTCGGCGCTGTTCGGGAATCCCCTGTCCTTTTTTTTTTTTCCAATTTTTTATCTTTGCTTCCGCTGCGTGCCTTGTGTTTTCCGTTTTCTATGCCTTCAATTGGTATCAGAGCATGAAGGTTTTGTGAAAATATAGGGAACATGCATCTAGATGAATAAAACTGGACACATATATGATTAAAATTGTGATCCTTCGTTGTTTATAGTATTGATAGATTCTCTGTTAAACCTCACGGGCAGAGGTATAGGAGATTTGTAATTTACTATTTTTTTTAGCAAATCGTGTAAGCCTAATGTTTATGGGTATAGGCGATTGTTAGTTTTGGTTGATTTCATTGTATTTGGTTTGAAGTCAGAGAGCCATCGAAGCCAGAAGTTGTGCAGAAAAACAAGGGAAATTTACAGAAGAAATTTGCAGAAAAAAACTGCAGGAACAGGCGTCCAGACTGGAACTGGCGCTAGCTTGGGGTGTTAGAACTGGTGCCGACTAGGGTTTGGAAGGCCGGTCCGTGCGCTAGTTTCTTGTGGGTCTTGTTTCTATGCGGCGGGTGCAGTAGACCACAGAGCAAATAGGTGTATGATCTGGTGTGGCGGGTGCAGTGGATCAATGAGAAATTTTTTATTTTTTCCTTGTAATTTTTCTTGCATTTTTTTTTTTGGGGTCCATACCAGGCGAAGTTAATATTTTGCAATAGTTAATATTCAAGGAATATTTTTGCATGAAAAATATTAGTAAGGGATTTTAGGATTAAACAAGACCATTAATTAATTAATTAGTGTGTTTAATTCTATTATCTGGGCACTTAGGTTTAAAAATAGAAAAGCATGAAAACGTCTACTGTTTTCTAACATGCAATTTATTTTTTGTACCTATGTGCACATTTTCTCAAAGACCAACGTCTTTGGGAATGTTTTTGACAAGGAAAACATTTTTTTCTACAAATTCAATGGTTATTTTAAATTGAACAAAAATTAATCCTTATGGATTTTCTCAAAGGATTTAATCCTTGACATAGAAAATATATTGGATTTAGATATTTTTGTAAGGTTAAAATAGAAAGCCATTTTGTTTTAGTTTGACACAAGAAAAATTGTTTTGTCAAACAAACTTGAGACCAAAGTCTCTAGAAAGTTTTAATTGAAAATTTTTTAAAATAATTAAGTTTTAAATTAAATAAAATTAGTCCATGGGAAAAACTCTCAAAGGATATAAGCCTTGACATAGAGATTTTATGGACTTAGACATTTTATTTTTGAGTTAAGGAAAAACTTAATGGAAATTTTCAAAAGGATATTTTTTCAGAAAACCCTTATTTTAAAAGACTAAGTGGGAGAGGGGTTCCAATGGCCCTACGGCTTCCATCACGATCTCATTAGAGATTGTGGGTCCCCTCACATCACCCTGGGAGTGAACGCGTATAGGATGGGGATACCACAAGGATCTATATCTAATGGAGTGATGTAATTAATAACCCGGGGCATGTACTATGATTGGCCAGCCCCTTGTTGGAGGTCATAGTGCGAGGTATGTCCATAGGAAATGAGAGGAAACGACCATCCCGTCGATGGAGTTATCTTCTAGATCATTACCTAGAAGGGAAATTAATTTGTGGTGGTTAACACACTTAGCTTAGGAAACTATTAATCTTCCCAAGAATTTATGTCAGTTTTCCTAAGAGCCAAATTAATTATTATCAGTTTTGATAATAAGGATAAAGTGCACATATTTGTTTTGTTTTCACAAACTGATTTTTTTTTCTTTTATTTTTCAATTTTTTACAAATGGTGGGAGGTTCTTTTAGTACATTGGCTGTTATTCTCTGAGAGAATAAGCTAATGGGACTAAAGAATGTGGACTGGAAGAGGAACCTGGACATAATACTAACAGCGGAAGAGTATAAGTATGTCCTTTACGAAACCTGCCCTGTTATCAGGGAGGGTTCCACTGTCGAGGAGCGTGAGGTTGAGAAGGCATGGAAGAAAGCTAACGAGATAGCTCGTTGTTACATGTTGGCCTCCATGTCTAATTTGCTCTAATCCAAACATGAGCACATGACCGCTGCATATGACATAACCCAATCATTAGCCACGATGTTCACGGATAAGAGCCGGCCCGCAATGCAAGTGGCTCTTTGAACCATCATTAACATTAAGATGGCTGAGGGAGCATCAGTCAGAGAGTATATACTCAAGATGATTGTGGCTTTCGAGAAGACAGAAATCTTAGGGGCTGTCATTGACCCCAAGTGCCAAGTGGACATGGTTCTCAAATCTCTACTGGGTTCCTTTATTCAGTTTAAGTTGAACTATAACATGAACAAGTTGAACATGTGTATAACTGAGTTGATGAAGGAGCTCCAGATGGCAAAAAATGTCATGAAGCCATAATCGAAGGCTATGATTGCCAAGGATTCATCTTCTAGAACTGGGCCCAATCCCAGGAAGTTTAAGAAGAAGAAGAAGGGTAACGCAGCGGCCCAGCTCAAGACCCAGCGCAAAGACAAACCTAAGGGCAAGTGCTTCAAGTATGAATTGAAGGAACACTGGAAAAAGGAGTGTCCAGATCTTCAAGCCAAGAAAAACTCCATAGGTAATGTTTTCTATCTAGAGTCTATATCAATGGCTAAATCAACTTCTACATGGATTGTTGATTTAGGAGCCACTAATCACATCTGTAACTCCTTGCAGGGGTTTAGAAAGATTAGAAGACTCCAAATGGGAAAACATGGACTACGTGTGGGAAATGGAGCACAAGTTTCGGCCCTTGTAGTAGGAAAGCTGGATCTTATATTTTTTTTTGTAATAGAACAGTGGTTTTGAAAGATATTTTATATGTACCTGGATTTCGACAGAATTTGATTTCGGCTGTGAAACTAATAAATTAAGGATATTCTGTATCTTTCCATTATAGTATTTCTATCAGTAGAGATGGAGAAATTTTATGTACTGGGCATATGTATGGGAATCTATTTTTCTTAAACCCTATTAACAATCAATTAAATAATACTTGATCTGAACATTTTACAAAGAAGAGAAATACCAATGTCAATGACTCTTATATTTGGTATCTAAGGTTAGGTCATATCAACTCAACTAGGATTCAGAAGTTAATCCATAATGGGCCCTTGAGCTCATTGATATTGGAAAATTGGCCTCAGTGTAAGTCCTGCCTGATGGAAGAATGACCAAAAGGTCATTTACCCCTAAGGCGGATAGAGCCAAGGAGGTATTGAGTCTTGTTCACACTAATGTGTGTGGTCCCTTGTTTACACCAGTTAGAGGAGGTTTTGAGTACTTCATTACTTTCACGGATAATTGTACAAGGTTTGGTTATGTTTACCTGATGAGATGCAAATCTGACTCTTTTGACAAATTCAAAGAGTTTAAGGCTAAAGTGGAGCATTGAACTGGTAAATTGATTAAGACCTACGATCGGATCGTGGTGGAGACTAGCTCCTTGGTAAATTCAAGGACTACATGGTACATCATGGGAGAGTATCCCAACTCTCTGCACCGGGGACACCCCAGTAGAACGGAGTAGCTGAGAGAAGGAACAGGACATTGATGGAAATGGTCCGAAGCATGATGTCTTATGCAACTCTCCCAGTGTCTTTTTAGAGATATGCCCTAGAAACAGCAGCATATATTCTGAACTTGGTGCCTTCCAAGTCAGTACCTAGGACTCCATATGAGATGTGGACTGGGTGTAAGCTAAATCTGAATCATCTTAGGATATGAGATTGTCCAACTTATGTACTGGTCAAGGGAGACAAGTTGGAACCAAGATCATAATTATGCTATTTTGTTGGGTATCCAAAAGGGATAAAGGGTGGTTACTTTTATCATCCTAAAGATCAGAAGGTATAGGTTAGTACTAATGCTAGATACTTAGAGGATGATCAAAGTACTTCCATGAGAAGTTTAACTAGGTTAGAACTCGAGGAGAAGTTATCTTTGGAAGTAACTTCTTCTGACCCGATTATGGAATAAGAAGAAGCACAGCCACAAGAGACTGTACATATAGAGCCTCGTAGTAGTGGGAGAGTGTCTAGGGTTCCAGAGAGATGGACTGGAAAAGCTTTTGAACTGGTCTCCGACCATCAGGAACAAGACCCCACTAGATACGAGGAGGCTATTGCTAATGCTGATGCAAATCTATGGCATGAAACAATAAAAGCCGAGATTGAGTCTATGTATCTCAATCAGGTTTGGGATCTTATAGCTTCACCTAAAGGGATAAAACCTATAGGGTGTAAGTGGGTATACAAGAGAAAAAGGGGAGTAGATAAGAAGGTGGAAACCTTCAAAGCTAGGCTTGTGGCCAAAGGGTATACTCAGAAAGAGGGAATCGATTATGAGGAAACATTTTCCCTGGTAGCCATACTTAAGTCCATCCGTATCCTCCTTGCCATCGCATGCCATCATGACTATGAGATATGGCAAATGGATGTCAAGATGGCATTTAGAAATGGCCATCTTAGTGATGACATCTACATGTCCCAACCGGGAGGCTGTGTTGCTAAAGGCCAAGAGCATATGGTTTGCAAGCTTAAGAAGTCCATTTATGGATTTAAGCAGGCATCGAGAGTATGGAACATTCGTTTTGATGAAACTGTAAAGTCTTATGATTTTATTTAAAATGAGGATGAACCATGCATGTACAGGAAACTTGAAGGCATTAATGTAGTTTTTCTTATCTTGTATATGGATGACATTCTACTCATTGGAAATTTTGTAGGGTTATTGTCATCTACAAAGGTTTGGCTGTCTAGTCAATTCAGTATGAAGGACTTGACAGAAACCAGTTACATTCTCGGGATTAGACTTCTTAGAAATAGGAAGCAGAGAATGTTAGGATTATCCCAAGCGGCATACATTGACAAGATGCTGGCCAAGTACAACATGTGTTGGATATCTCGAGCTCGTATCCTATACGGCGCAGCAGAAAATAAATCGAGATACCCTCCCAGGACTCTTCTATGTGTGGAAAACAAGACATAACAACAATAAAGGCAACAACTTTTACCTTTGGGTGATCGTGCAAAGAACAAAATTTTCTTCTTCAAGTTGAGGCGCAATTCAACAATCCTCGTGATCAACCTCCACGTGAGTTGAACATCTACTCACTATAATCACAGTGTGTGATTATCTTTAATAGTAATCGATACAGAGGAATACTCAAGCACGTAACTTTCTGTGCTAGCAGAAATTCTAAGTGGCGGCTAGGGTTCCTCCTCGAGATCAAATCAAGAGAGAAGAAGAAGAAGAAGAGAAGGTTTAGGTGGCTGCTGTTTTCTCACGTGAAATCACCCTTAGGGTTTTTCGGTTATATCATCATAAAACCAAAAAATCACTGAAAATCTGGAATTCTAAAACAATTAGAGTTATCTAATTGTAATTGGAAACATCAAGTTTCCAAGTTCTCACAATTACAACTTGTACCACAAATTATAGCTAATTATAATTTGTCCACAACCACTTCTCTTTCTCTCAATTAACCCCACAATGTTATCAAATAACATCTTGAATATATAATCCTCTATTGGGTGTGACCTATTAGGTTTCCCAGTCAATTGGTAGAGAATAGGAATTAATCCAAACGTCATTGAGATTAATAATCCATAATTAATTAGAATTAATCTTATTAATTCTAATCAGGATTGGTTTATTAATTCATCAATTAATAAATATTCCAAGATCATGAGCGGTATCTAGCAACACATCATGACCACCCAAGAGTCTAAGAAGTCAAGTGGCTTGACATGAACCATTCAATAACAAACTTCAGTGCAATTAACTCCTTTCACCATACAATATCGCATTCGGTTTGGAGTACGGAATTAGTGCTAACTCCCTCCAGAAATAATTCTGGCCCGAATACAATAGTACTTGCACTAAGAACTCACTACTTTAGATGTGTATCAATTATAACTGTTTCCAATACACAATCGCTTTGGCCAAGGACTTTCCGATTAGTAATTCCTACAAGTGGCCGTGAGATCGTCGCCCCTACTATTAGGAGTGGTGAATCATTTATTGACCCTCTCAACTACTTTGGTTTACCTCATAATGTACCCAATATCCATCCCATAAGTGGCCCTCGATCGAGCTTCGGAGATTGGAATCAAAGTACAAAGCTTAGCAAACAAAGTACCTTGGAGATCTCAAGTCTAAGGATACTTGCACGTTTGCTATATTGAGATTATATCACTGGCACTAAATAGTTATCCATATGATTATCTCAAAGTTAGGTCATCCAATGAACTTATTTCATTTACAAACATCCATGTGTTAACTTTGAGTATCTCATTACTCACGGTTATGAGAACTACCATTTGATCAAATCAGGAAGTCTAACACATGCTAGTCTTAACGCATTAATGATGTTCTGTCTCATTAATATTATGACAATGGACTATTTAAGTACTAACACCATCCAGTGTAGTAGGAATCTCATATCATGATCTCTATCATGATTTCCTTAACACAGTGTTGTACTAGGGACTTTATCGAACAGTTATATTACTTAAAGTAAACAAAAAGAAACTGTAAGATAAATAATGCCTTTTATTAAAATAAAATGTTTCATATACAATGTATAAGTGATTGCCTATAGGGCACAACACTAACAGCATAAACTCATACAAGGGAGCTCTAATCCCTTGTAGACATGGGTTGTCATTTTCTTCAAGGGACTATCTTAAGTCTCAAGAAGAAAATGACAGATTGTGTAGGATTCCTTACGCTTCGGTTGTGGGAAGTCTCATGTACGCCATGCTATGTACTAGGCTAGATATTTGCTTTGCTGTGGGCTTGGTTAGCAGATATCAGTCAAACCCTGGGGAGGTTCATTGGGAAGCTATAAATCATATACTCAAGTACCTCAAGGGAATGAGAGATTATATACTGGTTTACAGGGTTGATGACTTGGTTCCTACAAGATAAACAGACTCAGATGTCTAGGCAGATAAGGATGAGAGAAAATCTGCTACTGGATATATCTTCACCTTATCTGGAGGAACTATTTTATGGAGGAGTATCAAGCAATCTTACATTGCTGACTCAACCATGGAAGATGAGTATGTGGCAGCTTCGGAGGTATCTAAGGAAGCAGTCTGGCTCCGGAAGTTCCTTTCAGAACTTGGAGTCGTACCACACATGGACAGGCTAATTGTGATGTATTGTGACAATACTGGAGCAGTATCACAATCTAAAGAACCTCAGAACTACAAGAAGGGGAAGCACATCGAGAGGAAGCACCACCAATCTGGGATTTCATCTAGAGACAGGAAGTCGTGGTGGAACAGATTTCCTCCGAGAATAATCTTGCAGATCCATTCACCAAGCTTTTAGCTGAGAGAGTTTTCAGGAGATACTTAGACGCGATAGGGGTGGGCACCTACGGACTTACTTAGTCTTAGAGTGCAAGTGGGAGATTGTTGGAATGTATGCTCTCTTAGACTAGGTTTCTTATGTAAAAATCGAATGTTTTAATAAAAGAATTTATTTTCAGAAATTGTTTGTGAATTTACAATTTTATTTATGCACAATTACTTTTGGAAAAGACCCATTATGTTTAAGTAAGTGATCCATGTGAATGGAGGTCTTTTACAGTAAGGTATGGATCACGGGTTACTTAACATATAAACATTCGTTCTTAACCAATTGATGAGAATGGGAATCTAATCACGTCTAGGTTATTATATTTTGAATTCTAAATAGGGAATGGCTTACCTTTAGCTAGTGAGTAGTCCACTCACTTCATGACATAAGTATATTTCGAATACGTAGAACATGACCTATAGTAGTGGTTTCTAAAAGTATTATATGGTAGAAACATACACTACTACCGCTATAGCGTGGACTAGTACTCTACGACTTGAATATGAGTTGGTGGTCAGACAAAGCTGGAAGCATATACTTTGATATGCTGTAGTTGAGGTTCTATCGTAGGGCCAATATACTTGCATGTTGGGTATATGTGACAAGTTAGTTAAAACAGACTTGTACAAGATAGTTTTCATACTATATCGCCCCTTGTGGTTGTCTAAATGATCTAAATATCCAGGGCCCTAGGAAACATAACTTGGATGTTTGCTTTAGGGTAGCTCCCTTGGAAAGCGAAAATAATTCAAGAAGTCATGGATCATTGGACTAGAGGCCTAAGGATGGCTAGATCTCTCTTTCTCTCTCTCTACAGAAAAAGGTTCCTTAGTCTGTAGTTGTTCGCCAAACGGATTTAGGCAGGCCATATATACTAAAAGATCGAGAGATTGGTATTCACCTATATGCAAAGACGGAGTCGGAGACTTGCAGGAATCACACCAGAGGCTTCCACCAGCATACCTACCCAGGTAGTACATATTACAGTCCAGCCAACTCTTAGAATGAGGAAAAGAGGTAAATTTCTTTAAACCTCGGAGTCCGAATAGAGCCTAATCGGCGCCGGCTAGGGTTGCCGGAGCCGGTGCCAACCTTGTTCGGGAATTCTCTATTCTTGTTTTTTTCTAATTTTTTATCTTTGCTTCCACTGCGTGCCCTGTGTTTTCTGTTTTCTATACCTTCAGTAGGACCCCCCTTCCATAACACTCTTTTAGACATGCAAATCAAGTTTCCAACACAAAGATGTAAATTATGTCTAAAAAGTGTGTAAACATGAGAATCACCACTTAACCCTTCAAAAGATTTGTCACAATTGAATTTTCCCTTAAAACTTAGTATTTGAGTTTTCAAAAGATAGGATCAAGAAATTCATGTTATTCAATGCTTCTACAAATACCAAGTTACCTTTTGGAAATTGGGGTGAAGGGTAGATTTTGTTAACAGCCTTCAAGGGCTTCTTATGATAAATCACATTTAAATCTAACTCCTTAAGACATGTTAAACTCCATATATCATCATTTGGACCATTGTCCCCCAGGAATGGAGAGGATCCTAAGAAATCATGTGACAAAGAGAGAATAGAATTATTAGCACATAGAGGAGAATCAAATACCTTCCATTCCAATTAGGCAATTGTTCCTCATATCATTTCTTCTCTCATTAGGAATTCTCTTGTTTGAGTATATGGGCATTTAAGGCATCTTCAACTAACTTGGCTAGTTCTATTCTTATAGAGGTCATTCGTTGGGATGCAACTTCATGCCACATAAGGGACGTGATTGTGTAAGCAACAAAGGATTAGATCGAAGCTTCAATTGACGACTCACATAAAGCGTTAATCTGAGCTTGTAACCTTGTGAATCTATCATTATTGTAGCTCCTTTGACATGGTGCCCATGGCCACATATGTCCCTATTGTTCGTTTTCCATGATGATGATTTTAACCTTGTACTCAAAGAAAAATAAAGATCAAATCAAAAACAAAAACAAAAACAAATAAAAATAAAAAAAATAAAGAAAAGAAAAATACACAAATAAAAAATATTCTTAAACTACCTAAAAACAAAAGTTAGTAATATTTACAAATACAACAAAGGCTAAATCAACAAGATTCGAGTGTTTCTGATAGTGCACGTCCCCGGCAACAACGATAAAAACTTGATGCGTGTTTTTTAGTGTAGAAATATTACTAACAAATAACATAATTACTCGAGTTTTAATTAAAATGCCAAACACTAAAACCACACATTCGGGTAAGTATACCCATCGTATAGTTTAATGAATAGCAAGTATCGAATCCACGAGAACTTAGGCTCCCACCTTACTTTATCAAAATCTTTATTATTTATCCAATAATATAAGAAAAGACTAAAAAGGAAAATAAATAAAGATAAAAATAAATATAACTCAAGGATGCAATTTCATGCAACTAGATAATTATCTTAAAAACACAAGATTGAATCAATTAGCATTCATTACAATCAATTGTCATCTTGGCATCATGAAGTAATATAAAGAAAAATTCCACTTCGTTTGTCAATCCATGGAATCACTATAGTTTGATTCATATTAATAGATTTGTCAATCAAGCTAATAACATAACCAAAACATGCATTAAGCTCATTACTATATTTTGTTTCAATTAGCAACCTATCAATCAAGCCATCCTAACCAAAATATGCATGAATCTCAATTCCTTAAAAAAATATGAAATTAGCTAATGACCCTTTGTCAAGGTAAAATTAACTAATCTTTGATCACTTAGTCCTATAATTTTAACTCCGTCGTTCAAGCCCATTAAGATTTAACAAATACGAAATCAATGTAATGAAACTCCTAACATAGTTTCGTCAAATCAATTAGAAGAACTCGCATAAATAACCAATGATAACAAGTAATCAAATACTAAAAGATAACAATAGATTGGTAAAAAATTTCAATTAACTTAAAATTATAATCTCAAAAATAATATCCAATTACAATCAAAACATTCAGCACATCATTGTTAATGACAAGTAAACAAAGGATGAAAAGTAAAACTCATATACAAACCATTCTTCTTCTCTTGTAAACCTCTTTTGAACAATGCTCCTTTGAGTGGTGATTGAGTAGTTAGCTTGGATCCTTCAAATCACACATTTCTCTTGTGTTTTCTTGTGCTTTTATAGGCCTTTTTGGATGCTAAAGTCTTGGCTTAGGAAGTCTTGGTCGAGTAGGATTCAAAAAATACCAAAATCATTGGAGAATTCCCAAATTCGTGCACAGAATATTTGCCTTTCAAAGCGTACCAAGTACCGGGTACCTTCGACCCACCTAGTGCCAGGTATACTATGTTATTCTCCTATTTTTGCTCTATTCTCATCGGTAGATAGAATAGACTCAGTGCCAGGTACACTTGCCAGACCTGGCGCCAGGTCAGTTTTACTTTTCCCTTGAAAATTAGCTTAATTTCTGCTACTTAACCAGAATGGACCCGACGCCTAGTCCATTGGCTGGGCCTGGTACCAGGTACATTCTAAAGTTTTTCACATTTTGGTCAAAAACAAGTTAAATTTGCATATATTCATCAAAAATACTTTTTAGAAGTAAAACGTCAAATAGGAAGAAATATACCTAGTTATTACAACAAATGTATCTCAAAACAACATCAAATAACTAGGAAAATAATGTCGAATTAAGCCCTATTAGTTATTTGCATCATATCGACCAACCTAAATCTGCATAGTATCTTGGAAACCAACAAACTTATTGAGTTAAATTTTCTAGACTGCTATAGCAACTTGAGAATTGTTCTCAAGTTAGAAAATTTACTCTACGTGCTAGATGCTCCAATTCCACCACCACTAGCTCAAGATGCTCATGCTTATGAGCATGCTATCCATAACAAATAGCAAGAGAACTATAACACATCATCCTATATCATGTTGGTTTCAATGAGCCCTGAATTGCAAAAACAACATTAGCATATAGATGCTTATTTTATTATCTTTTATCTAAGAAAGCTGTTGATTGTATAAGCTAGAATGAAGAGATACGAGATCTCTAAATAGCTTTTTCATTCTAAAATGGTTGAGGGTGCTTCTATGGCCACTCCTAGCTTAGAATGTTAGGCCTAATTGCAAAACTTGGGCCTCTAGGATTTGTTATGGATTATGAGTTAAGTATTGACTTAATTCTATAATCTTTACTGGGTAGTTTTTCATAATTTGTGATAAACTAGTAAATGAACAAGATTGAGTCCACTATACCTGAGTTGATTAATCTAATCAAAATTGTAGAATCCTTTATGAAGAAAGAAATTAATACAATCATGTTCATTGATTCTTCATCTTCTAAAAAGAAAGCTCCCAATAAGAAGAAGAAGACTCCTACTAAGCCCATAGGTTGCATGAAGAAAAATGAGGTAGCCACCAAAGGCCCATGTTATGATTGTGGAAAGATGGATCATTAGAGGAGCGACTACAAAGCCTACTTAGAGACCGTGAAACAGAAAAAGGAGAAGAAGAAGCTTTCGAACACTTCTACTCCTAGTATATTTACAACTGATTAATGTTGCCTTTAAAAATGAGACATGGATATTAGATATTGGTTGTAGATCTTATTTGTGCAATAATTTGCGGGGACTAAAGAACAGTAGAAGGCAAGAGAAGGGCGATGTGGACCTATGTGCTTAAATAGAGCAAAGTTCTGCACTTGCTGTAGGGACATATCATCTACACTTGCCTTTTAGATTAGTTTTAGAACATATAAACTATTATTATGCACCTATTTTACTTACAAACATTATCTCGATTTCTTGTTTAAACTTATGAAGAGTAAAGGTTGTTCTTTTTAATTAAATAATATCCACTAGGGTACTGCAACTTTGATAAATAGTATGTATATTCTAGCCACGAATGATTTAATTCTCAACATAAAAAAATAAGAAACAAAGAAAGGATAACTCAATCTCATCTTACTTATAGCATTGTCGATTAGGGCATGTAAATAAGAATTGCATTTCTAAGTTATACAAACTTTGTGACTTATGATCATTTGATTACGAATCTTATGATACCCTGATCCAAAAACAACCATTACTTCATGGGGAAAGTCATGCATAACATAGAATTTTTTATTGTATGTGATAAATTTGAGCTATTTTTATGAAGTCTATATGATTTATGTGTTTGATATTTCAAGGAGCTATTTATTTAGATAGAATGGTGCTATATGATGTGGTAGAGCTTTTGCTCTTATGGAGTAGAAACTAATGAAAGAATAATTAAGTGAATTGAATTAGATTTATGAGAATTTATTTAGAGAATATTTACAAAGAATTATTGTGGAATTTGTTGGAAAATATGCCCTTCTTAGACTAGGTTTCTGATGTAAACTTCAAATATTTTAATAAAGGAAATTATCTTCGGGATTTGTTTATGAATTTACATTTTATTTGTGCACAATTACATTTGGAAAAGACCCATTATGTTTAAGTAAAAGGTCCATGTGAATGGTGGTATTTCACAGTAAGGTATGGATCACGGGTTACTTAACACATAAACGTTCATTCTTAACCGATTGATAAGAATGAGAATCTCATCATGTCTAGGGTATTGTGTTATGAATTCCAAATGGGGAATGGCTTACCTTTAGCCAGTGAGTAGTCCACTCACTTCATGATATGAGTGTATTTCGAATACATAGAATGTGACTTGTAGTAGTGGTTTCTTAAAGCACTATATGGTAGAAAACCTAGACTAATACTGCTATAGCGTGGACTAGTACTCTACGACTTGAGTATGAGTTGGTGGTCTAACGAAGATAGAAGCATGTACTTTGATATGCTTTAGTTGAGGTTCTATCGTAGGACCAATATACTTGCATGTTGGGTATGTGTGACTAGTTAGTTAAGACAGACTTGTACAGGATAGTTTCTATACTATATCGCCCCTTATGGTTGTCTGAATGATCTAAATATCCAGGGCCCTGGGAAAGCGAAAACAATCTAGGAAGTCGTAGATAATTGGATTGGAATCTCAAGGATAGTAAATGTCATTTAGAGAGGTGTTAATACATTTCTTCCTCTCTAATGCACGGCAATGTATGGAGGAGTATTTTAGTCATTTCACTTATAGGTCGGAGACTTTGCTAACTCAACATTGTCCTTGGAGTCAATATTTCCTTATGGCGATATTAGGAAATATTTAAAATGTAAAATACAGCTATTTATATGATAAGGGTATTTTGGTCATTTTTGTGGCCAATGCGGTGTGTCTCTTGATCCCCAGCGTAGATTGTAAGTCCTAATTATATACAGGCTAAGGAATTGGTCTTAAATTAAATGAAATTTATTTTATTTAAGTAGCCTGATTTAATTATTGGGTTAGAATAAAATAAAGGTCCATAGAGTGAGAGAATTAATTAAATTAGTTTGGTGGGTTATTTAATTGTTTAGGGCTTTGGCCCAGTATGAATAATTAAAGATTGACCTGAGACTAAACTAATATAGGTTTATTTGGACTAGAAAATTAATTATTTATTGGGCCATTTATTTGGTTCTAATTAGAATAATTAATTTGGTCCAAGAGGCTAAACTAAGAGTCCAACGAGCTAAATAAAAAATCCAGTTTAACCTAGGGTTTTATAAAGGTTAAACAGGAAAATAAAGACGTACGTTGTTTTCTTCTTCTTCTAGGGAAAAGAAAAATAGACGGCCTCTTTTCTCTTTGAAAAATCCCATAGTCTTGTGAATTGTTCACCAAACGTGGATTAGGCAGGCCATATACTGGAAGATCGAGAGGGATTTTGGCATTCATATACATGCATAGACACAGTAGGAGGCTCGCAGAAATCGCACCGGAGGTTTCCACTAGCGCACCTACCTCAGTTCCATATATTCCGATCCAGGCAACTTTGAGAACAAGAAGAGGTAAAAAAAAATTTTCCTCTCAGAGCCTGGTTAGGCTGGGACCGGCGCCAGCTCCGGTCTGGAACTACTGCTACGGTTTTTTTTCCTGTTCTTTGTTGTTTTGCTGTGTTTTGTTCCCCCTTTAAATCTTCAATTTGTATCAGAGCAAATGAAGATTTTGTGCAAATATAGGAAGCATGTATGCTAGTAAAGAAAATTGGACACATATGTGTGATTAACTGTAATCCTTCGTTGTTTCTGGTATGGATAGATTGTTTGTGAAACCTCTCTGATGGAGATATACGAGATTTGATATTCACTGTAACACCCCGCTACCTAGGCCCGACAGAGCCGGGGATGTCGCCCCGTCCAAAGGACAAGGGGTCTTTATAACTAGGTCACACAAAAGAAAATAGAAGTAATACCTTGAAATTGAACTTATTACAACCCAAAAATACATGAACAAATCCAAAATAAATTGTTCGCTACCATCTCTCAAAACAACACATAAGAAAAATAACATAAAGTCTTCAAAGCATAGGCAACAAATCTAACTATTCATCTCCACAGTAGGATTGACCTGAAAACATGGCATAAAAGGTGGTGAGATAAAAATCTCAGTAAGTCTGTGTGTGCTTTGAGTGTTCAGTGAAAACAGTTCATGGATGCAAAATGTGAAAACTTTATAAGAGAAATATTGGCAAGCATTAAACATTAGTAAAAAACAAGAGTGGTGTTTTCGGCTTTTCCAGTCATACATAATTTATAAGATCAACCACTCAAAAGAAAGGATTATGGGTTACCACACGCTGGGCCCCATAACCGAATGGTCAGTATGCCACACTTTGTGCACACTGCCGATTAGAATGCCGACACTTTGTGCAGACTAACAAAAGGTAGGTGATCGGTCTACCGGGCAAGATACTCCTCCTTCTCTATACCCAAACAACAACCGGGTGTCCATTCTGGCAAAACACAGTCACTTGATTGAAATAAAATTGCTAGCTCGGACCAGCATGACTAAGTAGTACTGACGTTTCTGTAAGTTGAGTTTTATCTTCTAGAGGTGGCTTCCTACCAGAAGACTCACTCTTGCTCTTCAAAACTAGTACTACTAGCCTACCCTTATTGAGTACTCAACGATAATTGTCCCACTTGGCAGAAAATTGGTAAAACATAACTTTACTTGAAAATGGCAATTAAGGGTTTCTAAAGTCCATGCCAAAATCAGTTTTAGAAATAGTTCAGTGTTTTAGTAAAACTGCTTTGAAAATTTTCAAATAATTGGTTTGACCGAATCAAGAAAGGAAATAGTCCTTAATTGCCTTTACCAAATCAGTATTCACATACTTCGCGTTTAGCTTGCCATGGTAACCTTTTACAACAAACAAGTTTTATGCAGGAGCTTACCTGATCCTTTGCTTGCTCAAATTCAAAAGTCTTCCAAGGCTGACCTAACCTCGCCTGGGGTAAACACAAGACATAAGGTTACATTCGGGCTATACCTGCCTTACATAAATAATTTCTTAGCTCAACTAGTTACAACCATGACTAGTCATGACCCTAATGTCCTAAGCTTTAAGGCTAGGTGATAAAGAATTTTATAAAATAAGTTTTAGTTGATAAGTTAAAAGAACTTGGGGTTCTAAAATAATTGCTAATAAATTATAGACCCAATTAATAATTCTTGAGTGTTATTTTTAATAAATAAACGAAGGTTTGAATATTAAGTCCTAAATAGTACTAATAAATGGTGATTTAAAAATAGCTTTATTATAAATAAATATTTAATTACAAATAGTCTTTAATTAACTTTTAAATAGATAATAAATCATTAGTAATAAATAAAATTAATAATGAATGAATTATTTTAAATTTTAATTAATAAATAACAAATAGATTCTAATAATATTTTATTTATTGTAAATGATTTACTACTATATATATTATTTTTAATAAAAGATCTCATTTATTTGATAAAGAAAATATGAATATTTTAATTAATAAACCACTCCAAATCTCCCTAGAGTTTCGAATTTTATAGGGAAAATATAGCAGCATTCTATTCAAGGTAATAAAATTTGTTAATAAAAATAATCTAGCCTTAACAAGAAAATACTTTTTCAGCATGATTTTCCTATTGCTAGAAAGGATTCATGAACACCTTCTCCATCATCAAACAACATATTAATCCATTCATGGACATACACTTGAACTATCTCATACCATCACATGGCCAAAATCCTACTAAGCATAATCATCAATCATGGTTTCCATGGAAAAATAAGAACATAAAAACCTAATCACCTTTGGTGTCATGGTCTCTAACATGCTTCAAACATCCATAAAATTTCATTAAGCACGAAGAACATACATTGATTCGAAAGGAAAACACATACATCCTAGTCATATACAACAATCATCATGTCCTAACTCCGTCCCCTTAATCCACATGCATATACTCAATCCCTTATCCATATTTCATTCTTCCTATCAATATCTAAGAGACATGAATACTGAATTAAAAGAAGGATTAAAGGAAAATACTTGATTTGATGAACACTTCGATGAAGAATTAAGAAGGTCCACGCGATTGAGAGCCTTGAATGATCCAACGGGAAAACGGCCATGGTTGATGGTTGATCAACCATTTCGGTTGGAAGAGAGAGAGAGAGAGATCATTAGAACAGTACAATCGAATGGAAGAAGATGATCAAGAAGGTTGTTCTTGACTTACCTTGTTGATGTTCTTGAGACCTTCAAAGAAAAGCTAATTTTGATCCGTTCGAAAATTCTTGTTTGCGAGGTTTTGTGTTATAAATACCAGAAATGAAGTTTAGAGATTAAATGGAAGTGATTTGGAGTATTTGAGAGTGATTGGAGGTGTTTAGAGTAGGGTTAGGCTTGAAGAAGGTTAGTGTGTGTTCTTGGTGTTCTAGGTGAAAATGGAGAGAATTGGGAAGAAGTGCTGCACGAATTTTGGTAGAGGGCTGGCCGAATGGTATGGAGTGAATGAGGGTTTCGGTTTTCAGCAAGAAGGAGAGAGAATGATCAGATTTTTTTTTTGAAATTTAAATGGAGGAAATGGTGGAAATGTTTAAGGTAAGAGGTTAGCTATGGCGTTTGATCAAGAGAGGTTTCTATGGTCTTCAATGGTGCCGACTGAACATGGTGGTTTTGCTGAATTGATTGAAGGTTAATGTTGTTCCAAGGCTGGCAAAAATTCAGTCTTAAATGGCAGAGGAAATTCTGGTTTATTTGCCTAATACAAGAGTGATTTTAATGGAGTAAAATGCTGAAATTATTTGAAGTTCAAAAAGAGTTTGAATAGAGTAATCTTAGGAGTGTTTTGTGGTGTGGCTATGGAGTCCATATGCTCAAGGTAAGTGTGGGGTTAATGGTGTTCAGTCTACAGCTGAGCAAGGTTCAATTTTACAGAGGTTGAAGGTGATTTTCGGCCTAGGCTAGAAGGGAGCAAAGCTGGAAAATTCTGGTTTCATGCTTCAAGTGTTTCGAAGGCTGTGTAGAATTTCTGTGCAGAATTTCTGCACACCTTCAACCCGATTTGCAGCTGACTCTTGAGGGAGTTTGAAGGTCTTTCTAAGGTGGTTTTCCAGCTTAATGCTGGAGAAATATTGAGGAGTTTTGCTGGCTTGAAGATGAATCAAAACAACTTCATTTACTTGGTTGAAAGCTGCAAAAATGACCAGAATTTTTTCCTGGTTTTGTGCAGTTTGTGCAGTCCAAAAATTGCACAGATTTTGCAGCTTCAAGCCACATAAAATGACCATTTTTCTGGCAGAAAATGAGTGGATTTACTGTCTGAATTTTCAAAGAAACGGTCTGCAAATATTCTGGAAAATATCCAGATTTTCTTTTACTAGAAGATGAACAACATGAAGGTGAGTTTGAAGGTGCTATCATGGTGATTGATTTTCTCTTGGAAACCCTTCCTATTTCTCCTCCTACTTTCGGCCAACTTCCCAATCTCCAAAGCTGATTTTCGAAATTCAAGGTGGAGGAGTTATCACATATTTTTTTTGGAATTTAAAAGAAAGGATTTAATGGTTTTGAATTATAAAGATGTTAGGACAAGCTAGTGGTAATAAAAAGGACAAGAATTCCTCTAGAATTCTTTTTAGGACATGAGGATAAGATTAGGACATTCTCTTCATGTCTCCCCTAAGACAACATTCCTATTTCCATGAAATGCAAGAAAACAAAAATTCAAACTTAGTTAAGATAATCATGACAAAAGCTTAAATGATGGGACTTGAACTCATGACCTTAGAAATTAATTCATCAAGCTCTAACCACTAAACCACAATAACTCTTGTTGTTATTTTCTCACCCACATTTTCTTCCTATTCAATCCTCAAGCTTTCTTCCTATTTTGACCTCAAGCAAAATTACCATTTTACCATTCCTACTCGATAAACATAACTAAGCATTTTAACCTATAATCCACAACTCTAAAGCACATAGAATCATTTAAAATATATATATTCATGCAAAATAATATGATATGCATCCCGAGCCCCTTACTCTAGGGTTGGCTTTAGGTGGGGTTTCACATTCACTGTTTTTCCTTAGCAAATTGTATAAACCCAATGTTAATGGGTATTGGTGGTTGTTGGTTTTTTTGGTTTTACTGATTTTAGGTTGAAATCAGAGAGCCAATAGTGGATAAAAGTTGCATAAAAAAACAGTGAAAAATCTGTAGAAAAAAGACGTAAGAAAAACCGAAAGAGAGCCACTGTTCATCGGCTTAGCTTGGACAGCTGAGCTGCCAGCAGAAGAACTGTGCCTGGAGCCAGAGCACAGTGGGCGGCTTGTTGATTCGGGAGAATTGAATTGAGATTGCAATTCAGTTTTGCAATTCGGGTCAGCACGTGGGCCGCCGAGCGGGTTAGCATGCGGGCGCACTGGAGCGGATCATGGAGCTGGTCGGCAAGCGGGTCACGGGCTTGGGTCACCCCTATGTTTGTGGGCAAGAGCCAACCCGCAAATCAAAAGGCTCTTTGAACTATAATTAACACTAAGATGGCTAAGGGAGCATCAGTCAGAGAGCACATACTCAAGATAATTACTGTTTTCGAGGAAGCAGAAATCTTAGGGGCTGTTATTGACCCAGAGAGCCAAGTGAACATTGTTCTCGAATCTCTACTGGGTTCCTTTACTCAGTTCAAGTTGAATTATAACATGAACAAGTTAAACATGAGTGTAACTGAGTTGATGAAGGAGAGCTCGAGATAGCGGAGAAGGTCATGAAGCCTCAATCAAAGGCTATGATTGCTAAGGCTTCTTCCTCTGGAACTGGGCCCAAGCCCAAAAAGTTCAAAAGGAAGAAGGGAAACGCAACGGCTCAGCCCAAGACCCAGCCTAAAGACGAACCGAAGGGCAAGTGCTTTATATGTGGAATGAAGGGACACTGAAAAAATGGGTGTCCAGATCTTCAAGCCAAGAAAAACCCCACAGGTAATGTTTTCTATTTAGAATCTATATCAATGGTTGGATCAACTTCCACTTAGATTGTTGATTCAGGGGCCACTGATCACATATGTAACTCCTTGCAGGGTTTTAGAAAGATTAGAATGAAGGCATGAAAAATGGGAAACACGGAGCAAGCAACGGAAGCGAACATAAAAAAAACTGGAAAAATAAGAACATGGATTCCAGGGCAGGGCCGGTGCCAGCTCTGCCAGCCCTAGCTGGTGCCGGTTGCACCCTATCCCAATCCCAAGGTTTTAAAAATTTTACCTTTCCTTCTGGTTCTCAAAGGTGGTTGGACTGGAACTTGCGCAACTGGGGTAGGTGTGCTGGTGGAAGCCTCTGGTGTGATTCCTGCAAGCCTCCTACTCCGCCTTTGCATGTATGTGAACACTTAACTCTCGGTCTTCCAGTATATAGTCTGTCTAACTACCGTTTGGTGAACAACTAACATGCTAGGGATTTTTTCTGGAGAGAGAGAGAGAAAGAGAGAGGGAGACGCCTGGCTATTCCATAGAGAAGAAGCCATCTCTCTTGTGTGTCTTATGTCAACGACGTTATTTCCAATCCTCCTGTTTAACCTAAATAAAACCCTAGTTTAAACTGGACTGGGCCATTGGACTCTTAGTTTAACCTTTTGGGCTTAATTAATTATTCTAGTTAGAACCAACTTAATGGCCCAACAAATAATTAATTTTTCCAGCCCAAATAAACCAGTCCAATTAAATAAGCCTAAATCAGTTTAGTCCTAGGTTAATCCCTAATTATTCAAACTAGGCCAAAGCCCTGAATAATTAATTAACCCACCAAACTAATTTAATTAATTCTCTCTCTTTAGATCTTTATTTTATTCTAGCCCTATAATTAAATCAGGCTATTTAAATAAAATAAATTCCATTTAATTCAAGATCAATTCCTTAGCCCATATTTAATTAGGACTCACGGACTATATTGGGAACCAAAAGACACACCACCTTAGCTACTAAAATGATCAAAATACCCTTGCTATATAAATAGCTGTATTTTGCATTTTAAATAGTTCCTAATATCAGCATAAGGAAATATTGACCTCAAGGACAGTGCTGCGTTAGCAAAGTCTCCGACCTACAGGTGTAATAACTAAAATACCCCTCTACATATTACCGTACATTTAGAGAGGAAGAAGTGTACTAACACCTCTCTAAATGACATCTACCATCATTAGGCCTTTAGTCCAATGATCCATGACTTCCTGGATTGTTTCCACTTTCCAAGGGAGCCACCCTAAAGTAAACATCCAAGTCATGTTTCCCAGGGCCCTGGATATTAAGATCATTTAGACAATCACAAGGGGTGATATAGTATAGAAACTATCTTGTACAAGTCTGTCTTAACTAACTAGTCACACATACCAAACATGTAAGTATATTAGCCCTACGATAAAACCTCAACTATAGCATATCAAAGAATATGCTTCCAGCTTCGTCAGACCACCAACTCATACTCAAGTCATAGAGTACTAGTCCACGCTGTAGTGGTACTAGTCTAGGTTTCTACCATATAGTACTTTAGAAACTACTACTACAGGTCCTGTTTTACATATTCGAAATATGCTTATGTCGTGAAGTGAGTGGACTACTCACTGGCTAAAGGTAAGATATTCCCCATTTAAAATTCATAACATAATAACCTAGACATGATAAGACTCCCATTCTCATCAATCGGTTAAGAACAAAAGTTTATGTGTTAAGTAACCTATGATCCATACCTTACTGTGAAGTCCTCCATTTACATGGACAACTTAAACATAATGGGTCTTTTCTAAACGTAATTGTACATACATAAAATAGTGAATTCATAAATAATTTCTGAAAATAAATTCTTTTATTAAAACATTTGATTTTTTCATCAGAAACTTAGTCTAAGAGGGCATATTTCCTGATAATCTCCCACTTGCACTCTAAGACTAAGTAAGTCCGCAGGTGCCCGACCCTATGATGTTCAAATGTCTCTTGAAGACCCTTTCAACTAAAGGCTTGGTGAATAGATCAGCTAGATTGTTCTTGGAGGCAATCTATTCCACCACGACTTCCCGTCTCTGGATGAAATCCCGGATCAGATGGTACTTCCACTCGATGTGCTTCCCCTTCTTATGATTCCTGGGTTCTTTGGATTGTGATACTGCTCCAGTGTTGTCACAATACATCACAATCGGCCTATCTATGTGTGGCGCGACTCCAAGTTCTAAAAGGAACTTTCGGAGCTAGACTGCTTCCTTGGATGCTTCCGAAACTGCCACATACTCAACTTCCATGGTTGACTTAGCAATGCAAGATTTCTTGATACTCTTCCATGAAATAGCTCTTTCAGACAAGGTGAAGATATATCTACTAGTGGATTTTCTCTCATCCTTATCCGCCTGGAAGTCTGAGTCTGTGTATCCTGTAGGAACCAAGCCATCAGCCCTGTAAACCAGCATATAATCTCTTATTCCCTTGAGGTACTTGAGTATTTACTTTACAGCTTGCTAATGAACCTCCCTAGGGTTTGACTGATATCTGCTAACCAAGCCTACGGCAAAGCAGATATCTGGCCTAGTACACAGCATGGCGTAAATGAGACTTCCCACAACCGAAACGTAGAGAATCCTACTTATCATATCCTTTTCTTCTTGAGACTTAGGACAGTTCCTTGAAAAAAATGACAACCCATGTTTGCAAGGAATTAGAGCTCCCTTGCATGAGTTCATGCTATACCTGGCCAACAACTTGTCAATGTATGCAGCTTGGGATAATCCTAACATTCTCTGCTTCCTATTTCTAAGAAGTCTAATCTTGAGAATATAGCTGGCTTTTCCCAAGTCTTTCATACTGAATTGACTAGACAACCAAACCTTTGTAGATGATAATGACCTTACATCATTTCTAATGAGTAAAATATCATCCACATACAAGATAAAAAAAAAATCAAATTAATGCCTTCAAGCTTTCTGTACACGCACAGTTGATCCTTGTTTTGAACTAAACTATAAGATTTTACAGTCCTATCAAAACAAATGTTCCATGCCCTTGATGCCTACTTCAGTCCATAGATGGACTTCTTAGCTTGCAAACTATATGCTCTTGGCCCTCAACAATAAAACTTTCCGGGAAATTGAGGGCGAACATGGGCTACATGTGGGAAATGGAGTCTATGTACTTTAATCAGGTTTGGGATCTTGTAGTTTCACCTGAAGGGATAAAACCCATTGGGTGTAAGTGGGTATACAAGAGGAAGAGGGGAGCAAATGGGAAGGTGGAAACCTTCAAAGCTAAGCTTGTGGCGAAAGGATATACTCAGAAAGAGGGAATTGATTATGAGGAAACCTTTTCCCTGGTAGCCATGCTTCAGTCCATCCGTATCCTCCTTGCCATCGCATGTCATTATGACTACAAGATATGGCAAATGGATGTTAAGACGGCATTTTTAAATGGCCATCTTAGTGAAGACATCTATATGTCCCAACCGGAAGGTTTTGTTGCTAAAGGCCAAGAACAAATGGTTTATGGACTGTGACCGTATTATATACAGGCTGAGGAATTGGTCTTAAATTAAATAGAATTTATTTTATTTAAGTAACCTGATTTAATTATTGGGTTAGAATAAAAAAAAAGGTCCATAGAGAGAGAGAATTAATTAAATTAGTTTGGTGGGTTAATTAATTGTTCAGGGCTTTGGCCCAATTTGAATAATTAAAGATTGATATGTGACTAAATTAATATAGACTTGTTAATTGGACTAGTTTATTTGGGCTAAAAAATTAATTATTTATTGGACCATTTATTTGGTTCTAATTAGAATAATTAATTTGGTCCAACAGGCTAAACTAAGAGTCCAACGGGCTAAATAAAAAATCCAGTTTAACGTAGGGTTTTATTTAGGTTAAACAGGAAAATAAAGATGTACGTTGTTTTCTTCTTCTTCTAGGAAAAAGAAAAATAGACGGCCTCTTTTCTCTTTGAAAAATTCCTTAGTCTTGTGAGTTGTTCACCAAACATGGATTAGGCAGGCCATATACTGGAAGATTGAAAGGGATTTTGCTGTTCATATACATGCATAGACGTAGTAGAAGGCTTGTAGGAATCGCACCAGAGGTTTCCACCAGTGCGCCTACCCCAGTTCAACATATTCCGATCCAACCAACTTTGAGAACAAGAAGAGGTAAAAAAAAAAAATTTCCTCTCGGAGCCCAATCAGGCCAGGACCATCGTTGGCTCCGGTCTGGAATGACTACTACGGTTTTTTTTTTTTTTTCCTTGTTCTTCGTTGCTTTGCTGTGTTTTGTTCCCCTTTTAAATCTTCAGAATTGTGGTTAGAGCTTGGTGTGTACTTTTTGGTGATTTAAGTTCAAATCCTAATTCCTGCAAACCTTTTCCTTCTTATTCCTAATTAAACTGTTTTCCTCCTATTTTTTTCCTCTTCACCACCACCTTAATTTTCCACTTCCTAAAATATAGGAATGTGATTATTTTGGGTTTTTGCTAAAAAGAATCAAAGTAAATTAAATTCCTATTATTTTCTAGGTAGTATTTTATTCTAATCTTTTAAGATTTTAAAATATTTCAACATCTAGAATTTTGTAAAGTTATTATCCAAAGGATTTATTAAGAGGAAAAAATAGAAAGCCTTTATCTTAGGAGCTATACTATAGCTATTATTTTCATAGAGAAAAGTCTCTCCGAATTAATTTTCTCTAAAGAGTTTTAATTGGAAATAAAAGGATAATGTTAAATTCATAATTGAATTAAATATTTCTTAGTATAGATCTATTTTCAAAAATTAGGATTCAAGAAGAAAGAAAATTTCAGCTTTATCACATAAAAACTAGATTTTATCTCAAAATATGATTATCCTTTAATTAATTATTTTTGCCTAAAATAAATTAGTGTAAAAAATAAATTCTTTCTTGAATTAATAACCTATTTTCGTGGCTTAAAATTTTTGGAAAAACAAGAACCCTAGCTGCCACCTTATAGAACATTTAGTTCCACTCAAACTCTCTAAAATATAGGAGAAATCTATCCTAGGTAATTCTAACCAATCAAAATTCTTTAAGCTAAGCAAACAACTAGATTTTCTCCTCACCTTTTACCCTAGTTTTGACTACCATAACACACACCCAATCACATGAAAATTCCAACTTCAAACCCTCTCTTGTTTAGCCAAAACCAGAACACAAAAGACCTTATTTTTCCTTCTTCGCTTTTTGCTCAAGGATTGACACAAATTCAGCCTTCCCCCCCCCTCTTTTTCTCTCTTATTTTTTGCCACAATAGAAACCAGAAAACAGCCACAAAAACCTTCCAAAACCTGATCAAATTTGGTTACAACAAGTAAGACCAAAAGCTATTTTTTTCCTTGTTGTGATCAAGAGTCCAAAACAAGGTGAACTTCTCCTTAACACTAAAACACCTAAACCTCATCTATTTTCTTCATTAAACCAGACCTTAGTCAAACTGTAAGCACCCTCAACTATACAAAAATCCAGGTGCCACCCTCTCCAAGTATTCGGCCATTGCAAACTCCATTCCTCTCCAAAATTGAAAACTAAACCTAAGGTGAGTAACTCTTCAACCTCTTTCAACTTTTATTCAATTATTCTTCTTCTTTTCTCCTAAATCTTGGCCATCAAGGGGCTGATTTTTCTCCTTTATTATTGGAGATTTTCGAACAAAAGGTCCAAGAGCCACCAATCAACTCTTCTTTTCAAAATAAACTCAATCAAGTACCAAAGATGCCATATTTGCTCTTGTTGTACCATCAAAGAGGTATTTGAGGCTTAAATTTACTGATTTAAATAAGATTGACTTTATAGTGGTGCTATTATGCTTGAAGCCTTACTTGAAAAACATGATTAGATAGAGATGGTGCCATATTGTGAACAAGTGTATATGGAGTAAAGTATGGTTAAATATTGCTATGATGACCTAGATTTAATGCCATTGATTAAAGATGAGATCTTTTGAAATAAATATGGTCATTATATGAGATTAATGGTAGAAGAATATTGGGAGTCGTTATATAGACGATGTGAATCGATATATGCATTCGTAATGATGAGACGCATGACCATGGAAAGATATAGAGGTGATTTAATGAATTAATCCATCTAGATACTATGGATGACTTGGATGATTAATATGATCATAGGGATTCATGATGAATGAAAAGATAGTGGAGTAATATTTGGATTCTAATTATAGAATCAATGATTCTAGATAGGGAAGAAAGTGAAAGAGAGGACAAGCATTACTTTGGTTGATTGTTGAGAATACTCAAGTAAGCCCCTGCATAACTATTTTGCTAAATCATACATGTTTGCAAGTCTTTTGTACAATGATGCTGAAATGGTGTCAAAATGATGGTTGAAACATGATGAAATGTTATTGTGATATTTACATACTTAGATTGAGAATGTGGATATTTTAATCTTTAAATGATTTTGTCAAATATCTCAACTTTTAACTGTAAACGATTTCCTTTCCTTTATGACTAAAACATTTTTAAAAACTTGATGTTAAAACCATGTTTTGCAAAGACAAGGTAATCAATGATTGTGAAAATAAGGAAAATGATTCTGCACCTAAATGGTGAGCGTTGAGTACTCAGTGGGGCCAGGCTAGTAGTACTAGTCATGGAGAGTTCGAGTAAATCTTCTGGCAAAAGGCCACCTCCAGAAGATGAACTTTCCTTAAAGAGGTCACAGTACTACTTAGTTAAGCCAGTCCAAGCTAGCATGTTAGTCCACATGGAATTTATTTTTCTAGATTGGACAACCAACTTGTTAGATGTAGAGATGGAGGAGTATCTCACCCTAGTGGGCGGATCACCCTCTGCCCAGTGTTAAACAGTAACACTGGGAAGCTATCATTATGGTAATCAAAATATGGACTTCGATATTATTATTGAATCATTCATAATCCCTACTTTAAGAATCTATGGTATTCATGAGTGGATGATTTATTGAGAACTGTTTTGAATATGATGAGCAATGCTCCACTCAATGGTTGTTTATTGACGAAAATTGACTTGCAAACATATTTTTTAGTGTTGATAAACTTGCATACACGAAATGTTTAATGTGACATCCACACACACGGGACTTACTGAGATGCCAATCCCACACTTTTTATATCATAATTTCAGGGGAGTGCTATTATTTAGTAGGTCGGATGATTAAGAGCTAGAAGTTTGCTTTGTATTTCTTTTGAGAGATGATTGTTTGTTTTGAATTTCAGACTTGTACAAATTTAGTTTTTGGATGTAATAAGATTATCTCTTTGTTTAATTTAGTCATTTTTCTTTTGTGCCTCGTTATAGAAACTCTTGGTCCTTTGGACGGGGCAAGATTCCCGCCCTTTTTGGATATGTAAGTAGCGGGTGTTACAAATCATATGACACAAGCGAGTCTTATTTACTTGGAAAGATGGGTAAACTCCTTTTTTTGGAAAAGAAAAAAGGGCCAAAGAATTATTAGAACTTCTACATACTGATATATAGCCCAATATCTATACAAGCAAGTGGAGGTTATCACTATTTCATAACCTTTATCGATGATTTTTCATGATATGGAAACTTGTATTTAATGAAATACAAATATGAGGCTTTTGATAAGTTCAAAGATTGCAAGAATGAAATAGAGAAACAACTTGGCAAAAATAATATAAGAACTCTAAAATCCAATCGAGAAGGTGAATACTTAAGCTAAGAGTTTTAAAGTTATCTTAAAGATAATGGAATATTATCTTAATGGCTCTATCATATATACCTCAACATAATGGTGTATCTGAGAGAAGAAATGGAATCTTTCTAGAAATGGTACAAACTATAATGGCTTTTGCAGACTCACCAAAATTGTTTTGGAGGTATACACTGAAGACTACTATTTATATTCTAAATAGAGTTTTGACAAATACGATTGATTCCACCTCTTATGAGTTGTTCTTAGGAAAGAGGCCAAAGTTATCTCGCCTGAGAATATCAGATTGCCCGACTTTTATTAAAAGGCTGCAGTCAAACAAGTTTGAAAGTAAGTTTAACAAGTATTTATTTATTGGATATCTAAAAGAGTCATTTGGATAATACCTCTATCTTCCTTCTGAAAATAAAGTGTTTGTTTCCAAGCATGCTATTTTCTTAAAGAAGGAAAACATGCTTAACGAAGATAGTGGGAGTAAAATTGAACTTAGTGAAATAAAAAAAATAAAAATAATGATCAACCAATTGATGCCACATTTATTAATAGAATAGATGAACCTTTATCTACAAAAGAACCTTATAGGTTTAGTAGGATACGTATGGTACTTGAGAGATATAGATTTCTCATAAGTGACCACAATAACATATTGTTTATAGATGAAGACGATCCTACTACTTACAAAGATGTTCTAAATAGTTTAGACTCTGATAAATGGCCTGAAACCATGAACTGAGAGATAGATTCCATGTATGACAACTAATTAAAGATTTTAGTTGATCCACCCGAAGGAATTAAACCTATAGAGTGCAAATGGATTTTCAAGAAGAAAACTAACATGCATGGTAATGTAGATACATATAAGGTATAACTGGTTGCTAAAGTTATCGTCAACAGCATGGTATTGACTATGATCAAACTTTCTCATCAATTGTAATGTTGAAATCTATAAGAATACTCCAAATACTTACCGCTCATTAGGACTTGAGGTCTAGCAACTAGATGTGAAAATAACTTTCCTAAATGGAAACCTAACAAAGAAAGTGTATATCACACAGCCTAAAGGTTTTGCATCCAAAGATAGAATAAATGTGTGTAAGCTGTAAAGGTCTATTTATGGACTAAAGTATGCTTTTTGGAGTTGGAACATCTATTTTGACAAAACAATTAAAGAATTTAGTTTCATTCAAAATATTAATGAACCTTGTGTATATACAAGAAGGTTAGTGGGAGTGTAGTTGTTTTCCTATTACTTTATGTAGATGGCGTATTGCTAATAGGAAATGATGTACATGTCCTTCAATCTGTAAAAGTATGGTTATCCAAGAGATTCTCAATGAAAGACCTTGGAGAAGCAACCTATATTTTAGGAAAACGATTCTATAGAGATAGATCAAAAAGATTGCTCGGTCTTTTGCAATCTATATACATAGACAAAGTGTTGAAAACATTCTGCATAAATTAATTCAAAAAGGGATTCTTATCCATGTCTCATGGGGTAAACCTTTTAAAGTCGATGTCTCCTAAGACACAAGTTGAAAGGAATAACATGAGGAGAATTTCATATGTTTTGGCAATTAGATCTAATATATATGCTATGATATGTATTAGGCCTGATGTATCATGTGCTCTTAGCTTAACGACCAGAAACCAATTTAACCCTGGAAAGGGTCATTGTGTGACTATAAAGAATATTCTTAATTACTTACAAAGGACTAAGGGCATATTCTTAGTTTATGGATAAAGTGATTTTAAAGTAAACAAGTATATTGATTCCAATTTTTAGTCCAATAAGGATGATTTTAAATCACAAACTAGCTGCGTATTTACGTTTTGTGGAGGGGTAGTGAGTTGGAAAATTTTCAAAAAGGATACTATTGGTGATTCATCGACTAAAAGTGAGTACATAGCCGTTTTCGAAGCAGCTAAAGAAGCAGTTTGGATCAAGGAGTTTGTCACAAAACTAGGAGTGGTTCCTAGTATTATTAATCCAATATCTTTGTATTATGACAACAATGGAGCTATTACACAAGCAAATGAGCCACGGTCTCATTAGTGATCTAAGAATGTACTTAGGCTTTTTCACTTAATTAAAAAGATTGTTGATAGATGAGATATAAAGATAGAAAGAGCTCCCATGGATGAGAACATAGTTAACCCACTCACAAAAGCACTACCCCAGAAGGAACATAACAAGCATATTGAGTCATTCAGTATTCGATACATGAATGATTGATTCTAGTGCAAGTGGGAGTTTGTTACTGTTATGCCCTAGAGGCAATCACATATATCGTATATTTCACATTTATACAATAATACAAGACATCTTTTTTCTTTCAATTTATTTTATTTATGTGTATGTAACTATTAGATAAAGTCACAAGTACAACATTGTATTAAGAAAATCATGATAGAGATCATGATGTGAGATTCCTACTACACTGGATCGTGTTTGTGCTTAAAACTATCCCCAGTCATAGCATTAATAAGATAGGACATCATTAATGCACGAAGATTAGCACGTGTTATATGCCTTGAATAGATCAAGTGGTGATTCTTATATCCGTGAGTATTGGAATACTTAGGATTAATATATGGATGATTATTAGATGAGTAAGTACATTGGATGACCTAGTTATGAGACAATAACATGGATAACTATTTAGTACCAATGATAGAATCTCATTATAGCAAAGTGTAAGTATCATTTGACTTGAAATCTCTAAAGTGCTTTGTTTAATCTTTGGAGTTGTACTTCGATTCAATCTCTGGAGTCCCTGCAAGACCATCTATAGGATAGATATTTGGTACGATGTGAAGTAAATGAAAATAGTTAGGAGAATTAATAAAGGCTTTACCACTCCTAATAGAAGGAGAGTATATCTCATAACTACTTGTAGGAATTATTACTCGAGAAGCCCTTAGCCTAGGTGATTATGTGTTGGAAGTAACTCCAATTGATACACATATTAGGTAATGGATTTCTTGAAGGAGTACTAATAAGTTCGGGTAAGAAATAATAACATTCTAGAAAGAGTTGGCACTAATTCCATACTCTAGATTGAATGGGATATAGTATAGTGAAAGTTGTTTATTGCACTGATATTCTACTATTGAAAGGTTCATGTTAAGCCATTGACTTTCTGGTCTTTTGGGTGGTCATTATGTATTGCTAAATATCACTCATGATCTACCGAATATGAAGTTATCATGTAGGGAATTAATAAATTAATCATAATTAGAATTAATAAGTTAATTCTAATTATTAAGGATTTTTTATCCTAAGACAGTTAGGATTAATTTGTATTTCAGTACTAATAGACCAACAAACCTAATAGGTAACACACAATAGAAAATTAAGAACTTGAGATATTATTTGATAACATTACAGGGGGTTAACTATGACGAGAAGAAGAAGTAGTCGTGGTCGAATGAAAATTATCTATAATTCATTGGCCAAATTACAATTATAAGAACTTATAAGTTCTAATTATAATTAAAGAATTCTTTTTCCATTAGAAATCTGGAAACATGCATGCATATATACCGTTATATATGCCGCAGGTTTATGTGAGTGGTTTTCACGAAAAAAAAAACATAATTAACGCACAATAAAACACAGAAAGAAACTGTTCCTTTAGGATTTTTTTCATCTTTTCCAAAACCCTTGCCACCTTATACACCTTTCTAGAACATGGTTTAGGTAGCTCTTGATCTCTTACCTTGTATGGACTATATTGGAGGTAATCTGACACTTGGGTTGCAGTGCGTTGACAGCCAAATAGCAAAACTATTATTTCTCTAATTGGTGATTGTCAAAGCACAATGAAGGATGTTTCTGCGGTGTTGAATGAATTACTAGATCATGCCGTCAATATAAAAGAAAATTTTAAATTCTCTATAGCGGCACCAAAGGTAGTTTTCCTGCTCTTTATCTGATTTGTAGCTCCTTTATAAGTTGATTCGTTGGGTGGTTTCTCATTTTAATTCCACCATGCAATCTGATTGCATGATCAAGTCACTAAAAAATTTTGTCCTTCATGTTTTTGGTTTTAATGGGTTCTTTTTAGTGCTATGAAATTGTTTCGAGCATGTTTCTGGGTTTATACATATGTTGCAGAATTGTGCTATAAATGGGTTTCTTAAATTTCTATTATCAATCACTTTAATTAACAGTTGGATCATTGTGTTAGATTATGATGATGGTCATAGTCGTTGGTTCATACATATTAACGAAATTATTTCAATCAAAATATGGTTTTGAATGATATGAGAAATTGCATTGTAGATTAAAGTTTTGGACACAGATTGAACTGGACATTGTTTCTAGATCAGCCACGGCTAGAGGTCAGTCCATGCAAACTAGTGTTTCTCTCTGGTCAACTCGAGGCTTTGGCCCAGTCTGGGAGCAAATATTACTATTTAGACTGTAACTGTATTTTTAATTATTTCTCCTTCTGAGAATTGGCACTAATTATGATTAGGTTTTAAATAGAACCCATGATTTTGGATAAAATTATATTTTTTGACCCACAAGTTTATAAAAATTTGATTTTGGCCCAGAACTTCCAAAATTCAATTTTTGACACAAAATTTTCCAAAACATTGATTTTGGATGTTTTATGCTTGATATGTTTTAAGCATATTTAATTAGCATGGTGGATGGTTATGGACTAAGACTAAATATATATGTTCATATATTATTTACAATTTTGGTTAAATGAAATAGGGCATGTGTGTCCTGCCTTGTCTAATTTTTTTTTGTAATTTGTATTTCGCTACCAATAGACCAAGAAACCTAATAAGTCACACACAATAGAGGATTAAGAACTCGAGACATTATTTGATTATATTACAGGGGTTAATTATGAAAATAAGAAGATGTTGTGGGTGAATTATAATTAGTTATAATACTTGGGCCAAATTATAATTATAAGAAGTTATAGGTTCTAATTATAATTAAGGAATTCTTTTTCATTTAGAAATCTGGAAACACGCATGCATATATATCGTTATATATACCATATGTTTCTATGTGTGCTTTTCATGAAAAAAAAAACACACAATTAATGTACAGTAAAACACAGAGAGATACCATTCCTGTGTGATCTTCTTCATCTTCTCCAGAACCCTAGTTACCAAACAAATTAGGTTGCAGTACATTAACAGACAAATAGAGAAACTATTTTTTTTTTTTATCTGATTGGTGATTGTAGAAGTGCAAGAAAGGAAGTTTTGTGGTGTCGGATAGATTGCTAGATCTTGCCTTCCATACAAAAAAGAAAATTTGAATTCTCTGTAGCGACATTAAAGGTATTTTTCTTGCCTTTTATCTAATTTGTATCCCGCATATAAGTTGATTCATTGGGAAGTTTCTTCTTTTAATTTTGCCGTGTAATCTGATTGCATGACCTAGTAACTAACAAAAATATCCAAAGAGAAGAATGCAAATTAAATTGAGGGAATATGAATGAAAAATATGTGATAGCTATGACCACTCATTCTATGAATGTTTTAGAGGATTTAGCCAAGGTGGGAGGAGTAAAATACCATAAATAACAAAAAAAGTATAGTTGCTCATATTATTATAGAAATGATCATGTTTCAAGTGAATATCCTAGAACAAATAGCCAAAGAAGTAGTGAAGGAGTTATATGTAATCGTTGTGGAGAATATGGACACACAACCCGCTAATGTCCTAAGGTGTATGATATGTTTGAGCTTAAATTTGAAAGGATGAGTAAAACCCTTGGAAGTATGAAAGAGCAACTTGGTAAATAGCTAAATGTAACACGTGAGAAACAGAAGTTTCAAGAAAGTGAAGAAAAAAAGAAGGGGAAGAATCAAAACCCATACGGAGACCATGAACATGGAGAACTTTAAGAAGAAAAATTTGGGAAGGTTGAGCAAAAAGAGTTCCTAGAACTAGAAAAAGAAGAGCTTATGGATGCTAGGGAGGTTGATATGGAAACATTGCCTTCGTGTGGAGCAACTAAGGCATACTTGAACACATTATATTTCTTTGAAGAAGAACCACAAGAATAAGCAAGAAAAGGTAGAGCATAGTGGTATTGAAGTTGTTGAATAGCAAATAAGTTCAACAAATGAAGAAGAGAAGGAAGTTCTACAATAACAAAATAAAAGAAGAAGAAGAGTTGGATAGAAGTGCTAGAAAAACAAATGAAAAGGAGTGAAGTTAGTGAAATGAAGCCATCTAGTTCAACATTGCGTGAAAGCACCAAAGCTAAAGTAGAAAAGAGGATAAACAAAGGAAAGGCCTTGATAGGGTCACAAAAATGTAGGGACATCAAATGTTACAAATGCTTAGGTTGTAGGCATTCCATCCAAGAGTGTCCAAACAAGAAAATGGTATTCATAAATGACCAATGAGGCATTTCAAGAAAGAAGGTGATTAAGATTTGAATAGTAAGTTTGAGGGAGAAGAAGAAAAAAATAAAAACATAAGGAGAAATACAAAAGGTTGAAATAAAATATGAAAATGGAGGTAAAAATGAGAGAATGAGAGAAGAGGGAGGGAAACAAAAAAGTGAGCACCTTGAGTTTAAAGAACAAATCAATTGCGTGATGAACGAGAGCCTAAAAAAGAAAATGAGTAAAGGTAAAATAAAGGAGAAAATATGGGTAATGAAAAGAGAGCCTAAAGAAAATAGTGAGGAACAAAAATCTACTATTTTTCTTCTACAAACTTTTTCTTGTTTAATCTTGTTTGCAAGTTTTGATATAAGGATGAATCATTTCAAAGAATGGAGAAATTATAAGAATCATCTCACGTGTAAGGACCCATCCAAAGAAAGAGAAGAGAGGTCTAAAACACAACTCATAGTTCCTTAGTTGAGGTCCACTTTTAGGAGATTTCAAGCATGTAATCAAGCCAACAACACCAATAAACTAGGAGCTAAAAGATTGATGAAGAGGCGGATTGTAAAACAAAGGCTAAAAAGAGTAGAAAAGAAGCAGCAATTCTCATGGTTGACCAAGATAATACCTAACCAAGAACTAAGGGCCAAAGAAGCATATGCAGGAAGGCAATCTAAAGTGGCATTAAATGAAGCCAATCTTGACTACAAAGCCATTTGGATGATTAAGGAATCACATGACTAAGATTTGGAAAATAACAGAACTTCACTTGGAATACTAAATAGCGGAGTAGCCAGAAAGACAAATGGTTTCTTCAAACCACTTGGAAGATCAAAGAAATAACAACAACAGCATTGGAGTTCCCTAGAGAAGCATGTGGGCCAGTTTTGGATGCCAAGAGCTGAAAAAAAAAATTTTGCAATGAACCAGTGCTTGTCATTTTAAGGCACAGTTACTGTTCTTCCAGAATAGAATTAGTGCCAGCTCTAATACCCAAACTAGCAACGGCTTGTTTAAGAATCGAAGCACTATTTTTCCATAATTGAATTAGCACTATGTAACACCCCGTTACACACGAACCTAAAAAAGGCTGGGGTATCATCCTGTTCAGTAGACCAAGGGTCTTTATAACTAGGTAAACAACTAAACTAAGACAAAAATAAACAAAATATTATTACAAGAGAAAACATTGTCTACGACTCTCTCAATCCAAATGAAATATAGCAATTCTTAGAACAATAACAAAATCTTCTATTAGAATGCAACTTTGTTAAGGCTAGTAGAACCTGAAATATGACATCAAAAAGGAGTGTGAGAAATACATCTCAGTAAGACTTGTGTGCACTTTTTTTTAGCCAAATAGATTTCATATGTGCACTTTGAATTCATTTCTCAAAAGTTGATTGCAAGTCAAATATTTTTGCATAAACAACAGTGAGCGGTGTTTATCATAGTTGAGACAGAATCACAATAGTGTGTAACATACAAAATATATATATATATATATATATATATATATATATATACTAAAAAGAAACGGGCTATGAATCCTTGTATCATAGCCTTACCATAAAACCCTACATCATGACAAATTACCGTGAAACCCTACATCGCAATGAAGTGGGTGTATGAATACTCCACTATCTCTTACCCTACTTACCAGATTTCCATGGCCGAATAACAGCCCACCTAGACTGTAATGCTAGCTCGGACTGGCTTGACCTACAAGAACAATCACCTTTTCTAGATACAGCTCATCTCTTAGAGGTGGCCTCTTATTGAGAGACTTGCCTTACCTTTCAAAAGTTAGTCATAGTGGTCTACTCTTATTGAATACTTAATGTCTCATTACATCATTCAAGTTCCAATCTCAAAGGTGATTTTCTATTTAAACCCTTGTTTTTATAAAAGTCTTTAATATAAAATAAACAAAGCTTGCATTCCAAATAATCACAACATTAAGATAACATGCATTTTCACAAATGACTTGCAATTCAGAGCTTTAGTGCCAAATATTTAATCGAAGGACTTGTTGTAGTTCAGAGAAATAAGCAAAGATTCAACTGCTTGATCTCCCACTTTGGTTATGCCCTTTTATCTAAAACAATATAATAAACTATAGTCATATACCTTAGTTTATCCACAATATAAACAAGTCACTTAAATCAGTAGATCTTCGATTTCATCATGAAATCATGTATTCTCTGTGTTAACTCATCAAGTAAAACTCATAGTTCAGTGACTATCTCAAATATTCATTTAACCAGCGCAACAAGAGTTAACCTATTTGATAATGAATTCTTGAATCTAGCAATTAGTTACATAGCATCATACAGATCTCCCTTATCACATGCTCATAATCAGAAGATCATCAAAATATCCATGAACCATATAACCAACCTCATACGTGATCACCCTATTAGCAAGTCATGTTCAAATATACTTAAAGATCACAATTTGCCCATCACATGCATTAGGTCTCCACATAAGTTGTATATGATGTTAATTAAATCACCCGATCCAAACTATTGTGTAGATATAATAGCTTACCTCTCTTAGAATATTTGTCGTATCAATTGATGACCCCTTGATGCCCTACTTGAATCCGTGGAAAAGAGAAGATACAACTCACTAGTTTTAAGATCTCTAGACCGTCCAAATTATTTCGAAAAGTATAGGAGAATATTAGCCTTGGATTTCAGCCAATGAGAGAAGAAGTTAAAAAGAAAGTTGGAAAAGGGAGGAAGAGTTGATTACCTTAGATGATCTCTTGTGTGTGAGTGCAGGGCTGGCCAAATGGTATTGATTTTGTGTGGGTGTGTTTCCTGTTGTCTCTGAGTTTAGTTTAATACAAGAATTTATAATCAGATTTACATGAGATAGCCAACGCTGGAAATTTTCCAGAAAATTATCTCCATTGGAGAATTAGCTAGCAAACCTTGGAGAATTAGCTAATCAAATAATTTCAAAAGACTAATTCTGAATTTTTTATTTTAATATTCTAGAACTCAAAAACACCAGGTAAAAGAAATCATAATAGCTACAAGAAATTCTAGATTGGTTGATGTTCTCATAAATAAATGTTACAAGGATTTATAGAAAAGATAATTAGCTATTTGGAAAAGATAATTAGAGAAACTAGAAATTTTAATTAAGATACCATTTAAGTTTATCATGCTAGATTTTGGGTGTATTTAACTCCAAAAATGTCCAAAAATGGAGCCCAGGTTTCTATTATTTCAGCATACCGAAACTCATAAAACAATTAGGCAACTAGAATATTTACTTAGATAAAAGAAAAACCAAATTAAGTAGATATTATTTATAATAGATAACTAATACCTATTAGGAGATAATAAATAATTTATATATGATAAAATTGCTCTAGGTTTTTTGATGACACCATCCAAGACTTTAGGAATTTTAACAAGGGAATATTGCCCTCCAACAGTTGGAATTTCAAATGCAGGATTAAAGTGAAATTATTAATTCCAGATAACAAAATTTCAAAATATAAAATAAAATAATCAAAGAAGTTTTAACTCCCAAGGATAGCACCAGCCATGGTGAAGAAAAGATGGAATTCTTTTAATTTAAATATAAAATAAGTTTAACTAAAATAAATAATAAGTTATATGTAAAATTATATTATTATCCATTTAAACTAAATTCTAGGAGATAATTACCCTAGGTGACGGATGAGCTTGGAAACTTAGGAATAATTATATTTATATATATTTATATTATATACACACACACACACACACATGTATTGATAGGAAATAAAATATGAAAGTGGATATTATTTTAAAGATAATAATTTAAATATTTAGATAGATAAACTTTATAACAGAAACTAGCAACATAAAGAAAATTAGAAGATATTTCCTATTTTTTTATCTTTATGGATTTAAGGGAAATAAAACTCCAAATTTGTAGGAAAAACAAAGTGACGGCTAGGAAGGAGAATTTCGGCCAAGGAAAAAGCTCTGGTTTCTAGAAACACACACCAAGTTTTTATTCACTCAACCACAACAACTCTTATGGAAATAGACCTTAAATCAAAATTTCTTCACCTTTATCCCAAGCATATCATGTACCAATATAAACTCTAACTTAAAAAAAAATTTCCTATCCCTACTATGGAATAACTACAAGCTTACCAGGCAACTCACATACATATAAAAAAACACAACACAAAATAAACACATACAAATACAAACACAAAAATCAAACACGTAAAAAAATATTTTACAAATCCATATGCACATGCAAGGTGCCATACTAAGCCCATATTCCCCAAGTACCAAGGTTAAGGTTTAGACGGGGTATTACACGCTGGAATTCTTACACCAACCGGTGCTGACCCTTTGCTGGAATGCTGAGATTTTCTACTATTCTGTTCTATTTTTATAAGTTTACTATATATATAAATATTTGTGTGTGTGTGTGTGTGTGTGTGTGTGTGTGTATTTATATTACATTTTCTCTTGTAATAGTTAATTTAGGTTGTTTAATTTTGTGTGAGAAACAAGTTCTCTTGGGAGAGTTTGGGAGGGTGATCTTATTGGAGTGATTCCCATAAACCATCAAGGCTCTATCAAGGGATTAGTCCTACTTTAAAATAGTCTTTAAATTTCAATGGATAATATAAACTCCTACTCTATTCTTGTATGCTAGGTTGCAAGTCTCCTAGTGT
Organism: Voacanga thouarsii; assembly: GCA_026120185.1. NCBI lineage: Eukaryota > Viridiplantae > Streptophyta > Magnoliopsida > Gentianales > Apocynaceae > Voacanga > Voacanga thouarsii. The sequence continues at coordinate 3,794,978 of JANUWF010003370.1, forward strand.
GTTTGATAGGTTAAAGTTAGTAAGCCTAAATCTTCCATCTCTTTTGTGCTTAATCTCTAATAGATTTTGTGTGTTAGAGTGTTGATTTGGTAGACTTTATTCACTAGACCTATATTTCTTGGTTGTTTGAATAACCTAGGGTTTTATCTCTTGAAAAAGTCTGTGCATTTGCTTCAGGTTTGAGAGCTAAATCTTGATTTGAATTTGTGGAAAGATCCTGGTTTTTGTAAGCCTTTAGAGCTCGTATCATATCTTGACGATGTTCTATTCTTTCATCTTTTGCAACAAAGAGTTAGATTGGTCTCAAATTTATTCTATTTTCTATGAGGAAGGGACACTTCACTTAAGAAAGAGTATCATGGCCCCTTAAACATTAATTTTGAGGATTAAAGAAATAAATGTTGCCATGTGCATTTATTAATACATGATTATAGAACAAACATAAATTTATTCTTGAAATACAAAGTATTAGAAATACACAACATAAGCTTAGTTTGATCAATCTAACTTTAAAGTAAATGAATTTCTATACTTTAATAGTGTGGTTGCATAGTCTAAGAATGTATGGCTTTTGAAAGTAGCCTCAAGTTTGTTATGGCTAATGTGGTTTAAGATGAACTATTAGCAAGAGTACTATTAAACTTTTACATAAGTAAACCCCAATTTTTTTTTTTTTTTTTTGGCTAGAATCAAACACACTAATAAGTTTGGACATTTTGTAATTTATATTATCCCTTATGACACATTGACCCTGATTCCATTCATTCATAATTCACTTTCAAAAATTGAAGAAATATATACAAGAAATACCATAGATTATATAGATAGCAAAACACAAAAATTACCTCCCTCCTTAGCATCTCTCAAAAGATTTTTCTATTTTTAAAATTGTAGATATTTCTTTCAATCAACAAAGAAAGTAAAGGAAAAGATCCATAAAACTACTGAACATTAGATAAAATAGAAAGCAAAGTAGAGCTGCAACTTCACAAAAAAAAAATAAAAAAAATAGAGTGTGCATTATAATAGATCTACAAATTATTTCTCAAAATTTGCATAAAAAGATGGGAGCTATAGAGATATATCTTGTGCTTGGAGAATCACATACACAACCCAAAATAGAAATCAAAAAGAGAAGGTGAAAAAGAAAATATGGAGGAGAGATAAGGGAAGAAGATGCAAGAAAAAGAAGGAAGAGGCAGGAAGCACTACAAGAAAAATGCACATTCATGACAAAGTTTTAGCTAGGAAACAAAATTTCGTTGCTAGCACATACCCTTTTGGGAGGAAAATTAACATTCCTCGCCAAGTGGGTATTGGGGCAAGAAACTAGCCACAAAAAAAAAAAAAAAAAATTGTTGCCAAACTTTGTCACAGATAATGTGGTACAAATTTCTCCTGTAGGGAACCATTTCCCAAAAAACATTAGAGGGATTTTTTTAAAAAAAAATTGGTGAGAAAACTTTTCTTGCCAATGCTTTATTCATGTTATCTAGGAAATATTTCCTTACCATTTCGATTTTTTTAAATTCAATTAAAAAAATAGTGGAACAAAACAATACCATTTATCTGCCCCTTATTTCCATTTCAGAAATCTCGATTATTGCTGTTCCTTTTTCCATTTCCCTCTTAGTAGAGAAATCCTTTATGTGCTATGTTCGATTCAATCCTCAGAAACATTCTTTTGTCCCCCTCAGATTCAAGCCTTTAAGGTAGAGATGATCTTCTTCATCGGACCAGTAAGAAAGAATTTGGCTCTCTTCCACTACAAGATGCATTTTTTGTCAAAACATTGTACAATGTTGGAAACTTTTCCCCATTCCAAGATGATAGTTTTATGTTTTTTTTCTGGACAGTCCTTACATTTTGATATTATCTAGCACTACAAAGTTGCTTTTGAATTTGTTATTATATGGTGATGTGTGGATTTTCCTATTAATAGTGCTGTTTTGGTCCTTTAATGTGGCTTGGAGTCATTTTATGTTGATCGTTGATGCCCTTTGTTGTATTTAAGACTGATGTTTGTCCCGATTAATTAACTGATGTCTTTTTTTCTTTTATTATTGATCTAGTGGTAAAGATGGAACATTTATTCTGGTAAAATTATCTGAAGGGGGTTAATCTACATTTTTTAGGGGTTGGAGAAGAGAACGAGTAGTATTGGAAGAATTTTAGAGAGACTGATAGAAGTTCGATCCTCTAAGTTGGGGAAACTGTCCAACTTTCTAAATCAGAAGTCAAGCAGCTTTGTGTCGCCTTATGTGACATCTTCAGCAAACATTCCAATCTTCTTGAACTTGAAGCACCCATCAAGATTTGTGGTACGCTTTAGTCTTTCCTTCCATATTTGCCTTTTTTTTTAATGGGATATTATTTTGCAGTAAATATACTGTACTTTCATGTTTGCATACAAAAAGTTAGATGCTCCTAAAGTTTTGATTCCTTTTTTTCCAATTTATTGGGCTTATGGTTTTGACTAATGAGTTTTACCCAATGTTATAGCTAAAATTTCCATATCTTCTTTTAGTCCATTGATTTTGTTTTGACATTTTTCATGGATTGGTTGTTGTTGTAGTGGACTTCTAGATTTCTAATAATGTTTTGTTTCATGGGTTTATAGGTATAGAAGTTTACCGATTTTTGTGTTTCTACATGTTATTAGAATCATATTGTTGAATTCTCATGTCACTGACCTAAAATTCTTAGGAATTCTTTGACATCCTTGCATGATTTGGCTTTGCCAATTATTTTTTGGTGGAATTTAAGCGATAAATAATGCATGCCGGTGGCTACATAAGTGAGAGGCAAATTAACTATTTGACATTAATAGGTATGTTGATTGTAGGACTTAATTATTTAGTGGTTTCAAAATAATTCCATCTCATGTGGGATATAAAAGGGTAGTAGCTGTTTCTGTGGCTTTAATTTTACCCATTACTGTATGAAGACCTTAACTTGGTTTCAATCACTTTGTTTGTCTTATTTTTACTATTAATAGAATAAAGATAGTTTGTTGACTTGTTTAATTATGCACATGTGATTTTAGTGGAAAAGATCTAAATATGATTTATGTGCTTTCAGTGGCAAAAGGAACATCAATTTTTGATGATCCAACTGTGGAGATCAAAGAGTTGACTATTGTAATCAAGTAAGACATCACTGCACTTAATTCTGCTATAGTAGAGATACAGCTCCTATCCAACTCATAGAATAAAAGAAGTTTGTCCAATGAAGGCACTGCTCATTCGAAGACAATTACTAATAACATGAAGAATAGCTTGATGAGCACAACAAAAGAGTTCAAAGAGGTCCTAACATTGCGGACTAAAGTATAGTACGTTTTGCTGAATGGGGTATCCAATGGAGTTGCAAATTTTAACTTATACTTACTATTTTTTCTAAAGTAATTATTATGTTTCTTGTGTGTTTTGGTAGCTAAAATTTGAGTTTCTAGCTGTAGAACATCAAGGTTCATGAAAATGGAAACCAACTATTTTGTTCAGCTGCTTCAAAAGAATCTTCCAATCCTTTCATATATCAGCACCCATTAGCTACCAAAACAACTGCTACTACAGCGATATTTGCCTTTCCATGGTCCAGTGGCTTGGTACTTCTTCCCTGTTAATTTCAACGTAGATAAAATATAACATAATTTGTTTTGGTGGTCTAATGTTGATTCACTAAGTGAGGATCTCAACTTTCTAAAATCCAGTAAACAGGAATCATTTATAAAGTTTATTGGCTCAGAACTTGATAATTTATATGTAACTTATTAAATTAACTCCCACTATGAAATTTTTGTAATCTAAAATGGAGATCAGAATGTCTTGGCATGTTGAGCTGATCTTCTAATTCTCTATAATCGAGAAAGGAAAGAATGGGAATGTTGAACTGGATCTCTTTGATATGTTGTTTATTGAAGAACATGGTTTCTTAACATTTCCTGCATGATCATTCACTATTTGCTCTTGGCAGAAACCAAACAAATGGAAAATCACAACAAATGCTACAACAACAGCAAAATCAGCAGCAACAGCAGGTGGCTCCATTGTAGGACAGTTATATACATAGCAGAGCTCAAGCCCTTCATAGTGTTGAGTCAACCATTCATGAGCTTAGCAGTATTTTCACGTAGTTGGCAACCATGGTTTCTCAGGAAGGTAAACTTGCCATTAGGTTGGTATGTTACTCTTACTTAGAAATACTTTTCAACTATCAACTCAAGATTGGTCCCTTTTTTTATGTAGCATTTATTAGTAATTAGTTATGCACTATAGGGCTTGTTTTTTAAATCCTTTTTTTTTTGGCAAATCCAAGTCTACAGTCATGGCACAGTATAAGTACTTAAAATGATATTCATCTTATCTTGGGATAGGTAAAAAAGTCACTAAATTGTTGTGATATGTGAACTTTAGTTTGTAATTTGGATGCACAATTTTGTATTTATATGGTTCATATCTTTTGAGGAAATAAAATCCATGTCCACTCATTCCTGTGGTTGCAGAATTGATGTAAGATTTTAATTAATCTATTGTAGTAAACTCTGTAAAAACTTGATATTCAACTATTGATCAATACTAAAGTGGACAAAGCTCAGAATCTCATAACTTGAGATTAACTATACCTTTGTTTACTATTCTTGATTGAGGCAAAATTCATTAATATTTTCCTAATATTTGAGGATGTTGTTGTGATACATTTGATGCAATAACTAGGCATATTCCTTTATATTGATATTTTACCCTTAAAAAGGTATTTTGGATTTTTATTGCAAAAAATGATGAAAAAATAAAAAACCCGTCACCATTAGAGCATGGCAGGCGCCAGCCGTGACTTGTGGCCCATTCTAGAAGAAACAGAGGATGTTGTCGTCAAAAAAAATAGAGCACGGACAGCCCTGGCCATGCCAAACGGAGCCGGAGCTGGAGCCGACATCGGCCCTGGATTGTCCCATATCAGCGAACTTTTCCAATCATGCTCGAATTTGATATTTTCCCAAGATTTTTTGTATTTTCCAATCTCTACTCAGCCTAGAACTCTTAAGGAATGAATTTTGACCTCTTGGAATGTGAAACCCTAGTCAGAACCAGCCTTAGAGTAAGGGGGTTGGGATGCATATCATATTTTATTGCATGTTTAAATATATTTTTATATGATTTTATATGCTTTGGATTTGTGTTTGATAGTCTCGAGGGCTTAATTGTGTTTATTGAGTAAGAATAACAAAATGGTAATTTTTGCTTGAGGTGAAAATAGGGAGACAGCTTGAGGGTTAAATAGGAAAAAAATATTTTAGAGAGAAAATAAGAACAAGAATTGTTGTGGTTTAGTGGTTAGAGCTTTGGAATAATACCTTGAGGTCTTGGGTTCAAATTCCATCATTGGAGTTTTAGCATGATTAAATTTTAGTTTTGTTTGGGAAGGTTGTATTTTCGACCATGAGTGCTCTAGAGAAGGGTAAAGTTGATGTCCTAGGGGAGACATGATAGGAGTACTCTAAGCCTACTCTTGTACCCTACAAAAATTCCTAAGGGAATTCATACCCTTCTTGATCCTTAGTTTTCCTTACTTCTTAATTTCTTAAGTTATTCAATTTATTCAAACCAATTTCATACCAGAAATTTCAGTAAAGTGTTGTGGCCTTGAAGGTTCAAAATATCTAAGTGAAAGACATCTTATGGACCGAAAATGTGGAAGAAATGGGGAAGGTTCCAAGAGAATTAATCCCCCTAATGAACCTTCAAAACTTCACTCTAGCTATGTTCATTTTCCTTCATATAGTGATCTGAAATTTTTCCAGCTTCTTGTGCCTTCAAGGTGTCGAAATTTTCAGCCATCATTCCCTCCCAAATGCTGCCAGAAAATGGCCCTCTTGACCAGCTTGAAATCTGAAATTTTCTGGCCATATTCGGACTGCACAAATGTTGTGCAAAACCAGAAAATTTTCTGGGCAAAATCACAGCATATATAAGCTTAAACCAAGCTGTTTTCTTCCAGTTTTCTCCCAACTCCTTAGCCACGTTTTTCCTCCATGAAGAAGGCTGGAAACCAGCCATGAAAGACCTCTGAATGCCCCTTCAAACTCTCTACAATATGACTGGAAAATGGCAACAAAAGCTGCCCAGGAAAATTCCAGCAATGGCAAAACTGTACAGGATTTTATTTCCAGCTTTGTTTCCTTTTCCAGCCCTGGCCAAAACTTCACCCTTTTTCTGCACAAACCTCACTTGAATAGCCATGAACTGAACCCCATTGTCTTCCCCAACCTTCTACATGAAAACCAGTCATGGCAGCCCTAAAATATCTCCAACAAATTACTCCAATCATGCCTTGATTGGAGACCAAAATTCCAACAAACCTAATTTAGTGAACTTCCATAAAATGTCCCTTAAACAACCAGACCTTTCCTTCACCATTATACTCCCTCTTTTCGACCACCATTAACCTTCTTCAACCAGCTTTCATCTAGCAAAATCACTGAACATCAGTCGGCCATAGCAACTTCCAAAAAGCTCTCCATTGATCAAAGATATTCTTGCTATATTTTGTTTCCAAATTTGATTCCCAAAAATATTCTTTTAGGATTTCAACAACCAGCCTTTCCTTTTCCTTTCAAACCAGAAAAATCATCTACCTAAACTACACAAACAATTCGGCCACAACAAACATATAGAATTTCGGCAACTTCAAACCCAAAATTCCTTCATTCTCTTCAACCTTCAAGCACACAAAGATCACCAAGAACAGCTACTCACTTCTCTCGCCTAATACCTCTCCAAACCACTTCAATCTCCTTCAACAAAATTCCAGATTTCATCTATTCACTGTCGTGAGTCTATCCATACCATTTTTAACATCAAACTCCAAAATCCAACTCTCTCATTTGGATAAAAAATTAGTATTTTTGTGAAGGCTCAAGAACACCTTTAAGGTAAGTTTGTGCAATCAACTTCATCTTCTCTAATCTCCAATCTCTAATGAATATATATGTGCATAAGCATGTTAATGAATTCTCTCTCTCTCTCTCTCTCTCTCTCTCTCTCGGCCGAATACCCTCTCCCTCTTGGCCGAATGAATTCTTCACCAATGGGCATGCTTTCTTCATTTCTCTTGGATGGATCTAGTCATCTAGAAGTTGAGATCCATTCAAAACTCCTTCAAGGTACTCATCAATCAAGTAAGCCTTTTCAACCCTCCTTTTTAATTCTAGATTCATGTCTCTAGGATGATATTGGTAGGAGATGGATTATGAATAGGATTTGAGCATGTATTGTTCTGATGAGTTGAGATTGAAGCATGAATAAATGTGTGTATATGATGGAGATGGGATTTATGCATGAGTTGGTTATCTTAGTTGATTGTATGGTGTTTTAGGGTTTAATGCATGTCTCCATATCATAAGTAGTATTTGTGATCAAGTATGCTAGAGATTATGTCACCTATGGTGAATAGGATTTATATTCATGTATGATTGTTAAAGCTATGATTATGTTCATGCTAGTAGAGGTTGGATCATGCCTTGGTAAATTTAGATCTATGCTTTTATTCATGATTTGGATGAGTTGATGAATTGAAGTGGAGTAAATGTTCATGATTGTGGTTAGCAATAGAAATATGATCATGATCTAGTTGTCCCTAAGCTAATTTTATTTCATCAATAAAATATTTAATATTATAATTTTTGCTAGTAAGGTAGACTTGGATTATTATATATAATAAGGATATTTTAGTCAAATAAATGATAGCTTTTATTTCAAGAAATAAAATATATAGATATTATATATAATAATAATATCAAATAAAGCCTTTTATATAAATAATCATAATAAGTAAAATATTAATTTTGTAAGTTTTATATTCATAAATATCATTAAAATTTATTATCTTTCAATTATTATCTTTTAATCAAAACCTATTAAAATTTATTTAGTATATTTCAATCAAGACCCATTAAAATTTATTTTAAACTAATTTTAGTTATCAAATATTTTCAGACAATTAATTATTAATAAATCATTATTTTACATAATACCACCAAGGACTCTTCGTCAAATAAACTGTAAATTATTCTTAGTAAGATTTAAACCCTCAACCTATTAGTACCTATTTTTCGAAACAATAATTATTTTAAATATCAAATTAGACTTAGCTTATAAACCCTTTTTATTTATTATTTGGCCTTAAAGCTTGGGACACTAGGATCATGGTAGTAGTGAGTTGAGCTAGTTTTATTTGTGAAAATGGATGTTAGCTTAAGATTAATTATGGCTTGTATTTACTCCAGGCGGGGTTAGGTCAGCTGTTGAAGACCTTTATTTTATCTCAAGCTAAGGATCAGGTAAGCTCCTGCATAAAACCTGATTGATGTAAAATGTTTATTATGGCAAGCCAAATGTAGAGTGTATGGACACTCATTTCTGTAAAGGCAATTGAGGATTGACACATTTCTTATTTCAGTTAAACAAATTATTTGAAAATCAATAAGCAGATTTACTCAAACTCAAAACTCTTTCCAAAATTGATTTTGACAAAGACTTTGAAAATCCTTAATTGCCATTTTCATGTGGAACTGTGTTTTGTTCATTTTCCCAAGTGGGATACGTTACGTTGAGTACTCAATAAGGGTGGACTGCTAGAACTAGTCTTTGAAGGGTTAGGGTGAGTCTCTTAGTAGGTGGCCACCTCTGAGGGGTAAGTCCTTCCTGGATAGGATGTCAATCCAGTAAGTCATGCCGGACCGAGCTAGCTATTTTTTTTTCCAGTCAAGTGACTGTGTGTTGCCGGAATGGACAATTAGTTGTTATTTGGGTATAGAGAAGGAGGAGTATCATGTCCGGTAGGCTGATCACCTACCTTTTGTCAGTCTGCACAAAGTGTCGGCATTCTAACCGGTTATGGGGTCCAAGGTGTGGTAACCTATGATCATTTCTTTTGAGTGGTTGATTTTATTGATTATGTATGGTTGGAAAAGCTAAAACACCACTCTTGATTTTGACTAATGTTTATTGCTTGCCAGTATTTCTCTTATAAAGTTTTATACTTTGCATTCATAAACTATTTTCACTGGACACTCAAAGCAAGCACGAACTTACTGAGATTTTTGTCTCATCACCCTTTTCACCATTATTTCAGGTCGATCCTGATGTGGGGATGAGTAGCTAGTTGTATCCTGCTTTGGAAGATTTTTCTGATATTTATTTTGTGTAATGCTTTGGGGAGTTGAGAGTAGATAATTTCATTTATGAATTTATTTCAAATTCTTGGTTTGTAATAAATTATAAGTTTAAAGTATTATTTTTATTCTATTATTTTGAACGTGTGACCTAGTTATAAGGACCCCTTATCCTTTGGACGGGGCGACATCCCCAGCCCTATTCGGCCTAAGTAGTGGGGTGTTACATGGAAGCCTATTTAAACCAAAAAAAAAAAAAAAAAAAAAGAAGAAGACAAATGTGTGAATCCAAGGATCAAAGTTACCAATCACTCAAAAAATGAGGAGATTCATCATTTAAAGGGTATTATTCAAGAAGGTTTTCAAAGAGAAGAATGAGGGCTTGTCTATGAGTTCTTTCTTTTACCTTTGTTTTCTCTTTCTAGAATAATGATGTAATTAATGTTTTCATTGTAATTTGATATTATTTTAGGACCCATGATTTTTGGATTAATTTAGCTATTTGATCAATTTTGTATCAATTTTGGTGTTTGATTACTTGTAATTATAGAAGAGTTGATTAAGTGGGAAATGATGTTAGGAGTTGATTTAATTTTATTAATTTCATATTTGTTACTTCTTAACGGACTTGGGAAACGAAGTTAAGACAAAGAACAAAGTAATCTAAGGTTTGTTAATTTTGCCTAAAGTATAGAGTTATTGACTAATTTCATGTTCATTTTCACCTCAAGTATAAGGATAATTGTTGAAGGACGAGTTTTATGCATTTTTTTGGTTATGTTGGTTTGATTAGAAAATCTACTAATTTAATCATGTTAGTGTTGTGCTCTAGAGGCAATCACTTGTACCATGTATATTGCATATTAAATTAATAAGAGGCATTCTTTATCTTTCAGTTTGATTGTTATATCTAAATATGTGTACAAACCGTTAGATAAAGTCCCTAGTACAACACAGTGTTAAAGAAATCATGATAGAGATCATGATGTGAGATTCCTACTACACTATGTAGTATTTGTACTTAAATAATCTCCAGTCATAGTATTAATAAGATGTGACATTATTAATACGCCAAGACTGGCACATGTTATATCTCTCGATTGGATCAAGCGGTGGTTTTCATAACCGTGAGTGTTGGGATACTCAGGATTAACGTGTGGATGCTTGTTTTGGAACAAGTTCATTAGATGACCTAGCTACGAGATAATCACTTGGATAACTATTTAGTGCCAGTGATAGAATCTCATTATAGCAAGTGTGCAAGTATCCTTAGACTTGAAATCTCCAAGGTACTTTGTTTAACGAGCGTTATACTTTGATTCTAATCTTTGGAGTCTTATCTAGGACTGCCTATGGAATGGATATTAGGTACAACATAAAGTAAACGAAAGTAGTTGAGAAAGTCAATAAAGGATTCACCACTCTTAATAGTAGGAGAGTATATCTCAAGGCCACTTGTAGAAATCATTACTCATGAAGTCATTGGCCAAGGCGACTATGTGATGGAAATGGTTCCAATTGATACACATATCGAGTAATGGATTTCTTGAACAAGTACTAAAATATTCGGGCCAGAATTAATAATATTTTGGAGGGAGTTGGCACTAATTCCATGCTCTAGACAGAATGAGATATTGTATGGTGAAAGGAGTTTATTGCACTGATAATTTGCTATTGAAAGGCTCATGTCAAGCCACTTGACTTTCTGGACTTTTGGGTGGTCAAAGGTCATTGTTAGGTGTCGCTCTTGATATGCTAAATATGGATTTATTAATTAGAGAATTAATAAATTTAATCCTTTATTTTATTAAGGATTATTAATTCTAATATTGTTAGAATTAATTCATATTATGCTACCAATAAGACCAGGAAACCTAATGGGTCACACACAATAAATGTTTGAATGCTCAAATAAATTATTTGATAATATTGTGGGGTTAATTAAGAGAAGGGAATATATTTATAGGTGAATTATAAGTTTGTTATAATTCATGTGACCTAATTGTAATTAAGTAAACTTCAAGGACCAATTTGTTGACAATTGGACGTTGAAGGACTAAGTTGCAATTTACGGTAATTATAAATCTATAAATATAAGGAAACGGTTTCCTTAGGATAAGAGATATAGACTATTCACGCAATAACAGAGAAACCGTTTCTCTGCCTCTCTCTTGATCAAACCCTAGCTGTCTCTCTCTTATTAATCAAACCCTAGCCTCCTAAATTCTACTAGCATAGAATTGTGAGATTGTGAGCGTTCGATCTTATGTGGATTATCATTAGAGGGAGTTCTTTCTTGGATTTCAGTTGAGCTACTGTGAACCGGTTTTGTGATCTGGATTGCGCCTGCGTTCTTGGAACAAGAAAAATTTAAATTCCGGCTTCAAGAGGTAATAAGCGTGATCTTCTCTTTTTCCCGTTTCTACTGCAAACCCGTGATCCATGGCTTGGATTTCTTGCTATTTTCCGCCGCGTTTAATCTGTTTAATTAATTTAGAAATCCTACAAATCATGAGATAATGAGTTTATGACTGTGGAAACGATTGAACTCTATTCTAATTCCTTCATGATGCCAAGATGGTGATTAATTGAGATAGTTACTAAATGATTCATTATCATATTTTCAAAGATAGTTGTCTAAATTGCATATTCCTACATCCTTCAATTATACATATTATTTATTTTTCTTTTTATCATCTTATCACTTTATTAGGTCGGTTAAACAATGAATGAAAAGTGATTAGTGTGTACTTATTTCTTTGAGGATCGATACTCGTTAATTCCCTATACTATACTTGTAATGAGTATGTTTACTCGTATGTATAATTTAGGATTAATGTTTTAAATAAAACTTACCTAAGTGATGGATTTAAATTTAATAATTCTTATACACCTAAAATTTACGTATCAGTTCTTAACACAACTGACTTTCAATCCCAATCTAGAGTTCCTTGGTGTTGGGTTGCTTACTCTTTCTAGATCTTACCTTCTTCACTCTTTGTTAACTTCCTTTTAAATTGGTTTCTTTTCCAATATTTTCAGTTGGAGTAGGAAATCAAAAGCTTCTATGATGGTCTTAGAGTTATCAGAGTAAAGCCTGAAGAAAAACATGCACTTTATTTATAATTCATGTATATGGCTTTGCAGTAGATCACAGTATCTAGCCATTAGCATTTAATTTTGAGGTACTAAATGTAAATTCAATCAGTACCCATTTTGCTGTAGAATCAACTTTTCCCTCCCTTCCCCTCTCTTTGATATCCATATTTATTTTTCCAAGCATATTCACCTATGCTAAGTCTAAAGTGTTTCATCATCTTAACGAGTATGCAATTTATTTGAAAATGTGGCTGGAACAATTTTATACTACAAATGGGAACAGAGAATGGTGAATTTTGTATTTAGGAATAATTCTGATATAATTGAGAATTGCTTATGAAAAATTCTTGTAGATGCTAATGTGACATTCTTTCCTTATTTTGGATGGTCTCTCTCTATTTCCAGTATAAGGAAAGATGAACTTCATTTCTTTTCTTAGCCCTTCACTTAACTTGTTTCAAACTTGGCATCATGATCTATTGGCTATTAAATGTGATCTTCTTAGACTTGCATAAGTACACTAACAGATTGTGCCTCTCATGAGATTATGCTACTTTCAGTCTTTCTATGTCAAAGTAAATGTATCTAGAACCCTTAGAAGGTATTAGATAGCAGTAGGATTTTCTTTAAATTCATTTGAGTTCTTCTAGGAAGTACACTTTCAACATTGTGAATTCTAAATGATTTACAAACTGGGAGTTCTTATGTCATTAGCTTCTCTATTGCATAGTTGAACACGCATACTTTAATTGTTCAAGTTGCCTTTTACTCTAGTTTGACATCTTGTGAAGTTCACATAGTCATTGTTAGCTACAATTCTTAAATCTATTTTCTTTTATCAAAACTTAAGTTTCCATTTTTTTTCATCACTACTATAATAATGTTGCACTTGTGAAGGATAATCGTTAGAGGGACATCCTTTTTTCTCCCATTCTTGCTAATCCTTAGACTAGTAGTTATATTAGTAGTAATGACATATTGTTAATCACTTGATGCGAGATGAGATGTACTCTACCTTACTGAGAATTTTGGAAAATGGGGGGAAATGGTAATAGTTGAAGTAGATTGTTGGAAGGGCTGATGAACTATTATGGATATAGTGATATGATCATGAGTGGACTTTTTCTTGGTGTTGCAGATGGTATAGTTGATTATGAGTTCAGCTCATCCCATGGGACCAAAACAGTGAATTTCTTGAGACAAAAAGGAGAAATTAAACTAACAACCTACCCTCTATCAAACCCTTGAAAAACTAGGCTTTAAAGACCCTGAAGAATAGTAGAAAGTTCTACTATAATCTAACCCCAACATCCTTGAAGCAACAAAGTCAAATAAGAACAAAAAGAATAGAGAAAATAGGCACCCAAGTAATGAAATTCAAACAAACTTTAGAAGAACAAAGCAACTAAGATCCATTGAAAGAAACTACATTAGATTATCCAAAAGATTTATAGACTCATTCATAAGGAGGACTAAGCCTTAAGCATAGTCTTGAACAAGATGACCAAGGAGGCTAGGGCCTCTCAAGATTCTCTCTTTAAATTTGAATAAAGTGTGTGAATTATGTTGTCAAATCACTAAAAGTTGTATTTATACTATCCTAACCCTAACTAAGTAATCCTTGAGGTTCTAATACAATTTAGGGCCTTAATAGGTCTTTACAAAACATTTAAAATGGAGAAAAATCAGAGAAAACATAAAAAATGCGGGGCAGCCGCCCAGGTTGGAGCCAGCCCTAGTTAGGGCTCTTGAACCAGTGCTCGTTGTGCACTGTGTTCGGGCCGTCGTTGTGCAAGTTGAAGCCGGCGCCGGTTCGGCTGCTTGGGCCAGTGCCGGCTGTTCGCTGGAAGGCCACATTTTGGTCAAATTTCATCCGTCTTTGTTGCCAACTTGAGTTCTTGTTGGGGTCCTTCTTGGATAGTCATCAAAATGAACTCTTGGCTAGCTTCCTCAACCTTCCAACCCTCTTCCATCCTCAAGCACGGTTTTATGAGCAATTAAAGATCATTTTGAACTTTCTTGGTCCTAGATCTTATCATAGGTCCTTGTCCTTATATGGTCACACCTCCCCCTCCTTGATCTTGACCTCCATGATGAAATGGAGTCTCATCATCTTCCCCTCCTTGGAAAGGATTCATCTCCAAATCATTGCCATCATATACATTAAAGGGAGTGAGGTCGCTAAATTAAAAGTGGCGCTAACATGATATTCACCGGGTAAATCTATCTTATAAGCGTTATCACCAACTTTGGTGAGAAATGGACCATTCCCCATTAGATCTAGTTTGCTCCGTCATTGAGCGGGAAATCTCTCCTTGCGAAGGTGCACCCATACCCAATCGCCTCGCTCAAATGACACTTTTTTCCTTTCTTGATTACGCTTATGGGCAATCTCTTCATTTCATTTGCAATGGTTGTTTTCACCTTCTCATGGAGTTCCTTCACCATTTCTGCCTTTTTAGCTCCATCAAGGTTCATCTGTTCACCTATAGGCAAGGGAACCAAATCTAAAGAAGTTAGAGGATTAAAACTATACACAATTTCAAAAGGAAAATAAGAAGTGGTAGAGTGAATAGCCCTATAGTAAGCAAACTTAATGTGTGGCAAGCATTCCTCCTAATTTTTCAAGTTCATCTTAATTATGTTCCGCAAGAGTTGGGTGAGTGTTCGGTTGACCACCTCCGTTTGTCCATCCTTTTGAGGATGACAATCTGTGGAAAACAAGAGGTTAGTACCAAGTTTGTTCCATAATACTCTCCAGAAGTGGCTAAGGAATTTAGTATCCCTATCTAAGACAATAGACCTTGGAATCCCGTGCATTCTCACCACTTCCTTAAAGAATAAATTTGCAATATAGAACGCATCATTAGTCTTGGAACAAGTCACAAAATGAGCCATTTTGGAGAATCGATCAACAATCACAAAATATGGAGTCCTTACCCCCTTGGACCTAGGTAATCCTAAGATGAAGTCCATTGAAATATCAACCCAAGGCATATTAGGTGTGGGCAAAGGAGTATAAAAACCATGTGGAAGAGATCTAGACTTAACTCACCTACAAATAATGCATTGAGAATAATGTTTCTCCACATCATTTCTCATTTTTTGCCAAAAGAAATGTTCCTTAAAGATGCCTAAGGTCTTTGCAATACCAAAATGCCCCATTAGTCCCCCACTATGGGCCTCCTTTACTAGCAACTCCCTAATAGAACCCTTTGGCACACAAAGCCTTGCTTCCCTAAACAAGAAACCATCATGCCTATAATATATAGTGTAACACCCCACTACCTAGGCCTAACAGGGCTGGGGATATCGCCATGTCTAAAGGACAGAGGGTCTTTATAACTAGGTCACACAATCAAAATAAAACAATACTTTCAAAAATTAAAAATTATTACAATCTAAAATAAAAATTGTTCACTCTCAACTCCTAAAGCATTACATAAATTAAATAACAGAATATCTTCCAAGCAGGCAACAACTAGCTACTCATCTCCACAGCAGGATCGACTTGAAATCATGGTAAAAAGGGTGATGAGATAAAAATCTCAATAAGTCCGTGTGTGCTTTGAGTGTTCAGTGAAAACAGTTCAAATTAAAGGGTTTCCAAAGTCTTTGTCAAAATTAGTTTTAGAAAAAGTATAGTGTTTGAATAAAATTACTTGTTCTTTTTCAAATAATTGGTTTGATTGAAACAAGAAAGGAAATAGTCCCCAATTGCCTTTACCAAATCAGTGTTCACAAACTTCAAGTTTAGCTTGCCATAGAAACCTTTTACAACAACAAGTTTTATGCAGGAGCTTACCTAATCCTTTGCTCGAGATACAATTAGAGATCTCCAAAAGCTGGCCTAACCCCTCCTGGGGTAAACATAAGCCAAAATTAAACTCAAGCCACAATTTTCTTTCACAATTAATCTTAACTCAACCTACTACAATCATGACCCTAGTGTCACAAACTTTAAGGCTAGATAATAAATAAAAGGATTTAAAAAATAAACCTTGCTTGATATTAAAATATTAGGGTTATGAAATAGCTACTAATAAGCTGTAGGTTTAAATCCTGCTATAAATAAATCAGGGTTTATTTGATGAAGGATCCTAGGTCCTAGATGGTTTTATTTAAAGTAATGATTTATAATAACTAATGGTTAGAAAATAATTGATAAATAAAATTAATAGCAAGTAAATTTTATTATGTTTTGATTAAATAAATTTTATTAATATTTATGAATATGTGACTTTCAAAATTAATATTTTATCTATTATGCTTATTTATATAAAAGGCTTGATTAAATGATATGATTATATATAATATCTATATATTTTATTTCTTTAACAAAAGCTATCATTTATTTGACTAAAATGTTATTATTTTATATAATTGTTCAAAACCATATTTTCCTAGGGTTTTCGAAATTACTAGGAGAAATTACAGCATAAATCATTTTTATTGATGAAATAAAATTAGCTAACTTAATTAGCTTAGGGACAACAAGGTCATGATTATAATTTCTATTGCTAACCATAATCATGAACATACACTCTATAACAATCATCAAATCATCCAAATCATGAATAAGGCATAGATCTAAATTTACCAACACATGATCTCAACTTCACTAAACATAATCGTATGAATGGCCTCAACAAGAATACAAGAATATAAACCCTATTTACCAAAGGTGACATAATCTCTAACATGCTTGATTAATCATACTACTCATAACATAAGGCATGCAACAAACCCTAAAACATCATATAATCCAACCAAGACCAAGCATCATCATGCATCAATCCCAACTCCATCATATAAACATATTCATTCATGCTTCAATCTCAACTCCATCATATAAACACATACTCAATCTCCAAATATATTCCATCCTTATCCAACTATATCTAAGAGACATGAATCTAGAATTTAAAGAGAAGATTGAAGAGGCTTACTTGAATGTTGACTACCTTGGAGAAGTTTCAAAAGAATCCTCTCGTGTGGACAGCTTGATTCGTCCAAGGAGGGAGAAGAAAAATTGGCCATGGTTGGATTAACCATTCGGCCGAGAGAGAGAGAGAGAGAAAGAGAAAGTCTATTAGTGTGTGTGTGTACATATATATATATATATATATATATATATATATATATATGTATGTATTCATTAAGAGTTGAAGATGAATGATCGTTCATGCTTACCTTGAAGGTGCTCTTGAGCCTTCAAGAAAATTCTAGTTTTTTATCCAAGTGTGAGACTTTGATTTCGGTATTTGATGTTAAAAATTGCGGAAGTGGTTTCAAGGGGTTGAGTAGGTGTGATCTGGAGTTTTTGGAGAAGATTGGAGATGTTTGGAGTGGTCTTGGGCTTGAGAATGTTAGTAGGCGTTCTTGGTGTTCTTGAAGGTTTGGAGAGAATGGAAAGAAATTGGTTGAAGCTAGCCGAAATTCTGTGGGAGAATAGTAGCTGAATTGTTTGAAGGGTTTTTGGTAATTAGATTTTCAAATTTGAGAGGAAAAGGAAGGCTGGTTGTTTGAAATTCAAAAAGAATATTTTAGGGAATCAATTTTGGAAACAAATATGGTAAGAAGATCTTGGTTAATGGAGAGCTTTTGGAAGCTTCAATGGCCGGTTACTTGGCTGTGATTTTTGTTGAGATGAATGATGTTTGAAGGAGCTTTAGAGTGGCCAAAAATATGGTGTACAATGGTGAAAGAATTTCCTGGTTGTTTGAGGGTTAATCTATGGTAGTTTGCTAAAATATCTTGCTGAAATTCTGGACTTCAATTAATGGTTTGATTGGAGTGATTGATGGAAAGATTTTAGGAGCAGCCATAGAGCTACTTTTCATGCAGAACTCTGGAGAAGATAATGGAGCTCAATTCATGGCTGATCAGGGTGAGTTTGCACAAACAATAGGATGAGTTTTTGGATAAGGGTGAAGGAGAAACAAGCTGGAAATTCTGATAAGGTTTTTCGCAAGATTGTTGGAATTTCTGGGCGATTCTTCTGCCATATTTCAGTTAGCTTGCAGAATGTTTGAAGCGCCATTGGAGGGTCCTTTAAGGATGGTTTCTAGCCTTCTTTATGGAGGAAAAATAGGGTTGGATTGCCGGCTGAAAACCTGGAACAAACAGCTTGGTTTTTAGCTCACCAAGCTGTGAAAACTGTCCAGAAAATTTTCTGGTTTGCACAGTTTTTTAAGCAGTCCGGTTTTAGCTGGAATTTTCAGTCCTCAAGCTAAATGAAATGGTCATTTTTCTGGAAGCATTTGAGAGGGAATGGTGGCTGAAAGTTTCGAATATTGGACTGATCAACAAGCTGAAAAAATTTCCAGTTTACTACATAAAGAAGATGAACACACATAGGTTGGAGTTTGAAGGTTCAACCATGGAGTTTAATTTCCTTGGGAACCTTCTATAACTCTTCCCTATTTTCAGCCAATATGCTAACCTCCCATAGGTAATTTCGAAACTCCAAGATCAAGGAAGCTTGCTGGAAATTTCCTGGAAATAAAATGGCTTAGATAAATGGAACAACCTAATTAATTAAGAAGTAAGGAAAGCTAGAGATCAAGAAGGGTATGAATTCCTTAGAAATTGTTGTAGGGCACAAGAGTAGGGTTAGGACATTCCTATCATGTCTCCCCTAGGACAACACTCCTACTCTTTCCTAAGGCATGCAAGGGCCGAAATATAGCCTACCTAGCACAAAATAAAATTTAATCATGCTAAAACTCCAATGATGGAATTTGAACTCAAGACCTCAAGGAATTATTCCAAAGCTCTAACCACTAAACCACAACAACTCTTATTCTTATTTTCTCTCCCAAATATTTTTCCTATTTAATCCTCCAGCTATCTCTCTAATTCCTCCTCAACCAAAATTACCATTTTGCCCTTCTTACTCGACAACCACAATCGAGCCATCTAGGCTACAAATCACATATCCAAGGCATATAAAATAATATAAAAATATATTTATGCATGCAAGAAAATATGATATGCATCCCAACCCCCTTAGTCTAAGATTGGTTTTTTGTTGGGGTTTCACTTGTAGCAAAAGTACATTTCTCACAAGCATAGAAAATATCCCCAAACTCCTCCTCATCAACATACAATTCCTTCACAAGTTTAAAATTAAGAAGTTTAGCATCCAAAAAGTTTAGTAGTGCATACCTTTGAGATAGTGCATCTGCTACCACATTTTCCTTACCCTTTTTATATTGAATAACATAAGGAAATGTCTCAATAAACTCCATCCACCTTGCATGCCTCTTGTTCAAAATTTGTTGGCTTTTGAGGTGTTTAAGTGTCTCATGATCGGTATGAATGACAAATTATTTTGGTAAAAGGTAGTGTTGCAAATATTCTAGGGTCCTCACCAAGACAAAAAGCTCTTTGTCATAGGTAGAGTAATTGAGGGCCACCTCGGATAATTTCTCACTAAAGTATGCAATGGGTTTTCTATCTTATGTCAAGACTGCACCTATTCCTACCCCACTTACATTACACTCTATCTCAAATGTCTTCTTAAAGTTAGGAAGAATAAGAATTGGAGCTTGGCTCAATTTACCTTTGATTATTTGAAAGGCTAGTTATTAGGTTTCCTCCTACCTAAATCCCACCTTTTTCTTTACCACTTCGGTTAGAAGGGCTGTTATGGTGCTAAAATTTTGGATGAACCTCTTATAGAAGCTAGCTAGCCCATGGAAACTATGAACTTGGGTAATGGTGGTAGGGGTGGGCCAATCTTAGATGGCTTTTACTTTCTCCTCATCAACCTCAATCCCTTTGGCACTCAAAACATACCTAAAGAAGGTAATCCTCTCCAAACAAAAAGAGCACTTCTCAAGGTTAGCATACAATCTCTCCCTTCGGAGGGCAACAAGAATACTTTGAACATAATTCAAATGATCCACATATGATTTGCTATAGATTAAAATATCATCAAGGTACACAACAACAAATTTTTCAATGAATTCCCTTAAAACATGGTGCATTAATCGCATGAAAGTACTAGGAGCATTAGATAATCCAAATGGCATGACAAGCCACTCATACAATCCTTGTTTAGTTTTAAAAGCCGTTTTCCATTCATCCCATTCTCTTATTCTAATTTGATTGTAACTAAATTTCAAATCAATTTTAGAGAAAATACATGCACTAAATAGCTCATCAAGCAAGTCATCTAGCCTAGGAATAGGATAGCAGTACTTTACTAAGATGTTGTTGATAGCATGACAATCCCTGCACATATGCTATGTCCCATCCTTTTTGGGCACCAAGAGATCCAGAACCGCACATGGGCTTAGGCTCTCTCTCACATGTCCCTTCTTAGGTAATGCCTCTACTTGCTTTTGCAATTCCTTGGACTCCTCCGGGTTGCTTCTATATTCCAGTCGGTTGGGGATGACGGCTCTGGGCATAAAGTCGATTTGATGCTCAATCCTTCTTATGAGTGGTAGTCCTCCGAGCACTTCCTTTGGGAAAATGTCTTCAAATTCTTGAAGAATAGCTACAATTTCATTAGGCAAAGACAATGTAGAATCATTAATAGAAACATAAGAACCTTTTCATAAAAAAAGAATAACCGGTTTCGTATCTTCTATAGCCTCTATGACCTCACTTTCTTTTGCAAAGTAATTCACTTTTCTTTTACCTCACCTCTCTTGTCCTTACTCACTCCTATCCTTGATTGTCAAAGGTACTTGTGTGTCCATCCTCTTTCTCAACTCTTTTTCTTTCCTCTCTTGTTCTTTCCTCTCAATTTCTTGTTTTTGTTTGACATCTTGCACTCCCTTCTTTTTTTCTTTCTCCTTCATGATTATTTAATCTTTGTTCACCTCACTAAGGGCCATGGGGGTGAGGGTAAACTTAGTTCCCTCCTTGAGTAGGGAATAAGTATTCTTCTTCCCATCATGCCTTACATGTTTATCGTATTGCCAAGGCCTCCCTAGGGGCAAGTGACCCGCTTGCATGGGCACCACATCACATAGCACATCATCCTTGTACTTTTCCATCTCAAAAGACATCAAAACTTATTTGTTTACTCTCAATTCTCCACTATCGTTCAACTATTGCAATTTGTAGGGCTTGGGGTGTTTAATCCATCTCATGTCCAATTCTTCAACCAAGTTTGCACTAATCACATTAGTGCAACTCTCACTATCCACAATGACAATACAAGGGGTCTTGTTGATTAGACACCTAGTGTAGAAAATATTCTCTCTTTGTTGGTGATCATAGCCTTCAATGGCTTGTAAATTCAATGACCTTCTTATTACTTCCACCAAAGAGTATTCTTGACCAACAACTTCCCCCTTCATCACTTTCCTCATTCCCATTTCCCTCTTGATACCTTTCTCCCTCTTCTTCTTCATCGGTAGAAATATTACCATAGGGATTAGTATACATCGTTCTCTTGCTTGGACACTCATGGGAAGTATGTCTACATCCAAGGCACTTAAAACACTTAATATCCCTATTCTTTTGTGGCCTCTCCATGGCTTTTCTCTTGTCCTTATTCTAACATTCCCTAGGTTTCCAATTCTGCCTAGGCTTGTTGAATCCCTTTGGAATGGCTTAGGGGCTTCATCCTTCTTAATTGGCATCTTGATAGTAGTGTTTCTAACACCCCACGACTACGTACCCTAAAATGGCGGGAATGTCGTCCCGTCCCGTAGGACAAAGGGTCTTTAAAACGAGGTATAAAATATAAAGGCAATCTCCAAAAGAATAAACTTTGACAAATGAAGAAATACTCTTATTACATCAGGCTCAAATTGGAGCAATACGAAATAAAAGAAATATTGTTCAGAAGTATAAACGACAAAAGTCTCCTAGAACAACATAGGAAAAATAGCAAAAGCCTCTACTGTCAAAGCCTCGCTGACTCAGCACAATCTATCTCCTGAAAACATGATGTAAAACTGTGTGAGAATAAATCTCAGTAAGTCCTGTGTGTGCACATGGTGTTTTGAATAGTACGTGTATGCAAAGTCTAAAACATTTCTAGAAATAATTTGGAAGTTATAAACAATCTCTTTTCGCAAGGAGTGGGTTTTTTTCATTGTCACACTTTGTACAAAATAGATCCTCTACTCGAATAAACAGTCATGTCACCACACGTTGGGCTCCATGAGAACAAAATGACCAAGGCACCACACTTTGTGTACCTTGTCTAGACCAAATTACCACACATTGGGCGTTCTGATCAAGGTGAGTGTACAGCTCACCGGGTGAGATACTTCTCCATCTCTACACCCAACAAAACCATCCGGGTGTCCATGCCGGGAATATAAATAATACCATACTAGGTACAAATGCTAGCTCGGACTGGCCTGACCAACCAACACTATCGCCTTTTCAAGCAGAGTTTATCTTCTGGAGGTGGCCTCCTGCCAAAAGACTTACGCTAGCCCTCCAAGACTAGTATTGTTAGCCTACCCTTATTGAGTACTCAAGGAACATATCCATCAATTCCTGATTCAAAATATCTCCACACCTTGGCTTTGTACAACGTGGTTTTTCTCTAAAAGAGTTTTCTAAAAATTTAGGAAAGAATAGTTTTCTTAGTAAAATCATTAGTTTGACAAAACCGTTTATAGAATAATCATCCACGTTTACAACCCAAATAATCATAGTTCAACAATAGCTTTACTAAGCTTCACAACATAGACTTGCCATCACAACATTTAACAAAAGAGTTTATACAAGGACTTACCATCACAATATTTAACAAAAGAGTTTATGCAAGGACTTACTTGATATACCTCCGATAAATGAGATAAAATCACAGCTTGCTTTCCTCAATTATCCTCTTGATCTAAACTATATAATATCATGATCAGGGTCTCAATTAATTTAAACATGCTCTAATCTCATTTATTTTCACAACAATTCGCAATCCCTTATTTAAATCCAAGTAAACTATCCAATCCCCAAAGATCAAATACCATGACCATATGCTCATCCAACTAATAGACATCATTAAACCTTACATTCGGCATCAAGGGTGGGTATTCCCTTACCTTGCAACAACCGGGTAATAAGGTCTCGATGCTCCTATGGTGATCGTCCTGAGTTCGCTTGAAAAGAAGAGAAAAGCTACCTCCTTTGCTCCTCTTGACCGAAAATTAAAGAAGAAGATGAAATCAGCCGCTATGTGGCGTGATTTAAGGGAAGAAGAAGGAGAAAATAATCATTAGAGAAAACGGCATCAAGAGGTTGAGAGGATTTTTGCTTACCTTAAGGTGTGTTCGATTTTTTCTTAGAATAGTTCTTGAGTTTTTTGAGAATTTGCAGAGAGAATTTGCTGGAATTTTCGTGTGGTAAGGAGGGAGTGTCGGCTACTATGATTTAGGTTTAGAGAAGTTTGATTTAGTGTTAGATGGTGGTGCTAAGCTAAGAAGGACTCCTAATGGCTTTAGGTTTCTTAGACAGCAAGGGCAAAAATTTGCAGCTTGCTGTACCTTTGATGCTAGCCGAATTCAAGAGGGATTAAGAGGAGAAAAGTGTTCTGAATTTGCTCCCTAGGCTGGCCGATATAATGCTCAAGAGAAGGGTTGAGTGTGTTCAGGTTTTTTGGCCAAAATAAGAGAGAGTTTGGGTGAGTTTTGGTGACTGAAAATTCTGTGCAAGTGCTGTGCGAAAATTCTATGCAAGAGTGACAATTTTTGGACTATTTTGGCTGCTATTTTTGACAAAATTCTAGAGGAGAAAAGTGTGATTTTTAGGTGCTGGAATTTGGCTTAATCAACAAAGAGTTTTGGTAGGTTTTGGAGTAAGAAGCTGTTGAAAATTCTGGGCATAAGTTGGACGAAAATTTTGGAATTTTTGGTGAAGAAAAATCTGATTTTGTGTTACTAGAGTAATTTGATTTGGTGGAGGTTGTTCTAGGTAATTTGAGCTAGGGTTTGAAGAGTTTGATTGAAATTAGGAGTGCAAGAATTTCGTGTAGCTTGTGCTTGCACAAAGCCGCCGAAATTCAGCTAGGAAAAGGGATTCTAATCCTAGTTGATTTAGGATTGAATAAAATCTGGTTTTATCAAAGATTTGGATAAGATTTCCTCTAGTCCTAGAAGAGTTTGGATTGAGCTAAAATTCCTCCAAGAAGTGGCGGCACTTGCTGGAAATTTCTTCAGATTTTTAGCTAACATTCTAGGGTTAAAATCAACAAGGTTTCCTACTAGGGAAATGACTCATTAATTCCAACTATCTATGGCAACATCTATTAAGCTAAAATCAAGCTGAAATTTTAATTATTAGCTAGGTTTTTTCGAAAATCCTAAGGAATAAATGCTGAAAATTAAAAGTGAACTTTATTCACATCAAAGTCCTTGAATTTAGGAAATAAATATAGAGACTTATTTCCTTGGAGTAAAGGCACTAAAATTTCTCAAGGTTTGCTATATCTTTTTCGGCCAAGACATGGAAACTCTAAGGAAAAGAATCTTCAAGAAGAGAAACTAGGATTCACAAGAGATAGGATTCGAACTCGGGCTACCACGGAAAAATTACCATCCTCCCCGCTATTCCAAATCGATTCCAATACTAATTCTTCCTACAAGAAGTTCTTACCACCCCAATACTCTTCCTTCCAAATCTTTGACCAAACCTCCCTTAACCAAATCTTTAAAAACACACTATTTCACCTCAATTAATTCAAATGCAAGAGCAACGGAAAAATTCACATGCATCCATGCAAATAAAATAATTCTAAACTACCACATAAAATGCAAAATACTATGCAATGCTTGACTTTTCCCCATAGTCAAAGGTAGTTTTGGGCGGGGTATTACAATGTTAGGGTTTGGAAGTAGTGGTCTAGTAAATGCCCTCCTCTTTAATTGCCTCTCAATCTTATAGCGGTATGTACCATATCCTCCAATTATTCATAGAGGTGCAATTCTACCAAATTGGCAACTTCCCTATTTAATCCTCCCAAAAACCTTGCCCTTGTTGCCCTGGGATCCTCATTAATTTGAGCTCTCGTCAACACTTCTATCTCTTTATGGTAATCTTCCACACTCTTGTTCCCTTGCTTGAATTTTTAGAGCCTTTGGTAAAGATCATTGTAGTAATGGTGTGGTATAAACCTAGCCCTCATCATATCTTTCAACAAATTCTAACTAGCCACGATTTTCACTCCCATTTGTCTCCTTTGTGCACTAACTTGCTCCCACCAAACTAAAGTATACTCCAAAAATCCCAAGATAGCCAACCTCACATTTGACCTTTCACTATAGGTATGACTTTCTAGGAAGATCTCCATCTTACTCTCCCACTCAAAATATGTTTCGGGGTCACTCTTACCATATAATATGGGTACTTTCAATTTAATGTGGTTCAACTCCCTCTCCTCATCATTTCCTTGTCTCCTACCTCCTCTATTGCCCCATCCTCTATTGTGTTCCCCAAAGACTTCAACTTGTTCCCCCTCATACCATTCATCAACTCACTCAAACTCTCTTTCTAACCCCCTTTGGTTGTTCCCACCATTCCTTCCATGACCCTTACCTCGTCCTCCTCTCATACCATGTCTTCCCCCTCTCATAGAAGCTTGTTGGAATCCCCTGATAGAGTGCTCATCCCACTCTTCCCCTTGTTGGGTATTTAACGGAGGAGTATGGGCATCACCATCCCTTATCCTAGGGCTAGGTACTTCAAATCGCTCTTGGCCTCTTATTTGTGCGACGGTAGAAGATTGTCCAAGATGATTTATCAATTCCCTTGTCATGTTTTGAAACTCACTTTGCATAGTCCTCATCATAGCTTGCAAGTCTTCATGCAAAACCCTAGCATCAATTTGTTCTTCTTAAGGTCTATTAGGTCCAACTTGGGTTAGGCCTAGAGATCTCTTGATCAAGGGCCATGGTGGTGGAATATTTACTTATTTATACCTGCAAAACAAAAAGGTTAGAAAGAAAAATAGATCCTCACTTCGCTTCCTTGCGTGTTGGCTCTCAAAGGTTGGTCACTCTACGCTCGTGTTTGCTCTCTTCGGCTCTTTCAGTAATAGGCTCGCCCTCTTGACTTTTTCTCAATACTCAAGCCTTATTGTTCAATCTTAATTCTCCCCAATAGCTGAAGATTTAGTCCAACTTAGTGAATCACACAAATCAATGGATTTTTCCAATTAGGGTGTCTTAAGGGAATTTCAACAAACACTTGTTGGGAATGTCAAGCAAATAAGTTTTTAATCAAGAATTTCAAGAAATATGGACTCAATCAACATAAGAACAAACACTAGACACACAAAAAAACATTTCTAAACAAGAAACAAACAAGAGTTAGCAAGAACAAAGAAACAAGAACAACTAGAACTAGGATTATAAAGAACAAGAAGATCACAAGTGTGCAATAGTAAAGTTGAGTTCAATGAGCATGGAATTCAATAATAGAGTAATATATTAAGTCTCAATATCCCAAGGAATGAAAATTAAGAATCAAAGTTCCCAACTATAGCCAAAAGCATTCTCATGGAACATTTATCAAACACATTGGTTGCAATCCCATCACTCAAAACCAACCAATATTTTCACTCAAATTTAAGCCCATTTTCACTACAATCATAAGATAAATTTGTTTTCAAGTAATATACTAACTTCAAGGAACAATTTTCTCAAGGAAAAATGAAGAAATAGCAAAGATAACATGACCTTTTTGTAGCATTTTTTTGAGTTACGAGATTTTTCTTATTTTTCTTCAACTTTGTTGGGCTATTTTTCTTGCTTCCAATCTTTGATTGGAATTAAAGCTTTTCTTGCTCTGATACCAAAGTCCTTGATATGATCTTGATGAGTGGGCTTTTTCTTGGTGTTGTGGGGGTGGTTTATTTGATTATGAGTTCAGCTCATCCCATGGGACCAAAATAGTAAATTTCTTGAGACAAAAAGGAGAAATTAAACTAACAACCTACTCTCTTTCAAACCCTTAAAGAACTAGGCTTCAAAGACCCTCAAGAATAGTAGAAAATTCTACTATAATCTGACCCCAATATCCTTGAAGCAACAAAGGCAAATAAGAACAAAAAGAATAGAGAAAATAGGCACCCAAGTAATGAAATTCAAACAAACCTTAGAAGAGCAAAGCAACAAAGAGCTATTGAAAGAAACCACATTGGATTATCTAAAAGATTTATAGACTCATTCACAAGGAGGACTAAGCCTTAAGCATGGTCTTGAACAAGATGAACAAGGAGGCTAGGGCCTGTCAAGACTCTCTCTTTAAATTTGAATAAAGTGTGTGAATTGTGTTATCAAATCACTAAAAGTTGTATTTATACTACCCTAACCCTAGCTAAGTAATCCCTAAGGTTCTAATACAATTTAGGGCCTTAATAGGTCTTTACAAAACATTTAAAATGGAGGAAAACCGGAAAAAATATCAAAAATGCGACGGCTGCCCAAATTGGAACCGGCGCTAGCTAGGGCTCTTGAGCCGGCGTCGATTGTGCACTGTGTTCGGGCCGTCGTTGTCCAGGTTGATGTCGGAGACGGTTCAGCTGCTTGGGCCGGCGCCGGCTATCCACTGGAAGGCTACTTTTTGGTCAAATTTCGTCCATCTTTGTTACCGGCTTTAATTCTTGTTGGGGTCTTTCTTGGATAGTTATCAAAATGAACTCTTGGCTAGCTTTCTCAATTCTCCAACCCTCTTCCATCCTCAAGCATGGTTTTATGAGCAATTAAAGATTATTTTGAAGCTTCTTGGTCCTAAATCTTGTCATCGGTCCTTGTCCTTTCACAGTCACGCCTCTCTCTCCTTGATCTTGACCTCCATGTTGAAGCGGAGTCTCATCATATAGACTTTATTCTTCTATTTTCCAAAGTGAGGGGAAATAGTTTGCTGCATGTCACTCATATGCTTCAACATGGAGGTACATTTGGCATGGTTGCTTAGGTTCCATTGAGTTTCCAACTCTAGATTGTCATTTGCAGGATGCAACAATATTACAATTTCTTCCAATATTTCTTTCCCTTCTAAACAATGAATTTCCTTATATGCACCTAAATATCATTAGCAAGCTAGATCAAGTCAACCAAGTTTGTCATTTTTAAGCTTTCTAATTGTATTTATTTGTTGGGGTAGTTTGGTGATGTTTAACAAAGAAGTAAATAGTGAATATTTGGTGACCGGTTGTTTTGCTATTGTACAGGTATTGAAACCAATAGGGGGATGTTTTGTTTGTTTGATGTACAGGTTTTGAAACATTGACAATATTTTTGTATACTGTAGGTGAGGTAGGGGAATGCATATATTTAACTCGTAGTTTTTGGTGCCAAAGAGGGCAAGTGAAGCATTTATCTTGGACTGTTTTAAGTGGATACTTTTGAACAACTACCTAACTCTTTGGCATTGTAGGGGGACTTATGATTTTTTGGAATTGTTGGAGGACTGTATTCTTTTTTACTAATTCAAGCTAAACAAAGGCTCAGAAATTTTATAGTGGGCTTGTAGGTATATTGTATTTAAATATTCAATAGGTAAAATGTACATGTTCTTTATGAAAAGTACTGCTCCTTTTGAGCCTAAATTCTGCTATTTGGAGCCATTTCTATTTTTTTTCCAATGTAGAAAATTGATTAGAAACAACCTAAGGACTATTCTATTGTATAGCTTTGGTATGGGAGCTCAGAACCAGAAGAGTATGTTCTTTTCCCACATGAAGTCTGTTGTCCTAACAAAACCACCACAATAACAATTTTGCTCGAAAAAATTGAAATAAAAAAATGTATCCTCGGCTTGTGGTTTTTGTTTAGCTAAATATTTACCCTATTGGAGTTTTTAGTCAAGAATTAATTTTTCAAGGAAAAAAAAAATACATGTTTATTTTCCTTGTATTTACCATAATCATAGACCTTTGGTTCAAGAAAAATTAAGAAATGACATATAGGGAAAAAAAAATGTGCATGTGAAAGTAATATATTTTTCTATTAAAAATAATAAATTAACATAATTTAATAATTAGATAAACAGGTATAGGTAGAAAAAATTTAAAAATCAATATTTTAATTTTAAATATTATTTTATTTAACAACACTTTTAATTTTGAAATATAAAAAATATACAAAATTTTAAAATATGCAAAGAAAAGAAACAAACTTATTTTTCTAATTATTTTGATATTAAATATATTTATGAAATTTTCTCTTCTCCCCCAACAAGTTCAGCTAATCCGTAGGAAATTTCAAGTACACCATCAAATATTAATCATTTTTACACTAAAAATAATAAATTAAAATAATTCAATAATTAGATAAGTATAGTGAGAATTTTTTTAAAATCTATATTTTAATTTTAAATTTTATTTTGTTTAATACCACTCTTAATTTTAAACATAAACTAATATAAATTTTAAAAATTTGTGAAGAGAAAAATCAAACTACTTTTCCTAAATGTTATACTATATATGTGTGTGTGTGTGTGTGTGTGTGTGTGTGTGTGTGTGTGTGTGTGTGTAACTTTTCTATTTTCTTAACAAGTTCGAGTACCCATTAGAGATTTCAAGTAGGCCATCAAATATTAATAATTTTTCCATTGAAAATAATAAATTAAATTAATTCAATAATTAGATAAACGGGAATTTTTTTTTTTTAAATCAACACTTCAATTTTGAAATGCTATTTTATTCAATAACACTTTTAAATTTTAAAATATAAACTAATAGAAAATTAACAAGTCCAATTAGTATTTACACTAATTGAATTTAACTTTCTAAACTAAATGAGTCAAGTTATAAGCGATTTTAGGCTCGTTTGAGAGTTCAAAATGGAGAGAAAATGTGAGATTTTGAGAGAAAGTCAATCTTTGGCGATCTTGCAAGAAGGAAAGGTAGAGAAGTGGGGAGACCTCCTATAAAAGAATATTAAGATAACAACTTTGTCCATTTTGTTCTAAGATAACATATCAACGAGATGTTATAAAATAAAGTTATTTTAGTAAATTCATTTTTATCCTTTCTTTCTATCCAAACTCCCACATTAAATCTGTGAACACTTCTTTCTTTTTTCTCTTAAACTCCCAAATAATATTAGACTTGATATACTTCACCTTTATTTCTTTTCTTTTCTTGTATATCTTAATATTTCTCTTATTTTTTATTCTCTCTTAAACTCCAAACTAGCCATTATAGTTTTTTTTTTAAAATTAAGTTAATTATTTTCAACCAAAAAAAAAACTTATTATTAATTGCACAAATATGGACATTGTTTGGACAATAAACACTAATTGGACTACCAATTACTTCTCTATATCATACTAATAAGACATGAAGACATACATATTACTTTAAATATTTGACTTGAGGAGGAAATAGTACAAAAGGTTCAATTAAACAAGGAATAATAGAATTTAAATTTATAGTATTGATGATGTAATACTTACAAATATACTCCTATATAATTTATCTATAATAAATTGATCTTATTGAAAGTTACCAACATTATTAATTTTATATTTTTTTAAAAATAATAATTCTATTTGTTTAGTGTATACTATATAATAAATATAAAAGAAATGCCTTTTATATTTGCCATTCTTAGGACAAATATATTTATTATATAATGTACTATATTAATTATATTATTCACGAACAAGCTCATATTAGTTTGAATATATATATTAATTGAGTTAATATTCTTATTTGAGTTTGAGTCATTATTAAACAAATAAGCAGATAAACCTTGGAGGGGGGGGGGGGTAGGGGGTTGAATAAGGTTTATGGAAAAAAAATATAAATTAAAATTTTGATGTCTTTTGAAAGGGCAAACAGAATGTCAAAATTTACTTCATAGCTTTAAGAGGCAATTAGGGATCTTTTAAATCAGCACTGAATGGAAAGAAGATGCAATGTATTAAAGATGGGTAGTTGAGCTATCAAGGTTAGGCTTAGTATAGAACACAAGGAGCTTTAAATGGATCAATAATTTAGAGAAAAAGGTAAGGCATTTAAGATTTGATGACCAGCGAAAATGTAGAAAAAAATTACGACAAAATGCATAAGAATAGACCCAAAGATTTATAGTGGTTCAATCCTTAAATGATCTACATCCACTACCTTAAGCTCACACTTAAAAATTTTGACACAGCTCACTAAAACCTTTTTCCAAATCAATAGTGGTAGGCGACACCAATCTTACCCAAGAGGATCACCACACTTGGTTTTACACCCAACTTCTTTAAACACACCAATCAAGGCTCACCCAATTGGGTTTTTTCCTCCTTAAGCTTGATACAAACTTGATTAAAGGTAGAGTACTTAAATAGCTCACAGATTGAGTATATATGAATCACTAAGCACAAAAATCTTTTTACATTTGGAGCAATTTAATCTTACTTTGTAGCATGAATTGAATGAGAGATTTTTGTATTCTAAAGTGTAAGAATGTTTCTAAATGAGTTAGCACAAAAATCTGCTTGAAAATTGAGTTCTAGAAGCTTTTATAGGAGCTAAATGTGAAGTCCCAACGGCTAGTAACGGCTAGTTACTTCTATCAAGATTTTAAGGGTTTTGGATTCACAGAATGGAAGAATGTGCACCCAAAAGGTGACTCCAAAATAACATTTTATGCAAAGAGATATATTTTGAAAAATGCTACAGGTCATTGGAAGGTGTTTTGGATTCAGATGTCCATCCAAAACTACTCAACCAAGACTTTTTATAAAATCCAGTATTAGAAATATCCTTTTTTTTTTTAAATAATTTGTAAGTGCTTCAATGTAAAACAAATTGAGCATAAGGTAAAGAGACATAGGAATTTACAAAAAATACCTTAATTACAATCCCTAGTCTATGATTCTTCACAAGGCCTTCATGGTATGCAATCTCTTGTTGGAGTTATACTTGATCAACCTATCTTGGATTCCATTTCTTAAGAGCTAGTTAGCAGTGTTATTAGCGCGTCATGGAAGAATTGAAATCAAACATGTCCTATCACATATAGATTACATATGTTAGTCTACATCAATATTTGTCATAAATCAAAACACAGGAGAATGCCCTTAGGGCTAACAATCTCTCTCTTTTTGAGTGATGACAAATTTGATAGGATTGTAACACAAAAAAAAAATAAAATGATATAGATAGTATGAACATGTTAGACTGAGAGAGGTAAGATTTTAACTGAAAGGCATTCTGTCATTATAGGACTCAAAGAGTGCTTATGATATTAAGATAAGGAAAATTAATCTTGGCTCAATGAACCTATAGCCCAACCAACCTCCTTATCCTCCTTCCTTCCATAATGAGAACTATTTCTCAAAGAAATAGCCCAATAATGGTCGCATAAAAAAAATGTATGAGTTTGTACATGAAGAGGTGTAGAAGATAAATTAACATCAATACACCCCTTATGTATGTGTATATATAAACAATAGATAAAAAGGATACTAACAATGAAGTGTGTTGAAAAACTAAATTGGGATTTG
The DNA here is from genome assembly GCA_026120185.1 of Voacanga thouarsii. Lineage (NCBI taxonomy): Eukaryota > Viridiplantae > Streptophyta > Magnoliopsida > Gentianales > Apocynaceae > Voacanga > Voacanga thouarsii. Next base: position 3,827,670 of record JANUWF010003370.1, read on the forward strand.
AAATTTTGAACTTTCGAATCGTGGATCCAAAATAGGTTAAAATAAGACAGAAGATCACTTCTTGTAAAAGTATTATTGGACTGGTGCTTTGGATTGAAGAATTAAAAGCCTAAAGCTCCCCCTGTGTTTGTGCAGGGAAAAAAAATCAAAAAAATAGGTCAATGATTTTCCAAGAATTAACCGAGCCTAATTTTCTCAAAGAGTTGCAACACTCCGTTTCCACTGTGCAATCAAAGAGAAACAACACAATTTTCATAAGCATTCACTCAAGTACCCACCATTCGAACTTAATCACAATCTATAACTCATAATACAGAGTTGGCATAAGCACAATTCATAACTCACAATCTAAAGATTTGGTAATATGCGTATCACAGCCATTATCATAATCACACTCTACAGTACTAAGTCAAACAAGGCATATTTCAAGTTCTCAATTCATATTCATGAGGATAAAAATAGTGAGAGAGATATCATTCAACCAAATCACAACAAAATGCACACCAAACTCTCAAATACAATCTTCTCCATAACCACAATTCAATTTCCTCAATCCACAAAATCATATCAAGTCATAAAACCGAATTCAAAATCTATATAACCACAACTATTTATCACACACACGTATAGTCACAATCTATCATACTTCATGTTTTTTGTCCGCTTTGGCATCAATCAAAAAGATTTTAGCAGAAGAAAAACAATAAGGAATCAAGCAGGAAAATGGTAAAATAGAAATATAGTGCAGAAGGTTAGTCCCCTATTGAAGTAGAAAACATATTAATAGAAGGATCAGCAGGAATATCAGTTCAAAAATAAAATTGTTCATGCAGAAAAATAAAGAATAAATAATAAATTTTTTTATCAGAGTGAATGTCGCACAAGAAGTCAGCAAGCGGTAATCATCATGTGCAAATCAAGAAATATGGACAGTCTCAGGCTTAGTCTGGCACCCTTCTTAGAATGTTGTCCAGCAATTTTGCTGGACTTTCTTTTAATGACCACATGTTTTACCATGCGTCCTGATGAGCTACCAAGTAGAATTGGCTTTTTTTTTGTAATGGCAGCAGAGTCAGTAGACGGTATAAGAGACATAATTTTAGCAGGCTGGGATGGAATTGTTTCAATAGTGGGTGGAGCTGGAATTTCATCAACTATAGTTTTCTCAGTGCAAAGGGTTGTCCAGAATCCTTTTTAGGAGAGGGAATGATAGGCTCATCATCGTGCTATGGAGGGATGTCTTGCTTTTTGGAGACATCTCCTATATCTTTTTCTTTTGCAGGTTGCTTCCCCTTCCACATTACTTAATCAAGTGCCCGTGTTTTGTAGTTTAGTCTTAACTTCAATGCTAAACCCATCGAATTTTTTAGTCAAGATATTTCAAGCATTCAAAATGCTTTAAGTTAGTCAACTCTTCTCAATCCTCTGCTTTCCTTTATTTGAGGATTCCTCTGCTATTTCAGCATTGCGTTTTGTTCCTATTGAGGCTGCAGGTGCAGTTTTCTTTCCCTCAGCTTTAATTTTGATCACCTTTTCCCTTTCCTCATTTGAAACATCCCTAAGCAGAACCTATTAATTGTACACTTATATAAAACCCATTTTCTCAAAAGATTCCATGCTGTAAACATTAATCTTAAGGTTTCTAGGGGTACTTGGAGTGAGATTCACGTTGAAATGTTTAAAAACTTTAGTTAGGAGATTTCCATATGGCAGGGCCTTATGTGAGGTATTTCTTGATTGAAGTATTAGCTTCACTGCAAAAAACTTACAACTAATCTACCTCCCCTCTGATAGGGCTAATATCAGGATCATTTACATGATACTCACTAATATTTTGTGCCCAAAGCTCGGTGCACCATGGTTGACACCATGTGGTGCAGAATTCTTCCAAATCCATTTAGCCATTTCATGTTTCAATCATTTGAATTTTTGAAACTCCTACCTCTAGTGAATTTAGCCTCAAACCTTACCAAATCAAATAGGTCCGATTCTTCTAGAAATTTGTTCATTTAAAAAAATTGAACTAATTTGTCTCTGACTCCAAATATTCAGTTCAACATTCTATGATCAAATTCCATATTTACACACTTACTCTAGAGGTGTACTACTGAACCATGAATCCCCCACCAACCTCCTCAAGTCTCCCTTTCTTAGGTTTGAATAGAATTCCTTTACCAACGTAGTGTATAGTTTTTCATCTATGACAATAAAGCCCTCTATCCAAGTGATTCAAACATATTTAGGATATTGCCAAATTTTAAAAAGGCATCAGCATCAACACGATATCCAGAAATGACAGTCCTATTCCTTGATAGTCAATCATTAAACTTAGATTCACAATTTAAGTTAAGAAATGAGGGTACCTATGTCTCAGATCTTTCTTGTACAGGAAGCTGTTGTGATGAGTCAGATTGGGAAGCTGGTTCCTTGGCAATGATCTTCTTCCCTTTTCTGTTTCATGGTCAATTAGGTGGCAGCAACAAATTTTATTTTTTCCACTGCACTGCTTTTCATGCTCTGCTTTGTTTTTGGTTCTATTCCTTTGTCTGATTCAGAAAGTTTTGCCATTGCAATTGTGAGAAGAAGATGCGTGTTTCTATTTCAGTGAGGAACATACAGATTCGAAGAGAGAAAGAGAGAGGTAGATAGATTGATGGCAGTTTCAGATTTCAAAAAGAGAGAGAAATGCCTTTTTGATAAACCTTTTTCTGTGATTTCCTAGGTATTTAAGTGGATAAGTACAATCAAGTACCCTAAAAAAGAGATTTCATCAAAGATAGGACAAGCTACTTTAAAAGGTGCAGATATTTTGAAAATTCAAAAAGAGAGTTCTAAAACTCAGACACGTTTTCATCCAATCAAAAAAGATGACATTTTTACACGATTCTAGGTTGCTGCTATTTTGGATTTAGATTGAGTCCAAACTTGTCTGTCAAAAAAATAACTTGAGAGATATTTTGTTGAGGGGGTTTTGGATTCATGTCTTCGAGATGCTCCGTCTAAAATCACCATCTGAAAGTGCATATCTTCAAGTGATTTGTGAGATTGAACAACAAAATAAAGAAAGCTATGGCAACATTGTTAGTTACATAATCTAGTAATTCCCAAACCTTACGCAGATAATTAAATCTATCTTCAGCCAGTGGTTTAGTGAATATATCTGCAAGTTATTTAGCAGTTGGAATATATTCCATATAAACATTACCTTTAAGCACATGATCTCTAATAAAATGATGATTAATTTCAAGGTACTTAGTTCTAGAATGCTAGATAGGATTTTTGGTTAGATTGGTAGCACTAGTATTGTCACATAAAATAGGCACGTAATTAAAATTTAGACCAAAATCGAGCAAGGTATTTTTCATGCATAAAATTTACGCATACCAACTACCCGTTGCTATGTATTAGCTTCAGTTGTTGAGAAAGAAACACAAGCTTACTTCTTGCTATACTAAGGGATAAGAGAGTGTCCAAGTAATTGACAGTGTCTACTGGTGCTTTTTCTCTCAACTTTGCAGCCGGCATAATCAACATCTATGTATCCTATAAGATTAAACAAGTTAGTTCATGGATACCATAAGCCAAAATCATATGTTCCAACTAAATACCTAAGGATATGATGAACAGTGCATAGATGAGATTCCTTTGGACATTATTGAAATCTTGCACAAAGGCACACTGAGAACATAATGTCAGATCGACTGGCAATGAGATAAAGAAGACTACCAATCATACTTTTATATTTCAATTCATCCACTTTCCTACCCTTTTCATTTTTATCAAACTTTAATGATGTGCTCATAAGTGTACTTAGTTCTTTTGCTTCATTCATTCCAAACCTTTTGAACAGTTCCTTGGCATACTTGGATTGATTTAGAAAGATCCTGTCTCTGGTTTACTTTATTTGTAATCCGAGGAAGAAATTAAGTTCTCCCAGCATGCTCATCTCACACTCTTGCTACATTATCTTGGAAAATATCTTGCATAAGGAATCATTAGTTGCTCCAAAAATAATATCATTAACATATTTTTGAACAATTAAAATGTCTTTAGAATTTTCAGATTTAATAAACAATGTGGTATCAATCAATCCTCTTGAAAAGCCTTTTGAAATTAGAAATCCACTAAGTCTTTCATACCAAGTATGTGGACCTTGTTTTAAGCCATAAAGGGCTTTAAAAAGTTTAAACACATGATTTGGAAAGTGTTCATGAATGAAACCAGGAGGTTACTCCACATATACTTCTTTAATAAAACCATTTAAGAAGGCACTTTTGACATCCATTTAGTGGAGCATAAAACATTTGAAAGATGCAAAATCAAGTAGCATTCTTATTGACTCTAACTGAGCAACAAGAGCAAAAGTTTCATCACAATCAATGCCCTCTTCTTGATTGAATCCTTGGGTAACAAATCTGGCTTTATTTCTAATAACAACACCATGCTCATCAAGTTTGTTTCTGAAAACTCACTTGGTACCAATCACAGAATGTTCAAGTGGTCTAGGAACAAGCTTCCAAACCTAATTTCTTTCAAACTGATTTAAGTCTTCTTGCATGGCCATAATCTAAAATTCATCATGTAGAGCTATATCAATGCAATTAGGTTCAGTGCTAGAAAGTAAGGCAAGATTATCAACAAAATACCGTCTAGTTTTGACTCCACAGCTACGATCACCAATAATCTGTTCTTTTAGATGGATAGTTTTGTACTTCTAATCTTTTAGCAAGTCTTGATTCGTGGGCTCTTTAGTCATTTGTTTGTTTTCTTCAGCTTGTTCTTCTAATTCCTCTTCTTTGGCATGAATGTCAAGTGATGGAGCCTTGTGCTGCTCATTGCTCTTTTCTTTTATGATACGTACGTCATCATCATCATTTCTAGAAGAATATATATTTAATTCATCAAACATAATATGTATGGATTCTTCCACACATAGAGTTCTTATATTGTACACTCTATATGTCTTTTTGTTGGAAGAATATTCGAGAAATATAGCCTCATCAAATTTGCTATCAAAATTTTCAATATTGTCTCGAGTATTGAGGGCAAACCATGTTGGATATCTCAGGCTCGTATCGTATATGGCACATCGGAAAATAAAATGAGATACCTTCCCAAGACCCGTCTATGTGTGGAAAACAGGACATATAGAGAGTAAAGGTAACAGCTTTTTACCTTTAGGTGATCGTCTAAAGAACAAAAATTTCTTCGTCAACTTGAGGCATGATCCAGCAATCCTCGTGATCAACCTCCACGTGAGTTGGACGTCTAACCACTACAATCACAGTGTGTGATTATCTCTAACAGTAATCCACATAGAGGATACACTCAAGCACCAAAATTTCCTGTGCTAGCATAAATAATAATGGCGGCTTGGGTTCTCTTGTTTTCAGCAAAACAAGAGGGAGATACAGAGAAGAGAGAATGTTCATGGCTGCTGTTTTGTGTGTTGTTCAGCTAGGATTTTCGTGTTTTATATCTACTATATATTACACGAAATTCTCTCCCCCCCCAAACTGAGAGTTCTAATCCTATTAGAATTCCCTAATTGTAATTGGAAACATGAAGTTCTCACAATTACAACTTAGACCACAAATTATAACAAATTATAATTTGTCCACAACAACTTCTCTTTCTCTCAATCAACCAACTATGTTGTCAAATAACATCTTGAGTATATAATCCTCTATTGTATGTGACCTATTAGGTTTCCCAGTCAATTGGTAGAGAACATGAATTACTCCAAACATCTTTGAGATTAATAATCCATAATTAATTAGAATTAGCCCTATTAAATCTAATCAGGATTGGTTTATTAATTCATCAATTAATAAACCCATATTCCCAGATCATGAGCGGTATCTAGCAACATATCATGACCACCCAAGAGTCCAGGAAGTCAAGTGGATTGACATGAACCCTTCAATAACAAACTTCAGTGCAATTAACTCCTTTCATCATACAATATGTCATTCAGTTTAGAGTACGGAATTAGTGCCAACTCCCTCCAAAATTAATTCTGGCCCGAATATAATACTACTTGTACTAGGAACCCACTACTCTAGATGTGTATCAATTGGAACTATTTCCAATACACAATCGTCTTGGCCAAGGACTTTCGAGTAGTAATTCCTACAAGTGGCCGTGAGATATTTGCCCCTACTATTAGAAGTGGTGAATCCTTTATTAACCCTCTCAACTACTTTCGTTTACCTCACAATGTACCCAATATCCATCCCATAGGCGACCCTCGATCAAGCTCCAGAGATTCGAATCAAAGTACAAAGCTCAGCAAACAAAGTACCTTGGAGATCTCAAGTCTAAGGATATTTGCACGTTTGCTATATTGAGATTATATCACTGGCACTAAATAGTTATCCATGTGATTATCTCAAAGCTACGTCATCCAATGAACTTGTTCCATTAACAAGCATCCATGTGTTAACTTTGAGTATCTCAATACTCACGGTTATGAGAACTACTACCTGATCAAATCAGGAAGTCTAACACATGCTAATCTTAATGTATTAATGATATCCTGTCTCATTAATACTATAACTAGGGACTATTTAAATGCTAACACCATCTAGTGCAATAAGAATCTCATATCATGATTTCTATCACGATTTCCTTAACACAGTGTTGTACTATGAACTTTATCGAATAGTTATATTATTTAAAGTAAATAAAAGAAACTGTAAGATAAATAATGCCTTTTATTAAAATAAAATGTGTCATATACAATGTACAAGTGATTGCCTCTAGGGCACAACACTAACAAACCATTTGTATCCAAAAACTTTAAAGCAAGAAATAGCTGGAACTTTGTCAAATATGAGTTCAAAAGGAGTTTTTATGAGAAAATTGTCTTGTCATAACATGATTGGCAATGTAGCAAGCTGTATTCACAGCTTCAGCCTAAAAGTATTTTGGAAGAAAGTTTTCACAAAGCATTGATCTTGTCATTTCTTGCAATGTTCTATTTTTCCTCTCAACCACATCATTTATTGAGGAGTTTTTGCTGCTGAAAAATTGTGTAAAACACCATTTTCATCACAAAATTTTATAAAGTCATGATTGTAGAATTCTCTACCATTGTCACTTCTAATTGAAATCAATTTGCATCCAAGGAAATTTTGAACACATTTGAGTAATTTTGAAAATTCAAAGAAAGCTTCACTTTTTGAGCAAGAAAAAAGTCCAAGCAAATCTTGAGAAGCCATCCATAAGTACATAAGCATACCTCTTACCACCAAGGCTAGTGATCCATATTGGTCCAAACAATTTCATATGTATGAGTTCAAGAGGTTTCGACATTAAAATCATTTTCTTGGGTTTAAAAGTGGTTTTAATTTGTTTTCCAAATTGGCAAACATTATATACCTAATTTTTATCAAATCTCATTTTAGGCAGTCCTCCAACAAGCTCCTTTGAGGATAATTTGTTTAGCAAATCGATAGATACATGGCCTAGCCTTTTATGCCAAATATAATTGTCATCATCATTCACAAAGAGGAATCTAATATCATGAGCCACAAGATCATCAAAATAAAATACATACATATTTCCAACACGTTTACCAACAAAAATAGTGTCATTGCTAGAACCATCCATCATGATGCAAGAATCTTTTTCAAAAATAACTTTGCAGCCATTATCACATATTTAGCTGATGCTAAGTAGATTTTACTTTAATTCATCAATTAATAGCACTTGTTTGATGATAGTAGAGGATCCCTTACTAATATTACCTATGCCAAGTATCTTTCCTTTCTTTTTGTCTCCAAATGTGACAAATCTATTGTTTGTAACTTAAATGTTTTCCAGTAGTCTGACATTTCTAGTCATATGCCTAGAGCATCCTTTATCTAAAAACCATGTTGCGGAGCTCATCTTGTCCATTGAATGTTACTATACACAAGATAGAAGAGTGGTTTTTGGTACCCATACCTTCTTGGGTCCACAGGGGTTAGTAATAGTTTCTTTAACTTTCCAAACTGTTTTAATACCGAATTTTACTATCTTCCTAATGTGACATTTAGATGTTTTTTGCCCAAATTTTTCACAATATATGCACAATTGTGTGTCATATATGAAGTAGCAGCTTTTACAAAGTAGGGTCTATAATTTCCAACTTTGACTTCATGCCTATAGCCAAGACCATTTCGGTTTCTAGTTACATGTTGTGCACCAAGTAATTTTTCCAGATTGTTTTTTCCATTTAAGAATTTCTCAATGCATGTGGTGAGGTCATCAACTCTATTTTCATATCATCAAAATTGCTAACCATAATTTCGAGTGAAAGAATTTTGCAACCCAAAGATTTATTTTCAAGAGATATATAATGCAAAGAGGTTAGGATAACATCCTTTTCAACATTTGCACACATAACGGAATCAAGTGAAACTTTGTTCTCATTCAACAGTTTTGCATTCTCATTTAACAAGGAATCAAATTTTATTTTCATTTTCTTGTTTCTCCTACATAGATTTTTTAGTTCATGAAACATGTCGAAAAGCAGCTAATTCGGATCATCAGGCTTCTCACAATTAGAATCATGTAATTCATATATCAAATTGGGAGAAATATGATTTACCTTATCTTCCATGGCCATAAAGTAAATATTTGCTTTTTTTTATTTTCAGATTCACAACTTTTTTCAGTCTCAGATTCATCTTGGTCCCAAGTCTCAATCAGCCCTTTTCTTTTCTTCATCTTTGTGTCCTTTTCAATATAAAATAAGCATCAAATATGGCCATAAAGCCATCGTATTTGCTCAAATAGCATTATATGGCCATCATATTTGGTTTCATCGCTTTTGGAAGACAACGGCTGCAAAATCATTATATTAGGCAAATACAACGGTCAAATATGACAACTAGCCAAAAGGGTCGTTTTTTTATCAGCCAACAGGTTTATTGACACGGTTCGAAACGCCATCGTATTAGGTTCATCAAACCGTAGTATTTGATAATCAAAACAATCATTTTTGTGTCACCAAATGCGACGGATGTCTGATGTAACAAATACCACAACTGAAGCCGTCGTATCTGTTCTGTGAAGCTATAACTAAATACAACGACTGAAGCCGTCACATTAGGTTTTTTTTTTTTTTAAAGCATTTTTTTTTCATTTTTATTTGACCCTGCTCACGGACAATTTCTAGCCAAACACAATAGAATCAACCCATTTAACACCAAATATAATAAACCACAATTTCCTCATTGCAAAATAATTCAAAAGCAATATCCTCAATAATCAAATCATAAATAATCTACAAAGTCCCAAAAAAATATATTACTACATGTATGAGAAGTAGGAAAAGTCCAGAATGATCAGAAACAGTAGTAAAAATACAAAGAAGAAGGAAATCAAAATATGTCATGCATCATGGACAGGCTCGTCATGATCACATGAACCAAATGGTCGAGAAGTGGAACTAACACCAGGAGATGCCGTAGAAACACTAGATGGAGGTATAGGCACTACATCAAATGCACCTGCATCCAATCTGCACGATAATGCTTCTATGGTAATCTGAAGCATAGCTATAAGTGACTCGTAAGCCTCTTGCTCACGCTACTTCTCAGCTCACATCTTAGCCTGCATCATATCTCGCATACTCGGCATACGTGCCTCAACCTCAATCCTAACAACCTCTTCAACATTTGTAGAAGAACTTGTTATTGACTGACTGAGATTGGTATTGGACCCTTCCCTTACACCTTACATGACCTATTGTTTTTTGACCGAACAATCGCCGAAATATCTGATCCTTCGCTTCATCTATGCGCTCAGTCTCAGATAATGCCTACCACTCTGTCTCTAATCGGTCCTACGAAATTAAAAAAATAATATATCAAATTTATATTAGGTTAATATATTATCTTTGTCATATTTTAATAACTCAAAAAAATAGCATTTGAAAATTACTTACAATCATCTCCGCAGTCAAACTATCAGCCTGCCGACCATGCTAGCTTCGTGTCACAAGGAACATAATATACTATTATGTCGGTTAGCCTTGTGATGCCATCTATAAAAATGTGTGAGGAAATTTAAGCAAATTAAGTAAATTTCAAATGAATAGTGTGTAAGATAAATTGAATACCTAATCCTGTATAACAGAATGTGATATTCTTCCTATGACTAGTGGATATGCTATATGCGATCGATTTTGTCTATTCCTCTCAGCCTCCAACTGTGAATATTTAAAATAATTAATATGTATATCAAGTTTATGATTAAAAAAGTAAATAAGTTGTGAGATATAAAAGCAGTCAACTTCTATTATAACCTGTGTATTCTCCAAACGCTAGTAATCCACTAACATCCTTTATTGATTTTCATCAACCCGTTTATCTCCACAAACAATAGGCTCTGTACTATGCTGCAAAGGAATGTAGTATGTTTGTTTCAACTTTGACTTAAAATCCATCCACGCTGTGCATAGCATCTTCATTGTGACACTAGGTCCTTGTGGTGGCATCGCATGTATTAAACAAATAATTAATTATAAAAAAATTGCTAACTTTTGAAGAAAATCTGATTTGGCATAGGGTAGAATAAAATTAATTTCCTGTATTTCTTCCCAAACTTTGTCCTTAAGTCGCTGAGGTATGGAATGCTAATCCCTATAATTAGAGGGATCCTACTGCTTATGCGTGCAAAATAGCCCACCACTGAACTGTAGCGAGATTCATCTACCCCTATAATCCATCCATGTTGGTTAATACCAACATCGTACTTTTACAAGCCCGACTCACCCTATCCAGAAGGTAACTTTCCATCCCCACGAGAACTCCTCGCCGTGGAACTCACATAATATCAACTCGAAAATTAATAGAAAAACAGTTAAAAAAGAAAAAAGTTTAATATGACTTCAAAAGACACAGATCAATTTCTCCTAATACTTACTTCTTATTAACTTAGCAAACCTGAGGTGCTAGGGTCTGAGGAAGACGGTCCTGTGCAACTGGGACCTAAATCAGAAGTAAGTATAGCTGTCTCTTAATTGGACTCTTGATCTCTAGATCCTATCCGGACAGTTTAATGTGATCTTTGACCAATCTCGTGTATTGGTGCTTGTGTCTTTGTACCCTTTGAGGAACTAGCCCCTGATCTCGAGGAAGGTATGGCGTCTTGCATTGATCCACGTCAAGAACGTTTGTTAACCATTTGCAAAATATAAAGATTTAACATTGAGCTAAAGATTTTAACAACTGAAGCACATTTAGTAAACGGTTAAGTGATTTAAGTACATTTAAATTACAGGTTGTATTCTTCTTCTATCTAAATCTACTTCCTCCCCAAAAATCCCATTTCTAACCCATACAACATCTACTTTATGCGAAACAGGACGAGAATCTAACTATTGCGTAGGAAAAGTTTCTAGATTATGGTCCCTTGAGTACACATCATAATTATCTCTTCTCATCATTGGCATTACCACATGCCACTCTCTTTCTTTAGGACAATGAGAATACCAAACTTGGTTCGCTTGGTTTGCTAGTATGAATGGCTCATCCATCTCTCTATTTTCCCTATACAAAAAATGATCCAGATTCACCAAAGTAAACTTTAGATCGTCAACTTTAATACCTCGATATACATCAACCCAATCACATTTAAATAATAGAAATTTCAATTCACTACTATATCGGAACCTTATAATATCAGCAAGCAATCCATAGTAATTGACTCCAGCTGCTACGGGATTCATATCTTTTGGACTAGAATAACTCGTAGTATTAACTTTACACTAGCTATAAGAAGCGATATTTACCACCATTATGCAATCGGTAAGACAAACAGTTGACACCATATATCGGACAAACCCTTTGGTTATGAACACTATAGCCAAAGAGATTACCATAAGTTGGGAAACCACTTATGGTCCACATAATAGCTGCACACAAACAAAATATCTCTTTTGCCCCAGCATCTTAAGTAACCACACCGTCAAGTCACAATTCTTTCAACTCATCGATCAACGGTTGTAAAAAAACGTCAATCTTATTTCCTGTACTCTTGTTGCCATCGATAAGAGTTGACAGAATAAAATAGGGTTACTTCATGCATAGCTAAGGTGTCACATTGTGTGATATTAAAACAACAGGCTAAGTACTATGTGGAATGTGCATATTTGAAAACGGACTAAATCCATCCGAAGCTAAACCAAGTCTAATATTTCGGTAGTCACTTGTAAATTCCAAATGTGACTCATCAAACTTTCTCCAAGCCTTAGAATCAGCTGGGTGTCTATAGACTCCATCTTTCACATGATATTCCTAATACCGCCTCATAAGGGATGCAGCTTTGTGAGACATGAACAATCGCTTCAACCTCGGAGTCAATGGAAAGTACCTAAAATACTTACATGAAACTGTACTACCCTCTTATGTGTACATCAGAGCATTACATACCTCACAAAGTTGTGCGCCCTCATTTTCCCCTCTATATATTATGCAATTGTTTGGACAAGCATCCCAAACTTTGCATTTCATTCCTAACACATTCATTATTTTACTAGCCTCGTAGTAATTCTTGGCAATTTTCACTCCCATCTCACTAAAAGCATCCGTTAGAATCTCAAGTAGCATATCAACAGACTTGTTCGACCACCCATTCAAGATTTTTAAATGTAATAATCTCATAATGAATGACAGTAAATAAAACTTAGTACAACCTAGATACAACTGTATATTTGCCTCTTCTAACAATTTATGTATCTCTCTCAAATCTCAGGCTCTTCAGTTACATTATCAAAGTCACTAATGCCACTAATATCTTGAAGCATCCTAACCATACCATCCTCTTGTTCATTTTCAATCGAAGGAATGTTGCTAGTTGTATTGCAAGAAGACAAGTAAGTTTCCCCATGAACACTCCATTTTTTGTACCAACGCATGAAACCCCACATTTGGCAATGTTGTTTGACCTCTATTGTACTATAAAGATACCTATTCTGGCACTTCATACAAGGACAATGGATTTTGGATCCATCAGGTTTATCTCTTAATGCAAATTCTACAAAGGCAAACAAACCTTTATTATATTCATCACCTAAACGATCTTGTAAGTCAATCCACAATTGGTTCATGCTCCTATTCATTTATCAATATTTTCAATCAATATTGTTTATGAACCTCTATGAACCATATTGAAATATCATTAACCTCTACCACGGAATATGGTAAAATATCATTAACCTCTATTAAAAACATCATTAAACTTCAAGAACCTCTATGGAAACCATTTTAATATTATATTATTTTCACTCTTAAAATCAAAAATTGATCAACATATTAATAATTCTAAATATTTGAAAAAAAATTGACAAAGTTTCCCCTGTAAATACATGTTTTCCAGGCACTAAGCCATCTTAAGATGTGCTTAAGGATTTAAGTCAACAAACAAAAAACTGAAAAAAACCATACATGAATCATTCATTAAGGGTAATCACCTATCACTCATGAGGAATAATCACCCATCACTCAAGGTGATCCAGTAATAAAATATAAAAAAGTGTCATTCACTATATTGAAAGTATGGTTAAAAAGAAAATAGACAAATGAAATAAGATGGAAGTAAGCGATACTTCAATAGGGAGGTACCTTTAATCAACTTGTAAAATTAAAATAAAAATTTTACAGATATATGAAATAGAGTATGAGAACAACCATGTTAGCTCAACAAAGGAAAAGGATAAGGCAGCTTATAAAGATGGCATCCTTTGAAAATGCCTAAAACTCACTAGACTCCTTACAAAATGATTACACTGACTAAGCCAATATCTGCATCCCAAGATTAATTTTGATTGTATAACTATGGCCATCCAAAAGGGTAGACATTATTAAAGTAGAGGTCAGAGAACTGTATGTCCAGATTTCCTATTTGTCAGTGTTGGATTTCCCTAAAACCAACGGAGTAGGATTTATTAATTTCTTTGTGGAAAATCTTAAAGAGATGCTGGAATTCAGAAATGACTTTCTAAAGCCTTTTGAGAAGGAAAAAAATGCTCTAATTCTCAAGGAGCTGGTAGGGCTAAGGTGCTTTTTGAAGGTTTCTTTTGATTTATGGAATGAGGAAATGGAGATAAAGGATCTTTGGATGGGAATTGTTCCAAGCAAAGCTGCCCTTAAACGGTGACTGCTCCCCATGTTTGTTGGAGGTTGGAAAGCAAATTGTGCAAAAATGCGAGTGGCTACCTTTGGCTATTGTTATTATTGCAAGTATTCTCTCAAGGAAAGATAAGAATCTTGTTTTATAGAAACAAACTGCTCAAAATCTAAGTTCATTTCTAGATACAAATGAAAGGTAGAAGGAAATACTAGAGCTAAGTTACAAGCATCTACTAGATCACTTGAAGCCATTCTTTCTTCACTTTGAAGCTTTTCAAGAGGATAAAACAGTCAGTTTTCAAAAAGCCAATTCAAATAGTTTGGATATATAAAATCCAATAGTTCAATCAAGTGGCTAGCAGTAAGAAATCAGCTCACAATATAAATTATGAACAATTCCAAGAACTTGAATATCTGATTAAATCAAAAAGAATAACTTAAAATTTGAGTTTAAGATTCAACAAGAGATATGAAAATAGCAAGGCATCAACCCATCAAGACGGATCCAATGTCGCGTCGGAGACAGAAAACTTACCAGAAGCCGCGTTGTAGAGGAACCACAAGGGAAGAACAGTTCCTGCCAAAGATGAAAGAACTCACCGGACCTGAAGAAAACTGTCTTGAAAATGGAAGGCACTGGAGTACGGATCCAATGTCGAGCCGGAGACAGAAACACTTACCAGCAACCACGCTGGGGAGGAACCACAAGTGAAGAACGGTACCCACCGGAGAAGAAAGAACCCGTGAAGATGAACAAAAAACCCAAAAAAGAATGTCTTGAAAATGGAAGGGGTTGGAGTGAATGTGTGGCTGAAATCGAAGAAAGATGGAAGAAATGTGCTTCTAATTCAACCGGATATGAAGGTTTTAATAACCATCGTATTAAATAAGTTGTCGTATTAGACACATTTAATACGACTGCTAATAATTAGCTGTCATATTAAATGTGAACTTAATATGACAGCTAAACCATTTGTCGTCATATTAGACTCCTTTAATACGATGGCTAATCATTAGTCATCATATTCGGGACATCTAATACGACGACTAATGATTAGCTGTCGTATTAAATGAGGGTTACAACCTTAATTTTAAAAAAATATTTTTATTATATATATATATATATATATATATTACTAATGTGACAACTAAAATTATATAAAGTATACTTTTATAATAAAAATTATAGATAGAATGTCTATATATAGAATTAAATGTAATAATTAAGAGATAGTATACTCTAGCTAGCCATATATATACACTCACATATGTATGCTTGTAACTAAAAAATTATTTATGTTATATAACATATTAATCTAATACTCACTAATTAATAAAGATATATTATACTGTATATAAATAATACACACACACACACACACACACACATACATATATATAATAGAATGACTAATAATTAAAATGAATTTAAAGCTCTTTAATAGAAATATATGAAAACTTATGATGTAAACAAAATTTTATTTCAAAAATCAATGATCTAACCAATAGATATATTTATAAAGTTAAAACAAGTTTAGTGACCAAATTTGAAGGTCATTCGTTTTATTTTATAGATATATTACTGCACAAATGTAATAAAATATGTGTATAAAACTGTGCGTATTTATAGATATATATCTTAGCGTACTTACAAATATAAAGATATCAAATGAATGGTACAGCCATTAAACTTATTATAATTATGTATTGTCACTAAATTTGAAAATAATCAGATAAAATTTAAAATAATTTTGGTAGTTTTTGTTATAATTACACTAAATACGACAGCTCTCCAAACCGTCGTATTTGGTCTACCTATTACGACGGTTTTGTTAAATCACCGTATTTGATGACCTAATACGATGGTTTGCTTCAAACCGTTGTATTAGGTCTATCTATTGCGACGATTTTTTAACTGTCGTAAAAAGTAACCTATTACGACGGTTTTTTGACAGTCGTTTTTGCTACCGTCGTATTTGCCATTTTTTTGTAGTGTCTTCTCCTTTTTGAATTGCTTCGCTTCTTTTTCTTTAGCTACTGGAGAGTCAGTGATGAAATGCTCTGTACTTTTGCACTCAAAACATCTAGGATTGAAGGAAGAAGTGTGTCCCTTCTTTTTGATAAACTTCTTACCCCTTTTAAAGTGGGCTTTTCTGAACATTTTTCTAAATTTTCTGGCAACCATTGCCAATTCCTGTGTGTCCAAATCAATACCACTGTCAATATCAGTTTGATCACTATTGGCTTCCTCTGCATTTAAATCAGTTCCTCATTTTCCTTTTTTATCATCATCATGCTCTTGAAATCTTTTGAGTTTCATTTCATGGGCCAAGAGAGATCCGATAAGCTTTTAGTAGAAAAGCTATTTAAATTTTTAGATTCCTCCACGGCCAAGGTTTTTGGTTGCCAACTTTTTGGCAAAGCATCAAGCAATTTTTTGTTTTGCTCACTGAGGGAATAAATTTTCCTATGTGCCTTTAGTCCATTCATGATATTTATGAATCGAGTGAACATATGAGTTATGTTCTCACTTGGCTTTAAAGTGAATAGCTCATAATCTCGGACTAGAAGTCCCAGCTTTGATTCCTTTATTTGATTAGTCCCCTCATGGATGACCTCAAGTAATCTTCATATATCATGAGCAGAATCATAACCACTCACTCAGTTATATTCATTCACATCGAGAGCATAGTTAGAATGTTCATTGCTTGATAATTTAAAGTCATTTTAGCATTGTCATCATTATTTTATTCATCACTTCTTTTAGGCACTATTTTACCATCAACTACTTTTGGTTGGGACCAATGGCCTCGTTTCATTCAGATTCCATAGCTCAAAATTTATTGAGCAAACATATATTTTCATTCTATTTTTTTTAGAATGTGTAGTTGCTTCCAATGAACAAATGAGATCTATTTGTCGAAGGCCTTTCAATATAAAGCAGTGAAAATGGGTCTGCCATCTGGATCTTTTCTACAAGTCTGTTAAACCAAGGATAATGTAGACCAATGCTCTGATACCAATTGATAAACCTTGTAAGGGATGTGAATAAGGTTTATGGCAAGCAAATGTAAATTAAAAATTTGATGTCTTTTGAAAGGGGTGAACGAAATGTCAAAGTTTGCTTTGCAGCTTTAAGAGGCAGTGAAGGATCTTTTAAATCAACACTGAAAGGAAAGAATGTGGCATGTATTAAAGATGGATAATTGAGCTATCAAGGACAAGCTTACTATAGAACACAAGGAGCCTTAAATGGATCAATAATTTTAGAGAAAAAGGTAAGGCATTTAAGATTTGATGACCAGCGAAAAAGTAGTAAAACAAATCCAGACAAAGTGCACAAGAGTAGACCAAAATATTTATAGTGGTTTGATCCTTAAATGATCTACATCCACTACCTTAAGCTCACACTTAAGAATTTCAACACAACTCACTAAAACCTTTTTCCAAATCAATGGTGGTAGGTGACACAAATCTTACACAAGAGGATCACCACATTTAATTTTTCACCCAACCTCTTTAAACACATCAGTCAAAGCTCACTCCAACTGGGTTTTACCTCTTTAAGCTTGATACAAACCTGATTAAAGATAGAGTCCAGAAATAGCTCATAGATTAAGCAAATATGAATCACTATGCACAAATACCTTTTTACCTTTGGAGCAATTTAATCTTACTTTAAAGCATGAATGAAAGGAGAGATTTTTGTGTTCTAAAGTGTAAGAATGTTTCTGAATGAGTTAGCACAAAATCTTGTTGAAAATCAAGTTCTAGAAGCTTTTATAGGAGCTAAAAATGAAGTTCCCATGGCTAGTAGTGGCTAGATACTTCTGTTAGGATTTTCAGGGTTTTGGATTCATAAAATGGAAGAATGTGCATCTAAAAGATGAGTCTAAAATGGCACTTTATGCAAAGAGATATATTTTGAAAATGTCTATAGATCATTGGATGGTGTTTTGGATTCAGAGGTCCATCTAAAACTACTGAACCAAGACTTTTTATAAAATCCAGATTTAGAAATTTCCTTTTTTTGAAATCATTTGTAAGTACTTCAAGGTAAAACAAATAAAATATATGGTAAAGAGACATAGGAATTTATAAAAAATACCTTAATAAAAATTCCAAGTCTATGATTGTTCATAAGGCCTTCATAGTATACAATCTCTTAAGTTGGAGTTATACTTGATCAACCAATCTTAGATTCCATTGCTTAAGAGATGCTTAGTAGTCTTATTAGTGCACATTGGAAGAACTAAAGTCAAACATGTCATATCACAAATAGATTACACATGTTAGTCTACATCAATGTTTGTCATAAATTAAAACACAAGAGAATGCCCTTAGTGCTAATATAAGCTTTTTAAAGAATTAGACATGTCAATGAATTGAGCTATTTATGAACAATGCTCATTCATTTAATAATCGAGTTGACCTCAAATAAGAATTTAGACTTGTATAATAATCTCACGATTAAAAGTTTGTTTAGGACATTCAAATGTCAAGAACAATATCATATTCATATAGTATAATATATGTATAATGACTATAATATAATTTTAATATATCAAAACTTCATATATATTTTGGAAATTTATTTTCAATCTATTTTTTAAAAAACACTAATCTAACAATTCAAGCTGTATTTAAACAAATTGGCTATGAACAAAATTCAAACTTTACAAAAAAATGAATGAACAGGTGTGATAAAAATGTCAGTTTGAAATAATAAAAGAATGAACTCTAATATGTTCAAATAATAAACAAATCAAGCTCAAAATCCTTAGGCTCAGTTCGACTCAACTTATTTACACCTATATATTAAAAAAACAACCGATCTCAAATGAGTTTTTTTCGTAAATTATTTAGTCCGTTAATGGCTCTATTCTATTAATCGGTCATGTACATACACATTTACATATATACATATATGTATGTATATATATATATATATATGTATATGTGTATATATATACATATATGTATATATATACACATATATACATATATATATGTATGTATATATATATATATATATACATATATATCTATATACATATATACATATATATATATATATATAGATATATATACATATGTATATACATGTATATATTTATATATGTATAATAAGAGTATATATATATATATATATATATATATATATATGCATACTTCAAATATGATTATACTCCCTCCACCTCCTTTTATCTGTCCATTTTAATTACGATTTTTGTCCCAATTTATCTGTCCCATTAACAAACCAAGACGATTTTAATTGCTATTTTTCACAAATACCCCTCTTTAATACAATGAGTATTGTGTACTTGTAGTAGGAAATGGAAATAAATTAAATATATTTACAACACATAAAGCTTTGGAATTTAATTACTCCCTAATAAAGAGAGAGATTCTTTGAGGGTAAAATAGGAAATATTAATTAATTAACCAAAAAACCTTATGCATCAATTAAAATGGACAGATAAAATGGGGCAGAGTGAGTATTATTTAGGTATGAACTAGACCAAGTAAATTTTTTTAAAAACTTGAATTAAACTAAACAAAATTTTAAGTAGACAAATATAAAAATCCACTATATAAAAAAATCCAAATTTTTCGGTTGTAAAAATAAATTTTAAAATATTGAGCTATTTTCAATAATTTAGAAACTCAATCGAATTCAATTGATACTTCAATTTATTTTTTTATTTTAAACCAAGTACTCCTTTCGTCCAAACCAAATTGACCTGCTTATTATTTTGGAATGTTCTTGACACTTTAGAAAGTTTTTAATATATTATATACCATAAAATAATCAATATATCCCTCGTATATTGGTTTTATATATTTAGATTTGACATAAAAATTTTGCAAAGCTCATATATTTTTTATTTTTATTATATTATATTAATATATTACAACTTTTGTTAATTTTAATCTTGTCAAAGTTGAAATAATAACCAATCATAAATATATTTTTTTATATTACCACAAAAATAGTTTAAGCCTAAAACTCGAATTTATAAAATGATATTTGAATTCAAACTCAAAAATTGGTCATTTTTTTTATCGAATATAATAATATTAACTTAAAAATATTAATACAAAACTAAATTAATAATGTACAAAAAATCCCTCCCAAATTTTGCTACCTTTCCCTCCATTTTTATTTTCACTGCTACCAGGACGAAATTTGTGTTACTATAAGGTGAGTTTTCTACCCCTTTTCTTCTCAATCCTCACACCAAATACACACACATAGCTCCCAAGCTCCTTGTTTTTAGCTTCAACAAAAAAGCCACACAGATCTATAGATCTATTAATTAATTCTACACAGAATCTGTGTTCCAGTTCTTCAATCTTGTTTGCATTCAATACCCATTAGAAAGCCACCCATCAGTCTCTATTTCCCATATACACAGAGGCTAAAGCCTCATCTTCAAGCAACCAGCCAACTATGGCTTTAGAAAACACCAACAAAACCACTATTTCTAAGATTTTTGGGTCCTACTTTATATCTTTATGCGAGGGGTTTATTCCATTTTGGCCAGTCCTTACTCTTTGTTTTTGCCAGCTTCTTGATCCTCATGAAAATCCCTACTTATACGGTCTACAAGAAGGTTACTGCAGCTTTTTTTGTCTATGTATCTAGAAAAGACTTGTTTTCTTACCGTTAATAAATTACCTAGTCTTTATTTAGCCCAGTTCCTACTTTATGCACAAACAAATTTAAATTGAATACCACTACTACACTTCAAGCTAACTGCACTGCTTGTTGTTCATCATGCCACCACCATCTCTCTCTAATTTCAATATTTTTTAAGAGGTATTTCATGGCATTTTGTGCTCATTTATAGTAAGCTTTCAGTACCTAAGCTCAATCACAAAGCTAAGTAAAATGCCTTAAGTAAATAAGTTTTGGTTTATTTGTTTAATTAACTTTGATTTGTGAAAGGTAAAGAAAAGTGATGAATTATAAGGAATTGCAATTATTTTAGGTTTTAGGAAATTTTAGTAATTTTATTTCAGCATTTATTGTATTTTCTATGTTTGGTTGCCAATTTACAGTTGCTTTGTGAATTCATGCCTATTTTCTAAAGGATTTTGTGCAAAACATCATAAACCACTGTGGATAAAACTTTGGTGGTGCAGTGTATTCTAATATTTTAAATTTGTTTGTTGTCTTTCTTGTCAATTTTTGAACCTTTCCTTTTTGTAATTTGTAGACGGAATTTTATTTTCTTGTCATTGAAACAGCAATTAGAAGGCTTAATAAGAATGGGAAAAGTGGAATTGAAATTGGTTTAAAGGTTGCTACAGCTATTCGAACACTTGTAATTGCAATGATTGATTCATCAGTTGTTATGATCTAGTCTTCCATTAAGGCTTTCGTTAATTGTTAAGCGAAGTTTTGTTGCCATAAGAAATAATGAATCTTGCTTAACTAATGGCAAGGAAATTTAATATTCTCTAGCATACAAAAAGAAAATATTTCCTTGCTAAAGATATTAAAAAAATTGCTAGCTAAAGACAGGCTTTAGAGATAAAGGAGATAGAAGGTTCCTCGCCAATGATCAAAATAGCATTTTAAATGGGTTTTGGCAATGAATTTAATTCTTTCCATGACAAAAATTTTCCCAGCTAAAGACAGGCTCAAGAGAGAAAAATTCCTTGCTAATGATTAAAAAAGCAAGAAAAGAAATGGGTTTTGTAGACAAAGTTTAAGTTTTTTTGTGACAAAAAATTTCCTAGCCAAAGACAAGATTCAGTGACAAAACATTCCTTGCTAATTATTAAAAAGGCAAGAAAAGAAATGGGTTTGGTAGATGAAGTTTAAGTTTTTTGTGACAAAAAATTTCCTAACCAAAGACAAGCTTCGATGACAAAACATTCCTCGTCAATGTCACTTGAGGAAAGAAATGGATATTTGGTGAGGTAGTTTAAGCCGACAAAAACTTTCCTAGCTAATGACTTAAGCCTTTCACTAGTAAACAAATGGTTTTGGTGATGAAGTTAAAAAATTCTTAGCCGAAACAAACTTTCTCGCCAAGAATTTTTCGTCAGTTTTTTGCAAGGAAATAAAGTCTTTGGGCAAGGAAACTAGTTGCTGCCGGCCTATGGTTAGCTACGGCTGGTTCCTTGCCAAAGGGAATTTTCCCTTGCCAAAATCTAATTTTAGTGAGGAATTTGATGCCTTCGGTGGCAAAAATTTCCTAGCCAAAGACCTAACCTTTTGCGAGGAAATAAATGGTTTTGGCAAGGAAGTTTCAAAAAAATTCATTTAAGCTTTCCGTGACAAAATTTTCCTAGCCAAAAGAGAAAATGTTCCTCGCAAATGATCTTTGAGAGGAATTTTAAGCCTTCCGTTACAAAAATTTCCTAGCCAAAGACCTAATCTTTGCAAGGAAATAAATGGTTTTAGCGAGGAAAATTAGCCTCACCAATGAGTAAAATAGCCTTCGCAAAGAAATATGGGTGACGAATCTGAAGCCTTCTATGACAATATTTCCTAGCAAAACGTTCCTCACCAATGAGAGAATAGTTTCGTGAGAAAGGAAGTGGTCTTTGGCAAGGAAACTTGGCGCGACCGGTTCGTCTCATCCGCAGGCAATTTGGCTTTCACAACAAAAATTGTTTCTCACTAAAGAAATTTAATTCCTTGCTAATCATTTTCATTGCTATAAAAGTTTTCTCTTTAGCTAGAAAAATTTTCCTCTTTGTCGCCCAGAGTCTTTAGCAATGGTGCTTCAGCGAGGACTGGGCGACAAAACTTGCTAAAGAATTTTACAGAGGAAAAATTGGTCTTTAGCTAGGAATTTATTTCATCACTAATGTGCATTTTTCTTATAGTGAAATAGACAAAAGACTTTGATATGTTTGAAAGTGGGGGAGGTGTGAAGAGTAGTTTTGTTAAATATACGACATATTTGCTCTATCTGTCCAAACTTAGAAGGGAAAAAAATTGTAACGTGGTGAGGGAGCTCTTCCCCCTCATAATTCACTTCCAACCCTTCTTTTCACCCAACCAAACAATGTAAATTTGCTATTTACTTCCTACTTTCCTTCCCACTCTGTTTTACTTTCTTATTTCACTCCAACTAAATAAAGGCTAAGTCATCCTAATGACAGTCATGTGACAAATTCGAGAGTATTTTAATAGTTATAGAAGGCATATATATATATATATATATATATATATATATATATATATGAGAGAGAGAGAGAGAGAAATGTAAGTAGAACTATTTCTAAATTTTTTATAATATAGTTAAGTCCCACTTTGCAAACTTTTATTTATTTATTTTGTCCCACTTTTGTGAATTGTCCCCCACCTCTCTTTTTTCTTCTTTCTTTATCCTTCTTCCTAAACCTATGAGTGGTGCCAACATTATCGACAACCTTTGCCTCCCCTCCCTCTTTTCTTGTTCCTTCTCATATTTTTCTTCTTTTTCCCTACCTTCTTTCCCTTTTTGTCCTCTTTCACCTTCACCACTGTCGACCATTAACACCAAATCCTCCCTCCACACTTTTCATTTTGATTCTCCAATTCTAGAACTAAAACCCTCAGTCTCTCTTTTAGTTCACTATACATATTGCCTAGCATTAATGCTTTGCAACAAAAAAGTTTGACCTCTTGCTTTTTCACAAAATTTCTTTCTAATATGTCTTCTCTCCCTAGCCCTCCATTTTTGCTGAATCAACCACAATCTACTCTCCAACATATGCACTAGTCTATATTGTAGCATAATTCAACAAATATATCTGTTGAGAGTAGTAAAGTCACACTAGAAATATTCTCCAAACTAGAGAAGAAGTGGTTGTACCACTATGAAGGAAAGAAGACTTGCATTCTCAATATTGATTGTAACACCCCACTACATATGTAACTCAAATGAGTCATGGATGTCATTTTATCTACTCTTCAACAAATGTACTAGTCTATATTGTAACATAATTCAACAAAGATATCAGTGGAGATTAGTAAAGTCACACTGGAAATATTCTCTAAACTAGAGAAAAAATGATTGTACTACTATGAAGGAAAGAAGATTTGCATTCTCAACATTGATTATAGAACCCTAACTACATATATAAACTTAAATAGGTCAGGGATATCACCCCATCCTTAGGACCAGGAGTTTTTATAATGTGCTAACAGATTAACAACTCAAAAACTTAAATTAAAAAAATAAATAAAATCCATTATATAACCAATTTATACATAAGTTTCCATGATAAAAATAATCCAAAACATCCAAATAACAGAATATCAAATGTCTAAGCATATGAGCCTTTCAATACAAAAAAAAAAAAAAGTTAATTCCTTTAGCTATGATTGAACTCAAATCACCTTGAAAACATGATAAAAGAAAGGTGTGAGATGAAAATCTTAATAAGTCTTGTAGAGTGCTTATGTCTCAATTTCAAATCATTCCATGATGCATGAAAATATTGAGTTAAAAACAACATATGAATAACTTTATGCCATCAAACATATCTGCAAACCATAAATATGGGAGAATCATGCAAGTATTTTTAGAGTACAATGCCAACATCACTTTATTGAGGAAAATATCAACATATCACATTTCAGGATATTATCAAATAGATAAATTCAGGAACAATACCAATAAACATTCATATTGAGCCTTAAACTATTTTCAATACCGTGTATCCTTATGAAACTGTACCATGAAATATTTTATCATGATACATCATACGTGGGTAAAGCACATGCAATCGCAAAATCGTTATGTAGGTGTACATCCTCCCAAGAGAGGTACTATGCCTTCTCTCTCATTCCATTAGGCTGGATGTCCCACGTTTATCCTCTGTTTTCCCCTTAGAACTGTGTTGCTAGCTAAGGACATGCTCAACTTCAAAGTACTATCAATGTAACATCCCACTATGTACGAAACCCAATTGGGTCAGGAATGTCGCCCTATCCGTCAGACCAGGGGTCTTTATAACATGATATAAAAATAAAAAGATAAATAAACTCTGAAATTCTAAACTTCAATGAAAATTTAGATATATCTATTACAACCCAACAATAATCACAAATCTTAAATTACCAAGCTTTAACATCTTAATATAAAAAATCCATAAATATATTAGGACTAATATTCATTAAAAAAGTGAAAAATCTAAACCTTCTCAATCTTGCCAATCTTAAACAATCCTAAAACATGGTTAGGCAAAATTGTGAATACAAGAATTATTGAAGAATATATATATATATATATATATATATATATATATATATACATACATACATACATATATTTGTTCATGATGGGCCATGTTGTCTAAAGATTGGTGGGCCATGTTACTAGAGATTTGGTGGGCCTTGAAGTTAAACTTTGGCAAGGAATGATGTTAAACTTTTGTGGGCCCTATTATTAGAAATTTCATGGGCCCTGATACTAATTTTGTGGGCCATTGGACTTTATATGATTTCATAAAAATTCCTAAGAGTTCTACTACCTTCCATAGGTTTTTAAGATTTTCTATTAACTTTCAACAATTTCTAAAGTTGCCAAGTCATGAAGGAAATAATATAAAAAGTGAAAAATAAGAGAAAATTGGGAGAATGAGAGAGAAAGGCCAAGAGAAAGAAAAAGAAAAGGAAAACCAAGAAAGAAGAAGGAGAAAAGAAAGAAAAGAGAAAGGAAAGACAGAAAATGACTGAGAGCAAGAAAGGAAGAAATAAGAAGAAGAAAACCTTGTGAAAATGGAGGAAAACGAGAAAGATGTTAGCAACATTGAAAACTTGATTTTGCTTCGTCAAGCAAGTGTGATTTTTCTTAGAAATGAAGTTTATTTATACATGACGGAGATTTATTATAATGTAAATTTTATACTTAGATACATGAATTTTTGGAAGAAAGTTGGAATTGAAATTGTTGTTATTGTTGGGATGCTAAACAGTATTAAAGAGAAGTATTTGTTGTGTTTCATAGCTTGCATGTAGTACTTTGAAGTCGTGAAATGTTAAGAATTAACTAAAGAAAAGAAGAAGGGAATTTGAAGGAGGAAATGCTAGTTATGGTGGAAATAAATAAATTAAATATTTTCTTGGCAACTTATGCATATTATTTGGATTGAAAGGACAATGAATTAATATAATTGAACCTAAGCATATTTTAAGGTGACAAAGAAGACTTGGAGTAGGTTTTGTGGAATTTTGGTTGCTAAAAAAACACATGGTATCATAAATACCGAAACTGCCATTAGAAAGGAATAAAATTCTATTTTGATACCTTTGACAAAATGTCCATGGTTTAGTTAGGTAGGGACTTCTGGGAAGTAAAGCTAACCAAAAACACCACAATTAAGATGTTAAACAAGGTTTTGGGAAGCTTAGCCTGTTGGAATGTAGGCCCTCTTAGACTAGGTTTCTTATGTAATTTTGACTTGTATTAATAAAAGTATTTCTTTCAAAATTTGTTTGTGAAATCTTCTTTATATTTGTTCATGATTTTATTAGAAAAGACCCATTATGTTTAAATAAACAGTTCATGTGAATGGAGTCTTTCACA
Organism: Voacanga thouarsii; assembly: GCA_026120185.1. Lineage (NCBI taxonomy): Eukaryota > Viridiplantae > Streptophyta > Magnoliopsida > Gentianales > Apocynaceae > Voacanga > Voacanga thouarsii. Next base: position 3,854,332 of record JANUWF010003370.1, read on the forward strand.
ATAAGGTATGGACCATGGGATACTTAACACATAAACTACTATTCTTAACTGGATGATGAGAATGTGAATCTCATCATGGCAAAGTTATTGTGTTATGAATTCTAAATAGGGAATGGCTTACCTTTAGCCAATGAGTAGTCTTCTCATTTCATAACACAAACGTATATTGAATACGTAGAACAGGGCTTGTAGTAGTGGTTTCTAAAAGTATTATGTGATAGAACCCTAGACTACTACTGCTACAGTGTGGACTTGTACTCTACAGCTTAAGTTGGTGGTCTGGCGAAGCCAGAATCATATATTTGATATACTATAGTTGAGGTTCTTTAGAAGGGCTAATATACTTGTATATTAGGTATATGTAATTAGTTAGTCAAGACAGACGTATACAAAATAGTGTTTACATTATATCGCCCCTTGTTGTTGTCCAACTGATCTAATTATCCAGGGCCCTGTGGAACATGACTTGGATATTGACTTTAGGGTATCTCCCGTGGAAAGCAAAAATATTTCAAGAAGTCATGGATCATTAAATTAGAAGCCTAAGGATGGGAGATGTTTTTTAGAAAGCTGTTAGTACACTATTTCCTCTCTAAATGCACGGCGATGTGTAGAAGTGTATTTTAGTCATTTCACCTGTAGGTCAAAGACATAGCTAACGCAGTATTGTCCTCGGGATCAATATTTTCGTATGGTGATATTAAGAAATATTTAAAATGAAAAATACAATTATTTATATAGCAAGGGTATTTTTATCATTTTAGTAGCCAAGGCAATGTGTCTTTTTGGTCCTCGGAATAGCTCGTAAATCCTAATTAATTTTAGGTCGAAGAAATGGTCTTAATTAAAAAGAATTTTATTTTATTCAGGAAGTCTAATTTATTTTTGGACTATAATAAAATAAAAAAAATGAGAGAAATTAATTTTATTATGTAGTTTAATTGGTTAATTAATTATTTAGGGCCTAAGCCCAGATTAAATAATTAGAAAAATTAACCTGGGCTTAAACTAGTTAATAAAAGGTTTAAATAATTATTTGAGTTCATTAATTATTTATTGGGTTATTTTAATAGGCCCAAGAAATAAATAATTAATAGTTTTTATTTTTTTTTTCATTAGGTCAATGGAAAATAATAAATCATTTTTGGCCAAATATCTTAGACTAAAGGGTTTTTTATTTATGGGACAGAAGACTTAAGGTTTAGCTGAATCTCTTCTGTTGATAGCCTCTGAGAGTTTTTGAAATATCAAAACCCCAGTATTTTAGTTATCTAATGATAAGGGAATTAGTCATGTATTAAGGATTGAGATTTTTTCATACAGAACATGCGACACAATCGGAAAAAAATATACCAAAAGCCTTCTTCTCTTTTTCACTCATTCATATTCCTTTTTTTTTTTTTTCTTGATTTTGCTAATCAATAGCAAAGGTTCAAGAATTGTTTTGAGACAAGATTATCCTCTCCTAAGTTGTTTCACCAATGAGTAATAGGCAGTGGAATATTCTGAGTTCTCAAGAGGATTTTGGCATTCATGCCACGATAGAGTAGAAGGATTGTAGGTGAAGAGCCAGAAATATCATCTCACAGGTAAGGGGGCAACTCTTGTGATACAATCAACTTTTTCACAGCCATAGGAAAACTTACGACGCAGTGGTTTCAATTAAACTCTTCTGTTGTGTAGTGTCATTTTTTTTCCAGGTTTTATTCACTGCATGCATGGCTTCTGTGTGTTTTCGAAGCATCATGGCTATAACACCCTACTACCTAGGTCCGCCAGGGCCGGGGATGTCGCCCCGCCTAAAGGACAAGGGGTCTTTATAACTAGGTCACACAAATAAAATAGCGGAATAAAAATAATACTTTAACTTAAAATTTATTACAACCCAAGGATAAATCCAAGATTAAATCCAAGAATTCCAAAAACAAATCCAAAATAAAAATTATCCACTTTCAACTCCCCAAAGCATTATACAAATCAAATATTAGAAAATCTTCCAAAGCAGGCAATATCTAGCTACTCATCCCCACAGCAGGATCGACTTGAAATCATGGTAAAAAAGGTGATGAGATAAAAATCTCAGTAAGTCCGTGTGTGCTTTGAGTGTCAGTGAAAACAGTTCATGAATGCAAAGTATAAATCTTTATAAGAGAAATGCTGGCAAGCAATAAATATTAGTCAAAAACCAAGAGTGGTGTTTTGGCTTTTCCAACCATACATAAACAATAAAATCAACTACTCAAAAGAAATGATCATGGGTTACCACACGTTGGGCCACATAACCGATCAGAATACCGACACTTTGTGCAAATTGACAAAAGGTAGGTGATCAGCCTACCGGGCAAGATACTTCTTCTTCTCTATACCCAAACAACAACCAGTTGTCTATTCCGGTAAAACACAGTCACTTGACTGAAAAATAAACTGCTAGCTTAGACCGGCACGATCTACTGAATTGACATCTTATCCAGGAAGGACTCACCCCTCAGAGGTGGCCACCCACTAAGAGACTTACCCTAACCCTTCAAAGACTAGTCCTAGCAGTCCACCCTTATTGAGTAGTCAACATAACTTATCCTACTTGGAAAAAATGAACAAAACACAGTTTCACTTGAAAATGGCAATTAAGGGTTTCTAAAGTCTTTGTCAAATCATTTTTAGAAAGAGTTTTGAGTTTGAGTAAATTTACTTATTGATTTTCAAATAATTGTTTGACTGAAATAAGGAAGGAGTTAATCCTCAATTGCCTTTACAGAAATGAGTGTCGATGCACTCTGCATTTGGCTTGCCATAATAAACATTTTACATCAATTAGGTTTTCTGCAGGAGCTTACCTGATCCTTAGCTCGAGATAAAATAAAGATCTTCAATTGCTGACCCAACCCCGCTTGGGGTAAATTTAAACCACAATTAAACTCAAGCCAAAATCCACTTTCACAAATAAGACTAGCTCAACACACTACTACCATGATCCTAGTGTCCCAAGCTTTAAGGCCAAATAATAAATAAAAAAGTTTATAAGCTAAGTCTAATTTGATATTTAAAATAATTAGTGTTTTGGGAAATAGGTACTAATAAGTTGAAGGTTTAATTCTTGCTAAGAATAATTTAGAGTTTATTTGATAAAGAGTCCTAGGTGGTATTAGGTAAAATAATGATTTATTAATAATTAATTATTTGAAAATAATTGATAACTAAAATTAGTTGAAAATAAATTTTAATGGGTCTTGATTGAAAGCTAATATATAAATTTTAACAGATTTTGTTTAAAAGATAATAATTGAAAGGTGATAAATTTTAAGGATATTTATGAATATAAGACTTACAAAATTAATATTTTTACTTATTATGATTATTTTCATAAAAGGATTTATTTGATATTATCATTTTATATAATATCTATATATATTTTATTTTCTAGTAAAGCTATTATTTATTTGACTAAAATATCCTTATTATATATATAATAATCCAAATCTACCCTTCCTAGGGTTTTTCGAAATTACTAGCAAAATTCATAATATTAAACATTTTATTGAGGAATTAAAATTTAGCTTAGGGGCAATTAGGTCATGATCATAATTCCACTTGCTAACTATAATCATGAACATATACTCCACTTCAATTCATCAAATCATCCAAATCATGAATAAAAGCATAGATCTAAATTTATCAAGGCATGATCCAACCTCTACTAGCATAAACATAATCATGGCTTCAATAATCATACATGAATATAAATTCTATTTACCATAAGTGACATAATCTCTAGCATACTTGACCACAAAAACTACTTCTGACATGGAGACATGTATTAAACCCTAAAAACACCAAACAATCAACCAAGATAATCAACTCATGCATAAATCCCAACTCCATCATAATCACACATTTATTCATGCTTCAATCTCATAGCTAACATTTTACATCAATTAGGTTTTCTGCCTGTTTGCTATATTGAGATTATATCACTGGTACTAAATAGTTATCCATGTGATTATCTCATAGCTAAGTCACCCAATGAACTTGTTCCATTAACAAGCATCCGTGTGTTAACTTTGAGTATCTCAATACTCACGGATATAAGAACCACCACCTGATCAAATTAGAAAGTCTAATACATGTTAATCTTAACGCATAAATGATGTCCTGCCTCATTAATACTACGACTAGGGACTATTTAAGTACTAACACTATATAGTATAGTAGGAATCTCATATCATAACCTCTATCATGATTTTCTTAACACAGTGTTTTACTAGGGACTTTATCTAATAGTTATTTTACATAAAAGTAAACAAAAGAAACTGTGAGATAAATAATGTTTTTTATTAAAATAAAATGTGTCATATACAATGTACAAGTGATTGCCTCTAGGGCATAACACTAAAGTCTATATTTGGTGTATCTGGAGGATGTCCAGATTATAAGAATTTGACTCGATAAATTAATTAGTTAAATTATCGCGATAATGGCAAAATCTTATCATATCCTTTTTAATTTAATTTGAACTTAAAATAAGATATGATAAGATATTATGAGAGGGGACTCTAAGAAATTTGTGTGGTTTTAAAAGAAAAATCTAGCCATCTTTTTTGCAGTAGACTTCTCATAAAATTTCGTGCCTCCATAACAAAAAATTTAGCCTCTCAAAACCTTAGGCCCTAGTATTCCTGGGTATTAAACTGAGTTTGCCGTGTGTATCCGATATAGGACGTTTTCTCACATTACAGCATCTGGTGATCGTCTGAAGTGCACATATGCCTGGAAATCTGAAGGTAGAAGTCTTGTTGTCGATAATACAGAGGTAATTTTGTAACACCCCTACAAAAGATAACAATAGAAGTATATCAACACCGGGTATCACCCCGTCCAGTTTCGCGGACTAGGGATCTTTATAACGAAAACAACAAAGTAAATACATATATATGGTTCAAACTCAACAATATCTCACATTGATGGCCACACATATACATATATTAGAAAACCTCATATATGCCATCTCTACTTAAATCAGAATACAGTACATGATCAAAAAGGAAACTATCCAAACCTAAACTGCCGACTCTGTGGTATCGTCCGTCTATCGTAGGTCTGCTCGACTCTGGATCCTACAAAAGGTAAGATAAAAGCCACGTGTGAGTGAAGAATCACCTAGTGAGTCCCGTGTGTGCTAGTACATTATGAAAGTACAGGGTACATAAAACTTTTATAGAATAGCATATTATTTGGAAACAATTCTAAAACTATCTAAAGAAGAGTTTATTCAAAACTCAATCACTTTTTAGAAAACTTTATTTTAGATTTCAAATCATTACCCTAGTTTTCAAATCACAAGCACTTCTCCAGTAGAAGGTCGGCCTGTATGCAAGTCCCGCAGTGCTTGCCTTCGGTGCCACGTATCATTGTGTTGAGACCGTAGCCTCCAGAACTCAACTATACATTACCAAAATAAGTACACTGTAACGTACTTCAACTCAAGTATACCGCAGCATACCTAATGTACCGCAACACACAATCTTTTACTTACCACCATAAGCCAAAGGTCCCAATCCTGACGTCAATTGCCATTGAGGCGGTAAGAAGTGAAACGCACCGAGTGTCCCCGCCCGACATCCAGCGAATAACTCAAAATCAAGAAGCGCCCGCAGATGCAAAAATTTCCAGGTGCTAAACAGCTAGTCAGGACGACTCATCTCAGTGTCCTGTCACCCTGTTTGGAACAAGACAATCCCTAGAACTAGGCCAGGTTGCTAGGGTCGTCTAACTCTAACGTAGGTTAATACAAAGATCAAAGTCCTTGCTGAGTACTAAACGTTAACAATACCAACCCTATCTGACTGATCAGGTCAGAGGGTTATCTGATCCTGCATGATATTCAAATCAAAATATTTTTGGAGCAAAATAACATTTTTCAGAATTTGATCCCACTGACTCGCAAATCAGATAATCATTCACATAGGCTCCACAGAGCTAATCAATTCATTCCATGGCACATCAGGCCAATAAAATAATTTCAAGGATTAAAATGTCATTTTCTAAAAGTCAATCTCATCACGTGAGAGTATTTTTCAAAATCATGTTGAAATAGGATAAAGTGTTTTGTTCACACATCAAAACATGTTTCCAAGAGTATCTAGGTCATTTTTCCCATACTCGATCACAAAATTCATTTCCAAGGGTATTCAGGTCATTTTACCTATACACGATTCCAAAAGACTTTTTGAGGGTATTTGGGTCATTTTTATCCTTACCTGATTTGAAAGTATTCACAAAAGTTTCAATAAGGATATTTCGGTCATTTACCGTACACCCAATTCCAAAAGTTTTCATAAACATTCTAATAAGGGCATTTAGATCAATTTCCAAATACCCGATTCCAAAAAGAACTCATTTCAAGAAATCCAGAATTCTAATCCCAAAAGAAGGTTAAATTCAAAGTTTTCAAGCATATTTCCATAAAATATTCCAATAAGGGCATTCTAGTCAATTTATGAATACCCAATTCCAAAATTTACTATTTTCTAAAAATCCCAAATAGTTAATCCAAAAAGGACTAAATTCACAAAATTTATACTTTAATCATCTAGTAAGGTTTCCAAGCCAAATATGAAGTTCATTCGAGCTTAAAGTGGCATAAGAATAATTCTTACTCAGATAAACCTTAAGCATATTCAGGGATTTCCAAAACGGTATAAAACATAGCATTTCATGAAAAACAAAGCACACTAGCTTTCAAAAGGGTTTTAGAAATCTAAGGGACTCACCTCGTGTCCTAAGCAACTCTTTCCGTTAACAGCCGTTTAACCTTCGTTTTATCGTTTTCGACGGTCGTTGGCCGTTTGTAGTTAAACCTACACCAAATATTGTTTTCGGGTCAATTCGTGTTTGCTCAAAAAATAGCCGACGTCCAGCCGATGTGTCTGATGGGTAGCTGACGTCTAACTAATGTTTAGCAGACAGGGGCCGACGATTAGCTGACGGTCAAGGAAAACGTTCAACTTTCGTTCATGTCATTTTTTCATCATTTGATCAATTCTTTCATTTTCCTTTTCCCACATCCTTCCTCCGTTCATAAACAAGGGATTCACTTAATGTTTTACCAATTATTTAATCCAAAATGACACAATTAATCATTCCTAAATTCGTCCATGTTCTAAGCAAAATTCTGAAATTTTGCTATTTTGACACATGATTTTGTTTTCGACATAACTTTCAATCCACAACTCCGATTTGGCTCTATGATATACCAAAATGACCGCAAGACTCTTAAATTTAATTTTACTGGCTGGTTTTAGAGTTCTAGTTCTAGTAACATGCTACTGGGCAATAACATCCCAAGTAGTTTTCTGATTTTTAGTCCATTTCCACAAAACAATTTCACCTACTTGTGCTTCTTGATTCATAACACCTATTTAATCCTTAATCCACTTCATTTACCTTCAAACAACCTTAATTCATCATATTTTTAGGTTCAAGAAAGCCACTAAGTTCTTATGAAAATAACATATAACTAACATCAACATTAAAAAAACAAATTATAATCCGTTTTCTTTAACGTTTAACCCATTTTTATCCCAACTCTACCATCTTTCTTCTCAATCATGAACAACCATTTAAATCACCATTCAAATACTCTTATTCACCATACAAAACATAGCCTATGAATCCTTTATCCAACCAGTACACAAAGTTGCACACACAAAGTCTCACATAGTACACAATAATCATTTAATCATCACAAATCTCACGTTTTCATGTTAAAATTCATATCAAAACGATCACCGTAATGAAATCTACAACTTTAATTCTTTAAGTATAGGACTTTACCTTGTGTATAAGGTGTTCTAGCTTGAATTTGCTCCAAGAATCTCCAACTTCTTCAAGAACACTATTTTCTCTCTCATTTTCCAATTTTTCTCGATTTTTCCTTTCCTTTTCTTCCTTATTTCTTCATTCGTTCTTCATTTAAGCCCTTGGCCGGTTTTCCAAACCTCCTCACCGCCATCCCTGGTGAAGATAATGACCAATAAGATTTTGCTCAATTAAATGAATGGTGGCTACTTTAGACGTGTTGTGATCTCGCCTTTTTCCATATTTTTCTTAATTTTTTTGCAAAACTTATTTAAGAAGCCTTGCGTGCATGAATATTTCATGCATCCTTTTATTATTTGACACTTTTCCTTGGCCTCCAATCAAAATAAGCCACACCTCCCATTTTCAACCGCATTTTCCTATTTTCTTCAGAAATGACCAAAATCGGGTACGTAACGGAAAAATATTTTATTTCGCCATTCAACTCCAAAAATTTCACTGAATCCATTGGCAACACTTAAATTCTTCAATTCCTTCTCTACTTGGTCAAATTTGTGGTCAAAATCACGGGTGAGATCAAAATGATAAAAATGACCCCGATATCCCGGGTAACATAATTCACACCAAAACATGCGTTTCATTGCACTGATCAATTTTTCTTTCTAGAGTACCGTAAAATTCTTATTTTGTTAGTAATAATAGCCTTCCAAAAATTTAGGGTACGAGTAGAATAAATTCAATAATTACATCCAGGTCCCGAAATATTTTTATTTCACCAAAGTATTCGTCTCAATACACTAAACAACTTTTATTCTAGACATCAATACAAATTCTGATCCTATTACAAATAGTAGCCAATCGAAAGTAAAGGTGGGGTGTTTCAAATTCTGTAAACTTTTAATCGACCTAGTTGTTTAGCCTGGGTCCTCGGAAGGGATTCGTAGGTGTTTTCCGCATTTAGGAGTCCACGAATCCTAACAATACGGGCCATGGGTTCAATCATGTAATGAGTTAACCCTCATGTTTAATTGCCATCATTAAATTTTGAACTTGGGACAAACTGCCAGGAAAAAAAAAAGACCTGAATAACTTCTTTCAAAAGGGCTTCTGCTTTCTCGATAATGTCTCAGAGAAAATGTAGCCTTATGTGGAAAGTTTTAAATTGGAAAGTTTTATATTTTTTTTTTATGTAAGGATTTAAAGTTATGAATTTTTCTTTGTTTCTTATCTATTCCAGACAGAACGCTATAGTAATGGTTTCGAATTTTTTGAACATAAATTAAGGCTAATTTTCAGGTTTGACTACCTATATTCTATTCCTTATATGTTAGGATATCTCTCTGTAAAATTTGAGCCCAAACTGATGAGTTTTCATGGGTGTTTTACCCTTAAGAACTTTTAGATTAAGCTTGCTAGAATTTGGAAACAACTGGGGTATTTTAAGAAAATTTACTAAGGTTAATTTATACATATCTTTTATGATCAAGATCAGCTTATATTCATATTTAGGGATGTATTAAGGATCTAAATCCTGATTTGTTTGATGTATATAGTTGTTGTACATAAACGTTATCTTGTAAGATGCCCATGGTGCTATGAACTAGGTGCATTATGTGAAATATGTTTTCCAAAGGCATTTAGGAATAGGTTGTGACTTCCTATATTGTGAATTTTTCTTAGACTTGAAAAGTTACTAAGAGTAAGGACCTATCTCTTATGGTTGAGAAACTTATTTATTGCTTATCAAGGTAAGTTCACATGCATCTATGAAACTATTTGCATATGTCTATTTTTGGAAATTTTTCTCAACGTAACACTTTCTAAATTTTGAAACATCCTACAAATGGAAAATTTTCCTTTTTAGAAACCATTCAAAAATAGAAAATTTCTAAATCTTGTTTGCTTGACTTGCCAAGCAAATGATTCTAAGCTTTGTTAAGCGAATGAACTTATGCTTTCATATTCATGCATATAAATTTTGTGAAAATCATGGCATGATTATTTTTAATAAGTGGCTCCCATTATGAACACTATAGATCAATGTTTTACATGGAACAATATCTGCTTGGAAATATCAGTGATGAGAAAACTTTGTTTGGCTAACATTTTGAGCTAACTTGATATAATCTGCTGTGGGTGTTAGGATTGTACCCTAGAAGCATTCATTAATACAATATATTTTGTACATTAAATTATTAAAAGACATTCTTTATCTTTCAGTTTCTTTGTTTCATATATTTATATGTATAAAACTATTAGACAAAATCCCAAATACAATACTGTGTTAAAGAAATCATGATAGAGATTCTGATATGAGATTCCTACTACATTGAAATATGTTTGTGTTTAAATTATCCGTAGTCATATTATTAATGAGATAGGATATCATTAATGCGCTAAGATTAACATATGTTATACCTCTTTATTTGATCAAGCGATGGTTCTCACATCTATGAGTATTGTGATACTCAAAGTTAACACGTGGATGCTTGTTACTTGAACAAGTATATTGGATGACTAAACTATGAGATAATCATATAGATAACTATTTAGTATCAATGACAGAATCTCGTTATAGAAAATGTGAAAGTATCCTTAAAATTGAGATCTCTAAAGTAGTTTGTTTGTTCAGCATTGTACATGAAGGCTTAAAGGGGAAAACAAAGCACGCAACGGAAGTAAAAATTGAAGAAACTGAAGAACAAGAAAAACCCCGAACGGAGTCGGTGCCGGTTCTGACAGCCTCAGCTGGCACCGATCCCGCTCTGTACGGATTTCGAGATAAAAAACCTAACCTTTTCTTCTTGTTCTCAAAGTTAGCTGGATCGGAATGTGTGGAATTGGGATAGGTGCACTGGTGGAAACCTTTGGTGCGATTCCTGCAAGCCTCCTACTCCGTCTTTGCATGTATATGAATGCCAACCACTCGATCTTCCATTATATAGCCCACCTAATCCCATTTGGTAAACAACTCACAGGGCTAAGGAATATTTTCGAGAGAGAGAAAAGGGCTGTATGTTTTTCTTACTCAGAGAAGAAGCAGTGAGAAACAACGATCTTTCCAGACACAGAAAAAAGGCAGTCTAAAACCAACGTACTTCTCTAGTATCCTGTTTAACCCAAATAAAACCCTAGATTAAATTGAACAAGCCCATTGGTGTAACACCCCCTACTATGTACCCTAAAAATGGTGGGGATGTCACCCCGTCCCGAGGATAAAGGGTCTTTAAAATGAGGTACACAATGTAAAGGCAAACCAAAGAAATCAAACTTAGATAAATAAAGGAAAACTCTTATTACATCAGGCTCAAAACTAGAGCAAAACTAAATAAAAACGATCATCTTATCCAGAAGCATAAAACAACAACTGTCTCTCAAACATAATGGAAAATAACAAAAGCTTCAACTATCTCATATCCCGCCTGCTCAGCATAACTAAGCTCCTGAAAACATGATATAAAATAATGTGAGATTAAATCTCAGTAAGTCCTATGTGTGCACATGGTACTTTGAACAGTTCGTGTATGCATAGTGAAAACATTTGCAAAAATATTTGGCAAGTCATAAATAATTTCTCTTTGCAATGAGTGGGTTTTTCTCATTGTCACACTTTGTACAAAATAAATCATCCACTCAAATAAACAGTCATGGTGCCACACTTTGAGCCCATGATAAGAAAACAGTCAAGGCGCCACACTTTGTGCACTAAGACAGGAAACGGTCAAGGCACCACACTTTGTGTACCAAGACGGGATCATATTACTACACTTTGGGCGTTCTGATCAAGGTGAATGTACAACCCACCGGGTGAGATACTCCTCCATCTCTACACCCAACAAAACCATCTGGGTGTCCATGCCAGGAAAATAAATAATACCTTACCAGTAAAAATGCTAGCTTGGATCGGCCTGACCAACCAATACTGTCGCCTTTTCAAGCGGAGCTTATCTTTTGGAGGTGGCCGCCTGCTAGAAAACTCACTCGTGCCCCCCAAGACTAGTATTGTTAGCCTACCCCTATTGAGTACTCAATGAACATATCCGTCAATTCCATATTCACAATAATAAGCCCATACTTTGGCTTTGTAAAATACGATTTTCTTGAAAAATGAGTTTTCTAAAATGTTTAAGAGAAAGAACAATTTCTGATAAAGGTATTAGTCTGACAAAACCATTTAGAGAATAAACATCCACGTTTATAACCCAAATAATCATAGTTCAACAATAGTTTGACAAACCTTTACAACATTAGATTTGCCATCACAATGTTTAACAAAAGAGTTTATGGAAGGACTTACTTGATATGCTTTAGATAAATAAGATAAAATCACAACTTGCTTCCTTCAAATACCCTCCTGATCTTGAATTTCATAATATCCTGATCAGGGTCTCAATCAACTTAAGCATGCATTAAACTTATTTATTCCCATAACAAATCACGATTCATCATCTAACTTCAAATAAATCATCTAATCCTCAAAGTACATACACTATAACCATACCCATCAAAGACATGAATAATATATCAAAGAGGTCTTGACTTAACCATCACAATTCACATCCATTATTATCACAATAACACATGGCTTTGCTATCCATCGAATATGCTTAATTAATTACTCGACTCAAAATATTCATCTATCCCAACTAAGCACATACATCATGCTATCATACTTTCATAGATATCATCAATCTCATTAGATCCTAATTTCTACATCAAGGGTAAGGATTCCCTTACCTTGCAACAACCAGATTAACAAGATCTTAATGCTCCTACGGTGATCGTCCCAAGTTTGCTTGAGAAGAAGAGAAAAGCTATCTTTTTTACCTTCTTTTGATCGAAACTAGATAAAGAGGATGAAATCAGCCTCTATATGGCGTGATTCAAGGGAAGAAAAAGAGAAGAGTCAATGTAAGAAAGGAATCGAGAGGTTCAGATGATTTTTTGCTTACCTTAGGGTGTGATCGGTTTTGGCTAGGGATTGCTCTTGTGGTTTTCGAAAATTACAGAAGAATGTTTGCTGGAATTTTCATGTAGTAAGGAGGGAGTGGTCGGCTATCTTGGTTTAAAGTTAGAAGAAGTTGATTTAGGGTTAGAAGTTGTTGCTATAGAGGACCACTAATGGCTCTAGGTTTTTTTGGCAGCAATGGCGAAAAATTGCAGCTTGTGTACTCTTATTGCTGGCTGAATTTCAGAGGGGTTAAGAGAAGAAAATTAGTCTGGAATTGTTCTCCTAGGCTGGCCAAAATAGTGCTCAAGAATAGGGCTGAGCGTGTTAAGCTTTTTGGCCAAAACAAAAGGAGTTTGTGCAGCTTTGGTAACCAGAAATTTTGTGCAAAATCTGTGAGCAACAGAGGGAAAATTCTGGGATATTTTAGTTGCTGTTCTGCCGCAAGTCAGAAGGGAAAAATGAGAACTTCAAGTGCTGTAGTTTGGCTTAATCAACAAGGACTTTTGGTGTGTTTTGGAGTGCAGAATTTTGTGTGATATGGTGTGCAAAGCTGGCCAAAATTTCTGTGCATAAGCTGGTCAAAATTTTTGTGCAGAAGCTGGCCGAAATTCTAGAATTTTTGGTGGATAAAAATCTGATTTGCGAAGCTAAGGTGATCTGAATTGGTGAGAGGTGTTTTAGGTGATTTGAGCTAGGTTTTGAAGAGTTTGATTGCTCTTAGGATTGCAGAATTTTCGTGCAGCTTGTGCATACACAAGGCTGCCGAAATTCTGCAGGAAAAGAAAGAATAAAACCTAGTTGGTTTAGGATTGAAATAAAATCTGATTTGCTAAAGAATTTAGGATAAGATTTCCTAGTATTGGAAGAGTTTGTGTTGAGCTAGAACTTCTTCAAAGGTGGCAGCACTAAGCTGGAAAATTTTCCAGATTTTCAGCTAAAGTTCCATGATCAAAATCACCAAGATATTTAACTAGAAAAATAACAATTTAATTCCAGCTATCAATTTTAAAATCTGATAAATTAAAATCAAGCTGAAATTTAATTACTCTAGCTGGAATTTTTGAAATTCAAAAAGGATAAAAGCTGAAAATAAAATCAATCTTTATACTTATCAAAAGTCCTTGAATTTAGGAGATAAATATGGAGACTTATCTCCTAATAAGATGGCATTGAAAATTTAAAAAGGAAAGCTGGGATTTTTTGCCAAGCATGAGGAAATCTATGGAAAGAATTCAAAAAGAAAAGCTAAGGTTCACAAGAGGTAAGATTCAAACTCGGGTCACCATAGGATAATCACCAAACCTAACTGCTATTCCAAACTAACTCCGATGGTAACTTTTCTCTAGGAAATTCTTTCCACCCTAATTCCCATCCCTCCATCTCCTCTACTAAACTTCACTTAAAACAACTCTCAAATAATGCAACAACATATTTAAATAATTTCATGCAAGCACAACCTTGAAAAATCACATGCACCCATGCAAAAATAATTTTAAGATATCATATGAAATGCGAGATGCTATGTAATGCATGACTTTTCCCTATAGGTCAAAGGTGATTTTGGGCGGGGTATTACAATTGGACTCTTAGTTTAACCTTTTGGACTAAATTAATTATTCTAATTAGAACCAAATAAATGGCCTAATAAATAATTAATTTTCTAGCCCACATAAACTAGTCCAATTAACAAGCCTGCATTAGTTTAGTCCCAAGTCAAGCTTTAATTATTCAATATGGGCCAAAGCCCAAAACAATTAATTAACCCACCAAACTAATTTAATTAATTCTCTCTCTCCATAGACCTTTATTTTATTCTAACCCAATAATTAAATCAGACTACTCAAATAAAATAAATTCCATTTAATTTAATTTAAAACCAATTCCTTAGCCTGTATTTAATTAGGACTCACGGTCTATACTGGGGACCAAAAGACACATCGCATTGGCTATTAAAATGACCAAAATACCCTTGCTATATAAATAGTTGTATTTTGCATTTTAAATATTTCCTAATATCACCATAAGGAAATATTAACCCTAAGGACAATGCTGCGTTAGCAAAGTCTCCGACCTACAGGTGTAATGACTAAAATACCCCTCTATACATCACCGTACATTTAGAAAGGAAGAAATGTACTAACACCTCTCTAAATGACATCTACCATCCTTAGGCTTCTAGTCTAATGATCCATGACTTCCTGGATTGTTTCCGCTTTCCAAATGAGCTACCTTAAAGCAAACATCCAAGTCATGTTTCCCAAGGGCCTAGATATTTACATCATTTAGACAACCACAATGGGCAATATAGTGTAGAAACTATCTTAGGCAAGTCTATCTTAACTAACTAGTCACACATACCTCACATGCAAGTGTGTTGGCCCTACAATAGAACCTCATGTTGGGATGTATGCCCTCTTAGACTAGATTTCTGAATGTAAAAATTGAATGTTTTAATAAAAGAATTTATTTTCAGAATTTTTTTGTGAATTTACAATTTTATTTTTGCACAATTACGTTTGGAAAAGACCCATTGTGTTTATGTAAGTGGTCCATGTGAATGGAGGTCTTTCACTCTCCCTCAAGACTCACTCCAAAGTCTTTTAGAATTTTCATTATAACCAAGGGATTTTGTAGAGAACCGGTGATGAACAACCTCCCTAATAGATTAGATGATCAAGAGGGCAAGAGGGATAGGTAATGTGTTCATCATCCGATGCAAAATATAAATGTCAATCAATCTAGTCTCATTGAAACCACTAGTACGGGGTACAACATTGAACCCAAACATGTAGACTAGAGCTTAAAAATTGGCTGCCAAATCATTGTTGGAATAGAAGCTATTAGCTTGGAAGGCATTATGCTTATGTAAGCCTAGGGTAGCTATAGTCCCTCTAACATCCCAATTCGAGTCAGAAAGAATCTTTTAATTATTCACATCAATCCCTTGTCAAGTATCATTGTAAAAAATCTGGAGAAGGTTAGCTAATTGGTTTTGAGTGATGACAATAGAAACTCCTTTCACTCTTATTTCTATATGGGGAAGATGTTAATTGCTCTTATCCATCATATTAGCATAGAATTCCTTAATAAGCATGGGACAATACTTTCTTTTCAATTGTACTAACAACCCCCATCCTAGCCGTCTAAACATCATTCCCAATTTGAGTGCACAGTCTAAGGTGGGGGAGAAAGTACACTCGACAATAATCTTATTAGAGGCTCTCTTATTGTACCATTCCTCACAAAATGCATCTATAAACTTAGTAGGTCTTAGGGACAAGGGATCAATAGATGAAGAGGCTGAGGAAGAGGAAGTTCTCGCCCATTTAGACGACTAACCCCTCGCTCTAGACATGATATCAAGTAAGGAATATGGGAATAGGAAGAGAGAACAAGTAAGCTCAAAGACTAAAATAGGATTGCTACCCCTGCACAGATATTCCTCAAATCTCACACAACCCTCAACCAATCTCACAATCCACAAAATCCAAACTCCTTCAATATATATCCACTCCAACAACCAATTCAGTCAATCACTTTCAATCAACATAACACAACCTGCACAATATATGTAAAGTTTACTGTAAAGCATAAATATGTTAATATCCTCAAAGCATGCTAGTAAACATGATCGTGTGAATGAAGGCAGTATCATGGTATCATGTGAACAATAATGCACGTTCCATATACTCAAGTATCACCAATAGCCACAATTCTAGCCATAGCTATATGCATGAAGTCTCGAATGGTCATGTACATGAGTTAAGTATCAAAGAACCATTTACTCCTAATCTAGTCCAATTCATGAAGCTCAAGGAGTAATGCACAATTCAATCATAGCATACACAATCCCAATTTTTGGCTAAAAGTGTCCCTAAAATTAGAAAAAATCATCTCCATTATTTTAACCGTAGGAATGAAATAAAAATCTTACATTTATGCTCTTATATGCATGGGTAAGCAAAAGATGCAAGCTTTTTGTAGAAATCTAAGCTCCTTACTTGTGGATTGAATGTGATGGTGTGATGAAAAATTGAAGATTTTGAGAGTTTTAATCTATAGGATCATCAAAAGAGAAGTCAATAGACGTTATAGAAGTGGTTAGGAGTTGCAAAATCAAAATTTTGGGAAGTGAGGGATGTGAAGCCGGCGCGGGCTTGAGAGATTTTGAGAGGGAGAATGGAGATTGTGAATGAAAAGTGGCTAAAATGGCCTTTAAATTATGCTCCACCCGACAGGAACTGGCGCCGGTCTGAGCTCTTAGAGCCAGGCACTGGCTCGGTTATGTCCGGTTCTCTTTTTTTTTTTTTTAAGGAAATGTGAAACATACAATAATGCTAAATAATGCACTCTAATTAATTAATTAAAACGAAAAAAATAACAAAATTGTCTCAATCACAAAAACTGAAAGTAAAGGAAAGTAAGACTGTTTTAATGTTTCCCACGGCTGTGATCCCGTGGATTTTCCTCAATATTCCCTGGTAATGTTCCCGCTTGATGATCTCCCAAGAGTTTGGCTAATTGATCAATTTAGTTCTCCAAATTGCGCATGGAAGCCTCTAAGTTCCTTGTCATTGCATCGACTCCTTGGAACTTAGTTTCTGTGGTACTTAACAATTGGCCAATCAACTCTTCCAATGGTAGTTTTGGAGGTGCTGTAGTGTTGGTCATGGGGTTTTAGTTCCTTTGATTTTCTCCAAAATTGAACGAACCTTACCTATGTTGATTCCCATTGCTCTAAGAGAAATTTATGTGATTTCGCCAACCAGGATTATAGGTAGAGCTATAAGGGTTGTTACCTGGCTGGACATTACCTGCAAAGGCCGCTTGTTCCGACGTTTCTTGGAGTGACCCCATATTCTGGCTTTCATGATTACGGTGTCCTTCTCCACAGAAATCACAATTGGCATTTAAAACCTGGCCTTGAGGCATCACCATCTGTTCCATCTTTTGAGTTAAGGCGTCTACCTTAACCTCTAATACTGCCATAGCATCCACTTTGTGCACTCCTTAGGGCACACGAGCTTTTGACCTTGCACTTCCCCAAGAATAGTTATTAGAAGCTAAATTTTTAATAAGCTCAAATATCTATTCCAGGGTCTTATGATTGATGGAACCCCCTGCAGAAGAGTCCACTACTTGCCATGTTACGAACGTGAGGCCATTCAAGAAGATAAGCATTTGGATTCCCAGTTCAAATCCAAGGTATGGGCATTTTCATAATATCTCCTTAAATCTCTCCCAAATTTCATATAAGAGCTCAGAATCTAATTTTTGGAAGGCGAAGATTTCATTCCTAAGTTTGGCTGTCCTAGCTGGGGGAAAATATTTAGCCAAAAATTTTTCAACTAGGGCATTCTAAGTTGTGATGGAAGGTAAAGACTTCAACCAAGATTTAGCTCTATCTCTCAAGAAAAACGGAAGAAGTCTTAACTTAATGGCATCTTCATAAACACCATTCATGTTGAAAGTATCACAAATCTCAAGAAAACTAAGTAAGTGAGTATTGGGATCCTCTTCAGGTAGCCTGTCAAATTGAACCATATTCTGCACCATTTGGATAATGTTAGGTTTTATTTCAAAATTATTTCCATCTATTCTAGGTCTAGTATACTCGAGCCTATGCCCAAGATTGCAGGTTTCACAAAGTCATCCATAACCCTCCTATTATTCCTAGCATTGTTCTGTTGAGCACCATCCATCTCGATAATTAGGTTCCTTTGAAATGTCTAGTGAATTTTTGATAACATCCTCTCGGTTTCAGGGTCAAAATCGACTATCTCGCCTTCGGATTTTCGGGTCATGTACCAAGGGTAACACCTAAGAAAACAAGAAATAAGTTAGATACATAATTAAGGATTAAAAACAAAACTGCAAGGTAATAAAGTTAGTAAAAAGAACATAGTCAAAGTTAGTAGGTTAGGTTAGGTTACAAGGGTATACAAGAATACATGAAATACAAAAGATAGCACATTTTTGCGGAAAAAAATAATTTATACATATCTTACATATCTACATATTTACATATTTACATGGTTAAATTAACACAATCCAAGATTTCATGCTATTGTTCCCCAGCAACAGCGCCAAAAACTTGATGTGTTCGGACTTGGGTATAAAAATCATACAACAACTAAACACATTCCCAATCAAATTTAAATTAAAACATTCACCCAAACCACACATATAAGCAAGCGTACTCATCATTAACCGAGCATAGGGTTCAAATGAGTGTCTATCCTTCAGGAACAAGTAGACATTAATCACATTTCTTTTATTGTTTAACCGACTCGATAAAGTGAAAAATAAGTAAAAAGGAAAATCAAAATCAAAATATATACATGTCAAGGATGTGGATTTAAGTAACTTAAGCCATTTTTTAGACAAACATAACCTTAAAGAACTCAATCATTATCATAACTAATTATTCCCTTGGCATCAAGAAGGATTAAGATAGACTCACTTCTTTTTCAATCCATGAATCCCTATCTTGTGAAACCCCAGTTGAAACCAACCTTAGAGTAAGGGGGTTGGGATGCATATCATATTTTATTGCATGTTTAAATATATTTTTATATGATTTTATGTGCTTTAGATTTGTGATCTGTAGCCTAGAAGGCTTAATTGTGTTTATTGAGTAAGAAGGGTAAAATGGTCATTTTTTCTTGAGGAGAAAATAGGGAGATAGCTTGAGGATTAAATAGAAAAAATATTTTGAAGAGAAAATAAGAATAAGAGTTGTTGTGGTTTAGTGGTTAGAGCTTTGGAATTAATTCTTGAGGTCTTGGGTTCAAATTCCATCATTTAAGTTTTTGCATGATTGAATTTTATTTTTATTTAGGGAGGCTTTTTTCGGCCTTGTATGCCTTAGTGAAGAGTAGGAGTGTTGTCCTAAGGGAGTCATGATAAAAGTATTCTAATCCTACTCTTGTGCCCTACAAAAATTTCTAAGGGAATTCATACCCTTCTTGATCTTTAGTTTTCCTTACTTCTCAACTCATTAGAATGTTCAATTTATTCAAGCCAACTTCATTCCAGAAAATTCTAGCAAATTGCTGTGGCTTTGAAGGTTAAAAAATGTCTAAGAGTAAGACATCTTGTGGGCCGAAATTGGGTAGGAGTTGTGGAAGGTTCCCAAGAGATTAATCTCCATGGTTGAACCTTCAAAACTCCACCCTAGCTATGTTCATTTTCTTCATGAAGTAATCTGGAATTTTTCCAGCTTCTTGTTCAGTCCAAGTATCGAAATTTTCAATCATCATTCCATCCCAAATGTTGCCAGAAAAATAACCCTCTTGACCAGCTTGAAGTCTAAAATTATAAGGCCAAAACTGGACTGCACAAATGCTGTGCAAACTAGGAAATTTTCTGGGCAAATTCACAGTATTGGTAAGCCTACACCAAGCTATTTCTTCCAGTTTTTCATCCAACACCTTAGCCACGTTTTTCCTCCATAAAGAAGGCTGGAAACAAACCTTGAAAGACCTCTGAATGCCCCTTCAAATCCTCTACAAAGTGACTGGAAAATGGCAGCTAAAGCTGCCCAAAAAATTCCAGCAACTAGCAAAAATCTGTACAGGAATTTTTCCAGCCTTGCTCCATCTTCAGCCTTGTCCAAAACCTTCCTCATTTTTCTGTACAAGCTTTCCTTGAACAGCCATGAACTGAGCTCCAGCATCTTCTCCAACCTTCTGCTCGAAAAACCTGTCCATGGCTGCCCCTAAAATATCTCCAACAATTACTCCAATCAAGCCATTGATTGAAGACCAAAATTCCAGCAAATATATTTAGTAAACTTCCATAAAACATCCCTTAAACAACCAGACATTCCTTCACCATTGTACTCCCTCTTTTCTGCCACCATTAAGCCCCTTCAAACAGCTTACATTCTAGCAGAATCCCTAGCCATCCAGTCGGCCATTAGAGCTTCCAAAAGCTCTCCTCCATTGAAGATCTTCTTACCATATTTTGTTTCTAAAATTGATTCCCTAAAATATTCT
Organism: Voacanga thouarsii; assembly: GCA_026120185.1. Taxonomy (NCBI): domain Eukaryota; kingdom Viridiplantae; phylum Streptophyta; class Magnoliopsida; order Gentianales; family Apocynaceae; genus Voacanga; species Voacanga thouarsii. Next base: position 3,875,098 of record JANUWF010003370.1, read on the forward strand.
TTTTGGATTCCAAATAATCAGCCTTCCTTTTTCCTCTCAAACCAGAAAATTCAATTGCCAAAACTCCCTCAAACAATTCGGCCACTCCTTCCCACATAATTTCGGCCAGCTTTAACCAAAATCCCCTCTATTCTCTTCAACCTTCAAGAACACCTAGAACAAAGAGAATACCTACTAGCATCCATACACCTAATACCACTCCAAACCACTCCAATCTTCTCCAAAAACTCTAGATCACACCTACTCCACCCTTTGAAACCACTTCTGCAATTTTTAACATCAAACTTCGAAATCCAACTCTCTCTTTTGGATCGAAAAAATCAGTATTTTTGTGAAGGCTCAAGAACATCTTCAAGGTAAGCATGATCAATCACACCACCTTCTCTCATCTTCAACTTCTAATGAATATATATATATATATATATATATATATATATATAATCATACTAATGGACTCTCTTTTTCTCTTCTCTCTCTCTCTCTCTTGGCCGAATGCTCTCCCTCTCTTGGCCGAATGGTGACTTCCACCATGGCCATGTTTTCTTCATCTCTCTTGGACGGATCTAGTCTCCTAAGAGTAGGATCCATTTGAAACTTCTCCAAGGTACTCATCAATCAAGTAAGCCTCTTCAACCCTCTCTTTAAGTTCTAGATTCATGTCTCTAGGATGATATTGGAAGGAGATGGATTATGATTAGGATTTGAGCATGTGTTGTTGTGATGAGTTGAGATTGAAGCATGAATAAATGTGTGTATATGATGGAGATGGGATTGATATATGAGTTGATTGTCTTGGTTGATTGTATGGCATTTTTAGGGTTTAATGCATGTCTCTATGCCGTGAGTGGTATATGTGATTAAGCATGTTAGAAATTATGTCACCTTTAGTGAATAGGGTTTATGTTCATGTATGATTGTTAAAGCCATGAATATGTATATGTTGGTAGAGGTTGGATCATGTCTTGGTAAATTTAGACCTATGCCTTTATTCATGTTTTGGATGATTTGATGAATTGGAGTGGAGTATATGTTCATGATTGTGGTTAGCAATGGAAATATGATCGTGACCTAGTTGTCCGTAAGCTAGTTTTATTTCTTCAATAAAATGATTAAATGCTATAATTCTTTCTAGTAAATTTTGAAAACCCTAGAAATGGTAGATTTGGACTATTATATATAAAATAAGGATATTTTAGTCAAATAAATAATAGCTTTTATTAAAGAAATAAAATAATAATATCAAATAAGTAATCATAATAAGTGAAATATTAATTTTGTAAGTCTTATATTCATAAATACTATTAAAATTTATTTATTATCTTTTAATCAAAACCTATTAAAATTTACTTACAACTAATTTTAGTTACCAATTATTTTCTAACAATTAATTATCAATAGATTATTATTTTAAATAATTACATCTAGGTTCTAGGACCCTTCATCAAATAAACCCTAATTTACTTTTAGCAAGATTTAAACTTTCAACTTATAGTACCTATTTTCCAAACCCTAGTTATTTTAATATCAAGCTAGATTTATGTTATAAATCCTTTTATTTGTTATCGAGCCTTAAAGCTTGGGACACTAGGGACACTATGGTAATAAGTTGAGCTAGTTTTATTTGTGAAAGTGAATCTTTCGCTTGAGTCTGATTATGGCTCATGTTTAACCCAGGCAGGGTTAGGTCAGCTGTTGGAGACCTTTACTTTGAACAAGGATCAGGTAAGCTCCAGTATAAAAACCGTTTGATGCAAATTGATTATTATAGCAAGCCAAATGTAGAGTGTATGGACACTCACTTCTGTAAAGGCAATTGAGGCTTGTCCACTTTTCCATTTTAGTCAAACAAGTTATTTGAAAAATGAATGAACAGATTTACTCAAATCCTAATACTCTTTCTAAAACTAATTTTGACAAAGACTTTAGAAATCCTCAATTTCAATTTTCAAGTGGAACTATGTTTTGTTCATTTTCCCCCAAGTAGGATTAATTACGTTGAATACTCAATAAGAGTGGACTGCTAGGACTAGTCTTTGAAGAGTTAGGGTAAGTCTCTCATTAGATGGCCACCTCTGAGGGGTAAGACCTTCCCGGATAAGATGTTAGTCCAGTAGGTCGTGCCGGTCCGAGCTAGCAGTTTTCAGTCAAGTGGACTGTGTGTTGCCAGAATGGACAACAGGTTTTGTTTGAGTATAGAGAATGAGGAGTATCTTACCCGATAGGCCGATCACCTACCTTTTGTCAGTCTATACAAAGTGTAGCATTCTGACCGTTGTATGGTTATGGGGCCCAACGTGTAGTAACCCATGACCACCTTTTGAGTGGTTGATTTTATTGTACATGTATGGTTTGAAAAGCCAAAACACCACTCTTGATTTTGACTGTTGTTTATTGCTTGCCAGTATTTCTCTTATGAAAATGTTATACTTTACATCCACGAATTGTTTCCACTGGACACTCAAAGCACACACGGACTTACTGAGATTTTTGTATCTCATCACCCTTTTTACCATGATTTCAGGTCGATCCTATTGTGGGGATGAGTAGCTAGTGTTGTCCACCTTGGAAGAGATTTTATTATTTATTTTTATATAATGCTTTAGGAGCTGAGAGTGAATAATTTTATTTCTAGATTTGTATTTGAATTCTTGGATTGTATAAGTTTTAAGTTTTAAGTATTGTTTTATTCCATTATTGTGAATGTGTGACCTAGTTATAAAGACCCATTTCCTTTGGACGGGGCGACATCCCCGGTCATATCGGGCCTAGGTAGTAGGGTGTTACATATTTTCTAGGTAACTTAGTATCACATGTTCTGTCTCAACCAGTCTTACCCAAAAGATGCATTGAACACCATCCTTGATTAAATTTCCATATTTTGGCAAACTTAAAACATTAAACTAACCAATGAATCCATATTCTGGCAGACATTAATTAACCTTTAATTACCAATTCTTAGCAATTAACCCTTTTTTCAAGCAAGTTAAGAGATAACAAATATGAAACTAATGAATTGAACTACCATAAACCCCTCTTTCAAGCAAGTCAATAGAAAGTAACAATCAACCAATCTTGTAATCAGCACAAGTAATTAAATACCAAGAAGAACAATCAATTAATCAAAAGATCAAATAACTATAAATATCATGAATATCTAAAATAATGAAAAATTACAATAAAATAACTAACATATCATTGTTCAAGAAAAAGAAAACAAATTAAAAGAAAGCACTCATAGACAAGCCTCCTTCTTCTTCCTTTGAAGACCTTTTTGCACAACCCTCCTTAAACTTGAAGAATTCCTCCTTGGATTGAGTAATTTTCTATGATGATCAATGAATTCTCTCTTTTTCCCTTGTGTTTTTCACCTATTTATAGGTTTAGGAAGTGCCTAAACTTGTAGGTACAAAGTTCTTAGCCGAGTAGAAATTGGAAGATACTAAAACTCCTCAGATTACCAAAAACAGCGTAGAAAAATCACAGCTCCGTCTTAGCTTCAGGGAACAGCCGGTGCCGCCATAAATCTTGGAGTCGACGCCGGTTGTGTTCTGTTCCTCCACTCGTTCGCCAATTTTTTTTTGAATTTTGCACAATGTGTTCCAGAATGCAACCGACGCCGGTTCCAGCTTCACAGCCGATGCCACCTTGGTTCTGTTCTGCTCTGTTTCAACAATTTTTTCGTCACTTCAAAGTTCGTTTCAACAATGCATGGCCGGCACCAGTTCTAGGGTCCTAGTCGGTACCTCCTCTCCTCTGTTCTGCGACGTTTTTATTTCATTTTACCTTAAAAATCTGAAATAAAGAACAAAATACCTTTCTAAGGGTAAAATCTCAAATATGAAGGAATATGACTAGCTATTGAACAAAATATATTACAAATGAACCTCAAATAACTAGGAAAAATATGACTAATTTAGCCCCTATCAAGGGGGGTGAATAAGGTTTTTGGTAAACTAATATTTTAAGAAATCAGTTTTACTGATTATAAATGTTCTTCAAGTTTCTTGGACCGACTTCACGGCAACAAAAAAGCTATCCAAGAAAACATTGAGAAATAATCAGATTCAGACTTAGATAAGAAGCACAATGCAGATAATGCAATATACAGAGAAATAAGACTTGGAATGTATAGTGGTTCGATCTACCAAGATCTATATCCACTACCTTAAGCTCATACTTAAGGATTTTCAGCCAGATTTTATTTACCCAACTTAATGAAATCAATCTGTACCAAATACAAGAAAGGATCACCACACTTGGTTTTCCAAAACCTCTCAATCAACCAACAAATCAAGTCTCACCCATGATGGGTTTTACACCGCAACCTTAGTTTATAAAAGAGATTGAATATCAATAGAACAGTAAAGACTCACTTCTTTGAGTAGATGTGCACCAAGAAAAAGCACAAACTGTTAGGTATCTCTTATGCATATCATATATGGTGCAGCAAAAAATAAAACGAGATACCAACCCAGGATCTGCATATGTGTGGAAAAGAAGACATAAAGATAACAAAGGTAACAACTTTTTACCTTTCTTTGATCGTCTGAAGAACAAAAATTTCTTCCTCAAGTCGAGGAACGATCCAGCAATCCTCTTGATCAAAACTCCATGAGAGTTGAATGTCCAACCACTATAATCATAGTGTGTGATTATCTCTAATAGTAATCCACATAGAGGATACACTCAAGCACCAAAATTTCCTATGCTAGAAGAAAAATAATAACGGCTAGGGTTCTTCTCGTTTTTAGCAAAACGAGAGAGAGAGGAGAGAAGAGAAGAGAGTTGTGGTGGCTGTTGTTTTCATGTGAATCCCACTTCTAGGGTTTCGATTTTATCATCACATAAATCAAAAAATTCACTGAAAATACTAAAATCGTAAAACAATTAGAATTCCCTAATTCTAATTGAAAACATCAAGTTCTCACAATTATAATTTGGCCCATAAATTATAACTAATTATAATTTGGCCACAACTCCTTCTCTTTCTCACAATTAATCCCATTATGTTATTAAATAACATCTTGAACAAATAATCATCTATTGTGTGTGACCTATTAGGTTTTCCAGTCAATTGGTAGCGAACATGAATTAATCCAAACGTCTTTGAGATTAATAATCTATAATTAATTAGAATAAATTCTATTAATTCTAATCAGGATTGGTTTATTAATTCATCAATTAATAAACCCATATTCCCAGATCATAAGTTGTATCTAGCAACACATCATGACCACTAAAGAGTCCAGCAAGTCAAGTGGCTTGACATGAACCCTTCAATAATAAACTACAGTGGAATTAACTCCTTTCACCGTACAATATCTCATTCGGTTTGGAGTACGGAATTAGTGCCAACTCCCTCTAGAATTAATTCTGGCCCAAATACAATAGTACTTGTACCAGGAACCCACTACTCTAGATGTGTATCAATTGGAACTATTTCCAATACACAATCGCCTTAGCCAAGGACTTCTCGAGTAGTAATTCCTACAAGTGGCCGTGAGATATTCCCCCTACTATTAGCAATGGTGAATCCTTTATTGACCCTCTCAACTACTTTTGTTTACTTCACAATGTACCCAATATCCATCCCATAGGCGGCCCTCGATTGAGCTCTAGAGATTGAAATCAAAGTACAATGCTTAACAAACAAAGTACCTTGAAGATCTCAAGTCTAAGGATACTTGCATGTTTGCTATATTGAGATTATATCACTGGCACTAAATAGTTATCTATGTGATTATTTCAAAGCTAGGTCATCCAATGAACTTATTCCATTAACAAGCATTCATGTGTTAACTTTGAGTATCTCAATACTCACGGATATGAGAACCACCGCCTGATCAAATCAAGAAGTCTAACACATGCTAGTCTTAACTCATTAATGATGTCCTATCTCATTAATACTACGACTAGGGACTATTTAAGTACTAACACTATACAGTGTAGTAGGAATCTCATATCATGATCTCTATCATGATTTCCTTAACACAGTATTGTCCTAAGGACTTTATCTAATAGTAAGTTTACACAAAAGTAAACAAAAGAAACTGTAAGATAAATAATACAATTTATTAAAATAAAATGTGTCATATACAATGTACAAGTGAATGCCTCTATGGCACAACACTAGCACAAACACTTTTACCTTTTGGACATAATTTGAATTCAGTTTGAAGCACTTTGATAAAGGAGATTTTTGTTTTCTATAGAGTAAGAGTGTTTCTTAGAAGGATAGAGCAAAAATCTACTGTTAAATAAAGTTTAGATGCCTTATATAGAGACATAAAGTGAAGTACGACGATGCATCTAAAAGGTAAGTCCAAAAAGGTACTTTGTCAGGCAAAAACAATTTGATACTGTTTACGGGATTTTGAACGAATCTTTTGGATGCAAAATCATCTAAACTACTCAATCCAAAATTTTGAGGTTTAAAATGCTGAAATCTTTTTGTTTGTATGCTTCAAGGTAGAAATAAATTGAATCATAAGGTAAAGAGATATAGGAATTAACAAGAAATACCTTAATAACAATTCCTAGTCTAAAGTTCTTCCACAAGGACTTCTTAGTATACAATCTCTTAAGCATGGTCTTCTACTTGATCATCCATTCTTGAATTCCATTAGTCAAGAATTTCTTAGCAATCTTATTTGTATGTCTTAGAAAAACTGAAGTCAAACATGTCATATCAGACATAAATCACACAAGTTAGTCCACATCAATGTTTGCCATAAGTCAAAACATAGGAGAATGCTCTTAGGGCTAACAATCTCCCCCTTTTTGAGTGATGACAAAACTTGATGGGATTGTGATATAAAAATAATGATATGTACTATACGAACATGTTAGACCGAGAGAAATAAAATATTTTTCGTTAAAATAAAATCTCTCATTATAGAACTCAAAGAGTGTTTATGAGATTAAAATAAAAAATTAAAATATATATACTTCACAAGCATGGCTCAATGATTCTATAGCCTAACCTACCTCCATATCCTCATTTCTTCCGTCAAATGATTATTCCATAAAGAAATATATGATACAATGATTTTTATAAAAGAGAGATATAGAAAATAAGTCATGAGATGAGATGCTCCCTCATAGTATTTGCATATATGAATAATTGTAAATTATGAGAGAAAACAGGAGTCAATTTTGTATGTCCAAATCATACATCCAAAACTTGGTGAAGGTATGGAACCTTTTTGAATTTGAGTTTTGGATGACCAAAAGGTATGCCCAAAATAGCATGAAGTTTTTGAAGAAAACATTTTTGGACAAGATTTTTTGATCAAGAAAATATGAGTCCAAGACTCCCCATGACATAATCCAGGAGATAATGGATTTTTCAGAATTTTGATCTGTCTCGGTTTTCCCAAAGAGTTTTGATCATTTAGGAAGTAATCCATCTATCTGAAATTTTTATCAATGAATTTGTCACAGAATTATATCAGTAACTTAAAAACTATCTTATCAATAACTCTAGACTCAAAGATACCTTTATTCCCGAAAAGAGTACTTTTAAACTATATTCAGGATGCCAAATTGGTGTCCAATTTGGACATCAACAAACTGATATCACAGACGATCAATATTCATATGAAGCAGTTCATCTAAAACTTATCATGAATTTCATAGAAAGAATTGTAGAGCCTTAGCTATATTTAGAGGCAATATACTAGTGCAGAATATCAATTTTTAGAGCACAAAGTATCCCTAATATAAGTTTACTACTTAAGGATACTTTGTGCATATGATCATGGATCGCCTTTAAGCATATGATCACGGATAAAATAATGTTTAACTTCTATATGCTTGGTCCTAGAATGTTGAACAGGATTTTTAGTTAGATTGATAGTATAACACCCCACGCCCTAGCTACCAAAATAGGGTAGGATATCGCTCCGTCCAAAGGACCAAGGGTCTTTATAAAAAGGTACAAAAAGAAAAAAAAATGTCTAAGTAAAATTAAAGAAATAATCTCATTACATCTAGAAGCAAAACTTATACAAGTCTGAAAAATCAAAACTAACAAACATCTCTTGAAATAAATTCAAACATAAATAAATAAATAAACTAGAGTTCATCTCCTAATGCTTCACCCTTCTCAGTATAAGAAATCTCCTGAAATCATGATATAAAAGGTGTGAGATTAACATCCCAGTAAGTCCCGTGTGTGCAAATGTTAATCACAACCATTTCGTGCATGCAGGTTTATCAAAATTACAAAATCGTGTTTGCAAGTCAATTTCATCAATAGCAGTTATACAAAGGAGCCTTGCTCAATGAATCCAAAATAGTTCACAATAAATCATTGTCTCATCACATTCATAATTCATTAAGAAGGGATTAGCAAATGATTCAACAATATAGTAACACAATCTATATCATGGTTACCACCATAATAGCTTTCCAATGTATTCTTTTACCTAGTGGGGGATCCATCCACTAGGTGAGATACTCCTCCATCTCTACCCCGAACATTCCAGTTTTCCAATCCGAATAAACAATGTCCACATGGACCAATATGCTAGCTCAGACGGCTTGACTAAGTAGTACTGTCACCCCTCCAAGTTGAGTTCATCTTCTAGAGGCGGCCTCCTGCCAAAAGACTCACTCTTACTCTTCAAAACTAGTACTACTAGCCTAGCGTCACTAAGTACTCAACGCTCCCTATTTAGGGGCAGAATCATTTTTTCCTTTTTCAAAAATCTTTGATTAGCTTTATTGCAAAACATGATTTTTTTTTGTAATAGCATTTCCAAATCGTTTATTGATAGTGTACGAAATTGGTTTTGAGTTTGAATAGTTAAAATTTGATAAACTCATTTAGAAAGTAAAACATCCACATTTCCAACCCAAGTATTAAAACACAATGTAAGTCATCATGTTTAGCCAACGTTTCAATCCTCTTGTCAAAACAATATATTGACATCAATTTCAAATAACATTGTAAAAATTGCTTGTAAACAAATAACATTTATCAAAATAGTTATGTAGGAACTTACTTGGATATTCTCAATAATCAACCAAAGTGATGCTTGATCTCTTTTTCACTTTCTTCCTTATCTAGAATCAATGATTCTATAATTAGAACCCAAATATGCATCCACTTATCTTTTCATGCATCATGAATCCCTATAATCATACTAATCATCTAATTCATCCATAACATTTAGGTGGATTAATTCATTAAATCACCTCCATGCTTTCCATGGTAATATATCTCACCCATGCATGCTTACACTCAACTCACATCAACCTAAATAATGACCCCCATAATCAACTACTATCAATTCCATATATTAATCCTAACTGCAACAAAAGTCGCATCTTTATTCAATATACAATAATTCTAGGTCATCATAGCAATGTTTAACTATGCTTTACTCTCTATACACCTAGTTCACAATATTGCACCATCAAACCTCATCAATTCTATCTATTCATGCTTTTCATGAAAGACTTCATGCATATTAGCATCACTATAAGGTTAACCTTATTTAAATCAATAAAGTTAATCCTTAAATACCTATTTGACGGCACAACAAGAGTAAAGGTGGCACCTTTGGTGATTAATGGAGTTTACTTTGGAAAGAAGAGTCAAATGGTGGCTCTTGGTTTCTTTGATTCAAAGATCACGAGATGATATGCATAAATCAGTCCCCTTTGGTTTGAAATTTAGGAAAAAAGAATAAGAAGAATTGAATAAAAGTTGAAGGGGTTTGAAGAGTTTCTTACCTTGCTCATAGGTTTCAATTTTGGTGGAGATTGGTGTTGTTTTAGCTGAGTTATTGGAAGGGGTTGGTGGTTGGAATTTCTGGGAAAACAAGGGTGTTTAGGGTTTAGTAGAGTTTGATCTTACTTCTATCTCTTGATCACAAGAAGGAAAAGAGGACATCTTTTGTCCCTATTACTATAGATGAATTCCAGCAAGGTTTAAGAGGGGTTTAGGGTTGGTTTTTGGTGGCTATTTTCTGGTTGTTATTGTGGCCAAAATAAGGGAGGAAAAGATGAGAAAAGAAGTTGCCTTTTGGTTCTTATGTCGGTCGAAAATTGGAGAAGAGATGTGATGGCTTTATGGTGGTGTTGTTTTAGCTAAAAACGAGAGAAATTTGGACGACAAGGCTACTAGAATTTTTGTGAGTATGTGTGTGTGTGTGTGTGTGTGTGTGTGTGTGTGTGTGTGTGAACAATGGCCAAAAATTGGTGAGAAGAAGAGGAAATTTCTGGTTTTTGATTAGCTTAAAAGAACCTTGATTGATTAGGGTTACTTAGGGAAGTTTCCCCCCTTTATTTAGGGAACTTGAAAGGAAATAAAAACTCATCAAGGTGGCTGCTAGGGTTAGTTTTATTCCAAAAAATTCAGTTAATAAAAATGGGATGTTTTTCCAAGAATTAATATAGGTAATGCCCTAATTTATTTTAGGTAAAAACAATTAATTGAGGAATAATTATATTAGGTGATAAAATCTTAATTTTTGGAATAAAGCTGAAATTTCCTTTCCTTAAACACTAGCTTTTGAAAATGTCATAAATTTTGGGAGAATATATTTATTTCCTTTAAAGCCTTGAACAAGATCTCTTTATTTCCAAATAAACTCTTTTAGAGGGAACAACTTTGGAAAACTTTCCTTCTTTTGAAAGTAGTAGCTATAATATAGTTTCCAAAAGAAATGTTCCTATAATCTTTTTTCCATAATGAAACCGTTGAGTAAGATCCTTGGAAAATTTTAGATAATAAAATAATTAAACTTCCTAAAAGTTTGAAATAAAATATTAATTAGAGAATATTAGGAATTTAATTTATATTAAATTATTTTTAATAAAACCCAAAATAATAAAAAAAAATCCCTATTTTAGGAAATTGAAAAATAAGAAGGCAGTAGCCCCTAAGATTTTCGGCCAATGGAAGGGAAAATAAGGGGAAAAGGGTTTATCAAAAGTGAAAAGGGAAAGGGTTTGCAAGAGTTGGGATTTGAACTCAAGTCACCAAAGAATACACACCAAGCTCTAACCACCATTCCACAATAATTCTTGGTAAATATTCTCCTAATAAATTTCCTTGATTCCTACTCACTTGCTCCATCCACTTTCTAATAAATTCTCATCAATAAAATAAAACTCAACTAACTCAAAAAACACGACCACTTCAAGAACAAATTAATTCATACAACAATAAACTGATATTTTCATGAAAATAGTTCAAATCATCAAATGTAGTATAAAACAATGTGACATGCATTACTTTTCCCCATATACTAAAGGTGGTCTAATATGGGGTATTACAGATAGCACTTATATTGTCACATAATATAGGTACGCAATTAAAGTTAAGACAAAAATCAAGCAATGTATTTTTCATTCACAAGATTTGTGCACAACAACTACCGGCTGCAATATATTCGGCCTCGGTTATGGATAAGGATACACATACTTGCTTTTTGTTGTGTTATGACACTAGAGAGTGTCCAAGAAATTAACAATGGCCACGTGTGCTTTTTCTTTCCACTTTGTAGCCTGCATAATCCGCATCAGTGTATCCTATAAGATCAAATGTGTTAGTGTGAGGATACCATAAGCCATAATTATTTGTGTCGATTAGATATCGAAGGATGCGTTTTATTGCACATAGGTGCGATTCCTTTGGACATGATTGAAATTGGGCACAAAGACAAACTGAAAACATAATGTTAGGCCGGATAGTGGTGAGATAGAGTAAGCTTCAAATCATACCTCTACACTTATGTTCATCTACCTTCTTACCCTTTTCATCTTTGTCATGTTTGATAAAAGTACTCATAGGTGTGCATATTGCTTTAGCTTCGTTCATACCAAACCTTTTGAGCAACTCTTTGGTATACTTAGCTTAATTTATGAAGATTCCATCCTTGGTTTGCTTAATTTGCAGTCTAAGAAAGAAGTTTAATTCTCTCGTCATTCTCATTTCGAATTATTACTACATTGTCTTAGCAAACATCTTGCACAAAGAGTCATTAGTAGTACCAAAAATGATGTTATCAACATATATTTGAGCAATAAGTAGATCATTAGATTTATCATATTTGATAAACAAAGTGGTATTGATCAATCCTCTTGAAAAACCTTTTGAAATCAAGAATCCACTAAACCTGCATACGAAGCTCTTGGAGCTTGTTTTAACCCATAAAGAGCCATAGAAAGTTTGAAAATATGTTTTGGAAAGTGCTTATGAATAAAACCATGAGGATGTTCTACATACACTTCCTCCTCAATAAAACCATTTAGGAATGCACTCTTAACATCCATTTGATAGAGCATGAAATTGTTGAAGGAAGCAAAAGTAAGAAGCATTCTTATAGATTCTAGTCTAGCAACGGGAGCAAATGTCTCATCATAATCAATGCCCTCTTCTTGATTGAATCCTCAGGTGACCAGTCTAGCTTTATTTCTAATGATAGTTCCGCTTTCATCAAGTTTATTTCTAAATACCCACTTGGTACCAATAATCAGACAATCAAGTGGTTTAGGAACAAGTTTCCAAACTTGATTTCTTTCAAATTAGTTTAGTTCTTCTTGCATAGCAATTATCTAAAATTCATCATGTAATACTACATCAATATAGTTAGGTTCTATACTTGAGAGAAGAGCAAAGTTATCTATGAAATACCATCAAGTATTAACTCCATAGCTAGGATCACCAATGATTTGTTCTCTAAGATGGCCAGTTTTGTATTTCCAATCCTTTGGTAATTGTTGATCCATGGACCCTTTTATTTGTTGCCTTTCTTGTTCAGCTTGTTGTTCTTCAATTTCTTCTTCTTTTTGCATGAGTGTCTAGCGGTGAAGCTTTGAGTTGGTCTTTTCTTACATCCTTTGAACCTCCTACATCATTATCATCATCTTTCATTAGAGCAAAATGTTAGGGTTGTGCCATAGAGACAATCACTTGTACATTGTATACGACATATTTTATTAAAAGGCATTATTTATCTTACAGTTTCTTTTGTTTACTTTAAGTAATATAACTATTTGATAAAGTCTCTAGTACAATACTGTGTTAAAGAAATCATGAGAGAGATCATGATATGAGATTCCTACTACACTAGATGGTGTTAGTACTTGAATAGTCCCTAGTCGTAGTATTAATGAGATAGGACATCATTAATACATTAAGACTAGCATGTCTTAGACTTCTTGATTTGATTAGGCGGTGGTTCTCATAACCGTGAGTATTGAGATACTCAAAGTTAACACATGGATGCTTGTTAATGGAATAAGTTCATTGGATAACCTAGCTTCGAGATAATCACATGGATAACTATTTAGTGCCAGTGATATAATCTCAATATAGCAAACGTGCAAGTATCCTTAGACTTGAGATCTCCAAGTTACTTTGTTTGCTGAGCCTTGTACTTTAATTCCAATCTCCGGAACTTGATCGAGTGCCGCCTATGAGATGGATATTGGGTACATGATGAGGTAAACGAAAGTAGTTGAGAGGGTCAATAAAGGATTCACCACTCCTAATAGTAGGGGCGAATATCTCACGGCAACTTGTAGGAATTACTACTCGAAAGTCCTTGGCCAAGGCAATTGTGTATTAGAAACAGTTCCAATTGATACACATCTAGAGTAGTGGGTTCTTGGTACAAGTACTATTGTATTCGGGCCAGAATTAATTCTGGAGGGAGTTGGCACTAATTCCATACTCCAAACCGAATGAGATATTGTATGGTGAAATGTGTTGATTGCACTGAAGTTTGTTATTGAAGGTTCATGTCAAGCCACTTGACTTCCTGGACTCTTGGGTGGTCATGATATGTTGCTAGATACCGCTCATGATCTGGGAATATGGGTTTATTAATTGATGAATTAATAAACCAATCCTGATTAAAATTAATAGGATTAATTCTAATTAATTATGGATTATTAATCTCAAAGACGTTTGGATTAATTCATGTTCTCTACCAATTGATTGGGAAACCTAATAGGTCACACACAATAGAGAATTATATACTCAAGATGTTATTTGATAACATTGTGGGATTAATTGAGAGAAAGAAAAATTGTTGTGGACAAATTATAATTAGTTATAATTTGTGGTACAAGTTGTAATTGTGAGAACTTGATGTTTCCAATTACAATTAGGGAATTCTAATAGGATTAGAATTCTCAATTTTGGGAAGGGAATTTTGTGTGATATATAGTAGCTAATAACACACGAAAAACCCTAGCTAATAGCTGAACAACACACAAAAACAATAGCCACGAAAATCTTCTTCTTCTTTCTCTCGATTTTGATCTTGAACCCTAGCTGCCATCCTTTTTTTGCTAGCACAAAAATTTAGTGCTTGAGTATTCCTCTATGTGGATTACTGTTAAAGATAATCATACACTGTGATTATAGTGGTTAAACGTTCAACTCACGTGGAGGTTGATCACGAGGATTGTTGGATCGCGCCTCAACTTAAAGAAGAAAACTTTGTTCTTCGGACGATCATGCAAAGGTAACAGCTGTTACCTTTTCCCTCATTATGTCTTGTTTTCCACACATAGATGGGTCCTGGGATGGTATCTCAGTTTATTTTCTACTGTGCCGTATAGGATACGAGCCTGAGATACCCAACAGTGGTATCAGAGACATGCTATGTGTGATATACGGACATTGTTTTGGCATGAAAAACTGTTTTTGTATTTGTCTTTGTTTGCTGTGAAAATTGTTTTTACTCGAGTTGAAATTGTTTCGATCTTTATGAGTTGGGTCCGTAGCACAATATGATTGTGTTATAGTCACAGAGTATTTCGAAAAGATGCTTTCTTTGGTGCTGAAAAATTTTTGCAGAAGAAGAAAGCACCAGAAATTATTTCTGGAATTTTTTGAAAATCGCCGATTGTTGCAGAACACAGGCGGCGCCGGCTCCGGCCCCCAAGCCGGCGCCGGTTCCATTCTATTTGTGATGTCCAAAAATCATTTTTGGAAGAAAAAGTTTTTGGAAACCAGAACAGAGCCGGCTCCAGCTTCCAAACCGGTGCCGGTTCTGCTCTGTTTGCGACTTCCAGCTATTTAAAAAAAATAAATCTCCAGAACAGAATTTTGAAAGGGAAAAACCTCATTTGATGAGAGACGGGACCCGAAAGCATTTTCTCAAAATTAGTTTTGAGATAATCAATTTTGTTCTTCAAAATAATGATTTTGAAATTTTGTTCTTCAAAATAATGATTTTGAAAATCTAATCTCTAAAATAGTGATTTTAGAATTTGTTTTATTTTTCCAAAAATAGTGATTTCGGAATAATAAAAGTATATGTTTATTTTGTTTAAGCATAGTCAATGGTATGGTGGATGGTTATGGACTAAAACCAATTATATCTGTTCATACATTTTACAGTTTTGGTTTTTATGAAATAGGACCTGCGTGTCCTGCCTTCTCTAGAATTCTTGTGTAATTCTCTTCTTATCTAACTCTCCTCGAATGTAATTCGATATTTTCTCTCTTTAGGAAATTATGTAATTAGTTTACATAGGTTAGATAGGAGTAGAATTATTTTATTCTAGAGATGGCAATCAAAACAAGGCAAGGAGGTAAGACCTTCTACTTAAATCATGCATGAACACATAGGGTTAACTATATTAATTTCTTTTATGGATCAAAGAAATTAATTTAGGGTAAAGTCCATAACCACACCACGTAATTGCTTTATTACCATGATTATCAATTTTGTGATTATTGATTATTATGCATGTCATTCAATGAAATCATTAAAAGGAACAAATCCCTCAATTAATATTAAACCTAATTCCTTCCGTTAATATAGTTAGAACGAGAGTCCTTTTTCGAGACCAGGTTGTTGGGCAAACCTAAGCCTACTTGACATTGGGCATGTTCAGGCTATGGAATTAAATTCCTTTGGAATTAAATTCCTGATGAATTGGTCGAGTTTAACTAAATTCTTTATCCTGGTTGGGCAAACTCAAGCATAAAGAAATTTAGAGGAAAAGTTGGGGTAGCCCAAAAGGTTTTAAGATTAAAATCTGTTAATCACCCAATGATTTGGTAGTTACATACGATGTAATTGGTATTGGATACCTACCAATGAACTCAAGGGTAGCTTGTTAGGCAAACCCAAGGTTATTCTTGAGGAATTTGGATACTGGTCCACTAGGAAAGCTTCCAACGGGCTTTCCCGAATCAGTAGTGGGGGCTATTGGTTTGAGTAAAATAGTAGAGTAAAAATGTGTTTAATTAAAGTCGTAATTATTTGCATATTATGTGCATATACAAGTTTCTAATGCTCTATATCTTTACATCTAGGTCACTTGCATCATGTCAATGAACTTGAACTTACGTAGCATTTTGGAAACCAACAAGTTAACCGAATCAATCTATCTCGACTGGTATAGAAATTTGAGAATCGTTCTCAAATCGGAAAAGTTACTCTACGTGTTAGATGCTCCTATTCCACCACCACCAGCCCAAGATGCTCATGCTGATGAGCATGCTGTCCACAAGAGGCACAAGGAGGATAGTGATATAGCATCATGTATTATGCTGGCATCCACGACTCTTGAGTTGCAAAAACAGCACGAGCATATAGATGCTCAATCGATCATTTTACATCTTCGAGAGCTGTTTGATGCCGAAGCCAAAACTGAGAGATATGAGATCTCGAAGCAACTATTTTGTTGTAAAATGGCAGAGGGTTCTTCTGTGGCCACTCATGGGCTAAAGATGTTGGGCTTGATAGAAAAACTTGGATCTCTCGAGTTTGCAATGGATCATGACTTAAGTGTTGACTTAATTCTACAATCTTTGCCTAATAGTTTCTCACAATTTGTGATTAACTATCAGATGAACAAGATTGAGTCCACCATTCTTGAATTGATCAATTTTCTCAAAACTATGGAGTCCTCTATGAAGAAGGATTCCAATGCGGTTTTAATGGTAGAATCTTCCTCTTCTAAGAAGAAAGTTCAAAAGAAAAAGAAAAAGGCTACCATGAAGCCCAAATGTGGTGTAAACAAGAAGAACGCAACTACCAAGGGCCCATGCCATCATTGTGGGAAGATGGGCCACTAGAGGCGCAATTGCAAAGCCTACTTGGAGACCATCAAGGACAAGAAGCAGAAGGAGAAGCTTACAAGCACTTCTACTTCTTCTCCAGGTATGTTTATGATTGAGATAAATACTGCCTTTAGAAATGAGATATGGGTATTAGATACCGAATGTGGATCTCATTTGTGCAATAACTTGTAGGGACTAAAGAGCAGTAGAAGGCTAGAGAAAGGCGACGTGGACCTACGTACTGCAAATGGGGCAAAGGTTGCTGCACTTGCTGTGGAGACATACAAGCTGAACCTGCCTTCGGGATTGATTCTAGAACTGGAAAACTGTTATTATGTACCAGTTTTAATGAAAAATATTATCTCAGTTGCGTGTTTAGACTTATGTGAATTTCATTTAATATTTAAGAATAAATGCTGCTCTTTCTCATTGAATGATATTCATTATGGTTCAACAACTTTAGTTAATGGTTTATATGTTCTAGACTTGGACAATCCAATTCTCAATATAAACAATAAGAAACCTAAAATAGATAACTCTAATACCTCTTACTTATGGCATTGTCGTTTGGGCCATGTAAACGAAAATTGTGTTTCTAAGTTACATAAGCTTGGTGACTTAGGGTCATTTGATTATGAATCATATGGCACATGCGAGACTTGTTTACTAGGCAAAATGACTAAAACTCCTTTTCCAAGAAAAGGAAAATGGGCCAAGGAGTTATTAGAACTCATACATTCTAATGTATGTAGCCCAATGTCAATACAAGCAAGAGGAGGTTATAACTATTTCATAACATTTATCGATGATTTCTCATGATACGGGTATTTGTATTTAATGAAATACAAATCTGAGGCCTTTGAAAGGTTTAAAGACTTCAAGAATGAAATAGAGAAATAACTTGGCAAAAGTATTAAGACTCTAAGATCTGATCGAGGGGGAAAATATTTGAGTCAAGAGTTTCTGAGTTATCTTAGAGATAATAGGATATTATCTCAATGGACTTCACCACATACACCTCAACATAACGGTGTATCTGAGAGAGGGAATCAAACCCCTCTAGACATAGTACGGACCATGATGGCTTCTGCAGACCTACCAAAATCGTTTTGGGGGCATGCACTAGAAACTTCTGTTTATATACTGAACAGAGTTTCGACAAAATCGGTTGATACTACCCCATTTGAGATGTTCTTTGGTAAAAGACCAAAGTTATCTCACTTGCGAGTATGGGGTTGTCCTGCCTTTGTTAAAAGGCCACAGTCAGATAAACTTGATAGTAAGTCTGACAAGTATTTGTTTGTGGGATATCCAAAAGAATCTTTTGGATATTACTTCTATTAACGCTCCGAAAACAAATTGTTTGTTTCGAAGCATGCCGTCTTCTTAGAGAATGAGCACATGCTCAAAGGGGATAGTGGGAGTAAGATTGAACTTAGTGAAGTTCATGAAGATCAAACAAACGAGGATCAATCGTCGAACCCCACATCTATTGAGAGAATAGATGAACCTTCTAATACACAAGAACCTCGTAGATCTAGTAGGATACGTATGGCACCCGAGAGATATGGATTTCTCATTGGTGACCATAATGATGTATTACTCATAGATGAAGATGAGCCTACTACCTACAAGGATGTTCTGAATAGTTCAAAATCTGACAAATGGCTTGAGGCCATGAAGTCAGAGATGGATTCCATGTACAACAACCAAGTTTGGACTTTGGTTGATCCACCCAAAGGATTTAAACCTATTGGGTGCAAGTGGGTTTTCAAGAAGAAAACGGACATGGATGGTAACTTAGTTACCTATAAAGTACGACTAGTGGCGGAGGGTTATTGTTAACAACATGGTATTGACTATGATGAAACCTTCTCGCCAGTAGCCATGTTGAAATCCATCAGGATACTCCTAGCCATTGCTACTCATTATGATTATAAGATTTGGCAAATGAATGTGAAAACAGCTTTCCTAACTGGAAATCTAACTGTGGAAGTGTATATGATACAACCTGAGGGTTTCACATCCAGTGATGGCATAAACGTGTGTAAGCTGCAAAGGTCTATTTATGGACTTAAGTAAGCTTTTAGGAGTTGGAATATCCGTTTTGATGAAACAATCAAAGAGTTTGGTTTCATTCAAAATATGGATGAGCCTTGTGTATACAAGAAGGTTAGTGGGAGTGCAATCATTTTCTTACTGCTTTATGTAGATGACATATTGCTAATAGGAAACAATATACCTGTCTTGCAGATGGTTAAAATTTAGTTGTCCAAACAATTCTCCATGAAAGACCTTGGTGAAGCAACCTAAATTCTTGGAATAAGGATCTATATAGATAGATCCAAAAGGTTACTTGGTCTTTCACAGTCTACATACATAGATAAAGTGCTAATGAGGTTTAGCATGGATCAATCCAAAAAGCGATTCTTGCCCATGTCACATGGTGTAAGCCTTTCAAAGTCGATGTCTCCCAAGACTTAAGTTGAAAGGGATCACATGAGTAAGATTCCATATGCCTCGGCAGTTGGATCTATCATGTATGCTATGATATGTACTAGGCCCGATGTATCTTGTGCTCTCAGTATGACGAGCAGATACCAATCCGACCCTGGTGAGGGTCATTGGGTAGCTGTAAAGAACATTCTTAAGTACTACTTACGAAGGACTAATGCTATGTTCTTAGTATATGGAGATGGTGATTTGAAAATAAACGGGTATATTGATGCCAGTTTTCAATCTGATAAAGATGATTTCAAATCACAATTCGGCTACATGTTTACATTGTGCGGAGGGGCAATAAGTTGGAAAAGTTCCAAACAAGAGACTATTGCCGACTCTACGACAGAAACTGAATACATAAATGCTTCTGAAGCAGCTAAAGAGGCTGTTTGGATCAAGAAGTTCGTGACTGAACTGGGTGTGGTTCCTAGTGTTGTTGGTCCAATAACTTTGTATTGTGACAACAACGGAGCCATTGCACAAGCAAATGTGCCGCGTCTCACCAACAATCCAAACACGTATTGCGACGCTATCATCTGATCCGGGAGATCATAGATAGGAATGATGTAAAGATAGAGAATGAGAACATAGCTGACCCGCTTAGAAAGCACTATCCCAAAAGAAATATGATTATCATGTTGAGTCATTCGATATTAGATACATGAATGATTGGCTCTGGTGCAAGTGGGAGTTTGTTAGTGTTGTGCCCTAGAGGCAATCACTTGTACATTGTATATGACCCATTTTATTAAAAGGCATTATTTATCTTACAGTTTCTTTTGTTTACTTTAAGTAATATAACTATTCGATAAAGTCCCTACTACAACGCTGTATTAAGGAAATATGATAGAGATCATGATATGAGATTCCTACTATACTAGATGGTGTTAGTACTTGAATAGTCCATAGTTATAGTATTAATGAGATATGACATCATTAATGCATTAAGACTAGCATATGTTAGACTTCCTGATTTGATCAGGCGGTGGTTCTCATAACCCTGAGTATTGAGATACTCAAAGTTAACACATAGATGCTTATTAATGGAACAAGTTCATTGGATGACCTAGCTTTAAGATAATCACATGGATCACTATTCAGTGCCAGTGATATAATCTCAATATAGCAAACGTGCAAGTATTCTTAAACTTGAGATCTCCATGGTACTTTGTTTGCTGAGCCTTGTACTTTGATTCTAATCTCCAGAGCTCGATCGAGGGCCGCCTATGGGATGGATATTGGGTACATGGTAAGGTAAACGAAAGTAGTTGAGAGGGTCAATAAAGGATTCACTACTCCTAATAGTAAGGGCGAATATCTCACGGCCACTTGTAGGAATTACTACTCGAAAGTCCTTGGCCAAGGAAATTGTGTATTGGAAACAGTTCCAATTGATACACATCTAGAGTAGTGGGTTCCTAGTACAAGTACTATTGTATTCGGGCCAGAATTATTTATTGAGAGAGTTGGTACTAATTTCGTACTCCAAACCGAATGAGATATTGTATGGTGAAAGGAGTTGATTGCACTGAAGTTTGTTATTGAAGGTTCATGTTAAGCCACTTGACTTCCTGGACTCTTGGGTGGTCATGATGTGTTGCTAGATACCGCTCATGATCTGGGAATATGGGTTTATTAATTGATGAATTAATAAACCAATCCTGATTAAAATTAATAGGATTAATTCTATTTAATTATGGATTATTAATATCAAAGACGTTTGGATTAATTCATGTTCTCTACCAATTGACTGGGAAACCTAATAGGTCACACACAATAGAGAATTATATACTCAAGATGTTATTTGATAACATTGTGGGGTTAATTGAGAGAAAGAAAAATTATTGTGAACAAATTATAATTAGTTATAATTTGTGGTACAAGTTGTAATTGTGAGAACTTGATGTTTCTAATTACAATTAGGGAATTCTAATAGGATTAGAATTCTTAGTTTTGGGAAGGGAATTTTGTGCGCTAATAACACATGAAAAACCCTAACCAATAGCTGAACAACACACAAAAACAACAGCCACGAAAATCTTATTCTTCTCTCTCTCGATTTTGATCTTGAACCGTAGCCGCCATCCTTTTTTTGCTAGCACAGAAATTTAGTGCTTGAGTATTCCTCTGTGTGGATTACTGTTAGAGATAATCACACACTGTGATTATAGTGCTTAGACGTTCAACTCATGTGGAGGTTGATCACGAGGATTGCTGGATCACGCCTCAACTTAAAGAAGAAAATTTTGTTCTTCGGACGATCACACAAAGGTAAAAGCTGTTACCTTTACCCTCATTATGTCTTGTTTTCCACACATAGATGGGTCCTGGGAGGGTATCTCATTTTATTTTTCGCTTCGCCATATAGGATACGAGCATGAGATACCCAACACAAAAATGTTAAATTCATCAAGCACAACATGTACAAATTCTTCCACACTTAGAGTTCTTTTACTGTACACTCTATATGCCTTTTTATTGGAAGAATATCCAAGAAATATAGCCTTATTGGATTTGCTATCAAATTTTCTAAGATTGTCTCGAGTATTAAGGACAAAACACTTGCAACCGAACACTTTAAAATACGAGATTGATTGAGTTTTATCAAACATAAGTTCAAATGGTGTTTTTCTCAAAATGGTCTCAACATTACTCAATTTACAATATAGCACGTTGTATTAACAGCTTCAACCCAAAAGTATTTTAGAAGGGCGTTTTCACAAATCATGGATCTAGTCATTTCTTGCAAAGTTCAATTTTTCCTCTCAACAACACCATTTTGTTGAGGTGTTTTGGCTGCTGAAAAATTGTGAAATACTCCATTTTCATTACAAAAGTGTGTAAATTTATTGCTGCAAAATTCTATACCATTATCACTTCTAATAGAAATTAGTTTGCATCCAATAGAGTTTGGGACGCGTTTGATCAGTTTTGAAAATTCAAAAAAGGCTTCTTCCTTTTATCCAAGAAATAAAGTCCAAGTAAATCTAGAAAAATCATTAACTAGCACATATGCATACTTTTTACTGCCAAGGCTAACAGTCTTTACTGGTCCAAATAAATCTATATGAATTAATTCAAGAGATTTCGAGGTTGAAATCATTTTCTTGGGTTTAAATGAAGTTTTTATTTGTTTTCTAAATTGGCATGCATCACAACTTTTGCTTTTATCAAACTTCATTTTGGGCAATCCCTTAACAAGCTCTTTTGAGGATAGTTTGTTTAGCAAATCAAAAGATACATGACCTAATCTTTTTTGCTAAAGGTAACCATCATTGTCATGTATGGAGTGGCATCTAATACCATGAGTTATAAGGTCATTTAGATAGAATACATGCACATTTCCAACATGGTTGACAATAAAAATTGTTTCAAGATTTGAGCTATCCATGATAGAACAAGAATCCTTTTAAAAAATGACTTTGAAGCCATTGTCACATAGTTGGCTAATGCTAAGCAAATTATATTTGAAATCATCTATTAGTAATACTTGTTTTATAATGGTTGAGGATCCTTTACCAATGTTACCAATGCCAAGAATCTTTCCTTTCTTCTTGTCTCCAAAATTAACAAATCATTCATTTGTGGTCTGCATATTTTCTAACAAGGCTGCGTCTCTAGTCATGTGTCTTGAACAACTGCTGTCCAAGAACCACTTGGTGAAGCTCATTTTCTCCAGAGAATATGCCTATACATGAGAAAGAAGAGTGATTTTTGGCACCCACATTTTCTTAGGTCCGTGGGGATTAGTAGTGTTTCCTTCGATTTTTCAAAAAGTTATTCCACCAAATTCCACTTTCTTTTTAAGAAGACATCTCGATGCTATGTGTCCTGATTTTTCACAATACGTGCATGCTTTATGTGTCGTGTAACATGAGACAGCTTTAACAAATCGAGGCTTGTGAATTTTGTCCTTATTATCAAGTCTATATCCTAAGCCATTTCGATTTCCAACTTGATGTTGAGTTCCAAGTAATTTTTCCAGGTTGCTTTTCCCATTTGTGAATTTTTCAATACATGTGGTAAGGTCATTGACTCTATTTTTTATGTCATCAAAAGTGCTAACCATACTTTCAAGAGATTGAATTCTATTATACAAACTTCTATTTTCTAGAGATACATAATGTAAAGTAGTCATGATCACATCTTTTTCCATAATAGTGTAGGATTTCTATCATGCATAATCAGATTAAGCGCAGCGGAAAACAACAAGAAATCCAAGGCATGGATCATGGGTTTGCAATAGAAACGAGAAAAATGAGAAGATTGCGTTTATTACCTCGTGAAGCCGGAATTCAAAAATTTCATAAACAAGAACACAGGCGCGATCTAGATTATCCAAAATCATTCACTGCAGCTCAACTGAAGTCCAAGAAAGAACTCTCTCTAATGATAATCCACACAAGGTTGAATGCTCACAATCTCACAATTCTATGCTAGTAGAACTCGGGAGGCTAGGGTTTTGATCAAGAAGAGAGACGGCTAGGGTTTGATCAAGAGAGAGGCAGAGAAACGGTTTCTCTGTTATTACGTGAATAGTCTGTCTCTCACCCTAAGGAAACCGTTTCCTTATATTTATAGATTTATAATTACCATAAATTGCAACTTAGTCCTTCAACGTCCAATTGTCAACAAATTGGTCCTTGAAGTTTACTTAATTACAATTAGGTCCCATGAATTATAACAAACTTATAATTCACCTATAAATATATTCCCTTCTCTTAATTAACCCCACAATATTATCAAATAATATATTTGAGCATTCAAACCTTTATTGTGTGTGACCCATTAGGTTTCCTGGTCTTATTGGTAGCATAATATGAATTAATTCTAACAATATTAAAATTAATAATCCTTAATAAAATAAAGGATTAAATTTATTAATCCTCTAATTAATAAATTCATATTTAGCATATCAAGAGCGACATCTAGCAATGACTCTTGACCACCCAAAAGTCCAGAAAGTCAAGTGGCTTGACATGAACCTTTCAATAGCAAATTATCAGTGCAATAAATTCCTTTCAACATACAATATCTCATTCGGTCTAGAGCATGAAATTAGTGCCAACTCCCTCCAGAATATTATTAATTCTGGCCCGAATATTTTAGTACTTGTTCAAGAAATTCATTACTCGATATGTGTATCAATTGGAACCATTTCCATCACATAGTCGCCTTGGCCAAGGACTTCATGAGTAATGATTTCTACAAGTGGCCTTGAGATATACTCTCCTACTATTAGGAGTGGTGAATCCTTTATTGACCCTCTCAACTACTTTCGTTTACTTTACGTTGTACCCAATATCCATCCCATAGGCGGTCCTAGATAAGACTCCAAAGATTAGAATCAAAGTACAACGCTTGATAAACAAAGTACCTTGGAGATCTCAAGTCTAAGGATACTTGCACACTTGCTATAATGAGATTCTATCACTAGCACTAAATAGTTATCCAAGTGATTATCTCGTAGCTAGGTCATCCAATGAACTTGTTTCAAAACAAGCATCCACACGTTAATCCTGAGTATCCCAATACCCACGGATATGAGAATTACCGCTTGATCCAATCAAGAGATATAACATGTGCCAATCTTGGCATATTAATAATGTCCCATCTTATTAATACTATGACTGTGGATTATTTAAGTACAAACACTGCATAGTGTAGTAGGAATCTCACATCATGATCTCTATCATGATTTCCTTAACACTGTATTGTACTGGGGACTTTATCTAACGGTTTGTACACATATTTAGATATAACAACCAAACTGAAAGATAAAGAATGCCTCTTATTAATTTAATATGCAATATACATGGTACAAGTGATTGCCTCTAGGGCACAACACTAACAAATAGCACATATATGTGACTCAAGTGACATTTTATTCTCGCTTAACAATTTTTCGTTCTCATTTAACAAGCAATCAATCTTCAATTTCATTTCTTTATTTTTTTTCTGGATAGGTATTTTAGTTCATGGAACATATCAATTAAGAACTCATTTAGATCATCATGTTTTTTAGGTTTAGATATATGCGAATTAGACATGAAATTAGTGGTGATAGAGTTTACCTCGTTTTCCATGGCCATGAAACATATGTTAGCAGTTTCGTTCTCAGAATCTTTTTCTTCAGACTCATATCCATTTTGGTCCTAAGTCCTCATCAATCCTTTGCCTTTCTTTTCTTTCAGCTCCATCTTCTTTTTAAGCATTTTGCCTTCCTTTCCTTTTGCAACTGGACAGTCAGCAATGAAGTGTTCAGTGCTTTTGCATTCATAACATTGAGGCTTGAAAGCTAAGGATTGTCCTTTTCTTTTTGCGAAATTCTTTCCTCTTTTGAAGTTCCCTTTGTTGAACATCCTTCTAAATTTTTTTTGCTATTATTGCAAGATCTTCATTATCTACTTCAGTTTCATCACTACTGTTAGAATTACTAGTTTCTTCATCCTCTTTTTCAACTTTCAGTGCTATTCCCTTTTTACCTTTATCATGATCATCGAATTCCTAAAACCTCTTGAGTTTCATTTCATATGTTAGAAGAGAGCCAATCAGCTCTTCGGTTGGTAAGGATTTTAAATCCTTGGATTCTTTCACAGTAAGACCTCTAGGTTGCCAGCTTTTAGGTAATGCATCCAGAATTTTTTAGTTTTGTTCCCCAAGGGTATAAACCTTCCCATAGGCTTTAAGACCATTTGTGATATTTGTGAATTTAGTGAACATATCAACAATGCTTTCATTCAGCTTCATTGTGAATAATTTATAATCATCAATTAGAAGCCCCAATTTTGATTCCTTAACTTGGTTTGTCCCTTCATGGTTGACCTCAAGTAATTTTCATATGTCATGGGCTGAATCACAACCACTAACTCGATTGAATTCAGTGGCATCTAGTGCACAATACAAGATGTTCATAGCCTAAAAATTCAATGTCATCGTAGCATTGTCTTCAAAATTAAACTCGTCATTTTGTTTAGGCATTTTTTCGCCATCAACAATTTTTTACGGAATAAAAGGACCCTTTTCTATCATATTCCACAACTCAAAGTTGATTGAGCACACATAGATTTTCATTTTATTTTTCTAGAATGTGTAGTTGTTTCTATTGAACAAGGGAGATCGATTTGTTGAAGAACCTTCAACATATGGAAGAGAGGATGAGCTTGCCATGAGGATTTTTCCTACAAGGTTGTTAGACCAAGAATATGTAGACCAAGCTTTGATACCAAATGAAAAACCTGAGAGGGGATGAATAAAGTTTTTGGCAAACTAAAATTTTAAGAAATCTGTTTTACTAATTATAAATGTTCTTCAAGTTTCTTGGACAGACTTCACGGCAACAAAAAAGCTATCCAAGAAAACTTTGAGAAATAATTAGATTTAGATTAAGATGAGAAGCATAATGCAGATAATACTATATGCAGAAAAATGAGACATAGAATGTATAGTGGTTCGATCTAACAAGATCTACATCCACTACCTTAAGCTCATACTTAAGGATTTTCAACCAGATTTTATTTACCAAACTTAATGGAATCAATTTGTACTAATACAAGAGAGGATCACCATACTTGGTTTTCCAAAAACTCTCAATCAACCAACAAATCAAGGCTTACCCCAGATGGGTTTTACACCACAACATTGGTTTACAAAAGAGATTGAATATCAATGGCATAGTAAAGGCTCACTTCTTTGAGCAGATGTGCACCAAGAAAAAGCACAAACACTTTTACCTCTTAGACACAATTTGAATTCACTTTGAAGCACTTTGATAATAGAGATTTTTGTTTTCTATAAAGCAAGAGTGTTTCTTAGATAGAGCAAAAATATACTGTCAAATCAAGTTTAGATGCATTATATAGAAGCATAAAGTGAAATACCAACGGATATAAAATGGCTATAATTTTGCTGACAAATTTACCCGTGTATTAAACTCATGTTTTGGACGACGATGCATTCAAAAGGTAAATTCAAAAAGGTACTTTTTCAGGAAAAAATGATTTGACACTATTTATGAAATTTTAGATGAATCTTTTGGATGCAAAATCATCCAAACTACTTAATCCAAAATTCTGATATTTAAAACTTTGAAATTTTTTTGTTTGTGTGCTTCAAGGTAGAAATAAATTGAATCATAAGGTAAAGAGACATAGGAATTAATAAGAAATATCTTAATAACAATTCCTAATCTAAAGTTCTACCACAAGGTCTTCTTGGTATGTAATCTCTTAAGCATGATCTTCTACTTGATCACCCATTCTTGAATTCTATTGCTCAAGAATTGCTTAGCAATCTTATTTGTATGCCTTAGAAGAACTGAAGTCAAACATGTCCTATCACATATAAATCACACTAGTTAGTTCACATCAATGTTTGTCATAAGTCAAAACATAGAAAAATACCCTTGGGCTAACAATCTCCCCCTTTTTGAGTGATGATAAAACTTGATGGGATTGGGATATAAAAACAATAATATGTACTGTTTGAACATGTTAGACCGAGAGAAATAAGAATATTTTTCATTGAAATACAATCTCTCATTATAGAACTCAAAGAGTACTTATGAGATTAAGATAGAAAATTAAAATATATATACTTCACAAGCATTGCTCAATGATCCTATAGCCCAACCTACCTCCATATCCTTCTTTTTTCCATCAAACGATTATTCCATAAAGAAATATCTAATACAATGATTTTTATAAAAGAGAGATATAGCAAATAAGTCATGAGAAGAGATGCTCCTATATTTTCATATATGAATATTTGTAAATTATGAGAGAAAACAAGAGTTAATTTTGTACGTCCAAATCCTACACCCAAAACTTCGTGAAAGTGAGTATGGAACCTTTTTGAATTTGAGTTTTGGATGACCAAAATGTGTGTCCAAAACAGCATGAAGTTTTTGAAGAAAACATTTTTGGACAAGATTTTTAGATCAAGAAAAAATGAGTCCAAAACTCCCCCTAACAAAATGCAGGAGATAATGAATTTTTCAGAATTTTAATCTGTCTTGGTTTTCCCAAAGAGGTTTGATCATTAAGGAAGCAATCCATTTGTTTGAGATTTTTATCAATGAATTTGTCATAGAATAATGTCAATCACTTAAAAACCATCTTATCAATAGCTCTAGTCTTAAAGATACCTTTATTCCCAAAAAGAGTACTTTTGGACTATATTCAAGATACCAAACTGGTGTCCAATTTGGACATCAACAAACTGATATCACAGATGGTCAATATTCATATGAATCAATTCATCCAAAACTTATCATGAATTTTATAGAAAGAATTGTAGAGCCTTAGCTATATTTAGAGGCAATATGCTAGTGTAGAATATCAATTTTTAGAGCACAAAGTATCCCTAATGTAAGTTTACTACTTAAGGACTGTTAGGCAGACTGTCAAGCAGTTATTCATTAATACATTATTAACAATTAGCAATGGAGAGCATAGCACACTACCGCATAAATGATCAAATAAACCAGTCGAATAATCACAGCACATAATGGAGCCAATTGAAATGCTCACAAATCCAAACATAAGCAGAAACTTATCCTAACTTTGCCCAATCAAACAAGTAGGTATAAATCAATCCAATGATGATATCAGTCTATCAGAATTTATAGACAAGTCATTAGTTTTCTCCCCCTTTGTCATCAATCAAAAAGAAGAATTACCGAGATGAAGCAAAAGAAAAAGGATATACATAGATATGATGCATTCATAATTTAAGCAGATAGGCTTGTTAATAAGTAAAGATAGAAAATAAATTGTTCAACTGCAAAAAGAGAAATTTAGATTTGTTCAAGATAGCAAAGAGAATTGAGGTCAATCAGGTTAGAAGTCAGCTAGAATGCATTTTGTCAATCTGGTCACTCACGAGATGTGAACAGTTGATTCTTCCCCAATCCCAGGATAGGGATCTATAAGAACATACTTGTACTCCTCAGTAGTGAGTACTATGTTTAGGTTCCTCTTCCAGTCCGCATAATTTGGGCCTGTCAACTTATTCTCTTTGAGAATGATTGACAATGGACTAAAAGCAGATATTTTTGAAATATTGCGAAAAAACATTCATTTAGTTTGCAAGAAATAAAAATGCACATTCTTTATATTATTTATTTGATAATAGATAACTCTTAAAATAATTATAAATAATATAAATAATTTAGCTCTTAGAAAAGCTAATAGAGCTTCGTAGAAAGATTAATAGCATTCTAAGTGTATAACCATCACGAATCAAAACTTCCTAAGTAGGTAATGACCTAAAAAGAGTTCCATTGATAGGATGGCCACTGATTCATGCCACCTACAGGCAATCTAGTGCTAAAAACCTCCAACATAAGTTGGTCGATCCTAGCAAATGCCCTAGGCTTTTAATTTTACTCTTCCATTAGTTCTAGATACTTGTGGAAATCCATCCTATAGGGGGTCATACTCAGAATGATACGAGAAAATTCACTATCTCTAATGAGAGTTGTGATGGAAGCCACGGGGTCATTAGAACCCCTCTTCCATCTAATCTTTTACTAAAAATAGAGTTTTAGGCCCATAAATGTTTTCTATAATCTAATAGTTTCATTAACTTTAGTAAAAAACTAAAATTCAATATTATTCTCTATGTCAAAGATTAAATCCTTTGAGAGAATAAACTATGAATTTATTTTGCTATTCTAAGTTAATAACTAAGTAAAACTTTATTAAATAACCTTAAGTTCAATATTATTCTCTATGTCAAGGATTAAACCCTTTAAGAAAATAAACCATGAACTTTTTTATTTTAAAGTTTCTTAGATTAAAACGCTTTATCAAAAACCCTTCTATCTAGTGAGACTTTAGTCTCACAAGAACTTGAGAATTTGATCACAAAAATGAAATAAGCATGATAACAAAAGTAAACATTTTCATGGTCAAACTATTCATTTATTCCTAAGTGACCAAACAATGAATTAAACATCATGAATTAAAAATTAATGATCATGTTTAATCCTAAGGTGGTTTCATCATTTATTACTCATTTTCAAGCAAATTATTCATCCATAGACAAATAAAACTATTGCAGAAAATTAACTTCATATAATGTTTTATAACATGCTTTTATCAAGGATAAATCGAGGTACAGAACTTCAGCAGTGCACTCCCTTTTCTTAGACAAAATTGCACGCATCTGCCTCTGGGCAGAATGAACCTAGCGCCTGGTCCATTTGGCCCACCTGGCGCTAGGTCAATTCTGTTTTTTTAAAACCTCCAACTGGGCAGAATGGAACCGGCACCTGGTCCAATCGAGCCGCGTAGCGTTGGGTCTGTTCTGGAGTTTGCTGATATCTGGAAAAATCCTGCTTTTCTGCCATTTTTCACCTCTCAACAATTCTAGCAACCACGTTCTTCAGTTCCCAAAATTTACAGGCTAAAAGAAATGCAAAGCTAGGCATAAAAACATAACTTTAAAAGTGCCTATGCCTCTAACCATGAGGCATACAACACATCTACTCAAAACTAGAAAAATAATAGGAAAACCATTAGAATTCATGATCCTATGCCTCTAACCGCGAGGCGTATATGAACTCTAGAAACTAATGTATGAGGGATCATATAAAATCACAAAAGATTCATTTTTAATAGTAAAGGAATCACATTTTTTATTTTTAACCCTAGTATATGCTCCTAGATGAAAACCTGGCTTGGATACCACTTAAAGGATCAAAATGGAAAACATCAAAGAAAGCGCAGTGGAAAATTCTTCATTTTTTTTAGCCATATCTGGGAGAAAGTTCTTACTTTTCTTTATTGGTCATGGATTAACCAACAAGGGGCCGAGTTGCACTGGAACTTGCATTGGAAAGAGAGAAGGAGGCATCTGCTATTCGATTGGCATTCCCGCCAATCTTCTACTTCTACGCATCAGGTGTCTCCAAGCTTCCCCTCATCGTCTTTTGGAGTATGACTCTACCTTGCTCTTGGGTTAGCTTGGTGAAAGTTCCTTCTTTGGATAATTAAGATACTCTGCTTCTAGAGAGGAGGAAGAAAAAAAACATTCATGAGAAAGAAAGTGAGAGATGACACTCTTCAGAGAAAAGAGAACAGAAAACAACTAACCTTATTTTTTCTTCCACTCTTTGCCTCTTAATTTCAGCCAGCCTTAGGGCTTGAGAAAGCCCTAATGGCCAAAATCGTCAAGCCCTAATTGACTTGGTGCTATACTTATAAATTAGTCCAGGACTGGCCCAATCCTCTTAATTAATTAATTTTCTTTTTTTGGGTTTCATTAAATACCCAAGACTAATTATTTAATTTTAATTAGACTCTTAATATATATCAACATATATCAGCCCAATTAATTAATTTACTCCAACTTAATTCTCTTAATTAATTAATTATCTTTTCCAGGCCTTATAAAAAACTCAAGACAAATTAATTAATCCAATTGGACTCTTAGAATAAATTTTATTCGCTTCCATATAATTATCCCTTAAGCTAGATTGTGTCTAAACAACACCAAAGTAACTTGAGCTACTCTGGGGACCAAGAGACATATTATTCATGGCTACTAACATGACCAAAATGCCCTTAGTATTAAATAGCTACATTTTACAATTTTAAATATTTTCATTTATCACCATATGAAAATATTGAACCTAAGAATAATATTGTTAAAGTAATGTCTCCGACCTACATGTGAAACGACAAAAATACCCCTCTATGTAACGCACATCAATAAGATAGGATAAATGTACTAACACCCATCTCAAAGATATCTTCCATCCTTAGTTCTCTAGTCCGATAATCCATGGCTTACTTGAATGTACTTTCTTATCATTGAAAATAACCTAAAAGCACACATTCTAGGGTCACGTTCCCTGGGCCCTGGATTATTAAATTATTCTAAACAATCACAAGGGGGTGATTTAACTTCACAAAGTGAAGTATAGAAACTCTTTTGCATGAGTACGTCTTAACTAATGAAAGTAATACACCCAACATATAAGGATATTGATCTTACAAAAGAAATCCTACCCAACATACTTCAAAATATAAAACCCTAGCTTTGCCAGACCACCAGCTCATACTTAAGTATGAAGGTATCCGTCCACGCTGTAGCAGTAAGAGTTTGGTCTTTATAATTATAGTATTTTAAGAGAGACCACTACTATAGGCCCAGTTCTACGTATTTGAAATATGCTTATGCCAATTATTAGAGTGAATTACTCACTTATTCAAGGTAAACCATTCCTCATTGGAACTCATGGCATAATAGTCTTACCTTGATGAAATGCCCAGTTGCATCAAACAACTAAGAACTTAATTTTATTTGTATAAGAAGTACCCATGGTCTATACCTTACAGTGAAGAATGACCCAACATATAGACTATTACTTGTCATACTTAAACCATAAATGTGCAATAATAGAAGAAACAAACCAAGTTGAATGAATAAATATTTTATTACAATATATTTACACAGAATACATAGTCTTTGAAGGCATACTTTCCAATAATCTCTCACTTGCACTACAAAGACTAAGAAAGTCCACAAATGTCTATCCCTATGATATCTAAGTATCTGCAAAACACATTTTCTATCAAAGGCTTGGTAAATGGATTTGTCATATTGTTGACAGAAGAAATATGATCAACCACAATCTCCCATTTGTGGATGAACTCCTGGATGCGGTGATACTTCCTCTCTATGTGCTTGCCATTCCTATGATTTCGAGGGTCCTTATATTGTGACACCGCTTTCATGTTGTCACAATAAATCATGACCGGCCTATCCATGTGCAGTACCACTTCAAGTTCTGTGAGGAACTTCTGGAGCCACATAGCTTCTTTAGAAGCTTCTGAAGCAGCAACGTACTCAGCTTCCATGGTAGAATTAGCAATGCAAGATTGCTTGATACTTCTCCTTGAAATAGCTCCTCCAGACAAAGTGAAGACATATCCACTAGTGAATTTTCTTTCATCTTTATTTGCTTGGAAGTTTGAGCCTATGTAACTGGTAGGAACCAAATTATCAGTACGATATACAAACATATAATCTCTCATTTCCTTGAGATATCTTATTATATGCATGACGGCTTACCATTAAGCTTCCCCTGGGTTTGACTGATATCTGCTAACCATGCCTACTGCAAAACAGATATCTGGCCTAGTACAAAGCATAACATACATAAGACTTCTCACAACTGAAGCATAAGGGATCCTGCTAATTTTCTGCTTATCTTTCTGTGTTTGAGGACACTACTTGGCAGATAAGGATAATTAATGTCTAAAGGGTATACCCTTTACATTGATCTATGCTATCCTTGACCAATATCCTATCAATATAAACAGACTGGGATAAGCCTAACATTTTATGCTTCTATCTCTAAGAAGCTTAATACCTAGAATGTAGCTAGTTTTTTCCGTGCCTTTTATGCTAAATTGACTAGATAGCTAAATTTTAACGAATGACAATGTCCTTACATCATTTCCAATGACAAGAATGTTATCTACATAAAGTACCAAGAAAATTACTTTGCCACTATCTGATTTCCTATACACACATAATTCATCCATATTTTGAATGAAACCATAAGCTTTCATAGTTTCATCAAAACGTATGTTCCATGTCGTGACGCTTGCTTAAGCCCATAGATGTACTTCTTAAACTTACAAACCATTTGTTCTTGATTTTTAGCAACAAAAACTTCTAGCTAGGACATATAGATATCTTCGGTAAGATAGCCATTTAAGAAGGCCATTTTTTACATCTATCAGCGATGTCTCGTAGTTATAATAACATGCAATGGCTAAGAGAATACAGATAGGCTTAAGCTTGGCTACTAGTAAAAAGGTTTACTCATAATCGATCCCTTCTTTCTAAGTATAACCTTTAGCAACCAACCTTATTTTATAGGTTTCAGCCTTTCCATCCACATCTCTCTTCCTCTTGTATACCCACTTACACCCAATGAGTTTTATCCCATTAGGTGCAGTGACAAGATCCTTGACTTGATTGAGGTACCTGGACTCAATCTCGGCATTCATTACTAGCTTCCATTTGTCTATATCAACATCAACAATGGCCTCCTCGTATCTGGTAGGGTCTTATTTCTGATGATCAGAGACTATATTATAGATCTCTCCAGTCTACCTTTCTGGAACTTTTGTAATCCTCCCACTAGGACGAGACTCAATTTGTATAGGAACATCGGGTGGTGTTTTTCTTGGTTCCTCGATTGGGCTGTTAGAAGTACTTGAAGTTTAATTAGTGACCAACTGCTCTTCTAACTCTATTCTACTTGAACCCGTGGTGGAAGTAACTTGTTCATCCTCTAAGTATCTAGCATTATTACTAACAAGTACTTTATGTTCTTAAGAATGAGAGAAATATCCATCTCTTGTTCCATTTGGGTACCCAACAAAGTAGTATAACTCTAATATTAGTTCTAACTTACTTCCTTTTGTCAGCTGATAGGGCCTAAATTAGTTATATATTTCTTAGTTATTAGAGACCATTTTGTGATACATTTTATACAATAACTGGTCATATTCTTTCATATTTGAGATTTTACCATTGGAAAGATATTTTGTGCATTATTTAAGATTTTAGGGGTAAAATAAGGCAAAATCGTGGCTAAACAGACTAGAGACAGCGCTAGCCAGGACAGGACAGGCGATGCCAGCCACATGCTGCTAGCACGCACTTCGAGCAATAAAAAATTGATGAAAAAAGAGCTGAACAGAACACAGACGGTGCCGGTTAGGAGACCAGAGGTGGCGCCAACTGCAATCTGGGAGATTTGACATGAAAGTCAAGAAAAATCGACAAACGGGCAAAGAGACAAAACACAACTGGCATTGGTCCTAGGCAGGACAGGCAGAGCTAGCTGTGCACTGGTGCGGAGGTGGTGCCTCAATTTTTGTGTGTATTTTTTATAATTTTTAGAGTTTTCGTATTTTACTACTTCTATTCGGCCAAAAACCCTAAAGGGACGAATTTAGGCATTTCTAAAGCCTATAAATAGAGGAAAAACACAAGTCAAAGGTATGAATTCACGGAGCAAAACATAAATCACTCAAAATCAAGGAGAAATTCATCAAATTAAGGAGGATTGTACAAGAAGGTCTACGAAGGAAGAATAAGGAGGCTTATCTATTAGTGCTTTCTTTTAACTTTGTTTTCTTTTCTTGAACAATGACGTATTAATTGTTTTATTGTAATTTGACATTGTTTTCGGTATTTATGATTTTTAGAGTTACTTTGATATTTTGATTAATTGATTATTATTCTTGGTATTTAATTACTTATGCTGATTACAAGATTAATTTGTTGCTTCTTCTATTAACTTGCTTGGAAAATGGGTTGATAGTGGTCTTAATTCGTTAATTTCATATTTGTTATCTATTAACTTGCTTGGAAAATGGGTTAATTGCTAAGAATTGGGTAATTAAAGGTTAATTGATATCTGTCAGGATATGGATTTATTGGTTAATTTCATGTTTTAAATTTGCCAGGATATGGGGATTTAATCAAGGATTCTGTTTAATATATCTTTTGGGTAAAATTAGTTGAGACATGATATGTGATGCTAATTTGTCTAGAAGATAGTGACTTCATGGATTGGAAAATATGTGAATCTATCTTAATCCTTCATGATGCCAAGAGAATGATTAGTTATAATAATGATTGGGTACTTTAAGATCATGTTTGTCAAAATAATGGTTTGAGTTACATAATTCTCCATCCTTGACATGTATATATTCTTTTCTTTTCTTTTTTTTAATTTTTCCTTTTTATTCTTTTTCACTTTATTGATTCAGTTAAACATTAAAAGAAAAGTGATTAAGGCATACTTATTCCTTGAGGATTAACCCTCGTTTTAAACCCTATGCTATCCTTAATGATGAATTCTTTTTCACTTATTCATATGTGTAATTTGGGGTTAACATTTTAATTTAAACTTGATTGGGAATGTGATTATTTTTATATGATTTTTATACCCAAATTCAAACACATCAAGTTTTTGACGCCATTGCCAGGGAACAATATCATGAAAGCTTGGATTTTGTTAATTTAACTATGTTTATATATTTATATGTCCATATGTCTATATGTAAATATGTATATATGTTCTTTGTGTATCAGTGTTATATCTTGTTGTTTGTAACATTATGTGACTTAATTGACTAACATATTTTATGTTGTACTGTAAATACCACTAACTTTTGTTTGTAAATAGTTTGGGAATGCGTGTGTTTTTCTTTTCTTTATTCTAATATTATTTATTTTTACCTTTTGTTTTTTTTCTTTTCTTTATTTTTTAATTATTATTATTTTTCTATTTTTTTCGTTTTTCGTTTTTATTTTTTATTTGATTTTTGTTTTTTGAGCACGAGATTGACATCATCATGGAGAAACTACTTTTAGGCACAAGATTAAAGGAGCTACAATGATGAGAATTTGGCAAAGATGCAATCTCAGATCGATGCTTTTTGTGAGACGTCACTTGAAGCCTCAATGCATTCTTTTGTCACCAATTCAAATTCCTCCATTAAGTGGCATAAAGAAGTATCCCAACGATTGAGCTATCAAAGAACACAACTGGCCAAGTTGGTTGAGGATGCCATAAAGGCCCATATGCTTGAACAAGAGAATCTCCAAGGAAAGGAGAAAGGCTATGAGGACCAATTGTCCAATGTGGAAATGGAGGTATTCAATTTTACTCTACGTGCTAATAATTCTAATCTCTCTTTATCACATGATTTTTTAGGTTCCTCTCAATTCTTGGAAAACAAGGGTCCAAATGATGATGTGTTAAATTTATCATGCTTCAAGGAGTTGAATCTTTCAACGCTACATCATAAGAAGTCCTTGGAGGATAGTTGTAATTTCTACCCTTCACCCCATTCAAAGGAAGGTAATTTGGTATTTGTAGATATATTAAAAAACAACAATTTCTTGATCTCATCTTTAAGAACTCAAATACTAAGTTTAAAAGGGAATTTTAATTATGAACAATATTTTCAAGGGTTAAAAGGTGATTTCAAGTTTGATGCATTCTTTAGATATCATGTGCACTTATATGTTGACAAAAATATTTGTCTGTCTAAAAAATGTTAGAGAAAGAGGTTTATGTGTTTTGCTTTAGTGAGAAAAGTTATTTTTCTAAATCTTCTATTTTTCAAAAACCTCTCTTCATTCTACATTCATCATGCATATCTTCTATTTTGAGCGTTAAGTTCTCTTCAAAAAGGTTGTGGTAAAATTTCTGAAAAAACGTTTCACCCGTTTTGGTGTGCCTAAGGTGCTCATTAATGATAGGGTGACTCGTTTTTGTAATACTTGAATGGAAAAAGTTCTCAAATATCTAGGAGTGAACCATAGGTTTGCCACCCCCTATCATCCCCAAACAAGTGGATAGGTTGAAGTGGTTAATAGGGAAATCAAAAGAATCTTGGAGAAAATTGTTAACCCTACTAGGAAGGATTGGAGTCTAAATTTAGATGACACTCTTTGGGAGGATGCTTATGATAATTCAATGCGGTATAAAGAAAAGGTCAAAAAATGGCACGATAATATACCACTCAACAACACGAATTTGCGACAGGCAATCAAGTATTGTTATTCCATTCTCGCTTACGACTTTTTCCAGGTAAGTTGAAATCAGGTGGTTGGGACCATACACAGTAAGTAAGATATTCCCCTTTGGCACCCTTGAAATTACTCACCCCACGGGGCGTACTTTCAAAGTCAATGGCAATCGAGTGAAACGCTATGTTGGTGAAATTCTTCACAAAACAAATTAGGTAGATATGCTATTTGACACTACAAAATAAAACTTCTTGGGTTATCTTGTACTTTTCTTTTTTGTACTATTTTCTTTACTTTTTTCTTATTTTTCTTTTCTAGTTTTTATGCTTTGGTGTGTTTCTTTTGTGTATTTTTCTTTTTAGGTACTTCAAGAATGCTCCTTTCTACTGGAATTCAACTCTTTTTGTCGAAAAATGCCCAATACACTGGAAAAATTTTCTTTTTTCTCTTTTCCCCTTTATTTTTGGTCCTGTGGCAATATTTATTTGCTCTATTTGTTTGGCCATTGAGGACAATATCCAGTTTAAGTGTAGAGGAGTGGTTAGAATGGGAATTCTTCTATACTTCATTCTTCTTGAAATTCTTTGAACCTTTTGAGCAAATTTCATTCTTCTTGAAATTCTTTGAACCTTTTGAGCAAATTTTTCAAAAATTTTCTGATTTTTTTTTTTTTTTGAGCTTTCAAGATGTATTTTTAATGCATGTCTTTGTGCTAGATCATAGAGCATATGTTCTATATCATTTGTGGCTTATGCATGACTTTTTAAACGCACTTGGACTAAGTAGTTCTTGATCAAATGCTTTACATTGTTCTTAAACCTGTTTTCCTACTAAAATTCATTGAGCATTCTAGAACTTACTTGAATATCTCTCGAAGCGAAATAAGAAAGACATTCATGATTTAACTTAGGGATGACGGTAATAGGCCTTCTTTGGATAGGTTGAGCTGTCCAAGCCTACCTATTTGATATTATCCATAGTGTCTATTTTGAGCCTAAATTGTTAATTTCTTTCTTAAAACCCATTATCATACTCTGTCCATTACTTCTTTCTAAGAGCTTGATTAACCTTCCATATATTTGATTGCTCTTGATGGATAAAAGTACAAGAAGAAGAATTGTGAGTGAAAATGCTTGTGTAAATGTCATGACTTGTTACTTTCAGTTATGTGTTGAGTTGCAGTTGTGAGAGGAGAAAAGAAAGAGCAAAAGAAAGATTGAGAAAAAAAAAAAAAAGCTGCTAGAAAATGTTGAAAGAAAAAATTGAGGAACAAACAAAAGCAGCATTTGAAAAGAAAAAAAGAAAAGAAAAAGAAAAGAAGAGCACAGGAAGAATGTTGGTTGAGTCGAAATGAGATTTGCTGAAATTTTGATGACCTTGTACAATATGATTGAGGAGTTGAGAACTAATTGATGAAAAGAATGCAAGATTTGCTTGAACTATGATATGATTGCTATATAAGGTTATGGGTTTTTGATTGGTTTTGGGATAGGAGAGCAAGAAAAGTTTGGAATCTATTGGTACATTTTGTTTATCCTTTTCTTGCAAATTCTCATCTTCCTTAATATTTGATTTTCCTATATCCTTCGTTTGACAGCTACATTACAAACCCTTTAGCCTTGCGTTACAAGCTTAAAAGTCCTACTTAACCTAAGTAGAATCATGATATGTCTTAGATTAGTGGAGAAAATGTATGAAAAGTAAGCTTGTAGAATGCATATTTTTGTTGAACTAAATTCTTTCTAATGGTTTGAGAATGATGTTAAGTGTTGGGATGGTTTTACTAGTCAGTCTTCACTTACACAAGTCTTACATTTGTTATGAATGGTACAATAGCATATGTTTGGTTATCTTGAATAAAGAAAGCATTGAAAATATTATTTTGAAATTGATTGAGTGATTTTGTGAAAAAATTGTGTTTTTCTACTTGTCTTTGATACTTTGCATGAGGACAAACAAAGAGCTAAGTGTGGAGGAATGTGATAGGGCCTAAATTAGTTATAGATTTTCTAGTTATTAGAGATCATTTTGTGATATATTTCGTACAATAACTGGTAATATTCCTTTATATTTGAGATTTTACCCTTGAACAGGTATTTTGTGCATTATTTCAGTTTTAAGGGTAAAATAAGGCAAAATCGTTGCTAAATAGACTAGAGGCGCCGCCACCCAGGACAGGACAGGCGGCGCCGACCACGTGCTGCTGGCATGCACTTCAAGGTAATGAAAAATCGACAAAATAGGAGCTGAACAGAACACAACCGGCATCGGTTGGGAGCCTAGAGGCAGCGCCGGCTGCTATCTGGGAGATTTAGCATGAAAATCAAGAAAAATCAATGAATGGGCAGAGAGATAGAACACAACCAGCGCCGGCCCTGTAACACCCCACAATCTAAGCCCAACAAGGCCGGGGATGTCGCCCCGTCCAAAGGACAAAAGGTCTTTATAACTAGGACACACAATAAAAATTTGAACAATACCTTGAAATTAAAACTTATTACAACCCCAAAATTCAAGAACAAATCTAAAATAAAAATTGTTCACTCTCAACTTCCAAAGCATTACATAAAATAATTAACAAAATATTTTCCAAGCAAGCAAAAACTAGCTACTCATCCCCACAGTAGGATCGACCTGAAATCATGGTAAAAAGGGTGATAAGAAAAAATTTTCAGTAAGTCCGTGTATGCTTTGAGTGTTCAGTGAAAGCAGTTCATGTATGCAAGGTGTAAGAACTTCATATGAAAAAGTACTGACAAGCATTAAACAATGTTAAAAATTAAGAGTGGCATTTTGGCTTTTCCAACTATACATGTACAATAAAATCAACCCCTCAAAAAGGTGGTCATGGGTTACCACACGTTGGGCCCCATAACCATACAACAGTCAGAATGCCATACTTTGTGCAGACTGACAAAAAGGTAGGTGATCGGCCTACTAGGTAAGATACTCCTCCTTCTCTACACCCAAACAAAATCGGTTGTCCACTTCGGCAACACATAGTCCACATGACTGAAACTTGCTAGCTCGGACCGGCATAACTCAGTAGCACTGTCGCTTTTCCAAGTTGAGTTCATCTCTTGGAGGTGGCCTCCTACCAGAAGACTCACTCTTACTCTTCAAAACTAGTACTACTAGCCTACCCTTATTGAGTACTTAACATAGTGTTGGAATGTATGCCTCTTAGACTAGGTTTCCAATGTAAATATCAAATATTTTAATAAAAGAATTTATTTTTCAGAAATCGTTTGTGAAATTAATATTCTTTATTTGTGCACAATTTTGTTTGGAAAAGACCCATTGTGTTTAAATAAGTGATCCATGTAAATGGAGGTCTTTCACAGTAAGGTATGGATCATGGGTTATTTAAACACATAAACTTTTGTTCTTAAAAGATTGATGAGAATGGGAATCTCATCATGTTTAGGTTATTATGTTATGAATTCCAAATAGGGAATGACTTACCTTTAGCCAGTGAGTAGTCTACTCACTTCATGACATAAGCGTATTTCAAATAAGTAGAACAGGACCAGTAGTAGTGTTTCTAAAAGTACTATATGGTAGAAACTTAGACTACTACCGCTACAGTGTGGACTAGTACTCTATGACTTGAGTATGAGTTGGTAGTTTGGTGAAGCTGGAAGCATATACTTTGATATGCTAAAGTTGAGGTTCTATCGTAGGGCCAATATACTTGTATGTTAGGTATGTGTAACTAGTTATTAAGACAGACTTGTACAAGATAGTTTCTACACTACATCGTCCCTTATGGTTGTCCAAATGATCTAAATATCCAGGGTCTTGGGAAACATGACTTGGATGTTTGCTTTAGGATAGCTCCATTGGAAAGCAAAAACACTTCAGGAAGTCGTGGATCATTGGACTAGAAGCCTAAGGATGGTAGATGTCATTTAGAGGGGTGTTAGTACACTTCTTCCTCTCTAAATGTACGGGGATGTGTAGAGGGGTATTTTAGTCATTTCACCTGTAGGTCAAAGACTTTGCTAATGCAGCATTGTCCTTGGGGTCGATATTTCCTTATTGTGATATTAAGAAATATTTAAAATACAAAATACATCTATTTATATAGTACAGGTATTTTGGTCATTTTAGTAGCTAAGGCGATGTGTCTTTTTTGTCCTCGTAATAGCCCGTAAGTCCTAATTAATTTTTAAGTTTTGAAATTGATCTCGGTTGAGAGGATTTTATTTTATTCAGTAAGTCTAATTTATTATTAGACTGAAATAAAATAAATTGAGAGAAATTTATTATCTGGTTTAATTGGTTAATTAATTATTCAGGGTCTTGGTCCAGTTTGAATAATTAGAAAATTAATCAGGAATTAAACTAGAGAAAAATAATTAATTCTTAATTATTTATTGGGTTATGTATTTAATTAATCCCAAGAAATAAATAATTAAAGTTTAATTATTTTTGGTTCATTTGGGTTCATTAATTATTTATTGGGTTATTTATTTAATCCCAAGGAAAATAATTAATGTTTATTATTTTGAGCTTTTCGAGCCCAAGAAAAATAATAAATATTATTTTGACCCAATAGCCTGGACCATAGGATTTTTCCGAACACAGTTCAGAAGAGTTTAGGGTGAAGCCAAAATTTATTTTATTAATAATATTCAGGTGTTTGAAATATTAAATCCCGGGAATATTATTTTTATCAAAATAATTATTTTTGCTTTCATGACTCTTGGCTTTCTATGTGGAAAAATAAAATAAAATTTGAAAAAAAAAAACCCTCCCTGAGTCTCTTGGCTCTCTGTCTCTCATAGTTTTTCTGTTAACTGGCTTTTGGTTTTTTGATACCATAAGAAGCCATCAAAGCCAACGATGGAATGTGGAATCTGTGGCTTTTCTCATCCCAATTGTGTGTTCACCAACAAGAGTTAGGTAGGGTATATTCTGTGAACTGAAAAGCTTGGCATTCATTGCACCAGAAGAGAATACCGGAAC
Source organism: Voacanga thouarsii (assembly GCA_026120185.1). NCBI lineage: Eukaryota > Viridiplantae > Streptophyta > Magnoliopsida > Gentianales > Apocynaceae > Voacanga > Voacanga thouarsii. The sequence continues at coordinate 3,918,191 of JANUWF010003370.1, forward strand.
CGGAGCTTCAACTCGTGGGAGAAGAAGGAAGCTGTTTTTGGTGATTCAATTCACTCAACCATATTCTTCAAGGTTTAAGGTTCCAAGAGGTATGGTTTTAATCCCTCCATGCTACTGCCGTGCACTGTTTCTATTTTCTTGCCTGCATTTTTGTTCCGTAAGCATGCTCTCTGCTTACTGTCAATTCCTTCACGTAGTTTATCCCACTTGGGAGAAAACTGATAAAATATAGCTTTACTTGAAAATGGCAATTAAGGGTTTCTAAAGTCCATGTCAAAATTGGTTTTAGAAACAGTTTGGTGTTTGAGTAAAACTGCTTGTTGATTTTCAAAAAATTGGTTTGACTGAAACAAGTACGAAAACAATCCTTAAATGCCTTTACCAAAACAATGTTCACATACTTCGTGTTTAGCTTGCCATAGTAACCTTTTACAACGAACAAGTTTTATGCAGAAGCTTACCTAATCCTTTGCTCGAGATAAATCAAAGATCTCCAAAAGCTGACCTAACCCTGCCTGGGGTAAACATAAGCCATAATTAAACTCAATCCTAACTCCACTTACTACAATCATGACCCTAGTGTTCCAAACTTTAAGGCTAGATAATCAAAAATGATTTTATAAAATAAATCTAGCTTGATAATAAAATAACTAGGGTTTGTGAAATAGTTACTAATAAGTTGTAGGTTTAAATCTTGCTATAAATGAACTAGGGGTTTATTTGATGAAGGGTCATAGGTCCTTGATGATATTATTTAAAATAATAATCCATTAATGATTAGAAAATAATTGGTAAATAAAATTAATAATAAGTAAATTTTAATATGTTTTGATTAAAAGATCATAAATAAATTTTTATTAGTATTTATGAATATATGACTTACAAGATTAATATTTTACCTATCATGATGATTTATATAAAAATGTTTTACTTAATATTATTATTATATGTAATATTTTTAAAAGATATAATTTATTTGGTTAAAATATCATCATTTCATATAACAGTCCAAATCCACATTTTCCTAGGGTTTTCGAAATCACTAGAAGAAAATATAGTATTAATTTTTATTAATGAAATAAAATTGGCAAACTTAAATAGCTTAGGAACAACAAGGTCATGATCAAAATTCCTATTGCTAATCATATTCATGAACATACACTCTACACAAATCAACAAACCATCCAGATCATGAATAAAAGCATAGATACAAATCTACTAACACACGATCCAATCCCCACTAAACATAATCATATTCATAGCCTCAACAAGAACATAAGAACATAAAACCCTATTCACCAAAGGCGACATAATATCTATCATGCTTAATCATTCATGCTACTCACGACATGAAGGCATGCAACAAACCCTAAAACATCATAAAATCCAAACAAGACAAATCATTCTCATGCATCAATACCAACTCCATCATATAAACACATGCATTATCATACTTCAATCCCAACTCCATCATATCAACACATGCATTCTCATACTTCAATCCCAACTCCATCATATAAACACACGCTCCATCTCTAAACATATTCCATCCTCATCTAACTATATCCAAGAGACATAATCTAGAATTTAAAGAGAAGGTTGAAGAGGATTACTTGAATAATTACTATCTTGAAGATGTTTCAAGAGAATCCTCACTCTTGGAAGGCTTGATCCGTCTAAGGAGGAAGAAGAAAAATGGTCATGGTTGAAGTAACCATTTCGGCCGAGAGAGAGAGAGAGAGAGAGAGAGAGAGAGAGAGAGAGAGAGAGAGAGAGAGAGAGAGAGAGAGAGAAAGAGAGTTTATTAGTAAATTCCATTAAAGGTCAAAGATGAAAAAAGATGGAAATAATCATTCATGCTTACCTTGAAAGTGTTCTTAAGCCTTCAAGAAAATTCTAGTTTTTTATTTGAAAGTGGAGCTTTGATTTCAGAATTTTCTATTATAAATCACAGAAATGGATTAAGGAGAATGAGTAGGTGTGATCTGGAGTTTTTGGAGAAGATTGAAGGGGTTTAAGGTGGTCTTAGGCGTGGAGGATGATGGTGTGTGTTCTTGGTGTTCTTGGAGGTTTGGAGAGAATTGAGAGAACGGAGAAAATGGAGGAAAGATGGCCGAATTTTTGCTTGGAAAGAGTGGCCGAATGGATTGGAGAATTCTGGTGATTGAATTTTCAGTTTAGGGTGAAGAAGGAAAGTTGGTTGTTTGAAATTCCAAAGAGGTAATTTAGGGAGTGAATTATAGTAGCAATTATGGTAAGAATATCTTGGTTGAGGGAGGTCTTTTGGGAGCTTCAATGGCCGACTGGTTTGGCTGGAATTATGCTGAGATGAATGATGTTTGAATGAGCTTTAGGGTGGCTGGATTATGGTGTGTAATGGTGAGGGAATTTTCTGAATAGTTGAGGCTTAATCCATGGAAGTTTGATGAAATAATTTGCTGGAATTTTGAACTCCAATTGAAGGCTTGATTGCAACAATTGATGGAGTGATTTGAGGGGTACCCATGGAGCTCTTTTCATGCAGAACAATAGTGGAGATGATGAAGTTCAGTTCATGGCTAACCAAGGTGTGTTTTACAGAAAGTTGGAGGGGTTTTTCGAATAGGGTTAGAGAAGGAGCAAGGCTGAAATTCTGGTTGGTCTTTCGCATGGCTTGCTGGAATTCCTATGTAGATTTTTCTGCAATGTTTCAAACAACTTGTAAAAGGTTTGAAGAGGTATTGGAGGGTCCTTTAAGGCTAGTTTCTAGCCTTCTTTATGGAGAAAATTCAGAGATGAAATACTGGCTTGAAGTCAAGAAGAAACAGCTTCAATTCTGGACAGATAAACTGCAAATTCTGCCCAGAATTTTCTCTGGTTTGCACAGCTTTGTGCAGTCCGAATTTTGGCCAAAGTTTTCAGTCTTCAAGCTGAGTAAATTGGTTATTTTTCTGGCAGTATTTGAGAGGGAAAGATGGCTGAAGATTTTGACAATTGGTTTGATCAAAAAGTTGGAAAATTTTCCAAATTACTACATGAAGAAGATGAATACCTATAGGTTAGAATTTGGAGGTTCAACCATGGAGTTTAATTCCCTTGGGAACCTTCCATAACTCTTTCCCATTTTTAGATAAAATTCCATCCTCCAAGAGGCATTTTCAAAGCTTTAAAATCATAGGACCTTGCTGGAAATTTCTGGAAATAAAAATGATAATTGAGCAACTCAATTGATCAAGAATTAAGGGTAGCTAGAGAACAAAAAGAGTATGAATCCCTTAAGAATTTTTGTAGGGCACAAGAGTATGATTAGGACATTCCTTCATATCTCCCCTAGGACTGTAATACCCCGCCCAAAACCACCTTTGACTATGGGGAAAAAGTCATGCATTGCATAGCATTTCGCATTTCACGTGTTATCTTAGAAATTATTCTTGCATGGGTGCATGTGATTTTCAAAGTTGCTTTTGCATTTGATTTATTTGGTGAGAAATAATTGTGTTGTTTAAGAGTTGGTTAAGTGAAGTTTAGTTGAGGAGATGGAAGGATGAGAATTAGGGTGGAAAGAATTTCTTAGAGAAATATTAGCATTGGAGTTGGTTTGGAATAGCGGGGAGGTTGGTAATTTCCCTTGGTGACCCGAGTTTGAATCTTACCTTTTTCGAATCTTAGTTTCTTTTCGAAAATTCTTTTCCTAGACTTCTACATGTCTTGGCCGAAAAAGACCTAGCCATCCTAGAGAAATTTCAGCGCCATTATTCTAAGGAAATAAATCTCTATAGTTATTTCCTAAATTCAAGGATTTTTTATGTGAACAAAAACCACCTTTATTTTCAAGCCTTTGTTCTCTTGGATTTTCGAAAAACCCTAGCTGAAAAATTAAAATTCCAGCTTGATTTCAACTTATTAGATTTGGTAATGGATAGTTGGAATTAAAGAGTTGTTCTCCTAGTTGGAAACCTTGCTGATATTGAACTTAGAACCTTAGCTAAAAATCTGGAAAATTTTCCAGCTAGTGCCGCCACTTTTTGAGGGAATTTTAGCTCAACTTAAACTCTTCCAACACTAGGAAATCTTATCTAAAATCCTTTAGAAAATCAGATTTTATCTTAATCCTACTTCAACTAGGTTTTGCTTCCTTTTTCTAGCAGAATTTCGGTAGCCTTGTTCAAGCACAAACTGTCCGAAAATCCAGCACTTTTAAGTGTAATCCAACTCTTCAAACCTTAGCTCAAATCACCTAAAACATCTTCCATCAATTCAGATTATTTTTACTGCACAAAATCAGATTTTATTCACAAAAAACTCCAGAATTTCAGCCAGCTTCTGCCCAAAATTTTTGACAACTTCCTATCAGAGATTTCAGCCAGATTGTACTCCTACTCAAACGAAATTTTTGCACATCAAAACCTACCAAAATCCTCAGCAAATTAAGCCAATTTTCAGCACCAAAAACCCTCACCCTTTTCTCTATAAATTGCGGTAGAACAACGGCTACAAATGTCCAGAATTTCTTCCCCGTTGTTCAGCAATTTTTCGCACAGCAAATCACTGCATGCGCATAGAATTTTAGTTCTCAAAACCTACTCAAACTCTTCCTTGTTTTGGCCAAAAATTCTGAACACATACAGCCCTTTACTTGAACTATCTTTCGACCGCATAAGGGAGCAAATTGTTGAATATTTTCTTCTCATAAACCCTCCCAAATTCGGCAGTAATAAGGTGCATAGCAAGCTGCAATTTTCGCCCTTGCTGTCCAAGAAACCTAAAGCCACTAGGAGTATTTCTAAACACTACCATCTAACCCTAAACCAATCTTTTCTAACCCTAAAACTTAGTAGCCGACTACCCTCTCCATTCTACACGAAAAATTCTAGTAAGAACCTTTCTACAATTTTCGAAAATCACAAGAACAACTCCTAGCAAGAAACCGATCACCCTCTAAGGTAAGTAAAAACCATCTCAACCTCTTGATTCCTTTCTTCCATCAATTCTTCTCCCTTTCTTCCCTTGAATCACACCACCTAAAGGCTAATTTCATCCCTTTTACTTATTTTCAGTCAAAGGAAGGAAAGAAGGCAGCTTTTCTCTTCTAATCAAACGAACTCGAGACGATCACCATAGGAGCATCGAGATTTTGCTAACCCGGTTGTTGCAAGGTAAGAGGATACTTACCCTTGATGTCGAAATTAAAGTTTAATATGGTTGATGAGGTCCAATAGCACGATGAATGGGTAGTTTGAGTCGAGTAATTAACTAAGCCTATTTGATGGATAGCTATGCCATGTTTTATTGTGGTAATGATGGAGATGAATTGTGATGGTCAAGTCATGCCTTTTCGATATAATAATCATATCTTTAATGAATATATGGTCATAGTATATGAACCTTGGGGTTTAGATAATTTATTTGGAAATAGATAGTGGATTATGAATTCTTATGGGAATAAATGAGTTTAGAGCATGTTCGAATTGATTGAGACCCTGATCATGATATTATATAGTTTTAGATCAGGAAGATATTTAAGGAAAGCAAGCTGTGATTTTATCTCATTTGTCTGAGGCATATCAAGTAAGTTCTTGTATAAACTCTTTTGTTAAATGTTGTGATGGCAAGTCTATGTTGTAAAGCTTTGTGAAGCTATTGCTAAACTATGTTTACATGGGTTGTAAACATGGATTTTTATTCTTTAAACGGTTTTGTCAAGCTAACGATTTTATCAAGAAAACTATTCTTTCTTCTAAAATTTTTTAGAAAACTCTTTTAAAGAAAACCACGTTGTACAAAGCCAAGGTATGGAAATTTTGAATCAAAAATTGACGGATATGTTCGTTGAGTAAGTCTTCTGGCAGGAGGCCACCTCCAGAAGATAAGCTTGGCTTGAAGAGGTGACAATATTGGTTGGTCAGGCCGTCCGAGCTAGCATGTGTACTTGGTAAGGTACTATTTATTTTCCCGGCATGGACACCCGGATGGTTTTGTTGGGTGTAGAGAAGGAGGAGTATCTCACCCGGTGAGCTGTACACTCACCTTGATCAAAATGCCTAACGTGTGGCAATCTGGTCCCGGCAAGGTGCACAAAGTGTGGTGCCTTGTCCTCATGGAGCCCAACGTGTGGTGACATAATTGTTTATTCGAGTGGTTGATTTGTTTTGTACAAAGTGTGATTATGAGAAAAACCCACTCCTTGTGAAATGAAAGTATTTATGACTTGCCAAATATTTCTGCAAATGTTTTCCACTATGCATACACGAACTGTTTGAAACACCATATGCACACACAGGACTTACTGAGATTTCATCTCACACTATTTTATATCATGTTTTCAGGAGATAAATTGTGTTGAGCCAGCGGGGCATGTGATAGTTGAAGCTTTTGTTTTCTTTCCCTATTTTGTTCTAGGAACCAGTTGTTTATGCTTCTGAACGATAATTATTTTATTTCGTATTGCTCCAATTTGAGCCGGATGTAATAATAGTTTTTCTCTATTTATCTAAGTTAACTCTTTTGGGGTTGCCTTTACATTTTATACCTCGTTTTTAAGACCCCTTGTCCTACGGGACAGGGCGACATCCCTACCCTTTTAGGGTACGTAGTAGTGGAGTGTTACAAGGACAAAATTCCTACTCCTCCCTAAGGCATGCAAGGGCCGAAAATAGCCTACCTATCTAAAATAAAATTTAATCATGCTAAAACTCGATTGATGGAATTTGAACCCAAAACCTCAAGAATTTATTCCAAAGCTCTAACCACCAAACCACAACAACTCTTGTTCTTATTTTCTCTCCCAAATATTTTTCCTATTTAATCCTCAAGCTATCTCCATATTTCCACCTCAAAAAAAATTACCATTTTGCCCTTCTTACTCAATAAGCACAATTAAGCCTTCTAGACTATAAATCACATATCCAAAGCACATAAAATCATACAAAAATATATTTATGCATGCAAGAAAATATGATATGCATCTTGACCCCCTTACTCTAGGGTTGGTTTTAATTAGGGTTTCACATGCCCTATACAGGACAGGCAGTGCCGGCTGTGCACTGGAACGAATGTGGTGCCTCGATTTTCATGCACATTTTTGGCAATTTTCTGAGTTTTCATATTTTCCTACTTCTATTCGGTCAGAAACCTTACAAGGGCGAATTTAGGCACTTCTAAAGCCTATAAATAGAGGGAAAACACAAGTCAAATGTATGAATTCACGAAAAAAAACACAAATCACTCAAAATCAAGGACGATTTCATCAAATCAAGGAGGATTGTACAGGAGGGTCTACGAAGGAAGAAGAATGAGGCTTGTCTATGAGTGCTTTCTTTTAACTTTGTTTTCTTTTCTTGAACAATGATGTATTAATTGTTTTATTGTAATTTGACATTGTTTTCGGTATTCATGATTTTTAGAGTTACTTTGATATTTTGATTAATTGATTATTATTCTTGGTATTTAATTGCTTATGTTGATTACAAGATTAATTTGTTGCTTCTTCTATTAACTTGCTTGGAAAAGGGGTTGATAGTGGTCTCTATTCATTAATTTCATATTTGTTGTCTATTAACTTGCTTGTAAAATGGTTTAATTGCTAAGAACTGGGTAATTAAAGGTTAATTAATGTCTACCAGGATATGGATTCATTGGTTAATTTCATGTTTTAAATTTGCCAGGATATGGGGATTTAATCAAGGATTGTGTTTAATGCATCTTTTGGGTAAAATTAGTTAAGACAGGATATGTGATGCTAATTTATCTAGAAGATAGTGATTTCATGGATTGGAAAAGAAGTGAATCTATCTTAATCCTTCATGATGCCAGGAGAATGATTAGTTATGATAATGATTGGGTACTTTAAGATCATGTTTGTCAAAATAATAGTTTGAGTTACATAATTCTCCATCCTTAACATGTATATATTATTTTATTTTATTATTCCTTTTTATTCTTTTTCACTTTATTGAGTCGGTTAAATAATGAAAGAAAAGTGATTAAGGCATACTTGTTCTTTGAGGATCGACACTCGTTTTAAACTCTATGCTATGCTTAATGATGAGTACGCTTGCTCATATGTGTAATTTGGGATTAACGTTTTAATTTAAACTTGATTAGAAATGTGATTATTTTTATATGACTTTTATACCCAAATTCAAACATATCATCAGCACATAAGCTGGATAACCCCATATCTTGAGATGGTTCATACTGGGCTTGCGTCCAATCCACATTTCATAGGGTGTACTAGGTACTAATTTGGAAGGCACCAAGTTTAAAATGTATTCCATTATTTCTAAGACATACCCCCAAAAAGAAATTGGAAGAGACGCATAACTCATCATGCTTTTGACCATTTCCATCAAAGTTCTGTTTCTTCTCTCAACTACTCCGTTCTGCTGGGAAGTCCCAATCGTTGTTAACAGAGATACTATGTCGTGATATACCACGTAATCCTTAAACTCACCGAGGAGGAACTCTCCACCATGATCTAATCTCAAAGTTTTAATTAATTTACTTGTTTGACGCTCTACTTCAGCCATAAACTTCTTGAATTTATCAAAAGAGTCAAACTTGCGCTTCATCAGATAAACATAACCAAAACGAGTTTGATCATCTATGAAAGTGATGAAGTACTCATAGCCTCCCCTAGCTGGTGTAGTCATCAGACCACAAACATTGGTATGAACTAGTGCTAGTATTTTCAAGGCTCTATTCGCCTTTTTGGCAAAGGACCTTTTGGTCATTTTACCTTTAAGGCAAGTATCATACTGAGGCCATTCTTCTAATCTCAATGAACATAAAGGCCCATCATAGATTAGCCTTTAAATCTGAATGGGATTTATATGTCCTAATCTTAAATGCCACAAATACGAATCATTTGATATAGCCTTTCTCTTTTTATTATCAAGTTCAGTTTGAATATTGTTTACTTGATTTTTAAGAGGATGTATATAAAATAGATTTCCATACATGTTTCTTGTACAAATTAAATTACCATATATAATGATGGAAACACCAGAATGGAAAGAAATAGAATATCCTTGATTCATCAATTTGGAAACTGAACTCAAATTCTATTTAAAATAAGTAACATATAAAATATCTTTTAAAATTAACTTCCTATTACAATAAAAAATAAACTCAAGATCTCCCACTGCTTCAGCTTAAATTATTGCTCCATTGCCTACTTGAAGTCTATGCTTACCCTTGCAAAGTCTCCTTGTCCTTCTGAACCCCTACAAAAAGTTACAGACATGGTCAGTGGCTCCAGAATCAACTATCTAGGAAAATGTTGATCCAACCCTCAAAATAAACTCTAGGAATAGAACAATACCTGAAGTAGACTTGGCTAAGAAGTTCGGAAAATCTTTCTTCCAATGCCCCTTCTTGCCACGCCTGAAGCATTTGCCTTTGGGCTTCTCATTGAGCTTAGCCTAACCATATGCTTTAGGCTGGGCCCCTGCATTATTCTGGACCTTCCTCTTCTTGAATTTCTCAGGCTTTACCTTAATTCCAGAAGAAGAAGTAGAATAAGAGACCAAAATCTTTGACACGAGCTTTATGATCTTCTCTACCCCCTGGAGCTCTTTCATAAGCTCCGTGAGATTCATATCCAGCTTGTTCATGTTGTAGTTCAACATGAACTTAGAATATGAATCAGGTAGAGTTTCAGAACCATGTCAATTTGGCTCTCAGGATCTATCGTTGAACCTAAGACCTCAGCCTTCTCGAAGTAGGCAATCATCTTGAGCAGATGCTTTCTAACTGATGCCTCCTCAGCCATCCTAGTGTTCAGGATTGCCCTAAAAGCTTCCTACCTTGCGGGCTGGCTCTTGTTAGCAACCATAGTACGCAATGACAAATCCAAGTCATACGCAGTGGTCATGTGCTTATGCTTAGATTGGGGCACACTAGACATGGAAGCCAACATATAGCACTTAGCCATCTCATCGGCTTTCTTCCATGCCTTCTCGGCCTCTCGCTCTTGATCAGTGGATTCTTCCCCAATCTCAGGACAGGGATCCGTAAGAACATACTTGTACTCTTTGGTAGTGAATATTATGTTCAGGTTCCTCTTCCAGTCCATATAATTTGAGTCTATCAACTTATTCTCCTTAAGAATGATTGACACTGGACTGAAACCAGACATTTATGAAATATAGCAAAAATAACAATCATTTAGTTTGCAAGAAAAAAAAAAGCACATTCTTTATATTATTTCTTTGATAATAGATAACTCTTAAAATCATTATCAATAATATAAATAATTTAGCTCTTAGAAAAACTAACAATGCTTCATAGAAAGATTAATAGCATTCTAAGTGTATAACCATCACGAATCAAAACTTCCTAACTAGGTAATGGTCTAGAAAAAGTTCCACCAATAGGATGGCTACTGATTCACACCACCTACAGGCAATCTAGTGCTAAAAACCTCAAACGTAAGTTGGTCGATCCTAGCAAATACCTTAAGGTTTTAATTTTACTCTTCCATTAGTTCTAGATACTTGTGAAAATCTATCCTATAAGGGGTCATACTTAGAATGACACGAGAAAATTCACTATCTCTAATAAGAGTTGTGATGGAAGCCATGGGGTCATTGGAGCCCCTCTCCCACCTAATCTTTTACTAAAAATAGAATTTTAGGCCCATAAACATTTTCTATAATCCTATGGTTTCATTAACTTTAGTAAAAAACTAAAATTCAATATTATTCTCTATGTCAAAGATTAAATCATTTGAGAGAATAAACTATGAATTTATTTTACTATTCTAAGTTAATAACCAAGTAAAACTTTATTAAATAACCTTAAGTTCAACATTATTCTCTATGTCAAGGATCAAACCCTTTAAGAGAATAAACCATGAACTCTTTTATTTTAAAGTTTCTTAGATTAAAATATTTTATCAAAAACCGTTGTATCTAGTGAGACTTTGGTCTCACGAGAACTTGCGTATTTGATCACAAAAATAAAATAAGCATGATAACAAAAGTAACCTTTTTCATGCTCAAACTATTCATTTATTCCTAAGTGACCAAACAATGGATTAAACATCATGAATTAAAAATTAATGATCGTGTTTAATCCTAAGGTGGTTCCATCTTTTATTACTCATTTTCATGCAAATTATTCATCCATAGATAAATAAAACTACTGTAGAAATTTAACCTCATACAATATTTCAAAACATGATTACATCAAGAAAAAATTGAGGAACAGAACTTTCGCAGTACTCTCATTTTTCTTGGACAAAATTGCCCGCATCTGCCTCTAGGCAAAATGAACCTAGCGCCTAGTCCATTTGGCCCACCTGGCATCGAGTATGTTTTATTCCTCTAAAACCTTTGACTGGGCAGAGTGGACCTGGCACCTGGTCCGATCAAGCCACCTAGCACCGGGTCCATTTTTGGAGTTCGGTAGTTTTTGGAAAAATCCTACTTTTCAACAATTTCTCACCCCTCAACAATTCCAGCAATCACGTTCTTCAGCCCTAAAAATTTACAGGTTAAAAAACACAAAACTAGGCATAAAAACAACCTTTACAAGTACCTATGCCTCTAACCATAAGGTGTACATCGCATCTACTCAAAACCAGAAAAATAATAGGAAAACTATTAGAATGCATGATCCTATGCCTCTAACCACGAGACGTACATGAACTCTAGAAACCAATGTACGAGGGATCACATAAAATCATAAAAGATTCATTTTTCATAGTAAAGGAACCATCTTTTCCAGTTTTTAACCCTAGTACATGCTCCTAGATGAAAACCTGGCTCAGATACCACTTAAAGGATCAAAATGGAAAACATCAAAGAAAGCATAGTGAAAATTTTTTCAGTTTTTCGAGCCACATCTTGGAGAGAGTACTTACTTTTCTTTATTGGTCGCGGATTAACCAACAAGGGGTTGGGTTGTATTGGAACTTGCGTTGGAAGGGGAGAAGGAGGCGTCTGCGGTTTGACCGATATTCTCGCCAATCTTCTACTCCTACACATCAAGCGTCTCCAAGCTTCCTCTCTTTGTCTTCTGGAGTATGAATCTACCTTGCTCTTGGGTTAGCTTGGTAAAAGCTTCTTCTTTGGATAATCAAGATACTCTCCTTCTAGAGAGGAGGAAGAAAAAAAATGTTCACGAGAGAGAAAGGGAGAGGCGACACTCTTCAAAGAGAGGAGAATAGACAACAACCAACGTTATTTTTTCTTCCACTCTTTACCTCTTAATTTTGGCCAGCCTTAGGGCTTTCTCAAGTGCTATTGGCCAAAATCATCAAGCCCTAATGGGCTTGGTGCTATGCTCATAAATCAGTGCAGGACTGGTCCAATTCTCTTAATTAATTAATCATCTTTTTCTGAACTTCATTAAATATCCAAGAGTAATTAATTAATTCAAATTGGACTCTTAATATATATCAACATATATAGCCTAATTAATTAATTTACTCTAACTCAATTCAATTAATTAATTATCTTTTCTGGGCCTTATAACAAATCCAAGATTAATTAATTAATTCTAATTGGACTCTTAGAATAAATTTTATTCTCTTCCATATAATTATCCATTAAGCCCAGATTGTGTCTAAATAATACCAAGGTAATTTGAGCTATTCCGAGGACCAAGAGACATATTATTCATGGCTACTAAAATGACCAAAATACCCTTAGTATTAAATAGCTGCATTTTACTATTTTAAATATTTCCATTTTATCACCACATAAAAATATTGACCCTAAGAACAATATTGTTAAAGCAATGTCTCCAATCTACAAGTGAAAAGATAAAAATACCCCTCTATGTAACATCCATCAATGAGACAAGGTAAATGTACTAACACCCATCCCAAAGACATCTATCATCCTTAAATCTTTAGTCTTTGTCTGTCATTGGAAGCTACCTAAAAGCATACATTCTAGACTCACGTTCCCAAGGCCTTGGATTATTCGATTATCCTGAACAATTACAAATGGGTGATTTAACTTCATAAAGTGAAGCATAGAAACTCTGTTGCATGAGTCCATCTTATTTAACTTGAGTAATACACCAAAAATACAAGGATATTGATCTCACAAAAGAAATCTCACCTAATATACATCAAATTATAAAACCCTGGCTTCACTAGACCACCAACTCATACTCAAGTATAAAGGTGTATCCATCCACGCTGTAGTAGTAATAGTTTGGTCTCTATAATTATAGTATATTAAGAGAGACCACTACTACATGTCTAGTTCTACATATTCGAAATACGTTTATGCCAATGATATGAGTGAACTGCTCACTGATTCAAGGTAAAACATTCCTCATTAGAACTCATGGCATAATAATATTACCATGATGAAATGCCCAGTTCCATCGAATGACTAAGAACTCAATTTTACTTGTATGACATTACCCATGATCTATACCTTACTGTAAGAACAACCAAACACATAGACTATTACTTATCATACTTGGACCTTAAATGTGCAATAATATAAGAAATAAACTAAATTGAATGAATAAATATTTTATTGCAATATATTTACATAGAATACATAGTCTTTGAGGGCAGACTTTCCAACACTATGGATAATCCAGCATTAATGCATCCAACGATAGGCTGGCCGACACTAATATTTATCCTAAGATTTAATTATAATTCCTCCATTAGTTTTAGATTATCGTGAAAATCCATCCTATTGGAGGTCATGCTCAGCATGATGTGAGGATAATTACAATCTCTAATAGGAATTCGTGATTGAAGTTGTGGGGCCGTTGGAACCCCTCTCCCACTTAATCTTTTGAGAAAAATAGGTTTTTAGGAAAAACGTTTCTTTAAAATTAATTGGTATTTATTAAATTTAGTGAAAATCCAAAAAATACAACTATTATTTTCTATGTCAAGGATAAAACTCTTTTAAAAAAATAAATTTTTAATTTTTAATTTTACTACTTAAGTTAAAACCATTTTCTAAGAACTAAATTTAAAAATACTTTGTGAAACCCCACCTAAAGCCAACCCTAGAGTAAGGGGGTTGGAATACATATCATATCATTTTGCATGAATATATATATTTTTGAATGATTTTATGTGCTTTAGAATTATGATTTATAGGTTAAAAGGCTTAGTTATGCTTATTAAGTAGGAAGGGTAAAATGGTAATTTTGCTTGAGGTCAAAATAGGAAGATAGCTTGAGGATTAAATAAGAAGAATATTTGGGTGAGAAAATAAGAACAAGAGTTGTTATGGTTGAATGGTTAGAGCTTTTTGAATTAATCTCTAAGGTCATGAGTTTAAATCCCATCATTTAAGTTTTTATCATAATTATCTTAGTTAAGTTTGAATTTTTATTTTCTTGCATTCCATAAAAAATAGGAATGTTGTCCTAGGGGAGACATGAAGAGAATGTCCTAATCCTATCATCATGTCCTAAAAAGAATTCTAGAGGAATTCTTGTCCTTTTTATTACCTCTAGCTTGTCCTAACCTCTTCACAAATTAAATTTGTTTAGAATTTATCAAAATCCATCTTTTTAATTCCAGAAAATTCAGCAAGGATCTCTTGTCTTTGAATTTCAAAAATGGATCTTAGAAGTTGGAGAATTGACTGAAAATAGGAGAGGAGTTAGGAAAGGTTCCTAAGGGAAATTAATCGCCATGGTTGAACCTCCAAATTCATCTTCATAGTGATCATGTTCTTCATGGAAGAAACCTGGAAATCTTCCAGATTCTTGAGCAGCCCAACCTTCGAAAAACACAGCCATCTTTCTTACTCCTTTGTTGCCAGAAAAATGGTCAATTTATTCAGCTTGAAGACTGAAATTCCAGTGCAAAAATGGACTGCACAAAAACTACACAAACCAGAAAAAAAATCTGGGCAGTTTTCGCTGCATAGCAGCCTGGAATCGAAGCTGTTTCTTCTGCCTTCAAGCCAGCAAAACTCCTCTATTTTTCCTCCATAAAGAAGGCTGGAAACCAGCCTTAAAGGACCCTTAAACACCTATCGAAACCCTCTACAAATCGGGCTGGAATATTGCATAAAAACTGCACAGAAAATTACAGCAAACCTTCGAACCATGAACACCATGAAACCAAAAAATTTCCAGCTTTGTTCCCTTAAAGCCTTGGCCGAAAAACCACCCTCAAACCTCTGTAAATTAACCCTTGATCAGCCATGAACTAAACACCATTAACCTCTCCACTTACCTTGCACATTTGGACTCCATAACTACACCTCAAATATCTCCTAAGATCATTCCATTCAAACTTCAATTTGAACTTCAAAAATTTCCAGCATTTTCTCCATGAAAGCACTCCTAGTACTAGGCTTCATAACCAGAAATTTCTCTGCTATTGAGCTCTGAATTTCAACCAGCCTTAGAGCTATATTAACCTCCATTCATTTTAGCAAAACCAAACAGTCCAGCCAGTTCCATTGCAGCTCCAAGAAACCTCCATCAATCAAACACCATTAACATATCTTCTACCTCAAACCACTCCTCAAATCACTCCATTGGAATTTCAAACAATTAGATTTTTCTCTCCCTCTCTAAGATGAAAATCAAAACCCCTGAATTCCCTAAACCATTCAGCCAACACTCTCTAGAAATTCGTGCATATCCTTTCTCAAATTCTCTCCATTTTCACCCAGAACACCAAGAAAGCACACTACCTTTCTTCAAGCCAAAGACCACTCTAAACACCTCCAATCCCTCTCAAAAACTCCAGAATACTCCTACATACTCCCTAGAGTTCATTTCTAGAATTTATAACATCAAATCTCGAAAGCAAAATTGGGCAATCGAATTAAAATCAGTTTTTTTTCCTAGAAGTCTCAAGAACATCATCAAGGTAACCAAGAACAACCCTTTTGTTCATCTTCTTCCCTTCAACCTATAACATATCATGCTAATGCTATCTCTCTCTCTCTCTCTCTCTCTCTCTCTCTCTCTCTCTCTCTCTCGGTCAAAATGGTGGTTACAATCATGGCTGTTTTTCCTCTTCTCATGGACAATTCAAGACTCGCAATCGCGTGGACCTTCTTGAATCTTCATCGAAGTAAACATCAATCAAGTATTTCTCCTTAATCCTTTTTTTAAATGCTAAATTCATGTATCTTAGATGTTGATAGGGAGAATAGAATATGAATGGGGGATTGAGTATATGAATGTGTATGAAGGGGTTGAGATTAGGACATGAAAATAGATGATCATGATTAAGCTATATGGAATTCCTAGAGAATCAATGTGTGTTCATCATGTCTTAGGAAAATTTTGGATGTTTAAAGCATGCTAGATGTTATGAGACCTTTGGTGAGTAGGGTTTTCATGTTCTTACTTTCATGGAAGCCATGATTATGATTATGCTTAGTAGAGATTTGGCCATGTGATAGTATGAATGGATTTAAGCCTATGTTCATGAATGGATTAGTTTGTTGTTTGATGTTGGAGAATATGTTCATGATTCTTGTAGAGCAATGGGTAAACCATGATTATGTTCTTGTTGATCCTAGGTTATTTTAATTAACAAAATTTTGTTACCTTAATTAAAATTATTATTATATATTTTTTAAGGATTTCGAAATTCCTTGGAAGTTTTGGAAATGGAATATTAAATGAAATATTGATATTTTACTAGTCAAATAAATAATATCTTTTATTAAAAATAATATATATATACATATATATATATATATGGTCTTTTATATAAGTAATAATAATAAATAAAATATTAATGACCTTGTAGACCATAGTTCAAACTTTTACCTATATTCATAAATATTATTTATATTGAAAATTTATTTGTTAACTATTAACCAAAAATGAAATAAAACTTATTTATTACTAATTATTTATTATCTATTGAAAATTAATTAAAAATTAATTGTAATTTATTATAAAACTATTATTAAATTACCATTTACTAATATTAATTATGATTATTCAACATTTAAACCCTAGTTTATTTATTAATAATAGTACTCAAGATTTATTATTTGAACCTATAACTTACTAGTAATTATTTTATAACCTCTAGTTATTTTAACTTATCAAGCTAGACTTATTTTATAAAATTCTTTATCAGCTAGCATTAAAGCTTAGGACATTAAGGTCATAATTGTAATTAGTTGAACTAGGAATTATTTGTGTAAGGCAAGTATAGCTCGAGTATAACTTTACATCTTATGTTTACCCCAAGCAAGGTTAGGTCAGCCTTGGAAGATTTTTGAATGTGAGCAAGCAAAGGATCAGGTAAACTCCTGCATGAACTTATTTGAAGACTAAAAATTACTGTGGCAAGCAAAATGCGATGTGTATGGACACTCATTTTGTAAAGGCAATTAAGGACTGTTTTCCTTTTTATTTCAGTCAAGCAAATCATTTGAAAAATCAAACAAGCAGATTTACACAAAATGCTAAACTCTTTCTAAAACCCAACTTTGACAATAATTTTAGAAACCCTTAATTGCTATTTCCAAGTAAATTAATGTATGATCAATTTTCTCCCAAGTGGGACAATCAACGTTGAGTACTCAATAAGGGTAGACTACCAGGACTAGTCTTTGAAGGGTTAAAGTAAATCTCTCAGTAGATGGCCACCTCCGAGGGGTGAGTCCTTCTTGGATAGGATGCCAGTCCGGTAGGTCATGCTGGTCCTACCTAGCAAGTTTCAGTCATGTGGACTGTGTGTTTCCGGAGTGGACAACCAGTAAGTTTAGATGTAGAGATGGAGTATCTCACCTGGTAGGCCATACACCTACCTTTTGTCAGTTTGCACAAAGTGTGGCATTCTGACTGTTATGTGGTCATGGGGCCCAATGTGTGGGAACCCATGGCTACCCCTTTAGGTGGTTGTATTTATTGCACACCTGTATGGTTTGAAAAGCAAAACGCCACTCTTTATTTTTAACATTTATTTAGTGCTTGCCAGCACTTTCTCTTATGAATTTTTTACAACTTGCATACACGAACTGTTTTACCTAAAACACTCAAAGCACACATTAGGTTAGATCACTGGCAAGAAATAAACATTAGTCAAAAGCAAGAGTGGTGTTTTGGCTTTTCCAACCATAAATAATCAATAAAATCAACCACTCAAAAGAAATGGTTACCACACATTAGGCCCCATAACTGCATGGTCAGCATGCCACACTTGGGGCATACTGCCGGTCAGAATGCCACACTTTGTGCAGACTGACAAAAATAGGTGATCGGCCTATTGGGCAAGATACTCTCCCTTCTCTATACCCAAACAACAACCGGATGTCCATTCCGGCAAAACACAGTCACTTGACTGAAAAGAACGCTACTAGCTCGGATCGGCACGACCTACTGGACTAACGTCTTATCCGGGAAGGACTCACCCCTCAGAGGTGGCCACCTACTGAGAGACTTACCTTAACCCCTCAAAGACTAGCCCTAGTAGTCCACCCTTATTGAGTACTCAACGACGTTTCCCACTTGGGATAAAATGAACAAAACACTGTTCCACATGAAAATGGCAATTTAAGGGTTTCCAAAGTCTTTGTCAAAATCAGTTTTAAAAAGAGTTTTGAGTTTGATTAAATCTGCTCATTGATCTTTAAATAATTCAATTGTTTGAAATAAGAAAGAATTCAACCCTCAATTGCCTTTACATAAATGAGTGTCCATACACTCTACATTTGGCTTGCCATAATAAACATTTCACATCAATCAGGTTTTATGCAGGAGCTTACCTGATTCTTGCTCACAATAAAAGGTCTCCAACAGCTGACCTAACCCCGCATGGGAAAATACAAATCACAATCAATTTCGAGCCACAATCCACTTCCTCAATTTTAAATCAACTCAACTTACTACTACCATGATCCTAGTGTCCCAAGCTCTAAGGCCAAACAATAAATAAATAGGTTTATAAATTGAGCCTAATTTGATATTTAAAATAATTAATGGTTTAGGAAATAAATTCTAATAAGTTGAAAGTTTAAATCTTGCTAAGAAAAATTTAGAGTTTATTTGATCAAGAGTCCTAGGTAGTACTAAATAAAATAATGATTTATTAATAATTTAGTTGTTAGAAAATAATTGATAGCTAAAATTAGTTGAAAATAGATTTAATGAGTCTTACTTGAACAATAATAAATAAATTCTTAATGGGTTTTGATTAAAAGATAACAATTAAATTTTTAGTAATAAATATTTTACTAATTATAATTATTTCCATAAAAGGCTTTATTTGATTTCATTATTTTAAGTAATATATATATATATATATATATATATTATTTTTCTAGCAAAAGTTATTATTTATTTGACTAAAATATCCTTATTATATTTAATAATCCAGATCTACCCTTCCTATGGTTTTTCAAAATTACTAGTAAAATTATATTATTAAATATTTTATTCATGAAATAACAATTATTTAGGGACAACTAGATCGTAATCAAATTTCTATGGCTAACCACAATCAAGAACATATACAATCCTTTAATTCATCAAAACATCCAAATCATACATATAAGCATAGATCTAAATTTATCAAGACATAATCTAACCACTACTAGCATAAATATGATCCTGGCTTCAATAATCCAACATAAATATAAATCCTATTCACCAAAGGTGACATAATCTCTATCATACTTCATCACAAATACTACCTATGACATGGAAACATGCATCAAACCCCAAATCATCATTCAATCAGCCAAGATAAACCTTCCATGCATAAATCCCATCTCCTTCACAATCATACATATATTCATGCCTCAATCTCAATAATACATACTCAAATCCTATCACAATCCACATACTATCAACATCATCCTAGAGACATGAATCTAGAATTTAAAAGAAAGATTAAAGGGACTTACTTGGTTGAGGAATATCTTGAAGGAGTTTAGAATGGATCTCAATTCCTAGATGCCTAGCTTCGTCCAAGGAAGATGGAGAAAGCATGACCATGGGAGAAGAAGCCATCCGGCCAAGAGAAGAGAGTTTCGGCCATGAGAGAGAGAGAGAGAGGGAGAGAGACCATTAGCATGTTTACTCATATATATTTTCACTAGAGATCAAGATTGGAGAAGATGAAGTTGTTAGAACAAACCTACCTTGAAGGTGTTCTTGAACCTTCACAGAATTTTCTGGTTTTTTTATCCAAACTAGCAAGTTGGTTTGTGGAGTTTGATGTTAAGAATAGTGTTGATGGACTCACGGTAGTGAGTAGGTTAAATCTGGAAATTTTAGAGAAGGTTTGAAGTGGTTTGGAGGGGTATTAGGTGAAAGGAAGGAGTAGGTGTTCTTGGTGTGTTGTGTGTGTTCTGGAAGGTTGAAGGGATTTGAGAGATTTTGTTTTGCAGCTGCCGAAATTCTGTGAGAACTAGGGCTGCCGAATTTTTTGTAGGGTTTAGGAAGATGGCTCTCTGGTTTGGAAGGAAAAAGGAAAGGCTAGTTGTTAAAATCCTTGAAGAATATTTTTAGGAAGTAAATTTGGAAACTAAATATTCAAGAATATCTTGATTATTGGAGAGCTTTGGAAGTCTGCCATGGCCGACTGTTTTGAGCAGTATTTCGGTTGATTGAAAGTTGGTTTAAGGAGGCTTATGGTGGTCGAAAACAAGGAGCATAATGGTGAAGAAAAAGTCTGGTTATTTGAGGGATGTTTTATGGAAGGTTGCTAAACTAAGGTGGCTGGAATTTTGGTAATCAATCAAGCATGATTGCAGGGATTTGTTGGAGAGATTTTCGGGCAGCCATGTCTGAATTTCGTGCAGAAGCTTAAGAGAGATAATGGAGCTCAGTTACTGAAGGTTTAAGAGAAGTTTATGCAGAACAAGGATGGGGTTTCGGCTAGGAGAGAATTAGGAAACAAAGCTGGACAGTTAGACTGCACAGGATTTTCGCTAGGCTAGAATTCCTAGATAGTTTTTCGGCTGCCATTTTCCAACCAGCTTGCAGAGATTTTGAAGGGGAATTTTAGGGGCTTTCAAGGCTGGTTTCCAGCCTTCTTCATGGAGGAAAAACATGGCTAAGGTGCTGAACAAAATGTGGAAGAAAACAGCTTGGTTTTGGATCTCCAAAGCTGCGATTTGCACAGGAATTTTTCTGGTTTTGCACACTTTTGTGCAGTCAGAAAATAGCCAGAAAAATCCAGATTCTAGGTTGAACAAAAGGGCCTTTTTCTGGCAGCATTTTGGAGGGAATAATGGTTAAGAATTTCGACACCTTGAAGGCACACATACCTGGAAAATTTCAGTTCTATGCATGAAGGGAAATGAACCTAGCTAGAGTGAATTTTTAGCAAGTTCACTAGAGGGATTTATCCTCTTGGAATCTCCCACAACTCTTCCACATTTACAGACCATAAGATGCCTTTCACTAAGACATTTTGATCCTACAAAACCACAGTACTTTACTGAAATTTCTGGAAAGGAAATGGCTAGAACAACTTGATCAAACTAATGAGTTGAGAAATAAGGAAAATCAAAGATTAAGGGGAAATGAATTCCCCTTAGGAAATTCGTGTAGGGCAAAGGAGTAGAATGAGGATACTCCTAACATGTCTCTCTTAGGACAACTTCTCTACCCTACTCCAAGCACATAAAGCCAAAATTATTACTTCCCAAGCAAAAATAAAATTTAACCAAGCTAAAACTCCTATGATGGAATTTGAACCCAAGACCTCAAGAACTAATTCTAAGGCTCTAACCACTACACCACAACAACTCTTGTTCTTATTTCCCCTCTAAAAAAAATATTTTCTATTCAATCCTCAAGCTATCTCCCTTTTTCCACTTCAAGCAAAATTACCATTTTGCCCTTCTCAAGCAATACCCACAACCAAGCCTTCAAGACAATAAATCTCAAATCCAAAATACAGAAAATCATATAAAAATATATTTAAACATGCAATAAAGTATGATATGCATCCCAACCCCCTTACTCCAAGACTGGTTTTGACTGGGGTTTCACATCCTCCCCTCTTTAGAAGAATTTCGTCCCGAAATTCAAGCATACCTCTATTTCAACTCGGGATACTTCCGTTTAACCCATTCTTCCGACTCCTATGTGGCATCCTGTGAGCCATGATGCTCCCACTGAATCTTAACCATTGGTATCTGTTTGTTCTGGAGAGTCTTGACATTGCGGTCCAATATCTGCACAGGCTTCTCCACATTGCTCAGGTCGGGCTGCAATACTAACGGTTCATCATTCAATACATGATCAGGATCTGCATTATACTTCTTCAATTGTGACACATGAAACACGTCACGGATACCCGTCAACCCGTCCGGCAGGTCCAATTGGTAATCTACCGGTCCAATTCTTTCCTTAATCAGAAACGGCCCCAAATAACTCGGATTCAATTTTCTGCCCTTTGGATGCTTCAAAATTCCTCTATTCGGTGTCAACTTCAAAAATACGCTGTCCCCGACTTGAAATTCTAATTCTCTCCACCAGTTGTCCGCATAGCTCTTCTGCTGACTCTGTACCGCCTTTAACCCCTCCCTGATCAATTTCACTTTATCCAACATCTCTTGGACACATACTTCTTCGGTTTTGCTCACATGACCGTCTTCGAACCAACTCTAATACAATGGTACCTGACATTTGCGCCCATACAAAGCCTCATACGGTGCCATCCCGATCGAAGCTTAATGGCTATTGTTATATGATAATTCTACATACGGTACACACTTTATCCATTTATCTCCGAAGTCCAAAACACAAGCTCTTAGCATATCTTCCAATATCTGTATTACCCTATTTGACTGACCATCGGTCTGCGGATGCGCCGTCGTACTGAATTTCAGATTCAACCCCATTGCTTCCTGAAACTTTCCCCAGAAACGAGACGTCATATAGATTCAACCTCGGGTCTCGATCTAACACTATATTTGAAGGCACTCCATGTAGTCGAACGACCTCTCGAACATAAGTCTAGGCCAGCTTCTCCATCGAGTCCCTCACATTCACCGGTATGAAATGGGCCGACTTGGTTAGTCGATCCACCACTACCCATATGGTGTCCTTTTGAGTCCTTGACATGGGAAGCCCGGTGACAAAATCCATAGTCACCTCTTCCCACTTCCATTCCGGTACTGGCAATGGCTGCAATAGTCCCGCTGACTTCTTATGCTCCGCTTTGACTTTTTGGCAGGTGAGACAGGTCGAGACATACTTGACCACATCTCGCTTCAGTCTGGGCCACCAATAGGCTCTCTTCAAATCCTGATACATCTCAACTTCCCCCGGATGAATGGCGTACTTGTTCTTGTGCGCTTCTTCCAAAATTCGATCCTTTAATTGCTACTCTCTGGGTATACACAACCGATCCCTGAAATGTAGAACTCTCGTCTTGTCTAGACGGAATTCACTGCCGGGCCGCTTTAGCTCCTTGCCCTTGAAAAGTTGGAACTCGGCGTTGTTTTGCTGAGCTTCCACGATTTCCTTTTTCAGGTCCGACACCAACTTCAATTTGCTGATGACAATTCCTTTATCTTTCACTTCCACCCTTCTGTCCAACACATCCTAAACTGCTTGCATTTCCTGCACTCTTAACCTGGCCATCCCAACATTCCTGCTCAGGGCGTCTGCCACAATATTGGCCTTCCCGGAATGGTAGTTGATCAGGCATCGATATTCTTCTAAGAATTCCATCCATCTTTGCTGCCTCAAGTTCAGATCCTTCTGGGTGAAGATATACTTCAGACTTTTATGATCGGTGAACACCTCATATTCGACTCCATACAGGTAGAGTCGCCATTTCTTTAGGGCGAACACTATCGCTGCTAGCTCTAAATCATGAGTGGGGTAGTTGACTTCATAAGGTCTTAGCTTCCGGGAAGCATAAGCAATCACCTTCTGATCCTGCATCAACACTACTCCCAGTCCTTCTTTCGAAGCGTCGGTATACAACGCGTATGGTTTGCCTTCCTCCGGTAGACTCAATATCGGTGCTGTCATCAGTCCGCGCTTCAGTTCTTGAAAACTCTTCTCGCATTTCTCGTTCCACACATATGGAACATCCTTTCGCAATAATCGGGTCATTGGTGATGCAAGTGTCAAAAATCCCTTGATAAACCTTCGGTAGTAACCGGCCAGTCCCAAGAAACTCCGGATCTCGGTGATACTCTCTGGCTACTTCCAGTCTGATACTGCTTCAACCTTTGCCGGGTCCACCTTAATTCTCTCCTTGGTCACCACATGGCCAAGGAATGCCACACTATCCAACCAGAATTCACACTTGCAGAACTTGGCGTATAGCTTGTGCTCCTGAAGCTTCTCCAATACGAGCTTCAGATGCTCCGTATACTCCTCTAGACTCTTGGAGTAGATCAAGATATCGTCGATGAAGACCACTACGAACTTGTCCAGATAGGGTCGGAATACTCGGTGCATCAGGTCCATGAATACTGCTGGGGCGTTTGTCACCTCGAACGGCATCACCACGAACTCGTAGTGTCCATATCTGGTATTAAAGGTTGTCTTAGGGATATCATCCTCTCTTATCCGCACCTAGTAGTACCCTTACCTCATATCCAACTTAGAGTATCAACTGGACCCTTGCAACTGGTCGAATAGTTCGTCAATCAATGGTAAGGGATATTAGTTCTTAACCGTTAAGTTATTCAAACCCCGGTAGTCAATGCATAGCCTTAGAGTGTCGTCCTTCTTTTTCACAAATACACAGGCACTCCCCAAGGAGACGTGCTAGGTCTGATATAACCTTGACTTACTAACTCTTCCAACTGCTCTTTCAACTCTGCCGGTGCCATCTGGTACGGAGTCTGCGATACTGGTTCCGCTCCTAGAACTAAGTCGATGGTGAATTCCACCTCTCGGCTAGGAGGTAGAGAATCAAGCTCCGCCGGAAACACATCAGGGAAATCCTTCACTACTTCAGTGTCCTCCAGAGTGCACTAGTCATTCGGCTTGTTTATCACGTAAGCCAAGTACCCTTGACACCCTTGCTTCAACAATTTCCGGGCTTTAGCCCCCGCAATCAAGTACTTACATTCTTTCACCCTCTTGCCATTAAATTCCAATACGTCACAACCCGGTCTGACAAACTGGACTGTCTTATTTTTATAGTCCACCCTAGCCCCATGCTTGGCTAACCAGTCCATCCCCAAAATCAAGTCATAATCCTCAATGTCTAACACTATCAAATCTCCCTCTAGGCTTTCTCTTCCCACATTAATTTTACACTCTTTTACATATCGATCCGCTTGCACCATTTTCCCTAGAGGTGTGCTTACCTCTAGAATGAAAGGTAGCTCCACTCCATCCCAACCCAAATGACATGCACACAACTTATTTATATAGGAGTGAGTAGAGCCAAGATCAATCAAAGCATTAACGGAACGTTCTTAAATAGTGAACGTACCTTCTACCACCACTGCATCGGCCCCAACATCCTCTCTGTTGAGAGCGAATACCTTGGACTTCACTTGCGGCTTCGGTGCTCCACTCTCGGATGCTCCCGTGGGGTTAGCTCGATTGGGTCCTGGGTTCTGAGCCGGGTTTTCTTGCCCGACTCGGTGCAATTTGGGGCAAGTGTTCCTCAGGTAGTTTGGGTCACCACAGTGATAGCACTTCTTTTCACTACCCTTAGACCAACAATTCCTTTCGGTGTAGCCTTTCCATCCACACTGCTTGCAGATGGAAGATTCGGGGCAGGTCCACCTGGTGCTGTCCGGGCTTGCTTCCCCCAGTTCTACCATTGGTGATTGGCTGGGCACTTGTAGGGTTGCGGCCTCGAGAAGTGTCCCTGTGGCTGCTTTGGCAGTTGGAAGGGTTTTGCCGCCATCCTGTTGTAATCCTCATTCTCCGTTCAAGTAGCTGCGTCTACAGCCCCCGAATAGGTGGTCGGTGGAGCAGGTGCCAATGCTCTCCTCAACTCTGATCTCAGCCCCTTGACGAACTGCCTCGTCCTATTCTACTCGATGTCCACCAATCGCGTGCAGTATTTAGACAACTGGGTGAACCGGGCCGCGTACTGGGCCACCGACATGCTTCCCTGCCTCAGATTCTGAAATTCATCTTCTCACTTCTCCACAATCCACTATGGGATATACTCTACCCTGAAGGCCTCAACGAAGTTGGACCATGTCCATTCCTACTCGTCCGCCTCCCAATTGTCTTGGACCCGCTGCCACCATGCCCGAGCTGGACCTCTCAATCGGAAAGCTGCAAACTTAACCATCCGCTTTTCGGTGTACTGGAGCGTTGCGAATATATCCTCCATCTGCTCGACCCACTGTTCTGCCTTCTGATCTTGTTCTGCTTCGCCCAGGAAGACCGGTGGCTGAAACTTCAAGAACCGTTCTAAGGCCTCGTCCTCACCCCTTGGGTTACGTTTCTCGGTCATCGACTGCAAAATCTCGACCATTTTACTGAATGCCTGGCCCATGGTCACATCAACTGGAACTTCAGACCTCGATCCCATATTCTGACTGTTCCCTTCACCCCGGTTGGGTGCTTGCATCTGGGCTGTTTCCACTTCCGGTGCCACTTGATCGGCCTCCGAAACTCTTCCACCTACTGAAGCTGCACAGCGCTTGGGTGCCATTCTAAACCACACCCCAAATGATAAGTGTATGCATGTAAGGTTCAAATCATTTTAGTTGCACCTGCATTCATAGTAAAATATGTTTAATAGAAATCGAAGATAAATTTTGTCTAAGGAATAAATTCTCTTTCAAAAATGGACTTGTATAAATTCGAAATTTTGATAGAAAGCAGAATTAAAAATCCTTGACATCCAAGTTCTTGAAAAATAGTAAACAAATAAACATCCAAATCAAAATAACTCCTAGTCTTCTAGTCCTCATCAGAATCCTCATCATCAGCCTCATACAACCATCCCCTAGAGTTCTTAGAAAAATTTACCCCAACCCCGCTAGCAAATCCCTCCACTGGCTCCTTCCTAAGGCGCCTAGAACTCTCTCCGGGCTCAACTCGACTAGAAGAAGGGAGGAAAGAAGGCCTAGGTGGAGACTCATAGTCTATCTCCCCCGAGTCATCACTATCTGCTGCTAAGTCCACCTCGGGAATAGGAGGGTGGGGTTCAGGCTCCACTATCATCACCTCATCCTCACTGTCAGAGCTTATGTCTATCACCGGAATTAGGTGTGGCTCAATGATCTGGACCTCATCATCACTGCTATCCTCCATAGGGATAACTGGCTGAGGAGCAGACTGGGGAACTAGAAGGTCCTCCGGGTATATAGGGATAGGCGGGTGCTACTGCTGCCCTTTCCTCGCGGTCCTAAGCATCCTAACCATCCTACAGCATCAATAAGATTGGTTAGATAAAGATTTGAACTTAAATAAATAACATGCATACAATCATTATTTGCCTAAACATAGTCTCTGATACCACTTGTAACACCCCACTACCTAGGCCCGCTAGGGCCGGGGATGTCGCCCCGTCCAAAGGACAAGGGGTCTTCATAACTAGGTCACACAAATAAAATAGCGGAATAAAAATGATACTTTAACTTAAAATTTATTACATCCCAAAAAAAATATAATAATAAATCCAAGAAATCAATCCAAGAATACCCAAAACAAATTCATAATAAATCTCATCCGCTCTCATCTTCCCCAAGCGTTACACAAAATAAATCATCAGAAAATTCTCCCAAAGCAGGCAATATCTAGCTACTCATCCCCACAATAGGATCGACCTAAAATCATGGTAAAAATGGTGGTGAGACAGAAATCTCAGTAAGTCTGTGTGTGCTTAAGTGTCGGGAGAAAACAATTCGTGAATATAAAGTATAAAATTCTTTATAAAATATCACTGGCAAGCAATTAACATTAGTCAAAAGCAAAAGTGGTGTTTTGGCTTTTTCAACCATAAATAATCAATAAAATTAACCACTCAAAAGAAATGGTAGCATGCCACACTTTGTGCATACTGCCGGTCAAAATGCCACACTTTGTGCAGACTAACAAAAGTACGTGATCGGCCTACTGGGCAAGATACTCCTCCTTCTCTATACCCAAACAACAACCGGGTGTCTATTCCGGCAAAACACAGTCACTTGACTGAAAAGAACGCTACTAGCTCGGACCGGCACGACCTACTGGACTGACATCTTATTCGGGAAGGACTCACCCCTCAGAGGTGGCCACCTACTGAGAGACTTACCTTAACCCCTCAAAGACTAGCCCTAGTAGTCCATCCTTATTGAGTACTCAACGACATTTCCCACTTGGGATAAAATGAACAAAACACTGTTCCACATGAAAATGGCAATTTAAGGGTTTCCAAAGTCTTTGTCAAAAACAGTTTTAGAAAGAGTTTTGAGTTTGATTAAATCTACTCATTGATCTTTAAATAATTCAATTGTTTGAAATAAGAAAGAATTCAACCCTCAATTGCCTTTACATAAATGAATGTCCATACACTCTACATTTGGCTTGCCATAATAAACATTTCACATCAATCAGGTTTTATGCAGGAGCTTACCTTATTCTTGCTCACAATAAAATGTCTCCAACAGCTAACCTAACCCCGCATGGGAAAATACAAATCACAATCAATTTCGAGCCACAATCCACTTCC
Organism: Voacanga thouarsii; assembly: GCA_026120185.1. Lineage (NCBI taxonomy): Eukaryota > Viridiplantae > Streptophyta > Magnoliopsida > Gentianales > Apocynaceae > Voacanga > Voacanga thouarsii. Next base: position 3,946,704 of record JANUWF010003370.1, read on the forward strand.
TCAATTTTAAATCAACTCAACTTACTACTACCATGATCCTAGTGTCCCAAGCTCTAAGGCCAAACAATAAATAAATAGGTTTATAAATTGAGCCTAATTTGATATTTAAAATAATTAATGGTTTAGGAAATAAATTCTAATAAGTTGAAAGTTTAAATCTTGTTAAGAAAAATTTAGAGTTTATTTGATCAAGAGTCCTAGGTAGTACTAAATAAAATAATGATTTATTAATAATTTAGTTGTTAGAAAATAATTGATAGCTAAAATTAGTTGAAAATAGATTTAATGAGTCTTACTTGAACAATAATAAATAAATTCTTAATGGGTTTTGATTAAAAGATAACAATTAAATTTTTAGTAATAAATATTTTACTAATTATAATTATTTCCATAAAAGGCTTTATTTGATTTCATTATTTTAAGTAATATATATATATATATATATATATATTATTTTTCTAGCAAAAGTTATTATTTATTTGACTAAAATATCCTTATTATATTTAATAATCCAGATCTACCCTTCCTATGGTTTTTCGAAATTACTAGTAAAATTATATTATTAAATATTTTATTCATGAAATAACAATTATTTAGGGACAACTAGATCGTGATCAAATTTCTATGGCTAACCACAATCAAGAACATATGCAATCCTTTAATTCATCAAAACATCCAAATCATACAGATAAGCATAGATCTAAATTTATCAAGACATAATCTAACCACTACTAGCATAAATATGATCATGGCTTCAATAATCCAACATAAATATAAATCCTATTCACCAAAGGTGACATAATCTCTAGCATACTTCATCACAAATACTACCTATGACATGGAAACATGCATCAAACCCCAAATCATCATTCAATCAGCCAAGATAAACCTTCCATGCATAAATCCCATCTCCTTCACAATCATACATATATTCATGCCTCAATCTCAACAATACATACTCAAATCCTATCACAATCCACATACTATCAACATCATCCTAGAGACATGAATCTAGAATTTAAAAGAAAGATTAAAGGGACTTACTTGGTTGAGGAATATCTTGAAGGAGATTAGAATGGATCTCAATTCCTAGATGCCTAGCTTCGTCCAAGGAAGATGGAGAAAGCATGACCATGGGAGAAGAAGCCATCCGGCCAAGAGAAGAGAGTTTCGGCCATGAGAGAGAGAGAGAGAGAGAGAGGGAGAGAGACCATTAGCATGTTTACTCATATATATTTTCACTAGAGATCAAGATTGGAGAAGATGAAGTTGTTAGAACAAACCTACCTTGAAGGTGTTCTTGAACCTTCACAGAATTTTCTAGTTTTTTATCCAAACTAGCAAGTTGGTTTGTGGAGTTTGATGTTAAGAATAGTGTTGATGGACTCACGGTAGTGAGTAGGTTAAATCTGGAAATTTTAGAGAAGGTTTGATGTGGTTTGGAGAGGTATTAGGTGAAAGGAAGGAGTAGGTGTTCTTGGTGTGTTGTGTATGTTCTTGAAGGTTGAAGGGATTTGAGAGATTTTGTTTTGCACCTACCGAAATTCTGTGAGAACTAGGGCTGCCGAATTTTCTGTAGGGTTTAGGAAGATGGCTCTCTCTGGTTTGGAAGGAAAAAGGAAAGGCTAGTTGTTAAAATCCTTGAAGAATATTTTTAGGAAGCAAACCTTCACAGATCCCTATTAGAGATTGTAGCTATCCTTGTGTCATTCTGAGCATAATCCCCTATATGATGGATTTCCATGAGAATCTAGAACTAATGGAGAAATTATAATTAATGTCTAGGATATGTGTTTGGATGTATTAATTCTAGATTATCCATAGGTAGTGAGAGTAGTTGCCAACCTATTAATGGGACTATCTTTAGATCGTTACTTATTACGGAAGTTTAATTTATGATGGTTATACACTTGACTTAGAAAATTGTTAATCTTCCTACAAAGCTCTGTTAATGTTTCTAAGAGCCAATTTTTTCATATTTTTTGGTAATGGTTTTAATAAGTTAACCATATCATGGAAATAATAGAATGTTTTAAATGTGCATTTCTTATATGTTTTTCAAAACAAATATTTTTCTAAATGAAGTTATTTTTCAATCAACAAAAATGTCTAGTTTCAGTCCTTTGTCCATTATTCTCAAGGAGAATAAGTTAATTGGACCAAATTTCGTGGACTAAAAAAGGAATTTGAACATAGTACTTACTGCAGAAGAGTACAAGTATATTTTGACCGACCCCTGTCATGAAATTAGGGAAGATTTCACAGACCAATATTTTTTAGTCTAAGCATGAGAACATGCCTACTATGTATGCTATCGATATATTATTGCGCACCATGTTTGCTGGCAAGAGCCGGCCTGTAAGGCAGGAAGCTCTTAGGGTAATCATGAGTACTAGGATAGCTAAAGGGGCATCGGTTCAAGCGTATATACTAAAGATGATTACTCATTTTAAGGAAGCTGAGATCCTAGGGGAAACAATTTATTCTGAGAGACAAATTGACATGGTTCTTGAGACTTTGCTAAATTCATATTCTCAGTTCAAGTTAAATTATAACATAAACAAGTTAAGTATGTCTTTATCCGAGTTAATGAAAGAACTCCAGGCTACTGAGAAAATCATGAAGTCTGCGTCAAAGGTTTTGGTTACTTGTTCTGGTTCTTCTTCTAGAATTAGGGCCCAGCCTAAGATGTTTAAAAAAAGAAGGCCCAGAATAATGTAAAGACCCAGCCTAAAGGGTGTAAGTCTGGACTGTCCAAGCTAGATACTAAGTCCAAGGGCAAATGTTTCAAGTGTGGCAAGAAGAGACACTTCAAGAATGATTATCCGGACTTCTTGGCCAAATCCTTCTTAGATACTACTCTTTACTTAAAGTCTATATTAATGGTTAGATCATCATCCACTTAGATTATTGATTTCAGAAACATTGACCATATATGTAACTCCTTGCAATGGTTCATCAAGATAAGGTGACTGTATGGACTGAGAAAAGGTAATGGAGCACAAATGTTGGCCGCAGTAGTAGGAGACTTGAAACTTTTATTTGATTGTAATAGAATTTTAGTTTTAAAAGATATTTTATATGTTTCTAGTTTTAAACAGAATTTGATTTCAGTTTCAAAATTGCTTAATTAAAGATATTCTGTTTCTTTCCATTCTAGCATTTTAATCAGTAGAAATGAAAATTTTATTTGTTTTGGAAACATGCATGGTAATCTTTTCTATGTCAATCCTATTAGTTATCAAATAAATAACACTCAGACAGAACCTAATACTAAGAAGAAAAATGCCACATCAAATAACTCATATTTGTGGTACTTAATATTAGGGCATATAAAGCCTAATAAGATTCAAAGAATAATCCAAAATGGGTCCTTAGACTTATTGACATTAGAGGAATGGCCTCACAGTGAATCTTGTCTTATAGGTAAAATGACCAAAAGGTTCTTTACTCAAAAATTGGAAAGAGCCAAGGAAATATTAGAGTTAATTCATACTGATATTTGTAGTCCTATGTTTACGCCTGCTAGAGGAAGTTATAAATACTTTATCTGTAACACCCCACTACCTAAGCCCAACAGGGCCGAGGATGTCGCCCTGTCCAAAGGACAAGAGGTCTTTATAACTAGGTCACATAAACGAAATTAAAAAAAATAATACTTTAAATTCAAACTCATTACAACCCAAAAATCCAGGAACAAATCCAAAATAAATTGTTTACTATCATCTCTCAAAACAACACATAAAATAAATAACATAGAGTCTTCAAAGCAAGCAACAAATCTAGCTACTCATCTCCATAGCAGGATCGGCCTGAAAACATGGCATAAAAGGTGATGAGATAAAAATCTCAGTAAGCCCGTGTGTGCTTTGAGTGATTCAGGTAAAACAATTCATGTATGCAAGTTGTAAAAATTGTGAAAGAGAAAGTGCTGGCAAGCAATAAATAAGGTTAAAAATAAATAGTGGTGTTTTACTTTTCAAAGCATGCATGTGCACAATAAATACAACCACTCAAATGGGTAGCCATGGGTTACCACACGTTGGGCCCCATACCCATATAATGGTCAGAATGCCACACTTTATGCAGACTGACAAAAGGTATGTGATCGGCCTACCGAGAGAGATACTCCTCCTTGTCAACACCCAAACTTATTGGTTGTCCACTCCGGAAATACACAGTCCACATGCCTGAAACTTGCTAGCTCAGACCAGCATGACCTACTGGACTTGCATCCTATCCAGGAAGGACTCACCTCTCAAAGGTGGCCACCTACTGAGAGACTTACCCTAACCCTTCAAAGGCTAGTCCTAGTAGTCTACCCTTATTGAATACTCAACGTTGATTGTCCCACTTGGGAGAAAACTGATAAAACATTGCTTTATTTGGAAATGGCAATTAAGGGTTTCTAAAATTCATGTCAAAGTTGATTTTTAGAAAGAGTTTAGTGTTTGTGCAAAACTACTTGTTTGATTTTCAAATGATTTGTTTGACTGAACTAGAAAGGAAACAGTCCTTAATTGCCTTTACAAAATGAGTATCCATACACTTTGTGTTTGGCTTGCCATAGTAACCTTTTTGTCATCAAATGAATTTATGCAGGAGCTTACCTGATCCTTTACTTGATCAAAATCAAGAATCTTCCAAAGCTGACCTAATCCTGCCTGGGGTAAACACAAGTTATATGGTTATACTCAAGCTATATTTGATTCCACAAATAATCCTAGTTCAACTTATTACAATCATAACCCTAATGTCCTAGGTTTTAAGGCTAGATGATAAAGGCTTTTATAAAATAAGATTAGCTTGATAAGTTAAAATAACTAGGGGTTATAAATTGATTGCTAGAAGTTATAGGCTTAAATAATAAATCTTGAGTGTTGTTGTTAATAAATAAACTAGTGTTTCATTGGTGAAGAATCCTAAGTTCTAGGTGATATTAATGAATGGTCATTCTTAAATAATATTTTTAAAGTAAATATTAAATTATTACTAATCTCTTAATTAATAATTAATAGATAGAAAATAAGTAAAATTAATAATAAATAAATTTTATTAAATCTTGATTAGCAAATAAATATGATATTTATAAATATATAGCCTACAAGATTAATATTTTACCTATTATTATTTATTTAAAAGGTTTTATTTTTTATTATTATCATATAAAAATATTTATATATTACAAAAGATATCATTTATTTGGGTAAAATATCACGATTTCATTTAATATTCCAATTCCAAAACTTTCTAGGGTTTTCGAAATCTTTGGAGGAAAATATAGTATTAATTTTAATTATCGTAATAAAATTGGCTAATTAAAATAACTTAGGATCAACAAGGTCATGATCATAATTTTCCTATTACTAACAAGAGTCATGAACATATACCCCAACATCAATCAACAAACTGTCCTATTCATGAATAAAGGCTTAAATCCATACCTACTATCACATGGCCAAATCTCTACTAAGCATAATCGTACTCATGGCTTCAATGAAAATAAGAACATAATACCCTATTCACCAAACGTGACATAATATCTAGCATTCTTAAACATTCATATTCACTTAAGACATGAAGAACATGCATTGATGCACAAGGAATTTCATAAAGCTTAACCATGGCCAAACATTCTCATGCTCCAATCTCAACTCCTTCATATATAAGCATATACTCAATCCCCAATCATATTCTATCCCTTTCTATCAACATCTAAGAGACATAACTTTAGAATTAAAGAGAAGGTTAAAGAGAAATACTTGGTTGATGACTATCTCGATGAAGATTTAAGGAGATCCACACGCTCGAGAGGCTTGAACTATCTAAGAGGAGAGAAGGAAAACGGCTATGGTTGTAGCAACCATTTCGAGCAGAGAGAGAGAGAGAGAGAGAGAGAGAGAGAGAATATTAGTATGACATGTTAAAGATTGAAGGGAAGAAGATGAACAAAAGTTATTCTTGGTTACCTTGATGATGTTCTTGAGACTTCAAGGAAAATTCTGGTTTTTGATCCGATTGCAAATTTTTATTTTCGAGATTTGATGTTATAAAATCCAGAAATGGACTCTAGGGAGTATGTAGGCATGTTCTGGAGTTTTTAGGAGGGATTGGAGGTGTTTAGAGTGGTCTTAGGCTTGAAGAAAAGTAGTGTGTGTTATTGGTGTTCTTGGTGAAAATGGAGAGAATTGGAAAGAAGTGCTAGATGAAATTGCTGAAGGGGTTGGCCAAATGATGGAGGGATTTTTGGGATTTTGATTTTCAAATCTGAGAAAGGAGAGAAATATGGTGGTTTGAAATTCAAATGGAGAAATTTATGGAGTGTTTTAAGGTAGAAGATATGGTAATGATGTTTGATTGATGGATGTTCCTTGGAGCTACAATGGAGCCAGTTGGTTTGCTGTGGTTTGCTAAAATGAATGAGGGTTGAAGGAGCTATAAGTCTGGCCGAATTTTCTGAGTTCAATGGGGGAAGAATTTTTGGTTTTGAAGTTTAATCCAAGGGTGTTTTCATGGAGCAATTGCTGGAATTTTTGAACTTCAAATGGAAGCGTGATTGTAGAAATTTGAGGAGTGGCTATGGAGTCTAATCATGTAAGGTCAGTGGAGGGGGCAATGGAGTTCAGTTCATGGCTGAACCAAGGTTAACTCACAGAAGTTTGAGGTGATTTTCGGACAAGGCTTGAAGAGGGAGCAAGGCTGGAATTTTCTGGTTGAGATTCGAATTGTTTGCTGGAATTTGTTGTGCAGTTTTTCTGCAAGGTTCCAGCTGATTTGTAGAGGGTTTGGAGTGGTATTTGAGGGTTCTTTAAGGCTGGTTTCCAGCCTTTTTTTATGGAGGAAAATCAGAGGTAATTTACTGGCTTGAAGGCAGAAGAAACAACTTTGATTTTGGCCTGCTATGCTGCGAAACTGCCTAGAATTTTTTTTCTGGTTTGTGTAGTTTTGTGCAGTCTGATTTTTGCACAAGAATTTTAGTCTTCAAGCTGAATAAGTTGGCCATTTTTCTAGCAGCTCTTGAATAAGGAAGATGGCTAAGATTTTTGAAAGCTAGGCTACCCAAGAATTTGGAAAAATTCCAGATTTCTTCCATGGGAAAGATGAACACTATGGAGTGGAGTTTGAAGGTCCAACCATGGAGATTAATTTCTCTTAGGAACCTTCCTTAACTCCTTCCCTATTTTCAGTCCAATCTCCAACCCCTAAGAATTATTTTCAAAATCTAAAGGCCAATAAACCTTGCTGAATTTTCTGGAATTAAAACATAGATTTAGATAAATTGAACAAATTTAATTGGTAAGGAATTTAGGGTAAGCTAGGAAATAAAAAGGACATGAATCCCTTAGAAATTCTTTTTAGGACATAAGAATAGGATTAGGACATTCCCTTCATGTCTCCCCTAGGACAACTCTCCTGTTTTTACTTATGGAATGCAAGGGACGAAAAATCCAACCTTAAATTAAAATAATCATGACAAAAACTTAAATGATGGGATTCGAACTCAAGACCTTAGAGATTAATTCCAAAACTCTAACCACTAAACCACAACAACTCTTGTTCTTATTTTCTCTTCCAAATATTCTTCCTATTTAATCCTCAAGCTATCTTCCTATTTTCACCTCAAGCAAAATTACCATTTTATCATTCCTACTCAATAAGCATAACTAAGCCTTCTAGACTATAAATCATAATTCTAAAGCATATAAAATCATTCAAAAATATATATATTTATGCAAAGAAATATGATATGCATCACGACCCCCTTATCCTAGGTTTAGCTTTAGGTGGGGCTTCACATTATCACATTCACGAATGATCACACTCGTATTTGTTACAGTTACTTGATGAGAAGCAAGTATAACTCATTTAAGGAGTTTAAGACTGAGATGGAGTGTCAAATAGGTTAACTAATAAAAAAGCTAGGATCAGATTGCGGTAGAGAGTATCTTCTTGGTGAATTTAAGAACTAATTAGTACATCAGGAAATAGTATCTTAGCTAACTATACTTGGGACTCTCCAGGAGAATAGAGTAGTTGAGAGAAGAAATAAAACTTTGATAGAAATGGTCAGAAGTATGATGAATCATGCAAGTCTTCTTATTTTCTTTCGGGGATATGCTCTAGAAATAGCAGTATATATTCTAAATTTGGAACCTTCTAAGTCAGTACTTAAGACACCCTATGAGATGTGGACTAGATGTAAACCCAGTATGAATCATCTTAAGGTATGGGATTGTCCAGCTTATGTACGAGGAGTAAGCTAGACTTAAAATCAAAATTGTGCTACTTTGTGGGATATCCAAAAGGAATAAGGGGTGGATACTTTTATTATCCCCAAGAGCAAAAGGTACTTGCTAGTACTCATGCTAGTTACTTGGAGGATGAACAAAGTGTATCTACTAAGGTTTCGAGTAAAGTAGAATTGGAAGAAAAATTGAGTGACACTTCAACTTCTAGTACCCCAGTTGAGGAACTAGAAATGATATTCCCAAATATTCTTATACAAAATAAACCACATTGTAGTAGAAAAATATCTAGGGTTCCTGAAAGATAGACTAGAGAAGCCTTTGAGGTAGTTTCTGACTATCAGGAACAAGACCCCACTAGATACGATGAGACCATTGCTAATATTGATGTAAACAAATGGCAAATAGAAATAGATGTCGAGGTTGAGTCTATGTATCTCAATTAAGTCTGAGATCTTGTCACTGCATCTCAAGGGATTAAACCTATAAGGTAGAAATAAGTATACAAGAGAAAGAAGGTGCATATGAAGAGGTGAAAACCTATAAAGTAAGGTTGGTTGCAAAAGGTTATTCTAAAAAAGAAGAGATCGATTGTGAGGATACCTTTTCACCTATTGCCATACTTAAGTCTATTTGCATTCTTTTAGCCATCACATATCATTATGACTATGAGATATGGCAAATAAATGTCAAGACAGCCTTTCTTAATGGATATCTTAATGAAGACATCTATATGATCCAGTCTAAAGGCTTTATTGTGAAAAGCCAAGAACATATGGTTTGGAAACTTAAAAAGTCCATTTATAGACTTAAGCAAGCATCACGTGCATGGAACATACATTTTGATGAGACTGTAAAGCCATATGGTTTCATACAAAATGTGGATGAACCATGCGTGATAGAAAGATAAATGGGAACAACGTGTCTTTTATAGTACTTTATATTGATGACATTCTACTCATTGTAAATGAAATAATAACATTGTCATCTATAAAGGTTTGCCTATCAAGTTAATTTAGTATGAACGATATGGGAGAAGCTAGCTGCATTCTTAGTATAAAGCTTCTTAGAAATAGGAAGCAACGAATATTATACTTTTCCCAATCTGCTTATATTGACAAAATATTAGCTAGGTTTAGCATGGATTAGTGTAAAGGGGCAATCATACCCTTTTATCACGGATTGACCTTTCTTCTAAATAGTGTACTAAGATATAGGAAGAAAATGAAAGAATAAGAAAGATCCCCTATACCCCAGCAGTGGGAAGTCTCATGTATGCTATAATTTATACAAGACGTGAGATCTGTTTTGCAGTAGGCATGATTAGCAAGTATCAGTCAAACCTAAAGGAAGAATACTGGAAAGCTATAAAGCATATACACAAGTACTTGAAGGGAATGAGAGATTATATGCTTATTTACATAGTTGATGATTTAATTCCTACTAGTTACACTGACTTAAACTTCCAGGATGGATGAAGATGAAAGGAAATCTACTAGTAGATACATTTTTCACTTTGTCTGGATAGGATATTTCATGAAGGAGTATTAAACGATCTTTTTTTTGCTAATTCCACCATGGAAGCTGAGTATGTGGCAGCTTTAGAAGCTTCAAAATATGCGGTTTGGCTCTGCAAGTTCCTTATAGAACTTAAAGTTGTACCACAAATAGACGGGTCCATTATTATATACTGTGACAATTCTAGAGTTGTGTCACAATGTAACGAACAAAGGAACCATAGAAAGGGCAAGCACAATGAGAGGAAGTGTCACTTGATCCGAGAGTTCATTTAGAAATAGGAGATAGTGGCTGATCAAATTTTCTCTTCAAACAATCTAGCGGATCCCTTTACCAGGCCTTTGAAGGAGATAGTGTTTAGAAAACATCTAGCTAGACATCATAGGGGTAGGCACATATGGATTGTCATAGTTCATTTACTACAAGTGAGAGATTGTTGGAATGTATGCCCAAAATAGACTATATATTTTTGTATTTTGAGAATTAATAAATTATTTTATTCATTAATGTTTTCTTATTTACATATATTTGCATATTAAGGTCTACGTATATTAGTAAGTGATCTACGTGATTGGATTGCACTTTTACAGAAAGGTGTAGATCATAGGCTACTAACATACAAGTAAAAATGTTCTTAATCAATTAATGAAGTTAGGCACTTCGTCAACGTATAGATCATTACATTATGGCTTCTAAATAGGGAATGGTATACTTTTGACTAGTAGGTAGTCCACTCACGTCAATAGTGTAAGCATATTTGAAATACATAGAATTAGACCACGAGATAATAATCTTTAAAAAAGTACTAAAATAAATAAAGATTGATTTATCGTTGCTACTACGTGGACGAGTATCATAAAACTTAAGTATAAGTTGGTGGTCTGGTAAAGTTAGACTTGTGCACTTGTATGATGGGTAAGGTCTTATTGTAATGCCAATAACCTTATATGTTTGGTGTATGACTCTAATTAATTAAGATAGATTTATATAATAGAGTTTTTACGCTTCACTTAGTGAAGAAATCATCCCCTTGTGATTGTCTAGGATAATCTAAATAAACCAGGGCCCTAGGAAATATGACTTAGTATGTATATGATGCGTAAATTTTGGGTGTATAAAAATCATTCAAATTTAAATCCATTCTTAGCTAAGTTTTAATTAAATCATTAATCCCAAATTACATATACGAGCAAGTATAGTCATCACAAGCATGGTATAGGGAATTAACGAATATCGATCCTCAAAGGAACAAGTACACACTAATCACTTTCCGTTCATTATTTTACCGACTCAACAAAGTGATAAAATAATGAAAAGCAAAAATAAGCAAAATATACATGTATAACTCAAGGATGAAAATTCATGTAACTAGACAATTATCTTGAGAACATAATATTGAATCACTTAGGATTCATCACAATCAATTGTCATCTTGGCATCATGAAGGAACTTAAGTAAGATCTAATCATTTCCCAAGTCATAAATTCACTTATGTAGACTCCACTTCTTTCCCAATCTATAGAACTACTATTATCTCTTTATTAATTTAGCAGATTTCCCAATCATACTAAAATAGCTAAAAGATGCATTAAACTCTTCCTTCACAATAATTACCCATATACTCTATGTGATAATAAATATGAAATCAGTTAATTATTCTATGCTCTAGGTGAAATCAACCAATCTTTGATAACTTTAGTTTTTTAATCTTAACTTCGTTTCTCAAGTCCATTAAGATTTAACAAATATGAAATCAATGCAATGAACTTCTAACATTGTTTCCCAAGTCAATTAGAATAAAATGCATCAACAAATCAATGATAACAAGTAATCAAATACCCAGGATAATAATAAATTGATCAAAAACTCAATTAACTCAAAATTGTAATCCTCAAAACAATATCTAATTGCAATCAAAACATTAATCACATCACTGTTCTAGAAAAGTAAACAAAGGATAAAAGATAGAACCCATAGTTCTTCTTCTCTTGAAAACCTCATTTGAATAATGATCCTTTGAGTAATGAATTCGTCTTTGAAAAATAAGTAGCTAACTTGGATCCTTGAATTTACACATTTACCTTGTGTTTTCCTTGTTTAAATAGGCTCCCACAAGGCCAAAATTCACTCCCTAAGAGTTTTAGGCCGATTAGAAGTTGAAAAATACCAAAACTCTTAAAAAATTCCCAAATCCACACTTGATCAGAAAATTCACCGACATTTGGCAAAATAGAGCTGGCGCCCACTCTGCTTGGCTTGCCCGGTCGTGCTCTATTTTTTTTCCATGAAATCCCCAATTTTTCATAATGGGACCGCCATCGACTCCGTGGAACATGGCTAGCATTGGCTGTGCATTGGGCGGTAACAAAATTTTTCGTCATTTTTTCCTTTTTCTACAATAAAAAACCAAAATACCTTTTCAAGGGTAAAATATCAAATATGAAGGAATATGACTAATTATTGCACTAAATGTTTCACAAAATATCTACAAATAACTAGAAAACTATTGATAAATTTAACCCCTATCAGTATGCTTTTGGTTGTTCCTGGGAAATAAGTTGGTATATACTAGAAGTCGTAGATTATGGGACTACTTATCAAATGATGGTAGATTGAGGAAGGTGTTAGTACATTTTTCCTATCTCAATGACGGGTGTTTTTTTAAAGGGTCTTTTAGTTATTACAACTGTAAGTCGAAGACATTGCGCTTGCAATATTATTCTTGGAGTCAATATTTCGATACAGTGATAAATAGAATATTTAAAATAATAAAATAATATTATTTTACCAAGGATATTTTGATCATTTTAGTAGTCAAGAATAATATATCTTTTGGTCTAAAGAGTAGTTCAAGTAACCTTAGTAAATTTATTTACTATATGGGCTTATTGGATGAATTAATAATGGAAGAATTGTTCTAGAAGTCCAATTAATTATTTAATTGGGCTAGAATAATTTATTGAGCTAATTTAATTTAATTAATTTATTAATTAATTATCTTCGGTAATTTTATATGGGACCAAGTGGATTAATTAATTTATAAGGGAGCTATTTAATTAGCATTTGGATAATTTAATTAAATTAGTTTATTAATTAATTATCTTAGGTAATTTTATATTAGGCTCAAGTGGATTAATTAATTAACAAGAGAGCTATTTAATTAGTCGTGGGCTGTTATGAGTGATGGCTTTTGTTATTCTAGAAATAAAAGATAGCCGTTACAAGTAAAAGAAAAAAAAAAAAAAGGAAGTTTCGCTTTTTGTGTATATTGTATACACGAAATTGAAAACTTCTAATTTGATAGCAATTGTTGACTTTCGATTGATGTTGTTTTTACCAACCGAAAAAAGAAAATAACGTATATATTGCTTTACATTTTTTTGGTTCGTGATAGGGCCTAAATTAGTCATATATTTCCTAGTGATTTGAGGTCGTTTTGTGATACATTTTGTTCAATAACTGGTCATATTCCTTCATATTTGAGATTTTACCCTTAGAAAGGTATTTTGTGCATTATTTCATATTTTAGGGGTAAAATAATGCAAAACATCACTAAATAGAGTAGAGGCGACGCCGGCCAGGACAGGAGAACCGGCACCGGCCACATGCTACTAGCACGCATTTCGAGATAATGAACAATCAGTGAAACAGAGCTGAACAGAACACAGCTGACGCCGATTGGAAGCACTCAGAAGCGGCACCAGCTGCAGTCTGGAAGAGTTGGCCTGAAAATAAAAAAAAATTCGGCGAACGGATGGAGAAACAGACCACAACCAGCGCCGGCCCTAGGCACCTCAGGTGGCGCCGACTGTGCACTGCTGCAGAGGCGGTGCCTCGATTTCCATTCGCATTTTTTGGCAATTTGCAGAGTTTTAGTATTTTCTTACTTCTATTTGGCCAGAAACCCTAGAGGGACGAATTTAGGCACTTCTAAAGCCTATATAAATAGAGGAAAAATACAAACACAAGGGAAAAGAGAAAATTCACGGATCAAAACAAAAAATCACTCAAAATCAATGAGGAATTCATCAAATCAAGGAGGATTATACAAGAGGGTCTACGAAGGAAGAAAAATGAGGCTTGTCTATGAGTGCTTTCTTTTAACTTTGTTTTCTTTTCTTGAACAATGATGTATTAATTATTTTTTTGTAATTTGACATTGTTTTCGATATTCATGATTTTAAGAGTTACTTTGATCTTTTGATTAATTGATTGTTATTCTTGGTATTTGATTACTTATGCTGGTTACGAGATTAATTTGTTGTTTCTTCTATTAACTTGCTTGGAAAAGGGGTTGATGGTGGTCTCAATTCATTAATTTTATATTTGTTATCTATTAACTTGTGTGGAAAAAGGGGTTAATTGCTAAGAACTGGGTAATTAAAGGTTAATTGATGTTTGTCAGGATATGGATTCATTGGTTAATTTCATATCTTAAATTTGCCAAGATGTGGAAATTTAACTATGATTGTGTTTAATGCATCTTTTAGATGAATTAGTTTTGACAGGATATGTTATGCTAATTTGTCTAGAAGATAGTGATTTCATGGACTGGAAAAGAAGTAAATATATCTTAATCTTTCATGATGCTGAGAGAATGATTAATTATGATAATGATTGGGTATTTTAAGGTTATGTTTGTCAAAATAATGGTTTGAGTTACATAATTCGCCATCCTTGACATGTATATATTCTTGTATTTTATTTTCTTTTCCTTTTTATTCTTTTTCACTTTATTGAGTTGGTTAAACAATGAAAAAAAAAATGATTAATGCATACTTGTTCCTTGAGGATCGACACTCGTTTTAAACCCTATGCAATGCTTAATAATGAGTACTCTTGCTCATATGTGTAATTAGAGTTAACATTTTAATTTAAACTTGATTGGGAATGTGCTTATTTTTATATGATTTTTATACCCAAATTCGAACACATCAAGTTTTTGGCGCCGTTGTCAGGGAACAATATCATAAAAGCTTGGATTTTGTTGATTTAACATGTAAATATGTAAATAAGTAAATATGTAAATTTGTACAATTGTTTTTCTTACAAAAAGGTGCCATCTTTTGTATCTTATGTGTCTTTCTAATATAATTTACTAACTTTGACTGATGTTTAATTAACTAATTTGTTCTTTTAATTTTGTTTAAATTATGAATTCCTTTATCTAACTTTCTTCTTTTCTAGGTGTTAGCCTTGGTACATGACCCGACGATCTGAAGGCGATATAGTTGATTTTGATCCTGAAATCGAAAGGACATTGTCAAAAATCCACCGGACAATCAAACGGAACTTAATCGCAGACATGGACGGTGCTCAAAACAACATTACTGGAAACAACAGGAGGGTCATGGATGACTTTGTGAAACCTGCAATCTCGGGCACGGACCCGAGTATTACTAGACCTAAGGTGGATGCAAATAATTTTGAAATAAAGCTCAATATCATCCAGATGGTCTAAAATATGGTCCAATTTGATGGGCTACCTGAAGAAGATCCCAATGGCCACCTAGCTAGTTTTCTTGAAATTTGTAATACCTTTAAGATGAATGGTGTTTCTAAAGATGCCATAAAACTAAGACTTTTTCCTTTTTCTTTGAGAGATAGAGCCAAATCTTGGTTAAAGTCTTTACCCACAGGTTCCATCACCACGTGGAATGCCCTAGCTGAAAATTTTCTTGCCAAATATTTTCCTCCAGCTAGGACATCCAAACTCAGAAATGAAATTTTTGCCTTCCAACAATTAGATTCTGAACCTTTGTATGAAAGTTGGGAGAGGTTCAAGGAGATGTAGAGAAAGTGCCCACACCACGGATTTGAGCTAGGAATGCAGATGCTCATCTTTCTTAATGGCCTCACATTTGTATCACAACAAGTGGTGGACTCTTTTGCAGGGGGTTCCATTAATCATAAGACCTTGGAACAGGTATTCGATTTCATTGAAAATTTGGCTTCTAATAACTACTCTTGGGGAAGTGCAAGGTCTAGAGCTTGTGTGCAAGGAGTGCACAAAGTGGATATTATGGCAGCTATAGAAGCTAAGGTGGAAGCTTTAATGCAAAAGATAGAACAAATGGTGATGCCTCAAGACCAAGTGCTAAATGTAAGTTGTGATTTCTGTGGAAAAGGGCACCCAAATCATAAATGCAAAAATATAGGTTCACTCCAAGAAACCACGGAACAAGCAGCCTTTGCAGGTAATAGCCGTCCAGGTAACACTCCCTATAGCTCTACTTACAATCTTGGTTGGAGAAATCACCCTAACTTCTCTTGAAATAATGCAAACTAACCTAGGCAGGGTTCTTTCAACTTTGGGGGAAATCAAAGAAACCAACCTCTTTTGAACAACAATTCAGCACATTCCAAGCCACCATTGCAGGAATTTATTGGCCAATTAGTAAGTATAACAGAGACTAAGTTCCAAGGGGTTGATGCTACAACAAGGAACTTAGAAGCCTCTATGCGCAACTTGGAGAGCCAAATTGGCCAACTAGCTAAATTACTTGGGGATCGTCAAGCAAGGACATTACCAGGAAACACTAAGAAAATCCATAGGATCAAGGCCGTGGAAAGCATTGAAGTCTTTCTTACTTTGAGTTTTTGTGATTTGAAACAATTTAGATTTTCTTTGTTTGTTTTATTTTTATTTTTATTTTTTTGTTCTTCATGAATTGAATTGCATTATTCATCATTGCTGTGTGTTTATTATTTTATTTTTTACCCAAAAATAAAAAAAACTCGGAGCTCGAACAGAATGCAACCGGCGCTGGCCAGACCCAGAACCGGCGCCGACTCCTATCTCGGGAAGCAAAAAAACTGGCTAATTTGGCCATTTTTTCTTTCAAACTCTCCAACTCCCTCTCAAATTCTCTCTAACCCCACCGGCTTGACCTCCTACCCCTTTCAAAATTTGATTTTTCACCTCTCAAACACTTCTAAAGTATCAATATATCCTTCTTTTGGTGATTCTACGGATTAAAATCCTCTAAATCTTCCATTTTTCACAAAAATCCAATCTTCAATCCGCATTCAAGGAGCTTTGATTTCTAAAAAAAATGATGCATATTTTGCTTGCCCATGCATAGGAGAACATAAAGGTATGTTTTTTCTTGAATTCCCACGATTAAAATGTTGTAGGCAAATTTTTCTAATTTTGGGTATATTTTTTGCCAAAAATTGGGATATTTCAGGTTCTCTTGCATTATGAATCAATTTGTGAGCTTTATGACATTAGATATATTATGAGTTGATGATTCTTGAGAACTTGATTCATTCACATGATCATTATGGAGTTTGTGTATTCGCTTAAGGGTATGATTATGGCTATTATGATGATTGAAGAAACTAATTACATGTTGGCCTTGAATTGTCTTACACTTGATCACTATAATGCCATGATGATTCCACAATTCACATGGTAGAAAAATGATGAGGAAAATGCTTGTGTAAATGTCATGACTTGTTACTTTTAGTCATGCATCATGTATTGAGTTGGAGTTGTGAAAGGAGAAAGGAGGAAGAAAAGAGAAAGAAAAATTGAGAAAAACAAAAAGCTGCTAGAAAATGTTAGAAAAAAACTGACAAAATAAACAAAAGCAGCATTTGGAAGGAAAGAAAAAGAAAAGAAGAGCACAGGAAGACTGTTGGTTGAATTGGAATAAGAATTGCTAAAATTTTGATGATCTTGTGCAATATGATTGATGAGTTGAGAATTATTGATGAAAATAATGCAAGATTTGCTTAAGCTGTTATGATTGCTATACGAGGTTATGGGTTTTAATTGGTTTTGGGATAGGAGAGCAAGAAAAGTTTGGAATCTATTGGTACATTTTGTTTATCCTTTTCTTGCATATTCACATCTTCTTTGACATTTGCTTTTTCTATATCCTTTATTTGATAGCTACATTACACACCCTTTTGCCTTATATTACAAGCTGAAAAGTCCTACTTAGCCTAAGTAGAATCATAATATGTCTCAGATTAGTGGAGAAAGTGTATGAAAAGTAATCTTATAGAATACATATTCTTTTTAAACTAAATTCTTTCCATTGGTTTAAGAATGATGTTAAGTGTTGGGATGGTTCTACTAGTTATTATTCACTTACACAAGTCTTGCATTTGTTATGAAATGTATAGTAGCATATTTTTTGTTGTATTGAATAAAGAAAGCATTGGAAATATTATTTCAAAATTGATTGAGTGGTTTTGTGAAAACTTGTGTTTTCCTACTTGTCCTTGACACTTTATTTGAGGACAAGCAATAAGCTAAGTATGGGGGAATGTGATAGGGCCTAAATTAGTTATATATTTTCTAGTGATGTGAGGTCGTTTTGTGATGCATTTTGTTCAATAACTGGCCATATTCTTTCATATTTGAGATTTTACCCTTAGAAATGTATTTTGTGCATTTTTTCATATTTTAGGGGTAAAATAAGGCAAAAACGTCGCTAAACATAGTAGAGGCGTCGCCGACCAGGATAGGAGAACCGGCGTCGGCCACGTGCTGCTAGCATGCACTTCAAGATTATGAACAATCGGTAAAATAGAGTTGAACAGAACACAGCCAACGCCGGTTGAAAGCACTCAGAGGCGGCACCAGCTGCAGTCTGGAAGAGTTGGCGCAAAAATCAAGAAAAATTGGTGAACGGATGGAGAAAAATACCACAATCGGTGCCGGCCCTAGGTAGGTCAGGTGGCATCGGCTATGCACTGCTGCAGAGGCGGTGCCTTGATTTTCGTTTGCATTTTGGAGAAATTTGCAGAGTTTTAGTATTTTCCTACTTCTATTCGGCCAAAAACCTTAGAGGGACGAATTTAGGCATTTCTAAAGCCTATATAAATCGAGGGAAAATACAAACATAAGGGAAAAGAGAGAATTCACGGATCAAAATAGAAAATCACTCAAAATCAAGGAGGAATTCATCAAATCAAGGAGAATTGTACAAGAGGGTATACGAAGGAAGAATAAGGAGTCTTGTCTATGAATGCTTTCTTTTAACTTTGTTTTCTTTTCTTAAACAATGATGTATTAATTGTTTTATTGTAATTTAACATTGTTTTTTGTATTCATGATTTTAAAAGTTACTTTGCTCTTTTGATTAATTAATTGTTATTCTTGGTATTTGATTACTTATGCTGGTTACGAGATTAATTTTTTGTTTCTTCTATTAACTTACTTGGAAAAGGGGTTGATGGTGGTCTCAATTCATTAATTTCATATTTGTTGTCTATTAACTTGCATGGAAAAATGTGTTAATTGCTAAGAACTGGGTAATTAAAGGTTAATTGATGTCTGCTAGGATATGGATTCATTAGTTAATTTCATGTCTTAAATTTGCCAGGATATGGAAATTTAACTAAGGATTATGTTTAATGTATCTTTTGGGTGAATTAATTGAGACAGGATATGTGATGCTAATTTGTCTAGAAAATAGTCATTTCATGGATTGGAAAAGAAGTAAATCTATCTTAATCCTTCATGATGCCGAGATAATGATTAATTATGATAATGATTAGGTATTTTAAGGTTATGTTTGTTAAAATAATGGTTTGAGTTACGTAATTCTCCATCATTGACATGTATATATTCTTGTATTTTCTTTTCTTTTCCTTTTTTATTCTTTTTCACTTTATTGAGTCAGTTAAATAATGAAAGAAAAGTGATTAATGCATACTTGTTCCTTGAGGATCGACACTCGTTTTAAACCCTATGCTATGCTTAATGATTAGTACGTTTGCTCATATATGTAATTTGGGATTAGTGTTTTAATTTAAACTTAATTGGAAATGTGCTTATTTTTTTATGATTTTTATACCCAATTTCGAACACATCAGTTCGGTAGTGACCAATTATTGTTTTTTCCTTTAGCCTTTTTTTCCTTTGAAAAAATAATAACTCTCTTAATATTCTTCCAAGAAAATTATTCATTCACTTATTATTCTACTTTCACCGATAGATAGCATATAAGAGGTTCTAGAATACTTTGAAAGATTGAAAGTTAGCAATTTTTGGGGAGCATGTTTGATGCGAAGGAGCCAATGTTTGGTTAGTATTCCTATGGAACAAATAGTTGTGACAAACCAAAGTGTTTTGTCAAATCAAAATCCTCCCGTTATTCAATCTAAATGACCTAAATGTAAATATTCCTAGACTTTAGCTCAAAAAAATTTTTGAAGTGCTATTTTCCGCTGCGTTTTTATTTTTTCGCGATCTTTCTTAGAGGGGCCCTAGGCTACCTAGGGACCTTAGGTAGCTTAGGGTGCCTAAGGCCTCCCTAGGCCACCTATCTCACTGATATTTATAAAAAAAAAAAAAAAAAAACTTCCTTTCCTTCCAGAAACATTTTTCTTCCTTTTAAAAGAACCCACAAAGTTTTTAAAATTTGATTTTGGGACTAACTTTTTTTCCCATAATAATGGTATTGGTTTTTTATTTCATGTTAATTATTTATGCTTGTAGCATGCTTTGGCATGGTAGGTTGGTTATGGACTAGGGACAAAATTTAATCTTGTGTTATGCATGTTTACTGCTTTGTTTTAAATAAATATGGCCTACGAGTCCTGCCTTACTCTATAATTCTTATGTAATTTCTTTTGTCATCTAATTCCTCTTGAATGTAACTTGAGATTTCTTCATTAAGAATTTATGTAATTAGATTACATAGGTTAGATAGGAATAGAAATTATTTTTCAAACTTATGGAGATGGCGACAAAAGACAAAGCGAGAGGATAGTAAGACTTTCTTCTCAAACATGCATGAATACGTAGGTTTCACCAAAATTAATTTATTGCTTAGCTCGAGGAAATTAATCTAGTAATGTTAATAACCAAGTCATTTAATTGTGTCTATTACCATTTTTGTCAATATATGATGATTATTGATATTTATGCATGCCAAATGATGATACCATTAACTAAAGAATAAATCTATCAAATAATATGAAAATCTAATGCCATTCATTAATATTGTAAGAATGGGAGACTAAGTTGTTGGGTACACCCAAGCCTACTTGCCATTGAGCTTGTTCAAGCCACAAATTTTGATTCTGGATTAATGGGTTAGATTTAATTAATATCTTTATTCCAATTGGGCACACTCAAGCATAAAGAATATTGGAAGCATTGTTGGGTTAGTGTTAGATGCTTTAAGATTAATCACCCAATGATCCTGTAGTTCATTTAATGCAATTAGTCTCGAATACCTACCATTGAACTTAAGAGTGGTTTGTTGAGCATACCCAAGATCACTCTTAAGGAATTTGGATACTAGTCACTAGGAAAGCTTCTAACAGGCTTTCCCAAATCAATAGTGGGGGGCTATTAATTTGAATAAAATAGTGGAGTAAATAAGTGTTTGATTAAAGACCTAATTAAATGTATTTTATGTGTATATACATAGTCTAATGTCTCTAATCTTTTGTCTAGGTCATTTGCATCATGATTTCAAATTTGAACCTACGTAGTATTTTGGAATCAAACAAGCAAAATGAAAACAACTTTATAGACTAGTATAGAAAATTAAGAATCGTTGTCAAATCTAAAAAGTTGATCTACGTGTTAGATGCTCCTATTCTACCAACTCCAATAGTTGATGCTCTTGCTGAAGAGCATGAAGTCTATTAGAAGCACCAAGAGAATAGTGACACAACATCTTGTATCATGTTGGTATCAATGAATCCTAAACTTAAAAAAACAACATGAGCATATGAATGCTTTTACTATAATCTTCCAACTAAGAGTATTGTTTAATCAACAAGTTAGAAATGGAGAGATATGAGATTTCAAAATATTTATTCCATTCTAAGATGGAAAACGGTGTTTCAGTAGCTTTGCATGACTTAAAATGCTAGACTTGATTGAGAAGTTAGGATCTCTCGATTTTGTGATAGATCATGAATTAAGTGTTGACATAATTCTATAATATTTGCTAAGTAGTTTTTCACAATTTGTGATGAACTACCAAAAGAACAAAATTGAGCCCATATTACCTGAGTTGATCAATCTTCTCAAAACTACAGTAGGCACTATTAAAAAAAGAGAACAATGCAATCAAGTTGGTTGATTCTTCAACTTCTTCTAAAAGGAAAAATGTTTCTAAGAAAAAGAAGAAGAATCCAATCAAGAAAGGTGGAATTAAGAAGAAGAAGAGAGCTACCAAGAGACCATGTCACCATTGTAGTAAGATGGGTTATTGGAGACGCAACTATAAAAGCTACTTGGAATCACTAAAGAAAAAAAAAAGGAGAATGAGAAGTTTGCTGGGATTTCTACTTCTACTCTTGGTATTTTTATGATTGAGATTAATACTACCTTTAAAAATAAGATATAAATATTATATACTAGATGTGGATCTCATTTGTACAATAATTTGTAGGAACTAAAGAGCAATGGTAAGTTAGAGAAATGTGATGTGAACCTACATGCTACAAATGGAGCAAAGGTTGTTGTACTTATTGTGGAGACTTGTCATCTATTCATGCCTTCTGAATTAATTCTAGAAGAAGAAAACTACTATTATATATCAGTTTTACTTTAAAAATTATTTCAGTTGCATGTTTAGATTTATTTGTATTTTATTTAATTTTAATAATAAAGTCATTCTTTTTCAATAAATGATTCCATTATCGTATTGCAAATTTGATGAATGGTTTATATGTTCTAGACATAAAATATCAACTTCTAAATATAAATAACAAGAAACAAAATAAAGATAACATAATTTCATCTTACTTATAGCATTGTCATTTAAGACATATAAATGAGAATCGTATATCTAAATTACACAAGTTTGGTTTTTTAGTATGAATCATATTGTACATGTGAATTATGTTTACATAGTAAAATGACTAAAATCTCTTTTCAAGAAAAGGGAAAAAGGCTAAATAATTATTGGAACTAATACATACCGATATATGTGGGCCAATGACATTGCAAGCAAGGGGAAGTTATCAATACTTCATAACCTTTATTGTTGATTATTCTCATTTGGGTATTTGTATTTAATAAAATTTAAATCTGAAGTCTATGGGATAGGAATCTACCCAAACATCATGCCAAAACTAAAGAAGGGGGAAAGAGATTCAAGCTACAACCCATAATGACAAAGAAGACTCCACAATTCAAGGGTGATCAATGGAGATTTCAAACAAACAAAGGGCTTGAGCCAAGGGTTAAGAGATTGGTGAAGAGATAGTTGCCAAATACACGAGTGATTAGTGCACAATTAGAACAACACATTATATGGAGGGTCAAGGAAATTGATCAACCAAGTCCCAAGAATCTCAACACAAAGGCTAAGATGATATAGGTTCAGAAAGGGCTACAAAATAAAGCTAACGAAGCTAAGATCACAAAGTAGTGAAGACTAGATAGCGTAGAACCGGTGCCAGCTTTAGGAAGCAGAACCGATGTCGGCCCCGTTCTACAAGCCAGAAGCTTCAAAGTTCAAGCCACAGCCGACACCACCAGCCCGAATTGGGCACTACACAATTTTTGCTCGTTTTGCTTATTTTTAGCCTTTTTCATTTGTATTTTAATTTCCATGACTTTTATTATGTTTTTATTTCTTTTAAAGCATGTAATAAGGCCTCAATACTTGTATTAAGAGCACATAATTCTATGATTAGTTTACTAATTAGTTAGATTATGTTGGGGGACTATAAATACCCTATTATAGCTTTGTAAAAATAATTTTTGACATTTTGAAAGAAGAATTCAGATTTTCTCTCTAGAGAGAGCTCTTAAGGGTGATTGATATGATCTTGAGTGGGCTTTTTCTTGGTATTGTGGGTGGTTTAGTTGGTTATGAGTTCAACTCTTCCTATGGGACCAAAAAAGTGAATTTATTGAGACAAAAATGAGAAATTAAACTAACAACCTACCCTCTATCAAACCCATGAAGAACTAGGCTTCAAAAACCCTTAAGAATAGTAAAAATTTCTACTATAATCTCACCCCAATATCCTTGAAGCAACAAAGGCAAACAAGAACAAAAAGAGTAGAGAAAATAGGAACCCAAATAATGGAATTCAAACAAACCTTAGAAGCGCAAAACAACTAAGACCCATTGAAAGAAACCACATTGGATATCCAAAAGATTTTATAGACTCATTCATAAGGAGGACTAAGCCTTAAGCATGATCTTAAACAAGATGAATAAGGAGGCTAGGGCCTCTCAAGATTCTCTCTTCAATTTTGAATTAAAGTGTGTGAATTGTCTTATCAACTCACTAAAAGTTGTATTTTTACTATCCTAACCCTAGCTAAATAATCCCTGAGGTTCTAATACAATTTAGGGCTTTAATAGGTCTTTACAAACATTTAAAATAAAGGAAAACCGAAGAAAACATCAAAAATGCGGGGCAGTAATCGGCTACCCAGGCTGGAGTCGGTGCCAGTTAGGTGCTGTCTTCGACCGGTCATGTGCCAGAATGAAGCCAACGTCGATTCGACTGCTTGGGCTAGCGCCGGATGTCCGCTGGAAGGCCAACGTTTTGGTCAAATTTTGTCCGTCTTTGTTGCTGGCTTGAGTAATTATTAGGGTCCTTCTTGGATAGTCATCAAAATGAGCTCTTGGCCAGCTTCCTCAACCTTTCAACCCTCTTCCACCCTCAAGCATGGTTTTATGAGCAATTGAAGATCATTTTGAAGCTTCTTGGTCCTAGATCTTATCAACGGTCCTTGTCCTTGCACCATCACGCCTCCCCCTCCTTGATCTTGACCTCTATGATGAAGCGGCGTCTCATCATCTCCCCCTCCTTAGAAAGGATTCGTCTCTGAATCATTTCCATCATCTACATCAAAGGAAGAGATGTCACTAACATTAAAAGTGACGCTAACATGATATTCACTGGGTAAATCTATCTTATAAGCGTTATCTCCAACTTTGGCAAGAACTTGAAATGGACCCCCTTGGATCTAGTTTGCTTCGTCATTGAGTGGGAAGTCTCTCCTTGCGAAGGTGCACCCATACCCAATCACTCAGTTCAAATGACACCTTTTTCCTTCCTTGATTACGCTTATGAGCGATCTCTTCATTTTGTTTTGCGATAGTTGTTTTTATCTTCTCATGGAGTGCCTTCACCATTTTCGCCTTCTTAGCTCCATCGAGGTTCTTCCATTCACCTATAGGCAAGGGAGCCAAATGTAAAGGAGTTAGAGGATTAAAACTATACACAACTTCAAAAGGAGAATAAGAAGTGGTAGAGTGAATAGCCCTATGGTAAGCAAACTCAATGTGTGGCAAGCATTCCGCCCAATTTTTCAAATTCTTCTTAATTTTGGTTCGCAAGAGTTGGGTGAGTATTCAGTTAACCACATCCGTTTGTCCATCCGTTTGAGGATGACAAGCTCTGGAAAATAAGAGATTAGTACCAAGTTCATTGCATAATACTCTCCAAAAGTGGCTAAGGAATTTAGTATCCCTATTCGAGACAATAGTCCTTGGAATCCCGTGCATTCTATATGCCAGTCGGTTGGGGATGACGGCTCCGGGTACAAAGTCGATTTGATGCTCAATCCCTCTTATGGGTGATAGTTCTCCAAGCACTTCCTTTGGGAAAACGTCATCAAATTCTTGAAGAATAGCTGCAATTTCATTAGGCAAAGACAATGTAGAATCATTAGTAGAAACATAAAAACCTTTGCATAAAAGAAGAATAACCAGTTCCTTAGCTTCTATAGCCTCTATGACATCACTTTCTTTTGCAAATTAATTCACTCTTCTTTTACCTCTCCTTTCTTGTCCTTGCTCACTCCTATCTTTGATCGTCAAAGGTACTTGTTTGTCTATCCTCTCTCTCAACTCTTTTTCTTTCCTCTCATGTTCTTTCTTCTCAATTTCTTATTTTTGTTTGACATCTTACGCTCCCTTCTTCTTTTCTTTCTCCTTCATGATTTTTTTATCTTTGTTCGCCTCACTAGGGGCCATGGGAGTGAGGGTAAACTTAGTTCCCTTCTTGAGTAGGGAATAAGTATTCTTCCTCCTATCATGCTTTACATGCCTATCGTATTGCCAAGGCCTCCCTAGGAGCAAGTGACCTACTTGCACGGGTACCACTTCACATAGTACATCATCCTTGTACTTTCCCATCTCAAAAGACACAAAAACTTGTTTGTTTACTCTCCATTCTTCGCTATCGTTCAACCATTACAATTTGTAGGGCTTGGGGTGTTTAATCTATCTCATGTCCAATTCTTCAACCAAGTTTACACTAATCACATTAGTGCAACTCCCACTATCCACAATGACACTACAAGAGGTCATGTTGATTAGACACCTAGTGTAGAAAATGTCCTCTCTTTGTTGGTGATCATGGCCTTCAATGGCTTATGAATTCAATGACCTTCTTGTGACTCCCACCAAAGAGTATTCTTGACCAACAACTTCCCCTTCATCACTTTCCTCTTCCCCATTTCCCTCTTGATATTCTTGGTACCTTTCTCCCTCTTCTTTTTCGTCAGTAGAAACCTCACCATAGGGATTAGTATACGCCGTTCTCTTGCTTAGACACTCATGGGAAGTATATCCATATCCAAGGCACTTAAAACACTTGATATCCCTATTCTTTTGTAGCCTCTCCAAGGCTTTTCCCTTGTCCTTGTTCCAACCTTCCCTAGATTTTCAATCCTCCCTAAGCTTCCAATTCTCTCTAGATTTCCAACCCTCCCTTGGTTTATTGAAGTCCTATTAAAATGGCTTAGGGGTTTCATCCTTCTTAATTGGCATCTTGCTAGTAGTGTTGGGGTTTGGAAGTGATGATCTAGTAAATACCCTTCTTTTTAATTACTTCTCAATCTTCATAGTGGCATGTACGATATCCTCCAATCGTTCGTAGGGGTGCACTCTACCAAATTGGCAACTTCCCTATTTAATCCTCCCAAGAACCTTGCCCTTATTGCCCTAGGATCCTCATTGATTTGAGCTCTTATTAACATTACTCTCATCTCTTTATGGTAATCTTCCACACTCTTGTTCCCTTGCTTGAGTAATTGGAGCCTTTGGTAAAGATCATTGTAGTAATGGTGTAGTATAAATCTAGCCCTCATCATATCTTTCAACAAATTCCAACTAGCCACGATTTCCATTCCCAGTTGTCTCCTTTGTGCACTAACTTGCTCCTACTAAACCAAAGCATACTCTGAAAATCCCAAGATAGCCAACCTCATCTTTGACCTCTCACTATAGGTATGACTTTCTAAAAAGATCTCCATTTTACTCTCCCACTCGAAATATACTTCGAGGTCACTCTTGCCATAGAATATGGACACTTTCAATTTAATATGGTTCAACTACCTCTCCTCATCATTTCCTTCTCTCCTACCTCCTCTATTGTCCCATCCTCTATTATGTTCCCCAAAGGCTTCAACTTGTTCCCCCTCATGCCATTCATCAACTCCCTCTAATTCTCTTTCTAACCCCCTTAGGTTGTTCCCACCATTCTTTCCTTGACCCCTACCTCGTCCTCCTCTCATACCATGTCTTCCCCTTCTTATAGGAGCTTGTTGGAATCCCTCGATAAAGTGCTCATCCCACCCTTCCCCTTGTTGGGCATTTAACGGAGGAGTATGGGCATCACCATCCCTCATCCTAGGGCTAAATACTTCAAATCGCTCTTGGCCTCTCATTTGTGCGACGGTAGAAGATTGCTCAAGATGATTTATCAATTCCCTTATCATGTTTTGAAACTCACTTTACATAGTCCTCATCATAGCTTGCAACTCTTCACGGAAAACCCTAGCATCAATTTGTTCTTCTTGGGGTCTACTAGGTCCACTTGGGTTAGGCCTAGAGACCTCTTGATCAAGGGCCACGGTGGTGGAATATTTACTTATTTATACTTGCAAAAAAAAAAAAAAAAAGAGGTTAGAAAGAAAAATAGATCCTCACTTCGCTTCCTTGCGTGTTGCTCTCAAAGGTTAGTCACTCCACACTCGTGTTTACTCTCTTAGATTCTTTTAGTAATAGGCTCACCCTCTTGCCTTTTTCTCAATACTCAAACCTTCTTGTTCAATCTCAATTCTCCCTAATAGCTAAATATTTAGTCCAACTTAGTGAATCACACAAATCAATGAAGTTTTTCAATTAGGGAGTCTTAGGGGAATTTCAACAAACACTTGTTGGGCACCTCAAGCAAACAAGTTTTAATCAAGAATTTCAAAAAATATGGACTCAATCAACACAAGAACAAATACTTAGACGCATAAGGAAACACTTCTAACCAAGAAACAAACAAGACTTAGCAAGAACAAAGAAATAAGAACAACTAGGACTAGAATTATGAAGAACAAGATGATCACAAATGTGCACTAGTAAAGTTGAATTCAATGAGTATGGAATTCAACAATAGAGTAATATACTAAGTCTCAATATCCCAAGGAATAAAAATTAAGAATCAAAGTTCCCAACTATAGCCAAAAGCATTCTCATGGAACATTTATCAAACACCTTGACTGCAATCTTGTCAGTTAAGAACAACCAACATTTTCACCCATATTCAAGTCAATTTTCACCATAAATACAAGAAAATTTTGTTCCCAAGGATTCTCTTAACATCAAGAAGCAATTTCCCCAAAGAAAAATCAAGGTATAACAAAGATTTTATGACCTTTTTGGAACATGTTTTTGAGTTACGAGATTTCTCTTGTTTTTCTTCAACTTTGTAGGGCTCCTTTTCTTGATTCCAAGCTTTGATTGGAATCAAATATTTCCTGTTCTGATACCAAATTCTTTGATATGATCTTGAGTGGGCATTTTCTTGATATTGTGGGTGGTTAAGTTGGTTATGGGTTAAGCTCTCCCCATGGGACCAAAACAGTGAATTTATTGAGATAAAAATGAGAAATTAAACTAACAACCTACCCTCTATCAAACCCTTGAAGAACTAGGCTTCAAAGACCCTCAAGAATAGTAGAAAGTTCTACTATAATCTCACTCCAATATCTTTGAAACAACAAAGGCAAATAAGAACAAAAAGAATAGAGAAAATAGGCACCCAAATAATGGAATTCAGACAAACCTTAGAAGAGTAAAGTAACTAAGACCCATTGAAAGAAACCACATTGGATTATCCAAAAGATTTTATAGACTTATTCATAAGGAGGACTAAGCTTTAAGCATGGTCTTGAACAAGATGAACAAAGAGGCTAGGGCCTTTCAAGATTCTCTCTTCAATTTTGAATTAAAGTGTGTGAATTGTCTTGTCAAATCACTAAAAGTTGTATTTATACTACCCTAATCGTAACTAAGTAATCCCTGATGTTCTAATACAATTTAGGGCTTTAATAGGTCTTTTCAAACATTTAAAATGAAGAAAATCGGAGAAAACATCAAAAACGCAGAGCAGCAGTCGGCTACCCAGGCTGGAGCCGGCACCGGCTAGGGCCCTCAAGCTGGTGCCGGTTAGGCGCTATCATTGGCCGGTCGTGTGCCAAAATGAAGCCGACGCTGGTTCAGCTGCTTGGGCTAGCGCTGGATGTCCACTAGAAGGCCAACTTTTTTGTCAAATTTCATCCGTCTTTGTTGCCGGTTGAGTTCTTGTTGGGGTCCTTCTTGGATAGTCATCAAAATGAGCTCTTGGCTAGCTTCCTCAACCTTCCAACACTCTTCCATCCTCAAGCATGGTTTTATGAGCAATTGAAGATTATTTTGAAGCTTCTTAGTCCTAGATCTTGTCATCGGTCCTTGTCCTTGCACGATTACGCCTCCCCCTCCTTAATCTTGACCTCCATGATGAAGCGAAGTCTCATCAGTGATCCTCTTGGTTGATTCCCATAAACATCAAGACTAATTCAAAGTATTTAGTGCCACATTTGATCTTGTCTCTAAACCTTAAGGGATAATCTCAACTTCTTCTCTATTCTTATGTGCTAGGTTGCCTAGTGTGTTAGATAGGATTGAGTTACGTACCTTCAAATTTCTATCCTTGGTGTTCTAATCTCTAGTTAGATTAGGGTGTTAGGGTGTCTTTGAAGTAGGCTAGATTAACATTATTACAAGGGTGTTAAATTCCTAGCATTTTAGTGTTCTTATGTGTGGGTTTGGTAGGGTTCTTGTTCTTGATTTAAATCTATAATTTGGGTGCTTCTCAAGATCCTATCACTTTGATAAGTTCAAAGAATTTAGAAATAAAGTAGAGAAACAACTTAGTAAAAGTATTAAAACTCTAAGATCTGATCAAGGAGGTGAATATATACTTGAGCCAAGAGTTTTAAAGTTATCCTAGAAAAAATAGAATAGTATCTCAATAAACTCCTCTGCACACACCCTAACATAATATTATACCTTAAAAAAGGAATTGAACCCCATTAGATATGGTTCGAACCATGATGGCTTTTGTAGATTTACCAAAATCATTTTGGGATATGCACTAAAAACTGCTATTTATATTTAAAACATAATTCTATCAAAAATATTTTATACTACTCTCATATGAGTTATTTTTTGGTAAGAGAGAAAATTTAGCTCACTTGAGAATGTGGGGATGTCCTATTTATGTGAAGAGGACAAATCAGACAAATTAAAAAATAAGTCTAATAAGTATTTATTTGTTAAATATCCAAAGGAATCACACAGATATTATTTCTATCTCACTGCTAAGAACAAAGTATTTGTTTCAAAGCAGGCTATTTTCTTAGAGAAGGAATTTATGCTTAAAGGAGATAGTGGGAGCAAAATTTAACTTCATGAAATTCATAAAGAACAGACAAACAATGATCAATCAATTTATCCCGAGTCTATTGAGAGAATAGACGAACCTTCGAATCCAAAAGAATCTCGTAGGTCAAGTAGGATACGTATGGCACTTGAGAGACATGGATTTCTCATAAGTGACCACAATTATGTATTGCTCATAGAAAAAGATGAGCTTATCATTTACATAGAAGTTCTAAAAAGTTCAGAATCTAATAAATGGCTTGAAGCTAGGAAGTCAGAAATAGATTCCATGTATAACAACCAAATTTAGACTTTGGTTAATCCACTAGAAGAGATAAAACCTGTTGGGTGAAAATGGGTTTTCAAGAAGAAAATTGACATAATTGGTAAACTTATTACTTATAAGGTACAACTGGTAGTAAAAGATTATCATGAACAATAAGGTATTCACTACGACGAGACTTTTACACCAGTAGAAATGCTAAAATCCATTAGAATACTCCTAGCATTTATCGTTCATTATGACTATGAGATTTGGGAAACGAATGTGAAAATATCTTTCCATAATAGAAATCTAATTGAGGAAGTGTACATGATACAACCTGAGGGTTTCACATCCAAAGATCACACTAAAGTATGCAAAATGCAAAGATCTATTTATGAACTAAAGTAAGCTTCTAGGAGTTAGAACATCTGTTTGATGAAATAATTAAAGAACTTGTTTGCATACAAAACATGGATGGACCTTGTGTATACATAAAGGTTAGTGAAAGTACAATTGTTTTCCTATTTCTATATGTAGCTAATATATTGCTAATAGGAAATGATATATTTACTCTTCAATCAGTCAAGATTTGGTTGTTAAAAAAATTCTACATAACATACCTTAGAGAAGCAACCTAGATTCTAAGAATAAGGATCTATGGAGATAGATCAAAGAGGTTGCTTAGTCTTTCACAGTTTACATATGCAAACAAAGTGCTAAAGAGGTTTAGCATTGATCAATTCAAGAGGGGATTTTTACCTATAATCCATGGGGTAAGTCTTTCAAAATCTATATATCCTCAAACACAAGATGAAATGGATCACATGAGTAGGATACCAATCTGGTACTCTTTACATGACGAGCAGATACCAATCTGACCTTGGAGAAGGTCATTGGGTGACCGTCAAGAATATCCTTAAGTACTTAAAAAGAACTAAGGATGAATTTTTTGTATATGGAGAAGGTGACTTACAAGTTAAAGGATATACTGATGCTAGTTTCCAATCTAATAAGGATCAGTACAAATCCCAATCTGACTACATATTCATTTTTAGCAATGGGGGAATTAGTTGGAAAAGTTCTAAACAAGACACAACTATTGATTGAACCACTAAATCTGAGTGTATAGCAGCTTTTGAAGCAGTTGAGGAGGCTGTCTAGATCAAGAAGTTTATAATAGAACTAGAAGTGGTACCTAACATTGTTGATCTAATAC
The DNA here is from genome assembly GCA_026120185.1 of Voacanga thouarsii. Taxonomy (NCBI): domain Eukaryota; kingdom Viridiplantae; phylum Streptophyta; class Magnoliopsida; order Gentianales; family Apocynaceae; genus Voacanga; species Voacanga thouarsii. The sequence continues at coordinate 3,978,603 of JANUWF010003370.1, forward strand.
TCTTGTATTGTCTTAACAATGAAGCCATTGCATGGGTAAAGAAACCACAGTCTCATCAATGATCCAAGCATATACTTAGGCACTATCACTTGATTCGTGGAATTTATTGGAAAGAAGTAAAAATAGAAAAAGTTCTAACTTATCAGAACATAGCTAATTCACTTACTAAAAAATTACCCTTGAAGAAACATGATAGTCATGTTCAATTATTTGGCATTCGATAGGTCTAGTGTAAGTGGGAGATTGTTAAAGTTATACCCTAGAACTAATCCATTTGTACAATGTAATTTGCATATTTATTTAATAAAGGCATTTTTTATCTTTTAATTTCTTTGTTTCATATGTGTATGTGTATAGAACTGATAGATAAAGTTCTTAACACAAAGTATAGTGTTAAAAAAATCATGATAGAGATCATGATATAAGATTCTAACTATACTATATAGTGCTTGTGTAACATCCCACATATCTATATCATAGTGGACCTTGTCTTCGTGTGATATCGCCTCGTCTGAACTCCCAAACAAAAGGTCTTTATAATAATTTATAAACTTAAATACATAGCAAAATGATTCTAAAACCTTAAATGAACACGTTATCCATTATAACGTTGAAAGTGCATTTCCAGCCTTTTACAATATATTTCCATCAAGACAACCAATAATAGTTTCTCATAAAACATTAATTTCATAAATAATGATTTTTCTTTAAAATAAAATAAAATAGCTTTATAAAATTCAAGAAAATTCTCAAAATATCACAAAGATAGTAAAATAAATCTACAATCAAGGCGAGATGTTACAATCTCCCCTCCTTTAAAAAATTTCATCCTCGAAATTTGAAAATACTATAATATCACCGAAAATCATAAACTCAAGATATCAAACTTAAAATAGTCTAACTCTCTGATATCAATTATACTCCCAAAATCATTCACCTAATTTTTTTATGCTATTTATATCTCCCAAATCGATAACCTATAGTTCTGATACTATTTGTAACTTTAGTCAATATCTCTCAAAGATATTCACCCAAAATCTCAACCTTAAACTCTAATACCATGTGTAACATGCCACATATCCATGTCGTGGTTAGCCTTGTCTTCATGGGATGTTACCCCGTTTGAATTCCCAAACAAAGGGTCTTTATAACGATTTATAAACTTAAATACACAGCAGAATTATTCTAAAACCTTAAATGAACATGTTATTCATTATAATGTTGATAGGGATATATTATCCATTTGGCCATCCATTTGTGGGTAACAAGTAATGGAAAATAAGAGATTAGTACCAAGTGTATGCCACAAAACATGTCAAAAATAAATAAGGAATTTAGAGTCTCTATCAAAGATAATAGTCTTTAGAATTTCGTGCAATCTCACCACTTCATTTAAGAACAAATCTGCAATATAAGAAGCATCATTAATTTTTTAGCAAGATATGAAATGTGCCATCTTAGAAAACTGCCTACCACAACAAATATTGAATCTTTTCCATTCTTGGTTCTTAGTAAACCCCAAATAAAGTCCATGGAGATACTAACCTAAGGTGCAAAAAGAAGGTACAGGAGTATATAGTCCATGAGGTAGGGAAGTAGACATAGCTTTCTTACAAGTAATACATTATCCACAATGCATTTCAACATCCATCATTGTTCTTGTAGAATATCAAGTGTTTTAGCCATACCAAAATGTCTCATTAACCCTCCCCCATATATTTCCTTAACTAGTAACAACCTAATTGAACTCTTAGGTACACAAAGCTTTACTTCTTTAAACAAAAATCCCTTATGCCTATAAAATTTCTCAAAAGCACCCATTTCACAAACGAGAAATATGTGACCAAAATCCTTATCATTTGCATAGAAGTCTTTCAAAAATGCAAAACCAAGTAGCCTAGCATCTAAAGAGTTAAGCAAAGCATGCCTTCATGAAAATGCATCTACCACTACATTTTCCTTACATTTTTTGTACTTAATGATATATGGAAAAGTTGCTATGAATTCCAACCATCTAGTATGTCATTTGTTCAATTTATTCTGCCTCTTTAAGTATTTAAGGGATTCATGGTCAGTGTGGATAAAAAACTCTTTGGGAAGAAGGTAATATTGCCAATGGTTCAAAGTTCTCACTAGGGAATAGAGTTCTTTGTCATATGTTGAATAGCTGAGTGTTGCCCTAGAGAGTTTCTCACTAAAATAGGCAATTAGTCTTTGGTCTTGAGTAAGCACGGCTCCTATTCCATTGCTACTCGCATCACATTCCATTTCAAAGGCACTCTCAAAATTTGGTAAGGATAGTAGAGGAGCTTAGCTTAATATCTCTTAAAGGGTGGTGAAGGCTTTTTCTTGGCTATCCTCTTATTTAAACCCAATGGATTTCTTAACAATTTCGGTCAATGGAGCGGCTATAGTGTTGAAGTTCCTAATAAACCTCCTATAAAAACTAGCTGGGCCATGGAAACTCCTCACTTCAGTTATTGTAGTAAGGGTGGCCATTCTTAAATAGCTTTCACCTTCTCCTTATCCACTTCAATTTCTTGTAAACTTATACCATAACAAGAAATGTGATCCTTTCTATACAAAAAAGAACATTTTTCAAAGTTAGCATAAAGTTTCTCCATAGAAGAGCCACAGAACACCTTTAAGATGCCCCAAATTATCCTTGAATGACTTACTATAGATCAAAATATCATCAAAGTAGACAACCACAAACTTGCCAATAAATTCTTTCAACACATAGTGCATCAAACGCATAAAAGTACTTGGAGATTGGAAAGACCAAAGGGCATAACAAGCTACTTGTACAATCCTTGTTTTGTTTTGAAAATAGTTTTTCACTTGTCACCCTCTATTATTCTTATCTGATGATAACCCGATTTAAGACCAATTTTAGAAAACATACAAGTATCATGAAGCTTATCGAGTAAATCATCAAGTCTTAGAATTAAATAGCGATACTTTATCGTGATGTTGTTGATTGCCCTACAATTAATGCACATTCTCCATGCCCCATCCTTCTAGGGAACCAACGACACTGAAACCGCACAAGAACTTAAGCTCTAACACGTCCCTTTGCTAGCAACTCTTCCACTTATCATTGAAGTTTTTTTGTCTTTTCTGGATTGTTCCTATAAGCTGGCCGATTTGGAATAATAATTCCACGAACAAAGTTAATTTGGTGTTCTATTCTCCTTAATTGTGGCAGGCCTCCAAGTGTTTCTTTTAGAAATACATCTTCAAATTCTTTAATGATAGCTACAATTGCTTGTGGCAAAGAAGAAAAAAACTTGTTGGTAGAAAGAGTGTTATTAGTAGTAGAAAATGCCCCTTTGAATACAAGAAGTAAAATGGGTTATTTTGCTTCAATGACCTAGACTATTTCACTCTCTTTAGCAAAAAAATTTACTCTTTTTTCCTCTTCACTCTCTTTTTGTTCACACTTATCTTTGATGAGCAAAGGTTTTTGTCCCTCTAATTTTGCTCTTATCTCTTTTTCCTTCATCTCAAGTTCTCTTCTTCTCCTTTTCTCTTATAATCTTTTGATCATTGTTAACCTCACTTGGTGTTAATGGAAGCAAAGTACTTCAATCCCTTCTTGTAAACTACATAGGTATTCCTCCTCCTATCATGTTTCATATACCTATCACATTGCTAAGGTTATCCTAGAAGTAGGTGTCTCACTTGCACAGGTACAACATCACACAACACCTTATCTTTGTATTGTCCCATATCAAATGACACTAGCACTTGCTTGTTCACCCTTAACTCTCCACTATCATTCAACCAATAAAGTCTATAGGGCTTTGGGTGCTTCTTCGTTTCCATCCCCAATTCTTCTACCAAACTAGTACTAATGATATTGATGCAACTTTCACTATCAACAATGACACTACAAGGCATGTTGCTGACTAAACATCTTGTATAGAAAATATTTTCTCTTTATTGGTGTTCGACTTCTCCAATAGCTTGAGAACTCAAAGACCTTCCAGCAACACCTAACAATGAACAATTTTGTCCTAGTACTACTCTATCATTACCATTTTCTTCTTCCTCTTGATCTTCACACTTTTTGTCCCTTTCACTCTCTACTTTGGTTGAGACTTCCCAAAGTCGTTAGTGTACATACTCCTTTTGATTGGACACTCATGGACTGTGTGTCAATAGCCAAGACACTTGAAATACTTAATATCTCAATTTCTTTGAGGTCTCTTTTGAACATTCCTTTTCTCTTAACTCGAACCCTTTCTTAGTTTATTCACTTCCCTTGGTGGTAGTTTATGAATCTCTTTTTTCGTTGGAGTTGATTTACTTGTGGTGCTAGTATTATTATTGGTAGGATTCATAAATGATCTTCTCCTTACTTGGTTTTCAACATTGAATACCATATAGACCATCTCTTCTAGAGTATTATATGAATACTACTTCACTACATTTGCAATCTCTCTATTTAAACCATTCAAGGACCATGTAATAGTAGCTCTAGGATCCTTATTTATGTGGCTCTCATCATAGTGATCTCTATCTCCTTATTATAGTCTTCAATACTCTTGTTATCTTACTTTAATACTTACAACCTTTAATACAACTCATTGTAATAGTAAAGAAGAATGAACCTATTTCTCATTAAGTTCTTCATCAACTCCCATATTGTAACCGGTTGATTCCCCATTCGCCTTCTTTAAGTAGACACTTGATCCTACCATACTAAGGCATACTCGGAGAAACTAGAGATAGCCAACTTCACCCTTGTCCTTTCACTATATTCATGGTATTCAAACAAGATTTCCAACTTTCTTTCCCACTCAAAGTATAATTCCGAATCACTTTTTCTAAGGAATAATGGTACCTTTATCTTTATGCTCTTCATCTCCCTTTCTTCATCATTTTTCTCTCTTCTACATCTTCTATTTCCAAATCCCCCTATTTTGATGCCCATGGTCCTCTTCATATTCCTCTTCACCCCAATCTTGCACTCTCTCAAAATCCCATTCTAAACTTCTCAAATTGTTCCTATCAGGTCTCCTATTCATTTGTCCTCTTCCTCCTCTTATACCTTACCTCCCCCTCCTCTCATACCTTGCCTCCCCCTCCTCTCATAGGTGCTTATTGATACGCTCCTAAAGAATACTCATCCATGTCTCACCATGTTGTTCAAAAAGTGGAGGATTACTTAGGTATTCATCCCTCACCCTGCCCTCTCATTTGAGTAACCGTTGATATTTATCCTTGATTAGATTGTAGGTCCATTAGCCCCTGTTGTAAATTTTCAAACCCATTTTATATTGTTCTTATCATCTATTGGAGACTCTCTTGAAAAGCCCTTACATCTCTAGATACCTCTTGAGCCATTACTTTGGTAGCTAGAAAATATTTCAAGTAGAAACGCTTAGGAATTAAAAGAAATCCTTACAAATCACTCCCTCACATGTTTCACTCAAGTAATGATCAAATAACCCCCGTGTTTAACTCTTCTCAAGGCTTTTGTCAATATTGTCTTACCCTCTTGCCTTTTTCCCAACTCTCAATTTCCTCCAAAAATTCTTTTCACAAAACCTGCCTACTTAATTAGGTAAGTAATCCTATTAGTTTAAACCAACAAACTCCCTAAGAAAATTAAATTGGTGGCCTTAGTTGAGGCCAACAAAAGTCAATGGATACAACAAGATATAGCAAACATGTATATGATCACAGGACAAGTAAAGTTAAGCAAGTCCAATTTTCAAAAAAATAGGAATGCTCTTAAGAGTCAATCAAACAAGAATTGCCAAAGCTAACAAGAGTCCAAAGAGAATTAGAGTGCCTAGTAAAATTCAATTAGTCGAACATAGCAACAATGAACAAAAATATTTAATCAACGTGATCAACCTAATTGTTCATAGAATTGCATCTAGGAAACATGTTTGGAGAATAATTTATTTAATAGAATAGAGTAGCAAGAACAAGGATTCCTACAATCAAGAAAATTTAACTTATACCCATCAACAAGACTTTCATCAAATACACAAGTTCCAATTTTCGGAGTTCAAGATATCCTACAGATTTTTATCAAATTGGGCCACAATCAACCACAATAAACAAGAGTTTTTCATTCCCCAATGTCATATACATATCATATATCAATTTTCTCAAGTAATTTTCTAGAAAAAAAAAGTTTTTGATGACCTTTTTGAAGCCACAAATTGAATTCTGAGATTGCACTGTTTTTGGAGCCTTTTTACATGCAACTTTTTTTTTTATCAAGTATTGATAAAAATCAACACTTTCCAAAACTCTAATACCAAATTTGATATAACCCTTGGAGGTTATTTATCAAGTGAATTTCATGGATAAATCAAAGAAAAATTTCAAGGGACAATTGTAAGAACCAAATCAGGGATATTAGTAACCAAAAGAAGAGTAGAAAAATTACCCAATCCCAAAGTAACTAAGGACTTGAACCTCAGTACTATAGGAATTAGATCTACTAGATCAATATCTAATAACCTTAAAATCAAGATTGATTCAAGAACCTTTAGAATAGAGAGATCTAGGCACTCAATTTGAAGCCAAACTGCAACATTGGAACAACAAGGAACCAAGACCTTAGCATAAGTTACAACTCGAAATGTCCTTAAGGGTTTAAAGACTTAAAATTAGGTAGGACTAAACCTAAGAATTGGTAAGATGTTTGAGGGAAGAACCAAGAGGAATCACCTCTCAAAGATGAACTTTGTTCTTAAATTATATCTCACTGTATTCATAAAAGTGTTATAACATGATATAGATAGGCATCCTAGTAATCTATTGTAATTAAGAAGAAATCTTTCCTTTAGATGCAAAAAAAATAAGCTAAAGACAACATAAAAGTCGTGGAAATTAAAATGGAATTTAACTATGCTATTACATAGAGAAAATCAGCTGAATTGAGAAAATTCGAAGTAAGCTGGCGTCGGTTACATAGACACAGTCGGCGCCAATCTAAGTCTGTCTTGTTTTTGTTAGTATTATGCCCTAGAGGAATTATATACATTTTTTATATTGCACATTTATTTAATAATATAAGGCATTCTTTATCTTTTAATTTGTTTTATTCATACTTTCATATGAATATAATTATTAGATAAAGTCTCAAGTGAAACACTATATTAAGAAAATCATAATAGAGATCATGATGTGAGGTTCCTACTACACTGGATAGTGTTCGTACTTAAATTATCCCTAGTCATAGTATTAATGAAATAGGACATCATTAATGCGTTAAGACTAGTATGTGTTATACTTCCTAATTTGATCGAACGGTGGTTCTCACATTCGTGAGTATTGTGATATTCAAAGTTAATACATGAATGCTTGTTACTAAAATAAGTATATTAGATGACCTAACTATGAGATAATCGCATGAATAACTATTTAGTACCAGTAATAGAATCTCATCATAGTAAATGTGCAAATATTCTTAGATTTGAGGTCTCTAAGGTACTTTATTTCCTAAGCATTGTGCTTTAATCCAGATCTCTGAAGTCCCAACAAGACCACCTGTAGGATAAATATTAGATACAATATGAAATAAATAAAAATAGTTGAGATGATCAATAAAGGATTCACTACTTCTAATAATAAGAGTAAGGACTCACCACTCCTAATTGTAGGAGCAAATATCCCAAGGCCACTTATAGGAATCACTACTCAAGAAGTCCTTGGCCAAGACGAATGTGTATTGGAGGTGAATACTTAAGCCAAAAGTTTCAAAGTTATCTTAGAGATAATGGGGTATTATCTTAATGGACTCCACCAAATACACCTCAACATAATAGTGTATCTAAGAGAAGAAATCACACCCTTCTAGACATGGTACAGACTATGATGGCCTTTAAAATGTTGGGATGTATGTTCTCTTAGACTAGGTTTCTGATGTGATTTTGATTTGTATTAATAAAAATTTTATTCTCTGAAATTATTTGTGAATTCTTCTTTACTTTTGTACACAATTTCACTGGAAAAGACCCATTGTGTTTAAGTAAATGGTTCATATAAATAAAGGCCTTTCACAGTAAGGTATGAACCATGGGTTACTGAACACATAGACTATCGTTCTTAACCGAATGGTAAAAATGGAAATCTCATCATAGTATGGTTATTGTGTTATGAATTCTAAATGTAGAATGGCTTACCTTTAGCCATAAGTAGTCTTCTCATTTTATTGTTAGTATTGTGCTGTAGAGACAATCACTTATACATTATATATGACACATTTTATTTTAATAAAATGCATTATTTATCTCAAAATTTCTTTTGTTTACTTTAAGTAATATAACTGTTCGATAAAGTCTATAGTACAACACTGTATTAAGGAAATCATGATAGAGATCATGATATGAAATTCCTACTACACTGGATGGTGTTAGTACTTAAATAGTCCCTAGTCATAGTATTAATGAGATGAGACATCATTAATGCATTCAGACTAGCATATATTAGACTTCCTGATATGATCAGGCGGTGGTTCTTATAATCGTGAGTATTGAGATACTCAAAGTTAACACATGGATGCTTGTTAATGAAACAAGTTCATTGGATGACCTAGCTTTGAGATAATCACATGGATAACTATTTAGTGCTAGTGATATAATCTAAATATAGCAAACGTGCAAGTATCCTTAGACTTGAGATCTCTAAGGTACTTTGTTTGCTGAGCATTGTACTTTGATTCCAATCTCCGGAGCTCAATCGAGGGCTGCCTATGGGATGGATATTGAGTACAATGTCAGGAAAACGAAAGTAGTTAAGAGGGTAAATAAATGATTCACCACTCCTAATAGTAGGGGCAAATATCTCACGGCCACTTGTAGGAATTACTACTCAAGAAGTCCTTGGCCAAGGCAATTGTGCATTGGAAACAGTTCCAATTGATACACATCTAGAGTAGTAGGTTCCTGGACAAGTTTTATTGTATTAGGCTAGAATTAATTCTGGAGGGAGTTAGCACTAATTCCGTACTCCAAACTGAATGAGATATTGTATGGTGAAAGGAGTTAATTGCACTGAAGTTTGTTATTAAATGGTTCATGTCAAGCCACTTGACTTCCTAGACTCTTGAGTGGTCATGATGTGTTGCTAGATACCGCTCATGACCTGGGAATATGGGTTTATTAATTGATGAATTAATAAACCAATTCTAATTAGAATTAATAGGTTTAATTCTAATTAATTATAGATTATTAATATCAAATATATTTGGATTAATTCATGTTCGCTACCAATTGACTGGAAAACCTAATAGGTCACACACAATAGAGGATTATATACTCAAGATGTTATTTGATAACATAGTGGGGTTGATTGAGAAAAAGAGAAGTTGTAGTGGACAAATTATAATTAGTTATAATTTGTGGTCCAAGTTGTAATTGTGAGAACTTGATGTTTCCAATTACAATTAGGGAATTCTAAATAGGATTAGAATTCTCAATTTTAGCAGGATTTTTTGTGTGATATAATGGATACACACGAAACCCTAGCTTAACGTGATTGTCACGCCACACAACTACAACACACGATCTTCTCTCTCTCTCTCGTTTTGCGGAAAACGAAAACAGCCCTAGCCGACTTAGTGTTTCTGCTAGCACAGAAAACTTCGTGCTTGAGTATTCCTCTGTGTAGATTACTGTTAGAAATAATCACACACTGTGATTATAGTGGTTAGATGTCCTACTCTCGTGGAGTTCGCATAAGAGGATTGCTGGATCGCACCTCGACTTGAAGAAGAAATTTTGTTCTTCGAACGATCAAACAAAGGTAAAAAGCTGCTACCTTTATTATCTTTATGTCTTGTTTTCCATACATAAGCGGGTCCTGGGATGGTATCTCGTTTATTTTTCGCTGCGTCGTATAGGATACGAGCCTGAGATATCCAACATTTATAACACAAGCATATTCCGAATATGTAGAACTGGACCTGTAGTAATAGTTTCTAAAAGTACTATATGGTAGAAATCTAGACTACTATCGCTACAGCGTAAACTTATACTCTATAGCTTTAGTATTAGTTGGTGGTCTGACAAGGCTAGAAGCATATGCTTTGAAGTACTATAGTTGAGGTTCTATTGTAGGACGAATATACTTGTATGTTGGGTATATATAACTAATTAGTTAAGATAGACTTGTACAAGATAGCTTCTATGTCATATCGTCCCTTGTAGTTATTCAAATGATCTAACTATCCAAAGCCCTAGGGAATATGACTTGGATATTTGCTTTTGGGTAGCTCCCTTGGAAGCGAAAATATTTCAAGAAGTTGTGGATCATTGGACTAGAAGTCTAAGCATAGGAGATATCTTTTAGAGAAGTGTTAGTGCATTTTTTTTTCCTCTCTAAATACACAGCGATGTGTAGATAGGTATTTTAGTAATTACACCTAAAGGTTGGAGACTTTACTAACACAGCATGTGTTAGTATTGTGCTCTAGAGACAATCGCTTATACATTGTATATGACACATTTATTTTAATAAAATGCATTATTTATCTGACAGTTTCTTTTATTTACTTTTAAGTAATAAAACTGTTCGATAAAGTCCCTAGTACAACACTATGTTAAGAAAATCATGATAGAGATTATTATATGAGATTCCTATTATACTGTATAGTGTTAGTACTTAAATAGTCCCTAGTCATAGTATTAATGAAACAGGACATCATTATTGCGTAAAGACTAGCATGCGTTAGACTTCCTGTTTTGATCAGGCAGTGGTTCTCATATCCGTGAGTATTGAGATACTCAAAGTTAATACATGGATGCTTGTTAATAGAACAAGTTCATTGGATGACCTAGCTATGAGATAATCACATGGAAACTATTTAGTGCCAGTGATATAATCTCAATATAGCAAACGTGCATGTGAAACCCTAGTGAAACCAACCTTAGAGTAAAGGAGTTGGGATGCATATCATATTTTATTGCATGCATAAGTACATTTTTGTATGATTTTATGTGCTTAGATAAGTGATTTGTAGTCTAGGTGGCCTAATTGTGTTTATTGAGTAAGAAGGGCAAAATGGTAATTTTTGCTTGAGGTGAAAATTGGGAGATAGTTTGAGAAGTAAATAAGAAAAATATTTGGGGAAGAAAATAAGAACCAAAGTTGTTATGGTTTAGTGGTTAGAGCTTTGGAATAAATCCTTGAAGTCTTGAGTTCAAATTCTATCATTGGAGTTCTAGCATGATTAAATTTTATTTTTGTTTTTGTTTAGGAAGGTTATATTTCGACCCTTGCATGCTTTATTGAAGAGTAGGAGTGTTGTCTTAGGGGAGAAATGATAGGAGTGTCCTAATCCTACTCTTGTGCCCTACAAAAATTTCTAAGGGATTCATCCCTTCTTGATCTCTAACTTTCCTTAATTATTAACCAATTAGGTTGATTAATTTATCCAAGCCAATTTATTCCAGAAAATTCCAGCAAGGTGCTGTGGCTTAGAAGGTTCGAAAATGTCTGAGTGTGAAGTACCTTCTTGACTGAAACTAGGGAGGAGTTGTGGAAGGTTCCCAAGAGAATTAATCTCCATAGTTGAACCTTCAAACTCCAATCTAAGTGTGTTCATCTTCTTCATGTAGTAAATTGGAAATTTTTCCAGCTTCTTGATCAGTCCAATAGTCAAAATTTTCAGCCATCACTCCCTCTCAAATTCTACCAGAACAATGATCAATTCACTCAGCTTGAAGACTGAAAATTCTAGCAAAAACCGAGCTGCACAAAAACTGTGTAAACCAGGAAAATTTTCTGGTTAGTTTTCGCAGCATTAGTGAGCCAAAACCAAGCTGTTTCTTCTAGTTTTTCACCCAGCAACTCAACCTCATTTTTCCTCCATAAAGAAGGCTAGAAACCAGCCTTGAAGGACCTCTGAATAACCCTTCAAACCTTCTGCAAACTAACTAGAAAATGGTAGCAAAATCTGCCCAAAAATTCCCAGCAAACTTGCGAAAAATATGTTTAGAATTTCTAGCTTTGCTTCTTCTTTACCCTTGGCCGAAACTCACCCCATTTTTCTGTACAAACACTCCTTGAACAGCCATGAACTGAACTTCATCTTCTTCACCATTGTTCTGCTCAAAAAACAGTCCCATGGCTGCTCTTAAAATCTCTCCATCAATCTCTCCAATTAAACCATTGATTGAAGTCCAAAATTCCAGCAATTTACTTCATCAACCTTCCATGAATTAAACCTCAAACAACCAGAAACTCCTTCACCATTGTACATCATATTTCAGCCACCCTAAAGCTCCATTAAACAACATTCATCTCAGCAAAATTCCAGCAATCCAGTTGGCCATTGTAGCTTTCCAAAAGCTCTCCATCAACCAAGATCTTCCTACCATATTTGTTTCCAAAATTGATTCCCTAAATTATTCTCTTTGAATTTCAAACAACCAACTTTCCTTTTCCTCTCAAATCTGAAAATCCAATTACCAAAAACCATTCAAACAATTCAACCACCCTATTCCCACAGAATTTCGGCCAGCTTCATCCAATTTCTCTCTATTCTCTCCAAACTTTCAAGAACACCTACTACCCTTCTCACGCCTAAGGCCACCAAAACCACTCCAATCTTCTTCAAAAAAAACTCCAGATTGTACCTACTCACTCTCGTGAATCCATTCCTACAATTTTTAACATCAAACGCTGAAATCTAAGGCTCACTTTTGGATCAAAAACCAGAATTTTCTTGAAGGCTCAAGAACACCTTCAAGGTAAGCATGAACAAGTTGGAGTTGGGATTAAATGGTTGTGTTTTGCGATGGAGTTGAGATTGATGCATAAGTTGATTGTCTTGGTTGAATTTTATGGTTTTAGGGTTTTGTTGCTTGCTCTTCATGTCGTGAGTAGTATGATTGAATAAGCATGTTAGAGATTATGTCACCTTTGGTGAATGGGGTTTTATGATTATGTATGATTGTTAGAGCCATGAATATGATTATGTTAGTGGGATTTGGATCATGTGATGGTGGATTTGGATCTATGCTTTTATTCATGATTTGGATATTTTGTTGATTGGTGTAGAGTATATGTTCATGATTGTGGTTAGCAAAAGGGAATATGATCATGACCTTGTTGTCCCTAAGCTAATTTTATTTCATCAATAAAATGATTATTACTATAATTTCTTCTAGTGATTTCGAAAACCCTAGGGAAATGTGGATTTGGTCTATTATGTAAGATAATGATATTTTAGTCAAATAAATAATAGCTTTTATTAAAGAAATAAAATATATAAATATTGTATAAAATAAAATGTATAAAAAATAGTAATATCGAATAAAGCCTTTTTATATAAATAATCATAATAAATAAAATATTAATTTTGTAAGTCTTATATTCATAAATACTATTAAAATTTATAATCAAAACCTATTAAAATTTACTTACAACTAATTTTAGTTACCAATTATTTTCTAACAACTAATTATTAATGAATTATTATTTTAAATAATTCCATCTAAATCCTAGGACCCTTCATCAAATAAACCCTAATTATTTATAGCAAGATTTAAACTTACAATTTTTTAGTATCTATTTCCCAAACCCTAGTTATTTTAATATCAAGCTGGATTTATTTTATAAACCCTTTTATTTGTTATCTAGCTTTAAAGCTTGGGACACTAGGGTCATGATTGTAGTAAGTTGAGCTAAGATTATTTGTGAAAGTAAATTTTGGCTTAAGTCTAATTATGGCTTATGTTTACCCCAGGCGGGGTTAGGTCAACTTTTGAGGATCTTTATTTTATCTCGAGCAAAGGATCAAGTAAGCTCCTGCATAAAACTTATTTGATGTAAAATGGTTACTATGGCAAACCAAATGTAGAGTGCGTGGACACTCACTTCTGTAAAGGCAGCTGAGGATTGTCTCCTTTCTCATTTCAGGCAAACAATTATTTGGAAATCAAGGGGCAGTTTTACTCAAACCCTAGAACTCTTTCTAAAACTAGTTTTGCCCCAACCTTTGAAAATCTTTCATTGCCATTTTCAAGTGGAGCTATGTTTTATTCATTCCAAGTGGGATAAATTACATTGAGTACTCAATAAGGGTGGACTGCTAGGACTAGTCTTTGAAGGGTTAGGGTAAGTCTCTCAATAGGTGGCCACCTCTGAGGGGTAAGTCCTTGCTGGATAAGATGTCAGTTCAGTTGGTCGTACCGGTTCGAGCTAGAAAGTTTCAGTCAAGTGGACTATGTGTTATCGGAATGAACAACCGATTTTGTTTGGGTATAGAGAATGATGAGTATCTTACCCGGTAGGCCAATTACCTACTTTTATCAGTCTGCACAAAGTGTGACATTCTGACCGTTGTATGGTTATGGGGCCCAACGTGTAATAACCCATGACCGCCCTTTTAAGTGGTTGATTTTATTGTACCTGTATGGTTGGAAAAGCCAAAACACCACTCTTGATTTTGACTATTGTTCATTGCTTGCCAGTATTTCTCTTGTGAAGTTCTTACACTTTGCATTCACGAACTGTTTTCACTGAACATTCAAAGCACACACGGACTTACTGAGATTTTTATCTCATCACCCTTTTTACCATGATTTCAGGTTGATCCTGCTGTGGGGATGAGTAGCTGGTTGTTGCCTGCCTTGGAAGATATTCTGATATTTATTTTGTGTAATGCTTTGGGAGTTGAGAGTGAACAATTTTATTTTAGATTTATTCATGAATTTTGGGTTGTAATAAGTTTTAAATTTTAAAGTATTACTTTATTTTTGTTGTGTGTCATAGTTATAAAGACCCATTGTCCTTTGGTCGGGGCGACATCCCCGGCCCTGTCGGGCCTAGGTAGTGGGGTGTTACAGTGCAAGTATCCTTAGACTTGAGATCTCCAAAGTACTTTATTTGTTGAGCATTGTACTTTGATTCCAATCTTTGGAGCTCGATCAAGGGCCGCCTATGGGATGGATATTGGGTACATTATTAGATAAACGAAAGTAGTTGAGAGGGTCAATAAAGGATTCACCACTCCTAATAGTAGGGGCAAATATCTCACGGCCACTTGTAGGAATTACTACTCGATAAGTCCTTGGCCAAGGCGATTATGTATTGGAAATAGTTCCAATTGATACACATCTAGAGTAGTGGGTTCTTGGTACAAGTACTATTGTATTCGGGTCAGAATTAATTCTAGAGGGAGTTGGCACTAATTCCGTACTCCAAACTGAATGAGATATTGTATGGTGAAAAGAGTTAATTGCACTGTAATTTGTTATTGAATGGTTCATGTCAAGCCACTTGACTTTCGGACTCTTGGGTGGTCATGATGTGTTGCTAAATACCGCTCATGATCTGGGAATATGGGTTTATTAATTGATGAATTAATAAACCAATCCTGATTAGAATTAATAGGATTAATTCTAATTAATTATGGATTATTAATCTCAAAAACGTTTAGATTAATTCATGTTCGCTTCCAATTGATTGGAAAACCTAATAGGTCACACATAATAGAGGATTATATACTCAAGATATTATTTGATTACATAGTGGGGTTAATTGCGAAAATGAGAAGTTATTGTGGCCAAATTATAATTAGTTACAATTATGGTCCAAATTGTAGTTGTAAGAACTTGATGTTTCCAATTACAATTAGGGAATTCTAATAGGATTACAATTCTCAATTTTAGTAGGGTTTTTCAGTTTATATGTATGACATACTCGAAACCCTAGTAGAGGTTGTATTCACAGAAACCCTAGGCAACAAACGACTTCTTCTCTTCTCTCTCTATCACGTTGTTTTTCTGAAAAACAAGTAACCCTAGCCGGCACTTAGATTTTCTGCTAGCACAGAAACTTCATGCTTAAGTGTATCCTCTATGTGGATTACTATTAGAGATAATCACATACTGTAATTATAGTGGTTGGACATTCAACTCTCATAGAGTTTGATCAAGAGGATTGCTGGATCGCGCCTTGACTTGAAGAAGAAATTTTTATTCTTCGGACGATCAAAGAAAGATAAAAAGTTGTTATCTTTCTTATCTGTATATCTTATTTTCCACACATATACGGATCCTGGGATGGTATCTTGTTTTCTTTTCTGCTGCGCCATATACGATATGCGTGAGAAATACCCAACAGCATGGACCTTAGGGTTAATATTTTCTTATGGTGATATTAGAAAATATTTAAAATGTAAATTACAGCAATTTATATAGTAGTTGTATTTTGGTCATTTTAGTAGCTAAGGCAATGTGTCTTTTTACTCTTCAGAATAGCCCGTAAGTCCTAATTAATTTTGGATTGACAAAATGGTCTTAATTAAAAATGATTTTTATTTTATTCAAGAAGTCTAATTTATTGTTGGACTGGAATAAAATAAGAAATTAAATTAAATTTATTATCTGATTTAATAGGTTAATTAATTATTTAGGGCCTAAGCCCATATTGAATTATGGACAAATTAACTTGGGTCTAAACTAAATAAAAGGCTTGAATAATTATTTTGATTTATTTATGCTCGTTAATTATTTATTGGGATATTTTTATGAGCTCAGAAAATAAATAATTAATGTTTATTATTTTTGGACTCATTGGGGTTAGAAAAATAATAAAATATTAATAGCCCAATACCCTGGACCAAACGATTTTTTATCATTCATAGAACAGAAGAGTTTAGGCTAAGCTAAACATCTCCTATTGATAACTTCCAAGGGTTTTTGAAATACCAGAACATGGTGTTTTGTCATCTAGAGAAAAACTGTGTGTGTCAATTGAGATACATTACAGTGAATGAAAACCTCAAGCCTTTAGTTTTTCCTATCTCATTTTTATCGCTTCTTGTTCTAACTTAGTTCTGCTAATTGATGGCAAAGATTCAAGAGAGATAGAGATTGTCCCCATACCTGATTTGTTTCACCAACAAGGCTTAGGTGGTGGAATATTCTGAGATTCAAGAGGCTTTGTGTTCATGTCTAGAAGGAGTAGACGGATAACCAATTTCAAACCATAAACTTCAACAATCAGAGAAGCAAACATCCCTATTGTTCAGTCGACTCTTTCAGCACCAAAGAAAATTTCAATGTGCAGAAGTATAAACTTAAACATCCTTTCACTGTGTTCTGTGCATTTTTTGGCTTCTGTTAGTCTGTGTGTATGCCTTCTGTTTATATTTCAAGCTTCAAGTGGTATCAGAGCATGAATTTTGATTAGTTTAGGAAGCATGTATGCTAGTCTAATAAAATTGACTAGATAATTGTTTGGTTATTTCTGTGATCCTTCACTTCTTTTCTAGTATAGGATAGATTCTTATAAGCCTCATGATTGAGGTTTAGGAACCACTGTAATCTATTGTTTTTCCATAGACAATCATATAAACCTAAGTTTTAAAGCGTATAGGTAGATGTTGTTTTGTTTTGATTAAAATCTGTATCAAAAATGCCACCTGTTGATGTCGTGAAGAAGAGTTGCAGAATTCTTTTGGAGAAAAATCGTAGAAAAAAATTGTGAACTGAAGAAGAAGAATGGAGCTACTAGGGAGGACAGCTTGGCCGAGCTGCGACTTTCACCAAGCCGACCCACGGCTCAATGTTTTCAATTGCATCCTGGGAAGGATGTGAAGGATCTAGTCACAATAGTGACCAGATTTCATAGGGCGGGTGTAGGCAGCCTACGGTGCAGGTACACAGGTCATGGTCTATGGGCCATGGGTCCATGAGTCATGATCCAATGTGGTGGGTGCGCAAGACCAAGAAAAAATATTTTTTTCTTGCAATTTTTGTGCATTTTCTTTTTCGTTTTTGGTCCTATACTAGATGAAGTTATTATTTTTGCAATAATTAATATTCATTGAATATTTTGCATGAAAAATAATAGTAAAGGATTTTAGGATTACCATTAACTAATTTAATTAATATGTTTAATTCTATTCTTTAGGCACTTAGGTTTAAACAAAATAGAAAAGCATGAAAATGTTTACTGTTTTCTAGCATACTATTTATTTTAATACCTATGTGTATGTTTTCTCAAAGACCAAAGTCTTTGGGATTTTTTTTTTTACAAGAAAAATATTTTTCTTTAATTAAATAGTTAATTTTAACTTAAACAAAAATTAATCCATTTTCTTAAAGGATTTTTTTATCCTTGACATAGAAAATATTTTGGATTTAAAAATTTTTGTAAGTTAAAATGAAAAACCATTTTAATTTATTTTCACAAAGAAAAATTATTTTTGTCAAATAAAAACTTGAGACCAAAGTCTCTAGAAAGTTTTAATGAAAATTTTTTAAATTATTAATTTCTAATTTAAATAAAATTAATCCATGGAAAAAATTCTCAAATGGTATAAACCTTGACATAAAAATTTTTATGATTTTAGATATTTTATTTGTTAAGTTAAAAGAGAACTTAATGAAAATTTTCAAAGGATATTTTTTCAAGAAAACCCTTGTTTTAAAAACTAAGTGGGGAAGGGGTTCCAACGGCCCTACGGCTTCCATCACGATCCTCATTAGAGATCGTGGATCTCTTCGCGCCATCTTGGGAATGAACCCATATAGGATGGTACCCCAAGGATCTAGAACTAATGGAAGGATGTAATTAATAACCCGCGATATGTACTATGATCGGACAACCCACGTTGGAGGTTATAGTGTGAGGAATGTCCACGGGAAATGAGAAGAAATAGTCATCCCCTCGATGGAGTTATCTTCTAGATCATTACCTAAAAAGGAAATTAATTTGTAGTGGTTAACACACTTAGTTTAGGAAACTGTTAATCTTCCCAAAAAGCTATGTCAATTTTTCTAAGAGCCAAATTAATCATATTAAAGATAATAGTGATAGGATTAACTATTATCAGTTTAATATGAGAATAAAGTACACAAAATTTTATTTTTCACAAAACTGAGAATTTCTTTTATTTTTGAATTTTCAGAAATAGTTGGTGGTGGTTTGTTTAATCCCTTAGCCATTATTCTCCTAAAGAATAATCTAACGGGTCCTAACTATATAGATTAGAAAAGGAACTTGGATATAATACTTACAACTGAGGAGTATAAGTATGTTTTCTACGAAACCTACCCGGTTATCGAGGAGGGTTCCACCGATGAGGAGCAAGAGGCTGAGAAGGCTAACAAAATAGTACACTACTATATGTTAACCTCCATATCTAATGTGCTTCAATCTAAATATGAGTACATGATAATTGCGTACAACATCAGCACATCATTAGTCATGATGTTTGCAAACAAGAGCCGGCCCACAAGGCAGGAGGCTTTTCAAACGATCATCAATACCAAGATGGCTAAATGAGCATCAATTAAGGAGTATATGCTCAAAATGATTGTTTTTTTCAAGGAAGCGGAAGTCTTGGAGGCTGTCATTGACCTCGAGAGCCAAGTGGACATAATTCTCGAATTTCTACCTGGCTCTTTTACTCAATTCAAGTTGAATTACGATATGAATAAGTTAAATATGAGTTTAACTAAGTTAATGAAAGAGCTCCAGGTGACGGAGAAGGTCATGAAGCCATAAGTAAGGGTTATGATTACTTCTTCTTCAAGAATTGGGCCCAAGCCGAAAAAACTCAAGAAGAAGAAGGGTAACACAGTGCACCAATCCAAAGATAAACTCAAGGGCAAATACTTAAAATATGGGAAGAAGGAACACTAGAAAAATGAGTGTCCAGATCTTTAAGCCAAGAAAAACCCCACAGATAATGTTTTCTATCTAGAGTCTATATTAATGGTTGGATCAACTTCCACTTAGATTGTTAATTCAGGAGCCACTAATCACATCTGTAACTCCTTACAAGGGTTTAAAAAGATAAGAAGACTCCAGAAGGGCGAACATAGACTATGCGTAGAAAATGGAGCACAAGTATAGGCACTTGCAGTGGGAGAACTAGAACTAATGTTTGATTGTAATAGAATAGTAGTATTGAATAATATTTTATTTGTTCCTGGTTTTTTGACAGAATTTAGTTTCAATTGTAAAACTAATAAATTAAGGATATTCTGTTTCTTTCCATTCTAGTATAACTATCAGTAGAAATTCAGAAATTTTATGTACTGGGCACATGTATGAAAACGTATTCTTCATTAATCCTATTAATAATCAATTAAACAATGCTTAATCTAAACCTTTAAATAGGAGGGAAAAGACCAATGTTAATGACTTATATCTTTGGCATCTAAGGTTAGGTCATATAAATTCAACCAAGATTCAGAGGTTAATCCATTATGGGCCTTTTGGCTCATTGAGATTGGAAAGTTGGCTTTAATGTGAATCCTGTCCTATGGGAAAACTGACCAAAAGGTCGTTTACCCAAAAAACAGATAGGGCCAAGGAAATATTGAGTTGTGTTCACACCGATATGTGTGGTCCTTTGTCTACACCAGCAAAAAGAGGATTTGAATACTTCATCACTTCCACAGATGATTGTACTAAGTATTGTTATATTTACCTGATGAGACGTAAGTCTGACTCTTTTGACAAGTTTAAAGAGTTTAAAGCTGAAATGGAGCGTCAGACAAGTAAACTAATCAAGATCTTACAATCGAATCGTGGTGGAGAGTACCTCCTTGGTAAATTCAAAGACTACATGGTACATCACGGGATAGTATCCCAACTCTCTGCGCCAGGAACATGCCAGCAGAACGAAGTAGCTGAGAAAAGGAACAGGACATTGATGCAAATGGTTCGAAGCATGATAGCTCATGCTATTCTTCCGGTGTTTTTTTAGGGATATGCCCTGGAAATAGTGGTATATATTGTAAACTTGGTGCCTTCTAAGTCAGTATCTAAGACGCCCTATGAGGTGTGGATTGGGGGTATGCATAATGAAGGTTTTTCTACTAAACCTTAACTAATTATTATAAATTAATTTTATACGATCCCTATGAAATCTAAACCCTTTTAAATATGTGTTATATGAAAAGATTTATTTAAATACCTGTTTATACTTTTGAATGTTTTAACCTTTAATTATCAAAGAGTATTTTTTTTCATAAGATATACACGTTTACGAATAATATATTTTAACAAAGAAAAACATTTTTATAGTGCTAGACCAAGATATCTCCTTTAATTACATTTTGGAGCACATTATTTAATAATTGAAAGACATGAGTTTTCTATGTTTTGTGAACTTCAGAAATGTTTACTCTGTAAATGATAAAAATTTGGAAAATAGTATTTTGGCCCTTGAAAATGATTTCATAATATTCATTCGAGAAATATGATAATGGATTGGTCCTAGAGACTAGGGCAGCACTGAGTACTCAGCGAAGGTTTTGGATTTTGTTCTAGCTCAGATTAGAGATAGATAAAACCAAGTAACCTGATCTATTTTGCGATTTATCTTACTTCCAACAAAGTGACAAGACATTAGAATTCACCGTCCAGGCTAGCCATTTGATGCCTGACAATTGTTATATGATTATGATTGTAGGTTGTTCACAAGTTACCGAGCAACGACACTCAGTGTGGTTAACCCCTTGCTACTTTGATGGTGATTGATGTTAGGATTTGGACCCCTAGCTTATGGTGGTAAGTCAAAGATTCCTAAGTGCTAAGTGAGATGTTATATTGCACTCGCCACTCTGGCATAATATGGTTAAGTGTAGAAAGGTGTAATCCCTGGCAAAAAAGATCGAATGGTCGAAGATGAAGCTTTATAAGCTCTACATGCAAGTTGTTTTTCTATTTTGAGAAGATTCTATTTTCTTAGAATAAAATGGGGTAGTAATACTTGATGAAATGATGTTTTCCAAATGCACACGGAATTTTTGAATACCAAATATCAAAGTTTCAAACAAAAGAGTTATAGAGTTGCTTTCAGTGGAAAATGCAACTATTTTCTGTTGCTTGTTATCAAAGCAAAACACTCACATAAATAGGACTCATTTAGTGTAACACTCGCACAAACGTCTAATTCCTCTTTTTTTCTTAGGACTCAAAGCTGAAAAATACAACTTTGATGACAAACCTATTTCTTGGGCTCAGTATAGTAAAACTTTAAGTAGTTGTTATATATAGGCAATAGATTTACAAGCTTATGTATTTGAGACTGAGATAATGTATCTATCTTGACTAGCATACTAGTTAAATGAAAGGCATATCTCTATCTATCTACTTTAAGTTTTAAATCGTTATAAAGTACCATTGTCTGGGAGATCATATGGGGCGATTGTAATATCCCGCATTTTTTTTTATTTTTGATAACGACTACTTTTGATAGAGTAGGGATTTGTATCAGTGGCCAAAACAAAAGATGATCAATATAATGCAAAGAATACTTTAGTGCAATAAAAATATGTAGGAACCAGGATATAATTTTAAAATTGTTCTACCCCTACTGTAAATATTCAAATTGCGACTACCTTTAATAAAGTGAGAGTTTGGGGGTACATTTAGAACAAAAATTTATTAGTACAATGAGACGAGTATTCCGGTATAAATTAAGCTACCGGGGGTATTAGGGGTATTTTTGTAATTTTGACCTTAAATTGGAAAGAATTGACCGTAAATTGGAAAGAATTGAGAAAGAATTAATAATTTTGGTTCATACCATTGAATTCAATGAAATTTATAGATTCCATTGGTGAAATAAAATATTTTTTCAAAACGGACAAGAATTATAGTTATTTTTTGAGAAAAATTAGAAATGTAGGCAAAATTTGGACACATGGAATTATGTGAACATTGGACAAGGACAAGTGTCACTCTATGAGAGGTTGTATGGAATATTCTTGCAAGAAAAGCTTATCAACTAAGCTTTATCAAATAAAAAGAAAGTTAGGTGGAATTTTGATATCGCGACACGAGGTAATAGCCCACATGCATTAAATGCATTATGAGCTCATTGGTCATTAACTTGACCATGCCATGGAGGTGGACCAAGGGGAGAACTAGCCAAGAGCATAAAAGAAGGAAAAAAGAAGAAATAGGGAAGAAAAAGTAAAAGTAAAAGAAATTGAGAGAAAAATTGGAGAAAAATTGTTCTTGGAGGAAATCAAGCTTGCTGAAACTCAAAAACAAAGTAGAATTAAAGTTATAGATTTCAATGTGGTGATCGTTTTGGTATGCATTTTAACATACAAGCATGAAAATCCTGAAGATTATAATTATATGTGGTGTTATTTGTGAACTATGTATAGTTATATGTGTGCAAGTGTGTGTAGAGTTTGGTTGAAGGATTCATATGTTATGTTTTATATGGTGAATAGAAGTATTTAAATGGTGATTTAAGGGGGTTGTTTGCAGTCATGAAGAAAGATGGTAGAATTGGAATGAAAAGGAAGATATAGTGAAAATAATAGGGCCATTTTATTTTATGTTGATGATTAGTTCAAGCATGGAATTGGTGGTTTGCTTGACCTGAAAATATGAAAAATTGAAGGTGTTTTGAAGGGAAATTTAATGGAATAAGTGACCTAATGGTTTTATGGACAAAGAAGAACAAGATAGAAATCTTAATTGAAAAAAAAAATGAAATAAGGCAAAGATAATACTGGATTGTTCTGTCCCAGTAAATTCTGGATGAAGTTGAGGATGTGGAAATGGAACCCATAACAGTTAGTTGAAGGTCTAACAAGTGTTTTGATATAAAATGGAGCCTGATCAGAGTTATGGATCAAAAGTTACGCACAAAATAAAACGGTGTGTTAAATGGGAAAAATGCAGAATTTTAGTTTTAAAAAAAAAAATGAACTCAAAGGAATTATTTACATGACTTTGGGAATAAAAATGATAAAGAACATGAAGAAGATTTCATGTTCATGAAGAAGAGGAAACATGGAAATGGGAAATGAAGAAACCGAAGATGTAATATATGTATACGTACACGTTTTGTTCAAAGAAGAAAGATGAAGAAATAGGAAATAAATGATTTCCTCATATTTGTGCTGACTAAGTGTTGGTTTAAACTTTGGTAAAATGAACTAAACGTGAAACGACGTTTAATGTAGGTTGTTCACGTTAAACGGTCGATGACGGGTTAGATACGATATTTGACTAGCTATATCAATATAGGACACGAGTTGAATCCCATTGGATTCTTAAACTTTTAAAAATTAGTATGCTATACTTTTCATGAAGTATTGCATTATAAACCATTTTGGAATTCTTGATTAGATTTAAGGTTTTTCTGAGCAAAAAAATAGTGTTTTGCCATGTTAAGTTGGCATGAATATCATAATTGGTTTAGAAACCTTAAAGGATGACAAAAGCATGTATTTTGTAAATTTAGTCCTTTTGGGATTAAAAACTTAGGATTTTCGGAATATGGTAACTTTTGGAATCAGGTATTCATGAAATGACTAGAATGCCCTTATGGGATGTATCAAGAAAGCACTAAGCTATTTCAGGAAAGTGTTTAGCTTTATTAGAAAAACACCTAGCTAATCAAGAGATAGAAATTCAAGAGACTCACCTTGTATGATAATATTGGTAAACTCACGCTTCTACAATCTTAAGATGTTTTCTGAACTGGTTCACCAACAACATGGTAGTATTTCCTCAACCATTGTCTAATGCCATTAGATTAAGGCTTTTATAACCTTAAAAGGAATAAGGTATTATTTATCCTATATTTCTTTTCAATAGTTCACAGCTTTGTCTCCTTCTAGTGTCTTCTCCATAACTCTTGCTATACAAGTCCAAATGAAGTCAAAGTACATCCAATTTACTCCTAAGGTATTCCCCTATCAATTTCAGTTTATAGATCACCCTTATTCTTCCTCATTTCATTCAGTTTACATTGTAAACTTTCTGTACAATTTGGTACGCAAGAATGGCAGTTTCCATGCTCAATTTACCTTAGGTTTATCTCATGTTTTCTTCAACATAGCCTACCACATGTAAGCCTTTTAAATCCTTATTTAACATGCCAACAATGGTTTTTTAACTTTCTTTCATGCTCAGCACTTCCTAACCATCCAAATATAATTGCTAAGTTAAGATTGCAAAAATTAAATTTTCATTCTTTCTAAATGATATCTTTATGCCTTTTGCTATTATTGGCTTTTAGCCACCAAAATCACATAAAATCTACTCTAAGCTTTCTCAGATAGTCTTAGATATGTTTATGTTTAATCATCTCTATTCATAACCTTTTCATCACAAGAACATTCTCAAACTTGCTTATCAAATATTTATTTCATTTACTTTCCATTGGAAATAGTCTCACAATATTCCTTTCATAATTTCCCTTCTTCCTTTCTTTAACCAATGTCCAACCATTAATCATTTCAAGATATATCATATAAGCCACCAAACA
Organism: Voacanga thouarsii; assembly: GCA_026120185.1. NCBI lineage: Eukaryota > Viridiplantae > Streptophyta > Magnoliopsida > Gentianales > Apocynaceae > Voacanga > Voacanga thouarsii. Next base: position 4,003,843 of record JANUWF010003370.1, read on the forward strand.
TCACCATCATTCTTCTTCAACCAACCAGCTATCTCCCCACAATCGCAATACAATTTCTATCTCATTTTTCTTCCAGGAATCGAAATATCCAGCAAAGTATCATATTAAAGTAAATGTACTACATGTATAAGCTTTAAATCTTAGGAGAGGATTCTTAACTATTTATTGGTGCAAAGCTAGACTTGTAAATGTTTTCCTTTGATTTCCTCTTTTTTCCCTCCTTTCTCTTGGTTTCCTTTACTTTTCTTCTTTTCCTTTTTCTTTCTTTTCTCCCAGTTCCTTTCTCTCTCTTTCCTCTCAGTTTGTTCTTTTTCTTTTCCTTCCTTCTATTTTCTTCCTTCTCTTTTCTTTCTCTCTTTCTTTTCTTCTTCTTTCTCTTCTCTGTCTCTCTTTCTCCTTTCTTTTTTGTTCTCTCTTTCTCCTCGAGTGATGATGTGGGCTTTCTAGATTACTTTAGAAGCAAATAGTAGCTTATGGAAGTTTAGAAAAGCTTATAGAATCCTTGGGAAGTTAGTAGAACTTGATGGAATTTGTTAGAAGCTAGTAGATCATGCAAGATCTTCTTCAATCATGTATAGTCTTGCTAGGTCAAACTTGGTCAAAAGAGGCTAAGCATGGTCAAGGCTATCACATGGTGTGGGCCACATTTATCAATCCTTTGTAGGTCCCATGAATTTTTCTTATGTATAATAATAATAATAATAATAATAATAATAATAATAATAATAATAATAATAATGATAATAATAATAATAATAATAATAATACCGATGACGATGACGATGACGATGATAGTAAGATTTACATATGTACTAATAGAAGAAGAAGAAGAAGAAGTAGAAGAAAATTAATAATAATAATAATAATAATAATAATAATAATAATAATAATAATAATAATAATAATAATAATAATAATAATAATAATAATAATCGTTGATAAACCTTAGAGGAGGTGAATAAGGTTTATGGCAAACAAAAATAAATTTTTAAAATTCTTTGAATGCTTTTGATAAGAACCGAGAGTGTTTTTTTTTTTTTTTTTAATGACGAGAAACAACTCTTTGTTGAGTTCAAATGTGCAAGGAAGCAAAGCTTCAAAGCTACGGGTAAATCACAAGAATAAAGGCCTTAAGGTGCATAAGTTGACAAAACTTTCAACTGTTTCACAAAAGACTTTAAAACCAATCACTAATTTGCTAGTTTAAAGGTCATAACTTTTAATTCAAAAGAACAGTTTGAAAACATTCATAAATGCATAAGCGAGAGAGAGAGACCTAAGGATTTATAGTGGTTCGATCCTTAAATGATCTACATCCACTACCTTAAACATTCACTTAAGGATTTCAAAACATCCACTAAAAGTCGATTTTCCCAACTCAATGGTAGTAGGCAATACTAATATTACATAAAAGGATCACTACACTTGATTTTACACCCAACCTCTAAACATCAACCAATTAAGGATCACTCCAACTAGGTTTTACTCCCCAAACCTTGACATACAAAAGATCAAAAAGGAAGAGATAGAAAATTACTCATAGATTGAGCAAATCTAAGCCACTAAGCTTAAATACATGTTTACCTTTGGAACAATTGGATCACACTTTGAAGCACAAATAAAAAGAGAGATTTTTTATATTCTGAAATGTAAGAGTGTTTCTAAATGAGTTAGTAAAAAAATCTACTTGAAAATCAAGTTTTTAAAGCTTTTATAAGAGCTGAAACATAAGTCCCAAGGCTAGTAATGGCTAGTTACTTCTGCCAAGATTTTCAAGATTTTGGATTCATAGAATGGAAGGATATGCATCTAAAAAGTGAGTCCAAAACGGCACTATATGCAAAAATGTATATTTTGAAAAATGTTATAGATCATTGGATGAGTGTTTTGGATTCAGAGGTCCATTCAAAACTACTCAACCATGAATTTATAAAATGTAGATTTAGAAATACCCTCTTTTTCAAATCATTCATGAGTACTTCAAGATGAAACAAATTAAACAAAGGTAAAGAGATATAGGAATTTATAAATAATACCTTAATCACAATTTCTAGTCTATAATTCTTTACAAGGCCTTCATGATATGCAATCTCTTAAGTTGGATTTACACTTGATCAACCACTCTTGTATTCTATTGCTTAAGAACTGTTTAGCAGTCCTATTTGCACGCCTTTGAAGAACTGAAGTGAAACATGTCATATCCAAAAGTCCTATCACATATAAATTACACATGTTAGTCCACATCCATGTTTGTCATAAATCAAAATACAAGAGAATGCCCTTAGTGCTAACAATCTTCCCCTTTTTGAGTGATGACAAACTTGATGGGATTGTAACAAGAAAAATAATATAGACTGTATGAATATGTTAGACTGAAAGAAGTAAGAATATATTTAAATGAAATACATTTTCTCATTATAGAGCTCAAAGAGTGCTTATGAGTTTAAGATAAGAAAATTCAATCATAGTTTCATAAATAAGACTCAATGAGCCTATGACCCTACCAACCTCCTTATTTCATTCCTTCCATAAAAAGGACTATTTCTCAAGGAAATAGCCAAATAATGGTCACAAAAAATGTATAATTATATACATGAGGAGGTGTATAAATTAGATCATAAAAAGCAACACTCTCCCTATGTATATGTATATATAAACAATAGATAGAAAGAAGCTGGCAATGGAGTGCGTTGGAAACTAAACTAGATTTCAAGACTTTGGACTTCCAAAACATGCATCTAAAATAGGTTAAAATAGGGCAGAAGATAGCTTTTTAAAAAAGGCATTTTTGGACTGGCGTTTTGGATTGAAGAATTGAGGATCTAAAACTCCCCCTGTGTCTATGCAGGGTCAACATCAAGATTTTTCCCCAAAAAAAAACTTCAAACAGCAATCAATTCAAAGTTTTATCAAAAATAACAGTCATATCAAATTGTCATTCACTTAGACAAACATCCCAAACTCTCAAAACAGTTTCCTAGATTCAGCAAGAAGAAGGAAATTCAAAATAGTCCTATCATAATAAATCAACATAAACCCATCACCACAGTTATCCATATAATTTTGTCATCACACAATTCAAACAACAGCTATGCTATTCCCAAATCAATCCATAAAACAATTTCTTCTTTACTCAAGGCACAATAGTCATCACAGCCACAATCATAGTCACACTCGATAGTACTAAGTCACAAATCACATTTAAAGTTCATAATCTATATTTATAATGGCAAAAACCAGTGAAAAAGACATCATGATAGCCAAAAAAAATTCACAACGAAATGTTTGATCAATCCAAATTCCAAAAATATAATTCACAGAATCACAAGCTCCTTAAAGAAATTGCAGTCTCCACATCACAATCTCCTTAGTCCACAAATCATAGCACAGACTCCATAACCACATTAATTCACAATCCTACAACAATTTACATTTCTCCCTCTTTGTCATCAATCAAAAAGACAGAAGGACAGAGTTCAAAGAGATAATAGCATGGGAGATGCCAGTCAATTGAGATAATATAGAGAGATAAGAACAGGTAATTTATCCTTGAAGATAGAGATAAAAGTATTTAAGAGTAAACTAGTAACAGCAACAACAACAAAAAAAGTGTTCAGGTAAAATGTCATCAGGAAATATAAAATTGTCCTCAGATATCCATTAGCCAACAACTCTTATTGGACTATCAACTAATCTTTTTCATTGTCTTAACACCATACTTGTTCATGGTAATAGCCATGTTTCCTTGAATTTCTACTATTTCAAGCTGAATAGGAGAACCAGAGCTCTTTGTTTTTCCAGCTAACCTGCTAGATTTGCGCTTGACTAATACATGCTTCTGGCATCGCCTAGAGGAGCTTCTAGTTGTAGCTGGCTGGGGAGCTTTTATTGTAGCTATAGATGCAGCAGTTGTGAAAGCCTCAGCCTTCTTTCCTCTTTCTTTCTAAATTTCTCCTGCTTCCACTGTTTCTTTCTCTTTTTCCTTTTTCTCTTGCACCTCTTGCTCAGTTTGTTCAGCAATCTCTTCTTCAACTTGGGGAGTGGCAGTTTCCTCTTCAGGCATTTGTTCTTGAGGGGGAACTTGTTTAATTTGAGGATTCATATCATCATGATTCTTTCCTTCCACAGCTGTTAACCTCTTCCCCAAATTCTGGAGTTCTCCTTTTACTTCTATGCTCAGACTGCCTACTTTAACAGACAACAGATTTATGACCTCTAGAATTCTCTGAGTTGTTTCAGTTTCAAGAGTTTTCTGCTTTCTTTTACTAGATGATTCCCCTTGAACTTCCATTGCAGCCTTTCTTTTTGTTCCCCCTAATTTAGCTTCAGCTTTTACTTTCAACAACTTTTCTTTCTCCTCCTCAAACACTTCTCTAAGTAGTACCCACTAATTACCAACTTGAATATAACCCATCTTTTCAAATGAATAGTGTCATAAACATTCATCTTAGAGTGTCCAAGGGAAGTTGAGCTAATATCCACATTGAAATGCTTAAAAATCTTGGTTAAAAGATTCCCATATGGTAGAGCTTTACTGATTGTGTTTCGTGATTGCATCATCAATCTTGTGGCCAAAAATACAAAGCTGATTAGCCTTCTTTCAGCCAGTGCCAGCATTAACACCATTTGCATAGTACTTATGGATATTTTATGTCCAAAACTTGGAACCACTATGGTTGAGACCATGTGTTGCAAAATCCTCCCTACTCTATATAGCCACTTTGTGTTCTTATTATTTGAGTTCTTAAAACTTTTTCCTCATGTAAATTGACCCTCAAATCTTCCCAAATCGAATACACCCAAATTTTTAGGAAATTTGTTCATCTCAAAAATTGAATTCCTCTGTCCCTAACTTCAAGAATTCTATTTAATAGCCGATAATCAAATTCAAAATTTACACATCTAGCCGGTGATGTATACCATTGAACCATAAATTCACCCCTTGTTTCCTCCAACCTTCCTTTTCTCAGATTTGAATAAAATTCCCAGACTAAGGTGGTGCAAAGATTTTCATCAACAAATAGCAATGCACCCCACCCAAGAGACTCAAACACACTAAGAATAGTTGAATAGTTTAAGAAAGATTTAGGGGTAACAAGATTTCCAACAATCATAGTTTTATCTCTAGATACCCACTCATTGTATTTAGACTCGCATTTGGAATGAAAGAATCGGGGTACCTGTGTGTTAGAGCTTTTCTCTTCAGGAATTTGTTCTGATGAGTCGATTTGGTAGGCTGATTCTTCAGCAATGATTTTCTTTCCTTTCTTCTTCACAACAAATTGAGTAGTTGCAACAGTTCCACTACCTTGGTTTTCTTGATCTTTTTTTATTAGTTCCCTTACTAGATTTCAAAAGTTTTTCCATGGCAATCGTGAAGTAAAGGTGTGGGCTTTCCAATTTTGTAGAGAGGATGGAAATTCGTGGTGAGGAAGAGTGATATGATCTTGGGGGTGATTTCTCGATGAATTTCGTGGATAAATTTGTGGCAGAATGCAAGACCTATTTAAGAGCTCAAAACAGTAAATTTGTGAAGAAATAAGATACCTAATTCAAATACTAGGACCCTAAGCCAAAATAAAGAACTTAGAGCACTAGAAATGAGAATCATGTCATCCAAATCACAACCAAAAACTCTTGATTCAACAAGAAACTAAAAACACTTTGAAGAAGATGATTTAGGCAACCAACTTTTCTTCCAACAAGAACCTTAGATTATCTATAATCTAAGACCCAAATTAACAAGCTAATTGATCTATGCTAAAAGGGTTTATAAACTCAATACATAAGAAAGGACTAGGACCTAAGAATGGTCTTGATGTTCATTAGATTTACCCAAGAGGAATCACCTCTCAAAAGCTCTCAAATGAGACTCTTTGATTTCTACCAATATCAAAAAACTTACATTTGAAATGTTACAGTGCCATATATATAGGCATCTAAATCTAAATAAGGTGAGATAAAATCTCAACCATTCAGACCTTTAAAATGTCTAAAATATCCCTGTTACATAATAAAAGTCTTGGAAATTTAATTGGAAACATAACATTACAAAATAAGAAAATCGCAAAAAAAACTGGGCAGTGCTCGACTCGGGTCCGCGCTGGTTCAAGGCCTAACCAGCGGCAGCTATGGCCTAATCTTCATTGCTCCCAGAACAGGGCTGGTGCTAGTTCTGATTTCTCAAGCCGGCGCCAATTCTGCTCTGTCCGGTCTCCCCGATTTTGTGATCCCAGCTTCCTTGGCTTGATTTTGAAGCCCTTTCTGAACCCCTATCATCTTAGCCTTTACCTTGGGACTCTTAGAACTTGGTTGATCAATTTTCTTAGCCCTCTATATGGTATGTTGTTCAAATTGAGCACCAATCACTCTTTTCTTTGGCAACTATTTCTTTGCCATTCTCTTAACTCTTAGCTTGGACCCTTTGTTTGCTTGAAATCTTCATTGATCACTCTTGAATTGTGGAGTCTTCTTTGTCATTATGGGTTATAGTTTGAATCTCTTTCCCCCTTCTTTAGCTTTGGCATAATGCTTGGGTGGATTCCTATCAAAGAGAGAGGGTTCAATGGAGGCTTTGTAAAAGCTTCTTTTAGGATTTTCTAGGCACATTGAGAAGATAAGTACACTTAAACACACTAAAAAGTGCATTTTTATAGGATTTGAAAAGCTAGTTTTTGACAGGCGTGAATAGTTTGAATTTCAAAAAGAAAATTTAGATGGAAATATTTCTCAACAAAAACAAAAATCACACTAAACTTATGAACAGTTACCATTTTGGACTTGAGGCTCAGTCCAAAATGTCCATCTGATTTTGGCTCAAAAGATGATTTTGGCGAAGGGTTTTAGATCCATCTCATCCAAAATGTCCATCTAAAATTACAAATTGAAAAAATCCTACAAGAATGAATAGTTTTACTCTAGTTAAGTTATTAGCCACTTAATTTTGTAATTCCCAATCCTCTTCTTAGATGATTAAATCTATCTTCAATCAGGGGTTTAGTGAATATATCTACAAGCTAATCATCAGTTGGAATATATTCCACACAAACATTACCTTTAAGCATATGATCTCTAATAAAATGATGTTTAATTTTAATGTGCTTAGTTCTAGAATGCTGAACAGAACTTTTGGTTAGATTGATAGCACTAGTATTGTCACATAAAATAGGTACGCAGTTAAAATTAAGTCCAAAATCAAGTAAAGTATTTTTCATCCATAAAATTTGTACAGAACAACTTCCTACTGCTATGTATTCTACCTCGATTGGTGAGAGTGAGATGCATGCTTGCTTCTTACTATACCAAGAGACAACAGAGTGTCCAAGAAATTAACAATGTCCACTGGTACTTTCTCAACTTTGCAGCCAGTATAGTCGGCATACATGTATCCTATAAGATCAAATGAGTTAGTTCATGGATTGTTAGTGTTGTGCCCTAGAGGCAATCACTTGTACATTGTATATGATACATTTTATTTTAATAAAATGCATTATTTATCTTACAGTTTCTTTTGTTTACTTTTAAGTAATTTAATTGTTTGAAAAAGTCCCTAGTATAACACTGTGTTAAGGAAATCATGATAGAGATCATGATATGAGATTCCTACTACACTGTATAGTGTTAGTACTTAAATAGTCCCTAGTCGTAGTATTAATGAGACAAGACATTATTAATGTGTTAAGTCTAGCATGTGTTAGACTTCCTGATTTGATCAGGTGGTGGTTCTCATATCCGTGAGTATTGAGATACTCAAAGTTAACACATAGATGCTTGTTAATAGAACAAGTTCATTGGATGACTTAGCTTTAAGATAATCACATGGATAACTATTTAGTGCCAGTGATATAATCTCAATATAGCAAACGTGCAAGTATCTTTAAACTTAAGATCTCCAAGGTACTTTGTTTGCCGAGCATTGTACTTTGATTCCAATTTCTGGAGCTCGATCGAGGGCCGCCTATGGGATGGATATTGGGTACATTGTGAGATAAACGAAAGTAGTTAAAAGGGTCAATAAAGGATTCACCACTCCTAATAGTATGGGCGAATATCTCACGGCTACTTGTAGGAATTACTACTCGAGAAGTCCTTGGCCAAGGCGATTGTGTATTGGAAACAGTTCCAATTGATACACATCTATAGTAGTGGATTCCTGGTACAAGTACTATTGTATTCGGGCCAGAATTAATTCTGGAAGGAATTGGCACTAATTTCGTACTCCAAACTGAATGAGATATTGTATGGTGAAATGAGTTAACTGCACTGAAGTTTGTTATTGAAGGGTTCATGTCAAGCCACTTGACTTCCTGGACTCCCTTGGGTGGTCATGATGTATTGTTAGATACCGCTCATGATCTGAGAATATGAGTTTATTAATTGATGAATTAATAAACCAATCCTTATTAGAATTAATATGATTAATTCTAATTAATTATAGATTATTAATCTCAAAGACGTTTGGATTAATTCATGTTCGCTACCAATTGATTTGGAAACCTAATAGGTCACACACAATAAAGGATTATATACTCAAGATGTTATTTGATAACATAGTGGGGTTGATTGAAAGAAAGAGAAGTTGTTGTGGACAAATTATAATTAGTTATAATTTGTGGTCTAAATTGTAATTGAGAGAACTTGATGTTTCCAATTACAATTAGGGAACTCTAATTGTTTTAGAATTCCAGATTTTCAGTGAATTTTTTGGCTTTATATGATGATAACCAAAACCCTAAAAAGAGGTAATTCACACGAAAAATACAAAAACCTTCTCTTCTTCTCTCTCTCTCTCGATTGTTCTTGTGAAGAACCTTAGCCACCATTTTTTTCTGCTAGCACAGGAAATTTTGGTGCTTAAGTATTCCTCTGTGTGGATTATTGTTAGAGATAATCACACACTGTGATTATAGTGGTTAGACGTTCAACTCTCGTGAAGTTGGATCAAGAGGATTGCTGGATCCCACCTTGATTTGAAGAAGAAATTTTTGTTCTTTGGACGATCAAACAAAGGTAAAAGTTATTACCTTTATTATCTTTATGTCTTGTTTTTCACACATAGGCGGGTCCTGGGATAGGATATTAATGGAAATGGTACGAAGCATGATGTCTCATGCAACTCTTCTGGTATCTTTTTGGGGATATGCCCTGTAAACAGCTGTATATATTTTGAACATGATGCCTTCCAAGTCAGTACCTAAGACGCCCTATGAAATGTGGACTGTGCTAAACCAGGTCTAAATCATCTCAAGATATAGAGTTGTCCAGCTTATATACTGATTAAGGAAGACAAACATATGCATATATTATTTTTAATGAAAGATATTAGTTATTCGACTAGTAAAATCTCATTATTCTATTTAACATTCCATTTTCAAAACTTCCTAGAAATTTTTGAAATCTTTAGAGAAAAATATAGTAATAATTTTAATTAGGGTAAAAAAATTTTTGCTAATTAAAATAGCCTAGGATCAACAAGGTCATGAACGTAATTTTCCTATTGCTAACAAGATTCATGAACATATACTTCAACATCAATCAACAACCTATTCTATTTATAGGATACAAGCCTGAGATACCCAACAGTGGTATCAGAGACATGATATGTGTGGTCTATGGACATTGTTTTTTGCATGAAAAACTATTTTCATGTGTTCGTGTTTATCTTTGTTTGCTGTGAAAATTGTTTTCACTCGGGTCGAAATTGTTTCAAACATTATGGGTTAGGTCTGTAGCACAATATGATTGTGTAAAAGTTACAACGTATTTCAAAAGATGCTTTCTTTATGTGCTAAAAATTTTCTGCAGAAAAATGTTTTCTTGAACATGGTTGTTGCCCTCCGTTTTATCTTATGAATTTGATTTTCTGTTTTGTTTTGTTTAAACTAACAAATTGATTGTTGTTTTGAGTTTCAAAACAGAAAATTCTGTTGAGAATTGTTCTCACTAAAATTCTGCAGAAGATTAGGGCACCAGAAATTGTTTCTGGAAAATTTTTCTGAAAATCGCCACCACTTCCCGATTATAGCCGGCGCCGGCTCTGGCCTCCAAATTGGCGCCATTTCCATTCTATTCGCGATGTCCAGAAATCTTTTTTGGAAGAGAAAAAATTTTAAAAACCATAACAGAATCGGTGCCGGCTCCGGCTTCCGAACCGGCACCGATTTTACTCTGTTTTGCACGTTCCAACTATTTTTTAAAAAAAAAAATCTAGAAAAAAATTTTGAAAGGAAAAAATCTCATTTGATGAGAGGCGGTAAAATAAAAATTTTTCCAAGGGGGCGCTGCCTCCCTGATCCCCACCCGCTGACCAGCCAGCGGGACCACCGTTTTCGTTGCCGGAGACGGGACCCAAAAGCATTTTCTCAAAATTAGTTTTGAGACAAAAAATTTTATTTTTCAAAATAGTGATTTTGAAAATTTTAAAATTAATGTGTTTTTCTAAAATATTGATTTTAGAATTTGTTTTATTTTTCCAAAATAGTGATTTTAGAATAATAAAAAGTATATGTTTATTTTGTTTAAGCATAGTTAATGGCATGGTGGATGGTTATGGACTAAAACCAATTATATCTGTTCATGCATTTTATAGTTTTGGTTTTTTATGAAATATGGTTTGCGTGTCCTGCCTTCTCTGGAATTCTTGTGTAATTCTCTTCTCATCTAATTCCCCTCGAATGTAACTCAAGATTTTTTCTCTTTAGGAAATTATGTAATTAGTTACATATGTTAGATAGAAGTAGAATTATTATATTTTGGAGATGGCAACCAAAACAAGGCGAGAAGGTAAGACCTTCTACTTAAATCATGCATGAACACATAGGGCTAACTATATTAATTTCTTTTATGGCTCAAAGAAATTAATTTAAGGTAAAGTCCATAACCATACCACGTAATCGCTTTATTAGCATGATTATCAATTATATGATTTATTGATTTTTATGCATGTCATTCAATGAAATCACTAAAAGGAACAAATCCCTCAATTAATATTAAACGTAATTCCTTCCATTAATATAGTAAGAACGAGAGTCCTTTTTCGAGACCAATTTGTTGGGCAAACCCAATGCTACTTGACATCGGACATTTCAAGCTATGGAATTAAATTCCTAATTAATGGGTCAGGTTTAACTAAATTCTTTATCCCGGTTAGGCAAACTCAAGCATAAAAAAATTTAGAGGAAAAGTTGGGATAGCCCAAAAGGCTTTAAGATTAAAAGCTGTTAATCACCCAATGATCTGGTAGTTACATACGATGTAATTGGTATTGGATACCTACCAATGAACTTAAGGGTGGCTTATTAGGCAAACCCAAGGTTATTCTTGAGGAATTTGGATACCGGCCCACTAAGAAAGCTTCTAACAGGCTTTTCCGAATCAGTAGTGGGGGCTATTAGTTTGAGTAAAATAATGGAATAAAAATGCGTTTAATTAAAGTCCTAATTATTTGCATATCATGTGCATATACAAGTAGCTAATGCTCTCTATCTTTACATCTAGGTCACTTGCATCATGTCAACAAACTTGAACTTACGTAGAATCTTGGAAACCAACAAGTTAACCGAATCAAACTATCTCGACTGGTATAGAAATTTGAGAATCATTCTCAAATCGAAAAGGTTGCTCTACATGCTAGATGCTCCTATTCTGCCACCACCAACTCAAGATACTCATGCTGATAAGCATGCTTTCCACAAGAGGTACAAGGAGGATAGTGATACAGTATCATGTATTATGCTAGCATCCATGACTCCCGAGTTGCAAAAATAGAACGAGCATATGGATGCTCAATCGATTATACTACATCTTCGAGAGCTATTTGATACCCAAGCCAGAACTGAGAGATACGAGATCTCGAAGCAACTATTCCGTTGCAAAATGGTAGAAGATTCTTCTGTGGCCACTCATGGGCTGAAGATGCTGGGCTTAATAGAAAAGTTTGGATCTCTCGGGTTTGCAATGGATCATGACTTAAGTATTGACTTAATTCTACAATCTTTGCCTAATAGTTCTCACAATTTGTGATTAACTATCAGATGAATAAGATTGAGTCTACCATTCCTGAGCTGATCAATCTTCTCAAAACTGCAGAGTCTTCCATGAAGAAGGATTCCAATGCAGTTTTAATGGTAGAATCTTATTTTTCTAAAAAGAAAGTTCAAAAGAAGAAGAAGAAGGCTCCCATGAAGCCCAAAGATTGTGTGAACAAGAAGGATGCAGCTACCAAAGGCCCATGCCATCATTGTGGGAAGATGGGCCATTGGAGGCGCAACTGCAAAGCCTACTTGAAGACCATTAAAGACAAGAAGCAGAAGGAGAAGCTTACAAGCACTTCTACTAGCACTTCTACTTCTTCTCTAGGTATGTTTATAATTGAGATAATTACTGCCTTTAGAAATGAGATATGGGTATTAGATACCAGCTATGGATCTCATTTGTGCAATAACTTGCAGGGACTAAAGAGCAGTAGAAGGTTAGAGAAAGGCGATGTGGACCTACGTACTACAAATGGGGTAAAGGTTGCTGCACTTGTTATGGGGACATACAAGCTGAACCTATCTTCAGGATTAATTATAGAACTGCAAAACTGTTATTTTGTACCATTTTTAATGAAAAACATTATCTCAATTATGTGTTTAGACTTATATGGATTTCATTTGATATTTAAGAATAAATGTTGTTCTTTTTCATTGAATGATATTCATTATGGTTCAGCAACTCTAGTTAATGGTTTATATGTTCTAGACTTGGATAATCCAGTTCTCAATATAAACAATAAGAAATCTAAAATGGATAACTCTAACACCTCTTACTTATGGCATTGTCGTTTGGGCCATGTAAATGAAAATCGTGTTTCTAAGTTACACAAGTTTGGTGACTTAGGGTCATTTGATTATGAATCATATGGTACATGCGAATCTTGTTTACTAGGCAAAATGACTAAAACTCCTTTTCCAGGAAAAGGAGAGCGGGCCAAAGAGTTATTAGAACTCATACATTCTGATGTATGTGGCCCATTGTCAATACAAGCAAGAGGAGGTTACAACTATTTTATAACCTTTATCGATGACTTCTCACGAAACGGGTATTTGTATTTAATGAAATACAAATCTGAAGCCTTTGAAAGATTCAAAAACTTCAAGAATGAAATAGATAAGCAACTTAGCAAAAGTATTAAGACTCTAAGATCTGATCAAGGAGGAGAATACTTGAGCCAAGAGTTTTTGAGTTATCTTAGAAATAATGGGATATTATCTCAATGGACTCCACCACATACACCTCAACATAACGGTGTATCTGAGAAAAGGAATCGAACCCTTCTAGACATGGTACGGACCATGATGGCTTCTGTAGACCTACCAAAATCGTTTTAGAGGTATGCACTAGAGACTTCTATTTATATAATAAACAAAGTTCCGACAAAATTGGTTGATACTACCCCATTTGAGATGTTCTTCGGTAAGAAACCAAAGTTATCTCACTTGCGAGTATGGGGTTGTCCTGCCTTTGTCAAAAAGCCATAGTCAAACAAACTTGATAGTAAGTCTGACAAGTGTTTGTTTATTGGATATCCGAAAGAATCTTTCGGATATTACTTCTACCTACCCTTCGAAAATAAATTATATGTTTCAAAGCATGTCGTCTTCTTAGAGAAGGAGCACATGCTCAAAGGGGACAGTGGGAGTAAGATTGAACTTAGTGAAGGTCATGAAGATCAAACGAATGAGGATCAACCGTCTAACCCCACATCTATTGAGAAAATAGATGAACATTCTAATACACAAGAACCTCGTAGATCTAGTAGAATACGTATGGCACCTGAGAGATATAGATTTCTCATTAGTGACCACAATGATGTATTACTCATAGATGAAGATGAGCCTACTACCTACAAAGATGTTCTGAACAGTTCAGAATCTGGCAAATGGCTTGAGGCCATGAAGTTAGAGATGTATTCCATGTATGAAAACCAAGTATGGACTTTAGTTGATCCACCCAAATGAATTAAACCTATTGGGTGCAAGTGGGTTTTCAAGAAGAAAACATACATGGATGGTAACTTAGTTACCTATAAAGCATGTCTAGTGGTGAAGGGTTATCATCAATAACATGATATTGACTATGATGAAACCTTCTCGCCAGTAGCCATGTTAAAATCCATCAGGATACTCCTAGCCATTGCTGCTCATTATAATTATGAGATTTGGCAAATAGATGTAAAAATAGCTTTCCTAAATGGAAATCTGACTGAGAAAGTGTATATGACACAACCTGAGGGTTTCACATCCAATGATAGCATAAAGGTGTGCAAGCTGCAAAGGTCCATTTATGGATTTAAGCAAGCTTCTAGGAGTTGGAATATCCGTTTTGATGAAACAATCAAAGAGTTTGGTTTTATTCAAAACATGGATGAGCCTTGTGTATACAAGAAGGTTAGTGGGAGTGCAATCGTTTTCTTACTGCTTTATGTAGATGACATATTACTAATAGGAAACAATATACCTATCTTGCAAACGGTTAAAGTTTGGTTGTCCAAATAATTCTCCATGAAAGACCTTAGAGAAGCAACCTATATTCTTGCAATAAGGATCTATAAAGATAGATCCAAAAAGTTGCTAGGTCTTTCGCAGTCTACATTCATAGATAAAGTGCTAAAGAGGTTTAGCATGGATCAATCCAAAAAGAGATTCTTACCCTTATCATATGGTTTAAGCCTTTCAAAGTCGATGTCTTCCAAGACATAAGTTGAGAGAGATCACATGAGTAAGATTCCATATGCCTCGGCAGTTGGATCTATCATGTACGCTATGATATGTATTAGGTCCGATGTATCTTGTGCTCTCAATTTGATGAGCAGATACCAATCTGATCCTGGTGAGGGTCATTGGGCAGCTGTAAAGAACATCCTTAAGTATTTACGAAGGACTAAGGATATGTTCTTGATATATGGATAAGGTAATTTGAAAATAAACGGGTATACTAATGCCAATTTTCAATCTCACAAAGATGATTTCAAATCGCAATCTGGCTACGTGTTTACGTTAGGCAGAGGGGTAATAAGTTGGAAAAATTCCAAACAAGAGATTATTGCCGACTCTACGACAGAAGCTGAGTATATAGCTGCTTCTGAAGCAACTAAGGAGGCTATTTGGAAGGAGAAGTTTGTGACGGAACTGGGTGTGGTTCCTAGTGTTATTGGTCCAATAACTTTGTATTGTGATAACAACGGAACCATTGCACAAGCAAAGGAGCCACAGTCTCACCAACAATCCAAACACATACTGCGACGCTATCATCTGATCTGGGAGATCATAGATAGGAATGATGTAAAGATAGAGAGAGTTTCCACGGATGAGAACATAGCTGGCCCGCTTACAAAAGCACTATTCCAAAAGAAACATGATTGTCATGTTGAGTCATTCGGTATTAGATACATGAATGATTGGCTCTAGTGCAAATGGGAGTTTGTTAGTGTTATGCCCTAAAGGCAATCACTTGTACATTGTATATGACACGTTTTATTTTAATAAAAGGCATTATTTATCTTACAGTTTGTTTTGTTTACTTTTAAGTAATTTAACTATTCGATAAAGTCTATAGTACAACACTATGTTAAGGAAATCATTATCAAGATCATGATATGACATTCCTACTACACTGTATAATAGTAGTATTTAAATAGTCCCTAGTCGTAGTATTAATGAGACAAGACATTATTAATGTGTTAAGACTAGCATGTGTTAGACTTTCTGATTTGATCAGGTGATGGTTCTCATATCCATGAGTATTGAGATACTCAAAGTTAACACGTGGATGCTTGTTAATAGAACAAGTTCATTGGATGACCTAACTTTGAGATAATCACATGGATAACTATTTAGTGCCAGTGATATAATCTCAATATAGCAAACGTGCAAGTATCCTTAAACTTGAGATCTCCAAGGTACTTTGTTTGCCGAGCATTGTACTTTGATTCCAATTTCTGGAGCTCGATCGAGGGCCGCCTATGGGATGGATATTGGGTACATTGTGAGATAAACGAAAGTAGTTAAAATAGTCAATAAAGGATTCACCACTCCTAATAGTATGGGCGAATATCTCACGGCCACTTGTAGGAATTACTACTCAAGAAGTCCTTGGCCAAGGCGATTGTGTATTGGAAACAGTTCCAATTGATACACATCTATAGTAGTGGATTCCTGGTACAAGCACTATTGTATTCGGGCCAGAATTAATTCTGGAAGGAATTGGCACTAATTTCGTACTCCAAACTGAATGAGATATTGTATGGTGAAATGAGTTAATTGCACTAAAGTTTGTTATTGAAGGGTTCATGTCAAGCCACTTGACTTCCTGGACTCTTGGGTGGTCATGATGTATTGTTTGATACCGCTCATGATCTGGGAATATGAGTTTGTTAATTGATGAATTAATAAACCAATCCTGATTAGAATTAATATGATTAATTCTAATTAATTATGGATTATTAATCTCAAAGACGTTTGGATTAATTCATGTTCGCTACCAATTGATTTGGAAACCTAATAGGTCACACACAATAGAGGATTATATACTCAAGATGTTATTTGATAACATAGTGGGGTTGATTGAGAGAAAGAGAAGTTGTTATGGATGAATTATAATTACTTATAATTTGTGGTCCAAATTGTAATTGAGAGAACTTGATATTTCCAATTACAATTAGGGAACTCTAATTATTTTAGAATTTCAGATTTTCAGTGAATTTTTCGGTTTTATATGATGATAACTGAAACCCTAAAAAGAGGCAATTCACACAAAAAATAAAAAAATCACAAAAACCTTCTCTTCTTCTCTCTCTCTCGATTGTTCTTGTGAAGAACACTAGCTACTATCTTTTTCTACTAGCACAAGAAATTTTGGTACTTGAGTATTCCTCTGTAGGGATTACTATTAGAGATAATCACACACTGTGACTATAGTGGTTAGACGTTCAACTCTCGTAAAGTTGGATTAAGAGGATTGCTGGATCGCGTCTCGACTTGAAGAAGAAATTTTTATTCTTCAGACGATCAAACAAAGGTAAAAGTTGTTACCTTTATTATATTTATATCTTATTTTCCATACATAAGCCAGTCTTGGGATGGTATCTAGTTTATTTTTCGTTGCGCCATATGGGATACGAACCTGAGATACCCAACAGTAGATACCATAGGCCATAATTATATATTCCAACTGAGTACCTAAGGATACATTTTACAACACATAGGTGAGATTTTTTAGGATATAATTAAAATCTTGCACAAAGGCAAACTGAGAATATAATGTCGGGTCAACTAGCAGTGAGATATAGAAGACTTCCAATCATATCTCTATAATTTGATTCATCCACTTTCTTACCTTTTTCATCTTTGTCAAGCTTTATTGATGTGCTCATAGGTGTACTAATTTTTTTAACTTCATTCATTCCCAACCTTTTGAGCAATTTCTTGGCATACTCAGCTTGATTTAGGAAGATCTCATCTTTGGTTTACTTGATTTATAATATGAGAAAGAAGTTAAGTTCCGCCATCATGCTTATCTCAAATTCTTGCTGCATAGTCTTGGCAAATTTCTTGCATAGAGAATCATTAGTGGCTCCAAAGATAATGTCATCAACATAAATTTGAACAATAAAAAGATTCTCAAAATTTTCAGATTTAATAAACAATGTGGTATCAATCAATCCTCTTGAAAAATCTTTTGAAAATAGAAATCCACTAAGTCTTTCATATCAAGCACTCGAAGCTTGTTTTAAACCATAAAGAGCTTTGGAGAGTTTAAAGATATAGTTTGGAAAATGTTCATGAATAAAACCAGGAGGTTGCTTCATATAAACTTCTTCTTCAATAAGACAATTTAAAAAGGCACTTTTAACATGCATTTGATAAAGCATTAAACCTTTGAAGGATGCAAAAGCAAGTAACATTCTAATGGATTCTAATCGAGCAACTGGAGTAAAAGTCTCATCATAATCACTACCTTCTTCTTGATTGAATCATTGGGCAACTAATCTATTTTTGTTTCTAATAACAACACCATACTTATCAAGTTTGTTTTTGAAAACCCACTTGGTACTAGTCATGGGATGATCAAGTAGTTTAGGAACAAGCTTCCAAACTTGATTTCTTTCAAATTAATTCAATTCTTCTTACATAGCTAGAATCCAAAAATTTTCATGCAAAGCCATATCAATACAATTAGGTTCAATGCTCAAAAGTAATGCAAAATTATCAACAAAATACTGTCTAGTTTTAACTCTACAGCTAGGGGCACCAATAATCTGCTCTTTTGGATGTCCAGTTTTATACTTTCAATCTTTTGATAAGTATTTATCAGTGTGCTCTTCAATTCTTTGTTTGTTTTCTTCAGCTTCTTATTTTTCTAATTCCTCTTCTTCGGCATAAATATCAAGTGGTGAAGCCTTGTGCAGTTTACAGCCTTTTTCTTTTGTGGTTCTTACATCATCATCTTTTCTAGAAGGATATATATTTAATTCATCAAATACAACATATACAGATTCTTCCAGACATAGAGTTCTTTTATTGTACACTCTATATGCCTTTTTGTTGGAAGGGTATCTAAGAAATATAGCCTCATCAGATTTTGCCATCAAATTTTTCAAAATTGTCACGAGTGTTGAGGACAAAACATTTGTAGCCAAAAACTTTAGATTAAGAGGTAGATGGAACTTTGTCAAATATGAGTTTAAAAGGTGTTTTTTCTTAGATAGGGCCTCAATATAATACAGTTGACAATGTAGCAAGCTGTATTCACAACTTCAGCCCAAAAGTATTTTGGAAGGGAGTTTTCACAAAGCATTGATCTTACCATTTCTTGCAAAGTTCTATTTTTCCTCTCAACCGCACCATTTTGTTAAGGAGTTTTTGCTGCTGAAAATTTGTATGAAACACCATTTTCATCACAGAATTTTGTAAAGTCATGGTTGCAAAATTCTCTACCATTATCATTCTAATTGAAATTAATTTACACCCAAAAGAATTTTGAATACGTTTGAGCAGCTTTGAAAATTCAAAATACGTTTGAGCAGCTTTGAAAATTCAAAAAAAGCCTCATCTTTTTGTGCAAGAAACAAAGTCCAAGTGAATCTTGAGAAATCATCCACAAGTACATAAGCATACCTCTTACCACCAAGATTAGTAGTCCTCATTGGTCCAAACAAATCTATAGATATAAGTTCAAGAGGTTTTGATGTTGAAATCTTTTCTTGGGTTTAAAAGAGATCTTAGTTTGTTTTCTAAATTGGCAAGCATCACACACTAGGTTTTTTATCAAATTTCATTTTGGGCAGTCCTCTAACAAGCTCCTTTAAGGATAGTTTACTCAACAAATCAATAGATACATGGCCTAGCCTTCTATGCCAAAGGTAGCCATCATCATCATTTATGGAGAGGCATATAATATCATGAACCATAAGATCATCTAGATACAACACATAAACATTTCCAACACGGTTAGCAACAAAGATTGTCTCATTACTAGAGCTGTCCATAATAGTGCAAGAATCCTTTTCAAAAATAACTTTGCAGCCATTATCATATAATTGGCTAATGCTAAGCAGATTGTACTTTAATTCATCAATTAACAACACTTGTTTGATAATGGTAGAGGATCCCTTACCAATGTTACCTATTCTAAGTATCTTTTCCTGCTTTTTGTCTCCAAATGTGACAAATCCATCATTTGTGACTTGAATGTTTTCCAATAGTCCAACATTTCCAGTCATGTGCCTAAAGCATCCACTGTCTAAGAACCACTCTGTGAAGCTCATCCTATCCGATAAATGTTCCTTTGCATAAGATAGAAGAGTGATTTTTAGTACCTATGCCTTCTTTGGTCCAAGGGGGTTAGTGATGATTTTTTGAACTCTCTAAATAGTTTTCATACCCAATTCAATTCTTTTCCTAATAAGACACTTAGATGCATTGTGTCCAAAATTACCACAATAAGTACAGCATATATAACGTCCATTTGAGAAGCCGGCTTTCACGAAATAGAATTTTTTATTTCTAGCTTTGTTATCATGTTTGTAACCGAGACCATCTCTATTTCTAGTAGCACGTTGCATACCAAGCATTCTATTCAAGTTATCTTGGCCATTTGTGAACCTCTCTATACATATAGTAAGATCATTAACTCTCTTTCTCATATTTTCAAAATCACTGAGAATAATTTCAAGATAATAGACTTTATCACACAAGTATTTGTTCTCAAGTGTTAAACAGTCCAAAGAAGTAGAGACAACTTCCTTTCCAACATTAAGACAACAAATGGAATCAAGTAAAGCTTTGTTCTCACTCAATAGCTTGTTCTTTTCATCTAACAAGGAATCAATCTTCATTTTCATTTCTTTGTTTCTTCTAGACAGTTTTTTTAGTTCATGCAACATATCAATGAGAAGCTCATTTGGATCATCACATTTTATCGCAGGTAGAATCATGCTATTCAGATACAGAGTTTAAGATTTACCTTATCTTCCATTGCCATAAAACATATGTTGTCTGTCTCATTTTTAGATTTTCCATTTCCTTCGGATTCAGAATCATTTTGATCCCAAGTCCCAATCAGCCATTTTCCTTCCTTCATCTTTGTGGTCTTCTTCTTCTTTTTGACTTGCTTAGCTTCTTCTAGCATAATCTCTATAAAAATACAGATAACTTAACAATTTAGAAAGATAGGCATATTAAATTAATGATCTAATCGTTAGATTTAATAAAATCACTAAAAAAAGTATTAGGACAAAATTTAAAGGTAATCGGATATGTTTTGCCACTTAATCAAGTATAATCTCTATAAAAATGCTTGAAACCTAACCTATTTACAAAGATATGCATATCAAATTAACGATCCAACCGTTAGATTTGATAAAATCGATTTAAAAAAAAATTATGACCAAATTTTAAGGTAATCAAATATGTTTTTACACAAAATCTAGCATAATCTCTATAAAAATACAGAAAACCTAACAATTTAGAAAGATAGGCATATTAAATTAACGATCCAACCGATAGATTTGATAAAATCAATAAAAAAAAAAAGTATTATGACCAAATTTAAAGGTAATCAAATATGTTTTGCCACTTAATCTGGCATAATCTCCATAAAAATACTTGAAACCTAACCCATTTACAAAGGTAAACATATTAAATTAACAATCCAACCATCAAATTTGTTAAATTACTAAAAAACATATTATGACCAACTTTGAAGGTAATCGGATATATTTTACCACCTAATCTTACATAATCATTATAAAAATATCCAAAATCTAACGTATTTACAAGGATAAACATATTAAATTAACGACCCAATCGTTAAATTTATTAAATTTGCTTTAAAAAAATGTATTATGACCAAATTTGAAAGTAATCGGACATGTTTTGTAACATAATCTAGCTTAATTTCTATAAATCAACCCAAAATATAATGAATTTAAAAATATTTAAAAATTTAGGGACTAATTTATAAAATTTTTGGGATTATATTTTAAATATTCTAAAATTTAATGACCAATTTATAAATTGTTGGTTATCATTTTATAATTTTATAAAATTGAAGAAGCAATTTGTAAAATTTAGCGTCATGTTTTATATATTTAAAAATTTATGGACTAATTTATAAATTTTTAGGGTTATATTATAAATATTTTAAAATTTAGGGATTAATTTACAAATTTTTGAGGTCATTTTGTAATTATACAAAATTTAAAGATCAATTTATAGAATTTTTGGGGCCATGTTGTAAATATTTAAAAATTTAAAGACAAATATTAGCTAGGAAATATAAACTTTGTCGCTAAAAGTATAGTTAATAGTGATGAAAATTAATATTTTTAGTTAGAAAATAAATTTTCGTCGCTGATAATCAATTATGAGCCAGAAAATTTTAGTTAGGAAATGAATTTTTGTCGCTAATGTTGAAAAAACTTAATTTTTTCTTGCTAAGATATTTATTTCCTAGTTAAACCATTAGTTTTAATTAGGAATTGAAATTTTATCGCCAAAGATCTCAATCAGTAGCGACAAATTTTTTTTGTCACTGAAGAAAATTTTTCCTCCCTAAAGGGTACTTTTAGCAACAAAACTTTAATTAGAAAAAAAAAATTTGTCGCCAATATATTATTTTCTTGTAGTGAATCTTGAGAATTTAAATTAACATGCTTAGGCTTTAGTAAAAGTGACACTATATTGTTTTTTAGAAATTGAGGTAGAGGTTATTGTAATATCCCGTCTAAACCCTAATCTTAGTACTTGGCGAATGGGATCATCAAATAACATTTTGCATGTGCATGTGAAAATTAACTTACCTTTATCTAAGAATTTGGTGGGTGTGTGTATATATGTGCATTTGTGTTCATGCATTTATTTGTGATTCAAGTCGTTTTGTAAATTGATGATACCTTTTTATTGGGAATGATGAGTTATCTAAAACTTAGAATTTTTATTGCCATATGAAATGCTTGGGTTGAGAGTATAGAGAATTTGATTGTATGACATAGGCACAAGAGTTATTGATCTAGTGGTTTAAGCTTTGTGAATATTTCTTGGAAACTCCCGATTGAATCCTAACTCTAGCACAAATTATTTCCTCTTCTTTTTTCCTTCCTTTTCCACCTTGGCCGAAACATTTCTTTCTAGTCGTCACTGGGGCTTTCCTATTTATTTAAAGTTTTATTTTCCTTGAAATTCTTAAAGGGTGTGTGTAATAGATATTAGGAAATATCTTCTAATTTCTTTGCTGTCGTTAAGTTCTTTCATAAAAATTTATTTATCTAAACATTTAAATTGTTATGTTAAAAAAATAATATCCACTTTAATATTTTATTTCCTACAAATATATATATATATATATATATATATATATATATATAAGTATGATTATCTCCTAAATTTTAGTTTGAAGAGATAATAAAATAATTTTATCTATAACTTAAAATTTATTTTAGTTAAACTTCCTTTAGTACTTAAATAAAAAGGATTTCAGCTTTTGCAAATATCTTCTTCAACAATTTATTTGGAGCTGCGAATTCATGAGATTTTCCCTTGTCTTTTCCTTCTTCAGAGTCTCGGTGGGATTCTAAACTCCTTACGATTTGATAAAAAAAAAAAAAAAAAACGCTGAATTCATGCTTTTAATTATTGTATGGAAGATTAGCTGTACACTTTGTGTATTTGGCTGTTATACATAAGCAAGCAGCCGACGCACATGCACACAGAGCACCAGCTTTCCGCCAGCACCTCTATGCAATTGTACAGCCGCAATCCTTCCTCAATAGTAGCAATCTAGCAGTACACGCGGACTGCATGCACACACGAGAGCACAGCTAGCTGAGGAGAAGTTTCCATCTCCTCAAAACTCTAAAGACCGACGTACATTCTGTAGTGATAAAATAGCAGCTACCTATAGCAGGCTGACTTCGGTCGAACCCCATCAGCACACAGACACTACCGACACGCACTCAAAGTTGGACACCATTTGGGCTTTCTCTAGAGCTCTTGGCGGAGGCTACAAGATGCCACATCAGGACTTGCAGGTTGCATCAAATCTGAGCGAAAACCCCAGCAAGCCTAAGCAATTCTAGCCGCCAACTTAGGAGCTGTTGAAGTTCAACTCGGACACTAGTGCGGGCTGGATTGTCACAGCTTTAACCTCCCTTGAACAATCAGAATTCTCTTGGTGATAAACTCTGATTTTGCCTCTCAAACTCTTGGTAGACACATATCCACACCTCCACGAATCAAACAAAATCAAAACTCGCGCAATTTAACCCTTTCTGATCTCGGCCAGTCCGCACTGAATTTAGCAAACCAGAAACGCACCCAGTTCTCCTCTAAATTCAAGCAGACCGAACATCCTCTCCAAGCTCTCAACTCACATGATCATCATCAAAATAAGGCCACCGGCTTTTCCCCTCACCCCACCTTTCGGCTATATTAAATCTCTACAAGGTGACAATATCTTTTCCTTCTCTTTCATAGATCTTTATTCCTGTTAAGCAGCAACGAAAGAGTTAATCTTTCCCTTCTCCTACTTGCAATCTCACGGAAAACCCTAGAAGATCCAAACGAGTACTTCGCTTCTCTAAACGGATTCTACTTGCTAGCAAGAAGTCACTAACCGAGCTCTTAGATCGGCTACATTAAGAGGTAACTATGGTACCTAAACAAAAGTTTAGTTGAGTGATATAGTTGTATGAATATTGAAAGCGGGATTAGGGTTTGTATGTATTATTATTGGATATGTCGTTATATTTTGAATTGGAAGAACTAATTATCACTGTAAAGTCAAGTGATATAACTCTATATATATTATTCATGGATATTGTGTTATGATTATTGTTATGTGTTATGAATAATATTTATTGGTACTATTAACATTATCAATAAAAATATATATATAAAGCTTACTATTAAAAATTATTATTTATTATTTTATTATTATTATCATGACTAATATTTATTAATAACTTAATTAATTATGTATTTACTTACTATATTTTTTATAATTTATTTATTTACTGATATATGAAGCTAGTGAACTGATTTATTTATGAGATTTGAGTCAGTATTGTTGATAATGTTTAATAGGATATATTGTGGGTTAAAATTATTGCTAAGATATATTTACATTTATTAGTTTTATCATTGATAAATAGTGTATTATTGTGTACAATTAATATAACGTGAATGTTATATTATTCTTCCATAGCATAGTAATATATGTTGTTACTATTATTTGCTTTATTAAAATTACTGATTACCATTTATTAGTTTTTCAAAATGATTAATTATACCTACTATTGTTAACATTATAACTATTTAATATTATTATTTACAATTTATTATTGTAGATATTCCAACTGTAACGTAATATTAGTTATTATTATTACTATTTTCAAAATTTATGTATTAGTAATTATTATGAATATTTATTACTAATATCCCTATTCAATATATTATTATCCATGTTATTAATTGATAATTAACTTATTAATTATTAGCTAATATCTATTAATCATTATTATTTATACTTAGTTGATATATATAATTGATTGTTGTTAGTAAAATCGTTGCATACTACTCCCTGACGTAACTAATACCTAAGATTTGATATTATTGCCATTATTATTATTTTTATTATTATTACTATTATTGTTGTTGTTGTTCTTTCTATCTTTTCTTCTCCATTTGGTGGTATACCGGAAATTCCGTTATATGGGGTCGTTTTTGGTTGAAATTATGACAGTGGGGCGGTGAATTGGGGAATTCCGGATGTAGCGTGATTATATTTTTGTAATGCGACCTTATAAAATAAGGTCGCATTATAGAAATGCGACCATAAAGCGGGCTGATACTTTTGCCCAGAGGAGGCGAGGTGCTGATAATGCATAAGGTTGCATTACAGTAATGCGACCTATAGGTCGCATTACTTAACCACTAGGCACGATGCGATTTTCATTTCCGCCGCTGTCTTCCCCGATTTCTCCCTCTTCTGCAATGATCTCCGACTGTTTGCACCGGCGACGAAGCTATTCTGGCAGTGGGTTTCTTACTCAGCAAAGAGCCAAGCATTTTGGAGCATTTTGGTATAACTATTTGATCTTTTTTGTCTAAACTTTTGATATTTTGATTGAATATTATTAGGGCATTACATGACTTAATTCCTTGATATTATGTGATGTTTTTTGGATTGAATTTGTAGCCATATTATAGTTGTTATTATGTGCCACTCGATTCCTTGGAGTGTAGTTACATGACTTCTTTATTATGAGCCATGCTTTTGATATTTTTAAAGAGAGTTTGGAATGAATTTGTAGCCATATTATACTTGTTAGATGTTGGAAAGTTCGAGAAAAAGTTGAATTCATTTTCTTGAATAAAAAGCTACTCGCATTGCTAATATGTCGAGTGTTGCAAAATAGAATTTTGCTAGTATATATCAAATGTTATAGTTTGCTAGGGATTTTGATAGAAATCAAATGCATACTCGTTTAACTCTGTTCCTAGAAGTTTTGGGATCATTTGGGTAACTTATATATGTTCGAATGTATGCCCACTGGGTAGCTTATGTATATGGCCAAGGTATTACGTTAATTGTTTCAATTTACTCTAAATAGGTAGGATGGATCACATGCACGTGGATATCCATCCCGGCCCTCTTGTAGGTGGTTTATTATCTCTCCAGCCCAGTTACCGTTCTTCTTTGATATGGTCTGGCGATCAGCGTGCCTGTGAGACTCCACTGGTATTTAGACGATATGATTCTACATTTTGAGAGCACACTCCACTTTCAAGTAGAGTCATGGAGTTAGTGGATCGTGCTGGTTTTGGAGGAGTTAGACGAGTTGGGCATATATAGGTAGATCACGCCCTTATTACTGCATTAGTAGAGCGATAGCGGCAGGAGACTCATACATTTCATTTACCAGTAGGAGAGACTATTGTTACATTAGAGGATGTAGCGCATTTATGGGGCCTCAAAGTAGATGGGGATCCAGTCGTAGGAGCGCCTTTTCACTATTCAAAATCCGATTGGATTGATTTTTGTGATAGATTACTAGGTATTAGACCACGAGCAGAGCACATTCGGGGGAATAGGATTAGGAAGGCTCCTATTAAGGAGCACTTGGACACTCCACTGGCAGATGACGCCACTGATGACGTTATACAGCAACGTGCTCGATGTCTTATATTCTTACTGATCAGGGGGTTATTATTTTTTGATAAGTCTGGGAATTTACTCCACTTGAGATATCTGCCTATTATAGAGGATTTGGACACCTGTGGCACCTTGAGTTCGGATAGTGCAGTCTTAGCCTACCTGTATAGATGTTTGTGCCAGGTTGCCATTGAGTCCACCCAGGAGATTTGTGGCCCAATGGTCTTAGTTCAGGTAAGTTTAAATTTGGTCCATTCTTTATTTTAAAATTTTTTAATAACATATGTAATATTTCTAATATCTTTTTGTAAATGCGATGTAGCTATGGGCATGGGAGCGCTTTCGGGTTGTGCGACCGGAGCGGGTAGACCCCGCAACGAGCTACCACTACTTACACCATATGGAGCTCGATAGGACGTAGGTCTACACCTCTATCGCACGTCCACACATGTTTTGGTGTCGTATCGCTCCCAACTTGATGCCCTCTCCGATGATGATGTGAGTATATATGTTATGTATGCATACTTTATTTATAACTCCATCTATATGTATGCAAAACCTTATATCTATTGTGTGTATGTGTGTGTATTGTATTTTATTTAGCAGCCATATCTCCCGGATTTAGTGAGCATTCTCCCCCCGCACTATTTGGATGGTGCCCATATTTGGAGGTCATGCATAGCGCTTATTAGTTAGAAAGTCATCGAGCTATACTTCCCGGATCGGGTCATGCGTCAGTTTGGGATGCTGCAGTCTATACCGATAGACTGCGATACACGGATTGACCTCCATGATATTGATAGGCGGAGCAATCCTGCTCGAGATTATGCCATATACCATAGGTCGTATCTCCAGATGTGGGCACATCGACTAAAGTACATACAGACTACCGAGTTAGGTGTCGCGGTTGATGGAGCATACCTACAGTGGTATAGGGATCATACCTGTATTCAGATAGGGAACCCCGTTTCTCGGGGTGCACTACAGTCGGGATATCAGCCTACCGGATCTAGTACAATTGTATTGGTAAGTACTTATAATTTAATAAGTTATAACATGTTGAAACATATAACTAAATGTTATATGTTTTTTTGCAGGCTGATATTGTGCGACGTGTTATGGTAGTGGCAGAGCGACATATTCATAATGCCTACACGGTTTCTCGAAAGGGCGTTTATAGAGATATGGGATATGTGTGCTCGAGGACTTACATCATATCATCAGTAACACGATAGATATCCTAGCCCAATCGAGTTAGACGAGCCAACTATTGCAGTGAGTTAGCCTACGTCGAGCCCCAGAGAGCCTATTAATAGCCGTGCACATGCTGGGGTGAGGCGAGGAGGTAAGAGACCCTGAGCGCGATCACATCCTCCACATGACCATCATCACCATAATACTGCTCCTGAGTATCATGAGTAGGAGGCAGGGGATGGTTTGCCCCCCGAGTTTGGTGTGGATGAGCTGATAGGGGATGATTCTATGGTGATTCCGGTTCTGGATGACCAAGATGCTGCTGCTGACGATTATGACATGTACGCACGGATTCATTAACTACTGGTGGGTAGAAGGAGCCTGTCACACGCATTGATGAGCTGCTTGTTAGTCCATTCTGTGGGATTGTCTGTACTAGGCACGGACGACGGATTCCAGATCCCCCCCAACTGGATGATCCGCAGCCTGCTCATTCTCCCCAGCCGGATCTAGCACAGCCCGATCATTCTCTCCAGCCG
This sequence comes from Voacanga thouarsii, assembly GCA_026120185.1. Classification (NCBI taxonomy): domain Eukaryota; kingdom Viridiplantae; phylum Streptophyta; class Magnoliopsida; order Gentianales; family Apocynaceae; genus Voacanga; species Voacanga thouarsii. The sequence continues at coordinate 4,032,270 of JANUWF010003370.1, forward strand.
GATCCACAGCCTGCTTATTCTCCCCAACATGATGATCCAGAACCTGTCGGGAGACCCAAGAGGAAGATTAGGCCTCGGAGGCCATGTGTACTGTCTCCACATTAGTCGTTCTTCATTTCTATAGATGTAGTTTGGATGGTTTTGTGATGTTTGTATTCTGTGTATTTGGACAGTTTTAGTGTTTGTACTGTATGTCTTTGGATAGTTTTTTTTTTTTTTGTTTGAAATATATGTGTTTGGATGGTTTTGGTGTTTGGGTTGTGTGGAACTGTTTTGGTGTTGGGATGTTTTTGGTGTTTGATTGGTTCGAGTGTTTGGATTGTGATTAGATGGTTTTGGTGTTTGGGTTGATTATGTATAGGATATATGCAGGAAATCTGTTTACGTTTTTATAGGGAGTTTGGTTGTGGTTTTCTTGCCACTTAGAAAAAAAAAAAATATACCATACATGTCGCATTATGTAATGCGGCCTTCGCGCTATATCACTCCTAAATCTGCGGCCATTTCACAGAAATCTGCTATCTCCATTGCCGGTGCCTTCAACTTCTCAGTGGGAGCGAATGTTGAATGTGTTGATGCCATTTTACTAATTTAAGTATCAAGGTAACTTCATCCATCCATATACACTTATTTTCTTTACATTTTTCCTCCAATGTGCTTCATCATTGTTTTTTGTTTTTGAAATTGCTATGTTTTGTGCTTTGATTTGTAATTTTCTTATAATGTTATATCATCTTGTAATTTCAGATTGTGCAGACTTGGTAATCATGAATGTTTTGGAACCACCTATTATGCTATGCTTTTTTTGGAATTGTCAAATACAGCGCAATTATCGAGGGTCAATATAGTTCGATGGAGCGATTAAAAAAATTTACATTCTCCGACGTCGGATATCTTACTCGAAACTAGTAGACAAAGTTCGTACATATCTTGGATTGGGAGGGCGAAATGTGACAATCAAGATTACAATGAGACATCTATTTCTTTATGGATCTGATCAATAATATGTTACAAATGAGTTGAGCAATGACGACGATATAGAGGTTTTATGGATGTTGCTGCATGAATTTAAGTCCCAAAATATCCAACTGCATATGAGCTATTCCGAGGTGACTTCCCAACGCCTGAGTCATTTATGTGATGCATCCCCAGCAACAAGTTCATTCGCGGCAATGTTGAATCAAGTGGCGGGGTTAGGTCTTTCGATTCAAGGGCAACACCATTCATTTTCTCAACTCCCTATTGTTATTAGAGGGGACACCTTTAACTACATGCAACCCCAAGAATTTTACCAACCAATAGGAAATACAAGAGCTGCCGTAAACAGTTTTGGAACTGAATACATTAGTTCAACTGGTAGTAATACTGGGACAGTTAATGTTGGGCCCATAACTGGAGACGATGCATGTAACCTGGTCAACCTAGAATATCTCTCGGGTTCTGCACGAAGTCCAGAACCCAGTACATATAAGGAGGAACGGGTACATCGTAACACTACTACTCCATCACATGGTAGAATGTCTCGCCCACAAATGGTCACTGCTACAGCGAATGTTGATTCAACGGTGCATACATCTGATGGTGAGAGTTTCATAGGCTCCGAGGGGCCAATGAATTGGAGTGATAGATATGATAGTGAAGAAGATGACACTCCGGCCACCAATCCAAGCATTCCCTTCGAAGATGATGGGGGTGATGTGGCGGGACCTTCTAACACCATATGGGAACATACAAGATTTCTAATATTTGATGACACAAGGTCCGGTGCATGTGCTAATGAATCACTTTGTAGATACTCTGTTGATATCACGAGAAGTTGGTCCGACACTGATATTGATTTGCAACTAAACATAAGGTTTCAGAACAAGAAGGAGGCTATATATGCAATGAGGAAGTGGTCTATTCAAGCAGGACGGGAGTTTAGGGTCTTCGAGAGTAAAAAGGACTGTTGGTATGCTAAATGTAAGCATGCAAGTGCGGGCAATCCTTACTCTTGGCATATTCGTATTATACATAAGAAGACCCATAAATAATGGCATATAACAGTTTTGAATAAGGAACACACATGTGTCATTACAGTTGTGAATAATGTGCATAGAAACATGGATCATCGGTTTATAGCACGTAATGTGACACATTTGGTTTTAAATGACCCTGAATGCCATGTGAGCGATGTTATTGCTGAAGTTCAGAAACTATGGAGGACGGGTTGTTCTTATAAGAAAGCATGGGAAGCTCGGAAAGTAGCTATGGAACTTGTATACGGTGATTGGCCCTCCACTTGGATTGCACTACCAAAATACATGCTTGCCTTGTAGGATTCTAATCCTGGGACCATTGTGAAATGGAGACATCATTGGACTAGTGTGGGTGATTTGAAAGCTTTTGGTTTCTTTTTCTGGGCTTTCAAACCTTCAATTGTTGGCATCAAATATTGTCGACCAGTGGTATCTATTGATGGAACGCATTTAAGGGAACTTTACCGAGGCAAATTGTTGGTTGCGTCAACTTGGGATGCAAAAAGTCACCTCTTCCCTCTTGCATTTGCCATCATGCATGACGAGTCATTAGAGAATTGGAGCTGGTTCTTAAAGCTACTACGTCAACATGTCATTATGGAAAGACATATATGTCTGATTTCAGATAGACATAAAGGTATAATCAATGTTGTAGGACATATGAATGAATGGCAAGAACCATTAGCTGTCCATCGATATTGCCTCGGGCACATTAAGGGAAATTTTCATACTAAGTTTAAGGACACAAATTTGACAAATTTGATGTATGCTGCGGGTTTGGAGCGTAAAAGGACCAAATGTCAAGCATACTTGGATGCAATCAAGATCCAAAAGGAAGATGCATTTAAATATTTGATGGACATAGGTTTAGAGAAATGGACTTTGTCATATGATGAAGGGCATAGATATGGTTCAATGACTACTAGTTTTTCTGAATGCATGAACAGTGTACTGAAGAAAGCAAGATCTCTCCCGCTAAAATTTTTGGTTGAAACAACATTTCATAAGTAAGTTAAGTATTTCAATGAACACAGAGATGAGGCATCTAATTTGAGACACCCTTTGCCATTTGAAATGTGGAAGTTGTATTCTTATTTTGACGACAAATCGAGAAGGCATGTTGTGACTGAATTTAATGCACAGGCCGGCATATATGGGATCAAATCGTCTGTCCAATAAGGGGGTAGAAGTCCAAATGTTTACAATGTCAATTTAATAGAGAGATCATGCAACTGCCAAAAGTGGAGCATATATGGTATACCTTATTCGCATGGGTTTGCAGCATGTCGTCACAGAGGTTGGAACCCTATTGAATTTGTTTTGGAGTTCTATACCAACCAAAATTTTGAGTTGACATATGAGGGTCAGTTTTTCCCTGTGGCAAATGAACAATATTAGAGGCCTTCTACTTTTACGCTTGCACCTATGGAAAAAATTGTGAGGAATGAAGTTCCTGGCCGTCCGCAAACATCAAAGATACCTTGTGATATGGATTATCGAACGCCCAACTCTCCTCCAAGATGTAGCAACTATCATAGGAGTGGAAATACTAGGAGAAATTGTAATAATAATACTTTTACTGTTTCGAGAAATTAGGCCATTTCTTCATAATGTTCCTTTGTAATATATTTTATTGTATTTTAAGAATCATTTCTAAATGGTACTTGTGATGTTGGAATTTATATTTTGAAATGTTTCCGCACTTTACATATATTTTTTTTTATATAGGAATTGAATATATTCAGTTAATGGAGGCTTTAGTTGCAGAAGTTTTTAAGTAAAATGACAAGAATGTCGCATTTAGTTTAGTTGTAGAAGTTTTTAAGTAAGATGACAAAAAGGTCGCATTATATATTGTAATGCGACCACATATCTTTAGGTCTTCAGCCTTTGGCTAAGTTCTTAGCGACTGAGGGATGTTATGGTCGCATTTCTATAATGCGACCTTCATTTCTATAATGCGACCTTATAAGGTCGCATTATAGAAATGCGACCACGCTATATCCGGAATTCCTCGCAGCACTGCCCCACTGTCGTAATTTCAGCCAAAAACGACCCCATATAACGGAATTTCCGGTGGTATACACTACAAGAAAAACATCAAATTAGCGATAAAATTTTGCAACGGCCTCTAGGTCGTTGCTAATTTGAGACGGAACAGCAACGGAAGCAAAAATTTTGAAAATAAATTTATTTTTTAAAATTTCCGTCGGTAATTGCAATGGATTAGCGACGGAAATCTAGCCCTCACAAATCCGTCACAAATTTGCGACGGATTTGCAACGGCCATCCAAAATTTAAAAATAAATTAATTTTTTTAAAATTAAAAAAATGCCCTCGCAAATTTGTGACGGATTTGCGACGGCTATTTAAAATTAAAAAATAAATTTATTTTTTTTAAATTAAAAAAAAAAGCCGTTGCAAATCCATTGTAATTTGCGACGGCCATCTAAAATTAAAAAATAAATTTATTTATTTTAAATTAAAAAAAAAAGCCGTCGCAAATCTGGTGCAATTTGAAATGAATTTGCGACGGCCATCTAAAATTAAAAAAATAAATTTATTTATTTTAAATTAAAAAAAAAAGCCATCGCAAATCCGTTGCAATTTGCAATGGATTTGCGACGGCCATCTAAAATTAAAAATTAAATTTTTTTAAATTAAAAAAAAGCCATCGCAAATTCATTGTAATTTGCAACGGATTTGCGAAGGCCATTCAAAATTTAAAAAGTAAATTAAATTTTTAAAAATTTAAAAAAAAAATACCCTCGTAAATCCGTCGCAAATTTTGCGAAATATTTGCGACGACCATTCAAAATTTAAAAATAAATTAATTTTTTAAAATTTAAAAAAATGTCCTCGTAAATCCGTCGTAAATTTGTGACGATCATCTAAAAATTCTCATAATATAAATATGTACACACACATAAATATATACATATATTAATATAGCATTTTTTATATACCTATAAATATGTTAATATACTTTTTAATATAAAAATAAATATATATACATACATATATACATATTTATTTTTGTTAGTATGTGTGTGTCTATATATATATACATACATATATATATATGTATGTATATATATATATATATATATTATATACATACATATACATACATTATATATATTAAAAACACACACACATAATGTATGTATATATATATACATACATTTGCTATTAAATATACATACCTTAATAGTAACAGATGCATATATGTCATATTCTTACATATATACATACATATATATACTTAATAATATCATATGCATATTATATATATAAATATTTCAACTTACTAATATCTTTTTGCATATTCTACTATTTCAACACACACACACACATACTATATCATATGTATGTATATATATATATATATATATATATATATATATATATAATCAAACATTAGTTTTTTTTTTTGTGAATTTTTTAGATTAGTGACGGATTAGGGTTTCATAAACCTTGATCCGTCGCAAATCCGTTGCAATTTGCAACGGATTTGCGACGGTCATCTAAAATTAAAAAAAAGCCGTCGCAAATTTGTTGTAATTTGCAACGGATTTGCGACGGCCATCTAAAATTAAAAAATAAAGTTATTTTTTTAAAAATAAAAAAGTCATCGCAAATCTGTTACAATTTGCAATGGATTTGCGATAGCCATCTAAAATTAAAAAATAAATTTATTTTTTAAAATTAAAAAAAATCCGTCACAAATCCGTTGCAATTTGCAATGGATTTGCGATGGCTATCTAAAATTTTAAAATAAATTTATTTTTTAAATTTAAAAAAAAAGCCGTTGCAAATCTGTTGCAATTTGAAACAGATTTGCGACGGCCATTTAAAATTAAAAAATAAATTTATTTTTTTTAATTAAAAAAATAAGCCCTCGCAAATCCGTCACAATTTGCGAGGGATTTGCGACGGCTATTAAAAATTTTAAAATAAATTTATTTTTAAATCTTGAAAAATTAACCGTCGCAAATCCGTGGCTAATTAGCAACGGATTTGCAATGGAAAATTCTGTCGTCGCAAAGCCCTTGCAAATCCGTCACTAATTCACAAAAAAATTTACTATATAATTAATATATAGCACAATATATCACAAGAACTTCGATAGCTTAGTAGTGGAACACGTGTTCTCCCACAACAAGGACGCGAGTTCGAGCCCCAAGTCCAACATAATCTCATAATATTCTTGGCAGATCGAGTTCTCAGCGGGCTGGGTCGGGCCGATGAACGGGCGAGCCGAGTAGCTAATTAATTAATTTTTTTAATAAAAATTTTTTGCAATCGCAAAAGTAATTAATTTTTTTAATAAATTTTTTTCTCTACCACAAATTAAATTAATTAATTTTTTTCCGTCGCAAAACCGTCGCTAAATTATTTTGATTTTTGTAAATAAAAAAAATTTTTGCCGTTGCAAATCTATTGCTAAATTAATTAATTTTTTTCTAAATTTAAAATTTTTTTGTCGTTGCAAATCCGTTGCTAAATTAATTTATTTTTTTTAAAAAAAAAATTTTGCCGTCGCAAATTCGTTGCTAAATTAATTAATTATTTTTAAATAAAAGTTTTTGGCCGTCGCAAATCCGTTGTTAAATTAATTAATTTTTTATAAATAAAAATTTTTTCGCCGTCGCAAATTCGTTGCTAAATTAATTAATTTTTTTTAAAATAAAATGTTTTTCCGTTGCAAATCCGTTACTATTTGTGACGGATTTTCTTTCTGTCGCAAATTGCAACTCCCTTTTTAGCGACAGATTACGTGATTAACAATGGATTTGGCTGTCGCTAATTTGTTTTTTTTTTCTTGTAGTGATATAATAGCCCGCTACCTATGTACCCAAAAAGGGCAGGTATGTTGCTTCGTCTAAAGGACAAGCGGTCTTTATAACGAAGTAATAAAGGATTTAACCAAAGAAATACCTCAATTAAAACTTAAACAATTTACAATCAAAATAAAACTTATACAGGGTTTTAAAACAAAGGATAATAAAATATTGTCTTGAAGCAAAATGACCAAAATATTATGTACAAGATCTCGAACTCAAGCCTAACCTTGTTGATAGTGCTCTCAATTTGAAAGCATAAACAAAGAACGTGAGAAATAAATTTTTCAGTAAGTCCTGTGTGTTTGAGAGTGTACATTACAAACAGTTTTGTGACATGCAATTTTAAAATACCAAAAAACGCAATTGCAATGATAAACAACAATTTCAAACATAAGGGTAGCGTTTTTGTTTTTCAATATCAATAAATAATTTTACTTCAAGGAAATCAACCGCTCAAAACTAATGTGAACTATGAAATCATGCCTCATAGCCCGACTCATGAAATCCTGTATCATGACTCGTGCTAACTGTACTGTAATACTTCTGCACCATAGTACGGCGGGTAATCAGCCTACCAGGTAAGGATACTCCTCCGTCTCCCATACTCCTGCTAACTTTGATTGTCCATGCCGGAATATAAATGCAGTTCCACTTGGAATTGATTTGCTTGCTCAAACTGACCTGACTCGCTAACACTGTCACCCAATAAAAAGCGAGTTCATCTCCTGGAGGTGGTCGCCTACCGGAAAACTAGTTCACCCTCTCTTAGGCTAGTATTAGTGGCCTACACTAATTGAGTACTCAACGATTTTACTGCAACGAAACACATTAGCATGAAGTAGTAACCAACAAGAAAGTATCAAATATGACTTGGTAAACCTCTATTGAATCATTTGGTGCAAAAGTCAAGTGAGGTGTTTTGAAATCCTTTTTATTTAAGAAATAGTGCGTGAGTTGAAATAGAATAAGAAACCTAGCCATGTTGAACTTTTATCACGTTAAACCATGTTTCCATTGATACCATAAAATATTTGACAACTTGCAATTGTTATGTTTTGCAAACAATTTTATTGCAAGAACTTACTTGATTCCTTTGTCTCATAAATATTAGATTCTTCCGATGACTTGATCAATGGATCCTAATCCCTCATAGAGAAAATACAAAAATTAGGTCACAAACTTTCATATAACCATTATAGTGCCATAATATCCAAAAGTAGCTCAACTTCTAACATCAAGTCATCACACAATACAGACCAACTATCAACTCGATTTCAAATATAGTAGGTTAGACATGAAATATTGTGTACTAGCAACTCAATGTATACTGAGACAATTACTAAATAAATGATAAACTCACATATAGGTTAGCAGACAAACGATTGAGTAATTATATATTTATATAAATAAATAATTAGTTAATTAAAATAAAAGTTGCTTGTGAAAGTAAATAAACAGTCAAATAAATAAGCTAGTTAATTTGTAAAAGATACTAAGTAAATAGAAAATTATTTAATTACTTTCTTAGATAATTAAAATGTTGTCTGCTTGTAATTGTACAAAAATAAATAACTAAGGAAATATATCAATTAATGGATAGGTAATTTGATGAGCAATAAATAATAATAATAATAATAATAATAATAATAGTAGTAGTAGTAGTAGTAGTAGTAGTAGTAGTAGTAGTATTGGTAATGATATTATTGGTAATGTTTTAATAATAATAATAATAATAATAATAATAATAATAATAATAATAATAATAATAATAATAATAATATTGCTAATAAAATAATGGTATATTAGTATTGATGATGTTAAATCTATTATTAAACCCTAATGTCAACACACGCAATTTTTACACATAAGAAATACATATAAATTGATAATAGGAAGTTTTCTTAAAATTTCTTAAGTTGGACACAATTTTCAGATTGAGTAATACTTTTTCCTAGTAGCGTAATACATATAAAAACACTTCGGATTAACCTCAAATTTTGCAGAGACATACTCAAACACATATAGAATAGAATATAAGTGGCCTTGCATGAAACTTAGACCTTATTTTCACTCATAAATTATTTTTCGCTACTAGAGTATGCTGCCTAGAACAGACTAGTCTGAAAGAAAAATTCGTAAATTTTAATCCCTAAGTCATAAAATTCTTAAATTATACAGGTAACTTCTACACAGCTAAAGCTACATTTTCTATGTTTTGACTTTCTCCAAATTCAGACTTCATCACACCGGAATTTTAGTTACAAACAGGCTAATTGGCAAAAACAAGGTATTCTGCCCCTTCAGTTTTTTTTTTTTTTCAAAAATTACTGGGTTTTATCCCAAAGTTTTCTTGCATGATTTCTAACATAAATAACATTCTAACATGTATAGTAAAAAATATCATAATGCCCTACAATAATAAATTACTTTGCTTTTTTATTTTGAATTAAAACAAACAACTATCACAGATTTATAAAAATTCCAGCATGTAATTTGTTCTAGGCTCCAAGAAATCAACTTCTTGGTTTTATTATTTCAAGAAAAACACATCCCTAGGGTACTGTAGATGAAGCAACACAACCTTTAGCATACATATCTCAAGATCTTTCAAGAACACATCAAGGAGTCATCTTTTATTAGGAAAATTTTCAACTTTTTATGAAAACAACAATTTAAAATAAAATTGAGTTTTCTTTTGTATAAATCCTTTGAAAGAATGTTTTTTTTTTTTTCAAGATTTAAACAAGTATGACTCTCAAACATATTTTTTTAATCATCTTTTGCCTAGAAAAATACTTTAACAATTTATAACGCAAGAACTCTAATTTTTCTAAAATCATCGACACTAGAGTTTAAAGGAAAAGAAAGGCTTTTGTTATTACCTCTTGCTTCAACATTCTTGATCACTCTTAGTGAAGAAATAATGTATTTTCTAACTTTTGATTTCACCTAAATCTTCAAGCTTTCAATCCAAGAATGATGCTTCAATGGGGTAGCAATGTGCAGAATTTTCCATAAGCAAAATAATTAACTCTTGACTGCAATGGGAGGGGAATTTTGTGTGAGCAGTGAGAGAGGGAGTGGGAGACGGCTGCTAGGGTAAACAATGGCTCAAAAATCTAATTATGTAGGTTTTATATAGATGAACTATGATAGGTTTAGGAAATAGAAAAAGAATTAAGAAAAATCCTATTTTTCTTTAGGTTTTATCTAATTAAAAAGCTTCCCATAGTTGATTTATCATAATTCTAATGGGTTTGGAGAGTTAGGTGGTGGGCTACTAGGCTTCCAGAAGCCTACTAATCCTCTCTAAATATTCTCCTAACTAGGTTAAATATTTAAATTAAGGAAATTTTATTTATCTTCAAATAAAATAAAATATGAGGAAAATCTTGCTAGTCTAATATTAAAATATTTTCTAAAATTAATCCGTAAGCAAATAAATGAAATAATCATATAATAAGTATTTAATAAATATAAATAGCAAATGCTGAAATAAAATAAAGAAATAAATAAGTAATTATTTATTAACAAATAAATAGTTACCTAAATTATTTTAATTAACCACTACTCAATAATTAAATACACAACTTAGAGTTAGCTATATTTTCTTATACACACACACACACACATATGCGTTTTTGTGTGTGTGTGTGTGTGTGTGTGTGTGTGTGTGTATTTCTTGTGCTAGAATATTCCATCCATCATTGTTTCAAATAGCAATATCTCATACATCGCCAATGCACAACAATTTTTCAACAATTATACTCAAACAAATTCATTCATGCCATGCCAAATATGTTTATATGCAAAAATGCTCATGCTACATGGTCCATATATTTTCTCCATTTCTAGGGGCATTTAGGGTGGGGTGTCATATTATCTCCTTCTTAAAAGAATTTCGCCCCCGAAATTCCTACTATATCTACCTCAAGGTATTTTTGAATATTTCTGCCTCACCCATTCCTCAGTTTCCCAAGTAGTATCTTGTTTACCATGATGATCCCACAAAACCTTCACCCTTAGAATCTACTTATTCAGAAGAGTCTTGTTACTTCAATCTAAAATCTTAACGAGGTTCTTGATGTAACTCAGGCTAGGTTGCAGAACTAATGGTTCTTTGTTCAGTACATGATGCGGATCGGGTTTATACTTCTTCAACTAAGATACGTGGAACACGTCATGTATCTCAGTTAAACTATCTGGGAGAACAAAGCATAAACCTAACTAATGGATGTTATAATCCAGAATACAAGCCCTAACGGAGATGAGATACTATACCGATTCTAGAGTACGAAGATAATGATCCGGCAGATAATTATCTCTATTTCTTGTAATCAGCGCCTTATGATGGTTGTTTTGCATTGCTTTCCTTGGTAGTTTGAGTAACTGATGACTTTGCAATAATATAGATTGTCTTAATGTAAACTATTGTCTAAATTTTATTTTTTTGATTCCTGCTCATCGGTAAACAAGTAATACCATCATTCACAATATATTCCTACTTGTAGTAGGTTATAGATAAGGGTTAGAGTAATCCAACAAGTTTCTTATGCTTAGCTCTCACCTTCCTATGAGTTAAGTCGACACATAGCATGCAATTTTTCATTCTTCATTCTCGGCCAATAAATCATCTTCTTCACATAGTTGTATATCTTTGTCTCTTCCAGAACCATAGTGCAAGGGCTTCTTGTGGGCTCCTTTCAAAATGTTTTTTCTTCAAATCTTTTTTATCTTGCACGTACAATTGATCATGAGAATGTGTCAATTCATTATTAGCTACTCGAAAGTCATGATCTCTTTCTTTCACTTCTTTCACGTTAAAGGCTTGAAATTTTCGATTTTTTAGTCGAGCGTTAATGATTCTTCGTTTTAGCTACACTCATATTCTTCTAACGAATCTTTGCTACTTCAAATACAAATCTCGTTAAGTAAAGTCAAGATTTGGGGTTTTATGATTCATAATAAGAATGTGTCTTCTTTTGTTCAAGGCAGATACGATTGTTATTTGTTACCAGCTTCAAATGATAAGCAAAATAGTCGATGTCGTGTGATTAAAGTGTTTTTTCCCTTGTGAGGCATAGGCTATAGTCTCAATCTCTCGCACATGCCATTTTTAAAGGTGAATTTGTAAGTTCAAATGGAATAATGTGAGTTTGAAGAAAATATAGGAATGAAGAGTAGGCCAAGTTTAATGCCATGAGAAGTTTAATAATTTAAGGAAACATAAATGGGTAAAATAATAAGATTAAAATAGTTGACTATTAAAGAATTTTATTGTGGTTGAGGAGAATTGCATATTTCCAATGATTGAAGAAGAGAAGTTCTTAGATATTCAATTCTTAATATAGAAGATAAATTTAAAGAAGATATTGAGCACAAAAATGAATAGCAATATTACTTGAAGAAGAAAAAAAAAGAAAATTTTGAGCAATAATAAGAAATAAATAGTGGAATGATTGTAACATTTAATTGTGGACATAAGTATTATGAATTAGAAGGATCGAACCTTTCAATTGAATGATAAGGAAGAGTTCGTTGAATGTTCAACCATTAATAAAAAATTTACCGGAAATAACAAGAGACATTAGGTAGAAAGATAAGCATATCAAATCAATATCATTAGAAAAAGAAGAGAAATTTTTGAGTATCAAAGGGAACTATAAAAATAAAAAGGAGTGAGAAAACAAAATTATGGAAATATAACATTAGGATTTCCAAGATAAAAGGAGTTAACTAGAGAAGACACAAACAACATATGCTAACTTAAAGGAACAAAATGAAACATGAAATGAATGGAATAAATCCAATGAAGCAAAAATAGAAAGTCATTATAGAGGCAACTTAGAAAGCATTTAATAGATGATTAATTGAAATGTTCGATGTATAACAGTTGCAATCATTGATTAGAGTAACATAAGTTGCTTTAGTCAACCAAATCTTTAGAAGAAAATTTGCAACAAATGGAGAAAAAAAAAGTTGGTAAGAAATAGCTCGAAAGAGAAAGCACATGAGAAAGTGTGTAAATAAAAAGAACAAAGAAGAATAAGAATGGAATAAGTCCAATGAGATAAGCAATAAGCAGTCAACATGTAAATGATATAAAGAAATTGGATACAATGTAGGTGCATTTAATAAGGAGCAATTTTCTAATAATAAGTGAGGTAGCTACGGTGGCTTTCTATAATCAAATCTTGGAAGAGAGCTCTTAACATCAACAATAAGTGAAAGGATATATTTTGTATGAGGAAACTTAGAAGAAAGGGTAAGGAAGTTAGATTGAATCACCACTATAGGAATTCACTGACATGGCTTTCCTTCTTAATTTGATGCATCCATGTATAACGCCTGAAGTTGGACAAGTGTAAACTTTGATCTTCTCTTAGGCTCTTGAAAATTCTTCTCATTCTTCCTCTTTTACCATTGCAATGTACATCTTTGTTGTAGTAGAATCAGAGGTGACGTAAGGATAGCAATTCCTCTAACAAAATACAATAGTAATACTCTAATCCTATGAATTTTCTCATCCTCATGACGTTTTTGAGTCGCATCGACTTCTAAGTTTTCTTTGTTCCAAAGTGAGCTTTTGAGTATTCTTTTGTGGTATTAGGTTGCTGTCTCTATCAACTCTAGTTGCATTTCTTCAATTAGTCAAACATGATGGCGGAGTGAGGTTTCCTTATATAAACCGAAGTAGTCTCGAGCAACTTTCCCTTAGATGTGTAGAATCTCCATGTTTGAAGCATCCCTAGTTCTACTTCTTAAACTAATAAGCTATTTCCATGTATTTCTTCCTCTTGTCATGATTGAAAATTGCCGAATTTGGAGTAGCTTTCATCGAAGTAATCCTTATGTGTTTTTTTCCAATTCTTCCCCTGTTGCTCTGCCAGCCTTTTAGCATCGAAGTTTCGCGTCTTCAGAATCGTTCCTAAAGTCATCCTATCTAGGTCTTCATCCTTCATTGGTGTGGTTGCATCCACTATAGTAGAACAATTGTAAGCAGTATCTACTTTTTATAATCATTTCTTCTCTAAGTTCTACTCACACGTAATATCTAAATACCCCTCGTCAACCCAATTATTTTAGCCCAAAATTAAAGTACAAATATGCCATGTTGCACTAAAAACAAGTAAATTCATATAGCATGCTCAGTCAGATAAAAGACATATAAAGATATTGCATAAATATTTTATATAATATACGTTACACGTAATCATAGGGCATTCTAGATAATGTCTCACTATTCACATATAATTAGCAGGCATAATAAAAAATAAAAGGTCTTCAAAGCACAAATGTCAAAATCCTAAATCCTAGCAATAATCACCATTTCTAAGCTCCCATCATTATAATACAGTCTTATTCATCAAATCGGAACTAAAATAGTCAAAATCGGAAGACTAGTATAAGTATCAAGTGTTGGAATGTATGTCCTCTAGACTAGGTTTCTGATGGAATTATCGAATTTATTAATAAAAGAATTTATTCTCAAAATTAGTTTGTGAATTTACATTTTATTTGTGCATAATTTACATTTGGAAAAGACCCATTATGTTTAAGTAAGTGATCCATGTGAATGGTAGTCTTTCACAGTAAGGTATAAATCACGAGTTATTTAACACATAAATATTTATTCTTAACCGATTGATGAGAATGAGAATCTCACCATATTTAGATTATTGTGTTATAAATTCCAAATGGGGAATAACTTACCTTTAGCCAGTGAGTAGTTTACTCACTTCATAGTATAAGTGTATTTCAAATACGTAGAACATGATATGTAATAGTGGTTTCTAAAAGTACTATTTAGAAGAAACCCAGACTATTACTGCTACAGCATTGACTAATACTCTACTGTTTGAGTATAAGTTGGTGGTCTGACGAAGCTGGAAGTATGTACTTTAATATACTATAGTTGAAGTTCTATTGTAAAGCCAATATACTTTTATGTTGAGTATATGTAACTAGTTAGTTTAGACAGACTTGTACAAGATAGCTTCTACACTATATCGCCCCTTATGACTGTTCGAATGATCTAAATATTTAGGGTCCTGGAGAACATAACTTGGATGTTTGCTTTAGGGTAGCTCTCTTGGAAAGCAGAAATATTCCAGGAGTCGTGGATCATTGGACTAGAGGTCTAAGGATGGTAGATGTCTTTTAGAGATGTGTTAGTACACTCTTTCTCTCTAAATATACATCAATGCGTAGAGGGGTATTTTAGTTATTATACCTGTAGATCAAAGATTTTGCTAATGCAGCATTATCCTTGGGGTCAGTATTTCCTTATAGTAATATTAGAAAATATTTAAAATGTAAAATACAGCTATTTCTATAGCAGGGGTATTTTGGTCATTTTAGTAGTCAAGGCGATGTGTCTTTTGATCCTCAGAATAGCCCATAAGTCCTGATAGTTTTGGGTTGAGGGATTGGTCTTACATAAAATGAATTTTATTTTATTCGAGTAGCTTGGTTTATTTATTGGATTAAAATAAAATAAAAGGTCTAAAAAGAGAGAATTTATTGGTCCATTTGGGTTATTTAATTAATTTAATTATTAGACTTGTATTAGTTTAGAAATAATTAAATTGAATTAAAGGCTTAATCCAATGAATTGGGCCAAAGCTTGAGGTTTATATTGGTCTATTTGGATTATTTAATTAATTTAATTATTAGACTTGTATTAGTCCAGGAATAATTAAATTGAATTAAAGGCTTAACCCAATGAACTGGGCCATAGGCCCATAAGCCTGGTTTATGGCTTAACATGACATGGGCCTTAGGGCTTCTCTGATTCTACCGCCTCTATTTGATTTTAGAATGCCCAGATAATAGCCTATTATTAAGGTAGTTAGAATTCAAGAGAATAGCAGGAAATTTTTCACAAAACGTCTTTTCCTTTCCCCTCTAGTCGTTCTTCTTCTCTCTCTGTAGACTGTGATCTCTATGCTATTCAATAGCAAGAACAGAGACACAGAAGATCATTCTCTTTATCCTTAGCCTTCACCAAGCTTTCAAGTACGAGTTATATTCCAAAAGACCCGAAGCATTGTGTTGATGCCTAGACGGAGCCGACGGCTTGCAGGACAACAGCCTGAAGAAAGGATCACAGAATCAGCAGTAGTTTATACAGGATCGCCGGCACCTCCTAGACCAACGATAAAACACAGAAGTAGGAAAAATAGAAAGCTCTTCCACTGCTCTGTTTTTCAACATGCGTCTGTGAGTTTTCATTTTTGCTGTGTTTACCTTCATTAAGATCATATATCTCTTTATCACGTGTAGTCCTCTTATAACCAAAGAATCTCACATAAGTATACTTATTACATTCCCTAAAATATCTAACTGTTCCTATCAACATAAACTTTCTCTTACAACCTTATCAAGGTTACTATCATTACAATACGAAAGGATGACATTTCCTTCTATATCTACTTATCAACACATAGCAAAATTTTTGAGTTCAAATCACAATCAAAACAGTTCAAACATAGATAACCATAATCATTCTTAAATTCTAAATCCTTAATTTTAAAGGTAATACTCAATCATAGGCTCAACTCAACCTAGACTTAACTAACAATTCTAGATTGCATAAGCTAGAATCTATTCCATTAAAAATAAGAAATACCTCTAACCATGCTCTTAGCTTCAGTCTTACACTCGTTGAAACTTAACTCTCCTAGATCATCATCCTGGGCTATATGTTTAACTTCGGAGTTCTAATTTCTAAGTTATTACTACCATACAATTCACATATATCAAGAAGTGCCCGAATTATGACAAATACAAGGCTTCACAAGGGCCATAGCAATGTGGATAGTCTTATACATTTGAACAATCTTATTCACGAAAAATACACATAGCTTAATAGAAATTATAAAACTTAAAAGCCTAAATCCATTAAACTAAGGTAATTGCCTAAACCTAGGCTCTGACATTGATGCGTAAATTTTGGGTGTATAAAATCATCAAATTTAAATCCATCCCTTAGTCAAATTTTAATTAAAACATTAATCACAAAATACATATATGAGCAAGTATACTCATCACAAGCATAACATAGGGAATTAACGAGTATCGATCATCAAAAGAATAAGTACACACTAATCACTTTTCATTCATTATTTAGCTGACCCAATAAAGTGAAAAAATAATAAAAAGAAAAACAAAAAAGTATATACAACTCAATGATGCAGGTTTATACAATTTAGACAATTATCCAAAAAATATAATGTTGAACCAACTAGTAATTCTCTCAACTAATTATCATCTTGGCATCATGAAGGAATATAAAGAAAAATTCAACCGTTTCATAAGTCATGAATCTACTTAAATAAATCCCACTTTATTTCCCAATCTATGGAATCCTATATTTTGATTAAATTAACAGAATTTCCAATAAAGCAAACATAACCAAAACATACATTAAGCCTAAATCCTTATAATCATGAAATTAGCTAATAACCCTTTGCTCGAGGTGAAATCAACTAATATTTGATTACTTAGTCCTATAATCTTAACTTCGTCACTTAAGTCCATTAAGATTAGATAAATACGAAATTAATGTAATGAAACTCCTAACATCGTCGTCCCAAGTTAATTAGAAGAATTGGCATCAATAACCAATCATAACAAGTAATCAAACACTAAAGATGACAAAGAATTGATCAAATAACTGAATTAACATAAAAACATGAATCCCAAAATAATGTTAAATTATAATACAAATATTGAATACATCATTGATAAAGAAAAAGAAGACAAAGATAAAAGAAAACACTCATAGACAAGCCTCTTTATTCACCCTTGAAGACTCTCTTTGAACAATCCTCCTTGATTGGGTAAACTCCTCCTTCAATGAGAGATTAGGAATTTTTACTCTTGAATCCACCTCTCTCTATGTATCTCCTAGGTATCTCTCTCCAATCCTTGTGTTTTTTTGTGCTTTTATAGGCTTCTCGGATGCTAAATTTGTGTCTTAGGAAGTCTTGGCTGAGTATGATTCAAAAAATACTAAAATCATTGGACAATCCTTAATTTTGTGCATAGAATATTCGCCTTCAGAGCATACCTGGCATTGGTAACTTCGACCCACCTGGTGCCAGGTGCACTCTATTCTTCCCCTGGAGTTGCTCTATTTTTGGTCAGTGGACAGAATGGACCCGATGATAGGTACACTTGCCAAACCTGACACCAGGTCTATTCTGGAATTTCCCCTAAGTTTGGTTCAAATTCTTTTGCTGGACTAGAATGGACCCGACGCTTGGTCCATTGGCTAGGCTTAGCACCAGGTACATTATGGAAATTTTCACTTTCTGCTTGATTTTAACTTAAATCTGCACCATATTTATCAAAAATACCTTTTACAATCAAAATGTCAAATAAGAAGGAATATGCCTAGTTCTTACAACAAATGTATCACAAATCAATCTCAAATAATTAGGAAAATAATGGTCATTATAGCTCCTATCAGATACAACTTGTTACATCTCACTACCTACATACCCAAAAAGGGCGGGGATGTCGCCCTATTCAAATGATAAGGGGTCTTTATAATAAGGTAATAAAGGACTTAACAAAAGAAATACCTCAATTAAAACTTAAACGGTTTACAATCTAAATAAAACTTATACAGGGTCTTAAAATAAAGGATAATAAAACATTGTCTCGAAGCAAAATGACTAAAATGTTAAATACAAGATCTCGAACTCTAGCCCAACCTTGTCAATAGTCCTCTTGACCTGAAAGCATGCACAAAGAATATGAGAAATAAATTTCCCAGTAAATCCCGTGTGTATGAGAGTGCACATTAGAAACAGTTTCGTGATATGTAATTTTAAAATACCAAAAAATACAATTGCAATTATAAACAACAGTTTCAAACATAAGAGTGACGTTTTTATTTTTCAATCTCAATAAATAATTTTACTTCAAGGAAATCAACCACTCAAAGCTACCCACCCTTGCTAACTGTATTGTAATACTTTTTGCACATGATCGGCCCACCGAGTAAGGATACTCCTTTGTCTCCCATACCCCTGCTAACTTTGGTTGTCCATGTCGGAATATAAATGCAGTCCCACTTGAAACTGGTTTGCTAGCTCAGACTGGTCTAACTCACTAACACTGTCGCCTAATAAAAAATAAGTTCATCTTCCGGAGGTGGCCGCCTACCGGAAAACTAGCTCACCCTCTCTTAGGCTAGTATTAATGGCCTACTCTTATTGAGTACTCAATGATTTTCCCACAAGGAAACACATTAGCATCAAGTAGTAACCAATAAGAAAGTATCAAGTATAACTTAGTAAACCTTTATTAAATCATTTGGTACAAAAATCAAGTGAGGTGTTTTGAAATCCTTTTTTTTTTATTATTTAAGAAATAGTGCGTGAGTTGAAATAGAATAAGAAAACTAGCCATGCTAAACTTTTATCACGTTAAACCATATTTCCATCGATACCATAAAATATTTGACAACTTACAATTGTTATGTTTTGCAAACGGTTTTAATGTAAGAACTTACCTGATTCGTTTCTCTTACAAATATTAGATTCTTCCGATGACCTGATCAATGGATCTTAATCCCGTCTAGAGAAAATACAAAAATCATGTCACAAACTTCCATATAACCTTTATATTGCCATAGTATTCAAAAATAGTTCAACTTCTAACATTAAGTCATCACACAATACAGACCAACTATCAACTTGATTTCAAACATAGCAGGCTAGACATGAAATATTGTGTACTAACAATTTAATATATACTAAGACAATTACTAAATAAATGATAAGCTCACATAGGTTAGCGGACAAATGACTGAGGAATTATATAATAATATAAATAAATAATTAGTTAATTAAAATAAAGGTTGCTCATGAAAATAAATAAACAATCAAATAAATAAGATAGTTAATGTATAAAAGATATTAAGTAACTAAAGAACTAAGTAAATAGAAAATTATTTAATTACTTGCTTAAGTAATTAAAATACTCTTTGTTTATAACTATACAAAAATAAATAATGAAAAAAAAACATAAATTAATGGATAGGTAATTTGATGAGTAATAATAATAATAATAATAATAATAATAATAATAATAATAATAATAATAATAATAATAATAATAATAATAATAATAATAATAATAATAATAATAATAATAATAGTGATGATATTATTGGTTAACGTTTAATAATAATATTATTAATAAGAGTGATAATAAAATAATGGTATATTAGTATTGATGATATTAAATCCATTATTAAATTCTAATATTGAAACACGCAATTTTTACACATAAGGAATACATATAAATTGATAATAGGAAGTTTCCTTAAAATTTCCTGAGTTGGACACAATTTCCAGTTTGAGTAATACTTTTTCCTAATAGCGTAATACATAAGAAAACTCTTCGTATTAACCTCACATTTTATAGAGACATGCTCAAACACATATAGAACATAATATAAGGGACTTTGCATGAAAATCAGACCTTATTCGCACTTAGAAAATTATTTTCGCTACTGGAGTATTCTGCCTAGAACAAACTAGTTTGAAATAAAAATTCATAAATTTTAATCTCTAAGTAATAAAATTCTTAAATTTTACAAGTAAATTCTACACATCTAAAGCTACATTTTTCTGTTTTGACCTTCTTCAAATTCATAATTTATCACACCATAATTTTAGTTGCAAATAGGCTGATTAGCAAAAATAGGGTACTCTGCCCCTTCAGTTTTTTTCGAAATTTATTGGGTTTTATCCCAAAGTTTTCTTGCATGGTTTCTAGCATAAATAACATTCTAAAAATATATAGTAAATAATATCAAAAGGTCCTACAATAATAAATTACTTTGATATTTTATTTTGAATTAAAACAAACAACTATCACAAATTTACAAAAATTCCAGCAAGTATGTAATTTGTTCTAAGCTCTAAGAAATCAACTTCTTGGTTTTATTATTTCAAGAAAAACACATCCCTAGGGTACTCTAGATGAGACAACACAACTCTTAGCATACACACATCAAGATCTTTCAAGAACACATCAAGAAGTCATCTTTTATTAAGAAAAATTCTAACTTTTTATGAAAACAACAATTTAAAAGAAAATGTGCTTTCTTTTGTATAAATACTTTGAAGGAACGTTTCTTTTTCAAGATTTAAATAAGTTCAACTTTAAAATATAATTCTTTAATCATCTTTTGCCTATAAAAATTACTTTAACAATTTATAACGCAAGAACTCTAATTTTCCCAAAATCATCGGCACTAGGGTTTAAAGGAAAAGAAATGCTTTTGTTATTACCTCTTGCTTCAACATCCTTGATCACTTTTAGGGAATAAATAATGAATTTTCTAGCCTTTGATTTCACCTAAATCAGCTTTCAATCCAAGAATGATGCTTCAATGGGGTAGCAATGTGCAAAATTTTCCGTAAGTAGAACAATTAACTGAGTGCAATGGAAAGGGAATTTTTTGTGGTCGGTGAGAGAAGGAGAGGGAGACGGCTGCTAGGGTAGAAAATGGCTCAAAAATCTGATTATGTAAGTTTTATATAGATGAATTATGATAGGGTTAGGAAACAAAAAAAGAATTAAAGAAAATTCTATTTTTCTCTAGGTTTATCTAATTAAAAAGCTTCGTATAATTAATTTATCACAATCCTAGTGAGTTTGGAGAGCTAGGTGGTGGTTACTAGGCTTCTAAAAGCCTACTAATCCCCTCTAAATATTCTACTAACTAGGTTAAATATGTAAATTAAGGAAATTTTATTTCTCTTCAAATAAAATAATATGGGGAAAATCTTGCTAGTCTAATATTAAAATACTTCATAAAATTAATATATAAGCAAATAAATGAAATAATCATATAATGAGTATTTAATAAATATAAATAGCAAATGCTCAAATATAATAAGGAAATAAATAAGTAATTATTTATCAACAAATAAATAGTTACCAAATTATTTTAATTAACCGCTACTCAATAATTAAATACGCAATTTAGAATTAGCTATATTTTCTTTTATATATATTTCTTATACTAGAATATTCTATCCATCATTATTTCAAATAGCGATATCTTATACATTGCCAAAGCACAACAATTCTTCAACAATCATACTCAAAAAATTCATTCATGCCATATCAAAGATGTTTATATGCAAAAATGGTCATACTATATGGTCCATATGTTTCTCCTATTTCTAGGGGCATTTAGGATGGGGTGTCACATGGTATGCATATGGTGTGAGTATTACATGGTCAGACTTAATTTTATGTGCCTAATCGGAGTGGGAAATCTGATCGCATACTTTGCTATGTGTCTAATTAGAACAGTGTTTGATTAAATATTTTAATTTTTTTGTGATAATAGGAGAGGGTTTCCAAGGTCAAATGACAACATGATAATTTGAGAATAAACCTTATAGGTTGAGGAGGTAAGTCCTTGCATTAAAATGTTTGGTTCTAAAGCATTGGATTACAAGTCATTTGAGAAATATTTGTTGGCTCAATGTTGTGATTATTTGGAATGCAAGCTTGATTATTTTATATTAATGGCTTTTATCCAAACAAGGGTTTAAACGGAAAACCATCTTTTGTTTATGAAATAAATTTTACCACAATTTGTTTGGAAACCATGCTTGCATGACCAAAGTATTGAAAATGTTTACATAGAGATTTGGTCCTTGAACGATATAATGAAGCGTTGAATACTCAATAAGGATAGACCACTAGGATTAACCTTTGAAAGGTAGGGCAAGTCTCTTAATATGAGGCCACTTCTGGGAAATGAGCTCTACTTGGAAAATGTGATAGTCTATGTAGGTCAAGCCAATCCGAGCTAGCACCACAATCCAAGTGAGCTATTATTCCGAGGTGGACATCCGGTAAGTTAGGATAAGAGATAGAGGAGTATCTTACTCAGTGGACCGTACACCCACTACATTGTGATGCAGGGTTTCACAGTATTTATCATGACACAGGTTTCATAGAAAGGCTATGATGCAAGGTTTTATAGCCGTTTATTTTCAGTGGTTTTCATATGATATGCGATTTATTGTGATTTTGGATTCAGCACACTACTCACTTTTGATAATGCAAAAAATGTTTGATTTGCATTCAACTTTTCAGAAATATTTTTTTAGTGCATTTATGAAACTTATTTTGTACCCTACAAGAGCATACACAGGACTTACTGAGATGTATTTCTCACACTTCTTTTGATATCATATTTCAGGATCTACCAGTTTTGACAGAGTTGAGCACTATTAGAAGATAACTACATTTAAATTCTTGATTTTGGTTTTATTTTGAGGGTTGTTCTACTTTATATGTATCAAGTCTAGATAATGTTTTCCCTTGTAATAAGATTTAATCTATTTTTATCCACTTTATTTTTATTATTTATCTAGTTATAAAGACCCTTGATCCTTTGAACGGGGTGACATCCCTACCCTTTTGGGGTATATGTATAGCGGAGTGTTACAGTTGTAATGAAATGTAAGTATGGGACTTTAGATTAATTTTTGTTCTATGATTGTATGACGTGTATTTATTCCGGGTGAGTAAATATGGATTAAGGTAAAATAAAAAGTGAGAGAATAAAGCAAGGCACTACAAAAGTTGAAAAATCTTTATTCATATCTTTACTAGGTCTTTATATTACCTTGTCAAACCCAAAAGAATATAGAAAAAAATTTTTGGAGTAAGGTAACGCCAAAGTTGAAAAATCCTTATTACACTTTACTAGGCTTTTGCATTACCTTATTATAAGAAAAAGAAAAGAGTTGAGAGAATAAAGTGAGCTATTGGAGCAATTTTATATTTTCCTATTTAGACTCTGGTGGTTGGGAGATCATAGAATTTAGAATTAACTTATTGGGTCTAATTTATATGAATCACACTACTCATTTTCAAAAATCAAAGAATCAAGATGGAACACCTTGAATGAATATAAATTTGTTTAACTTAATTTCGTTTAACTTAATTTCAATGACTTTGACTACTTCCTTCCTAATTTATTAGTTTACACAAAAATTGGCCTAACTAATTGAGTTTTGGAATTGATTCTTAAATCAAATGTGAAATAATACCTTTACCATCTTAGCTAACTTATGTTCAAAAATCTCATCATATTTTTGTGAGAAATTATTTACTTGTGGTGCATTATATTTTGCTTGAAGACAAGAAAATGTTTAAGTATGGAGGTATGTGATAAGGACTCATCATATATATATTTTCTAGTGTTTTTGTGCTTCAATTGAAATAAATTCTTATGCAATTCACTACTCATCACATTCTTTTTATCTTGTTTTTTTTATCGAAAATGGAAAATATCATTAAAGATAAAAAAAAGAAGAAAAAGGAAGAAAATAGAAGAAGATGGGAGATTGAAGAAGCAAAGCAGCTATGTGTGCAATTTTTGTCTAAGGAACAGGAGGCCAAGGGAACTAATTCCCTTGCCCACTAGGTGGTCTTCAAAGTGAACATTTTTGTCCAAAAAATAGTTGGCCAAGGGAACTTGCCTTGGCCGCTTGGCAATTTTTATAATTGTAAAGTATCCAAAAAACTGGTGGCCAAAAGAACCTAAAGTTCCCTAGGCCACCTAGTATACTCTTGTATGTGTGCATGTCCAGAAAGTGGGCAGCTTGGGGAGCTTTCACTTCTCTAGGCTGCCTGCTGCAATATATATATGTATGTGCTTCAACTTGGCGGCCCAGGGAACTCCAACTTCCCTAGGCCGCCTGAACTTCTTCCTACTTGCCAAATTTTCTAGAAATTTGGCGGCCCAAGGAAGTCCAAGTTCCTTTGGTTGCCCACTTGCAAGAAAACATATATGGAGCACATTTTTTTAGATCTACACAACCAAAGCTCTATAAATTCATTATTTTCACACACAATCAAGGGAGAAGAGTTTGGGAAAGGCTAGAGTTTCTCTCAAGAACCCTAATTCTTGTGAGTTTAAGCACAAAAAAGAGAGGACGACCAAGAGATTCAAAGAAGAGGAAGGGAAATTACTTGAAGATCTCAAGAGAAAAAAGAAGAAGACTTGTCTATAAGTTTGTTTTTCTCTTCTTTTTATAATCCTACTTGTAATTCTTATACTAAGATTTGATTTTTAATTATAATGAAAGGTTGTACCCTATTTTTGTGCTTGAGAATGGTATATTTTCTTTAGATCTATGATTCTTGTTATTAGGTATTTGGTTATTTAAGCTTATTTGGTTATCTTGGTTGAGTTGGGTTTTAATTGATTTGTTTCAATTAAATGTTCCTCCTTAATGACTTCGAGAGATGGAGTTAAGGTTAGAACACCCACTTGACTAATTTAACATTTATCATTTTCAATTAACTCGAGAAGGAGATTGGGTATTATAGCTAATAACCCAATCGTTTATGAAATTCCTTAGAGATAGGGATTCTGTGGCTTCCCAGTTATTTAGAATGGTGAGTGATGATTAATGCACCCTTAGGTTTGATTAGTTAGGTAAATATACTGATTAACTAAATTTGAGGGTAGAAATCTCATAAATCGATAGAGAGAGAGAGAGAGATTGATATGTGACTCACTTTGGTACCTAGAAATAGGAATTATGGGTCCAAAGGATGCTCATTTCTTAGGTATTGAATGTGAGAATTTCTTTTGTTACATAGGTTGTTCTCTTTCTTATTCCTTGAGGAAATTGTGACCCTCTCTTGTGTAAAAATATGACTTATCTCCTTTTGTAGTTAGTGTTATACACATTACATTTATATTTGGCTAAACAATGAGAAAAGAAAGAAGTAGGGGTAGTAGCCGTGTTCTCTAAGGTTCTTCGATACTTGCCAACGATACTAGATTATACGATAGGTGCACTTACCTATATGTGTGTGTTGTGTAATTTTAATTGGTATTTTAATTAGTAAAACTTGTGTATATGTGGAGTACAATTGATATGGATTTTCTATATGCACAAACATGCGCATCAGAGATCAATTGGTTGTCGAAATTCATCCTTTCCACATAGTTCTTGACTCCTAGTTGGGTTGGGGGTGATTGGGGTTGATTTGGAAGGTTCAATTCTTAGTTCTTAGGATTTTAGGATCATTATTGTCCTAGGGTTCAAGTCTTTACATTGAATTCGTATTGCTACATTTGAAGCTTAGCATTTGGAGCTCCCGAGCTAGTATTAGCTAGGAGGGATACAATACTTAGTATTCTGTATGACCCTTGTTGGGGTATAAAATACTTAGTTTCTGTTCTAACCCTTCTTCTAACGGGTTATAGTAGTTAGGAGACTTATATCAATTAGCCACAATATTACCCTAGGCATGATTTAGTCATGATAAAGAGTTTGTTACAAAATTTTCTGAATTTTATGAAAGAAAGGAGTTATCTGTATGTAAATGCATGTTTGTTTTGAAGATATGTTGTTTTAATGAGTTTATTATAATTTTTAAAAGTTACGAACTGAGTTTTATTGTTGGTATGACAAATCATGATCTAAGATGCTCTGTTTTGGCACGTTTTTGCGATTCTAGAGAGCAACCAACGTCACCAGCTTCTTTTCGGTGGGCATCGACCAGCCTTTGTCTCTCAACTGACACCGACTTCTTCTGGCTAGGTAGCGCTGGCCTCCTCCGGTCCCCTACCTTGTTTAAAAAAAAAAAAAAAAGTTTTGACTTGTACTTGATCGATACAAACCACTCTTGTTATTTTGGAATTCGTTTTGGCTATCTTAACCAAACTCATTTGTTCTTTAAAAGGCCAAGGGATCATAAGATTTCTTGAAAGTACAATGTAAAATTTTAATATTTGAAAACCTAGATTATATAACATATTCAATCCCAGGTAAGCAACATTTTCTTACTTACTTAGTGAGCTCACTCCGTACCAATATTTTTGTAGGATCTCAGTTTAAAGATGATGAATTGGAAGAGTGGAGTGATGAAAGACTTAGGTAACTATAAAACTGGAGTTTTAGCCCGTGTTATAGGATGATATTTGTGGCTATTTGTTAAAGTTTCCGTTATGTTTGAATACTTTCTGGAAGTGAGAATTTGGATATTATGTTTAAACAAGTTTTTAATATTTCTATTATTTATCATGTATTTGGGGGCCTTGTATTTAAGTTTTAATTAGTGTGAATTTACACGTGTGGGTTATGAGGGTGTCATAGTGGCTCAGTAGCAGCAAAAAGTGTGGTGGGTTTAGTTTGACATGTTTTGGGTTCAACATTCCTTTTTGGAGGTGTTGCCATGTCACCTTTTGGGCGTGGGGTGTGTACAATTGTGCAAGTTACTATTATTAAACCTTTAGTGATAACACACACACACATATATATATATATATATATATATATATAATTGATTAAATTTCAATAAATAAATTTAGTATAAGAAATTCACCATTATTTGATTATCTCATAACCTTTCTCTAAACTTTCTGAAAATTGGTAATCCTAAAAATGAAAAATTCTTTCCAATAATCTCTCATATTTCCTTAATTAGATTTTGTCCAATCTCTTGTAACCAAAATCCCTATCCATGTTTAATTAAATCTCTCTCTCTCTCTATAAGCTAAAAATGTCTTAGGGTTTTTAAAATACATAATGTTCATTATATGAATGAATTACTTACTAAATATCACATGAAAAAATCGAATCTATCTACAAGATGTTTTTATTTCTCATGATCCCATCCAATATATCTTCCCTAGGTCTCAAGATTGATTGGTTCATGCAATAAGTTATCAATTTCTTGCAAGAATAAGAACAAGTAATAAAAATTAATAACATAAGAAATTTACTATAACAAGAGAGCATTCAAATCAATCCACTAATTATATTATTAAACAACTTAGTCTTCACAATACTTGTTCTCGTAGCTGTTTCAATTGCTCTATGTTCCTCCATTGTTTTGGAGTTTTAATGTCCTTTTCTCATGTGGTTGCGTCTTTTTTTTTTTTTTCCCTTTTCAATCATTTTCCATTCCTTTTGATTATTGAATCCTGATCATTCATTGTTCTTTCATATTTGAATTTTGATCCTTCTATGCTTAAAGTTCCAGAACATTCCCTACAAAATAAAGTTTGAACCACATATAAAATATTTCAAATAAAATATAATAACGTTAATAATAGGCTTTAGCTAATTAGAAAAATTATTAAATTAATATATTATCATATGAACATTTATTATGTGTCACAAAATCTTAAAAAAATATTGGATCGGTTCTTTCAAAAATCTATTTACATCATCGCTAAAATTAAATATAGATATTTGTGTAAAATACAACATTCAAATAATTATATATATATATATATATATAATTGATTAAATTACAATAAATAAAATTAGTATAAAAATATCACCATTATAATTATCCCATATCCTTTCTCTAAACTTTCTAAAAATTCACAATCCTAAAAAAATTTCTTTCTAATAAACATTATCAAAATTTGATCTAAGCATAACTTTGTTTATTGCTTATAAAAATATATTTATACTATTAAATATTATATAGCATTGGACAAGTCAAGATTTTAATTTAAGAACTTTTTTTTCCCCCGAAACTTAGTTAGCTTTACTACATTTATAGATTATTCTTTTCTTTTGGTTGCTTGTTTTCCTTATAATTTAATGTCTTCAATATTTTTGTTATTTCTGCCAGTATTGTTTTATTTCTGCCTTCTAATTTAGTCGGTTTTTTTTTGAAAATTTTTTTTGGCTATGGCTTCTCTTTCGATGACCCTGAAATGAAACATACACCAATG
This sequence comes from Voacanga thouarsii, assembly GCA_026120185.1. Taxonomy (NCBI): domain Eukaryota; kingdom Viridiplantae; phylum Streptophyta; class Magnoliopsida; order Gentianales; family Apocynaceae; genus Voacanga; species Voacanga thouarsii. The sequence goes on from JANUWF010003370.1 coordinate 4,060,901, forward strand.
CTGGAGTACATTGAAATTTTGCTAAGAGGACAATTATTTGCAATTAACCCTAAAAATCTTCTCACCACTTGTTCTGTTTCCTCTCTCTCACGCGCACCACACGCGGGACTCTGACCTGGCCAGTGGCCCACCATCTCTCCTAACTGATTAAGCAACGTCAGAATTCCTTTCCCCACCCAATTAAATTCACATAATAATTTCTCAGAATTCTCTAAAATGAACGCGTAGATGTATTTATGGAAAATTGCAGAAGGGAAGTGTTTGCATTGCAGGAGAAGTCATAGAAACTGACATGCTGAAATCCGTGGATGGGCGTTTATCTGTGTTGCTGGCCGTTGATGTCTGACGTCTGGTAATCCGTCTTCTTTTTTTCTGTCTCGCCGGCATTGAATCCCCGACGTCAACGTGTCTTTCCAAGAGCGGCCTCGTTCTTCGCAATTTGATTTATAGTAATTTATTCTCTGTCATGGTATGAAGTTCGGCGGTGATAGATTGCTCTGCTCATCGCATTCATTTTTTTATTGTCAATATTCGTGGATGAAAGCCGTTGATCATTTGCTACTAAAATTTTATTCAGGTAATTATTATGAATCTTGAATTTCTGGACTTTTTGTGTTTTTAGTTTATATTCGATTAAATTGTGGTTGTTTGTATATTCGTTCTTGCAGCCGTGGTTGGTGGCGTGAATTCAAGCGAGAAACGAGAAGCAAAGACTCATTCAGTCCTTCTTGTTGATGTTAATGGCGAACGGTGACAATTGCCGCCGTGTTTTCCCGTTAACCAGCTTGCAAATTGGGTAGGGGGAACCCTTTGTTCCTTGTTTACTGATTTTTTTTTTTTTTTTTGGTTTTTGGTAAATAAGATATTAATCATAGAAACTGAAACATGATGGATGTACAATCTCCTGCATCAGTTTTCCCTCTATGACATAGAATCGAGGGAGGAACAACAGAGGGTGCAACATACCCACAAAAAAAAAAAAAAAAAAAAAAGTTGTTGTGCCGGGGGGGGGGGTAGCTCATTTAGCTACTCTATTAGCTAGACTATTACATATCCTGGGAGTTTGGTACACCTTCCATCCTGGCTGTTTACTGAGAATGCATTTACAATCTTCGATGATCTCTGCTCATCTCCATCCCACAGAATATAAATGACCCTCTAAAAGCATGTATACGTTTAGAGCATCTCATTTGTTTATGGTCCTCTCGGCCTTTGCATTTAGGCAATTATGAGAGTTTAAATAGCAGCAGATGCTTCAGCTGCAAGGGCATTGAGAACAGAAATTTAATAAATCCAGATAGATAGAATTTTGCCTTCATGATCCCCAGTTAACTAGACTCCGTGGTCTCTCCTTTAGTAAAGGCTGTATCAAAGTTGAATTTAATTTAGTGCAATGGTGGGGCTCTCCAGTTGTTGACAGTCCCTGCGATATTCTCCGTGATCTTTCCTTTAGTAAAGGCTGCATCAAAGTGGAATTGAATTTAGTGCAATGGTGGGGTTCTCCAGTTGTTGATAGTCCCTGCGATATTCTTCCTCTGTTGCCTTCTGATTGCTTCATTTCAACAATCTTGAGCTGCACTGTTGATTGCCATATTCTTTCCATATTGAGTACTGGAAAATTCAGCTGTTCTTCCTTTTCATTAGGCCTTAGAGGGAAATGATTCTTCGAATTAAAAAGCTCTTCAATCCATCTTTTAAGAGTCCAATTCTGGAACGTAAAGTCTGATCTGCCGGTTAGAACTCTAGTAAATAGTAACAACAAGAGGACAACTGAGGAGTAAGTGCTGGCAGCTTTACAGATACAACATTGTAATTCATCTTATTGTAGAGTAGTATTTAGTCTAGTCTTGGAGGAAGTGATATTTGAGAGAAGTCTCAAGAAATGTTTATGTCTTTTTTGGAGTTTGGAGAGCTAAATATTTTGCCAGAGCAATCTGGGAATACTGGAACTCGGCAGAAACATCTCCTGGTGATTGAATTTGTAAGTAGATCTCATGGAGAAACTCCCATCTTAGAGGGATTCCACACTAGAGTATCACAGTCCAATGAAGGAATGTATATCTTTGGCACTAAATTTGCCACTTGTGGTTGGAATAGATTGTCCAGTAGATTGAAATCCCAGGTGTTCGGGTGTTAATCCTAAGGTCACTTACCAGATTGAGTGATTGTGGCATCCTCAGATGTGAGGTTGGTTTGAAACTGGGCAGATCTAGAATCCATGTGTCTTTTACAGATAAGCTGGTACCTATCTTGTAGCAGAGTCCATGGAGCTGGGATTCCTTGAATTTCCAAATACCTTTCCAAGTCCAAGACATCCTTTAGGGCAGGTTTGGATCTCCCATGGTTTTCTGCGCGTCAGATAGTTGGATTTGGCTAACTTCACCCAGTTCTTCTTAGCATTGTGAACTTTCCCTCCTAATGTAGTGATGAAGGCCTTGTAAATGTGCTGAAATTTCTTGATACCTTGTCCACTAGCACTTCTGGGCATGCATATAGTCCCAAGATTTAAGATACAGTGCCTCTGCTCATCCTTCATATGGCCCCACCAGAAGTCTCTAATCATTTTTATCCTTTTTCCAGCAAAATAGGTTTGGGGAGCAGATAGGTTTGCAAGTTGTACGAGGATATGGCTTGAACAACTGATTGGATGAGGATCCCCCTTCTTGCTTGAGACATTGAATGCATTTTCTAGCCACTCAGCTTTATTCCCCTCCCCAAAATTTCCACACTCTTTTGGAAGGCTTGCTTCTTTGATGCTTCTTCTTAGAGTGGAAGTCCTATCTACTTTTGTGGTTGCATTCATGCATCTGCAAATCATGCAAATGGTCACATAGAAACTAGTCTCCTTTGCATCAATATTTCAATCATAAATCCTTGCCCGCAATTCGATTTCTAGTTTGAGTTACAGGATATTGCCCCTTTTTTTTTTTTTTTGTTGCTTTCCAGAGTCTGCAAATTTAGCTGAATTTTCTGGAGGTCAATTACCTTGTGTACGTAATATGACTGTAGTGGAATGTCAGGGTGGAGCCAATCATGATTAATTTCAAGTCAGTTCAAAACTTGGGCTCGTTTTTGCTTATGATTTATGCATGTTTTGGTTCTGAGTTCTCTTTCTTCCCTAATAAGGTCAGGTTGGGGAGGAGTTGGATTTGAAAGATGTGTATGTAAACTAATATTTTAATGACTAGTTGGCTAAGTAATTAGGAATAAGAAAATCAGCACACCACCTCCGTTGAATGGTGGACATCGGAAAATAAATTGGTTTTGCAGCTTGACTTGATTTGCCTAGATGTGAATTGGAGTTGCCATGGAAGAAGTTTTCAAGCTGTCAGCATGGCTATAGTATCTCATTCACTTCTGTTCTAACAGAATTTGACTTTAGAAGGAATTAAAAATACACAAAGGATCATTCTACCCATTTTAAGCAGTTCTCTTATAAATGAATGACAGATCTGGTGTCAATACAAAGTCAGTTATTCTCCTCCTTCTGAAGAAAACAATGTGCTTTTCTGATGTAAATGAAACTCGAAAATGTGGCAAAAAGATAAGCTTTTTACCATTTGAAAATTAAAAGTATATTCTGTTTTGTCAAAAACAACTTCTTTTTTGCCAGGTACCATTACCATGGACTCTTCTGAAGTAAATGCAACTTGAAAATGTGGAAGAAGAGTTAAAATTTTTATTTGAAGAGATACAAGGATAATCTGTTTGTCATATAATATTTAAAAGATGCAATGTTGTAAATATTCTAATTTCTTTTTGTGTTTTGAGGTGTAAAAGAATTCAGTGTGAAATTAAGGTAGAATTTCTCATGCAATTATGATTGGCTATCTTGATTTGAAATTGTTTAAAATTCTGGCGACACCCTTACTTACCAAAAATAAACATATTTTTTACACTGTTAATTCCTTCATCTAAATGTGCTGGTGTTGAAAATTAAAAAGATCAATGCCAATTCCATACGAGATATTTCTTGTATGCAATTGGCATTAGTCTTCTTAACGTACAGTATTCTTCATTATCAATTAATATTAAGTATTCTCAGATGTGAAAAATCGAATATGAAACATCGGAACCATTTCAGTTATGCAGCAGTCGCTTGATTACTTGTTAACTTGCGTTAACTACTAATTTTTTTCCAGAAGCACGGAAAGCATTCCTTGTATGCAATAGGCATTAATCCTTCTGATTTCAGTTGTACATATAGTATTGTGGAATTTAAATTGATTCTATGGGTTTTCAGATATTTTTTCCTGGACAGGTCTTTCAGATAAAACATGGGAAGCACAGGCAATTAAGATTAGTGTTTTCAAATTTGAAATTGGGAGGAATATTTGCCATGGTGTTCTTTCCTTTACCTATATATGCTGGTTTTTTAGGACCTTGCAGTCTTATCTATCACATCTTATCATTTTCTGGGCTCCTGAAATCAGTGTTAGTTCCTTTACCTATGCATGCTACTGTTTTGCAGGGACTTGCAGTCTTATCTATCACATCTTAGCCTTTTCTTGGCTCCTGAAAGTAAGAAATTCTATATTCTTGTGGACAATCGGCCATGGTTGAAAGATCTTGTTTCACGGCCAGCACATTTGTGGCAGTTGATGGTCACTAAGGTTCCTATAATTGACTATCTTGTCCATTGTGGTTAACATTCCTGACATTCTTATTTTGACAAGTTTAGTATTGCAATTATGTTTGGTTCTTGGTTTCGTATGTAACAGTCCAGGTTGTCACCTTTTGCGAATACTAGAAGGCAGAAGGAGGAGAAGGAGACATCAAAAGTAACCAACTTTTGTGCTGGTCCAGAATCAGGTACAAGTAAATCAAACCAGCTTAGAAGATGGGTCTCGCTGATTGATGCTGCAGCCTTATCTCGGAAGAGGGCTTTATTACCTGTGAAGAAATTGAGGAAATCTTTAATTTTGAATAACAAGTTGCATAGAACCTTGTATGGGTTTATTGTCTTTGAAATTTCATGGAGTGATGTCCGTGGCTTAAACTATTTGAATGAGCTTCAGGTACCAAATTTTCTAAGTGCATTTATGTATTTGAAACTTGTCATGATAGATGGTAGTTTTTGTTAAATTTCCCTCTCTTTCATGCAGACTGATACATCACTTGCTGTGGAAGCCAAACTTATGAACAGATGGGAATTTGACAGCATAGCACAAGCTGCTAGATTCATTTCATCCTGGTATCCTGGTACATCCAATGAGCAGATTCTTTTGAAAGAGTATCTGGATTCTGTGATAGGTAATCGTTCCTTTTCACAATAGAGGATTTGATGGGAGAAAGTTTTGTTTTTTGCTTGGCGTGTGGAATGGATATGGCACATGGGTGTCCCTTTCTAAATCTGAATTACCTTAGATGTTGGGCATGAATAATCCATTTCTCTTAAGCGAAGAGCCAATGGTTAAGGTCTTTTTCCCAAGGATCTAAGGCCTGCCCTCCAAAATTTTTGAAAACTCCTATTCCCTTTGGAAAAAAGAATTTTCAGAAAAGCTCTTGTAAATTTTACCATTTTGGCCCCTAAATGTTTTTTAACATTCATACATTGTCCTCTACTATATTTTTTTCCATGACTTACCCCTCCGACTTCAAATTCCTGGTTCCTTCCCTGCATTTTCCCCTTCCTTTTGTTTATTCTGCCTTTCATATCATACGCTTGTGCGCATGCACAGAGAGAGAGACAGAGAGGGAGAGAGAGGCTTGTTTTGGTTCGCGAAGGGGAGGGGGAGAGAAAAGGGGAGGAGGAGTGACACATTTTATTTCCACTAGGGGAAGTGAATGTATTTACTTCCATCCTGTTTGGTTGGAGTGAAAATAGGAAGTAAATGTGGTTTCCATCAAAATCGGAAGGGAGTGAAAATAGGAAGTAAATGTGGTTTCCATCAAAATCGGAAGGGAGAGATTTGCTGATGTGGAGTGAAAATAGGAAGGAGAGAGATTTGCTGATGTGGAGGGGAACCACTCTCCTTCCACATTTACTCCCCCCTCTCTTTACACTCCAACCAAATGAGGTAAATGTTGGATTTACCTCCTGATTTACTTCCTCTCCCTTTTTCCTTCCTATTTTCACTCCAACCAAACCAAGCCTAAATCATGATCGTTTTGGAGACTGTCCCATTATTCTTCTCACAAAAGAGAAGTTGCCAGAACTTTGTGCCTCAAAACTTGAAATTGAATGCATTTTGAAGTTTGGCTGGGAAAATGGCTTAGTTGCATGTCTTAGATATCTACTAGGATGATGAGAAAGAGAGAGATCCTTTCAGAAACTAAGTTTAAGTGGAAGAATGCTACACAGTTAGGATCAATGACAGAAAACACATACATATTGGCCTGGCACAATGATTTTAGGTCAGCATTTGATAATTGAAATTTTACTACCTAACCCTTAATGAATATTGGGACTATGTGTGATAAGGCATCATATCCATTTTCTGTTCAAAGTGAGGTTAGTGGAGGAAACCTAGACTGAAAAAGCATGTATATTAAGAAAGTGGATGTTTATTTTAGGACAACTGAAAATGAAAATATGGGCATCCAATATGGGACATATTGGAGTATGTTTATATGATTTTATTAGTAAATCTAAATACAGAAATGAAAAAGTAATTTTTATTATTCAATTTTTGTGGAAATCGTGAAGAATGCGGTTATAAAAAAGAGTATGTAATCGAATTTATTATTTTTAAATAGATTTGTAGCAACATCGAATGGTTTGGCATTATTATTTGTGTCACTTGCTTAATTTAGTAACCTTCATAGGAAGCATTGGGGCCAGATCTTTACAAATAGGGCAAACCTGGCAAAATTTTCTGCTTTTCATACTATTATTACAGTGTGGAAGTGATATTTTGGCTGGATTGTTAGAGGATCTAATTTGGCATGGTTGGAGCTCCTGCAGGAGAGGTTTTCTTTGATGCTCAAGAAAGTTTTCCAACAGCGAGCTGCACAAAAGATGACTATATTACTAGTGATGCTAAAGATGATGGGGATGAATTTTTTTGCTGTCACAGAGGCAGTTTCAGTGTATATCCGGCTAGCATGGATATCAAAACAAGTGTACTACATACACCACCTCTGCCTGATGGTCCATGTAAGAGAAGAAAAGTGATGAGGTCCATTGATACTGAACTTGATTTTGACACATACTCCAAAGAGGCATGTGGTGACACGATTAGTTCACCAACGCATTCTCAGAAGTCTGATGAGAGCGACCATGAAGCTGTGTTTGGGGCTACTCAGTACAGGGACGTTTTGCTTTTGTTTCGCTTCAATGACCGTGACCTCCCTTTTAAATTAAAGGAGATAATTATGCCCGATTTACGCCTACTTACTTTATTAGAAGCTGGACTTCCATCTTGGGTCATCTTTCTTCAGTCTTACCCAGGGTTTTGCCATATCTATCGTCCATGGATGTGTCCTCTAGCAAGAGCTTTATATGTGCTCATTTCAATTGTTACTGTGCTCATTGGATTCTATGACTTGTATAAGAATGTACCTCTCCTCAAAGCAACAGCATCACATTTATTTGGTCCCCTTTTTGATTGGATAGAAACTTGGGAAATGGTATCTAGAATTAAGTACTTGGGAACTATGTTATTTCTACATAATTTTCAGAAGGCTGTGAGGTGGTCCCTAATGATTGCACGTGCTACCCAGTCATTTCTTTCTTTTCTAACACCAGTCTCAGGACCCTTTGTAGAGTTTTTGGATTTCTTCTTTCCGGTGTGGAACATGTGTATACAAATAATAGGAAGTTTTTTTTCAGTGCTTGGGACAGTCATTGACACATTCTACGGTCTAGTGGGAAGCCTGATTGAGATTCTATTCATGCCACTGTGGTGTATCCTATCAGTTCTATGGAGTATTGGTAAGTTGTTTGACAAATGTAGAACAAACATGCCTTCTGAAAATTCCCATGCAGTTTATAACATCTGATAATATTTCTTCTTTCACATGTGCTGATGGTGTGCAGCTACATCTTTCGTATACCCTATATTCTGGATTCTTTGGGAGATACTTTATGCACCTATTCGTCTTATCCTAGGATTGCATAGCTTTATGGTCTTTGTTTGGTCTTGTGTATATGGTTTGGTCAGAGACATGTGGCTGGTAGTAGGTGGCATATTTCAGTTCAGTTCAGGTTTAAAATCAACAGTTAGCTCAACAGAGGTCTCCATGTGGCGTTCTCTTTGGAATGACCTTTTCTCCCAGGTTTTCCAAAGTCATTAGTACACATCCGGTAGCATTTGTTGGTGAATTGTTCTTTACTCATGTTATTTCTTTGTTTTCTTTTTCCAACAGGTATTTCGTGCTGTCCGAAGCATTCTCAATGGCTTTGTTGCCTTCTTTGCAGCCTGCAACAGGCATCGTCTAAGGTAAGGTATCATTCTGATTCAAATTTGTGATGTGATATTTTTCATTTTTTCATCACTTTTAATACCATCAATTCCGTATACTTATCCAACTTCAGAGAAAATTTCCATTATAGGCAGGAGTTATGAGAATCACATATAAAAGAAGAGGAGTAAATTGAAACCAAGGCCCTTTAAAAGCGCAGAGAGAGAGAGCTAGTTTTACATTTGGATTGATGGAAGATGTTTGCTCTCCTTCCTGGAGATGGGGGTTGGGTGGTTAGTGAAGAGATCAGTTGTACAGTTTAATATATTAAGATGCAGTCAAGGAGAGGAGAAAATCATTGTTTTGTTTCAAGCAACTAGTTTGATTTTGACTTTAACAAGTCATACCTGGGAAGTCTCTCATAACCTTGAAGGAGTCAAATGCATTGTCTCTGCAATTGCCAATTGATATTATGGACCCACAATTAATTTGATCATTACCATTTCTATCCCTTAGACCTTGTCAGGATATAAATATTATGTTCTATATATTGAGCACCATTGCTTCCCTCTGACAAACTAGTTATTGGAATTCCGAATTATCTCATGTTGGGGGTAAATATGAGGAGAATAGCAAACTGGGAGTACAAATTAGCCAACTTGAGTCTCTTCTGAATTATTGTTTTCTCAAAGAGGTTGGAGGGCCATATTGATGTAGTTTTTATTTTACTTTCTTCAGGATGTGTCATCCTCTTCTTGTATTTCGTCTTTTATATTAAAGAAAAAGAAAATTAGCCAATTTGAATTGAGCTTTTGTCTTATTTGAGCTCAGGTTTAATTCACAATTTATTGGCTCAAACTCAACTCGAATTTGGTTGAATAGGTAAACTTGTGCTTGAACCAATAAGATGTTTTACACAAGTTCCTCGGCTGGGGTCTATAATAGTTGGAGTCATATTGAGGTCAACTTTGAGCTTGATCCCTATTAAGAAATCTGGGAATTGAAGATGTCTAAGCAAATTGTCAACTGAATTACACATACATTACTAGTTATTAGTTATAAATATCATAATTTGGAATAACAATTTCCTTTTGAATTAATCTTGCTAAGTCTTCAAATCAACCTGTATGGCAATTGAGCCTTGATCTCAATTGTTAATTGAATTGCTCAAGCTGGGGTAGAGTTCACCAGAATCTGGTTCGAGTCAGTCTCAGTCCATTTGCAGCCCTATTGGGGACCATGCGGAGGTAAACTCTATTTATTAGTTCGGGTTTCAAACTTACAGAATATTGTTCGGAGAGGGAGCAAATTTAGGTTCTACACTGGTTTTACTGTAGAATATTGGTCCCAAGGAAACAGACTTGCTGTTAAGCTCTAAAATGACGCTCATTTTGTGGTGATGCGAGTAGGGCTGTCAATGGGTCGGGTACACCTGGACCCGACCCGTACTGAAACCCCTTTATACCGGGTATGGTATAGGTGTTTTGTTACCCGAACCGAACCTGTTTACCTGTTTAGTCTATATAATTGGGTCCATTATGAAACTATAGTATGCATACCCGTTTTCCCGATTACTGGATTAATTTAAATTTAAATATTATATAAAATATATATTATATTATATTTTATATTTTATATTATACATATATATATATTATATTATTATATTTTTTCGGGTCGGCTCCTGATACCCGTATAATCAGGTATGAGTCTTTTTATATTATATCCGGAGGGTATTTGGGTTGGGTCTGGGTCCATGTATTGCTAATTGGGCCCGGTCCGGAACAGGGTGATTTGGACTCGATCCCAACCCGTTTACAGCCCTAGGTGTGGGTAGTCGATTGCAAATCATAGTCATTAGAAAGTTGATATCCTTTTTCAAAATACCAACTTATGAACCCTTGATTTTGATTGGTAATTATGGGTTTTACCATTTCCTGTTTCATCCATATACATGGAAAGATGTATCTGCTTGTCCCTTTTCAATTTTAGATATGCTCATAAGTATGAAAGCCTTAGCTATTAACTAATTGTGTAGATACCAACAGAAAAAGATAACTGAAATACAATTCACAAACCTTTGTAGCATGGAATGATGGATTACATGTAGAATAATGTTAGTTTGTGTGAAACTTAGCTTTATACTATTGTTGAATACTGGTAATTCATTAATGAGGCAGACTTGCCATTAGGCAGGGTGATTATTGGCATAAAACGTGTAAGAGGAATGCAAGGAGAAAAGTGAGAAAGAAATGCTGTTAGATAGATCAGAACAACTTGCTATGCTTAGCTTTCCATAAGTGAGTCAGTTACCTTTTTGTGGGCAGCTTCAGAAGCAAGCAAAGAGAGATTATGTGCATTGAAGTTACTATAAGGATTAACACCAATTCCCCTGCAATTTGGGTGGTGTGTCAATTGAATGCATATTCTTTTAAAATTAAAATTGACAATTGAGTACCAATTGCATATTAGTCAAAATCATAATACTACTTAAGTACCTCTAGATTTTTATCATAGCTTCTTTTTTCTGCTTTTATTATTATTATTTTTTGTATTGTATTGTTTCATCTAAAATAGTTGAGGCCAATGCATTCTTCTTCTCCCTTTGTCTCCCTCTGTCCAATAAAAAAACTTAAAGCTCAATTTTAGCACCAAAATAGAGCTAGACAAACTTAATAAAAAATAATAATAAAGAAAGAAAGAAACATTACAATGTCAAAAAGCCCAATTGTTCCTTTTTCTTCTGTTTTGCACTGGCAATTGCAGGCTTTGCCTGTCCTGGGGGATTGTAGAAGCAAAGGTTTCATCACAGAGCTAGGATAAGATAAAGGGAAAAAAAAAACAAAAACAAACAAAAGGCAAAAAATTGTTTAAAAAATTTAGGGCATTTAAAACAATTTGCATTATTATTTTGACTAAATATGCAATTGAGTCCTTGTCAATTTCAAAAGAACAGGTACTTGATTGGCACACTATCTAGAGTTCAAGGGGGCAAATTGGTATTAACTCTTACTATAATGTCCCTAATATTCAAGACTAATTATTTGTCTGTACTCAATAGATTTGATTTTAGACAAATATCTGGTCGATGATAGACAATCAAACATTGTTCTTTAAACCTTTGTATGGAGCATCAGGGAACTAGGTTGACCCCACTACTGCATCAATCTATTTATTGGGCTAGCACACCAAAATTATGTAGAGAATTGGCTATAATTTTGTGATTTAAAAGCATTGACGTCTAGGGAAGAGATTAACATAAACTGTCGAAAAGTAGATGAAGTTTAAAGTATAAATTTAGAAATAAATTAAAAAAAAAAACTGCCTGCTATCTCTGAAGTATGAATTATTAGTGGCTGATGTAAATGCTTTTTGGTTGTCTTAAAGAATTTGCAGAGCTTTGAGTGCCAAAATCGTCAGTTTTTGTTTATCTAATTGCAGTATAATTCTAGGTAAGTGTGACAATGAGGATATTTCGACTCCCAATTTAATGGTTGTTTTCTAAAGCTCATGAAATGAGTATATTGGAGCCCATCGCATATAATTCTAGGTAATGTTTCCCCATGATTTCAGCCCATCGCATCAAATTTTAAGATGAGATCCCCACTGGTGTATAGGAGCTAACAGCCAGTGGGCTAGGGTGCTTAGGTCCAGGGGTTAGCATGAGGCTCAACCTAGATGTTTTCTTGAAGGCCTTGAACTTTCTCTTCTTGCTTCACACAAAGCAAATTTAGTTGGAACTCTTCTCTTACTTGAGGCATTTTGTCTATTGCCTCACAGTGACAACCACAATCATATTGTTGCTTCTTCATCTCAGTTGTGTTTGTTGTCTATTGCCTTTAAATCCCTTTTGTTGAGATAGTTTTGCATAATCTGGTTCCCCATTTAACTGAATTTCACCAATAAATTGTTTTGACAGCATTTATAATCATTTGGAGGTTGTTGTTCAGAGAGTACATCAGCCTGGTAAGAGATCAGGACCCTCTGATCCTTGCTTTCCTAGGAGATCCCTTGTTCTGAGCCATGGGGGACAGCTGTCTGGAGCCTGGACGGTAAGTTTACCTGTCATGTTACAAATTACGATTGGAGTTTAGAGCCTCTGTGCATTACTTTACAACCATTTATATATATTCACTCTGTATCTCAAAGTGTTTAGTGCTAGTATGTATTATTGTCTTACCATCCATTTAACGTGCTGTTAGTCAGTTCAGTAATCTTGATACTTGTTTTCTGGATCCTCCCAGGGAATTTCACTGATAAAGGTTTGTTTTTGCTTGTTCTGGTTGTGCTTGCAATAGCTGTCTGGCAAGGGCATGTAGTCAAAAGCTATATTCTGTTCTTCAGTGTCTCAAAAAATTGCTGTTTTTGCAAATGAAAGATTGTCTTCATTTCGATATGATGTCAGATAATGTACCATTTCTTGTTAGCATACTAGATTGTAGTTTTCTTTCTCAAAGAAGAAATTTATTAATGAAGGAATGTTGTACATGTAAGAAGACTAGGAAATTACTGCCACGCCACCTTTTAGGTGCTCTGTATCCTGAATTCTATTCTTTGGATACAACCCAGGATACTGCAGAACAATCACATTGCCAAAGAAGAAAATGTATTCTTGGAGTCCATTATAGTATTTGGACCCATATTACATTGAGAACTGATAAAAGTCATCCGAAAGCTTCTTTGGTTTTTTATGTTAAAGAGAGCTTATTGGACGTGAACGTGGAAGACACCTCTTCTAAGAACTACCAAGTCCTTGTCATCTATGAGAAGTGATTGGTGTTAAGATTAGTAAGAACCATCGTCTAGCTGAAAGCTGGATTTTAGTGACCTGTGTGCTGAGTGAGCATATAGCGAGATGCTTTCAATTATTTCTGTTCTTTTACTAATGCATGGATCTCTGTTAACGAACTGTACTGTTACACTTCCTGCAGTTAGAAGGTGGAGAAGACCCTGAATACCAAATGAAGTACCAGAAGACTAGATAACATTTTTACCGTGGTGAAAACTTCTGTTGCCTTCAACAAATACCTCTTGTGCAGATGAGAGCAAGTAAAGAGAAGATTGATCAATTTACTGTTTGGCTTACTTTTTGGGGTATTGATACTAGATTTATTACTAGGAATCTCATTGTTAAACAGCATAAAAATATATAATCATTTGTTTCCCTTCTGGTATTTACTTCATAAGTTTTGCTTCTGTTCAGGTTGTATAGTGTTCATTAGTTTCTACACAGCCTTTTTTTTGTACATAGGGTAGATTTTTGTTTTCCGCCTCACAGAAATTGTAATTTCCTTGGTATAGAAATAATGTATAGCATTGTTCATTCCCTTACTCCTTTCTGAGTTATGGATTATATGCTGGTATGTTGGTAATTGTTACGGATTGGGTTTGCGTTGTTAATTTTGGTCTTGGAACATTAAAAAAAAAAAAAAAAAAAAAAAATCTAAGTTGTAGTCTAAGAAATTTGAGATCGGCTATATGAATTAATAAAAGATTATGTATGGTCATTTTATGGGAATTCTCTCTTTTTATTTCTTTTTATCTATTGTCATATTCTGATTTAGATTCATCAGAGATATATTTCTTTTAATCACTTTCATTCATATCTTAGGTTTGTCTTTATTTATGCTCAATCTATCATGTCTCAATCCTTCAATTCTCTTAATAGGAGTATCTTTCGATCTTTTATGTATATGTTTAAATCAATGCAAGCAGTTTTCTCTCCTTTTTGTCTTTAATGGATATCACTCTTACTTTTTCTCAAATGATTATGTTCTTTATTCTGTCCTTTCTAGTATGCCTGTATATTCACTGTAAGATACACATTTCAGTTACCTTCATTTTATGAATATACGACTTTTTAGCTGTCTAACATCTCATTCCATATAGCAAAGTAGGTTTTATGGTTATATAGATTTTTTATTTTTTTAAGGTTCAAAGACATATTATGATTACACAGAATACTAGTTGCACTTCTCCTTTTCAATCAACCAACCTTAATTCAGTGTGTAACATCACTATTAAGTTCTCTGTCTCTTTGAATTATAGATTTCAGATATCGAAAGCAGTCATCCATCGGAATGCTTTTGTCATTTAAAATGATACTCTGATCTGTATTGTTGGCAGTACTGAACTTACATTCTATATATTCAATTTTACTTTTACTAATTATGAAGCTCTTAGATTCCAACGTTTGTCATAACAATTTTAATTTAGCATTTACATAAGTTTTACTCTCATCGACTAGAACAATATCATCCGCAAATAAAATATACTATGACACAATTTCCTGTATAGCACAAGTTAAATCCGTCCATAATGGTCGTAAAAAGGAAAGGAGTAAGTGTTGATCTTTGATGTACCATGATAGTAATAAGAAATTATGCAGATACTTCAGCATTGCTTCTTTCACTTGTACTTGCACTTTCATGCATATTTTGATGAGGACAATATACTTTTGTGATATAGCTTTCTTTACTAGTATCCACCAAAGTACTTCACATACAATGCTCGTTAATGTGTTTTCAATCACTCTCTCTCAAAGTTTTATAGTATAACTTATGAGTTTAATCCCATGGTAATTGGCACAATCTTGAACATCCTCTTTATTCTTGTACAAAATAATTAAGGTACTCTTCCTCCATTTTGTAAGTATCTTGTTAGTTCTATATATCTTGTTGAATAGATTTGTCAACTACACAACACCTATTTCTCTTAAACATTTTTAAATCTCAATTGGTATACTATCTGGTCCCACAACCTTCCTCAGTCTCATCTTTTTAAGAGTCTCTCGAATTTCATACTTTTGAATTCGATGAATAAAATCACTGTTAACCTCTTTGTTCGGAATTATAAGGTCACTCGTATCCTAAACTTGATTCCCATTCAGTAACCTATCAAAATAAGACCTCCCTCTCTCTTTGATTTCCTCATCTTTAACAAGAACTCTGTGGCCATCATCCTTCATACATTTCACCATATCAATATCTCTAGTCTTCTTTTCTCTGAAATGAGCATGTTTATATATATTCTTCTCCCTGTCTTTAGTATCTAATTTTTCACATAAATTCATGAAAATTGTTGGTATTACTTTTCTAACAGCTTCTTTTGCTTCTCTTCTTGTGACCTTATACTTTTCAAAATTCTCGACACTTCTACACTTTCTCAAGTTTCTATAGCACTTTATTTTGTTCCTTACGGCTTTTCTTAATTCGTTGTTTCACTATGACGTGTCCTTGTTTAGTGGTACTCTTCTTTTAAATTCACTAAGTACTTCCTTAGCCATTGTCCTAATACTTTAAGCCATCTTTCTCCACATAGAATTTGGATTTGGATCCATATTGGAAGATTAGTCATCTATCTGAACTACTTTATCGATAAATGTTGTTCTTTTCTCTCCCTTTAGCTTCCACCACTTGATCTTAGAGTCAACTCGATGATTTCTTTACTTACCATGTTTCCTAAAATAAAAATTGAGAACAAACAACCTACATTGTGTAACTACACTCTCGTTTGGAATAACCTTATAATTTGTATAACCACTTTGAAACTTGTTCCTCATCATAAAGAAGTCTATTTGTCTGGCATTTAACTTACTTCTGAAAGTCATCAAGTGAGAATCTCTCTTCTCGAATCAAATGTTTGCTATAGTCAAATCATAGGTCAATGTAAAGTCAAGAATATCAATTCCTGTCTCATTTATATTTCTGAAACTCTGACCTCCATGGACATTCTCAAACCCTTTCTTAGCAGAACTTACATGTCCATTCAGATCACAACCAATGAAAAGCTTCTCCGCATATGGTATATTCTGTACCATCTCATCTAAATCTTTCCACAACTTTTGTTTAACTGAATTATCGAGTCCCACTTATGGAGCATATGTGATGATAACAGTAGCAATCTCACTACCTATTATGATATTGATACTCAAAATCTTGTTATTTTTCCTCTACACTCCAAGTACATCATTCATGAATTTACAGTCAATAATTATCCCTACTCCAATTTTATTTTTAGCTCTGCCTGAATACCAAAGTTTTTAACCCTAAGATGTTACTACTTTTGTTTTCTTATCTACCCATTTAGTTTTCTAAAGGCACAAAATGTTAATATTTCGTATTTTCATAATCTCAACTAATTCTGTCAATCTGCCGGTCAAAGATCGTATATTTTAAGAAGCTAAACAGATTCTATCGCTATGGATTGTCTTTCTTACTTTGTACCCTTGCATATTTGAAATCATATTTGAGGATCGACATGGTGTGTTTTTTTTGGACAACGATCTAGCCATGCTAGCACATTTATCACTTCACTCGGGTCTAGGAAATACGTGTCATTGAGTAAGGAACGCCTATACGAAGTTAATAGATTGGTTCATGTAACACCCCTACCAAAAGTAACAGTGGAAGCATACCAAATCGAGTGTTGCCCTGTCCAGTTACCCAGACAAGGTGTCTTTATAACAAAGAACCAAAAGAGTATATAAGGTCCAGACTTATTCTAACATTATCATATATATACAAAACAGAGAATTTCATACATACAATCTTCATACTATATCAGTAATAAAGAATATAATCAAAAGAGAAATCATCCGTACTTAGGCTGGTGTCGCTGTGGTATCGTCCTTCTATCTATAAGTCTATTCAACTCCAGATCCTACAAAAGAGTACGATAAAAAACACGTGTGAGTGAAAAATCACCGAGTGAGTCCCATGTGTACTAGTGCTTTATTAAAGAAACAGAGTACATAAAACCTTTGTGGGAAAAGCTTTTCAGTTTCCTCCTAGAAGCAATTCTAAAACTCTCTAAAGAAGAGTTTATTCAGAACTCAATCATTTTTGGAAAACTGTGTTTCAATTTTAAATCATTGCCCCAATTTTCAAATCACAAGTACTTCTCCAACAGAAGGTTGGCCTGCATACAAAGCTAACAAGGATTCGCCTTCGACGCCACGTTTCATTGTGCTTAGACCGCAACCTATAGCACTTGACCATGTGTCATCGGAAAGTAAGCACACCGTAGCATATTACCAAGAATAAATAACAAGTATACCGCAACATACTAAGTATACCACAGCACACTAAATCTTTTACTTATCACTGCAAGTCATGGGTCCCAATCCTAATATCAATTACAATTGAGGTAGCAAGGAGTCAAATGCTACTGAGTGTCCTTGCCCGGCATTCAGTGAATGACTTACAAACAACACGCCCATAGGCATAAGACAATTGCCAGGTGCAAAACGGCTAGCCAGGACGACTCATCTTAATGTCCTGTCACTCTATTTGGAGTAAGATAAACCCCAGAACTTGCTAGGTTACTTAGGGTCGTCTATCTCTAACATGAGCTAGTACAAAGATTAAAGTCCTTACTGAATATTCAACATTACCAATAGCAATCCCTATTGACTGATCAAGCCAGAGGGTTATTTGTTCATGCAGGATTTTCAAAACAACATTTTTGGGGCAAAATTTCATTTTTTAGAAATTGATCCCACTGACTCGTAAGTCAAATAATTATTTTCCTAGGCTGCGCAGGGCCAATCAATTCATTTCATAAGTACATCAGGCCAATAAAGCAATTTTCGAGATCAAAATATCATTTTTCAAAAGTCAATCTCATATCGAGAGATCATTTTCCAAAAATCGTGTCGAAATAGGGTAAAATACATTAAAACAAGTTTCCAAGGGTATTCGGGTCATTTTTCCCGTACTCGATCTCAAAAGTCATTTCCAAGGGTATTCGAGTTATTTCACCCATACCTGATTCCAAAAGACTTTTTGAGGGTATTCGGTCATTTTACCCTTACTCGATTTGAAAAGTGTTCACGAAAGTTTCAATAAGGATATTTCAGTCATTTACTGAATACCCGATTCTAAAGGTTTTCATAAAACATTCCAATAAGGGCATTTGGGTCATTTTTCAAATACCTGATTTTTAAATGAACTTATTTCAAGAAATCCAAAATTTTAATCCTAAAAGAGGATTAAATTCAAAGTTTCCAATCATGTTTCCATAAAATATTCTAATAAAGGCATTCTAGTCAATTCGTGAATACTCAATTCTAAAAATTATCATTTTTTGAAAATCCTAAGTATTTAATCTAAAAAGGAATAAATTCACAAAATTCATACTTTAATTATCCGTTAAGGTTTCCAAACCAATTATGGTGTACATTCAGGCCCAAAATGGTATAAAAATAAATCTTGTTCAGATAAATTTTAAACATATTTAGGGATTTCCAAAACGGTATAAAACGTAACATTTCATGGAAAAATAAAACATACTAGCTTTCAAAAGGTTTTAGAAGTCAAAGGAATTCACCTCGTATCCTAAATAAACTTTTTCCGTTCACGGGCCGTCCGACTACCGTTTCCACCATTTTCAACGTGTTGTTGGCTGTTTATTGGCAAACCTACATCAAACATCGTTTTTAAGTTTAGTCGTGTTTGGTCGAAAAATAGCCGATGTTTAGCCGACGTGCCCGATGGTTAATTGACGTCCAGTAGACGTGCTCGACAATTAGCTGACGTTAGCCAACGGTCAGCCGTTGTTCAAGAAAACGTGAAACGGACGTTCACGTTGTTTTTTTGTCGTTTGTTCAATTCTCCCATTTTCCTTCTTCTATATCTTTCCTTTCTTCATGAATAAGGAATTATATTCATGTTCCCCATTCATTTCATCCCAAAATCACACAATTAATCATTTTTAAGTTCATTCATTTTCCAACCAATTTTCTGGAATTTTGCTGCTTGACACTCGATTTTGTTTTCCACATAACTTTCAATCCACAACTCTAATTGGGCTCTATGATATATCAAAACGACTATAAGACTCTTAACTTTAATTTTGTGTAAGCCCATTTCTGAGTCCAAGTTTTTGTGACACAGTATAGAGGTAAAAACAGCCCAATAGTTTGCTTATTCTCAACCATTCATGTCATCCTTTGATTTCCTTTAACCTTTAACACCCTGAGAACATTAAATTCATTCAATTTTCCCTTCAAACCATCTTTGATCCTTCAATTTTTCATATTCCAACAACTCATGAAAGTCATGTTTATTTAACACAACTTCACTTCTTTCAATCGAAAGCTAACATAATTAATCATTCTAACCAATTAATCATTCCACTTTAATCCTTATTTCATCAACCAAGATCAACACTTCAAACTACCATGGAAACCCATTCCTTCATCACACAAAACCTTATCCATATATCCTCAAGGCAGTCGGGCATATACATGACCACACACAAAGTTCATATGCAGGTTTACAACCCTAGTTTTTTATCCAAAATCAAGACATGAAAATTATGTTTTCATGTTAAAATTAATATCAAAATGATCACCATTCACCCAACAAAAAGTTTAATTCTAGCAATGTAGGGTTTTACCTCATATTTAGCTCCTTGGTGTGCTTTGCTCCAAGAATCTCTCAAGAACACATACACTACACCAAGAACACACACTAGCTATTTCTCTCTCTCTCTCTCTCTCTGCTAATTTCTTTGATTTCTTTTTCTCTTGTTTTTCCTTCCTTGTGGTTGCAAAATTATGGCTGTAAAACAGCCTCTCCACTGCCATAGTCACCAGAATTTTTGGCCAAGCAATTTTTAATTTAATTAATTATATGGTGGTTTTCATGTAGGTGTGTTCCAACCATGTAATTACACACCATTTTCCTTAGCTTTCTTCCTAAATTTTTCTCTTCTTTTTCTTTCTTGTGGTTGCTGATTTTTTTGGCCCTTTTTTAGCCATGCCACCCCCATCTTCATGGAAAAATATTGGCCAAATAAATTGATCAAGACGTTAATTAAATAGCTCTACAAATGATGTGTTTCAATCACAATTAAACACATCATTCTTCTATTTATTTCATAGCTCCTCAATTCTTTAAGTCTTGCATGAATTCTTTATGCAACCTCTCATAAATTGACACATGTTCAAGCCTATTAATCAAAAAATGCCACACGTCCAAATTTTCGACTGCATTTTTAATTTTTTCTCAGAAATGACCAAAATCGGGTCTGAAATGGAAAAATATTTTTTTTTTCCATTTAACTTCAAAAATTCCATTGAATCCATTGGTCACACTTAAATCTTTCAATTCCCTCTTAGTTTGATGAAATTCAAAGGTCAAAATCGCGGGCGCGATCCAAATGATGAAAATACCCCCGATAACTCCAATGACATAATTCACATCAAAACATGTATTTCATTGCATTGATCAATTTCCATTCTCAGCGTAACCTCAAATTTTTATTTTATTAACACTAGTAGCCTTTCAAAGATTTAGAGTACGGGTAGAACAAATCTAATAATTACATCTAGGTCTCGACATAAAGTTATTATACCAAAATATTCATTTTATTACATCGATCATCTTTCTGGTTGTTGATACAAATTCTCGTCCTATTATAAGTAGTAGCCAATCGAAGGTACAAATGCGGGGTATGACATTCTCCCATCCTTAAAAAAAATTTCGCCCTCGAAATTAGCTTATGCCTGGAATAATTCTGGATACCCTTTCAACATCTTCACTTCCATTTCCCAAGTCGCGTCTTGCACCGGATGATGATTCCATAATACTTTCACAAATGAAATTTTCTTATTCCGCAATTCCTTTTTAGCATACTCCAAGATCTTAATAGGCTTTTTTCTTATACTTCAACCTTAGAGTCATCTCAATAGGCTCTTTATTCAAAATGTGTGCAGGATCAGCTACATACTTTCGAAGTTCAGAAACATGAAATACATTGTGAATACCTTGAAGCTCTACTAGTAGTTTTAATCGATAAGTCACCTTCCCAATCCTTTCGACAATAGGGAATGGTCCAACGTACTTAGGTGCCAACTTCTTCTCTTGTCTTTTGATTCCTAATTGTCGTTGTGGAGTTAACTTCAAGAATACATGATCTTCTTCTAAAAATTTCAAATCTCTCCTGCGTCGATCCTTATAGCTTTTCTGTCTACTCTGAACTGTCGCCAACTTGGTTTTGATCATTTCCACAGTCTGCCGAACTTTTTCAAGATCAAAAGCATCCTGTTTACCCATTCTCTGTCCTAAACTTTCCCAATACAACAGGGACTGACATTTCCTTTCATATAAAGCTTCAAACGGGGCCATTCTATGATGAGACTTCGCTTCATCATGGAGGTCAAGATTAAGGAGGGGGAGGCGTGACCATGCAAGGACAAGGACCGATGACAAGATCTAGGATAAAAAAGCTTCAAGATGATTTTCAATTGCTCATAAAACTATACTTGAGGATGGAATAGGGTTGGAAGGTTGAGGAAGCTAGCTAAGAGTTCATTTTGATGACTATCCAAGAAGGACCCCAACAAGAACTCAAGTCGGCAATAAAGACGGACGAAATTTGACCAAAAGGTGGCCTTCCAGCGGACAGCTGGTGCCGGCCCAAGCAACCGAACCGGCGCCGGCTCCAGCTTGGGCAGCCGCCGCGTTTTTTATGTTTTCTCCAATTTTCCTCCATTGGAAATGTTTTGTAAAGGCCTATTAAGGCCCTAAATTGTATTAGAACCTCAGGGATTACTTAGCTAGGGTTAGGGTAGTATAAATATAACTTTTAGTGATTTGACAACACAATTCACACATTTTATTCAAATTTGAAGAGAGAATCTTGAGAGGCCCTAGTCTCCTTGTTCATCTTGTTTAAGACCATATTTAAGGCTTAGTCCTCCTTATGAATGAGTCTATAAAATCTTTTGGATAATCCGATGTGATTTTTTTCAATGGGTCTTAGTTGCTTTTCTCTTTTAAGGTTTATTTGAATTCCATTACTTGAGTGCCTATTTTCTCTATTCTTTTAGTTCTTGTTTTCCTTTGTTGCTTCAAGGATATAGGGGTGAGATTATAGTAAAATTTTCTACCATTCTTGAGGGTCTTTGAAGCCTAGTTCTTCAAGGGTTTAATAAAGGGTAGGTTGTTAGTTTAATTTCTCCTTTTTGTCTCAAGAAATTCACTGTTTTGGTCCCATGGAATGAGCTGAACTCATAATCAACTAAACCACCCATAACACTAAGAAAAAGTCCACTCAAGATCATATCAAAGAGTTTGGTATCAGAGTAAAGAAAGTTTTGATTCCAATCAAAGCTTGGGAGCAAGAAAAAGGAGCCCAACAAAGTTGAAGAAAAATAAGAGAAATCTCGTAACTCAAAAAAATGCTATAAAAAGGTCATGTTATCTTTGCTATTTCTTCATTTTTCCTTGAGAAAATTGCTCCTTGAAGTTAGTATGTTGCTTAGGAACAAATTTATCTTGTGATTATAGTGAAAACGGGCTTGAATTTAAGTGAAAATATTGGTTGGTTTTGAGTGACGGGATTGTAACTAAGGTGTTTGATAAATGTTTCATGAGAATGCTTTTGGCTATAGTTGGGAACTTTGATTTTTAATTTTTATTCTTTGGGATATTGGGACTAAGTATATCACTCTATTGTTGAATTCCATATTCATTGAACTTAACTTTACTAGTGCACACTTGTGATCATCTTGTTCTTCACAATCCTAATTCTAGTTGTTCTTGTTTCTTTGTTCTTACCAACTCTTGTTTGTTTCTTGGTTAGAAGTGTTTCTTTGTGCATCTAGTGTTTGTTCTTGTGTTGATTGAGTCCACATTTCTTGAAATTCTTGATTAAAACTTGTTTGCTTGAGGTGCCTAACAAGTATTTGTTGAAATTCCCCTAAAACCCCCTAATTGGAAAAATTCATTGATTTGTGTGATTCACTAAGTTGGACTAAATTTTTAGCTATTAGGGAGAATTGGGATTGAATAAAAAGGTTTGAGCACTGAGAAAAAGGTATGAGGGTGAGCCTATTACTAAAAGAGCCTAAGAGAGCAAACACGAGCGTGGAGTGACCAACCTTTGAGAGCCAACATGCAAGGGAGCGAAGTAAGGATCTATTTTTCTTTCTAACCTCTTTGTTTTGCAGGTATAAATAAGTAAATATTCCACCACCATGGCCCTTGATCAAGAGATCTCTAGGCCTAACCCAAGTGGACCTAGTAGACCTCAAGAAGAACAATTGATGTTAGGGTTTTGCGTGAAGACTTGTAAGCTATGATAAGGACTATGCAAAGTGAGTTTCAAAACATGACAAGGGAATTGATAAATCATCTTAGACAATCTTCTACCGTCACATAAAGGAGAGAGGCCAAGAGCAATTTGAAGTACCTAGCTATAGGATGAGGGATAGTGATGCCCATACTCCACCGTTAAATGCCCAACAAGGGAAAAAGTGGGATGGGCACTCTATCGGGGGATTCCAACAAGCTCCTATGAGAGGGGGAAGACATAGTATGGGAGGAGGACAAGATAGGGGTCAAGGAAGGAATGGTGGGAACAACCTAAGAGGGTTAGAAAGAGAGTTTGAGGGAGTTGATGAATGGTATGAGGGGGAATAAGTTGAAGCCTTTGGGGAACACAATAGAAGATAGGGCAATAGATGAGGAAGGAGAGAAGGAAATGATGAGGAGAGGGAGTTGAATCACATTAAATTGAAAGTGCCCACATTCTAAGACAAGAGTGATCTCGAAGCATATTTCGAGTGGGAGAGCAAGATGGAGATCTTTCTAGAAAGGCATACCTATAGTGAGAGGTCCAAAGTGAGGTTGGCTATCTTGGGATTTTCAGAGTATGCTTTGGTTTTGTGGGAGCAAGTTAGTGCACAAAGGGGACAAATGGGAGTGGAAACCGTGACTAGTTGAAATTTGTTGAAAGATATGATGAGGGATAGGTTTATACCGCACCATTACTACAATGATTTTTACCAAATGCTCCAATTACTTAAGTAAGAGAACAAGAGTGTGGAAGATTATCATAAAGAGATGGAAGTAATATTGATGAGAGCTCAAATCAATGAGGATCTTAGGGCAACAAGGCAAGGTTCTTGGGAGGATGAAATAGGAAAGTTGCCAATTTGGTAGAATTGCACCCCTATGAACGATTGGAGGATATGGTACATGCCACTATGAAGATTGAGAGGCAATTAAAGAGGAGGGCATTTACTAGACTACCACTTCCAAACCCCAACACTACTAGCAAGATGCTAATTAAGAAGGATGAAACCCCTAAGCCATTCCAAAGGGATTTCAACAAACCTAGAGAGGATTGGAAACCTAGAGAGGGTTGGAAACTTAAGGAGGATTGGAAACCTAGGGAAGGTTGGAACAAGGACAATGAAAAAGCCCTGGAGAGGCCACAAAGGAATAGAGATATCAAGTATTTTAAGTTCCTTGGATATAGACATACTTCCCATAAGTATCCAAGAAAGAAAACGATGTATACTAATCCCTATGGTGAGGTTTCTACCGACGAAGAAGAAGAGGGAGAAAGGTACCAAAGAGACCAAAAGGGAAATGGGAATGAGGAAAGTGATGAAGGAAAAGTTGTTGGTCAAGAATACTCTTTGGTGGGAGTCACAAGAAGGTCATTGAATTCACAAGCCATTGAAGGCCATGATCACCAACAAAGAGAGAACATTTTCTACACTAGTTGTCTATTCAACAAGACCCCTGTAGTGTCATTATGGATAGTGGGAGTTGCACTAATATGATTAGTGCAAACTTGGTTGAAGAATTGGACATGAGATGGATTAAACATCCTAAGCCCTACAAATTGCAATGGTTGAACGATAGCGGAGAATTGAAAGTAAACAAACAAGTTTTGGTGTCTTTTGAGATAGGAAAGTACAAGGATGATGTGCTATGTGATGTGGTACCCATGCAAGCGGGTCACGTGCTCATAGGAAGGCCTTGGTAATACGATAGGCATATAAAGTATGATGGGAGGAAGAATATTTATTCTCTACTCAGGAGGGAACTAATTTTACCCTCACCCCCATGAAAAATTTGTTATTGTGTATTTGGATGATATATTAATCTATAGTAAATCATATGTGGATCATTTGAATCATGTTCAAGGTATGCTTGTTGCCCTCCGAAGGGAGAGATTGTATGCTAACCTTGAGAAGTGCGCTTTTTGTTTGGAGAGGATTACCTTCCTTGGGTATGTTTTGAGTGCCAAAGGGATTGAGGTTGATGACGGAAAAGTAAAAGCCATCCAAGATTAGCCCACCCCTACTACCATTACCCAAGTCCGTAGTTTCCATAGGCTAGCTAACTTCTATAGGAGGTTCATCCAAAATTTTAGCACCATAGCGGCCCCTCTAACCGAAGTGGTAAAGAAAAAGGTGGGATTTAGGTGAGAGGAAGACCAACAACAAGCCTTTCAAACTCTCAAAGACAAATTGAGCTAAACTCTAATTCTTATTCTTCCTAACTTTGAGAAGGCATTTAAGATAGAATGTGATGTAAGTAGGGTGGGAATAAGTGCGGTCTTGACCCAAGATAGAAAACCCATTGCATACTTTAGTGAGAAATTGTCCGGGGTGGCCCTTAATTACTCTACCTATGACAAAGAGCTTTTTGCCTTGGTGAGGACCCTAGAATATTGGCAATACTACCTTTTACCAAGAGAGTTTGTATTCATACCGATCATGAGACCCTTAAACACTTCAAAAGCCAATAAAATTTAAACAAGAAGGATGCAAGGTGGATGGAGTTTATTGGGACATTTCCTTATGTCATTCAATACAAGAAAGGTAAGAAAAATGTGCTAGCGGATGCACTATCTCGAAGGTATGCACTACTAAAGTTTTTGGATGCTAAACTTCTTGGTTTTGAATTTGTGAAGGAATTGTATGTTGATGATAAGGAGTTTGGGGATATTTTCCATACTTGTGAGAAATGTGCATTTGATAAATATTATAGGTATGATGGTTTCTTATTTAGGGAGGGAAGGCTTTATGTGCCAAAGGGTTCTATTAGGGAGTTGCTAATTAAGGAGCACTATAGTGGGGGACTAATGAGATATTTTGGTGTTATAAAGACCTTAGGCATCCTTAAGAAACATTTCTATTGGCAAAAAATGAGAAAGGATGTGGATAAACATCATTCTCAATGCATTATTTGTAGGTGAGCTAAGTCTAGATCTCTTCCACATAGTTTTTATACTCTTTTGCCTACACCTAATATGCCTTGGGTTGATATTTCAATTGATTTCATCTTAGGATTGCCTAGGTCCAAATAGGGTAAGGACTCCATATTTGTAATTGTTATTGATTCTCCAAAATAGCTCATTTTGTGACTTGTTTCAAGACTAATGATGCGTCATACATTGCAGATTTATTCTTTAAGAAAGTGGTGAGAATGCACGAGATTCCAAGAAGTATTGTCTCGAATAGGGATACTAAATTCCTTAGCCACTTTTGGAGAGTATTATGAAACAAACTTGGTACTAATCTCCCGTTTTTCACAGCTTGTCATCCTCAAATGGACGGACAAACGGAGATGGTCAACCGAACACTCACTCAACTCTTGCAGATTATAATAAGAAGAACTTGAAAAATTGGGAGGAATGCTTGCCACACATTGAGTTTGCTTACAATAAGACTATTCACTCTATGACTTCTTATTTTTCTTTTGAAATTGTGTATGGTTTTAATCCTCTAACTCCTTTAGATTTGGTTCCCTTGCCTATAGGTGAACGGATGAACCCCGATGGAGCTAAAAAGGCGGAAATGGTGAAGGCACTCCATGAGAAGGTGAAAGCAACCATCGCAAAACGAAATGAAGAGATCGCCCATAAGCGTAATCAAGGAAGGAAAAATGTATCATTTGAGCCGGACGATTGGGTATGGGTGCACCTTCGCAAGGAGAGATTTCCCACGCAACGACGGAGCAAACTAGATCTAAGGGGGGATGGTCCATTTCAAGTTCTCGCCAAAGTTGGAGATAATGCTTATAAGATAGATTTGTTAGATTGTATGCCCTCTTAGACTAGGTTTCTGATGTAAAATTGAATATTTTAATAAAAAAATTTATTTTCAGAAATTGTTTGTGAATTTACTTTTTGTTTGTGCACGATTTTCGTTTGGAACAGACCCATTGTGTTTAAATAAGTGATCCATGTGAATGGTGGTCTTCACAGTAAGGTATGGATCACGGGTTATTTAACACATAAACATTTGTTCTTAACCTATTGATGAGACTGGGAACCTCATCATGTTTAGGTTATTATTTTATGAATTCCAAATGGGGAATGGCTTACCTTTAGCTAGTGAGTAGTCCACTCACTTCATGATATAAGCGTATTTCGAATATGTAGGACATGACCTGTAGTAGTGGTTTCTAAAAGTATTATATGATAGAAATCTAGACTACTACCGCTACAGCGTGGACTAGTACTCTACGACTTGAGTATGAGTCGGTGGTCTGGCGAAGCTAGAAGCATATACTTTGATTTGCTATAGTTGAGGTTTTATCGTAGGGCTAATATACTTGCATATTGGGTATGCGTGACTAGTTAGTTAAGACAGACTTGTACAAGAAAATTTCTGCACTATATCGCCCATTGTGGTTGTCCGAATAGTCTAAAATGTCTAGGGTCCTGGGAAACATGATTTGGATGTTTACTTTAGGGTAGCTCCCTTAGAAAGCGGAAACACTCCAGGAAGTCGTGGATCATTGGACTAGAAGCCTAAGGATGGTAGATGTCATTTAGAGGGGTGTTAGTACACTTCTTCCTCTCTAAATGTACGGCGATGGTAGATGGGTATTTTAGTCATTTCACCTGTAGGTCGGAGACTTTGCTAATGCAGTATTGTCCTTGGGGTCAATATTTCCTTATGGTGATATTAGGAAATATTTAAAATGCAAAATACAGCTATTTATATAGCAGTGATATTTTGGTCATTTTAGCAGTCAAGGCAATGTGTCTTTTTGGTCCTCGGAATAGCCCGTAAGTCCTAACTAATTTTGGGTTGAAGAATTGGTCTCAGTTGAAGAGGATTTTATTTTATTTTATTTTATTTTATTTTGTTCAGGAAGTCTAATTTATTATTAGACTGGAATAAAATAAATAAATAAATAAAATAGGAGTTGAGAGAAATTAATTATTTGGTTTAATTGGTTAATTAATTATTCAGGGCCTAGGTCCAGTATGAATAATTAGAAAATTAACCTGGGCTTAAATTATGAGAAATAATTAATGTTTAATTATTTATTGGGTTATTTATATAGGCCCAAGAAATAAATAATTAAAGGTTAATTGTTATGGTTCATTTGGGCTCATTGATTATTTATTGGGTTGTTTATATAAGCCCAGGAAATAAATAATTAATGTTTATTATTTTGGGCCTTTTGGGTCCAAGAAAAATAATAAAATTTATTTTGGCCCAATAGCTTAGACCATATGATTTTTTCCAGATACGGTTAAGAAGAGTTTAGGGTTAAGCCAAACTGATTCTCAAGATAATATCCGAGTGTTTTGAAATATGATATCCCGGGGATATGTTTATCAGAGGTTGAGAGACCTATTTTTGGCTAACCAATAAATAAGTCTCTGGTAGAGGAAAACCCTAATCTCCTAACCAACACAGAGCGTCACGCCACTCTCTCACTCTCACACCTCCCTCCTTCTCTGTTTATTCTTGTTTTCTTTGCTAACCAATAGTAAGAGAACCAAAGAGATTTGAGACCGTTCCTCCTCACCATTGTGTTCACCGACTAAAGGTTGGGTAGAGGAATATTCCGAGCGCTGAAAAGTTTGGCGTTTATGCAAATAAGGCGAAGTAGAAGGCTAGTGGGTTTTCAACCGGAAGCTTCTTCAAGTGGGCAAGGCAAAGCGATTCCTGTCGTTCAATCTACTTCTACTAAACCTAGAAGGCTTAAGGAGCGCAAGGTATGATCTTCACACTTCCGTGTGGCCTTTAAGGCTTGCGTTTTTTTTTCCTCTGTTTTTCCCGTAATTTCATGATGCTCTCTGTTTTTCGTCCCTCAAGATTTACCCAGTGAGTATCATGTTTGCACCACTTTTAATGTTAATGACCTCTCTCCCTTTGATGTAGATGATGGTAATGATTCGGACGAATCATTTCCAAGGAGGGGGAGATGATGAGACTCCACTTTATCATGGAGGTCAAGATCAAGGAATGGGGGGTGTGATCGTGCAAAGACAAGGACCAATGACAAGATCTAGGACCAAGAAGCTTCAAGATGGTTTTCAATTGCTCATAAAACCATGCTTGAAGATGAAAGAAGGTTGGAAGGTTGAGGAAGCTAGACAAGAGTTCATTTTGATGACTATCTAAGAAGGACCCTAACTAGAACTCAAGCCGGCAACAAAGATGGACGAAATTTGACCAAAAAGTGGCCTTCCAATGGATAGCTGGTGCCGGCCCAAGTAGCTGAACCGGTGCCGGCTTCAACCTGCACAACGACAGCCCAAACACAATGCACAACTGGCGCTGGCTTAAGAGCCTTAGCCGGCACCAGCTCTAGCCTGGGCAGCCGTCGGCTGCCCTGCGTTTTTAATATTTTCTCCGATTTTTCTCTATTTTAAATGTTTTGTAAAGACCTATTAAGGCCCTAAATTGTATTAGAATATCAGGGATTACTTAGCTAGTGTTAGAGTAGTATATATACAACTTTTAGTGATTTGACAATACAATTCACACACTTTATTCAAATTTGAAGAGAGAATCTTGAGAGGTCCTAGTCTCCTTGTTCATCTTGTTCAAGACCATGCTTAAGGCTTAATCCTCTTTATGAATGAGTCTATAAAATCTTTTAGATAATCCAATGTGATTTCTTTCAATGGGTCTTAGTTGCTTTTCTCTTCTAAGGTTTATTTGAATTTCATTACTTGGGTGCCTATTTTCTCTATTCTTTTAGTTCTTGTTTGCCTTTGTTGCTTCAAGAATATAGGGGTGAGATTATAATAGAACTTTCTACTATTCTTGAAGATCTTTGAAGCCTAATTTTTCAAGGATTTGATAGAGGATAGGTTGTCAGTTTAATTTCTCCTTTTTGTCTCAAGAAATTCACTGTTTTAGTTCCATGAGATGAGTTGAACTCATAATCAACTAAACTACCCACAACACCAAGAGAAAGCCCATTTAAGATCATATCATTCTAATTACCGATTGATAATTATTATTGTATACGAATTCTGCATACGCCAAATTATCAATCCATTTATTTCCAAAATCTAAAGCACAAGCTCGTAACATGTCTTCCAACTCTATTCACTCGTTCGGTTTGTCTATCCATTTGTGGGTGCGTTGCTGTACTGAACTTTAATGTTTTCCCATATCTCCACTGCAATTTAGTCTAAACTTTGAGGTAAATCTTGGATCTCGATCTAACACAATACTAAAGGGTACTCCATGAAGTCTAATTACTTCCTCCATATAAATCATACTTAACTTCTCTAAAGAATCCTATTGGTTAATGGGAATGAAATGAGCGAACTTAATCAGTCGATCCACTTATAGTATCTAGCTGTCCTATTGCCATGGGTAGTCCTATAATGAAATCCATAGTAATTTCATCCTATTTTCATGATGGAGTAGGTAATGGCTGTAATAACCCTTTAGGCCATTGCTGATCGGCTTTTACTTACTAACAAATTAAACATCAAGCTACAAAGTCTAAAATATCATTCTTTATACCAAACCACCAATAATGCCATTTTAAGTCCTAATACATCTTTACGGCTCCTGGATGGATGGTATACTTACTTCGATGTGCTTCCGTTAAAATATCTTGTCTCATTGTAGATTGTTTTGAAATACAATATCGATCTCAGTAATAAATAATCCCATCATTGTCCTTTCAGAACTCACCTCCTTTTGTACTAACTTTTGCAACTCTTTATCTTTATTTTGCTCTCCCTTCAACTGTTATAGGAAAATAGGTTGAATGGAGATATTACTCATCCTTATATCTCCATCTATTGTAAAGGCTTCTAATTCTGGAATTCGTAGCATCCGAAGAGCTGATAAATTCACCTTCCTACTAAGGGTATCTGCTGTTGTGTTTACTTTTTCAAGATGATATTTAATTGGACACCAGAATTCTTCCAAAAATTCCATTCAACTATGTTGCCTTATGTTCAAATCCTTCTAAGTAAAAATATATTTCAAACTTTTATGGTCAGTGAAGACTTCAAACTCAGCTCCATACAAATAATGTCTCCATTTCTTAAGAGCAAACACAATAGCTATTCACACTGAGTCATGTGTAGGGTAATTCTCCTTATGGGATTTCAATTTTCTAGAGATATAAATTATCACCTTTCTCTCCTGCATCAACACTCCTCCCAATCCTTCTTTCGACGTGTTCGTGTACACTTCATAAGGCTTGTTCTTCATTAGAGATGCCAAAACAGGAGCAGAACTTAACTTTTTCTTCAGTTCTTGAAAACTTCTCTCATATTTTTCGGTCCAAATATAAGGAACTTTCTTTTGGATGAGTTGCGTCAAAGGTGAAGTTATCTTAGAAAATTCCTCAATAAACCTCTGGTAATATTCTGCTAATCCTAGAAAATTTCGTGTTTCAGTTGGAGTCTCGGGACGTTTCCAATTGTTTATTGCTTCAACTTTTGTAGGATCTACTATAATCCCATATTTAGATATCACGTGTCCCAAGAATGTCACTTCTTGTAGTTAAAACTCACACTTACTGAATTTTGTATATAATTTAACCTCCCTTAACTTTCCCAGTACTTTCTGAAGGTGTTATTCATGTTCTTGAGGATCTTTAGAATACACCAGGATATTATCTATGAATATAACCACAAAATTATCTAAGTAAGGCTGAAAGGTTCGGTGCATCAAATCCATGAAAATAATAGGTGCATTGGTAACACCAAAGGGCATCACTATAAACTCAAAATGTGTATATCTTGTGTTAAATACAATTTTCAGTATATCCTTTTCCCGAATCCGAACTTGGTAATATCCTTGCCTCAAGTTTAACTTCGAAAAACATCCTGCTCCTTGTAACTGGTCAAATAATTCATCAACTATGGGCAATGGATATTTATTCTTCACTGTCACTGCATTCAACCCTTGATAATCTATACACATCCGTAGTGACCCATCTTTCTTCTTAACAAACAATACAGGTGCTCCCCAAGGTAAAGTACTAGGCCGAATGAACCCTTACTCCATTAATTCCTATAATTGTTTCTTGAGTTCCTATAGTTCCGTAAGTGCCATTTTATAAGGAGTTCTTGAAACTGGTTTTGTCGATGGCACTAAATCAATAAAAAACTCTACCTTTCTCTCTTGTGGTAACTCATTCAATTCTATCGGAAACACATCTAAATATTTGTTCACTACAGGGATATCTTTGGGTTTCTTAACCTCTCCTGACTTATTAATCACATAAGCCAAGTATCCAGTACATACTTTCCTAATCATCTTCCAAGCCTTGAGTCCCGATATAAAAGCATTACTTTTCCTTCCAGCCTCGCCTACAAATTCTAATATAGGTTTCCCAGACCGACGAAATCATACTACTTTATGTCTACAGTTAACTTGAGCATGATGCTGAGATAGACAGTTCATGCCTAAGAAAGCATCGTAGTCCTCTTTGGGCAAACATATTAAATTTCCTCCTAAAATTTCATTCTCTACCAAGATCTTACATCCCTTATGTATTTTCTCACTATATATTTACTTTCCCAATGAGGTACTAACAATCATTTCATAGGAAGTTTCTTCCCCTTTAATCCCCATAGAATCAAGAAATAAATTGGCAACAAAGGAATGTGTAGAGGTGGTATCTACTAATACTTTAGCATCATGATAAAAAATAAGGAGCGTACATTCTATTACGGTGGCCTGATTAGCCTTCTTTTCCAATGCAACTACTCAAGCATTCACTTATGGCTTGGCGGGTCTGGTTCTAGAGATAGGAGCTTGTCCTGGGTTCTCTTTTCTTAGTCCTGACCTTTGCCCCTGATTGTTTCCCCTAGGTCGATTCCATCCTTCTCCTATCCTTCATGGGTCAGGGCAATTGAAACTCGTATGCCCTACTTCTCCACGATTAAATCATTTAAAAGAGGGTTGTCCTCTAGTCGGGCCTCCCCTCCTCTGTATTTTTCCTTTCTTCTGCCATTAGGGCCTTCCAGATATTTTCTGACTCATACCTCAAAATCCACTTCGATTTCTTTTACCCACCTGTTCAATATCAGTCATTTCTATCTTGTAAGCTATTTCTACTATAGCATTATAACTATGGGGGCCATGCTCGCCAATACTCTTTTCGACTATGGTCATAGGCCTTTTACGAAGCGTCTAATCCTATCGGTCTCTGAATGGACTAGAAGTGGGCAATATTTCAACGGTCTAGTGAATTTAGTGACATACTTCCCTACAATACGACTTCCTTGTCGAAAAGCTTGAAACTCGTCCTCTTTTCTTTCCACTACCCAACTGGGGATAAACTCCTTAAAACTGGCTTTGAAATCCATCCACTTCCATTCTCATTGATTCATTTCTCTTGCCAACCAATCTTGGGTTGGTCCTTTTAACTAAAATGTAGCAAGTTGTACTTTTCTCTGCTGTGAATAGTTCGGAGCTACAAAAATCTTCTCCATTTGTTCAATCTAGTTTTTAGCCTCTTGTTCCGAATCAAGTCGCTCTTGAAATTATGGAGGAAAAGCGCTCAAGAGCTCGAACTGATTCGAATTCATTTTGTTAACTTTCCCTACTTATATTCTCATTCATTCTAGCATTCTCATTTGCTCTAATGGCAGTTTCAGTCAACTGTTGAATGGTATCAGCTATTTCTGGAAGGTTTGGAACATAGGATGGTCAAAAGTTGCAAGGTGGAAACCTCCCACATACGGTTCCTCCACTGTTGGCTCAGGGTGATTTTGAGTAATTCGTGATGATCATCTAGGAGTCCTTCTAGGAGTCATCTTGCCCTTATCATTCGTATCTATCCTACCTACAAGATTAAATGGTTCTATCATTTCCTATGGCAATACCACAGTTCTATAATAACTATGCTTTGATACTAATTGTAACACCCCTACCAAAAATAATAGCGGAAGCACACCAAGCTGAGTGTTGCTTGTCCTGTTACCCAAACAAGAGGTCTTTATAACGAAGAACCAAAAGAGTATACAAAGTTCAGACTCATACTAACATTATTTTTTGTGTGTGTGTGTGTGTGTGTGTGTGTGTATAATAGAGAATGTCATACATACAATCTCCATAGTACATTAGTAATAAAGTACATAATCAAAGAGAGATCGTCTAGACTTAAGCTGGTGTCGCTGTGGTATTATCCTTCTATCCGTAAGTCTACTCAACTCCAGTGAGTCTCTTGTGTGCTAGTGCTTTATTAAAGAAACAGAGTACATAAAATCTTTGTGGGAAAAGCATTTCAGTTTCCTACTGGAAGCAATTCTAAAACTCTCTAAAGAAGAATTTATTTAGAACTTGATCATTTTTGAAAAATTGTGTTTCAATTTCAAATCATTATCCTAATTTCTAAATCACAAGCACTTCTCCAACAAAAAGGTCGGCCTGCATACAAAGCTCACAAGGTTTCTCATTCGGCGCCACGTTTCATTGTGCTTAGACCGTAGCCTATAGCACTTGACCATGTGTCATCGAAAAGTAAGTACACTGTAGCGTACTACTAATAATAAATAACAAGTATATCACAGCATACTAAGTATACTGCAATACACTAAATTTTTACTTGCCACCGTAAGCCAGGGGTTCTAATCCTGACGTCAATTACTATCTAGGCGGCAAGGAGTCAAACGCTACTGAGTGTCCCCGCCCAGCATTCAGCGAACGACTCACAAACAACATACCCGTAGGCATAATGCAATTGTCAGGTGCTAAACAGCTAACCAGGACGACTCATCTTAATGTCCGATCGCCCTGTTTGGAGTAAGACAAACCCCAGAACTAGCTAGGTTACCTAGGGTCATCTATCTCTAACCTGAGCTAGTACAAAGATCAAAGTCCTTGCTGAGTACTCAACGTTACCAATAGCAACCCCTACGGACTGATCAGGCCAAAGGGTTATTTGTTCCTGCGGGATTTTCAAAATAACATTTTTGAGGCAAAATATCATTTTCCAAAAATTGATCCCACTGACTCGCAAATCAAATAATTATTTTCATTGGCTCCACAAGGCCAATCAAATCATTCTATAGGCACATTAGGCCAATAAAGTAATTTTTAGGATCAAAATGTCATTTTTCAAAAGTGAATCTTATATCGAGAGATCATTTTTCAAAAATTGTGTCGAAATAGGGTAAAGAGTTCTTAGTATACATTAAAACAAGTTTCCAAGAGTATTCGAGTTATTTTTTCTGTATCCGATCTCAAAAGTCATTTTCAAGGGTATTCGGGTCATTTCACCCATACTCGATTCCAAAAGACTTTTTGATAGTATTCGAGTCATTTTACCCTTACCCGATTTGAAATGTGTTCACAAAAATTCCGATAAGGATATTTCGGTCATTTATCGAATACCCGATTCCAAAGGTTTTCATAAAACATTCTAATAATGATATTTGGGTCATTTTTCAAATATCCAATTTTAAAGGAACTTATTTCAAGAAATTCAGAATTTTAATCCTAAAAGAGGATTAAATTCAAAGTTTCCAATCATGTTTTTATAAAATGTTCCAATAAAGACATTCTAGTCAATTCGTAAATACTTGATTTCAAAAATTACCATTTTTCGAAAATCTCAAGTATTTAATCCAAAAAGGAATAAATTCACAAAAATTGTACTTTAATCATCCGTTAAAGTTTCCAAGCCAATTATGGTGTACACTCAGGCCCAAAATGATATAAAAATAAATCTTGTTCAGATAAATCTTAAACATATTCAGGGATTTTCAAAATGGTATAAAACGTAACATTTCATAGAAAAATAAATCATACTAGTTTTTAAAAGGTTTTAGAAGTCAAAGGAACTCGCCTCGTGTCCTAAATATATTTTTTCCGTTCATGGGCTGTTCGACTACGGTTTCCACCGTTTTCAACGTGTTGTTGGCCATTTACCGATAAACCTGCATCAAACATCGTTTTTAGGTTTTGTTGTGTTTGGTCAAAAAATAGCTGACGTGCCCGACGATTAGCCGACGTTTAGCCGATGGTTAGCCATTGTTCAAGAAAATGCACAACGGTCGTTCGCGTCATTTGTTCAATTCTCTCATTTTTCTTTTTCCATATCTTTCCTCTCTTCATGAACAAGGAATTATATTCATGTCCCCCATTCATTTCATCCCAAAATCCCACAACTAATCATTCTTAAGTTCATTCATTTTCCAACCAATTTTCTGAAATTTCCCTGCTTGACACTCGATTTTGTTTTGCACATAACTTTCAATCCACAACTCCAATTGGGCTCTATGATATATTCAAATGACCATAAGACTCTTAAGTTTAATTCTATACAAGCCCTTTTCTGAGTTTAGGTTTCCGTGACACAGTACAGAGACAGAAAGAGCCCCAATAGTTTGCCTATTCTCAACCATTCATGTCATCCTTTGATTTCCTTTAACCTTTAATACTTTGAGAATATTAAATTCATTCAATTTTCCCTTCAAACCATCTTTGATACTTCAATTTTCAGATTCCAACAACTCATGAAAGCCATGTTTATTCAACACAACTTCACTTCTTTCAATCAAAAGCTAACATAATTAATCCTTCTAACCAATTAACTTTAATTTTCATTCCACTTTGATCCTTATTTCATCAACCAAGATCAACACTTCAAACTACCATGAAAACCCATTCCTTCATCACACAAAACCTTATCCATATATCCTCTAGGCAGCCGGCACATACATGACAACACACAAAGTTCATATATAAGTTTACAACCCTAGCTTTTGATAAAAAATTAATGCATGAAAATCATGTTTTCATATTAAAATTAATATCAAAATGATCACCATTCACCCATCAACAACTTTAATTCTAGCAAGGTAGGGGTTTACCTTGTATTTAGAGCTCCTTGGTGTGCTTTGCTCCAAGAATCTCTCAAGGACACACACACACTACACTAAGAACACACACTAGCTATCTTTTCTCTCTCTCTCTCTCTCTCTGCTAATTCTTTGATTTCTTTTTCTCTTGTTTCTCCTTCCTTGTGGCTGCCGAAATTATGGCTGTAAAAAAGCCTCTCCACCACCACAATCACCAAAATTTTTGGCCCAGCAATTTTTAATTCAATTAATTATATGGTGGTTTTCATGTAGGTGTGTTCCAATTATGTAATTACACACTATTTTCCTTAGTTTTCTTCCTTAGTTTTTCTCTTCTCTTTCTTTCTTGTGGCTGCCGATTTTTCTGGCCAATTTTTAGCCATTCCACCACCATGTTCATGGAGAAATATTGGGCAAATAAATTGATCAAGACATTAATTAAATAGCTCCACAAATGATGTGTTCCAATCACAATTAAACACATCATTCTTCTATTTATTTCATAGTTCCTTAGTTCTTTGAGTCTTGCATGAATTCTTCATGCAACCTCTTATAAATTGATACATGTTCACGGCTATCAATCCCAAAATACCACACGTCCAAAATGTTTACCGTATTTTAAATTTTTTCTCAGAAATGACTAAAATCGGGTCCAAAATAAAAAAAATATTTTATATTACTATTCAACTCCAAAAATTTCACTGAATCCATTGGTAATACTTAAATCTTTCAATTTCTTCTCAGTTTGATCAAAATTGTGTTCAAAATTGCAGGCGCGGTCAAAATAACGAAAATACCCCCGTAACTCTAATGACATAGTTCACATCAAAACGTGTATGTCATTGTACTGATCAATTTTCATTCTCAGCTTACCCTCAAATTCTTATTTTATTAACAATAGTAAGATTTAGGGTACGGGTAGAACAAATTCAATAATTACATTTAAATCGCGACAAAATATTATTGTACCAAAATATTCGTTTCATTACACCGATCATTTTTTATTCTGGCCGTTAATACAAATTCTCATCCTATTATAAGTAGTAGCCAATCGAAAGTAAAAATGCGAGGTATTACAGTTCATATCATGAATATTATTATTTTACTCTAACAATTTTAAGCCTTACTCAACTCTCCTCCTTTACTTGGGCTTGAGACTGATAGTAAGCATCACAAACAAAGTTCGTAGAGCTCACAGGCTGAAAATAAATGTAGGCCCAAGGACAGATTTTTCATTGAGAAAATTTGCAATTTATTAGCTACATATGTCTGCCAAAGAAGCTGATATTTCATTGGCAAGGGGATGGGATCTTCACTGTGACCTCAAACCACAATTAAGACCTAACCTATCCAAAAATAAGCTGGAATATGTCCATCTTGGTTAACATAAGAGAAGAAAATATAAGAGAAGGCTGCTGTATCCGTAATCTCACGCACAAGATTTCCATACGCACATCCTTATTTTGTTGGGTAATCTGGTGAAAAAAAACAGCTAGTGACAACCAGGAAATGGTAAAAATGGAATGGCCCAAGGGGTTTGATGTATTGCGAGTGAATTGATATTTTCTTTTAGAACAAGTTGGTCGCCCACTCTTTGGCTGTAGACATTAAAAAAAAAAAAAAACAATTGGGTTAAAAATGTCTAGATTTCGCATATTTTACATTTAAAGTGGATGTTGATGGGGTGATTAAAAGCTAAATTATATATTATAAAAGATGTATTGAAATTTCGTCTTTCAAAATATTGCCGTTTTCATGATTGTGTCCGTCCTTTCCAAAATTGAGTGGTCTGTAAAATTTCAAAATTTTTAATTGTCCTTTTGTTCACAGTCAATTTCTTTACTATATGACTGGATTGAATTACAATAAACAAAATTTTGAAAAGGACAAATAAGTAATTAAGAATATAAAAAAAAAATTAGGGTGTTAAAAAATCCAAA
Organism: Voacanga thouarsii; assembly: GCA_026120185.1. Taxonomy (NCBI): domain Eukaryota; kingdom Viridiplantae; phylum Streptophyta; class Magnoliopsida; order Gentianales; family Apocynaceae; genus Voacanga; species Voacanga thouarsii. The sequence goes on from JANUWF010003370.1 coordinate 4,100,035, forward strand.
TTGCCCAAACCAATTTAAAGTGAAATTGATGTTATTAGTTTGGGTTGGTTTAGTTTCGGAAAAAATTCTTCAAATAAAATCAAATGAACATACTATATCTTTATAAAATATATTATATGTTTTATTATTACTAGTCAAAATGCCATTCTATAGATGATGATTTTGATAACACTTTCTAACTTTTTACGTATCTAGAATTTAATTGTGCAACATATTTTGAAAGTTTTAATGCAATTAATAATTTCCTAAATTTTGGTAAAAAATCTCCAAGGGCAAGCTTTTCAACTGTAAAACACTTGAAACATTTTTAATATAATTACTAATTTGCGATTTTGTTATAAAAATTTCAAATTCTAAAACAACACAAGTTTAGATAATTGAAGGATTCTTGATACGTTCTAATGTATGCGTATAAATTTTTTTTTTCCTTCAAGCTTCTTCTATTGTATTACATTTAATAAAATGTGTTTCTTGTTAGTTTTTATTTAGGGACATTCTTATATTATAGTTTATTTGATGTTTTGTTCAATCTGATTATATTGAGAGTTTTTGTGAATGCATCAAAACATGCTTTTAAAAAAAAAATTATTGTTATAAGATTTTTGCTAGCTTAATAAGATGGGGTTCTATTTTGAGTTGATTCTTAATTTTTAAATATAGAAAATAAAAACATTATATGTTTCTATAATTTAAGATGTAATATTATTACTTATTTTGTTAGATAGTAAGGGTTTTTCTAGCTTAGATAACTTAGATAAATTGAAACATTTATGGCGATTAATTTATATGTCAAATTTGTTCAATCTAATTTACATTGAATATTTATTCTATATCTTTATTAAGTTTTACTTAAGGAGCGTGAAATCAATTTAGATTACAGTCAATAAAATAAAGATTTTAAAAAATCACTAAAGCATGGTTGGAAAATTGATTTCATTAATTAAAAGAAAAGAGCTACTATCATTGAAGACAGATAATCACATATAATCAAGATATGTATTTTTTTTAATCAATATTTTTACGATGAAAAAGATTTAGATGTGTTAGATTTTAAAAAAAAAATTTAATTCAGGTGTGTTAGAATATTTTAATGTTATTTTTTTCAATGTAAAGTTTTGGTTTAGAGAGAGAGAGAGAGAGAGAGAGAGAGAGAGAGATTATAAGAACATGGAATAATTATCTAATACGAATTGAATTTTATGAAAATTGAGCAAATTTGATATATGAATTAGTCATAAAAAATGTTTAAATTTATTCAAATTATTGTGTATTCTAAAAGTTTAATTTGACTTAATATTAAAATTTCCTAGTTGAAAATATTAATTTAATAAAATCAAATAAAATTAAACCGTGAACACATCTTAAGAAAATTCAGTACGAATGAATTCATTTTAGGGAAAAATATGCTAGTCATTCTTGAACTTTTTTAAATTTTGATTTTTATTCTCAAATTTTAAAGTATATGATTTTAACTCTTAAACATTAAAAATATCTAAAAAATAGTCATTCTATTAATTTAAATAGTTTAGTGTTCATGGAAGTACATCACAAAATCTAACCACACAATAAAAATAATAGATTTCACTCTTTAATAAATAAAACTCAGATATAAAGATGAAAAAAAAAAGGAAAGAAATCAAATTCAATTCTCGATGAATAGTGATGAAACCCAGATTTAGTTCTCAATGGATAACAATTTTTTTAACATCTCTACGAAAAGAAAGAATGGATTTGAAAGGAGAAGTGAGTAGCTTAAAAACAAAAAAATTGAAAGGAGAAATGAGAGACGCGCGCGACAGTATTTTTCTATTACATACAAAAGTTATTTTGTAACAATTAAAAGAAAATTTGGTGCTACATTGTGAGAGTTGCGAGTAGATAAAAATACCTACAAAATAGGTTATGTGGGAGCCATATGATAAACTTCTGTGAGCATTTAATAATTTTAATTGATAGAAAAATTATTTTTTAGATGTGTTAAATATTTGAGGGTTAAAATAATACATTTTAAAGGTCGAAAGAGAAAATCAAAATTTAAGAAAATTTAAGAGTGGTTGACATATGTTGCCTTTCATTCTACACTTCTCTTCCCTCCCCCCCCCCACCACCACAAAAAAAAAAAAAAAAGAAAGAAAGAAAAAAGTCCATTTTGAAGACTCTTCTCAATTGGCCGTCTTCCCCAGCGGCCACCGCCGTCATCACCACCATTCCCATCCATGGACCCGTTCTAATCACAGCAAGAGACAGTGGTTTTTGCGACGGCCAAATCCATCTCAATGCCATTGCTAATACCATTAGCGATGACATAGTGACGGCGGTTGCCGTAGCTGAAACACTAGTCGCTAAATACAATTTGCGATAAAACAAAAAAGCTGTATCAGTTAGCAACGACATTGCGAGGGAAATCGCTATGCTGAAAAAGCAGTCAACGAAGTTAATTTTGGCAAATTTGCTACGCATTTGTGATGACATTACAAAAATATTTTAAGTTATTTTCGAGGGAATAGCGACGGTTATATTTAATTGTTTTAGTTATAGGAATGATCTAGCTGTAGCAAAACCGTAGCACATTTGCGACGGTTTAGCAACAAACAATTTAAAATTTAAAAATAATTTCACAAGCCATCGCAAACCGTAGCAACTTTTGCGAGGGTTTAGCGATGACATTTTATATTTAGTAACAATTATTTTTCATGACATTGCAAAACTGTAGCACATTTGAGAGGGTTTAGCGATGACATTTTCAGTTTAATAAAAATTAATTTTAGTGCCGTCGCAAAACCGTAGCTAATTTGTGAAGGTTTAGCTACGGTATTTAGCGATGGATAATTTAATTTTTAATTAAATATTTTTTAATTTTTTTCTCAAAATCCAGCCTATTTTATGTTTGTTTTCAAAAATCCCATGCAATCAACAACACAAAATAATAAGTCCAAACAAAATATATTAAAAAATAAATTGAAAATATATAAATACGAAATATATTTATTATTACAAATATATAATGAAATGTAAATATAGTATGTATTGTTACATATAAAAAATATATCAACTAGCTACAGGAGCAGTAGCGCTAGCCGAAGGTGGTGGGTGTGGAGAACGAGGGCGAGACGAGAACGAATGAGGATCTGGAAATGCAACAAAGGTGTCATCAGGCTGATCCTCGGCCTCCTCCTCGTTAAGTGGTGGCACTGGTGGTGGCGATAATTCCATCTTCTCTGACATCATCACCATCCATCCAACATAAATATCGTCTCGCTATGACATTCTGTCTCTTAGCTGGTCCACTCTCATATCAAACTGTTGTTGCAGCCGCTCCGTAACCTCTCTGACCCTCTCCTGTACTCTATCCTCTACAATCTGATCGATATCCGAAGGAGGGGAGGGCTGCGTGGCTGCCAGGAAACCCTGCTGGAGCTCCTGCCTGGCTCGTACTACCTCGGATCCCAGGCCATATACGCGACTTCTATTGTACCCGCCTGATGCTTGGAAGAATATCACTCAGTTGTCAGGCAAGGCAGGAGAGGTACCACTGGTAGATCCACTGGAAGAAGCCTGAGATTGGCGCTCCTTGGTAGTCATCACATGCTCCTGAAATTATTTGGGAAGTATGAAATTTAATTAAATAAAATAAAAACAAGAAGAAAAATATTCTGTAAATAAAAAAACTGTAATGTAGTTACCAATGTCTTAGGAGAATGCTCACTGACATGCTATCCTTGTCTGTCCCTATTCTGGAACGTATGTAGCCTCTTAAACATCTCAATGTGGCTAAAGTTATTGCCCATTTGCTGTCGCTGCAATTACAATAACAACATATAAAAATAAAGACTAAAAATGGATTAAAATAAAGTAAGTATACGAAATGTCTTAATAATTGAAGGAAATTACCATACGGTCCTTGTAGACTTTCTTGTAGACTTTAAAGGAGATGGACCTGCCAGTATGCATAGTCGTGGACTGACCCTTGTTCCTCTTGGCAGTGGCTGAGATCTGCTGGAACTCTTCTCTACCCCAGCATTCCCTCATCGCCTCCTAATGACGAGGGTCGATCCAGGACGGGCACTGACCAGCAGGGGTAGTCCTTTGGACCCTCGATAAGGTGTCCGAAAGGCGTGTCCTACATTTATGCTCCCAGTTGAACTGGATCTGGGCACTATGATCCTTGGTCTAACGAAATAACTTCTGCAAAAAGCAGAATATATTTCAAGTTGTTAGTATATATTAAATAACTAAAAAGATATATATAATGTACAAACTGATTATTTTTTAACGAATTATACAAAAATTTGTAAGTTACCGCAAACTCCTCAAACCAGAAGTTTCTCACGTGAATCGGGACATCAGCCCAACACGCGTAAGGACCGTTGAATTATTGTTGAAATATTGCTGTGATCTCTCGCACACATCGACAGGAACCATCAAACCTATTTTTATTTTTTTTTGAATAAACAAAGAAAAGAAATGAAAGTTATATAAATTAAAAAGAAATACGTTAAATACATTATAAAAAATAACTACATAATAAAAAAATTGACATAGAAATTTAAATATGTTCTAAAAATATGCAAAACTATAGCACAATGAAAATAATAAATAATTGCAATCTTAATCGTACCCGTTTGCACATGGCACAATCAACGGCCATAGAGTGTGGTCCCGAAGAGTAGTCTGACTGGAACCAGCAGATGGCGGAACTGTAGGTGACGACAACACTTGCCCGGATGGAGTATCGCCTAATTGCGGATCCGGTCTGGATGGAGTACAATGTGTAGGTGAAGGCATGTAGTCCTGTGACCCAGTACGATATGAACATGCACCAGAAGACATATATGAAAATAAAACAAAAATAGTTAACAATAACAAAGAATAAATATATAATGGAAGAATAAATATATATTAGCATGCTGTAATTGTAGTACATTTCATGTCTATTGGCTTGAGTCATCATTCGAAACGTACTCCTTGGACTCAACTTTTGAATTAGTATCTGTTTCCTAATCACCCTTATCATCATCTTCGTTGTTGTCCTCTTCCTGATCCCTATCAAATGCTTCCTCCCGAATATCTAACAACTCAATTAAGCCTTGTTCATGTGTTAAGGGACCAAGATCAACTACTAATGATACACTCATTGATGTATTATCTTCAACTTCTTCTTGGTAAGGGCTGTCAACAATCGATGCATCAATCACATGTTAGGCTTTTATTTTGCAAACTGTCATCCAATCCGATTTGGGTCTTTTAGTTCCTAGATACGTTGCAAAGTATACTTGCTAGGCTAATATGAATGGATCATATTTAGTGAAGATTTAAAGGAAAAGCAAAGCACACAGCGGAAGCAAAACTGAAGAAAAAAAAAAAAAATGCAGGCGGCTTCTAGACCATAGCTGGCGCTGGTTTCGGTAGCCTCAGCGGGTGCCGGTTTCGGTCTAGAAGAGCTCCAAGAGGAAAAAAAAAATTTACCTCTTCTTCTTGTTCTTAAAGTTGGCGGGACCAGAATATGTGGAATTGGGGTAGGTGAGTTGGTGGAAACCTCTGGTGTGATTCCTGCAAGCCTCTTACTAGATCTGTATATGAATATGATCGTCAACCTCTCGATCTTCCAATATATGGCTTGCCTAATCCACGTTTGGTGAACAACTCACAGGGCTAAGGAATTTTTCAAAGAGAAGAGAAGGCTGTCACGTTTTTCTTTTTTTTCAAAGAAGAAGCAGAAGGAACAACGTTGAAAACGACCTTTGCCTTTGTTCTCCTATTTAACCTAAATAAAACCCTAGGTTAAACTGGATTGGCCCATTGGACTCTTAGTTTAGCCTTTGGAGTAAATTAATTATTTTAATTAGAACCAAATAAATGGCCCAATAAATAATTAATATTTCAAGCCTAAATAAACTAGTCCAATCCAATTTAACATGCCTATATTAGTTTGGTCCTAGGTCAATCTTTAATTATTCAAACTGGGTCAAAGCTCTGAATAATTAATTAACCCACTAAACTAATTTAATTAATTCTCTCTCTCTCTCTATGGACCTTTATTTTATTCTAGTTTAATAATTAAATCAGGCTACTTAAATAAAATAAATTCCATTTAATTTAAAACCAACAATTCCTTAGCCTGTTTATAATTAGGACTTACGGTCTATACTGGGGACCAAGAGACACACCGCCTTGGCTACTAAAATGACCAAAATACCATTGCCATATAAATAGCTGTATTTTGCATTTTAAATATTTCCTAATATCACCATAAAGAAATATTGACCCCAGGGACAATGTTGCGTTAGCGAAGTCTCCGACCTACAGGTGAAATGACTAAAATACCCCTCTATACATCGCCGTGCATTAGAGAGGAAGAAATGTACTAACACTTCTTTAAATGACATCTACCATCCTTAGGCTTCTAATCCTATGATCCATGACTTCCTAGATTGTTTTCGCTTTCCAAGGGAGCTACCTTAAAGCAAACATCCAAGTTATGTTTCCTAAGGCCTTAGATATTTAGATCATTCAGACAACTACAAAGGATGATATAGTATAGAAACTATCTTGTACAAGTTTGTCTTAACTAACTAGTCACACATACCTAACATGCACGTATATTGGTCCTACGATAGAACATTAACTAAAAGCAAATCAAAGTACATGCTTCCAGCTTCGTCAGACCACCAACGCATACTCAAGTCATAGAGTACTAGTTTATGTTGTAGCAGTAGTAATCTAGGTTTCTACCATATAGTACTTTAAGAAACAACTACTACAAGTCCTGTTCTACGTATTTGAAATACAATTATATCATGAAGTGAGTGGACTATTCACTGGCTAAAGGTAAGCCATTTCCCATTTGGAATTCATAACATAATAACCTAAACATGATGAGATTCCCATTCTCATCAATTGGTTAAGAACAAACGTTTATGTGTTAAGTAATCCGTGATCCATACATTACTGTGAAAGACCACCATTCATATGGATCACTTACTTAAACACAATGGATATTTTCCAAACGTAATTGTGCACAAATAAAATATAAATTCACAAAAGATTTAAGAGAATAAATTCTTTTATTAAAATATTCGATGTTTACATTCGAAACCTAGTCTAAGAGGGCATATTTCCCAACTTTTAGGATAACTCCTCTTACTGTTAATATCAACCAACTTATATTGAGGGTGTACTCTAATACCTCGACCAATCACACTTAAATAACACAACTTTCATTATCGAATGGCCCGGAAATTAAACCTCAATAACCTCCTTTAACACCCCATAATAGTCAACACTACCGTGTTCATTCTTGCCACATTTGACGCACACTCCGTAGTTTACACTTTTTCGACCATCAACATGCTCAACTATGTGAAATCGATACCCATTTATGAAATACCCCTGGAATGATTTGACTTACCTTGATGGCCCCCACGAAAGATTTTGCAAGCATGTATCTGCTACCCCACTCTTGTCACCACGAATCTACAAGAAATAATCAAGGTACAAATTGACATAAATAAACGTATGCAAACAACTTATACTAACGAATATTAATTAGAGAACTTACGTATTCTTTGAACCATCCTGCAAATTCTTTCTCTATCCTTCTCTCAACCTCCATGTCAGTGATATCGGGATTTTGGCTATGTAAATTATTGGAGAAATCCCTTATATATGGTTGCACATCTTCACAATTCAGAAAGATATAGTTTATGGCAGCTTTGAATTCCTCAGATGTCAGGAATCGAGTTTGGACATTCCCTAATGTCCTTCCTCGAATATTACAAATTGACAGCAAATGCTCTTCCTGCATTTGATTAGTAGGGATGTTTATGTTATGAGGAACATGTGTATGCCTTATTTGAACATGATCCTCAAAGTAGGAGGAAAAAAATGTTAATGCTTCTTCGACTAGATATGCATTACAAATAGATCCTTCCACTCTTGCCTTATTTTTGACCTTGATCTTCAAACAATGCAAGAACCTTTCAAATGGATACATCCATCTGTATTGAGCTGGACTACAAACATAGGGCTTCATAAGGCAAGCGAAGTATTAGATGCTCCATCACATCGAAAAAACCCAGGGAGAATATTTTTTTCAACTTGCAAATAAGCATGGGAGTTTCGAACTCCAAATCTTTCATATGAATAATACTCAATTTAGGTGAATACAGATCCCTATAAAAAAAGGCTCAATTCCGTTAGAACACTCCATACGTTTAGTGGAAGAAATTCTTTTAAAGCAATTGGAAGTAATCGTTCCATAAACATATGGTAGTTATGACTTTTCATTCCAGACATCTTCAACTCCTTCATATTAACACATCTTGATAAGTTCTAAGCATATGCATCCGAGAGTCGCAATTCCTTCACCCAGTTAAGTAACGCTTTCCTAGCCTCAACAGACAACGAGTAGCATGCTTTTGGCATGAATACCTTTCCTTCACCTGCTCCACAGACATGTAATTTAGGTCTATGACAATACACCTCTACATCACGTCGGGCCCTTAGATTGTCTTTCATTTTTCCCTTTACATCCATTACAGTGTTGAAAACATTATCAAATACGTTCTTTTCATTATGAATTATGTCTTTGTTATGCGGCACCAACAGAGTACACCAGTAAGGCAAGTCCTAAAAAATGCTTCTTTTGGTCCAGTTGTGCTCCACTCCTCGTCCGTCGCTCCTTCCCAGTTCACACCCTAAATCAGTAATTTTTGAAAAATGGCAAACCTGAGCAAATACTTGATCTCCTGTTAGTCGCTCCATAGGTGGTGAAGATTCATGTCCTCTATCCCGTTTGAATAACCGTGTGTCCCTTCTAAACGGATGACCTAATGGCAAGAACTGGCGATGACAATCGAACCAAGATATTTTGCCCCCAAATTACAACTGAAAAGACTTTGTATGTTCCATGCAATATGGACATGCTAATCTGCCTGCAGTGCTCCACCCACTGAGCATTGCATAAACTGGGAAGTCATTGATTGTCCATAACAGTGCCGCCCGCAATTGAAAATTTTATTTCTTGGATATATCATATGTGGGGATACCCTCATACCACTGGATACTCAATTCATCTATCAATGGTTGTAAATAAACATCCACTTTATGCTTAGAATTCTTTGGCCCCAGAATAATTGCAGTAAAAAACATTATAAGATCCTTCATGCACATCCACAAAGGGAGATTATAGGGTGTAAGGATAATTGGTCAACATGAATACTGTTTTCCAGACATGCCGAAAGGAGCAAATCCATCTGTGCACAAACCAAGCCTTACATTTCTAACCTCATTCGCAAATTTAGGATGACTCTTATCAAATTGTTGCCAAGCCTCGCTATCACGAGGATGACTCATGTAGCCATCCTCTGTTATGCTCTCACATGCCATCTCATATGCACAGTAGTTGTTTTGGAGGCATACAACCACTATAGTCTCGTTGTTATTGGAAAATAGTACATTTTCTTAAATGGTATCTCCATTTGCTTGTTATTCTTCCGACTTCTCTTCTGCATATGCCGAAGATGATCACAAAACTTACAATATCTTTTTGTCTCATCATCTTTCCAATATAGCATACATCCATTCATGCATACATCAATTTTTTGTACAGGTAATTCGAGGCCAGATACTAATTTCTTCATGTCATAAAAGTCATCGGGAATCTTATTTCTATCGGGGGCTATCTCCTGCATTAGCTGCACTACTTGGTTAAAACATTTCTTGGACATGTTATTTTCTGACTTTATATTCAATAACCGAGACACAAGTGAGAGTTGTGAATGGCTTGTGCACCCTTCCTATATTGGGGTATCAACAGCTCGCAGTATATCGTAGAACTTCTATGCTTCTTTATTTGGAGGCTCATCTACAAAATCGTTAAATGTCCTATAATTATCAAACTCTGGCCCTGCAGCATCTAAAACCATTTCACGAAATGGGTTGCTTTGATTCGTTTTCATCGGTCACAACCCTTGATGTTGAGGTTGATTGTCTCGAAATTGTACAATACAATTCACCGTGACATATCCACCGATAGTAGCTAACAAATCCAAACTTAAGGAGATGAATTTCCACATCGGGTGGGGATTGGTACTTCCTATTTTGACACTTTAAACACGAACATCGAATCGTAGATGATACAGCATTCGAAATAGCAAAAGCCAGACATTCTTTAACTCCTCGCTCAAATTCAACAGTAATACCCCTTATACCATAGACATGCCTTTTATACATCCAAGTTCGATCGTCCATCTAAAATCAACAACACAAACAAATGAAACAACCGCCATGAAAAATATACATATGTTTAATAGAATTAATATCTTTTTAATACTATTAATTAGTTCATTAAAGTAACAATAATTAGCTTATTAACTAAAAACTATTTAATACTAATAGTTAGTTTATTAAAATAAATAACTTTGAATTTATTAATAGAAAAGTTTAGTAAACTAAAAACTTTTTAATACCATTAATTAGTTTATTATTAATAAAAACTTTTATTTATTATTAAAAGAAAGGTTTATTAAATAAAATCTTTTTAATATTATTAAGTAGTTTATTACAATAAAAACCTTGGACTATTATTAATAGAAAAGTTTATTAAACTTAAAACTAATTAATACTATTAATTACTTTATAAAAAAAAATCTTTGTAATATTATTAATATAAAAATTTATTAGCTAAAAACTATTTAATACTAATAATTAGTTTATTAAAATAAATAACTTTGAATTTATTAATAGACAAGTTTAGTAAACTAAAAACTTTGTAATACCATTAATTAGTTTATTATTAATAAAATTTTATTAATATTATTAATAGAAAAGTTTATTACCTAAAAACATTTTAATATTATTAAGTACTTTATTAAAAGTTAAATTTCAGAAAAATTTCGGTAGAGTCTCCCCTTAAAAAGGGATGTTTTCTAGGCACTAAGCTACCACAAAACACATCAAACAAATCCAACGATAATCCACAATATATCCCTAACACTAAACACCGACTTCTACTTAATTCATCTCCTCCAACAAATGCAACCAATCCAAACATCACTATAATTCTAAGCATACCTATTTAATTCAAAGCATAACTACAATCCAACCAATCTAAACAACACTATAACTCAAAGTATAACTATAATCCAACCAATCCATTAGAAACAAATAATGTAATTAGTTTATATACATTGTATAAAAATATACATTATATATACAATATTCATATAATTAAATTCCATGAATTTATAAACATTACAATGCCATATTAATTCACTGAAACAAACAATCTAAAAACATTAAGCGTCGAAATAATTCACTGAAACAAACATTCTATAATGCCATATATAATATATACAATAATAACAATCTATATAATAATAATTTTGAAATATAAAAAAAAAAAATATACTGAACAAACATTAATTCACTGAAAATACGAAAATTAAACCATTAGAATAACACAATCAAATTGTAGATGCTACTGGAATGGAAAAAAAATAAAAAACTTGTAGTTCGGCAGAGTGGCGGAGATCGAAAATGCAGCACGACGGCGACTAAAAACCGTGGAGAGGCGTCGACACTTAGGTAGTGACCGGCGGCTGACAGCTTGGGCGGCGGTGACAGCCTGGGCGGCAAACGGCACGAGATCGGTGAGAATCGCCAGTGCAGAGAAGAAGAGAGGAAGAAAAGAGAAAATGAAGAAGAAGGTTTCGATTCTAACTATGTATTTAATTTAGCGACGGCATCGACTTTCGTAAATAGTGAGGGTATAGCGATGGCAAGTAAACCCTAGCAACATTAAAGCATCCATTGCTAAACCTTGTTGATTCAGAGGGTTTAGCAAGAATTTAGTGACGGGAATTAATAGTCGTTGCTAAACCCTCACTAATTTAGTGACAGCTTTTTAAACTTTTTTTGAAATTCTTGGAGGCAAATTTTTGAGAGAATAATGTGAAAATGCCATAGCAAAGGCGTCAAAAATTGCTACGACTTTTTGAAGATCATAGCTATGCCGTCGCAAATTGCTACGGTGTTCATATTTTTCGAAGAACAATATGAAGGCCGTAGCTAAGCCGTTGCAAATTGCTACGGCATAGCTACGACACATGCTCTTTTTTCTAAATTGAAATTTATTTGACTGCCAAATATGTGTCTAATTATATATTTAACAATATCCTTCAATTTTTTCCATTAAATGTCTATCTTAACATTTAATTGAGATATGTAACAACATATATAATTGTTAATATATTAAATTTAGTGATATAGTATATCAATATACTGATATATTAGAACTTATAATTTTATGTGCATACATGTGTATAAGTAATACATATTGATATGCTATACATTAGTTATTAACACATTCAAATTTATCTTCGTGTGTCTATTTAAATGCCTAGTTAAGATTTCCAATGTTGTAGTTATATCGTATATGAATTTGTTGACATATTATATTGTACATATGCATATATGTATATTAGCTATATGCATATATATAGAATTTTTGTATTAGTGATTATATATATTAGATAACATATATACAATCATATATACATTATATGTCTATATATATACATTATATATTTATGCATTACTTGGAATGAATATACATTAGATAACGTATATACAATCATATACATTATATGTGCATATATATGCATTACATATATATACAATCATATATGCAACATAAGTTATATGGAATGTATATATATATATATTATATTTCATTATATAACATATATATGTTATATATGTCATTATATAACATATGTTGTATATGCATACATTATACAACATATATAATGTATAATATATATATATATATATATATATATATATATATAATCACTAATGTATAACATATATAACGAATATACAACTATAACTATTCCTGTATCAATATATCTATGTACTATATACTATATTGATAGATTGAATCTCTATATATTTTAATCAAATACAAATAACCACATTAACATATATATTATTATTCAATATTTCAATCAAATACTTAGATAGATACATGATGACTAAATTGAACTCTATTTTCAAATATGTAATTAGATACAAATCTGAAAGTAAAATTTAATTGAAAAAAAATATTATTTTTATTTTTTAGTACAATTTATTGAAAAAATTTATAAAGCCGTAGCTAAACCCTAGAAATTGGCTAGGGTTTAGCTATGACTTATATTCTATGGCTGAAAAATTATTAAATCCGTCGCTAAACCCTAGCTATTTGAGAAGGCTTAGCAATGGAAGATTTATTTTCCTTTATCACCAAATTTTATTGTAAAAATTTATACAGCCGTAGCTAAACCCTCTCAAATTGCTAGGGTTTAGCTATGACATTTTGACATTTAATTTGGTGATAGAAAAATTTACAAATCCATAGCTAAACCCTAGATAGTTGCGAGGGCTTTGCGATAGCATATTTATTTTCATTTTCACTAAAAATTTATAAACCCGTAGCTAAACCCTAGCAATTTGCTATGGTTTAGCTATGACATATGGACATTTATTATGGAAATATTTATAACTCCGCAGCTAAAGTCTAGGTAGTTGCAAGGGCTTAGCGACGGCAATTTATTTTCATTTTTTAACTAAAATTTTTTGAAAAAATATTAATAACTGTAGCTTAACCCTAGCAATTAGAGAGGGTTTTCTTGTCATAGCTAATTTTTCTCTATCAGAAAGGGTTTAGCTACGGATCCTTAATTCTTTATTTTTAAAAAAAAATTGATAAGAACAATTTATAGAGTCGTAGCTAAATCCTAGCAATTTGTGACGGTATAGCTACGAACTTTAGCGATGGTGTCATCTGCCCTATTCAAATTGTCACAAGATTCTTACCCTTGCAATTCTGTCGCTACTTCAGAGGGTTTTGCTACAAATGGTCAACTCATCAGTAAATTGTCCCTCCATTTACTTGACCTCGCAAAACGCTCACAAATTAGCAACGACAAGTACCGTCGCTGAATGGTTGTTTTCTTGTAGTGAATTCCCTATTGTCATCCTCTTTGTTACAAACTATATTGCTTGCTTCCTCTTATCTTGTGTAGATCTATTTATTGATCAGTTAAATATTTAAAATTAATTAATCAAATATTTATTTAATTAAATGTAGTTAATAATAAATAATATTAAGTATTTAATTTTGTAAATACTTTTGATAATAATTTTTTATCACGTGATTTATTAAGATATAATAAAATCTTATTATAAATTTTAAACAAAGTAAAAGTTATTTAATTATAAAATTTGAATATATTAAATACTTATATTATTATTAAATATAAATTATAATAAAATATAATGTAAAATAAATTATAATAATTTAATCTTCAAAACTTTAAATTGTAGAATTTAACTTTTAAATTTTAATTTTTAAAACTTAGTAGTGAAATATTCATATTTAAATATTTAAATATTAACTTTACTCAAGCGGGCCATAGCCATTGGAGATCTTCATGGCAACCTCTTTAAAGCTAAACAAAACCCTTGTTATTTTCTTCATATCCTAGGTCCCTATCATTTCCATGACTCAACCGGAGCACTGAAACCAAGGGATCTTTTCCTCCAATATCCACTAGATTTTGCTCAACTCCAGCATCCCACATATCAATTGGTAACCTTCAAAGAAATCCATGGCCTGGCCAAGCCATAGAGAAATGCATGTCGATTGCTGTTCCTTTGGTCGCAAAAGGTATTGATTCGCTAGCATGATGTTTGCGACAAGAATCAACTGAATCGTTCAACAGCAAGAAATTGAGCTTCTCTTAACAGAGATGGAGAAGATGAAAAGCATCTTGACTAATGCTTTGAAGCAAGAAGGCAACTCGTAGGAGCTCCTTAAATGTGCTATTGATTTCCATGAATTTGATAATGATTTCTCTTTGAACTCAAGAGTAATCGGATTAAGCTTGCCTGAATGGAATAAGAAATCTTGATTTGAGGTATAATGTCATGCCTTATGTTCATAGGGCGTGGCACAGTCGTAACACAAGAGTATTTCTCTAATAATACGAAGCTTATCTTAAAATTTAAATAATGAAAGATAATAATTTGAATATATCATAACTAAATCTCCCTAAGAAAAGTTTGACCAAAATTAAAATGCATCATGTTTAACTTAGTACATGAAAGAATAAAAATCTACTATTACACTTGTCTCATCAAGTGCTTAAATAGCATAAAAAAAACTCAAACAAATAAAAATAACAAAAGCCTCTAAACAAATCTTGAATTTTGTCTTCGTTTTACATCCCAACCATATTCCTAATAGGAGGGGCCTTCGTACCAATCATCATTATTAGAATCCGAATGAAGGAAATGTAACACCCCCTCCCTGTTGTACATTTGAAATAGCTATTACTCTATAATGAGTGAGAATATGTATGAAGGCCTAGAACAAAAATTGATCAGTATAAAGAGACGAACGTTTTTGGAGCAATAAAAATTTTAAGAGATGCTAGTATAATTTTTTACTGCAAATAGAGAAAATTGGGATGCGATATTGAAAACCTGAGAGATACCAAAAAGCACAGTATAATGCATAGAATATGTTGGTGGAATAAAAAGTTTTCCTTATTGAGATGAATAGTAGCCCTAGTTCTGATTACCTTGAGAGACACAGGTAACTATGGTTAAAGAGGCGATATGAGAAAAGGTTCAGGAATGCATTTTCATGGGTTATGTGAAAGGAAGGTAGAAAGGCTATTAAAGGCCTAATAAGAGAAAGAGAAATGGCTTTTGATATAAAAAAATAATATTAAGCTAAGTATTATTTATCAAAGGCCTCAAATTATTCAAGAAGTCTATGCTATCTAAGATGACCGTAATTGGTCACATGGTGAAATTTACCACTAAGAGACAAGGAATGGCGGTGGAAAGGGAGGAGAAATAGTCGGCCAAGAAGAGAAAAGAAAAAGGAAAGAAAAGGAAGAGAAAAGAAAAGAAATAATAAAGCTTATTTCATAAGCTTACAAAACCTTATCAAGTCTAGCCTAAAATAGCTGATCATAATTGACCGGGACTTGAAACAAAACATCACACATCTAAACAAGAAGGAAAATGGCAGGCGGTGGAGGTGTGCTTATAAATACACACCACTCTGCCACCACAAGAGGCAAAAAGAAGAGCGAGGAAAAGGTAGATAAAAAGGAGAAAAATAAGAGAAAATAGGAGAAAAGAGAGAGAAATGGAGAGGGAAGAGATACCTGGAGCAAAAATCATTTGGAATTTGATAGGGGCTAAAATCACCATTATTTTCCTAGTTATTTGAGGTTATTTTGAGATACTTTTGTAGTAATAACTTGGCATATTCCTTCATATTTGACATTTTGCTTGTAAAAAGTATTTTTGAAAAATTTGTGTAGATTTAAGTTGAATTCGAGCAAAAAGTGAACAATTCTAGAATGCACCTGGCGCCAGGCCCAGCTAATGGACCAGGCACCGGGACCATTTTGGTCGAGCAGAGGAAATTAAGCCAACCTTTAGGGAAAAAACAGAACAGACCTGGCGCCGAGTAGGGCAAGTGGACCTGGTGCCGGGTCTATTCTATTCGGTTAGCAAAAATAGGGCAAAAATTCAGAGGAAGAATAGATTATATCTGGCGCCAAGTGGGTCGAAGGTACCCAGCGCCAAGCCCACTCTAGAAGGCGAAAATTTTGTACACGAATTTAGAAATTTTTGAAAGATTTTGGTATTTTCTAATTCTTACTCGACGAAGATCTCTCAAGCAATGAATTTAACATCCAAAAGGGCTATAAAAGCAAGATAGAACACGAGAGGATAGATACATGTGGAGGTGGATTCAAAAGTAAAAAATTTCCAATCACTCATTGAAGAAGGAATTCACCCGATCAACGAGGATTGTTCAAGAGAGTCTTCAAGAGTGAAGAAAGAGGCTTGTCTATGAGTGCTTTCTTTTATCTTTATTTTCTATTCCTTTAACAATGATGGATTCAATATTTTTATTGTAATTTAAAATTATTTTGGGATTCATGATTTTGTGTTAATTTAGTTATTTGATCAATTCGTTGTCATCTTTGGTATTTGATTACTTGATATTATTGGTTATTGATGTGAGTTCTTCTAATTGACTCGACAAAACGATGTTAAGAGATTCATTGCGTTGATTTTATAATTGTCTAATCTTAATGGATTTGAACGACGGAGTTAAGATTATAGGACTAAGTGATCAAAGATTAAGTTGATTTCGCCTTGACAAATGGTCATTAGCTAATTTCATGTTTTTTTTTAAGGAATTGATATTTATGCATATTTTGGTTAGGATGGCTTGATTGACAAATCTACTAATTGAATCAAAATATAATGACGAGTTTAATGCATGTTTTGGTTATGTTAGCTTGATTGACAAATATGTTAATATGAATCAAAATATAGGATTCTATAGATTGTCAAACGAAGTAGAATTTATCTAAGGAGATTCATGACTTGACAAATGATTGAATTTTACTTTACATTCCTTCATAATACCAAGATGATAATTACTTGAGAGAATTACTAATTGCTTCATTATTATGTTTTCTAGGATAATTTCCTAATTACATAATCTTATTGAGTTGTATATATTTCTTTATTTTTTAAATTATTTTCTCACTTTATTTGGGTCGATTAAATAATAAATGAAAATTAATTAGTGTGTACTTGTTCCTTGGAGGATCGATACTCGTTAATTCCTTATACTATGTTTGCGATGAGTATACTTGCTCGGATGTGTATTTTGAGATTAATGTTTTAATTAAAACTTGACTAAGTGAAGGATTTAAATTTGATGATTTTTATACACCCAAAATTTACGCATCAAGTTTTTGGCGCCATTGTCGGGGAACAATATTATGAAAGTTTGGATTTCGTTGATTTAACCATATTTATATGTTTATATGTCTATATGTGAATATGTAAATATGTATATATGTTCTTTGTGTAAACAGGTGCTATATCTTATTGTTTGTAACATTGTGTAACTTAATTGACTAGCTTAGTTCATGTTATACTTGTAGATACTACTAACTTTTGTATTTAGATAGTTTGCGAGTATATATAATGTGTGTGTTTTCCTTTTCTTTATTTTTCTATTAATTGTTTTTCCATTTTATTTTTTAATTTTTCTTTAATTTTTATTTTATTTTCCTTTTCGATTTGATTTTTGTTTTTCTTTAAGTGCGAGATTCAAAACATCTTCATGGACAATTATTTATGGGCACAATATCAAAGGCGGTATAATAATAATACGTTGGCAAGGTTGCAGGTTCGGATTAATGCTTTTAGTATGACGTCATTTGAAGCTTCAATCCAATCTATTGTTGCTCATACAAATTCATCCATTAAGTGACATAAAGAAACATCCCAACGATTGAGCCATCAAAGAATACAACTAGCTAAGTTGGTTGGAACGCCATAAAGGCCCATACACTTGAACAAGAGAATCTCTAAGGAAAGGAGAGAGGATATGAGGACCAATTGTCCAATGTGGAAAGGGAGGTATTCGGTTTTACTCTACGTGCTAATAATTCTAATTTCTCTTTGTCATATGATTTCTTAGATTCCTCTTAATTCATGGAGAATAATGGTCCAACTGATGATGTGTTTAGGTTAACATTCCTCAAGGAGTTGGATTTTTCAACACTACATTGTAAGAAGTCCTTGGAGGATGTTGACAAAATCTACCCTCCACCCTAATTTCAAGGAGGTAATTTGGTAACACGTACACTAAGTGCGCTAGAGAGAGAAGTTAGAGAGAGATTCTCTCAACCGAGTCCTTCACTTTGGTGCTGCCTCTCATCTTCGCCCAATGATTTCTATGCTGTCCATGCTCTTCCGGCCCTCCGGTGATTGCTCCGAGCTCTACTGCCGCCGCGCCCAGCCCAGCTCTACTTGGCCTGTGCACGTCGATGCACGACTGTGCCTTTGCGCCTGCATCCTTGTGCGTTCGGGCCTGTGTGCTGTCTGTACCCTTCTAGTCTTCGTCCGTTGCTCTGTCCCCTTCAGTGACTATTCTCCCGTCCTCAGTGCGCGTTTTGGGCTTTTCCGGTACCCTGTGCGCGTTAGTTGCGCCTCCAAACGTGTTGCCTCAGCATCGCCGGGCTTCAGCCTAGGCACTACGCATATCTGGGTTCTTTACCAGTGCACTGTGCATCCCTCTGCCCCGGCTGTGTTAGTGTTCTCCGTGCCTACTGCGCGGAGTCTTCCCTGCTCTGTCATTATCTGGCATGCTGTCGACATCTATTTTTTGGGTTTCTTCCAATTTGGATTCTCTCTGGTGACGGACCAGGAACCAGGTTCAAGTTCATTATTATTATTATAATTCTTATTAATCTTGCTTTGTGCTACTGTTATTGCTTTAAGTATTTTAATCCTCTGTTAGAGCCTATTTTCTGCCTTAGCCAATTGGGTTGGCTGTGTTTGGTTACTGCCTGCGCACTGTGCCCTTCTGTTGCGCCCTGCCCGGCTGTTCTCCGACCTAACTTGTACTAGACACGCTCAGTGTTCATTGCTGCTCTTGACAGAGGTTGTGAACAGTGTTCACTTTGATCCTCGGTGCTGGCATTATTGGCTATCTACAGTGTTAGAATTTGAATTTGAAAATTTGGTTGTTGGGACGTTTCCCCTACATTGCACCGTGCATGCGTGTGCCCCGCTGTGCTCGTGCGTCTCGCCTACTGGGCGTTGGGCCTCTGCCTTGTGGCCCAGCCTTGTGCATGCTTGTGCCGGCCTGCAATATATTGCTTGGGCCGCAGCTCTTATTTTCTTAGCTGATCTGCACCTCAGTATGACAAAAAAGTCCTGGAATAATCCCAGGCGGGCCAACCTGGACCAGCCCACCATATCCATCAGTAGTATTCCTGTGGCTAACCCTGGGCTGGACCTTTTTCCCCAATTGGCCTCCCCTAACGCGCCCATGCAATGTCCCTCCTCTTCCTTCAGCTTCAGTCAAGAGTCTAGTGCTTACCCAGACCAGGCTGCCTCCTCCGCCAACTTAGCTCCATCGGACAAAACTTGGGCAAAACTCTTCAAGAAGGAATCCTTTGCGGCTGAGGTTGGGCTGAAGCTTATTGTAATTCCCTCTGCTGGTGATACAGTGGTTCTTGACGGTATTGATGTTCTTGATCTTGAAACTCGACTTGGATTCTGTCTTTTCGGCTTTGTTGCTGGCCGCTTCTCGGGCACCAAGGCCATCCAAGAATTGGCTTCGTCGTGGGGCGTGTAGTGTAATAGTACCACCACAACACGGGTTGGCTTGTTTTTAAGTTCCACAGCTCCGAAGACTGGCAGCAGGTTCTGGATGGGGGTCCTTACTCTGTTTTTGGCCATTTCCTCCTCCTCAAAATTATGCTGCCGGAATTCAATTTCTCTATGGAGGAGGTGAACCTTGTTCCTATATGGATTACCCTTCCCAGCCTACCTCTCATCTGCTGGAATAAACTTGCGCTAAGCAAAATTGTCACAGCCGTGGGAAAGCCCATAATGATTGATATGTGTACTGCCCGGATGGAACGGCTCTTTTTTGCACGTGTCCTTGTGGAAGTTGACACCTCCAGGGCCCTTACCCGGGAGATCCGTATCCAAATGCCATCGGGTGACGTCCTCATTCAACCGGTGAAGTTCGATATTGAGCCCTCTTTCTGCGCCGCGTGTAAGTGCTTCGGCCATAATGCTGACTCTTGTTTGGCTCGGTGGATGACTAACCGTCATGCCTTTCAACAGCGTGCTACCCAGACAAAACGGCACCCGCGCGATTTCAGGAGGCGAGATAAACAGCTTCTTGCCGCTACTAAACCCGCTGTTCTTCCCTCTAATGTTGCCTCCATGCCAGGCATTCTGCCTACCCCTCCTGGAGGGCCTCCTCCTTTAGCCCCTGCTCCTGATGCAAACATGCCTGGCCCATCCTTTTCTAGGGCTCAGGCTCTTGCCCCAGCTGCCCCTGGGCCATCCCGAGCGGCGGGCTCTGCTCCAGCCCAGGCCCCTGCTCCTGCGGCTGTAGACTCTGCCGACTTGGTGCTTTCCCAATCGAGCGCTAAGCCTGCGGATTCTGGTGTGGCTGAAATGGCCCCTATACAATCCCTTATCTCTCTTCAGCCTCAGATGCCTGCATCCAAAGGTGCAAAGCTTGTGCCACAGCTTGCGCGGCTTGCTGGCGGTGTTGTTATGATTGGACAAATAGCACCCAAGACGGGCACCAACTCGGCAATTGACAAACAGTGGGCCGCTAATGCCCCCAGCCATCATCCATGAAGATTGCGTGCTGGAACATCCGAGGGCTCAATAAGGCCCTCAAACAGCACATGGTGCGCAGCTTCATCCACCAACACCGTGTGGACGTGATGGGTATTTTAGAAACAAAACTTTTAGACTCCTTTCTTCTCTGGCTTCTCCAGACCAAGTTTTTTGGTTGGGCACACTGCTCTAACTTCAGTGAAGCCCCGGGTGGCAGAATCCTTGTCTTATAGAACCTCTCTACAGTCTCATCGGATGAAGTCTCCGCTTCGGACCAGCTCCTCTCTTGTAATGTATTGTGTAAGATCACTAACATCTCTATTTGCTGCAGTTTTGTTTATGGAAGGCACACAGTGGTTAGCCGTCGTCCCCTATGGGATGCTTTTCGATCTGCCTCGACCGACCGTGCCTTCTCCTGGATACTCCTAGGCGATTTCAATTCCTATCTATCTCCTTCGGACAAGCTTAATGGCACGGCCATCACCCCCTATTTCCTGCAGGACTTCACTCAATGTTGCTCTGACCTAGCACTGGAAGACATCCCGTTCACTGGGGAGTTCTACTCATGGACAAATACTTATGTGTGGTCCAAACTCGATCGTATTCTAGCAAACCTGGAGTGTTCTAGTCTCCCTTGACGAGTTCTGTTCATTTCTCTCCCATTGGATGTGTATCTGACCATGCAGCAGCTCTCTTCTCTTTGGACTCTAGCATATCTGCACGAGCATCGGTCCCGTTTCGGTTCCTAAATGCCTGGGCAGACCATGCCGAGTTCCTTGACATTGTCCGCCTTGGTTGGGAGACCCGGCTTGAGGGGACCAAGTAATTTTGTCTATCTAAGCAGCTTAAAGCTCTCAAGGGGCCCCTGAAAGCCCTCAACCGTGCAGAGTTCTCCCATCTATCCCAGCGAGTCAAGTTGGCTAACACTGCTGTTGTGGATGCCCAGGCATTGCTGCAAACTGAGCCCAATGATCAGTTGCACCTAGATGCTGTTCGTGCAGCCAGGAAGCATGCCTGGCGCATGGCAAAGGCGGAGCTCTCTCTCTACCAACAACTAGCTAAGGCAAAACATCTTACGAAGGTTGACATACCAACTAGTTACTTTCATGGCTTGGCTAAGCGCAACTCTAAGTGTAACTTCATCTCTAGCATCTGCAAGCCGGATGGGTCTCGTACCACTGGGCAGATGGAACTCGCAGAGGAATTTGTCTCCTTCTATGTTGACCTCCTCGGTACTTCCAGCTCGTTTGCACCGCTGGATGCGGACATTGCTCGGGCGGGGCCTCTACTTCAACCCTAGCATGTACAGGATTTGGCAACTGATATCTCGGCAGGGGAAATCAAGGCTGCCTTGTGGGATATCGGTGATCTTAAGGCTCCAGGACTGGATGGATAGAATGCTTACTTCTTTAAAAAGGCGTGGCCGATTGTCGGCTTCTCAGTCACTCATGCATGCCTCAAATTTTTTGCTACTGGCCATCTATTGAAGCAGTGGAATCATGCCATCATTTCTCTCATCTCTAAGAGCTAGTATACTAACAGTGTGGGGGACTTTCGGCCTATCTCCTGCTGCAATGTGCTCTAAATTATCTCGAAAACTTTAGCTAATCGCCTCAGCTAGGCTTTGGACCACTTAGTGGACCCTACCCAAGCAGCATTCATAGGTGATCGAGTGTTAACGAATAATGTTTTCTTAGCTCAAGAGCTGTTTAAGCCATATGCTCATCAAAGAGTTGCACCGCGCTGTCAAAGTGGACTTGCGCAAAGCCTTTGATTGTGTGAATTGGGAATTCCTCTTCCGTCTCATGGAGGAGCTTGGTTTCCCCCCAATTTTTCGCACTTGGGTGGAATAATGTGTATCCACCTGCTCCTTCTCTATCTCTCTGAATGGCAATATACATGGTTTTTTTCCAGGGGCTATGGTTTTGCGTCAAGGTGATCCATTATCCCCCCTCCTCTTTGTGCTCTGTTTGGATTACCTCTCTCGTAGCCTCCGTGTGGTGTCGGCTTCGCCCCGTTTTCACTTTCATCCTGGTTGTCAGGCCCTTGGGCTCGCCCACTTAGCATTTGCGGATGATCTGCCTCTGTTCTGCCAAGGGGACCCCCAATCCGTGGAGATTCTTGCACAACGCCTTCTCCATTTCCAGGCAGTGTCGGGCCTGGCTGCAAACCCCTCTAAGTCCAATATCTACTCTGTTGGGATTACTGATGCCCAGCGACAGGACCTCATCCGGGTATCGGGATTCCAGCTTGGCTCTTTTCCGTTCGCTACCTGGGCGTCCCCATTACTGTTGACCGTGTGCGATGCTCATTCTATAGGCCGTTGCTGGACAAGATTGGCATAACGGTCAATGGTTGGACTGCCAATTCACTATCATATGTTGGACGCCTGGAACTCATTAATTCAGTGCTGCATGGTGTTGGATACTTCTGGTTGTCAATTTTCCCAACACCTCAGGCAGTCCTGACCGATCTTTCTCATCTTGCCAGACAGTTCTTATGGAACGATAGGACGTCTATGGTGGCTTAGTCACAACTCTGCCATCCTAAGTCAGAGGGCGGGCTGGGCATCAAGGAGGCCAGTGCATGGAACTCGGCCTTACTGACCCGTGTATTATGGGACAACCACCAAGATAAGCAAACCCTTTGGATCCAGTGGGTTCATCACAAGTACCCTGGTAACCGCTCGGTCTGGACTGCCTCTCATTTCCCGGAGTCGTCCAGTCTGTATAAGTGCCTCCTTGTGCTCCGGGACAAGATCGTCCATGCTGCTGGGATGTGCCCTCTACTGTGGCTATGCTAGAACTGTGGGCTGCTTAGACCCGATCATTCACCAGGCTCGCCTCTGACTTCTTCCGAACCCCGACACCAAGAGTTCTGTGGGGACACACTGTCTGGGGCAAAGTGCTTGTGCCCAAGCACTCGTTCATCCTCTGGTTAGCTGCGCTGGGCAAATTGCGCACAAAGAACTGTTTGCCGTTCTCCACCCCGGACCTTAGCTGCCCCTTCTGCAGTCTGGCTGCTGAATCTGCTCAGCATTTGTTCTTTCTATGCCCAGTGACCAAGATGGTCTGGGACAATGTTAAGCGCTGGGCGCATCTCCGTTGACCCATGTCTTCTATTGCCAGCGAGCTTAAATGGCTCAACAAGGAGACTCGAGGCTCCTCCTGGCCAGCAAAGCTCAAGTGCTCGGCACTAGCTGCAATAGAGTATACCGTATGGGACGTGCGCAATAGATTGCTCTTTGATGGATTACCTGCCTCGGCTGACCTTTTGGCCAATAGGGTCAAAACGATTGTATACAGGGCCATTTTCACTTTGTATCCCTCTGTTTTGGCTCGCTTTGAATCAAATGGATACGCCTTCGAGGTGCTCCTTGTTTAGACGCGTAGGACATCTTAGCCTACCTTTGGGATGAGGCTACTCTCTGTAAATTCATCACTTCTTCTATGATACATTTACATTTACATAAAAAAAAAAAGAAGAAGAGGTAACTTGGTATTTTTAGAAGCATTGAAAAGCAAGAATTTCTTGATCACATATTTGAAAACTCAAACACTAAGTTTTAAGGTGAATTTCAATTGTGACAAATCTTTTGAAGGGTTAAGTGGTGATTCTCAAGTTCACACACTTTTTGGACATAATTTACATATTTGTATTGAAAACTTGATTTGTATGTCCAAAAGAGTGTTATAGAAGGGGGATCCTGTATATATATTCATTGCAACTAATATTCTCCATAAACCCTCAATTTTCAAAAAAGTCACTTATTTCTACTTTCATTATCCCTACATTTTTCAACGAGCATTAATTTCATTTTCAAAGGTTTGATGAGGAAGCATGAAGAGGGGAAAGAGTTTGTATCTTTGTTTTGTATTTGGAGTTGTTAGGTGTTATTTCCCCAAATAAAGAAAATATTTTCCATCTTAAGTGTGGGGGAGTGAATCGCATCTTTATTTGTTTTCTTAGGATTTGTAGTTTGTTTTCTTTTATTTAAGTGTGTCTTTATTTTATTATTTTTTCTTGTGCTTTTATTTGTCATTTCTTTTGTAGGTCGAATTAAAGTCCTCTTGGACAAGCTCTTCTCTCTATTCCATGTTTAATATTTATTAGAGCATTATTTCACATGGGGAGAATTGCTTAACTCGATCCCTCTGTTATCATTTTTTGGTCCCTTTGGAGATGCTTTCTTGCGTTAATTTTTGGCCAATGAGGACATTGTCCAGTTTAAGTATGGGAAAGTGGTTTAGTAATATTCTTTGTCCAAGTTTTTATCAATGATCTTATTGTTTTCTTGGTACCAAACAATTTTGTTGAAAAATTAAAAATTTTGAGTTTATTTGTCTATAATCGAGTTGTGATTTTCTTTTTAACTTTGGATATTGGATTTGTCATTCATTATGATTGGATTTTTATTAAAGATAAACTTGTATATTAAGTTGAATTTTGCTAAGTCTAGAAAATTTAAGTTAACCTTGGTTATATTTAGTATTTGAGTTTTGTTTTAGTCTTTAAGTTTGAATGTGGATGATATGATGAAATATGAGAAGAGTTGTTGATTAATTCTTATATTATGGATTTAAAGTTTGCTTGGCTTTGGATAGTGAATAACGAATGTGAGGGAAAAAAAAAATTTTGAGTGCAAAAGAAAAATGTGAGATGAAAAAAAATAATAAGTTGAAAATGCTTTTTTTTTTTTTTTTTTTAACAAAAAGAGAGAGAGAGACCTTTTTGCTGAAAAGGAGGTCGATACAGTGAGTGGAAGAGAAGAAACAAAGAAGCATCACACTCTCTTGAGGCTATCCTAAAGACAAGAAGGTAAGGAAAGAAAGAAGAAAGAAAAAGAAAATTGCTAAAAAAATAATAAATGATGACTATAAGGGGGGTCAATACGGTGTGTGAAGAGAAATCCATACACTTGAGGCTATGAATTCCCAAGGTTATAACAGAAAAAGAAGAGTGGAGTGTTTTCCTTATCTCATTAATAGAGTTGTGTAAATTTGAGTTTATAATACTTGAATTGGTTAAATGATTTGACTAGACAGCTAAACCATTGTAGATTATAATGACCCTACATTATTTCCAATGAGTAGAATATTATCCACATACAGGACAAGAAAAATCACATTAATGCCTTCAAGTTTCTTGTACACGCATAGTTTATCCTCGTTTTGAACAAAACCATAAGACTTTACAGTCTCATCAAAACGAATATTCCATGCCCTTGATGCCTACTTAAGTCCATAGATGGACTTCTTAAGCTTGAAAATCATATACTCTTGGCCCTTAGCAATAAAACCTTCCGGTTGGAACATATAGTTGTCTTTACTTAGATGGCCATTTAAAAATTCCGTCTTGACATCCATTTGCCATATCTCGTAGTCATAATGACATGCGATGGTAAGGAGGATACGGATGGACTTAAGCATGGCTACCGGGGAAAAGGTTTCCTCATAATCGATTCCCTCTTTCTGAGTATACCCTTTCGCCACAAGCCTAGCTTTGAAGGTTTCCACCTTCTCATCTATTCCCCTCTTTCTCTTGTATACCCACTTACACCCTATGGGTTTTATCCCTTCAGGTGAAGCTACAAAATTCTAAACCTGATTGAGATACATAGACTCACTCTTGGCTTTCATTGCTTCATGCCATAGATTTGCATCAACATCAGCAATAGCCTCCTCGTATCTAGTGGGGTCTTGTTCCTGATGATCGGAGACTAGCTCGAAAGATTCTCCTGTCCATCTCTCCGAAACCCTAGACACTCTCCCACTACGATGAGGCTCTATATGTACAGGCTCTTGAGGCTGTGTCTCTTCTTGTTCCACAATCGGGTCAGAAGAAGTTGCTTCCGAAGATAACTTCTCCTCTAGTTCCAACTTAGTTGAACCTTTTGTAGAAGTACTTTGATCATCATCCAAGTATCTAGCATTGGTACTAACTAGTACTTTCTACTCCTTAGGATGATAAAAGTAACCACATTTTGTCCCTTTGGATACCCAACAAAATAGCATAATTCTAATCTTGGTTCCAACTTGTCTCCCTTGACTAGTACATAAGCTGGACAACCACATATCTTGAAATGATTCAGACTTGGCTTATGCCCAGTCCACATCTCATAGAGAGTCCTAGGTACTGACTTAGAAGGCACCAAGTTCAGAATATATGCCGCTATTTCCAGGGCATATCCCCAAAAGGACACTGGAAGAGTAGCATGAGACATCATGTTTCGGACTATTTCCATCAATGTCTTGTTCCTTCTCTCAGCTACTCTATTCTGTTGGGACATCCCTGGCACAGAGAGTTGGGATACTATCCCATGATGTACCATGTAGTCCTTGAATTCACTAAGGAGGTACTCTCCACCACGATCCGATCAAAAGGTCTTGATCAATTTACCTGTCCGACGCTCCACTTCAACCTTAAACTCTTTGAACTTGTCAAAAGAGTCAGACTTGCGTCTCATCAGGTAAACATAACCAAACCTTGTACAATCATCCGTGAAAGTGATGAAGTATTCAAAACCTCTTCTAGCTAGTGTAGACAAAGGACCACACACATCAGTGTGAACAAGACTCAATACCTCCTTGGTTCTATCCGCCTTAGAGGCAAATGACCTCTTGGCCGTCTTTTCCATTAGGCAGGACTCACACTGAGGCCAATTTTCCAATCTCAATGAGCCCAAGAGCCCATCATGGATCAACCTTTGAATCCTAATTGAGTTGATATGACCCAACCTTAGATGCCAAAGAAAAAAGTCATTGGCATTGGTCTTTCTCTTCTTTGTTAAAGGTTCAGATTGAGCGTTATTTAATTGATTGTTAATAGGGTTTAAGAAAAAAAATTTCCATACATGTGCCCAGTACATAGAATTTCTCCACCTCTACCGATAGAAATACTAGAATAAAAAGATACAGAATATCCTTGATTTATTAGTTTTGCAATTGAAATCAAATTTTGTCTAAATCCAGGTACATATAAAATATCTCTCAAAACCACTATTCTATTACAATAAAAAACAAGATTCAGCTCTCTCACTACAAGGGCCCAAACTTGTGCTCCATTTCCCACACGTAGTTCATGTTCACCCTTCTAGAGTCTTCTTATCTTTCTAAACCTCTACAAGGAGTTATAGATGTGATCAGTGCTCCTAAATCAACTATCCAAGTGGAAGTTGATCCAACCATTGATATAGACTCTAGATAGAAAACATTACCTATGGAGTTTTTCTTGGCTTGAAGATCTAGACACTCCTTTTTCCAGTGTCCCTTCAGTCCACACTTGAAGCACTTGCCCTTGGGTTTATCTTTGGGCTGGGTCTTGGGTTGGCCCGCTGCGTTCCCCTTTTTCTTCTTGAACTTTCTGGGCTTGGGCCCAGTTCTAGAAGATGAAGCCTTAGCAATCATTGCCTTTGACTGTGGCTTCATGACCTTCTCTGCCATCTGGAGCTCCTTCATCAACTAGTCAAACTATGTTCAACTTGTTCATGTTATAGTTTAACTTGAACTGAGTGAAGGAACCCGATAGAGATTCACGAACCATGTTCACTTAGCTCTTGGGGTCAATGATAGCCCCTAAGATTTTTGCCTCCTCGAAAGCAGTAATCATTTTGAGCATATGCTCTCTAACTGATACTCCCTCAGCCATCGTAGTGTTTATGATGGTTCGAAGAGTCTCCTGCCTTGCGGGCTGGCTCTTATCCGCGAACATCGTAGCTAATGATTGGGTTATGTCATACGTAGTGGACATGTGCTCATGTTTGGATTGGAGCACATTAGACATGGAGGCTAACATGTAACAATGAGCCATCTTGTCGGCCTTCTTCCATGCCTCTCAGCCTTATGCTCCTCTGCGGTGGAACCCTCCTCGATTACAAGGTAGGTTTTGTACAGGACATACTTATACTCTTCGGCTGTGAGTATTATGTCCAGGTTCATTTTTTAGTCCACATAGTTTGGTCCTGTTAGCTTATTCTCCCGGAGAATAACGGCCAATGGACTAAAAGAACCTCTCACCATTTCTGAAAAATTGAAAAATAAAAGAAAAAAGATTTAGTCTGTAAAAACAAAACAAATATGTGCACTTTATCCTTATTATCAAAACTGATAACAATCAATTTGACTCTTAGGAAAACTGACATAGCTTCTTGGAAAGATTAATAGTTTCCTAAGCTAAGTGTGTTAACCACCACAAATTAATTTTCTTTCTAGGTAATGATCTAGAAGATAACTCCATCGAGGGGATGGTCGTTTCCTCTCATTTCCTATGGACATACCTCGCACTATGACCTCCAATGACGGGCTAGCCGATCATAGTACGTGCCCCGGGTTATTAATTACATCCCTCCATTAGATCTAGATCCTTGTGATATCCCCATCCTATACGGGTTCACTCCCAGGGTGACGCGAGGGAACTTACGATCTCTAATGAGGATCGTGATGGAAGCCGTGGGGCCGTTGGAACCCCTCTCCCACTTAGTCTTTTAAAACAATGGTTTTCTAAAAAATATCCTTTTGAAAATTTCCATTAAGTTTTTCCTTAACTCAAAATAAAATGTCTAAGTCCATAAAAATCTCCATGTCAAGGCTTATATCCTTTGAGAGCTTTTCCCATGGACTAATTTTATTTAAGTTAAAATTTAATGATTTAAAAAATTTTCCAATTAAAACTTTCTAGAGACTTTGGTCTCAAGTTTATTTGACAAAACATTTTTCTTATGCCAAAATTAAAACAAAATAGCTTTCTATTTTAACTTACAAAAATATTTAAATCCAATATATTTTCTATGTCAAGGATTATATCCTTTGAGAAAATATCTAAGGATTAATTTTTGTTCAAGTTAAAACAACCATTTAATTTGTAGAAATATGCTTTCCTTGTCAAAACATTCCCAAAGGTTTTAGTCTTTGAGAAAACGTGCACATAGATACCAAAAATAAGTAGCATTCTAGAAAACAGTAGACGTTTTCATACTCTTCTATTTTTTAAATCTAAGTGCCCAGATAATAGAATTAAATACATTAATTAATTAATTAATTAATGGTCTTGTTTAATCCTAAAATCACTTACTAATATTTTTCATGCAAAATATTCCATGAATGTTAACTATTGCAAAAATATTAACTTCGCCTGGTATGGACCCCAAAACCAAAAGAAAACACAAGAAAAATTACAACAAAAAATAAAAATAATTTTCTTGGTCCACTACACCCGTCACATTGGATCATGCACCCCCCATCTGCACTGTGGTCCACTGCACCTGTTGCACAGAACCAGGACCCTCTAGAAACCAGCATGCGGATTGGCCTTCCAGAGCCAAGTCGGCGCCAGTTCCAACATTCCAAGCCGACACCGGTTCCGTTTTGGAACCTGTTCCTGTAGTTTTTTTTTTTTTTTTGCAATTTTCCTCTGCAAATTTCCCCAATTTTTCTGCACGACTTTTGATACTTTTGGTTCTCCGATTTCAAACCAAATACAATGAAATCAACCAAAACCAACAATCGCCTATACCCATAAACATTGGGTTTACACAATTTACTAAGAAAAACAGTAAATTACAGTTCCTATACCTCTACTCGTGAGGTTTAACAATGAATCTATTCATACCAAAAACAGGGAAGGATCACAATTTTAATCACACATTTGTGTCCAGTTTTATTAATCTAGATGCATGCTCCTTATATTTTCACAAAAATCTTCATGCTCTGATACCAATTGAAGGCCTGAAAAACGGGAAAACACTGAGCACGCTGTGGAAGCGAACATAAAAAAACTGGAAAACAAGAATAGGGATTCCAGGGTAAGGCCGTTGCCGGCTCGGGCAGCCCTAGCCAGTGCCGGTTGCGCTCTGTCCCAATCCTGAGGTTTTAAAAATTTTATCTATTTTTCTCGTTCTAAGTGTTGGCTATACCGAAACGTGTGCAAACGATGTAGGTGTGCTGGTAGAAGCCTCTGGTGTGATTCCTGTAAGCCTCCTACTCAGCCTTTGCATGTATGTGAACGCCAAACTCTCGATCTTCCAGTATATGGCTTGCCTAACTACCATTTGGTGAACAACTAACGAGCTAGGGAATTTTCTGGAGAGAGAGAGAGAGACGTCTAGCTATTCCACAGAGAAGAAGCCGTCTCTTTTGTGTGTCTAATTACCACAGCCTTATTTCCAATCATCATGTTTAACCTAAATAAAAAACCCTAGATTAAATTGGACTGGGCCATTGGACTCTTGGTTTAACCTATTTGGCTTAATTAATTATTCTAGTTAGAACCAACTCAATGTCCCAACAAATAATTAATTTTCCATCCCAAATAAACCAGTCCAATTAAATAAGCTTAAATCAGTTTAGTCCCATGTTAATCCCTAATTATTCAAACTGGGCCAAAGCCTTGAATAATTAATTAACCCATCAAACCAATTTAATTAATTCTCTATCCATGGTCCTTTATTTTATTCTAGCCCAATAATTAAATTAGGCTACTTAAATAAAATAATTCCATTTAATTTAAGATTAATCCCTTAACCCGTATTTAATTAGGACTCACAGTCTATACTGGGGACCAAAAGACACACCGCCTTAGCTACTAAAATGACCAAAATACCCTTGCCATATAAATAGCTATTTTTTGCATTTTAAATATTTCCTAATATCACCATAAGGAAATATTGACCCCAAGGACAATGTTGCGTTAGCAAAGTCTCCGACCTACAAGTGTAATGACTAAAATACCCCTCTATACATCGCCGTACATTTAGAGAGGAAGAAGTGTACTAACACCTCTCTAAATAACATCTACCATCCTTAAGCTTTTAGTCTAATGATCCACGACCTCCTGGATTGTTTCCGCTTTCCAAGGGAGCTACCCTAAAACAAACATCCAAGTCATGTTTTCCAGGGCCTTGGATATTCAGATCATTCAGACAACCACAAGGGGCGATATAGTATAGAAACTATCTTGTACAAGTCTGTCTTAACTAACTAGTCACACATACCCAACATGCAAGTATATTGACCCTACGATAGAGCCTCAACTATAGCATATCAAAGTATATGCTTCCATCTTCGTCAAACCACTAACTTATACTCAAATCGTAGAGTACTAAACCACGCTGTAGTGGTAGTAGTCTAGTTTTCTACCATATAGTACTTTTAAGAAACCACTACTACAGGTCTTGTTCTACGTATTCGAAATACGCTTATGTCATGAAGTGAGTGGACTACTCACTGGCTAAGGGTAAGCTATTCCCCATTTAGAATTCACAACATAATAACCTAAACATGATGAGATTCCCTTTCTCATCAATCGATTAAGAACAAAAGTTTATGTGCTAAGTAACCCGTGATCCATACCTTACTGTGAAAGACCTCCATTCACATGGACCACTTACTTAAACACAATGGGTCTTTTCCAAACGTAATTGTACACAAATAAAATTTTAAATTCACAAACAATTTTTGAAAATAAATTATTTTATTAAAACATTCAATTTTTACATAAAAAACCTAGTCTAAGAGGGCATACATCCCAACAGTTCTTTTGAGGATCAAGACTCGTTAATTCTCTATACTATACTTGCGATGAATATACTTGCTTGTATGTGTATTTTGAGATTAATATTTTAATTAAAACTTGACTAAGGGATGGATTTAAATTTGATGAGTTTTATACACCTAAAATTTATGTTTCAAGTTTTTGGCACCGTTGTTGGGAAGCAATATCATAAAAGCTTGAATTTCGTTGATTTAACCATGTTTATATGTTTATATGTCTATATGTGAATATATAAATATGTATATATGTTCTTTGTGTAAATAGGTGCTATATCTTGTTGTTTGTAACATTTTGTAACTTAATAGACTAACTTAGCACATGTTGTACTTGTAGATACTACTAACTTTTGTGTTTAGATAGTTTGCGAGTATATCTAATGTGTGTGTTTTTCTTTTCTTTGTTTCTCTTTTATTTTTGTTTTATTTTTTCTTTTCGATTTGATTTTTGTTTCTTTGTGAATGCGAGATTTAAAACATTTTCATGGACAATTATTCATGGGCATAATGTCAAAAGAGCTATACTAATGATACGTTGGCAAGGTTGCAAGTTTGGATTAGCACTTTTAGTGAGACGTCACTTGAAGCTTCAATCCAATCCTTTGTTATCAATACAAATTCATCCATTAAGTGGCATAAAGAAGCATCTCAACAATTGAGCCATCAAAGAACACAGCTAGCTAAGTTGGTTAAAAATGTCATAAAGGCCTATACACTTGAACAAGAGAATCTCTAAGGAAAGGAGAAAGAGAAGTACAATGCTAACCCCGGACATGTTTTGAATGATGAGTCGTTAGTTTTGCAACGCGACTTGAGCTATGTGGAGAAACCAGTGAAAATATTGGACCGAAGTATCAAGACTTTCTGGAACAAGCAGATTCTGATGGTAAAGGTACAGTGGGAGTATCATGGCATGCAGAATGCCACATGAGAAATAGAAGAGTGGGTAAAGCAAAGGTATCCCGATCTGAGATAAAGGTATGCCTAAATTTCGGGACGAAATTCTCTTAAGAAGGGGAGGATGTGAAACCCTACCCAAAGCCAACCTTAGAGTAAGGAGGTAGGGATGCATATCATATTATTCTGCATAAAAATATATATTTTTGAATGATTTTATATGCTTTAGAATTATGGTTTATAGGTTAAAAGGCTTATTTATGCTTATTGAGTAGGAAGGGTAAAACGGTAATTTTACTTGAGGTCAAAATAGGAAGATGGCTTGAGGTTTAAATAAGAAGAATATTTGGGTGAGAAAATAAGAACAAGAGTCAGTGTGGTTAAGTGGTTAGAGCTTTGTGAATTAATCTCTATGGTCTTGAGTTTAAATCCCATCACTTAAGTTTTATTCATGATTATCGTAGTTATGTTTAAATTTTTGTTTTCTTACATTCCTTAAAAATAGGAATGTTATCTTAGGGGAGACATGAAGAGAATGTCTTGATCATATAATCATGTCCTAAAGAGAATTCTAGGAGAATTCTTGTCATTTTTATTACCTCTAGCTTTGTCCTAACATCTTCACAATTTAAATTATTCAAAATTCATCAAGTCTCATCTTTTAATTCTAGAAAATTCTATGATGATTTCTTAGCCTTGAATTTCGAAAATTAACCTTGGAAGTTAGAGGGTAGACCGAAAATAGGAGAGAAGTTAGGAAGGGTTTCCAAGGAAAATCAATCACCATGGTAGAACCTTTAAACTCATCTTCATAGAGTTCATGATTTCAATGAAGAAAACCTGGAAATTTTTCAGAATTTTGAGCAGTCTAGCTTTAAAAAACTTAGCCAGTTTTCTTGTTCATTTGCTGCTAGAAAAATGGTTAAGCCATGTAGCTTGAAGAATGAAATTTCTGTGCAAAATTCGGACTGCAAAAGACTGCACAAAACTAGAAAAATTCCTGTGCAGTTTCGCTGCACACCAAGCTGAAATTGAATATGTTTTTCTTGTCACCAATCTAGCAAAACTCCTCTGCTTTTTCTCCAGAAAGAAGGCTGGGAACCAGCCATAAAAGACCCTCAAACATCCCTTAAAACCATTTGCAAATCGGGCTGAAGAAATGCAGAAATTCTGCACAGAAAATTCAGCAAACCTTCGAAGCCTTGAACACCTTGAAACCAGAAAATTCCCAGCTTTGCCTCCTTAGGCCTAGACCAAAACAACACCTTCAAACCTCTACAAAATGGACCTTGTTCAGCCATGGACTGAACACTGTTAACCTCTACACTTAACCTTGAGTACTTAGACTCCATAAACACACCTCAAAAATCTCCTAAGATCATTCTATCCAAAACACATTTGAGCTTCAAAAAAATTCCAAAATTTTGCTCTATAAAAATACTCTTGTATTAAGCTACTAAACTAGAAATTCCTCTACCATTAAGCACTAAATTTCAGCCAGCCTTATAGCCTGAACAACCATCGTTTCCTTGCCATAAAACTGAGTAGTCCAGCCGACACCATTGAAGAGCAAAGAAATCTCCATTAATCAAACACCATTAGCTTATCCTCTACCTCAAACAACTCCACAATTTTCTCCATTTGAATTTTAAAAAAAAATTAGATTATTCTCCTTCCCTCTAGCTGAAAATTGAAACTCCTAATTTCCCTAAACCATTCGCCCAACACCATTCCAGATTTTGTGCAGCTCCTCTCTCAAATTCTCTCAATTTTCACCAAGAACACCAAGAACACACACTACATTCCTTCAAGCCAAAACGTACTCTAAACACCTCTAATCACTCTCAAATACTCCAGATAATGTTAGTGTTGTGCCCTAGAGGCAATACTTGTACCTTGTATATGACACATTTTATTTTAATAAAAGGCATTATTTATCTTACAGTTTCTTTTGTTTACTTTAAGTAATATAACTATTCGATAAAGTCCCTAGTATAATACTGTGTTATGAAAATCATGATAGAGATCATAATATGAGATTCCTATTACACTAGATGGTGTTACTACTTAAATAGTCCTTAGTCATAGTATTAATGAGATAGGACATCATTAATGCGTTAAGACTAGCATGTGTTAGACTTCCTGATTTGATCAGGCAGTGGTTCTCATAACCGTGAGTATTGAGATACTCAAAATTAGCACATGGATGCTTGTTAATGGAACAAGTTCATTGGATGACCTAGCTTTGAGATAATCACATGGATAACTATTTAGTGCCAGTGATATAATCTCAATATAGTAAATGTGCAAGTATCCTTAGACTTGAGATCTCCGAGGTACTTTGTTTGCTGAGCTTTGTACTTTAATTCCAATCTCCGGAGCTCGATTGAGGGTTGCCTATGGAATGGATATTGGGTACATTGTGAGGTAAACGAAAGTAATTGAGAGAGTCAATAAAGAATTTTTCACTCATAATAGTAGGGGCGAATATCTCATGGCTACTTGTAGGAATTACTACTCGGAAAGTCCTTGGCCAAGGCGATTGTGTATTAGAAACAGTTCCAATTGATACACATCTAGGGTAGTGGGTTTCTGGTACAAGTACTATTGTATTCGGGCCAGAATTAATTTTGGAGGAAGTAGGCACTAATTCTGTATTCCAAACCGAGTGAGATATTGTATGGTGAAATGAGTTAATTGCACTGAAGTTTGTTATTGAAGGGTTCATGTCAAGCCACTTGACTTCTTGGACTCTTGGGTGGTCATGATGTGTTGCTAGATACCACTTATGATCTTGGAATATGTGTTTATTAATTGATGAATTAATAAACCAATCCTGATTAGAATTAATAGGGTTAATTCTAATTAATTATGGACTATTAATCTCAAAGACTTTTGGATTAATTCATGTTCGCTACCAATTGACTGGGAAATCTAATAGGTCCTACACAATAGAGGATTATATACTCAAGATGTTATTTGATAACATAGTGGGGTTAATTGAGAGAAAGAAAAGTTGTTGTGGCAAATTATAATTAGTTATAATTTGTGGTCCAAGTTGTAATTGTGGGAACTTGATGTTTCCAATTACAATTAGGAAATTCTAATTGTTTTAGAATTTCATATTTTCAGTGGATTTTGGAACATATATTGGATATGCTCGAAATGATTCACACGAAAATAAGAGCCACAAAACAAACGTCTTCTTCTTCTTCTTCTTCTTCTCTCTCTCTCATTTTGCTGAAAACGAAAACAGCCCTAGCCGCCATCTTTTTCTGCTAGCACAAGAAATTTTGGTGCTTAAGTATTCCTCTATGTGGATTACTGTTAGAGATAATCACACACTGTGATTCTAGTGGTTAGACGTTCAACTCTCGAGAAGTTGGATCAAGAGGATTGCTAGATCGCGCCTCGATTTGAAGAAGAAATTTTGTTCTTTGGATGATCAAACAAAGGTAAAAAGCTGCTTCCTTTATTATCTTTATGTCTTGTTTTCCACACATAAGCGGGTCCTGGGATGGTATCTCGTTTTATTTTCCACTGCGCCGTATATGATACGAGCCTGAGATACCTAACAGATTACTCCTACATAATCCCTAGTGTTCATTTCTAGTATTTATAACATAAAATCTCGCAAACAAAAAATTTCAATTGGATCAAAAACCTATTTTTTTTTCTTGAATGTCTCAAGAACATCATCAAGGTAAATCAAGAACAACTTCTTTGTTCATCCTCTTCCATCCAACCTTCAATGTACCATACTAATGCTCTCTCTCTCTCTCTCTCTATCGGCCGAAATGGTTGATCAACAACCATGGCTATTTTTTTTCCTTGGACAACTCAAGACTCTCAATCGCGCGTGGACCTTCTTTAGTCTTCATCGAAGTAATCAATAATCAAATATTTTTCTCTTAAATCCTTCTTTTTATTTTTGAAATCATGTCTCCTAGGTGTTGATAGGGAGATAGAATATGAATGGGGGATTGAGTGTATGCATGTGTTGGGGTTAGGACATGAGAATTGTTGTGTATGAATAAGTTATATGAATTTTCTTGGGAATCAATGTATGTTCATCATGTTTTATGAGAGTTATGGATATTTAAAGCATGTTAGATGTTATGACATCTATGGTGGATAGGATTTTTATGTTCTTATTTCTATTGAAGCCATGATTGATGATTATGCCTAGTAGAGATTTGGCCATGTGATAGTATGTGTTGATTTAAGCTTATATTCATGAATGGATTAGTTTATTGTTTGGTGTTGGAGAATGTGTTCATGAATCTTGTTTAGCAATAGGAAAATCATGATTAATTTCTTGTTAATCCTAAGTTATTTTTATTAACAAATTTCATTACCTTAATTAAAATTACTACTATATTTTTCTAAAGGTTTCGAAATTCCTAGGAAGATTTGGAAATGGAATATTAAATGAAATATTAATATTTTATTGGTCAAATACATAATATCTTTTATTAAAATAATATATATATATATGTATAATAATAAATAAAATCTTTTATATAAATAATAATAAATAAAATATTAATGAACTTGTAGACCATAGTTAAAACTTTTACCTATATTCATAAATATTATTTATATTAAAATTTATTTGTTATTTATTAATAAAAAATTTAATATAATTCATTTATTATTAATTTTATTTATTACTAATTATTTATTATCTATTAATTATTAATTGAAAATTAAGTGTAATTTATTATTTATTTATAATAATACTATTTAAAAATTACCATTTACTAATATTATTTAGGACTTAATATTATTCAATAGTTAAACACTAGTTTATTTATTAATAATAATACTCAACATTTATTATTTAAATCTATAACTTATTAGTAATTATTTTAGAACCCCCAGTTAAATATTGAATAATTAGTTTTAAATGTTGAGTTCTACAATATTAGTTTTGAACATGAACTATTATTTGACAATAGAAACGCAAATGAGTTCATCATGCAGATTTTTGGATTAAACTTATCCCTAAGAAAGGATTGGGAAACGTTGAGTACTAAATAAGGGTAGGCTGCTAGTTGTTACACCTCTAATTCTTGTAAGTAGTATAACCTGTAATGCATAGGTGTCTTCTTGTCTAATATCCTAGACATGGGTTTTTATAACAATTTTTAGCTTAACATGAAAAATGTCATTCTATTTCACCTTATGAAATTTTACACAAAAGGTTGTTTTGTTACATAACCAAAGGTAAAACTACAATATAATTTACATTCAAGTTGGTGATTATTACAGTCTGACCAAAATACTATGTACATAACTATAACCTAACAATGTCGCACCAGGTACGTTGGTCTAACAGGTGGGAATCTTTGAAACTGGTTCCTGGAAAAGAGGATGTTGGATTTCATCATGCTTATCAAATAAGAATGCAGAGGAAATAACCATGAAATCCATACCCAAGGATCATGTGTTTGCAATTAAAACAGGAATAGAGGAAGGAAGCGGAGATTACCTTCTGTAGCAGAAAAATAAAATTTTTTCTTGTGGATAGAAATCTGATCAGCAACCCAGGAACTAATTCCATGTGTTTTGATCGTTGAATCGCACCACTACTTACAATCTAAGAGTAGGATTGTCTCTAGCAGTAATCCACACAAGATTGAATTGCTCACAAAACCCACTCAAAACTATGTTAGTAGAAGAAAAGCAGCTGGGTTTTAAATAGAGAAGAATAGGGATGAAGAAGAAATGATTTCTCGAAAATCCTCTTTGTAAAAGGAACGATTCCTATATTTATAGTTTTTAGGATTTGTGTTAATTGCAATTAAGTCCTCCAAGATCTAATCTCTATAGGCCCTTGAAGTTTATATAATTGCAATCAAGTCCCATGAATTATAACAAACTTATAATTCGTCTATATATATATATATATATATATATATATATATTTTCTTCTCTTAATTAACTCCACAATATTATCAAATAATATATATTGAGTTATTCAAACCTTTATTGTGTGACCCATTAGGTTTTCTAGGCTTATTGGTAGCATAATATAAATTAATTCTAATAGCTTTAGAGTTAATAATCCTAAATAAAATATAAAATTAATTTATTAATTCTCTAATTATTAAATTCATATTTAGCGGATCAAGAGCGATATGTAATGATGACTCTTGATCATCCAAAAGTCCAAAAAGTCAAGTGGTTTGATATGAACCTTTCAATAACAAATAACTAGTACAATAAACTCATTTAACCATATTATATCTCATTCGGTCTAGAGTATGGAATTAGTGCCAACTCTCTCCAGAATATTATTAATTTTGGCCCGAATATTTTAGTACTTGCTTAAAAAATCCATTACTCGATATGACACTTAATAGCTACCCAAGTGATTATCTCATAGTTAGGTCATCTAATAAACTTGTTCATATAACAAACATCCATATATTAATCCTAAGTATCACAATACTCACGGTTATGAGAACCACCGCTTGATCTAATCAAGGGATATAATATGTGCTAGTCTTGGCATATTAATAATGTCCCATCTCATTAATACTATGACTAGGGATTATTTAAGCACAAATACTATATAATGTGGTAGGAATCTCACATCATGATCTGTATCATGATTTTCTTAACACTCGAAAAAGAGCTCTCGTTCTTACTATATT
Source organism: Voacanga thouarsii (assembly GCA_026120185.1). Classification (NCBI taxonomy): domain Eukaryota; kingdom Viridiplantae; phylum Streptophyta; class Magnoliopsida; order Gentianales; family Apocynaceae; genus Voacanga; species Voacanga thouarsii. The sequence goes on from JANUWF010003370.1 coordinate 4,140,386, forward strand.
AATGGAAGGCATTAGATTTAATATTATTTGAGGAATTTATTCTTTTTAGTTGTCTCATCATTTGGCATGCATACAATTTATTAATAAGCAGCATAAATTGATAAACATGGTAATAAACAATTATGTGGCATGGTTATGGACTCTCTAAATGAATTTTCTCGAGCCATCAAAGAAATTGATATGGTCAACCCTATGTGTTCATGCATGATTTAAGTAGAATGTCTTACCATCTCGTTTCATTTTGATTGCCGTCTTCAAAATCTTATAAATAAAATCCTACCTCAATCTAACTTATATAAACTAATTACATAATTTTCTAAAGAAAGAAACCTCGAGTTACATTCAAGGGAAGTTAGATGAGAAGAGAATTACACAAGAATTTGAGATAAGGCAGGACGCACAAGCCCTATTTAATTAAAACAAAGCGATAAAAATGCATGAACAGATAAGTTTGGTCTTAATCCATAACCATCCACCATGCCAATAAAACGTACTTAAAATACACTATAAACTTCCACCATGCCAATGCACAAACATCTAAAATCAGTATTTTGGAGAAATCTAGGTCCAAAATCAAAATTTGAAAAGTTCTAGGTCAAAATCAAAATTTAGAAAATTAGGGGTCCTATATATAATTTTTGAAAAATATTTTTATCCAAAATCATGGGTTTCAAATAAATTCTAATCATTATTAGAATCTATTCTCAAAATTAGAAAAGATCAAAAAAACTTTTTTTTTTTTTATATAAAACAGTGCAAATCGCATGTCAGCTGGGACTAGCCGCACGTGGTTAGCACATAAAATAGGGGAATAATAGAGTGCACCTGGAGCCAAGTGGGTTGAAGCTACCTGGCACCAAGTATGCTCTGGAGGAAAAAATTCAGCAAATTTTTTAAGCAACTGTAAGCATAATAACCACTGCTCATCTTCTTCTCGAATTCTACAAATTTTTGTTTACGAAACGCAAAGTGATTTTCAGACCGTTCAAAACAATTTTGATATCAAGCATTGTTAATCAATATTAACAACTAATTGTAATCTACATCATAATTTAAACAACAATCCAAATTTTTGAATCAAAAGCTTAATTGCAGGAAGAATAGGAAGTCATTTACAAAACCATTTATAGAACCATTCTACAATATTCATTAAACAGAAAAACCAGATCCATACAGAAATAATTCCCAAACGATTTTCAATGACCTAGATTCTTTAAACCGGAAAACCCAGACATGCCATACAAAGCAGTAGACATGCAGTAGCCATGATCATATAGTTATATGCTCAGAAACGATTTCAAAGCAATTAAAACCCATTAAAAACATAAACACGAAGGCTTTGATACCACTGTTGGATTTCATCATACTTATCAAATAAGAACACAGTCGAAATAACTATGAAATCCATGTCCAAGAATCATGTGTTTGCAATTAAAATGGGAATAGTGGAAGGAAACGAAGATTACCTTCTAGAGTAAAAACACAAAAATTTTTCTTGAGGATAGAAATCTGATCAGCAACTCAGGAACCAATTCCCTCTGTTTTGATTGTCCAATTGCACCACTACAATCCAAGAGTAGGATTATCTCTAACAATAATCCACACAAGGTTGAATTACTCACAAAACCCACTCAAAACTATTCTAGTAGAAGATGAGTGACTAGGTTTTAATTGGAGAAGAATAGGGATGAAGAAAAAATGATTTCTTAGAAATCCTCTTTGCAAAAGGAATGTTTCCTATATTTATAATTTTTAAGATTTGTGTTAATTACAATTAAGTCTTCCAAGATCCAATGTCTGTAATTAGGCCCTTAAAGTTTATATAATTGTAATCGAGTCCCATGAATTATAACAAACTTATAATTCACCTATAAATATATTTTCTTCTCTTAATTAACCCTACAACATTTATCAAATAACATATATTGAGCATTTAAACCTTTATTATGTGCGAGCCATTAGGTTTTCTGGTCTTATTAGTAGCATAATATGAATTAATTCTAACAGTTTTAGAATTAATAATCCTAAATAAAATATAGTATTAATTTATTAATTCTCTAATTAATAAATTCATATTTAGTAGATCAAGAGTGACATCTAGCAATGACTCTTGATCACCCAAAAGTCTAAAAAGTCAAGTGGCTTGACATGAACCTTTCAATAGCAAATAACCAGTGCAATAAACTCCTTTCACCATATTATATCTCATTCGGTCTAGAGCATAGAATTAGTACCAACTCCCTCTAGAATATTAATAATTCTGGCCTGAATATTTTAGCACTTATTCAAGAAATCCATTACTCGATATGTGTATCAATTTAGAACTATTTTCAACATATAGTCGCCTTGGCCAAGGACTTCATGAGTAATGATTTCTACAAGATGCCTTGAGATATATTCTTCTATTATTAGGAGTGGTGAATCATTTATTAACCCTCTCAACTACTTTAGTTTATATTACATTGTATCTAATATCCATCTCATAGGCAGTCCTTATAAGACTCCAAAGATTAGAATCAAAGTACAACGTTCGATAAACAAAATACCTTGGAGATCTCAAGTCTAAAGATACTTGCACACTTATTTTAATACGATTCTATCACTGACACTCAATAGCTACTCAAGTGATTATCTCATAACTAGGTCATCCAATGAACTTGTTCATATAACAAGCATCCACATATTAATCTTGAGTATCACAATACTCACGGTTATGAGAACCACCGTTTGATCCAATCTTGGGATATAACATGCGCTAATCTTGGCGTATTAATAATGTCCCATCTCATTAATACTATGACTAGAGATTATTCAAGCACAAACACTACATAGTGTAGTTTGAATCTCATATCATGATCTCTATCATGATTTCCTTAACACTGTGTTGTACTAGGGACTTTATCAAATAGTTTATACGCATATTAAGATATAACAATCAAACTAAAAATAAAGAATACCTCTTTTATTAATTATTATGTAATATACATAGTACAAATGATTACCTCTAGGGCACAATACTAACAGAGGAAACATAACAAATGTGTGAGTGGAAATATTTAGTAAGTCATCTGTCTCCCTATGGTTTCTGCTTTAAAATATGCATGCACAAACTATTTCAACTGTACTGACATAAAAAAAACCCTTTATTAGTTATAAGTATATAAAAGAGAATGCACTTTTAGATGTCGTCATTATTACATTTAAATCATGCCATATAGTTTAGGAAAGCAGGATCTCCTCTGAATAGAAGGATGACCCGTATGCAAAGTCCAACAAGGGCTTTGACATCAGCTAAACGGTCATATTGTGCAACTAAGACAATCATCTTTCACTCAACCACATCCTACAGGCATGGTAAGAGCTATCAAACAACTTACCTCAATATCCCAAATCTTTTACTTGCCACCCTAATCCCAAGGTTTCCAATCCTGACGTTAATCACTATTAAGGTGACACGAAGTTGAACATATTGAGTGTCCCTACTCAGCAATCCATGAACAACCCGAGTATCACAATAGGCAATTACCAGGCAAAAAATGACAAGCCAAGGATGGCTAATTTTAATATCCTGTTGCCTCATTTTGAGTAAGATGAATCGTATAACTAGACCAAGTTACTTGGGTCTGTCTATTTCTAACGTGAGTTAGTACAATGAGAAAAAGCCCCTATTGAGTACTCAATATCTTCACTGCTACACGTGATTATCTCTGAGAGTAAAAAAAAAAAAAAAATCATTTTCAGGGCATACATGCAGCTTTCGAATCTTTTGTCTTAGTTTCTATGTTCAATGGTTGGAAAAAGATAAACCGCATCTCATAAGGTTTGTTATGTGCTTTAAAAGCAGGTGGGAAATTGTCATAAGATGTTTTGTCAAATAGAATAGAAGCGGTTTAAACTAAAAACATTTCTTGAGAAGAAAAAAGAATTTAAAAGTTTTATAAATATCTAAAAGTTATAAGAAAAGTTAGATCATATTCTCTTTCAAACATGACAAAATATTGCTTTAGGAAAACATTTAAAAAATGAAGAGATTCACAGAAGATATTGAGAAGTTGGTTGAGTCAAGGATTCACGGATATTTATGATTGTGAAAAAGTTGAAAAGAAGGAATTTATGGAGTTGAAATAAAGTAACAAGCTTTGAAATAGCAAGTTCGGAGATCATTCCTGTACTATAGAGGATTGGTTTAGAAAAAGAAAGATTGCACATGATGAACCATGAACCATGCATTTGTTTGAAAACCACTTGTAAAACATATTTTTGAGTTAACATGGACTCACCATGTATTTGGATTTAATGCTCCACAAGGTTTATGATTCCCTCTAGTCAAGGTCACCTACAATAAAGTGCCATATTATTCATGGTGCAACAAAGCATCTAATTTGGCTAAGTAGAAAAGGAATGAAAGTATAAGTACTTCTCCATTCTATTAGAATTTCTTAGCTTAATTAGAAGTCACTTGCTATTTGTAACATATTCCTACTATAATAGATTTCGTTCTCTGTTTTTGTTTCAGTTCAAAATCATCATAGAGTTGTTCTCTCACTTTCCTATACCTTGGGAAGAGGTTAAGGATCATAATATGAGTTAATGGAGGCATTACACTACTAATCCTAAGGTTGTTATAAGTGGAGGTACAAAACAGAATTCTTGACGATCATGTGAGGGCAATTTTTTTGTTTTATTTTGGTAAGGCGTTCTAGACCTCAAACATCATAGAAAACCTATGCCATTCTCTTCCTAACATCAAATACTTAAAGAAAGTTTGATTTATTAGAGTTCCTAACCATGGTTTAGTCTAAAATGAGCTAAAATAGCCTGCCTACTTAGCTTAATCAAACCGGCATTTCCAACAGCTACATAAAAATACACTTTAGTGTTTACTCTATAACTTTCTATCCACTTATCCATATCATATCATATTTGTCCCAAAATCTTCCTACGACATATCTAAAAATTCCAGTTCATAAATTTCTAGAAGAAGTTGCCATTTTACATAGTTAAATTAGCAAACATACATCACACACAAACTACACAATCATTTTAGCACCATCACCATTTTGTTTAGGAAGTTTTTATGAATTTTCACACATAACCTATCACTTTTATGCATTCCTAGACAGTGTTTAGGCTCTAAATGAGTGTGTTTTAGTTACCTCCTTTAGCTCAGCTCTTCTAAGTTGTCAAAATAGGTTATAGAACTTAACACACTAAAATAACTTTTTCATGTTCATTGTAAAAATAGTTTTGGTTCCTTTGTATCTGTGAACCCTTTTGCACTCAAATTTGTAGAAAACCAGTTCCCAACCTTCCTAAACATCTCAAAGGATGCCCAGGTTCAGTCACAACAATTCAGCATCCAACCATTTCATATGAACAATTTTCACAACCGTAAAATAATATTCATTTTAGCTTGCACCATTACACTAGTTTCAGTTCTATATTCCTTTCTTTCATTAACCTCTCTCACAACCTGATTCTGGCCATTTTTTTGCATTTTCTTCACTCTAAAACACATCAAATAAACTTGAAAATTTCACCAAAACATCTTCAAAATAACTAGTAATCATCCCGACTCCAGACAACATAAATCCAGAAATTATTCACTTTCTCCAATACAGATTTTTCAAGTTTTAGCCACCAAAATTGATAAGAAACTAACCAAGCAACATTTCAAAACTAAAGAAGAGGGATAGAGATTCAAATCACATTCCATGGAGTCTTAGAGAAATTCAAACTATGAGGGCTTTGAAAGAAAGATTCAAGTAAGCCAATCCACCAAGCTAAGAAGCATAAAGAATGTGAAGAAATTAGTGCTAAAAAGAGGGCTAAAGATGGCTAATTTCATCCAACAACTGGTGTTGTAGGCCAAAGGAGCACAATAGAAGGTTGAGGGCAAGAAAAAGCTGGCTGTTGGAAAAATAGGATACAGCTTGTACCGGCTCTGCTCTGGCCAATTGGCTAACTCTAGATAGATTAGAGTCGGCGCTGGCTGCACTAGGCCAACTGGCACTGGCCTATTTCGGGAAATGCCCTGTTTTGCTGAATTTTCTTGTTTTTTTCTTTGTTTTGTTTCTAATTAAACTCATACAACTTTTCTTATGCAATAGAGATATTTTAGGCGTTTTAAACACATCAATGGCTGAGATTACATCTCACTATAGATGGATTGAATAGCTATATCTCTGCCATTATATTTTTCATATGTAAGTTGGATTATATTTTGAGAATTGAAAGACACTCTTTAAGAGAGTTCTTCAAGGTTATTCTTCAAAGGCCAAGACTAATCTTAGGTTTTCATTTCTTATCTTTGATTTGATTCTCTAAAACTATAAGGATAGATCAAATTAACTTACTAAAATAGTATCTTAATATCTTGTTCTCATAAGGTTCTAGAGTAGGAGTTGATCTTGGTTGTCCAAATTCCTTCTTCCATTTTATCTTGAATCCTTAAATGATCTAAGGGTTTTGGGGAGTGGTTTGGTAGACTTGGTTCCCATTTCTAGTATTCTAGGATCTCTATTTGACCCAAGGTGTTTGAGATTTAAATTGGGTATTATTTTCCACACTAAAAATTCTGTTTTGGGTTTTAAAATTGGGTCTTGAATTTTTTACCAAAAATAGCCACAAAATTCATATAAAAATCAATCCTAAGAAGCTCACACCAAAGTTGGTATCAGAGCAAGGAGATTTTTTATTCTTATCAAAACTTGAAGACAACAAGAAAACCTTCAAAAATAGCCAATCCCGTCACTTAATTTTGTACTTTAAAAAGATCAAGTTTTCTTTGAGTTTTCTTGTGCTTTATGTGTTAAACTTGAGCCTTGTTGTTAGTATTAACATTGGGATTGTGAATTTCTTGTGTTTTGTTAATTATTGGTGCAAAGTTTGCATAAACATTCTGCCATATCATGAGTTAGGGAAATTGTTTGCAAAGTATTTGATATTTTGCTTGAGTGAACTTTTGACTTGAAATTGTGGCTAAATTTTTTGTGAGCACTTCCTATAGTTTAACATCCTTTGGATATTGCTTGTCTAATTGGGATCATCCTAGTTGTGGAATTCTTGCTATTGTTGTTGAATACTATGTTTCTTGAACTTTTAGTGATTCATTGAAAATCTTGTTAAATCTTGTCTATTTACCCATCTCTTAGTCAATTAAAATTCTTATGCTTCTTGAATTTATTGACTCTTGATATAAACTCCTTAAGGCTTGTTATTGATCAAACTTCCATCCAAGTCTAGTTGGTTGTTCTTAGAGGGTTAGTAGACTTACCAAAGTTTGGACTAATTTCTAAGCAATTGGAGAGTCTATTGTGGGGAGAACTTATTGAGCACTGGATTGAATTGAAAAAGGTAGGAGGGTGGATCTATTTTCATAAAAGTCAAAGAGAGTTAAACACAAGGGTTGCGTGCATATACGTGAGGGAATGTTAGTAAGAAAATTACTTCTTCTATACAACAAAATGTTCTAAGATTCATTTGATATTCGAGCCACATTTGAAAATGTCAATGTAAAAATGGATGAAATGGAGAGAGATATAATGGAGCTACAAATCAAACAAGGCCAAGCCTCAATTATTACACAAAAGAGGGGATATAAAGAGGAAGATAACCCTAGAATGAGAGAATGGAACAATGCCATACCCCCAATGTATAAACAATAAGGGGAGGGCTGGGATGAACATTCCTTGGGAAGCTATCCACCTACACCATGGAGTGGAGGTATGCACGGTTTAAGAGGAGGAAAAGTAGAATGCATGAGAGATATGAAGGGCAAAATATGAGAGGGCTTGAGAGAGAGTTTAAAAGGATAGATAATTGGGATGAGGGAGATCATGTAGAGGGTTATGGGATGCAAAACTAAGGGAATAATATGAACAAAGTGAGGAGAAGAGAATATGATGAGGAGGATAGAGAATTGAGGCCAAAAAAAAAAAAAAAAGAAATGAAGGTACACATTTGTCAAGGTAAAAGTGACCCAGAGGTTTATTTTGAATAGGAAATAAGGATGGAGATTTTGTTTGAGTGCTATGAGTATAGTAAGTAAACTAAGATTAAATTGGCCATTTTAAATTTTCTTGAGTATACTTTAGTATGGTGGGGCTAAGTAGTATCACAAAGAAGGAGAATGGGGGATCAACCTGTTGCCATTTGAGAATTGTTGAGGAACTTGATGAGAGATAGATTTGTACCCTTACACTATTACAATGAACTTTACTAAAAGTTACATATGCTTAGACAAGAAAATAAAAGTGTAGAGTATTTTATATGGAGTTGGAGGTGACCTTGATGAGGGCTAATATTGTTGAAGATGTGATGGCTACCAAAGCAAGGTTTTTTAGTAGTTTGAATAGGGAAATAGCTAATGTGATTAAGCTCCATTCTTATGAAACATTGGAGAAGATGATGCATATGGCCATAAAAACTAAAGGACAACTCAAAAGGAAGTCTCATTCCAAAGAAATCATATATACCAATCTCATTTTCAATCACCAACCAAATGTGAAGGAGGAACCACCAAAACCCCCAAGATCACTAAGAGAGTCCTACAAGCCTAGAGAGGAATGGGAAAAAGAAAAATCTAGAGAAGAGTGAGCTAAGAAAAAAGGCAAAGGAGTTGAAAAACTTCCAAGAAATAGGGATGTCAAATGCTTCAAATGCTTAGGATATGGGCACATCTCATATGAGTTTCCAATAAAGGAATTGATGTTTACTAATACCCAACATGAAGTTTTTTTCGGAGAATAGGAATGTGATGTTAAGAAGCAAAAAGGGGTACACAATAGTGATGATGTTTGTAGTGATAAAGAAATTGTTGTGCAACCACTTTATCCTTTAGTCGGTGTTGCAATTAAGAAGATAGGCACTTGTGATGTAGGAGATGTTTGTGATGATGAAGTGATGAAGGGCCTAGAAAGAGATAATATTTTCTACTTCCATTACCTTATCAACCAAAAGTAATCTATTGCTATTATTGATAGAGGGAGCTTTACAAATGTTGTGAGTGCTAGTCTTGTGGAAGAATTGGGCTTATATGCGATGAAATATCCCAACTCCTATAGGCTACAATGGTTCCATGATAGTGAAAAGTTGAAGGTGAACAAGCAAGTATTGTATTGTTGACCATTGAGATGGAGAAATATCAAGATAAGATTACTTGTGATGTAATCCCTATACAAGCTAGCTATTTGATTTTGGGGGCAATTTAATCGAAGTGTGTTACATGATGAGAGGAGAAATTTTTATTCAGTTACCAAAGAAAGCATACTATATACTCTTCTACCCTTACCCCCAAGTGAGATGAGAGAAGTGTAAAGAAAAATGAAGGACAATGAAAAAAAGAAGAGTGTTATAGAATTTTCGAAAAGAAAGAGAGTGAGAGGAAAAATAAAGAGATGAAAGAAAGAGAGTTAGGAAAGCCTCCAAAACAAGTGAGTGCCAAATGAGAGGTTGAAAAGAAGGGAGAAGATGGAGATAAAATGAGAGAGACTCTTTTGTGCTTGAAACATTAAAATAATAGGAGGGTTTCTAACAAAAAAATGAGAGTAAAAATGGGGGAATGTTGAATTTATGTTGGGTAGCATACACTAATGTTTTGTCTTAACAACAAAATGTTTTTTAAGCTCTTATGTAGGTACTCATTCGAAGATAAATTCGCAAAAGAAGAGGGAAATAATAGAAATCTAATGAAGCAACATGCTAATGGTAAAGAAAGAGGATGGAGATTTAAACCACATTCTATATGCGCTTTCAAAGAATGATTCAAGCAAGCCAATCAAACACCCAAGGACCATAAAAAGTGTGAAGAAATTGGTGCCAAAAGAAGAGCTAAACATAGCTAATTTTATCCAACAACTTGTGTGAAAGTTCAAAGGAGCACAAGAGAAGGCTGAGGACAAGAGGAAAGCTGTCTGCTAGAGAAATAGGACACAGTCGGCGCCAGCCCAGCCAGGGCAATCGGTGCTGGCTCTGCTCTAGCTAAATAGCCAATGCTGGATAGATTACGGCCAGTGTCGACTGCACTAGGCCAATCGGCACTCGCCCACTTCGGGCAATGCCCTATTTTACTGAATTTTTTTATTTTTGCTTTGATTTATTCTCAATAAAATTCCCATAATTTTTATTATGTAATATGGATATTTAGGCCTTTTAAACACATCAATGTTTGAGATTACATCTCACTATAGCTAGGATTGAATGGCTATATATATGCTATTATAACATTTTATATGTAAGTTGGATTATATTTTGAGAATTGAAAGACACTATTTGAGAGAGTTCTTCAAGGGCCAAGACCAATTTTAGGTTTTCATTCATTACCTAAAATTTGAGTCTCTAAAACTATAATGATAGATCAAATTGACTTACCAAAATAGTGTCTTAGGATCTTGTTCTCCTAAGGTTCTAGAGTAGGAGTTGATCTTGGTTGCCCAAATTCCTTCTTCCATTTTATCTTGAATCCTTAGATAATCAAAGGGTTTTGGGAAGTGGTTTGGTATATTTGGTTCCTATTTTTAGTGTTCTAGGATCTCTATTTGACCTAAGGTGTTAGGGATTTGAATTGGGTGATGTTTTTTGTATTAAAAATTTTGTTCTGGGTTCTAAAATTGGGTCCTGAATTTTTCACCAAAAATAGCCACGAAATTCACATAAAAATCAACTCTAAGGAGCTCACACCAAAAATTCATATCGTTCCACTCTTATCATACATAGAATAACTTTTGTTCAAGTGGGGAAGGGTCTTACCTACTTAAACAAACTAAACCAAGGCTGCAAATTGGCTAGAACTGCTTCTCCTTTGCTGCTCTTTTTTTCCTGCCAGAAACAGTTCTTCTCTTTTTCTCTTTCTTTTTCTTTTTTTTAAATTTTTATCCTACTAAATCTAATAGCTATTGGAACTCTCCAGATTTAGGGGTGTTTTGGACATTTTCTAAGGCTTTAGTAAGGGTATTTTGATCCTTACACAAGCTGTTTTTACTAACACTAAAAATGATGTTAGTTTTCCTTAATTATTCTTAAGATACACTTAATTATATTAATCCTACTTAACATAAAACCTTTGGTTAGCTTAATTAAACTTAATTAACCTTTCACTTAGGTACCTTTAATTGCCATTAAATGACTTAAACATGGTTTAAAACTAATCCAATGATTTTCTCACTAAACTAACTTAATTCTCACAAATTTTCCTTAAGTAAAAAATGAAGCTTACATTAACTTATAATTGGCTCTAATTCTCTCCTCATTTGTTTGTAATTAGACTATGATTAAACTCTCTTAAGTAGAGACTATAGTTAAATTAAGGTTAACAAAGGTTATACTAAGTATTAGTTGAATTGTGTGGCCGAAAGGCTACTAGTAGGATATGGAAAGAATTCTCTTAAAAATTTGAGTTTCAATGTTTGAAGAGTCTGGGATTCTTTAAATTTGAGTGCCTTGATTTTCTCCAAAGAACTTTCCTTTTGTTAGAACACAACGCTCTTCCTATACCTAACATATTCTTGGACATGAGACCATCTAAGGCCTTGCCTTCTAACATCTAGCTGGACCATTTTTATTGGTCTCCTTCTTCACTCTTCATGCTACTTCTTGGTTGAAAAGACCGAAAGCAACAAGTAGGTGCTATTCATGTGTAAATCACTTCTATTTTCTCTTGTTTACGCACAAAATGCAGCCTTCAAATCTGGATGCAACACAACCTTCCATTTCTCCATTCCATCCTTTCTAGTGCATTTGGATACATTAGGAGCCATAGTAGCCGAGCACCTTCCATTTTCCTTTTTCCATAATTCTTTCACAAGCCATGGACCAGCTTTACATAGCCATGGATTGGCTATGTTGTTTCCTAAAGCCATGGACCACCTTAATTCAAGCCAAGGACTGGCTCTAGGTAGCCAAGGGCTGGCTATTGCTCTAAAAAAAAAATAAAGCCATGGACTGACTTCAATAAAGCCCTTGGCTGGCTATGCACTAAAGGAGTTTCTTCTTCTTCCGAACTCCATTGCAGCTGAAGAAACACCATTGAAACACCTCATTTTCCTCCTAAAAATTCAGCTGAAACCTCCCTCATTCTAAATTCAAATTCAAGCCTAGCTAACTCCATAGAAAATCTCTAAGGAAATTTCAATTGGTTACCAACTCTCTTCTTACAATTGAGTCTCTCAAATGAAACATCGTCCAGTATGCATAGAATCGAGTAATCCCATCATTTTCTCCTTCCTCATCTCCTTCTCTCCTCTTTCTTTCTAGTCACTTAGTTCACCATAGCAGCTTTCTTTTCCCCAGTCAACTACTTTCAAAGGTTTAAAATTCAAAATAACCCATATTACTTCTAAGACCTCGCTAGAACACCAAACACCACAGTATAACTCTTTTACTTATTTCTTTCGGTCATTAGCTATTCACAACAACCAAAACTCTCCAGTTGTCTTCCTCTTTTCTCCTATTTTTCTCTCTAGTTCCAGAATATTCAGAACCCTCAAAGACAAAAAAAAAAAAAAAAAAACACTAGGCAAAACCTTCTTCTTCAAATATCATAGTCAAGGCCTTCTTTTTCTCAGGTTGAAAGGTATTCTTGTTTCATTCTCTTTCATTCCTTTCTCTTTCTTTCTTTTTAAGACAAAAAATTAATAGTCTAATATGTTTCCTAAACTCTTCTTTTTCTTCACTTGTTTTGAATGAAATTGCTCTAAGGAGTTTGAGGATAGATTCTTGAAGCACGAACAACATTTAAGAACTTTCAAAGAAATTTGATCAACAAAACAAGTAAACTATGTTTAACTATTTTCTTCAGCATTACTTTAAATGAACGCAAGTACATAGGACTTATATATATATATATATATATATATATATATATATATATATATATAGTAGATGATGTTTTGGATGAAGAATGAAGGATATCCTTGTGATGAATGTTGTGATGTTGGTGGGGGAAGGGATATATAATTGGTGATATATGCGATTTCTATGATTTTTGGAGGAAAGATGTTTTGCTTGTCTATAGGAAATATGTTGATTCTACTTTAAGGGTACAATATGAGACTATGTGACTTTATGTGGTCTGATTTATTTAGGTGTAATATTTATTTTTTATTTGTCATTTAAACAATTATCTAAATAAATAATTACTTATTGATATTGCTATTAAACTTATTATTTGTTATTATTAATACTATTATTATAACTGCTACTTATTATTTATTGTAATAACTATTAAAAATATTTATTATTATGATGATAATTATTAGTTGATATTTATTGACTATTATAAGTGTTTAACAATAGCACTATTTATACCTATTATATTATCGTTTGTCATTATTATTATTATTATTATTATTATTATTATTATTATTATTATTATTATTATTATTATTATTATTATTATTATTATTATTATTATTATTATTATATAGTGTTATTTAGTAGCAATTATTATTCACTATTTGTTAAATACTTACTATTATGTATAGAATGTTAGTATCTATAGTTAAAATCACAACTACTAGCTATTATCTATATCAATTATTAATTACTAGTTGTTATAATTAAAGATTATTAATTGTAGTAGTTTGCTATTATTTAATATTGTTATTTACCAATATTATTAATATTACTATAGGCAAAATATGTTAGCCACCCTTGAACTTTCACAAAATTTGATTTCCACCATCAAATTTTAAAATGTGTAATTTTAGCTCTCGAACTTTTAAACATCTAAAAAATAGCTCTTCTATTAATTAAAACTATTAAGCACTCACAAAAGTTCATCACATGACTTCTACATAACCTATTTTATAAGTATTTTCATTCACTTAACTCTCACAATATGGTGTCATCATTCTAATTCTTACAAAATAACTTCTATATACAACAAGAAAAGATTACTGCGACTTGTGGGTCTTTCACTTCTCTTTTTAGATTTTTTTTTCTTTTTGGTAATTCACTTCTACTTTCAAATTTATTCTTTCTTTCTATAGAGATGCCATGAAAATTACTATTTGTCAAGAACTGAATTGGTTTTTTTTGTTCTTCATCTTTATGTCTTAGTTTTGTTTATTAAAGGGTAAAATATGTTATTTTTTTTGTATGATTAGATTTGAAAATTTGTGAAAGAGTAATCTTAAGATTATTGAGTTGTATAAAAGGTTTGAAGTTAAATCTTAAAATTATTGTTGATAAATGAAGAAATTCGAAGAGAAGAGAGTGAGAAATAAAAAACGGTAGAACAAGAGCTAAAATCTGGTGATTTTGTATTGTACTTGAGCTTTTATTGTTGAAATGGCTATTTTCTAGATGTTTTAAAAGTTTGAAGGCTAAAATCACATATTTTAAAGTTTGAGGGTTGAAATAAAAATTTGTGAAAGTTTAAAGGTGGTTAGCATATTTTACCCTGTTACTATTATTAGTTTTTATATCATTATTTTTAATACGTTTAAATACCAAATAATATTATTTGATAATATTTTCCATTTAATGTTTAATAATTTATTTTTTTATTTTAAAGTATTTATCAATTATTTATTATTTATTAAAAATTTATTATCTACTAATTAATGTTTATTTTTTGTGGTATATTATTTGTTAAACACAAGTACCTAAACTATCATTTAATATTATAACTACTAGCTAATATCTATATTAATAAGTATTAAATAACATTTTGCTTAAAAGTATTATTACCAATAATAGTTATTAGTATTATTGCTAATATCATTATTGAATTATTAAGGTAGTGGAATACATGTTTTGAACACTTAGAGAATTGGGATATGATTTTATTTCTAGCATGGTATGTTTGAGATGAAGATATTAGATGGTCAGAACTGTTTGATGACTTGTTATTAGTAGTTGAACTATTTTGGCATTATGTAAAGATAGGTGTTGAATGAGGTTTGTCAATACTGGCTGAGTATCATAAGGATTAGGGACATTATATCTTTATGCTCTTATGCTATAAGAATTGTTAGGTAAATGGGGACATGTTCTTTGTATATTTCCTTGATGGGACTAGATTTCGTTGATCAAGACATCAAGAGAATTCTATCTGTGAGATAGGAGAATCAAGTAAGTTCTTGCATGAAATGATTTATTGAGTAAATGCTTCATTGCAAGTCAAGTGTTGTTTATATTATGGCAAAGATAGCTTATACTTGAGAAGCAAACATGATTATTTTCTTTTCCTTCTTTTCGTGCAGGATATTTTATTTTTTCTTCTTAAGCAAACATTTTGGTCAAACAAAAGCTTTAAGCTAAAATGTTGATTTTCTTAAATAAAATTTTAAAATAAAACCTTTAACCATGATTACAATTTCAAAACGACAAGGTACTTTTGTAAATTTTCCTTATGCAAACAACAACCATTGAGTATCCAATAACGGTGGGCTAAGAAGTACTAACCTTGAAAAGTTAGGCTAAGTCTTCTATTGGAGGCCTATACAGGAGATGAGCTCTTTCTAGATAAAGTGCTAGTACTGGTTAGTCAGGCCAATCCATGCTAGTAACTCAGTCCAAGTGGATTGTTTCTCGGAAGTAAACAACCGGTAAGTTAGGGTGTAGAGATGGAGAAGTATCTCTCCTAATTGACCGATCACCCACTTGTATTGTAATACAAGGTTTCACAATACATGGTCATGATGCAAGGTGTTTCATGGCCTTTATTATAAAGAATGTTTCATAGTTTATTTTAGCGGGATTTATTTATTTTCTAAATCTACACTTTTGTTTAAAAAATAGATGTAAAACACCAGTCTATGTTAAAAAAAAAATTGTTATGACATCTTTTCTCGTGACTTATTCAAAGCTGCATACATAAAACATTCTTCAAATTAACATAAGCATACACAAGACTTATTGGGAAATATTTCTCCCCATGCTTTATGTCATACTTTTAGGAAGATCCTCATTAGAAGGCTGAGCTTGCCTTGAGAGTGAAGATTTTGTTTCTATTTTTGGATGTATTGTCTTTTAAGAACTTTATTGGAATATTTTGGGATGTGTATAAGTATTGATAAAGTTGTAATAAGTTTTGAACTTAGCTTATTCCTTTTTTTTTTTCTTCCTACCTAGTTAAAAAAACCTTTGCTCCTAAGGACGAGGCAACATCCCCACCCCTATTGGGGTAATAAGGTTGTGGGGGTGTTACAATCACCTTTATAAAACACCCTCATCCTGAAAATTTTCGTTTTTGTTAAAATGATCTACGCATTATATGGAGTCATTCTGTAATACCCCATCCAAACCCTAACCTTGGTACTTGGGTCATATGGGTTTGGTGGGACATCTTGCATGTGCATATGAAAATTAACTTACCTTTATCTAAGAAGTTGGTGGATGTATGTATATGTATGTACATACTTGTTCATGTGTTTACTTATGTTTTGGTTTGCTTAGTAAATTTATGAAGCCTCTTTGTTGGGGAAGATGATGTTGGGTATCTTAGGCTCGTATCTTATACGGCTCAGCAGAAGAATAAAATGAGATACTATCCCAGAACCTGCATATGTGTAGAAAATAAGACAT
This sequence comes from Voacanga thouarsii, assembly GCA_026120185.1. Taxonomy (NCBI): domain Eukaryota; kingdom Viridiplantae; phylum Streptophyta; class Magnoliopsida; order Gentianales; family Apocynaceae; genus Voacanga; species Voacanga thouarsii. The sequence continues at coordinate 4,156,916 of JANUWF010003370.1, forward strand.
AAAGATAATAAAGGTAACAGCTTTTTACCTTTGTTTGATCGTCCGAAGAACAAAAATTTCTTCTTCAAGTCGAGGCATGATCCAGCAATCCTCTTGATCCAACTTCACGAGAGTTGAACATTTAACCATTATAATCACAGTGTGTGATTATCTCTAACAGTAATCCATACAGAGGAATACTCAAGCACCAAAATTTTCTATGCTAGCAGAAAAAGATGGCGGCTAGGGTTGTTGCACAAGAACAATCAAGAGAGAGAGAGGAGAGAAGGATTTTGTGTGTTGGGTTTTTTTTTTTTTTTTGGTCATGCCTTAGCTAGGGTTTTCGTGTGTTTCATCTATATGTTACACCAAAATTCCCTACCAAAACTGAGAATTCTAATCCTATTAGAATTCCCTAATTGTAATTGGAAATATCAAATTCTTACAATTACAATTTGGACCATAAATTATAACTAATTATAATTTATCCATAACAACTTATCTTTCCCTCAATTAACCTCATTATGTTATCAAATAATATCTTGAGTATATAATCATCTATTGTGTGTGACCTATTAGGTTTCCCAGTCAATTGGTAGAGAACATGAATTAATCCAAACGTCTTTGAGATTAATAATCCATAATTAATTAGAATTAATCTTATTAATTCTAATCAGAATTGTTTTATTAATTCATCAATTAATAAACCCATATTCCTAGATCATGAGCAGTATCTAGCAACACATTATGACCACCCAAGAGTCTAGGAAGTCAAGTGGCTTGACATGAACCCTTCGATAACAAATTTCAATGTAATTAACTCATTTCACCATATAATATCTTATTCAGTTTGTAGTACGGAATTAGTACCACTCCCTCCAGAATTAATTATGGCCCAAATACGATAGTACTTGTACCAAGAACCCACTACTGTAGATGTGTATTGGAACTGTTTCCAATACACAATCGCCTTGGCCAAGGACTTCTTGAGTAGTAATTCCTACAAGTGGCTGTGAGATATTCGCCCCTACTATTAGGAGTGGTGAATCCTTGATTGACCCTCTCAATTACTTTCGTTTACCTCACAATGCACCCAATATCTATACTATAGGCGGCCCTCGATTGAGCTCCGAAAATTTGAATCAAAGTACAATGCTCAGCAAACAAAGTACCTTAGAGATCTCAAGCCTAAGGATAGTTGCACGTTTGCTATATTGAGATTATATCACTGGCACTAAATAGTTATTCATGTGATTATCTCAAAGCTAGGTCATCCAATGAACTTATTCCATTAACAAGCATGCATGTGTTAACTTTGAGTATCTCAATACTCACGGATATGAGAACCACTGCCTGATCAAATCAGGAAGTCTAACACATGCTAGTCTTAATGCATTAATGATGTCCTGTCTCATTAATACTATGACTAGGGAATATTTAAGTACTAACACTATACAGTGTGGTAGAAATCTCATATCATGATCTTTATCATAATTTCCTTAATACAGTGTTGTACGAGGGACTTTATCGAACAGTTATATTTCTTAAAAGTAAACAAAAGAAATTGTATGATAAATAATGCATTTTATTAGAATAAAATGTGTCATATACAATATACAAGTGATTGCTTCTAGAGCACAACACTAACATATGAGTTATCTAAAGTTTAGAATTTTTATTGGCATATGAAATGCTTGGGTTAAGAGTTTGATTTTATGACATAGGCACAAAAGTGATTGTGATCTAGCAGTTATTGGTTGGAGTGTAATTCTTGGAGACTTGAAATTGAATTCTAACTCTAGCACAAAGTATTTCCTTTTTCTTTTTCCTTCATTTTCCACCATGGCCGAAATTCTTCTTCGTAGTTGCTACTTGGGTATTTCTATTTATTTGGAGATTTATTTTCCTAGAATTTCCTCAAGCGAATAATGTACACACACATATAAAATTAATAACAATAGGTTTTAGGAAATACCTTCTAATTTCCTTGAAGTCAGTTCTCTTATAAAAATTTGTCTATCTAATTATTTAAATTATTATTTTTAGAACAATATTCACTTTTATATTTTATTTTCCTATGCATGCGTACATATGTATAAATACATACATCATATATATATATATATATATATATATTTATATACATACATATATATATGTATGTATATAAATATATATATATATATATATATATATATATATATATATATATATAACTATCTCCTACAATTTAGCTTAAAAGGATAATAATATAAATTTTATCTATAACTTGAAATTTATTTTAGATAAACTCCTCTCAGTTTTTATATAAAAAGAGAATTCCAGAATTCGCAAATATTTTCTCTAATCTTTTATTTGGAAAAAAAAAAAAAAAGAAGCTTCGTTAAGATTTCTGGAAAATTTCCAGCCTTAAGCGGCCTATGCAATCCGAATAATCTACAATTCGAAGTCTTGGAGGGCTAGTTTAGAAGCCTTGTCGATTGAGCAGAATTCCAAGTTGCTTAGAATCTTAATCCCTTAGAGTTCCTTATTATCTTTTCTTCAGAGTTTCGGTGAGCTACTAGCTGGAATATTTTCTTTTGTCTTCTTGGTGGCCGAAACTTCTGTAGCGGAAGATCTGCTTTCATTCTCCTAAAACACCTACAACACCTGCTATTTCTGCCGCACCGAACCAGCAAACACAAAACAATAATATATCAGCTAGACAAAACCGGCGGACAGCAAGCCCTCTGCACCAGCTGGAATATTTTTCTTCCTTCCCTTCACCATAGCTGACCGAACAAACAAGCTGAAGGTAGACATTCTGCACAGCTAGAACTCTACATCTATATTTTCGTAAGTAGAATAGGATAATATTAGTTACCTAAACTACTTGGAGAGTTCGACTTGATCACATCAGTCACCCACACGCAGCGAACAACAATACACCTATCCAACTGTTCATCTTCTGTGTGAAGCAGCCGATCACAAGCTCCCACCACAAGCTAGAATATTTTTCTTCCCCCCCGCCCCTTCTCCATTATAGATAACCGAAACACAAGCTTGAAACATTATCTTATATTCAGCAACTTTTATCCCGCGCAAATCAGAACCTTCACCAATTAAAGCTCCTTTCCTCTCCATTATTTCGGACCTTCTGCCAGCTGACATCAAAGGGAAACTTCAGCCAAATTGAGAGACCTCAGCCATCATTCACCTATACATACGGAAGCTAACAAAACTAGATAGTGTTGAAAATGGCAACTTTGTGAGTTAATAACTTTTAATTCATGATTAGTTAGTCTAAAATAATTAATGAGAGTTGTTCTTGACACGTTAGAGATTGTTTTAATTATGGTAGAAGTTATTTTCATGGTGGGAATTTATAATTAAATGTCATTAAAGTTTGGTGTTTAACTATTTGGGAACTCATGTTAGACATGAGTCCCACATGGAAAAAGTTGAAGAGTGTGGAAACCTTTATATACTAAAAGGTTTTTTATAGACTCGATAGAAAAGCCCAAGATAGTAGGGCTGCCAAACGCGTGCCGCCTGCCCAGTCAGGGGCTTGTGCTTGGCCCATGTTTTCATGTTCCTCTCTTTTTATTTGGTCTTCTCTTTTTATTTGGTCTAATTAACTCTAATTTGAAAAGGAGAAGGAAACATTACTAATTTGAAAAGGAGAAGGAAACATTAAAATTGATTGGAATTAAGACTCTAATTTGAAAAGGAGAAGGAAACATTAAAATTGATTGGAATTAAGGTCTCCTAAATCGGATTCAGTCAGCGTTTCTGTCCCTCGCATCGCAGCTTGTCCAGAGGAGAGCCGGCGCTGGGTACGTCTAGTGGGGTCGGTGCCGGGTACGTTCTGGCGGAACAATACTACTGTGTGCTCCTGTCCCGTGAGTAAGTTTCTCAGGTCCATTATTGACTTATTTGTTAATTTTGAATTTTGTCTAATTTTTTTACGCTTGGACTATTTGGCCCTACCGCCTTTATTGATATTTGACAATTACATTTGTTAGAACCCTAGTTGGGTATAGGCAGTTTTTGTTCAATTTAGTTGAGTTGCCTATCTGTGTTTATCAGTACCCTTTGTCTAACAGTCTTCAAGAAGTAATTCTGCAATTATCTGTTTGTGTGCAATAACCAGTTCATCACGTACTGTTTCTGCTGCATATAACCTTTTGGTTGACTTGAATAGTCTACCGAACAAATTTGGTTCAGGGCAGAATTTCAAGCGTTCGCAGCAACGCATGAAAATTTGGTTGACCATGAGGGGCCTATTGTCAACAGTGCAGGTATACAGGCCCATACCAACTGATAGACATCCTAGAGTAGCTGGGATTGCTGCATGGGATGAACGGAACAATGAAGGTAGAGGGGCAATGTTGTCAGCATTGACAAATGTTCTCTCTGATGTCTAGTGTTCTGAGTCCTACATAGCACAGATGTTATGGGATTAGTTGGATAGAAAGTATAATATCGAAGATCAAGGTCTAGAAAGGTATTATGTCTCTAAATTCCTGAAATTTCAGATGGTTGAGGGCAAGTCTGTGACTGAACAGACTCAAGAGGTACAATTGATTATTCACTCTCTTCATGAAGCGAATATGGAACTTCCTGAGAAATTTCAAGTGATGTTAGTGATAGAGAAATTTCCTAAGTCTTAGGAAGACTTTGGTATGTCTCTCAAACACAATACGGAGAATATTTCTCTAAACGATCTGATGAAATCAATATCTATTGAAGAGCAACATAGAAAGAATAGTCATATTGTACCTGTGGAGTCTAATGTCCATGTGATGACTACTGGGAAGAAGAGCAATAATCAGAGTAATGTGGGGGTTAATTCAAACTCTAAAAACATAAACAAGATAAAAGGCAAGGCCAAGAAGAAACTGAAAGCGAACAAATCTTGTGGGAATTGTGGTCCGGTTGGATATTGGGCTAAGGACTGTCCGTCTAAAAAGTCCAAAGTCAAACAAGGATTAAATTCTAAATCCCAAGTCAATGTGGTGGTAGAGGATATTAGTCAAGTGGAAGCTAATTTGAGTACACACCTTGCTGAGGTTTGTACCATTGAGGCTGGGATTGGCATCATTACTTCCAATAATGAAGAAAAGTATGTTTCTATTAACCTAAAAGTCTTTACTATTCATAAACCACTTGAATGGTTAGTTGATACTGGAGCAAATATGCAGGTTTGTGCTGATAAATTGTTCTTTGTGTCTTACCAGCCTATTAAAGGAAATATTGTGAAGATGGGGAACTCAGCTGCAACCAATGTGTTAGGGATTGGACACGTGGACTTGAAGCTTCCTTCAGGGTATATTCTTTCTCTTCATAGGGTGTAGCATGTTCCAACAGTTCATAGGAATTTTCTTAGTGGTTCATGTTTAGTTAGAGAAGGTTATGAATTCACTTTCAAATGTAATAAAGTAGTGATTATGCACTACAATTCTTTTGTTAGCAAAGGTTATTTGTCAGATGGTTTGTTTAAATTAAAAGTTAACCATTTACTTTTGATTTGAATAAAGCTTCTTTTGTTGAGAATTTTGTTTATCCAATGGTGCACATTATTGAATCCACTGATATTTGGCATAGTAGACTTGGATATTTAAATTTACATTCTGTTAAAGAAAGATGAATTTAAACTTGATCTCTAAACATTCAATTGATAAGAATAACAAATGTCAAGTGTGTGTGGAAGCTAAAACAACTAAAAAACCCTATCATTCAATTGAAAGGGATTCAGAAATACTTGATTTAGTTTACACAGACATTTGTAAATTTAATAGTTTGTTGACTAGAGATCATAAGAAATACTTCATTACTTTTATTGACGATTGCAGTAAATATTGCTATGCTTATTTACTTAAACATAAAGATGAAGCAATTGAAAAGTTTCTCATATTTAAAAATGAAGTTGAAACTCAAACTAACAAGAAATTTAAAAGGTTAAGATATGATAGAGGTGGAGAGTATGGGTCTAATCCATTTGTTGAATATTGCCAAAGTAATGACATAATTCATGAGAAGACACCCCCTTATTCTCTATAGTCTAATGGGATTGCTGAACGAAAAAAATAGAAGGTTTAAAGATATAATTAATAGTTTACTTTTGAATTTTGGATTGCCTAAGTATATATGGGGTAAGGCTTTGAATACAACTTGCTATATTTTGAATAGAGTCCCTTATAAATTTAAAGAGGTAACTCTGTTTGAAATCTGGAAAGGTAAGAAAACTAACTTAAAATAGTTTTGTGTGTGGGGTTTTCTTGCAAAAATTCTAATCCCTGAACATAAGAGGAAGAAGTTAGGACCAAAGACTGTTGATGCCATCTTTATTGGTTATGTGAAAATAAGCTATGCTATGAGGTTTTTGGTAATTAAGTCTGAAATACCTGGCATAGATGTTAACACTATTATTCAATACCACGGTGCTACATTCTTTGAGGATGTGTTCCCATGAAAACTGGTTTGCCTCAAAATGTTTCTACTTTAGATTCAACCTTAACATCTGATTCCATTCCTGATTATGTGGAGAAGATGAAACATGTGAGGGTAGGTCCAAATAGTTCCAACATTCAAACTAAGGAATTGGAAGAACTTAGAAGGAGTAAGAGAGCTAAGGTAGTCAAGGACTTTAGAAGTGACTTTGTCACTTACAATATTAAGGACGAACCTTAATATTTCAAGAAGTAATGGCTTCCTTAGAAGTAGAGCATTGGAAAGGAGTTGTTAAAAGTGAGATGGATTCTATTGTCTCCAATGAGATATGAGAACTGGTAGATCTCCCTCCTGGGTGCACTACAATTGGATGCAAATGGATATTTAAGAAGAAACTCAAACCAGATAGGACCATAGATAAGTATAAATCCAAATTAATTGCCAAAAGGTTTAGACAGAAAGAGGAAATAGACTATTGTGATACCTACTCTCCTGTTGCTCGTCTGAGTACAATCGAGTGCTAATTGCATTGGCTTCTATATATGGTTTCACCATCCACCAAATAGATGTGAAGACAGTTTTTCTTCTTGGTGATCTTGAAGAAGAGATATATATAGATCAGCCTGAGGGATTTGTAGCCAAAAGAAATGAGCGGAAAGTTTGTAAACTTGTTAAATCCCTATATGGTCTAAAACAAGCTTTTAACCAATGGAATGAAAAATTTGATAAAACTATTTTATCATTTGGCTTCATCATAAATGAGAATGACAAGTGTGTTTACTGTAAGGTTAAAGGTAATGCATGTATTGTATTATGCCTGTATGTGGATGACATTTTGCTATTTGGATCCAATGTTGAGATAATTAATGAGACTAAATTATTCTTGAAAACTATGTTTGAAATGAAAGATATGGTAGTAACAAATATGATTCTTGGCCTTAAGTTGATTTGCTCAACTGAGGGGATAACTATTTCTCAAACTCACTATGTTGAGAATGTTCTTGAGAAATATGGTTATCAAAATTATAGAATTGCTAAAACTCCAAGTAACCCTTCCTTAGCTTTGTTCAAGAATGAAAGTGAAATTCCTATATCTCAATTAAGATATTCTCAAATTATTGGTAGCTTATAATTTCTTGCAAATGGCTTAAGATCAGATATTTTATTTTCTATATCTAAGTTGGTAAGATATACAAGTTATCTAAATCAGACTCATTAGGAGGCCTTGGATAGAGTATTAATGTACTTAAAGGGAACAGTTTCCCTTGGGCTGCATTATGAAAAATTCCCTGCTGTACTTGAAGGATATAGTGTTGTAAGCTGGATAGCCAAGAACTATAGTAGCAATGGTTGCACTGGATATATGTTTACATTAGGTGGTGAAGTAGTTGCCTGGAAGTCTTGTAAATAGACTTTGATAACTCGATCAACTTTTGAGGCTGAGTTATGTGCCTTAGATACTACCGGAACCGAAGCTGAATAGCTGTATGGACTATTTTCCTCTTTGCCAATGATCAGCAAGCTCGTTACTACTATATCTGTGCATTGTGATAGTCAAACCAGAATTGTAAAGATAAAGAGTACAAAGTATAATCAAAAGACTAAGAGACAAATCCAAGTTAAACTTAAGTTTATAAGGAAGTTAGTGTCTAAAATGGTGGTGTTTGTTGACTTTGTTGGATCTAAAAATTACATTACAGACCCCCTAACTAAGGGACTGGAAACATCCTTGTTCCTTAAATCTAGGTTGGGAATGGGACTGATAACCCAACAATGATTCACCTACAATGGCAACCCAGCTGACCAAGTGGAGATCCCACAAGGCAATTCAATGTGGTATAAACAAGCTATTTGAGTGAATCTGGCACCTATTCTGATACTTTTTTATCTAGGCCCTTTCCCTGAAAGTTTATGGTGCATTTACTGCAATTAGTAAGAGTTTTGACTTTGAATGGGATCAAGTCTTTTAGACAGGATGCTAGTAGTACATCTTTGGAGATCGCCGACTATGTGAGTGGTGTTATGTGGCCGCAACTAAAGGGAATTGGATTTTTTCTAAATACATTCATGAGACAGGATCATGACACATGGCAATAACATGTCAACCTTAAAGATTTTCTCCATAGCCGATAGTATGTTATTACCAATGGACGCCGTCACACTCAAGGTTCAGATTCAAGGCTCAAGTCCATTTGTTCCCGTGGGGGCATAAGTTGGATAACATAGGTAGTGGTTCAAACCAGAAGGTACCATTATATCAAAAGCAGATTATGTAAATCCTAAATAGTCTTTAACTATGGATTTGTGGGAAATTGTTGAAAATGGCAAATTTGGGAGTTAATAACTTTTAACTCATAATTAGTTAGCCTAAACTAATTAATGGGAGTTGTTCTTGACATGTTAGATATTATTTTGATTATGGTAGAAGCCATTTTCATGGTAAGAATCAATAATTAAATGTCATTAAAGTTGAGTGTTTAACTATTTAGGAACTCATGTTAGATATGAGTCCCATATGAGAAAAGCTGAGGAGTGTGGAAGCCTTTATATACTAAAAGGCTTTTTTATAGACTTGATAAAAAAGTCTAAGATAGTGGAGCTACCACACGCGTGCGCCGCCTGCCCGCCCAGCCCCTCTCGGGCTTGGCCTTAGCCTTGGCCCATGTTTTCACGTTCCTCTCTATTTATTTGGCCCAATTAATTCTAACTTGAAAAGAAAAAGGAAACATTAAAACTGATTAGAATTAGGGTCTCCTAATTCGGATTGGTTTTAGTTTTTCTAAAGGCGATATTAAACGAAAAAGGAATAGAGCTGCAGCGTAAAAGTTGCTTTTCAGTTTTGCTTCTTTGAGAGAAAAATTACCTCTTCAGTTCTCTCTATCACGATCCATAGTATTTTGACTAAATGGGACCGATGAACTAAGGAGATTTTAGAGGTGATCGCAGTTGGTGTGCGTCGATGGCGATTCGAGACCGTCTTATTCTGCAAGGAGAGTCGCTGTACCCATCGTACTAGAGTGGGGCAAATAACTTCTTAAATGTAAACCAATATTGAATTAGTGATTCGATTAGCATTTTTGTCCATCGTGTCGCAGCTTGTCCAGAGAAGAGCTGGCGCCAGGTATGTCTAGTAGGGTCGGCGCCGGGTACATTTTGACAGAACAGTGCTACTATATGCTCCTGTCCTACGAGCAAGTCTCTTAAGTCCATTACTGACTTATCTGTTAATTTTAAATTCTGTCTAGTTTTTTTACATTTGGACTGTTTGGCCTTACCGGCTTTATTGATATTTGATAATTACATTTGTTAGACCTCTGGTCGAATATAGGTGATGCTTGTTCAATTAATTGAGTTACCTATTTGTGTTCGTTAGTACCCTGTGTCTAACAGATAGTAGTGGCTTTTGTTGGCACACCTGCATACTCACACAACCACAAGCCTTCCACCATTCCACCGAAATCTGGCAGCCCTTTCAGACTGCACAAACTACAGCAAAAGAAAACCGAAAACCCCACACTAGTAACGGAAAAACTGATGCACTCTTCTTCCCCTTGATTCAACACACGACTTCGCTATCTCCCGAGAGCCTCGGTTTCTACACCTAAGGATTTGAGATTGCTTTGGTTGCAGGGAAGGCAGATTACTCTTGTGTGGTAATTGAGATATCTTCTTCTTTTGTTTTATTTATGTGAAGGGACTTGTGAATATTTAGTGGGGAAATGATGTTGGTTTCCTACTCCAAGCATGTGTAAGAGGATTGAAACCATATATATATAGTAGGATGTTTTGACGGTTGTACATAGGAGAACCTTGATTTACTTGGATACAGGCTAAATCGTGTGTGCAAATAGTATTATATAGTTAGTATATCATTGCTTCATGTGATGGAAATACGTACGGAGATTATGAATGTCATAGCTTCATTATTTTAGTATTGCTATTATTATGACTATTATGATTGTTATTATTAATTATTAATTGTCTATTACTATTAATATTGTTATTATAATTATTCACTGTTAAAAAATTAAAAACTATTACTATTCATAGTTATTATAATTATTATTGATTATACCTTAATATTGCTGTCATTTATTATTATTATTATTATTATTATTATTATTATTATTATTATTATTATTATTATTATTATTATGTCCCAAATAATTATACTATGGTCATTAGTATGGTTTTTATAATATAACTTAACATATGTTATTCATAAAATTTTACATCTATAGTATTCACTTATTCACCCGTTAATCTACTTGAATGCTTAGCTATTTATTTATTTATTACCAAGCTTATTTAATAATTATTGTTCATGATTTGTTATTTAATTATTATTTGATTATTAAACTATTAATTTATCATTTACTATTTATTATTATTAAATTATTAATTATTAATTATTAATATTCAAATATTTATTATTTGTTATTTGTTTCACAGTTTGCTCCTGGTGCAAGCTATTTAGGCAATTATTTTAGTGTGAATTAATTTTTAGCATTGATTATTCCGGTTCCCAAATTATTTGGCACATGTTATCTTTATATTGTTGGAATATCTGCTTTTTGTTCATGTGCTTTGTTGGAGTCTCTCGCATGCAACGTTTAGAACAAACAGAGGGAATCTTGGGAGTAGAGCCAAATACTTCCATGTGGGATATTTTTTATGTTTAGGTGAAAGGAGGGGGGGGGGGGGGAGTCGTATTTTGAAGCACTATTATTATAATCAGGTTGTTTGATTAAGAATTTGTAATTTTCTTATTTAGATGGAAGTGAGACCCTAGCAAGAGAAGTAGTCTTTGCAATAAAAATGTTTAGTTCTAAAGCAATGAATTGCAAAACATTTGTGAAATGTATGTTGACTCAATGTTGTGATTATTTGGAATGCAAGATTGATTATTTTATATTAAAGGCTTTTATTCAAACAAGGGTTTAAATGGAAACTCACCTCTTATTTATAAAACAATTTCTCCACATTTTATTTGGAAATCATGCTTGCATGACCAAAGTGTTGAAAATGTTTGCATTGAGTTTTGGACCTTAAACAATATAATGAAGCATTGAGTACTCAATAACGGTAGACCACTAGGACTAACTTTTGAAAAGTAGGGTAAATCTCTTAGTAGGAGGCCACCTCTGAGAGATAAGCTCTACTCGGAAAAGGTGATAGTCCTGTAGGTCAAGTCAGTTTGAGCCAGCACCATAGTCCAAGTGGGCTGTTATTCCGGGGTGGACATCCAGTAAGTTAGGGTAAGATATAAAGGAGTATCTTACCAGTAGGCCATACACCCACTACATTGTGGTGCATGGTGTAACACCCCACTACTACGTACCCTAAAAGGGTGGGGATGTCGCCCCATCCTGTAGGACAAGGGGTCTTTAAAACGAGGTATAAAATATGAAGGCAACCCCAAAAGATTTAACTTAGATAAATAGAGAAAAACTCTTATTACATCCGGCTCAAATTGGAGCAATACGAAATAAAACAAATATCATTCAGAAGCTTAAACAACAACTGGCTCGTAGAACAAAATGGGGAAAAAAAATAACAAAAGCTTCAACTATCACACGCCCCACTGGCTCAGCACAATCTATCTCCTGAAAACATGATATAAAATAGTGTGCGATGAAATCTCAGTAAGTCTTGTGTGTGCACATGGTGTTTTAAACAGTTCGCGTATGCATAGTGAAAAACATTTGCAGAAATATTTGGCAAGTCATAAATACTTTCTTTTCGAAACGAGTGGGTTTTTCTCATAATCACACTTTATACAAAACAAATCATCCACTCGTATAAACAGTCATGTCACCACAGTTGGACTCCATAAGGACAAGGCACCACACTTTATGCACCTTGCCGGAACCAGATTACCACACGTTGGGCGTTCTGATCAGGGTGAGTGTACAGCTCATCGGGTGAGATACTCTTACTTCTCTACACCCAACAAAACCATCCGGGTGTCCATGCTGGGAAAATAAATAATACCTTACCAGGTACAAATGCTAGCTTGGACCGGCCTAACCAACCAATACTGTTGCCTTTTCAAGCAGAGCTTATCTTCTGGAGGTGGCCACCTGCCAGAAGACTTACTCTAGCCCTCCAAGACTAGTATTGTTAGCCTACCCTTATTGAGTACTCAACGAACATATCCGTCAATTCCTGATTCAAAATATTTCCATACTTTAGCTGTGTGCAACGTGGTTTTCTTTAGAAGAGATTTATAAAAATGTAGAAGAAAGAATAGTTTTCTTGATAAAATCGTTAATTTGACAAAACCGTTTAAAGAATAAATATCCACGTTTACAACCCAAGCGAACATTGTTTAACAATAGTTTCACAAAGCTTTACAACATAGACTTACCATCACAACACTTAACAAAAAAGTTTATGCAAGGACTTACTTGATATGCCTTAGACAAATGAGATAAAATCACAACTTGCTTTCCTCAAATATCTTCCTGATCTAAAACCATATAATATCATAATCAGAGTCTCAATCGATTCGAACATGCCCTAAACTCATTTATTCCCATAACAATTCACAATCCACTATCTAATTCCCAATAAATTAACCAATCCCCAAAGTTCATATTCTATGACCATATATTCATCAAAGACATGAATATTATATCAAGAAGGCTTGACTTGACCATCACAACTCATATCTATCATTACCACAGTAAAATATGGCATTGCTATGCATCGGATATTCTTAATTAATTATTCGATTCAAAATACCCATTCATCATGCTAATGGACATCATCAACCATATTAAACCTTAATTTCGATATCAAGGGTAAGGATTCCCTTACCTTGCGACAACCGGGTTAACAAGATCTCAATGCTCCTATGGTTTTCGTCCCGAGTTCATTCAAGTAGAAGAGAAAAGCTGCCTTCTTTCCTTCCTTTTGACCGAAAGTAGGTAAAAGGGATGAAATCAGCCTTTAGGTGGCGTGATTCAAGGGAAGAAAAGAAGAAGAATTGATGTAAGAAAGGAATCAAGAGGTTAAGATGGTTTTTTGCTTACCTTAGAGTGTGATCGGTTTCTTGCTAGGAATTGTTCTTGTGATTTTCGAAAATTGTAGGGAGATTCTTGCTGGAATTTTCATGTAGAATGGATAGGGTAGTTGGCTACTGTGATTTAGGGTTAGAGAAGATTGGTTTAGGGTTAGATGGTGGTGTTAAGAAAGACTCCTAATGGCTTTAGGTTTCGTGGACAGCAAGGCTGAAAATTGCAGCTTGCTGTGCACCTTGTTGCTGCCGAATTTGGGAGGGTTTATAAGGAGAAAATATTCTGCAATTGCTACCTTATGCTGGCCGAAATATTGCTTAAGAAAAGGGCTGTGTGCGTTCAGAGTTTTTGGCCAAAACAAGGAAGAGTTTGAGTAGGTTTTGAGAACTAAAATTCTGTGCAAGAATGGCTCATGTGCTGTGCGAAAATAACTCAACCAGAGTGGAGTAATTCTGGATTCTTTTAGCTGTTGTTCTGCCGCAATTTACAGAGAAAAGACGAGGGTTTTAGGCGCTGAAAATTGGCTTAATCAGCTGAGGATTTTGGTAGGTTTTGGTGTGTAGAATTTTCGTTTGAGTTGGAGTGCAAGCTGGCCGAAATTTCCTGTGTAAGGCTGGCCAAAATTCTGGTTCCTAAGCTGGCTGAATTTCTAGAATTGTGGTGAGTAAAATCTGGTTTTTGTGTGGCTAAGGTAATCTGAATTGATGAGGAGTGTTCTAGATGTTTTGAGCTAGGATTTGAAGAGTTGGACTGCACTAGGAGTGCTGGAATTTCGGACAGCTTGTGCTTGCACAAGGCTGCCGAAATTTTTCTAGAAAAAGGAAGCAAAACCTAGTTGAAGTAGGATTGAAGTAAAATCTAATTTGCTAAAGGATTTTGGATAAGATTTCGTAGTGTTGGAAGAGTTTGAGTTGGGCTAAAACTCCTTCAAAAAGTGGCGGCACCTAGCTGGAAAATTTTTCAGATTTTTAGCTAAGGTTCTAGGTTCAAAATCCACAAGGTATCCAATTAGAAAAATAACACTTTAATTCCAACTATCCATTACAAAATCTAGTAAGTTAAAATCAAGTTAGAATTTAGTTATTCAGCTAGGGTTTTTTCGAAAATCAAAGGGAACAAAAACTGAAAATAACAGTAACCTTTATTCACATAAAAAATCCTTGAATTTAGGAAATAAATATAGAGACTTATTTTCTTAGAACGATGGCGCTGAAAATTCACTAGGATGGCTAGGTCTTTTTCAGCCAAGACATGTAGAAGTCTAGGGAAAAAAAATTTCAAAAAGAAAACTAAGATTCGCAAGAAGTAAGATTCAAACTCGGGTCACCAAAGGAAATCACCAACCTCCCCGCTATTCCAAACCAACTCCAATGCTACTATTTTTCTAAGAAATTCTTTCCACCCTAATTCTCATCCTTCCATCTCCTCGACTAAACTTCACTTAACCAACTCTTAAACAACACAATTATTTCACACCAAATAAATCAAACACAAAAGTAACTTTGAAAATCACATGCACCCATGCAAGGATAATTTTAAGATAACATGTGAAATGCGAAATGCTATGCAATGCATGACTTTTTTTTCCCCATAGTCAAAGGTGATTTTGGGAGGGGTATTACACATGGTTTCATAGTGTTTGTCATGATTTAGGGTTTTATGCCAAGATGATGTAAAGTTTCAAAGCCGTTTATTTTGTAGTGGTTTCATATGATATACGTTTTATTGTGATTTTGGATTCAGTACACCACTCACTTTTGCTTGTGCAAAAATGTTTAACTTGCGATCAGCTTTTATATTTCAGGATCTGCCGGCTTTGACAAGGTTGAGCGCTATTAGAAGATAACTTCATTTAATTTATTGTCTTTGGTTCTTGTTTTGGGAGTTGTTTTATTTCATGTGTAACGAGAGACTCGTAGACAATTTTTTCCCTTATAATAAGATTTAATCTATTTTCTGCTTTGGTTTTTTATTGATTACTTAGTTATAGAGACACATGGTCCTTTGGATGAGGTGACAGCCTTACCCTTTTTGGGTATATGTATAGTGGGGTGTTACACATTCTGTGTCTCTTGTCTTGTGCTTAACAATTCCCAATTTTATTCAAATCGATGTCATGTCCGCCTCTTATTGTCCCTTAAAATTTTTATTTCACGGAAACCTTTCTCTCATCAAGCTAAGCACTTTTAATTCTGGGGTCTCGTGCTAAACCTCTTTCTATGGTGAATAATTTGATGCCAAGGATCCAAAATCTTAGTTACTAATACTCCCCTATTCTCTTAATATTTTATAATGTTCTTCTAAATGAGGGTTTTACAATTCTCCTATCCTTCAAGAAATTTCAGCGTCAAAATTTTCTGCTAAAAATTCTTAGAAATTCTTGTTACATATCTATTTATACTTCCTTTACAATCTTTCATTACAAGAAATTTGCCAATTTGCCACAGATTCCGTGGCTAAACTGGAATTGCCACGGATCTGCGACGGAATTGGTCTGTGAAAAATACCTTCGTCACTAAGCACTTTTTGTGAGGGAACTCTTTTTCCAGTGGAGACATTATCCTTTCTGATTGAATTCCAAATGGTTGACCCTGGTTCCCCTACCTATTTAATGCTTACCCTTGTATAGTCTCCTCGAGCATTAACTAAACCTTCTTGGCTCCTGGACCACAAGCAGTTAATTGTTTTGTGTCCCATTTTTCCTGCAAGCATGACATAGTCTAAACCTTTTTCTGTATTCCTTATAGGTATGTCCACCTTTGTGACAATATGTACATTATTTATATTTCCTCCTTTGTGATATAGATTTCTCTTTTCGAGAAAATTTCTTATTAGCTTGCTTATTTAGGTTCCACTACCTTTTTGCTATCTTGTCTAGCCTGCCTTCAAGTCTCTTGACTCAGAACTTCTACTACTTGCTGAAGTACTTCAGTAACTTTTTGCATTGTTTGTACCATTATATTTTCTGAGGGTTGTATATCCATTCTTGACTAGTATTCTCTATAGTTTCTATTAATCTTCCTTTGGCTTTAGCTTCTCTACACCTATAGTTATATCTTGGTGGCATTTATGATTTTCCTAAAATTATATATAATTCATATTAGCATCTTATTTCTAGTATTAAAAGACTCACCAAAAATTGGAAGCAAACTATTATATCCTCTATTTTATATGCAACGTTGGAAACATAACACATCATTACTTTGTTGTATTCAATTAGGATCAATATTACCACAATATTTTTCTACCTCGCATATGCTATTCAACAAATCAAGCTAGAGGGTGGTC
Organism: Voacanga thouarsii; assembly: GCA_026120185.1. Classification (NCBI taxonomy): domain Eukaryota; kingdom Viridiplantae; phylum Streptophyta; class Magnoliopsida; order Gentianales; family Apocynaceae; genus Voacanga; species Voacanga thouarsii. The sequence continues at coordinate 4,173,637 of JANUWF010003370.1, forward strand.
AATTTGTCATATGACAATTACTAATATATACGTTTTCTCCCAGTCTATAATCTCATACAAATCTCAGACTATTCCAAATTTTACCTTACCTTCCTAGACACATTTATGTATCCATTTCCGTAGAAGTTTAACAGAGTCTCCAATTCAAATTTCTCTTTTATACAAATTCAATACTTAAATTCCATGAAAGTACAGTCTGTAAAGCACGCAATCTTTTGGAAATTAAATTTCTTTGATCTTACCCACACATACCTGCATAACGTGTATAGATTCCTAGTGGATCAAAATTCCAATCTAATTTATAGACATTCCACTATGATATCCTTCACTTTTATTCAAGGTGAGAGTCTAGGCTTTAGATCTTTCGGACATTATTTTCTTGTTCTCAACTCTTGTTTCAGCATTCTTACACCTACTCAACGAAATATTCCTATCCTCAAATCAATCTCCATTTCTTTGCCTGGTCTTGCAAAATTTGCCAATCATTACTCAGGGGATAATCAAGGAGTGCATGCATTTTTTTTTTTTTTGGTAAATAAAATAAGTGCATTTGATTACTGATCAAATGCATATAGTAAAATACATTTTTTGAAAACACATTGTTTGTTTTGTAACAAAAGGGACTTTCTTGCATATTTCTCATGTTATGAATTCTTGTCATGCAAATACAAGTTGCGCAGCGGAATAAAACCAAGAATTCCCACCGAGGATCTCATTTATGCATAAAAAGGAATTGAAATAGGTGAAGAAAATACCTCATGTGAAAGCCTCTGGGAATGAAAAATTTTTCCTTCTTGTTCGTGGCGCGATCCAAAAGTCTCTAGGTGCATTTTCTCCTTTGTTCCGTCCAAGTCACTAAATCTCAAGGTTAGAGATTTCTCTAATAGAAATCCACACAAGAATCGTGCTCAAGAACACGCTGGGATTTTGTGCTAGCAAAATCACTTGGAAGCTTGGGTAGTTTTCCTTTGTTCAGAAGAAGACGTTGTACAAAAAAGGGCTCTTCATTTTTCTAAAAAACTTTCTATGTAATTTTCAAAAAACATCACACCCCCGGACTCCATATATCACACACACACACACACACACACACACACACACACACACACACACATTCGTTTGTCTTAATTTTGGTAAATCGAATCCATATTGCATATGAACTATTTATTACCAACTATCATTATGATTTTAGTTAATTACAATGTGGCCCACAAATTATAACTAATTATAGTTTGACTGCAACAACTTCTTCTTTTCACAATCAACCCTATAATATTATCAAATAACATATTGAGCAATTAATTTTCTATTGTGTGTAACCTATTAGATTTCTCGGTCTATTAGTAGTAAAATATGAATTAATCTAAACGTCTTTAAAATTAATAATCCTTAATAATTTTAGAATTAACTTATTAACTCTAATAAGGATTGATTTATTAATTCTCTAAGTAATAAATCCATATTCAGTAGATCATGAGTAGTAGCTAGCAATATATCATGACCATCCAAAAGTCCAAAAAGTCAAGTGGCTTGACATGAACCTTTCAATAGCAAACAACAGTGCAATAAACTTCTTTCACCATACAATATCTTATTCGGTTTGAAGTATGGAATTAGTGCCAACTCCTTCTAGAATAATAAATTCATTCTGACCTGAATATTTTAGTACTTGTTCCAGAAATCCACTACTCATCATATGTATCAATCAGAACCATTTCCAATATACAATCACCTTGGCCAAGTACTTCTTCGAGTAGTGATTCCTACAAGTGGCCATGATATATTTGCTCCTACTATTAGGAGTGGTGAATCCTTTATTGATCATCTCAACTACTTTCATTTGCTTTATGATGTACCCAATATCCATCCCATAGGCGGTCTTGTTAGGACTCCAGAGATTGGAATCAAAGTCCAACACTTAGCAAATAAAGTACCTTAAAGATCTCAAGTCTAAGGATACTTGTACATGTGCTATACTGAGATTCTATCACTGGCACTAAATAGTTATCCATGTGATTATCTCATAGTTAGGTCATCCAATGTACTTGTTCAAGTAATAAGTATCTACATGTTAACTTTGAGTATCACAATACTCACGGATGTGAGAATCACTGCCTGATCAAATCAGTAAGTCTAACACGTGCTAGTCTTAACGCATTCATGATGTCCTATCTCATTAATACTGCATCTAGGGATAATTTAAGTATAAACACTATCCAGTGTAGTAGGAATCCCACATCATGATCTTTATTATGATTTTTTTTAACACAGTGTTGTACTTGGGATTTTATCTAACAGTTATTTTACACGAAAGCATAAATAAAAACAAACTAAAAAATAAAGAATGCCTTATTTTTATTTAATGATGCACAATATACAAAATACATGTGATTGCCTCTAGGGCATAACACTAATAAACTCCCACTTGCACTAGAGCCAATCATTCATGTATCTAATACTGAATGACTTAACATGTCTGTCATGTTTCTTCTGGGATAGTGCTTTTGTAAGTGGGTTAGCTATGTTCTCATCCGTGAGAACTCTATCTATCTTTACATCTTATCTATCTATGATTTTCCTAATCAAATGAAAACGTCTAAGTACATACTTGGAATGCTAGTGAGACCTTGGCTCTTTTACTTGTGCAATAGTGCTATTGTTGTCACAATGTAGAGATATTGGTTCAGCAAAATCGAGAACCACTCAAAGCTCCATCACGAACTTCTTGATCCAAATATCTTCTTTCAGAAACGACTATGTATTCAGCTTCAGTCATTGAGTCGACGATAGTATCTTGTTTGGAACTTTTCCAATTTATTACCCCTCCACACAACGTAAACACATAGCTAAACTATGATTTGAAATCATCTTTATCAAATTAAAAATTGGTATCAATATTCCCATTTATTTTCAAATCACCTCCTCCATATACCAAGAATACATCCTTAGTTCTTCGCAAGTACTTAAGGATATTCTTCACTACTGCTTAATGACCTTCACCAGGGTAAGATTGGTATCTGCTGGTCAAACTAATAGCACATGATAGATCTAATTGCAGAAGCATATAGAATCCTACTCGTGTGATCCCTTTCAACTTGTGTCTTTGAAGACATCAACTTTGAAAGGCTTATCCCATAGGACATGGGTAAGAATCCTCTTTTGGATTGATCCATGCTAAACCTCTTTAGCACTTTGTCTATGTTTGTAGACTGTGAAAGACCTAACAACCTTTTTGACCTATCTTTATAGATCCTAATTCTAAGAATATAGGTTACTTCTCCAAGGTCTTTCATGGAGAATTTCTTGGACAACCAACCTTTTACCAACTGAAGGATAGGTATATCATTTCCTGTTAACAATATGTCATCTACATAAAGTAATAGAAAAACTATTGCACTCCCACTAACCTTCTTATATACATAAGGTTCATCTATATTTTGAATAAAACCAAACTCTTTGATTGTTTCATCAAGACTGATGTTTCAACTGCTAAAAGCTTGCTTAAGTCCATAAATGAACCTTTACAACTTGCACACTTTTGTTCTATCACTGAATGTGAAATTCTTAGGTTGTGTCATATACACCTCCTCAGTTAGGTTTCCATTTAGGAAAGCTATTTTCACATCCATTTGCCAGATCTTATAATCATAATGAGCCGCAATGGCTGGGAGTATTTTGATGAATTTTAGCATAGCAACTAGTGAGAAGGTTTCATCGTAGTCAATACTATGTTGTTGATGATAACCCTTAACCACTAGTCGTACTTTATAGATAACTAGGTTACCATCCGTGTCAGTTTTCTTCTTGAAAACCCTTTTGCCCTAATAGGTTTAATTCTTTTAGGAGAATCAACCAGAGTCTATACTTGGTTGTCATACATGGAATCTATCTCTAATTTCATGGCTTCAAGCCATTTGTTAGATTCTGAACTGTTCAGAACTTTTTTGTAAGTAGTAGGCTCATCATCATTTATGAGTAATATATTATTGTGATCACTAATGAGAAATCTATATCTCTCAGGTACCACACGTATCCTATTCGACCTACGAAGTTCTTGTATAGTTGAATGTCCATCTATTCTCTCAATAGATGTAGGATTAGACAGTTGATCCTTGTTTGTTTGATCCTTGTTTGTTTGTTCTCCTTGAACTTCACTAAGTTCAATTTTACTCCCCTTGTCCCCTTTTAACATATGCTCCTTCTCTAAGAAGATAATATTTTTTGAAACAAACACTTTATTTTCAGGAGGGAGATAGAAGCAATATCTGAAAGATTCTTTTGGATAACCCACAAATAAACACTTGTCAAACTTACTATCGAGTTTGTCTGACTATGGTCTTTTAACAAAAGCAGAGCAGCCCCCATACTCTCAAGTGAGATAACTTTAGTTTCTTGCCAAAGAACATCTCAAATAGGGCAGTATCAACCGTTTTGACGGAACTTTGTTTAGAATATAAACAGAAGTCTGTAGTGCATACCCCCAAAATAATTTTGGTAAGTCTGCAGAAGCCATCATAGTTCGTACCATTTCTAGAAGGGTTTGTTTCCTTCTCTCAGATATACTGTTATATTGAGGTATATGTAGTGGAGTCCATGGAGATAATCTCTCATTATCTCTAAAATAACCTTAAAACTCTTGGCTTAAGTATTCACCTCCTCGATAAGATCTTAGAGTCTTAATACTTTTCCCAAGTTATTTCTCTACTTCATTCTTGAAGTCTTTAAACTTTTCAAAAGCTTCAAATTTGTATTTCAATAAATACAAATACCCATAATGTGAATAATCATTGATAAATGTTATAAAGTATTGATAACCTCTTCTTGATTGTATTAACATTGGGCCATACACATTAGAATGTATAAGTGCTAATGACTCTTTGACCCTTTCTCTTTTTCCAAAAAAAGGACTTTTAGCCATTTTACCAAGTAAACAAGATTCGCATGTGCCATATAATTTATAATCAAATGACCCTATGTCACCTAACTTGTGTAACTTAGAAATGCGGCTCTCATTTACATGGCTTAAACGGCAATTCCATAAATAAGATGAGGTTAAATTATCTATCCTTAGTTTCTTATTATTTATATTGACGATTGGATTATTCATGTCTAAAATATGTAAACCATAAACCAAAGTTGCAAAACCATAATGAATTTCATTCAATGAAAAAGAACAACATTCTTAAATATTAAATGAAATCTACATAAGTCTAAACACGCAAATGAGATAATTTTTTTTTCCTGATAAAACTAGTACAATATAACAGTTTTGTAACTCTAAAACTAATCCTGAAGGCAGGTGTAGCTCGTAAGTCCCTACAGTAAGTGCAGCAACCTTTGCTCCATTTGCAGTACATAGGTCCACGTCACCCTTCTCAAGCCTTCTACTGTCCTTTAGTTCCTACAAGTTATTACACAAATAGGATCCACATCTAGTATCTAATACCCATATCGCATTTCTAAAGGTAGTATTAACCTCAATCATAAATATACCAGGAGTAGAAGTAGAAGTGCCCGCAAGCTTCTCATTCTCCTTCTTTTCCTTGACAATATCCAAGTAAGATTTGCAGTTGCGCCTCTAATGGCCCATCTTTCCACAATGATGGCATGAGCCTTTGGTGGCTACCTCCTTCTTTTTCACATCACCTTTAGGCTTTGTAGAAGCCTTCTTCTTCTTCTTAGGAACCTTCTTCTTAGAAGAGGAAGATTCTACTAACATAACTGCATTGGATTGCTTCTTCATGGAGGACTTCGCAGTTTTGAGTAATTTAATCAACTTGGCTATGGTAGACTCAATCTTATTCATCTGGTAGTTATTCATAGATTGTGAAAAACTACTTGGTAAAGATTGTAGAATTAAGTCGATACTTAATTCATTGTCCATCACAAATCCAAGAGATTTGAGCCTCTCAATTAAGCCCAACATCTTCAGCCCATGTGTGGCCATAGAAGTACCTTCAGCTATTTTTGAATGGAACAATTGTTTTGATGTCTCATATCTTTCCATCCTGGTTTAGGCATCAAACAGCTCTCGAAGATTCAAGATGATCAAATAAGCATCTATATGCTCTTGCTGTTTTTGCAACTAGGGGTCATTGACGCTACATCACACAGGATACCATGTCACTATTCTCTTTATGCTTCTTGTGGACAACATGCTCATCAATATAAGAATCTTGAGCTTGTGGTGGTGGAGTAGGAGCCTCTAACACGTAGAGCAACTTTTTTTTACTTGAGATAGTTTATTTCAGTCAATTTATTAGTTTCCATGATGCTACGCAGGTTTATTGGTTGGTCGACATGATGCAAATGACCTAGATGTAAAGATAGAGAAAATTAGCTAGCTATATATGCACATGTAATTCAGATAATTAAATCTTTAATTAATCGCATTGTTGTTCCACTATTTTACTCAAACTAATAGCTTCCACTATTGATTCGAGAAAGCCCATTGAAAGCTTTCCTAGTGCACCGATATCCAAACTCTTCAAGAATGACCTTAGATTTGTCCAACAAGCCACCCTTAAGTTCAATGGTAGGTATCCAATACCAATTACAGTGTATGTAATTACCGGATCATTGAGCGATTAACAGTTTTTAATCTTAAAGCTTTTAAGCTAATCCAATCTTACCTCTAATTTTTTTATGCTTGGGTTAGCCCAACTGAGATAAAGAAATTAGTTAAACCTAACCCATTAATCAAGAATTTAAAATTTCATAGCTTGAACATGCCCAATATCAAGAAGGCTTGGGTTAGCCCAACAACATAGTCTCGAAAAAGGACTTCGTTCCTACTATATTAATGGAAGGCATTAGGTTTAATTTTAAATGAGGGATTTTTTATATTTGTGTCTAAACATAGCATTCATAATATCATCATATCCATACATTGCATAATAATAACGTGATTTGGTTATGGACTTTACTATATTAATTTCCTTGAGCCACAAAGGAAATGAATTTGGCCAATCCTAAGTGTTCATGCATGATATAAGGAGAAAATCTTACCATCCTCCTTTTGGCCTTGATCATTTTTCTCTTGAACTTGTAATAAATTCTATTCTATCTAAAAATTAAGAAATCTCGAATTACATTCGAGGAGAGTTTAGATGAGAAGAGAAATTTATAGAAGAAAATAGAGAAGGTAGGACTCGCAAGCCCTATTTAACTCAAAACCAAAGCAATAAAATGTATGAATAATTTAATTGGGTCCATAGTCCATAACCAAACCACTATGCTAATTTTATGCTCAAAATAAAATTAAACAGAGCAAATAATTCTAAAATCAATATTTTAGAACATATAATAATTCTTAAAATTAATTCCAAAATCACTATTTTGGAAAATAGAGTAAACTTTAAAATCACTATTTTAGAAGATATATTAATTGCTAAAAACATATTTTAGGAATTAAAATAAAATAAAATAAAATCTAAAAACCTTATTTTAGAAAACATATTAATTACTAAAATCATATTATGTGAATCAAAATAATATATAATCTAAAATAAATATTTTAGAAAATATATTATTTTTCCAAAACAAAATGTTTTGAAAAAATTATTTTAGTCTCAAAATGCTAACTTTGGAATATTTGGGTACCAAAGGGGAAAAAAACCAAAACAGCCGTGGGCCTAGCATGAAGACAAAATCGGAAGTTTGACTATACAAAGGAAGATATATTTTTTTTTAAATTAATAGTAGAAGTTACATCCTAGGGAGGATGAACAGAGGATGATGTTCATCCTCCCTATGATCACAAAGCATTCCCCACGTGAGCCACACATTGGGGAGCCTGTCCCATGCGAGCCGTGCCTTTGGGACTAATTGTGCCTCAAGTCATAGCTTGGCTCTCAGCGAGCCGCGACTTGGGGCCAAAAAATTTTTTTTTTTCAACTTCTTCGTCTTCCCTGGAAATGATTTCTTGGAGGAAAAAAAAAAGCCTTCAAGTACTGCAATAAAATCAGAGAACTATTCTATGATTGATTCCAATTTTTTTTCCTTTTCCATTTTATAAACTAATTCAAATCTTCTCAGTAAAACAAAACAAGAACAAACTAAAATTTGTTCAAAGGAAAAAAAACTGACAGTCTCTGGAAACCATTCCCTTTTCCCAATTATAGAAACAAATGTTGGAAAGTATACCCTTAAAGACTATGTATTCTGTGTAAATATATTACAGTAAAATATTTACTCATTCAATTTAGTTTGTTTCTTATATTATTGCACATTTAAGGTCCAAGTATGACAATTAATGGTCTATGTGTTGGGTCATTCTTCACAGTAAGGTATAGACCATGGGTACTTGTCATACAAGTAAAATTAAGTTCTTAGTCGTTTGATGGAATTGGGCATTTCATCAAGGTAAGACTATTATACCATAAGTTCCAATGAGGAATGGTTTACCTTGAATTAGTGAGTAATTCACTTACATCACTAACATAAGCGTATTTCAAATACGTAGAACTGGACCTGTAGTAGTAGTCTCTTATAAAGTACTATACTTATAGAGACCGGACTACTACTGCTACAAAGTGGATGGATACCTTCATACTTGAGTATGAGTTGGTGCTTTGGCAAAGTTAGGGTTTTATACTTTGAAATATGTTGGGTGAGATTTCTTTTGTGTGATCAATATCCTTATATGTTGGGTGTATTATTCTAGTTAGTTAAGACAAACTCATACAACAAAGCTTCTATGCTTCACTTAGTGAGGTTAAATCACTTCTTTGTGATTGTCTAGGATAATCTAATAATCTAGGGCCCTGGGAACGTGATTCTAGAATGTGTGTTTCTAGGTAGCTTCCAATGATAAGTAAGTACATTTAAGTGAGTCATAGATTATCGGATTAGAGATCTAAGGATGGTAGATATCTTTGAGATGGTGTTAGTACATATATCTTCTCTCATTGATGGGTGTTTCATAGAGGGGTATTTCTGTCATTTCACCTGTAGGTTAGAGACATTACTTTAGCAATATTATTCTTGGGGTTAATGTTTCTGTATGGTGATAAATGAAAATATTTAAAATGATAAAATGCATCTATTTAATAGTAAGGTCATTTTGGTCATTTAGTAGCCATGAATAATATGTCTCTTGGTCTTCGGAGTAGCTCAAGTTACCTTGGTATTGTTTAGACACAATCCGGGCTTGATGGATAATTATTTGGATGAGAAATAAAATTTATTATAAAAGTTCAATTAGAATTAATTAATTAGTCTTATGTTTTTTATAAGGCCAGAAAAGGTAATTAATTAATTAAGAGAATTAGGTTGGAATAAATTAATTAATTGGGCTGATATATATTGACATATATTAAGAGTCCAATTAAAATTAGTCTTTGGTATTTAATGAAGCCCAAAAAAATAAATAAATAATTAAGAGAATTAGGCCAATCTTGGATTGGTTTTGGAGCACAACACCAAGCCCATAAGGGCTTAGTTTTTTCAGCCATTAGGGCTTTATGGATGCCAAAAATGGGTGTGAAAAAAAAAGTGAAAAATAACGTTAGTTGTTATCTATTCTCCTCTCTCAAGAGTGTCGTCTCTCCCTTTCTTTCATGTGGACATTTTTCCTATTCCTCTTCTCTAGAAGGAGAGTATCTTGATTATTCAAAGAAGTAGCTTTCACCATGCTAACCCATGAGCAAGGTAGAGTCACACTCTGAAAGATAAAGAGAGGAAGCTTGAAGATGCTTGATGCGTAGGAGTAGAAGATTGGAGGGAATACTAGTCGAACCGCATGTGCCTTCTTCTCCCATTCCAATGCAAGTTCCAGTGCAATCCGACCCCTTGTTAGTTAATTTGTAACCAATAAAGAAAATTAACTATTTTCTCCTAGATGTGGCTCGAAAATTTGAAAATTTTTCCGTTGCGCTTTCTTTGATGTTTTCCGTTCTGGTCCTTCTAGTGGTATCAGATGCACGGTTTTCATCTAAGAGCATGTACTAGGATTAAAAACTGGAAAAGGTGGTTCCTTTACTATTAAAAATGAATCTTTTGTGATTTCATGTGATCCCTCATATTTTGGTTTCTAGAGTTCATGTACCTCTAGTGGTTAGAGGCATAAGATCTTGTATTCTAATGGTTTTCCTATCGTTTTTTTTTTTTTTTTAAGTAGATTCATTGTATGCCTCATGGTTAGAGGCATACGTACTTGTAAAAGTATATTTTTATGCCTAGTTTTGCTTTTTTTTTTTTTAACCTGTACATTTTGAGGACCAAAGAACATGATTTCTAAAATTGTTGAGGGGCAAAAAATGGTTGAAAAAAAGGATTTTTCCAGAAATCAGTGAACTCCAGAACGGACTCGGCGCCAGGTGGCCTTTTCGGACCAAGCACTAGGTCCATTCTGCCTAGTCGGAGATTGTGGAAAAACATAGCAGACTCAGTGCCAGGAGCGCCTAATGGACCAAGCACCAAGTCAATTTGGCCTAGAGGCGGATGCACGCAATTTTGTCTAAGAAAAGGGAAAGAACTGTTGAAGTTCTGTACTTCCATTTTTTCTTGATGTAATTATGTTTTGAAACCAATGTATGAGGTTTATTTCCTGCAATAGTTTTATTTATCTATGGACGAATAATTTGCACGAAAATGAGTAGTAAAGGATGGAACCACCTTAGGATTAAACAAAATCATTAATTTTTAATTCATGATATTTAATCCATTGTTTGGTCACTTAAGAATAAATGAATAGTTTGAGCATGAAAAAGTTTACTTTTGTTATCATGCTTATTTCATTTTTGCGATCAAATGAGCAAGTTTTTGTGATACTAAAGTCTCACAAGATAGAATGGTTTCTAATAAAATGTTTTAATTTAAGAAACTTTAAAAATAAAGGAGTTCATAGTTTATTCTCTTAGAGGGTTTAATCCTTGACATAGAGAATAATATTGAACTTAAGGTTGTTTAATAAAGTTTTGCTTGGTTATTAACTTAGAATAGTAAAACAAATTCATAGTTTATTCTCTCAAAGGATTTAATCCTTGATATAGAGAATAATCTTGAATTTTAGTTTTTTACTAAAGTTAATGAAACCATAAGATTATAGAAAATGTTTATGGGCCTAAAAACTCTATTTTCAATAAAAAATTAAATGGGAGAGTTCCAACGACCCCATAGCTTCCATCATAACTCTCATTAGAGATAGTGGATTTCCTCATTTCATTCTGAGCATGACCCCTTCTAGGATGGATTTCCATAAGTATCTAGAACTAATGGAAGAGTAAAATTAAAAGCCCAGGGTATTTGCTAGGATCGACCAACCTATGTTGGAGGTTTTTAGCACTAGATTGCCCGTATGTGGTATGAATCAGTGGCCATCTTATCGGTGGAAATTTTTTCTAGACCATTAGCTATTTAGGAAGTTTTGATTCTTAATGGTTATACACTTAACTTAGAATACTATTAATCTACCTACAAAACTCTGTTAGCTTTTCTAAGAGCCAAACTATTTATATTATTGATAATGGTTTAAAAAGTTATCTATTATCAAAGAAATAATATAAAGAATGTGCATTTTTATTTCTTGCAAACTAAATGAATGTTTTTTTGCAATATTTTAAAAATATCTGGTTTCAGTCTATTGCCAATCATTCTTAAGGAGAAAAAGTTGATAGGTCCAAATTATATGGATTGGAAGAGGAACTTGAACATAATACTCACTACCGAGGAGTACAAGTATGTTCTTACAGATCCCTCTAAGATTGGGGAAGAATCTACTGATTAAGAGCGAGAGGCTGAGAATGGGGAGGAACTTGAAGAGGAACGTGACAGGTCCAAATTAAGGAGAATAAGTTGACAGGTCCAAATTATATGGATTGGAAGAGGAACTTGAACATAATACTCACTACCGAGGAGTACAAGTATGTTCTTACAGATCCCTCTAAGATTGGGGAAGAATCTACTGATTAAGAGCGAGAGGCTGAGAATGCATGGAAGAAAGCCGATGAGATGGCTAAGTGCTATATGTTGGCTTCCATGTCTAGTGTGCTCCAATCTAAGCATGAGCACATGGCCACTGCGAACAACATGGATTTGTTATTATGTACCATATTTTATGATAAGAGCTGGCCCGTAAGGCAGGAAGCTCTTAGGGCAATCATGAACACTAGGATGGCTGAGGGGGTATTGGTTCGAGAGCATCTGCTCAAGATGATTGCCTACTTCGAGAAGGCTGAGGTTCTAGGTGCAATAATAGATCCTAAGAGCCAAATTAACATGGTTCTTGAAACTTTTCTTGATTCATATTCTCAATTCAAGTTGAACTACAACATGAATAAGTTGGATATGAATCTCACGGAGCTTATGAAAGAGCTCTAGGCGGCAGAGAAGATCATGAAGACTGTGTCAAAGGTTTTGGTCTCTCATTCCGCTTCTTCTTCTAGAATTAAGACAAAGTCTAAGAAATTCAAGAAGAGGAAGTTCTAGAACAATGCAGGGGCCCAGCGCAAAGCATCTTGTCAGGCCAAGTCCAAAGGAAAATGCTTAAAATGTGGCAGGAAAGGATATTGGAAGAAAGATTTTTCAGACTTCTTAGCTAAGTCTACTTCAAGTATTGCTTTATACCTAGAGTCTATTTTGATGGTTGGATTAGCATCTTCCTAGATAGTTGATTCTAGAGCTACTGACCATGTTTGTAACTCTTTGTAGAGGTTCAGAAGGACAAGGAGACTCAACAAGGGTGAGTATGGACTTCAAGTAGGCAATGAGCAAAAATATGGGCTGAAACAGTGGGAGATCTTGAGCTTCTTTTTTGTTGTAACTGAAAGTTAATTTTAAAAGATATTTTATATGTTTCTTATTTTAAACAGAATTTAATTTCAATTTCTAAATTAAAGAATCAAGGATATTCTGTTTCTTTCCATTCTGGTGTTTCCATCAGTAGAGATGCTAATTTAATTTGTATAGGAAATATGTATAGAAATATCTTTTATATATATCCTATTAGAAATTAAGTGAACAGTATTCAAACTGAACTTGATAATAAAAAGGGAAAAGCCATATCGAATGACTTGTATTTGTGCCATCTAAGTTTGGGACATATAAATCCCAATCGGATTCAAAGCTAATCCATGATAGGCCTTTAGGTTCATTGAGATTGGAAGAATGGCCTCAGTGTGAATCTTATCTTAAAGTAAAATGACCAAAATGTCCTTTATCAAAAAGGCAGATAGAGCCATGGAAATACTAACATTAGTTTATACGGATGTTTGTGGTTCGATGACTACACTAGCTAGGGGAGGCTATGAGTACTTCATCACTTTCACAGATGATAACACTTGTTTTGGTAATATTTATCCGATGAGGCACAAGTCTAACTCTTTTGACAAATTCAAGGCATTTAAGGCTGAAGTGGAATGTTAAACAAGTAAATTAATTAAAACTTTGAGATCGAATTGTGGTGAAGAGTACCTCCTCGATGGGTTTAAGGATTACTTGGTACATCACGACATAGTATCTCAGTTAATTATGCTTGAGACTTCCCAGAAGAACGGAGTAGCTAAAAGAAGAAATAGAACTTTGATGGAAATAGTCAGAAGTATGATGAGCCATGCATCTCTTCCTATTTCTCTTTTTGGGGGTATACTTTAGAAATAGAGGCATATGTTTTGAACTTAGTGCCTTCTAAATTAGTACATAGGACACCCTATGAAATGTGGACTAGACGAAAGCCCCGTCTGAACTATCTCAAGATATGGGATTGTCCAGCTTATGTGCTGACAAAAAGAAGTAAGCTAGAACCAAAATCAAAGTTATGCTATTTCGTTAGGTACCTAAAAGGAACAAGTGGCGGATATTTCTATCATCCTCAAGAGCATAAAGTACTTGTTAGTACCAATGCCAGATACTTAGAGGATGAACAAATTACTTCCACCACAGGTTTAAGTAGAATAGAGTTAGAAGAGAAGTTAGTCACTAATTCAACTTTAGGTACTTCTAACACCCCGATCAAGGAACCAAGAGAAAAACTACCGTATGTTCCTATACAATTTGAACCTCATTGTAGAGGGAAGATCACAAAAGTTTTAGAAAGGTGGACTGAAGAGATCTATGATCTAGTCTATAATCATCAGGAACAAGATCTTACTAGATACGAGGATGCCATTATTAATGCTGATGCAGACAAATAACAGCTAGCCATGAATACCGAGATTGAGTCCACGTACCTCAATCAGGTTTGGGATCTTGTCACTGCACCTGATGGAAAAAAATCTATTGGGTGTAAATGGGTATACAAGAGGAAAAGAGGTGCGGATGGAAAGGTTGAAACCTATAAAGCAAGGTTGGTTGCTAAATATTATACTCAGAAAGTAAGGATCGATTATGAGGAAACCTTTTCACCAGCAGCCATGCTTAAGTCTATCTAAATTCTGTTAGCCATTGTATGTCATTATGACTATGAGATATGACAACTAGATGTTAAGACAACTTTCTTAAATGGCTATGTTAGCGAAGACATCCATATGTCCCGGTTAGAAGGTTTTGTTGCTAGAGGTCAAGAACAAATGGTCTGTAAGCTTAAGAAGTTCATCTATGGACTTAAGTAAGTATCATGAGTATGGAACATACATTTTGATGAAACTATGAAAGCTTATGGTTTCATTCAAAATGTGGATGAACTTTGTGTGTATAGGAAATCAGACAGTGATAAAATGATCTTCTTGGTACTTTATGTAGATAACATTCTACTCATTGAAAATAATATATGGACATTATGATCAGTTAAGATTTGGCTATCTAGTCAATTTAGGATGAAAGACTGGGAGAAGCTAGCTACATTCTAGGTATTAAGCTTCTTAGAGATAGGAAGCAGAGAATGTTAGGCTTATCCCAATCTGCTTATACTGGCAAAATATTGGTCAAGTACAGCATAGATCAATATAAAGGGGCTATCATACCCTTTAGACATGGATTATCCTTATCTTCCAAGCAGTATCCTCAAACACTGGAAGACAAGCAGAAAATGAGCAGGATCCTTTATACTTCAGCTGTGGAAAGTCTCATATATGCTATGTTATGTACTAGACCAGATTTCTGCTTTGCAGTAAGCATGGTTAGTAGATATCAGTCAAACCTAGGGGAAGCTCACTGGCAAGCCATAAAGCATATACTCAAATATCTCAAGGAAATGAGAGGTTATATACTTGTATATCGTGCTAATGATTTGGTTCCTACCGGTTACACAAACTTAGACTTCTAGGCGGATAAAGATGAAAGAAAATCCACTAGTTGATACATCTACACTTTGTCTAGAGGAGCTATTTCATGGAGAAGTATCAGGTAATCTTGCATTGCTGATTCTGCTATGGAAGTTGAGTATGTTATTGCTTCAGAAGTTTTTGAAGAAGCTGTGTGGCTCCAGAAGTTCCTCACAGAACTTAGAGTAGTACCGCACATGGATAGCCTGTTACGATTTATTGTGATAACACTGGAGCGGTGTCATAACGTAAGGAACCTCAAAACTATAAGAAGGGCAAGCATATAGAGAGAAAGTATCACCTCACCTAGGAGTTTATCCAGAAATGAGAAATCGTAGTTGATCAGATTTTCTCTGTTAACAATCTGGCGAATCCCTTTACCAATCCTTTGACAAAAAAGGTGTCTCGCAGACATTTAGATGTCATAGGGGTAGGCACTTGTGGACTTTCTAAGTCTTTGTAGTGTAAGTAGGAGATTGTAGGAAAGTATACCCTCAAAGACTATGTATTCTATGTAAATATACTGCAGTAAAATGTTTATTCATTTAATTTAATTTGTTTCTTATATTATTGCATATTTAAGGTCCAATTATAACAAATAATGGTCTATGTGTTAGGTCATTCTTCACAGTAAGGTATAAACCATGGGTACTTGTCATACAAGTAACATTGAGTTCTTAATCATTTGATGAAATTAGGTATTTCATTAAGGTAAGACTATTACGCCATAAGTTCCAATGAGGAATGGTTTATTTTGAATCAATGAGTAGTTCATTCACATCACTGGCATAAGTATATTTCGAATACGTAGAATTGGACCTGTAGTAGTGGTCTCTTATAAAGTACTATGCTTATAGATACCAGACTATTACTGCTACAGCGTGGATGGATACCTTCATACTTGGGTATGAGTTGGTGGTCTGGCGAAGCTAGGGTTTTATACTTTGATATATGTTTGGTAAGATTTTTTTTGTAAGATCAATAATCTTGTATGTTGGATGTATTACTCTAATTAGTTAAGACGGACTCATGCAACAAAGTTTCTATACTTCACTTAGTGAAGTTAAATCACTCCCTTGTGATTGTCTAGGATAGTCTAATAATCCAGGGCCCTGTAACGTGACTCTAGAATGTGTGCTTTTGGGTAGTTTCCAATGATAACCAAGTACATTCAAGTCAGTTATAGTTTATCGGACTAGAGATCTAAGGATGGTAGATGTCTTTGAGATGGGTGTTACTATATTTATTCTGTCTCATTGATGGGTGTTATATAGAGGGGTATTTCCGTCATTTCATCTATAGGTCTGAGACATTGCTTTAGAAATATTATTCTTGGGATTAATATTTTCATATAGTGATAAATGAGAATATTTAAAATGGTAAAATGTAGCTATTTAATAGTAAGGGCATTTTAGTCATTTTAGTAGCCATGAATAATATGTCTCTTGGTCCCCGGAGTAGCTCAAGTTACCTTGGAGTTGTTTAGATACAATCTGGGGTTGATGGATAATTATTTGGAAGAGAAAGGAAAATTTATTCTATGAATCCAATTAGAATTAATTAATTAATATTGGATTTTTTATAAGGCTCAGAAAAGATAATTAATTAATTAAGAGAATTTGGCTGGAATAAATTAATTAATTGGGCTTATATATGTTGACATGTATTAAGAGTCTAATTAGAATTAATTAATTAGCCTTAGGTATTTAATGAAACCCAGAAAAGATAATTAATTAATTAAGAGGATTTGGTCAATCTTGGATTAGTTTTGGAGCATAGTACCAAGCCCATAAGGGCTTACTGTTTTTAGCCATTACAGCTTAATAAAGCCCTAAGGCTAGCCACAAATTGGTGTGAAAAGGGGGGGGGGGGGGGAAGTAACATTGGTTGTTGTCTGTTCTCCTCTCTCAAGAGTGCCATCTTTCCCTCTCTCTCTTGTGGACATTTTTTCTCTTCCTCCTCTCTAGAAGGAGAGTATCTTAATTATCCAAAGAAGGAGCTTTCACCAAGCTAACCCAAGAGTAAGGTAGAGTCATACTCCAAAAGACGAAAAGAGAAAGCTTGAAGATGATTGATGCATAGGAGTAGAAAATTAGCGGGAATACTAGTCGAACCGCAAGTGCCTCATTCTCCCCTTCCAATGCAAGTTCTAGTGCAACCTGGCCCCTTGTTGGTTAATCTGCAACCAATAAAGAAAAGTAAGTACTCTCTCTTAGATGTGGCTCGGAAAACTGAAAAATTTTCTACGGCACTTTCTTTGATGTTTTCTATTCTAGTGCTTCAACAAATGCCCAGAAAAATATATTTTATTTCCTTTGCAAGAAATAATGCGTCGTGTCGGTCCCCAGATACGGTGTTAAATATGTAAGGGTGTAAAGTAAAAATGACAGTCCACAGTGATAGGATCCATGTAGCTACATGGAATATAAGATCTTTGACCAATAGATCGACAGAATTAGTTAAGATTATACAGAGGAGAAAGATTAGTATTTTGTGTCTTTAGGAATCCAAATGGGTAGGAGAAGGCGAGAGTAGTAGTGCCTTGGGGTTATAAGCTTTGGTATTCAAGTAGAGTTAGGAATAAAAATGGAGTCGGGATTATTATTGATCGTAAGTTTATTAATAATGTGGTTGAAGTACAGCGGAAGAATGATAGGATTTTGAGCATTAAGATCATGATTGGATTCTAGATTACCATTGTTATTAGTGTGTATGCGCCATAAATGAGACTTGATGATTCGGTTAGATAACAGTTTTGGGATGATGTAAATGAGATCGTACAGAGTGTACCATGTACAAAGATGCTTTTCATTAGTGGTGATCTAAACGGACATATGTGTACTAATCAGAACGGGTATGAGAGTGTTCATGGAGGTCAGGGTTTCGAAGTTAGAAATGAAGCAGGAACTGTTATTCTTGACTTTGCCTTGGCCTATGATTTGACCATAGCAAACACCTGGTTTAAGAATAGAGATTCTTACATAGTGACCTTTAGAAGAGGGTTAAATACCAGTTAGATAGACTTATTTATAATGAGGCGTAGGTTTCGTAGTGGTTATATAGATTGTAAAGTTATTCCAGATGAGAGTGTAGTTATGCAACATAGGCTATTGGTCCTCGATTTTAATTTTAGGAAAAAGAGTAAGCAGCGAAATCATCGGGTTGACCCTAAGATCAATTAGTGAAAGTTACAGGGGGATGAAAGAATAGCCTTTGCAGATAAGGTAGTTGAGGCAGATGATTGGTCTTCTGATATGGATTCAGATCCAGATACTATGTAGAGAAAGATGGCTCAATATATTAGTACAGTATCTAAGGAAGTGCTTGGTAAATCTAAAGGAAGAGTACCTCTAAACAAGGATGTGTCATGGTGGAACAACGAAGTGAAAAAAGCCGTATAGAGTAAAAAAAAAAGTGCTATAGAAACTTAGAGAAGTGCAGGAGTGATGAGAATTTTGAGAAATATAAGGTCGTGCGAAGAAAAGCTAAAGAAGCTGTTAGAAAAGCAAGATCCATAGTTTACAAGGATTTATATGAAAAGTTGGATACCAAAGATGGAGAGAAGAATATATATAGACTAGTGCATTATGGGGAGAAGAAGATGAGAGATATTAGTGTAGTGAAATGTATAAAGGACAACAGCCACAGAGTTTTGGTTAAAGATGAAAAAATAAAGGAGAGATGGAGGTCCTATTTTGATAAGTTATATAACGGGAGTCAAGTTCAAGTTCCGAGTGTGGGTAGCTTGGCAATTTCGAACGAAGAGGTTAACCATGTGTGTATTCATCATATTCAAAAGCATGAAGTCCGAGATGCCCTTAAAGGGATGAGACGAAAAAAAGTAGTGGGACCGGATGGTATACCGATCGAGATTTGGAAGTGTTTAGGAGAGATAAGTATTATGTGGCTAACAAGTCTGTTCAACAATAAATATAGAATTAATAAGATGTCTACATAGTGGAGGAAGAGTACTCTGATTCCTTTGTACAAGAATAAAGGGGATGTTCAAGATTATGCCAATTACCATGGGATTAAACTCATGAGTGTTAGGGATATACTCTATAGTCAATTTGTACTTATAATATTATCGTTATGTATTATGTAATAAAATGAGGCATTTCTTTCCATGAATAGTGCATTTAGTTTTGTGGTCATTAAGTACATGACTTTATAGTAAAACCCTGCAATCAATATAATGACTATTCTTAAAAATTGTCCCTGATCGATTATTATTAGTAAAATAATAATAAATTAAGATTAGTATGTTTGTGACTTGATGGATATGTTTTACTGATCATAGATATATGTGATATCAAGTTAAAACATAAATAAATGTTAGAAAATATTATATTAGACATGACCCACTATGAGGTACTTCATGTAACATGTCATAAGTACTTTCTAGCCATAATGATATTAAAAGTCCTTCGACCTGAATTCATCATAGTTTCCTACTTGATAAATTATATATTTTAATGTTGTTTACAGTTGTCTTTAACTAGACAATATATTAGACTACTGTTAGATGTAGAATAAACCAGAGAGCGGAATATGATTAATAGTGAAGGAATTTATCCCTCTTAATTATGGGAGAGATATCCATAGGCCATTTGATAAGTTAGACTGTTAAAATGCATGACTGTACTCAAATATATCAATTTGAGATATTGATATCATTTGTTTAAACCTCTACTATGAGATCAAGAAATAATTGATTAAGTTTAATAAGGATGACATGCTCCGTGCCTTATGCTTAATCAGGATATTGTGTGATAAAAGGACTAAATATAAAGTTATAGTTTAGTTCAAAGAGATCACTGTTATTTTTTTAACCTGGGTAGTTGTAATATTTTTCTAGAAACCGCTTATAACTTATGGGCCATTTAAATGTGATTTTGGCACACTATCAGTGTTAAATGAACCTATAGGGTCACATAATAAGCGAACTTGTTAGATTATTTTTTTGTAACCAGGTTCGATGAAGTTGGAAATATATCTAATTAATCGAACCTAGAAAATTAACCAAATACAATGAATCTGGAAATTTGTCCACATTTGATGTATTTAGATGATGTCCAGATTGTAAGAATCTGATTTGATAAATTAATTAGTTAAATTACCAAAATAATGGCAAATCTTATCTTATCAGTTTTAATAGAATTTGAATTTAAAATAAAATATGATAAAATATTATTAGAGTTTGACACCAAGAGGTTCGATTGGTTTTAAAAGAAAACCCTAGCCGTCTTCTCAAGGGTGCTCTCTGTTAATATTCGTGCTTCCATTCACCAAAAAAATTTAAGCCTCTCAAACCCTATGCACTAGCACTCCCAGGATAATAAGTTGGTTCACCGTGTGTATCCGATAGAGGGCGTTCGCACATTACAGCGTTTGGTGATCGTTCGAGTTGCATGTACGACAGAAAAACCAGAATCCAAATATCTAGATTATGATGAATACAGGTAATTCTATAATCCCTAGATTGGTTTAATTGTTTGACTTGGGTCCTCATAAGGGATTCGTGAATGTTTTCCGCATTTAGGAGTCCACAAATCCCATCATATAAGTTATACTATAAAGCTTTGAGAGAGAGTGATTGAATAGAGGTTGCGGGGGCATTATACAAATTTCAAATAATCAATTTGGTTTTATACCTGGGCATTCCATTATGGAGGCAATTTATTTATTACGATGGACAATTGAATATTATAGTGAAAGAAAGAAAGATTTACATATAATATTTATTGACCTAGAAAAAGCCTATGATAAGGTACCTAGGGAAGTAGTTTGATGGGTGTTAGCCAAGAAAGGTGTATCGCTAAAGTATATTACTCTCATTAAATATATGTATGATGGAGCATGTACAAATTTAAGGAGTTGCATTGGAATGACTGCGGAGTTCCCTATTACTATGGGTGTGCATCAAGGATCAACGCTTAGTCGTTTCCTCTTTGCGACCATTTTGGATGAGTTGACCTGCACTATACATGAGGCAATTAATATTCAGAAATCGAAAGGCGAAATCTCATTCAATGAGATAAGGAAAAATCATTTTTCCTTCCGGGGGCATTGCCCCTGGAGGCCCGCACAAGGGGCACTGCCTTCTTGACCCTTGCCCATTGACCGGTCAGTGGGACCTCTTCCAGGGGCGCTGCCCCTTGGAATCCCGACTAACTATTCATTGTATGTTGTTCGTTAGTGCATTTTGATTGTAGTTGTGGATTATTCTGAATAGTATATAGCATGGCCCGTTTTACCCCAATATGATTGGTAGGTTTCATTCTGGTTGTTTTGAGTTGTAATTTTTAAATACGGCCTACGTATCATTTTTCATTGTTGTTAAATTGTATTCCTTTCCTAGAATATAAATTATTTTAATTTTACTATCCAATGTAAAAAAAGACGGCGGCCTACATTTACAACTAAGGAAGAGTATGCTCAAGGCATTAGAGAATGTTGAAGGCGTTCAAATACCTAGATCGACCACCTTGATCTTCACTTTGCTCATGATGATCAATATAGGATATGGGCCATGCTATGTTACTTTTATTTATGTCTTGCATGCATATTTGATATGTTTATTTCATGTTTACTACAATCAAATTTTTATTTATTTAAAAAAATTAAGTTTTAAATGCTTTCCAAAATCAAACACTTGTTATTACTTAGATCATCATATGGTCATTCCTGCCAAAGTAGGATGCTTTTGATTATCTAAGTGAGATAAGATGGAAAATAGTTTTCCATATGTTTGATATGGTTTGACTTTACTAGGCTGTCAAAATAGTTTTGGGTTTAGGGCATTATATGAGATTTTTAGCCGGGACATTTGATGCCTATCTCATTTAAAATTTATGTTTTATTTAATTATAAGATTAAAGCCAAAGTTTACTTATGATTGAAATAAAATATTTATAAATTTCTTTTAGCGAGTTTTTCATTAAGGCCTCAAAATTAATTACTTCACATATTTTGTATAAATAGCAACAAATAGTTGAAATAACTCATTGCGATCTGTGCTCGAGAAAGACAAGCTTAGTGGGATGAACATTCTTGATTGGGCATGTAACTTAAGAATTGTTCTTAAGAAAGAGAAAAAACTCTATATTCTTGAAAATCCTATTCCCCCTGTTCCAGCAAATAACGCCTAAAAGCTAAAAAGATGCTTATAGTAAGTACAAAAATGACTCCAACGATGTTACTTACCTCATGCTAGCAACCATGAACTCTGAACTTAAAAAATAGTTTGAAGAAGCTGAGGAATATGACATGATTGTGCATTTTAAGGAAATGTTCCAAGAACAAGCACAACAAGAGAGATTTGAAACTCATAAGGCATTAAATACATGTAAGATGGTTTCTGGCACCTCAATAAGCGCTCATGTCCTTAAAATGAAGGGCTATCTTGATCATCTTGAAAAGCTTGGTGCTCCTATTAATCATGACATGGCCACAGATTTGATCTTGAGCTCATTACCTCTTGAGTATGACCAATTTGTCATGAATTTCAACATGCATAATATGGAAAAATCCATTACTGAATTGCATGGGATGCTAAAATAAGCTGAACTGAACATTAAGAAGAATACTCCTAGTGTTCTAATGGTTCAAAAAGGGAAAGGGAAAAAGAACAACCAAAAGGGCAAGCTAGTAAGAGCAAGGACAAGGCTAAGTCCAAGTTCAAGCCCAAACCTAAGACCAAGACACCAAAGGAGGGAGCTTGCCATGGAGAACAAGAACAGTGGTTAAGAAATTGCAAGGTCTATTTGGAAGCAAAGAAGAAGGACAATGAGACTGCCGCTTTAGGCATTTATATTATAGAAATTAATTTATCTACTTCTGATTCATGGGTATTAGATACCGGTTGTGGATCTCACATTTGTATAAATGTGCAGGGTCTAAAAAGAAGTAGAGTCATGGCAAAAGGCTAGGTGGACCTACGAGTTGCGAATGGAGCAAAACTTGCTGCAGTACCTGTAGGAACTTTTGAATAAATTTTAACCAATGGGCTTGTTTTAGAACTGAATGATTATTTTTATGTTCTTGCTATGAGTAGGAATATTATTTCAGTTTCTTGTTTAGATTTAAAAGATTTTGAATTTGTTAGTAGGAATAACATTTGCTCCATTAATAAAATGGCCTTTTTTTTTTATGGAGTTGTCTCATTATCAAATGGGCTTTATATTCTCAATCTTCATGGATCTTCGAACAAGTATATCTATAACATTAATACTAAAAGATTGAAATCCAATAATTTAAATCAGACTTACTTCTGGCATTGTTGTTTGGGCCATATAAATGAGAAACACATAACAAGGCTTCATAATGATGGGTTTCTAAATTCGTTTGATTTAGAATCTTACGAAACATATGATTCTTGTTTATTAGGTAAAATGACTAAGGCACCTTTTAAGAGACAAAATGAAAGGGCAACTAATTTATGGCGCTTAATACATACTGATGTATGTGGACCAATGAATACACATGCTAGAGGAGGATTTCAGTACTTCATTACATTTGTGGATGATTTTAGCAGATATGGCTACTTGTATCTAATGAAACATAAATCTAAATTGTTCCAGAAATTTAAAGAAATTCAGAATGAAGTACAAAATTAGCTTGGCAAAAGTATCAAAACACTTCGATCCGATTAATATGGTGAATACATAAGTCACGAGTTTGACGAGCATGTTAAGAACTGTGAAATTATCTCCCAATTAACTCCACCAAGATCACCTTAATGAAATGGTGTATCTAAATGGAGAAATCGAACTTTATTAGATATGGTTCGATTAATGATAAGTCAAACTGATCTTCCAATCTCCTTTTAGGGTTATGCCCTAGAGACTGCTGCATTCATACTAAATCATGTTCCATCTAAATCAGTTCAGAAAATGCCATATGAGATATGGACTAGGAGACAACCTAGTTTATCATTTCTCAAGATTTGAGGTTGCGAAGTTTATGTAAAGTGTTTATTATCTGATAAACTTGTACCCAAATAAGATAAATGAATATTTGTGGGGTATCCTAAAGAAACTAAAGGATACCAATTTTATCTACCAAAAGAAAATAGAGTAATTGTTGCTCAAAATAGATTTTTCTTGAAAAGGAATTTATTTCCAAAAGAATTAGTAGGAGTAAAATACATCTTGATGAGATTCAAGAACCACAATTAGTATATGAACTGAATAATAAACCTCGATTAGATGGCTCACAAGTCCAAGATGAGCTTACTTCTATAGAACAAGGACCTTGAAGATCTGATAGGGTTCATCAACAATCTGAGAGATATGGATTCCTCATCACTGACGATCACAATATAGAGCTTATGGTTAATGATGAGCCCACTTCCTATCAAGAAGCCATTAAGAGTTCTGACTCTAGAAAATGGTTAGAGGCCATGAAGTCTGAGATACAATCCATGTATGATAATCAAGTCTGTACTTTAGTTAATCCACCTGAAGGTTCAAAAACCATTGGGTGTAAATGGGTTTTCAAAAAGAAAATAGACATGGAGGGAAATGTGCATACTTACAAAGCACGACTGGTAGCCAAGGGTTATAGACAAACTCATGGTATAGACTACGATGAAACTTTTTCATCAGTTGTAATGCTTAAATCTATTAGAATTATTCTTGCCATAGTAGCATATTATGATTATGAGATTGGGAAAATAGATGTCAAAATCACGTTCCTTAATGGAAACTTACTCAAGGATGTGTACATGACACAACCTGAGAGTTTTGATGATCATTTGAATTCTAATAAAGTGTGCAAGCTTCAAAGATCCATTTATGGATTGAAGTAAGCATCTCGAAGCTAGAATCTTCATTTTGTTGAAGCAACTAAAGAATTTAACTTTATCAAAAATGAATATGAGCCTTGTGTCTATAGGAAAACCAGTGGGAATGCAATAGTCTTTTTGGTACTTTATGTTGATGACATCTTACTCATTGGAAACGACATCCTAACTCTACAAAGTGTAAAGATATGGTTGGGAAATTATTTCTCAATGAAAGACTTAGGTGAAGCTACCTATATTTTAGGTGTAAGGATCTATAGAGATAGATCTAGAAAACTAATTGGACTAAGTTAAAGTGTATACATTGATAAGGTACTGAAAAGGTTCATTATGCAAGACTCTAAGAAAGGATTTTTGCCACTGTCACATGGCATTAAGCTCAGCAAAACTCAAAGTCCTTCCACGAAGGATGAAAAAGAGCGCATGAACAAGATACCATACGCTTCCGTTATAGGATCTACCCTGTATGCCATGTTATGTACTTAACTAGATGTGTCATTGCATTGAGCATGACGAGCAGATTCCAGTCAAATCCTAGACAGCCACACTGGCTGCTGTCAAGAACATACTGAAGTATTTAAGAAGAATTAAATATATGTTCTTAGTCTATGGAGGACAAAAAGGTGAGCTAGTTGTAAATGGTTACGCTGATGCTAGTTTTTAGTCCAACATAGATGATTATAGATCGCAATCAAGTTTTCTATTTTGTTTGAATAGAGGTGCTGTAAGCTAAAAATGTTCAAAGCAAGACACCTGGCCGATTCTACTACAGAAGCTGAGTATGTAGCTACCTCAACTATAGCTAAAGAAGCAATTTGGATTAAAAGTACATTACAGAACTAGATGTAGTTCATAGTATTGTGAACCCAGTGGATCTTTCTTGTGACAATAATGGAGCTATTGCACAAGCTAAGGAACCAAAATCACATCAGCGATCCAAACATTTACTTAGACGTTTTCATCTCATTCGAGAAATTGTTGATAGAGAAGATATCAAAGTATACAAGGTATCAACTGATAACAATGTTGCAGATCTACTAACAAAATTGCTCCCATCGTCTAAACATGATAGTTATACTAGATCAATGGGATTACGGTTTATGTCAAATTGGTCTTAGTGTAAGTGGGCGATTGTTGGGATATGTCCTAGAGTCAATTCGTACTTATACTATTGTCGTTATGTATTATGTAAGGCATTTCTTTTCATGAATAGTGCATTTAGTTTTGTGGTCAACAAGTATGTGACTTCATAGTTAAACCTAACAATCAATACAATGACTATTCTTAAAAACTATCCCTGATCGATTATTATTAGTGGAACAATAATAAATTAAGATTAGTATGTTTGTGACTTGATGGCTATGTTTTACTAGTCATAGATATATGTGATATCGAGCCAAAACATAAATAAATAATAGGAAATAATATATTAGACAAGACCCACTGTGAGAGTACTGTTGGGTATCTCAGGCTCGTATCGTATATGGTGCAGCAAAAAATAAAATGAGATACCCTCCCAGGACCCGTCTATGTGTGGAAAACAAGACATAATGATAATAAAGGTAACAGCTTTTACCTTTGGGTGATCGTCTGAAGAACAAAATTGATCATCGTCAAGTCGAGGCACAATCCAACAATCCTCTTATGCAAACTCCACGAGAGTTGGACGTCTAACCACTATAATAACAGTGTGTGATTATCTCTAATAGTAATCCACATAGAGGAATACTCAAGCACCAAAATTTCCTATACTAGCAGAAAAAGATGGCGACTAGGGCTGTTTTTGTTTTCAGCAAAACAAGAAAGAGAGAGAGAAGAAGAAGAAGAAGACCTTTGTTTTGTGGATTCTATTTTCGTGTGAATCACCCTTAGAGTTTCGAGTATATCCAATATATGTTCCAAAATCCACTGAAAATCTAAAATTCTAAAACAATTAGAATTTCCTAATTTAATTTGGAAACATCAAGTTCTTACAATTACAACTTAGACCACAAATTATAACTAATTATAATTTGTCCACAACAACTTCTCTTTCTCGAAATTAATCCCACTATATTATCAAATAACATATTGAGTATATAATCCTCTATTGTATGTGACCTATTAGGTTTCCCAGTCAATTGGTAGCGAACATGAATTAATCTAAACGTCTTTGAGATTAATAATCTATAATTAATTAGAATTAATCTTATTAATTCTAATCAGGATTGGTTTATTAATTCATTAATTAATAAATCCATATTCCCCAATCATGAGCGGTATCTAGCAACACATCATGACTACCCAAGAGTCCAGGAAGTCAAGTGGCTTAACATGAATCCTTCAATAACAAACTTCAGTGCAATTAACTCATTTCACCATACAATATCTCATTCAGTTTGGAGTACGGAATTAGTGCCAACTCCCTCCAGAATTAATTATGGCCTGAATACACTAGTACTTCTACTAGGAACCCACTACTCTAGATGTGTATCAATTGGAACTGTTTCCAATACACAATCGGCTTGGCCAAGGACTTTCTGAGTAGAAATTCCTACAAGTGGCCGTGAGATATTCGCCCCTACTATTAGGAGTGGTGAATCCTTTATTGACCTTCTCAACTACTTTCGTTTACCTCACAATGTACCCAATATCCATCCTATAGGCAGCCTTCGATTGAGCTCTGGAGATTGGAATCAAAGTACAAAGCTCAGCAAACAAAGTACCTTGGAGATCTTAAGTCTAAGGATACTTGCACGTTTGATATATTGAGATTATATCACTGGCACTAAATAGTTATCCATATTATTATCTCAAAGTTAGGTCATCCAATGAACTTGTTCCATTAACAAGCATCCATGTGTTAACTTTGAGTATCTCAATACTTATGATTGTGAGAACTACCGCCCGATCAAATCAGGAAGTCTAACACATGCTAGTCTTAACACATTAATGATGCACTGTCTCCTTCATACTATGACTAGGGACTATTTAAGTAGTAATACCATCTAGTGTAGTAGGAATATCATATCATGATCTTTATCATGATTTCCTTAACATAGTGTTGTACTAGGGACTTTATCGAACAGTTATATTACTTAAATAAACAAAAGAAATTGTAAGATAAAGAATACCTTTTATTAAAATAAAATGTGTCATATACAATGTACAAGTGATTACCTCTAGAGCACAACACTAACAAACTCCCACTTGCACTAAAGCCCATCATTCATATATCTATTGCCGAATGACTCAACATGACAATCATGTTTCTTTTGGGATATTGCTTTTGTAAGTGGGTCAGCTATATTCTCATTCGTGGGAACTCTCTCTATCTTTATTTCCTTAGCTGCTTTAGAAACGGCTATGTACTCTGCTTATGTCGTAGAGTTAGCAATAGTCTCTTGTTTGGAACTTTTCCAACTTATTGCCCCTCTGCACAACGTAAACATGTAGCCGCATTGTGATTTGAAATCATCTTTATCAGATTGAAAACTGGCATCAGTATACCCGTTTTTTTTTTTTTTTTAGATCACCTTCTCCATATGCTAAGAACATATCCTCAGTCCTTCGTAAGTACTTAAGAATGTTCTTTACAGCTGCCCAATGACCCTCACTAAGGTCAGATTGATATCTACTGGTCAAATTGAGAGCACAAGATACATCAGGCCTAGTACATATCATAGCGTACATGATAGATCCAACTGTCGAGGCATATGGAATCTTATTCATGTGATCCATTTCCACTTGTGTCTTTGGAGACATCGACTTTGAAAGGCTTACACCATGTAACATGGGTAAGAATCCCTTTTTGGATTGATCCATGCTAAATCTCTTTAGCATTATATCTGTAACACCCCATATTTCCTTCTTTGCACAATGGGCCAGCTTAGGTGGATGTCGCCCCGTCTGAATCCTCAGAGTAGGGGTCTTTACAACGATATAAACTTAAAATAAGCAAGCACAAATCGAAGCTTAAGTAAATATGTACAACATACTCTTCTATTATATATACATGAGTTGCGATAGAAACATCATCAGAGTTCCCAAAATACACAAGCCCAAAATAGTTTCAACATCTATGTACAATAATCATGCCAAAAGATTCACTATCTAGCGCTAGATGGTAAGTCCGGGTAGTATCGTCGCTAGCCTTTAGCTCTAATCCCTAAAAAAAATAGGAAAGAGAAACACACATGTGAGTGGTATACTCAGTAAGTCCCGTGTGTGCTAGTGTTTTGCTCAAAAAAGAGATGATTTTCAATTCCTTTACTGAAATAAATTTCATAATAGGGAAATAGCAGTAATTGGTAAATTTAGGATCAAGTTATCATGTACATTTGAAAAATAATGATTTCCAAACATATGGCCCCCAATTCAATAAATGCGGATTCTTCCCCACATGGAAGTGCGACCCGTGTGCAAAGTCCAAGGAACTTCGCCTTCGGCTGCATAGTTTCTGATGCCAAGGACTGCGCCTTACAGCACGTCACCCGTGTCAGGCCGGAAGGGTGAGCAGCGTACAAATGTACCTCTCCGTGCACATAGAGATCTTTTACTTGCCTCTATCAGCCAGGGTTCCCAATCCTGATGTCATCACCATCAAGGTGGCAAGGAGTCAAACGCCCCGAATATCCCATCCTTATTCCAGCGAATGACTTAAAAACAACAAGCGTTCACAAACGCATTCACAAACACGGCAATTGCCAGGCACTAAACGGCTAGTTAGGATGACTCATCTCAATGTCCTGTCGCCCTGTTTGAAGTAAGACAATCCCCAAAACTAGCTAGGTTACTTGAGGTCATCGACCTCTAACACGGGCTAGTACAAAGATCAAAGCCCTTGCTGAATACTCAACGCAACAATACAAGCCCCATCTTACTGATCAAGCCAGAGGGTTATCTGATCCCGTAGGATCTTTAATCAAAACATTTTGGGGCCAAAACAACATTTTCCAAAATCATGTTGAAACGAGATAAAAGGTTTTACTCACACATCAAAACGTGTTACCAAGAGTAACCGGGTTATTTTTCCCGTATTCAATCACAAAAGTCATTTTCCAAGGTCATTCGGGTCATTTCACCCATGCCAGGTTCCACAAGACTTTTTGAGGGTATTTGTGTCATATTACCCTTACCCGATTTGAAATATATTCACAAGAGTTCCAATAAGGATATTTCGGTCATTTACCGAATACCCGATTCTAAAGTTTATCATTTTCCAGAAATCCCAAATATTTAATCCAAAATGTCTAAATTCAATAATTCATATTTTATTCCTCCAATAAGGTTTTCAAACCAATTATGGAATTCATTCAAGTCGAAATAGTATGAAAATAAGTCTTGCTCATGTATTTCGTAAACACATTTAAACATTTCCAAAACGGTATAAAACATAGCATTTCATAGAAAAATCAAAGCACACTAGCCTTTAAAAAGCTTAAAAATCAATAGGACTCACCTCGTATATTAGGCCGAAGTTGCACTCGAGTATAGTCCTAAAAGGGGTTCCCTCGGCTTGATTCACCTACATCATTAGTATATTCCTTTGTCATTACTCAATGGTTTCAAATACTTAATGGTTTGGACAAGGTTTCTATAATTTTCTTAAAGAAATAAATGGGTTAGTGCTTTGAATAGTTTTTCTGGTTTTACAGCTTTACCACCCTTCACCATTTTTCACACAATTTAGCCAATATAGGTCCAAATAGGGTGAGGCTACTTCCATAATTCCCCTAAGATATCCCTCTATCAATTCCAGGTCATAAGTCCTACAAACTCCATCCCATTTTGTACAGTTTTGCAGTTGATTCCACTGTTCCGCGCTTGGAGATTCAGTTTCGTCACTCTCCAGTTTTTTGTTCATATCTCCTCCAATTCAGGTCCAAATGAAGTGAAACCACTTCCTAAATACTCCTAGGAAATTTCTCTATCAACTTCAGGTCATGGGGTATTCAAACCTCTCTCCATTTCGTTCAGTTTTCCAGTTAAACTTACTGCTCCGAGCTGGAAGTCCAGAATTACTGTTTAGAAGCTCAACTTGTTTTATTTATTTCTATGATTTCTTCAACATATCTTACCACATTTAAACCTTCCAATACCTTATTTAACATTCCAAAATAATTTTTCTAACAGGTTTTCATGCCCAGCACTTCTCTTTTGTTCAAACAAATAAATTATTCCCAGCTTACCAAACCAGTAAATTTTGGCAGTTTTCACCCTTCTTGTTGTTCATGATCTCTTAGCTATTCAAAACCCTCACAACCTCCACACAACTTGTTCCAAATCCTTTCTAACTGGTCTAGGACAGGTTTAGAGTCATTTATGCTCAATTTCCAGTCATATCTACTCAGATTTCTTTTAATATTTCCAAACAACACAAACTAGTGAGTTGTTATCAACAAATGGCTTTTCTTGTTTTCTTTACCACTTCCTTCCTTTTTCTTTTCAAATTTTCAGTATACCATCACTCCAATACACCTTAAATAAACTGAAAACCATATTCAACCCATCACTACACCAACCGGTCAATTCAACATCCATCACAACATCAAAATATTTTCATTGCTCAACATCAACAAATTCATATGCATTTAGTTTCCAACTTCTAACATCATTCTTTTAGCTTTAAAGAAATGATCTCTTACCTTTCCAAGATGAGGGCAAGCTGTATACTTCTTCCCTTCCTTCCTTCTCCTTTCTTCCTCCTTGCTGCCGGTTTCCTTCTCCTTCCTCCTTGCTGCTGGAAATCTCCCTCTCTCCCTTAGTCTCTCTTTTTCTTATTTTTCCTCTCCTCTCTTCACTTTTCTGGTTTTTCCTCTTCTCCTCCCAGCTTTGACTGAAATTCTCCCCTCCTTACTCCTATTTATAGAGCTTAATCCTCTTGGTCTTACTTTAAGGTGAGTTGGCTATTCTAGAAGCTCCTAGGCTTTCCAAGTAAATTGTGGAACCATGGAGAAACTTGTAGAATTCCCTAGAAGTCTCAAAACTAATGCATTTACCAACCTTACATGCCCATGCAAATTATAATTAACTTGGCCTAATCTAGTTTAGCTTAATTATGATCACTTGCCCTAATCTAGTTTAACTTAATTAAGCTTAATTAAGGAAGTCTAAGAATGGTTAATCTTGATAAAAAATATCATGCTTGTGGGCCCTCTTCATTTACTTCTGTGGGCCCTTAAAATATCTTATATATAATAAAATATAGATAGATAATATAGCTAGGGTATTTATATATAATATAATATAGCATAATATAGCTAAATAATATAGCTAGGATATTTATAGTATTAGTTGATATATATATATATATATATATATATATATATATATACACTAATGGTAAAAATAATATAATAATTCAACATAATTATTGAATTTAATATTACCAAGGAATATTGATATTACATAATAGATATAAAATAATAGTAATGGATAATAGAATAAAAATAAAATCAATAATAATATTAGCAATAATAATACTAATATTAATAATGATAATAGCACTAGTGATGGCTATATTATAACACTATGAATAATATTATCAATTTGAAATCTTAATTTTATTATTGATAATAAGGAAAGAAAATAGTTCTTTTATATATATATATTCATTGTTAACAAAACTATTCTTCACAAATGCTTTATGCAAGGCGGGTAAGGCGGGTTATTACAATATCTATGTATGTAGACTGTGAAAGACCAAGCAACCTTTTGGATCTATCTTTATAGATCCTTATTCCAAGAATGTAGGTTACTTCTCCAAGTTCTTTCACAGAGAATTGTTTCGACAACCAAACTTTAGCCATTTGCAAGACAAGTATATCATTTCCCATTAGCAATATGTCATCTACATAAAAAAAAATAAGAAAACGACTGCACCGCCGTTATTGTTTGATGAGAGGTGGCAAAATAAATTTTTTTCTCAAAAGCATTACTGGATTGTGCAAAACAAAGCATAACCGGTGCCAGTTTGATAGTTAGAGCCAACGCCGACTCTGTTCTGGTTTCCAAAAATTTTTCTCTTCCAAAAACGAATTCTGGACATCACGAACAGAATGGAACCAGCACCGATTTGGACACTAGAGCCGGTGCCGGCTGTAGTGGTGGCGATTTTTAGAAAAATTTTCTATAAACAATTTCTGGTGCCCTAATCTTTTGCAAAATTTTAGTGAGAACAATTCTCATCGAAATTTTCTGTTTTGAAGCTCAAAACAACAACCAATTTGTTAGTTTAAACAGAACAAAATAGAAAATCAAATTTACAAAATGAAACGGAGGGCAACTACCATGTTTAAGAAAATGTTTTTCTGCAGAAAATTTTCAGCACATAAAGAAAGCACCTTTCGAAATATGCTATAACTTTTACACAATTATATTGTGCTATAGACCCAACCCACAAAGCTCGAAATGATTTCGACTTGAGTGAAAATGATTTTCACAGCGAACAAAGACAAACACGAATACATGAAAATAGTTTTTCATGCCAAATCAATGTCCGTAGACCACACATAGCATGTCTCTGATACAACTGTTGGGTCTCTCAGGCTCATATCATATACGGCACAACAGAAAATAAAACGAGATACCCTCCCAGGACCCATCTTTGTGTGGAAAACAAGACATAATGATAATAAAGGGAACAGCTTTTACCTTTGGGTGATCGTCTGAAGAACAAAATTGATCTTCTTCAAGTCGAGGCACGATCTAGCAATCCTCTTATGCAAACTCCACGAGAGTTGGACGTCTAACCACTATAATCACAGTATGTGATTATCTCTAATAGTAATCCATACAGAGGAATACTGAAGCACCAAAATTTCCAGTGCTAGTTGAAAAAGATGGCGGCTAGGGCTATTTTTGTTTTCAACAAAACGAGAGAGAGAGAGAGAGAGAGAGAGAGAAGAAGAAGAAGAAGAAGAAGAAGAAGAAGAAGACGTTTGTTTTGTGGATCCTATTTTCGTGTGAATCACCCTTGGATTAGAGTTTCGAGCATATCCAATATATGTTCCAAAATCCACTGAAAAGCTAAAATTCTAAAACAATTAGAATTTCCTAATTGTAATTTAGAAACATCAAGTTCCCACAATTACAACTTAGACTACAAATTATAACTAATTATAATTTGTCCACAACAACTTCTCTTTCTCGCAATTAATCCTACTATGTTATCAAATAACATCTTGAGTATATAATCCTCTATTGTGTGTGACCTATTAGGTTTCCCAGTCAATTAGTAGTGAACATGAATTAATCTAAACATCTTTGAGATTAATAATTCATAATTAATTAGAATTAACCCTATTAATTGTAATCAGGATTGGTTTATGTGCTTCTATTTGATTGGTTGTGATAAGTTGAGATAATTTAGAGGGCCCACAAGAAATAAATAACAATGGCCCATAAGCATGACAAGTTTGACCAAGTTGGACTACCTTTTTTACTCATTTGACCAAGATTAATTAAGCTAATCTTGATTTGAGTAAGTTAATCAAGGTTGATTATGCATGACCATACAAGATTAGAAAATATCTATTAATTCTTGAGAATTCTAGGAATTTCTATACTTCATCACCATATGGACCAATAAGAACTCACCAAGTGTTGATTCTATGAATGGTTACAAGAACATTCATGCAAGAACTTTCTAAAGAATTCCATAGAACTCTTGAATATTCCAAAGAACACCTAAGTAGCTAAGTGGATTAATCAAGGGGTTCCAAATGTTAAGGCCATTTAATGCACCTTTGACTTGAAGACCATATTCCTCTATATATAGGCCATGAAGGCCAACTAAAATGGCTTTAGATAGCCAGAATTTTGGAGCAAACAAGAGAGAAAAGAGAGAAGAGAAAAGAAAAGGAAATAGAGAAGAAAGAGAGAGAGAAACCGGAAATAGAGAGGAGAGAAAGAGAGAGAGAAAAGCAAGAAGATGCTTGGACTATTCAGCCTCCAAACGCAGCAAAGAAAAGGTAAAGATCTACCTTACTTGAAGTAAAGTTATTATATAAAGCATGGAGATCATTTTGGTATACATATTGTGAGAAGTTTATGTGTGAATTATGGAAATTAGTTAGGTGAAGTTGTGTGAAAGCTTTCCTTGTGTGCAGAAAATTCTGGGAGGTTTTATGTTCAGTAAATATGTAATGTTTCTGGATTTGAAAAAATAAGGAATATATATTTGTAGCTAAGGATCATAGAGACATTTTAGAACAAGTTTGAGGTTAATCGGATTTATGGATCAAAAGTTATGGTGAAAATAGTAAAAGGTGCCAAATCAGTAACGGGATTTTATTACTGGATCTTTGTGTTCAAAACTGAATAAAATGAACAACAGAATTGGTACTCCATGAATTGGAAATTGTAAAGGAAAGTCTTAAGGGTATTTTACAATTGGTTTGACATCATTTGGATTTGTGGATTAAAAGTTATGGGCAAACCAAGTTATGATGTCAAACTGGAAAATTGCAGAATGTTAAGGAAAGCATGGATAGTGAAACTAAGGCAAAACTACTTAGGCTATTTTTGCACAGTATAGTAGTACTGAAACCAGAAACCTAAAAAATTCCTGTAAATAATTAAAATAAAGTGTCCTACGGTCATTTTGGTATATCATGGAGCCAAATCGGAGCTGTAAATTGAAAGTTATGTGCAAAACAAAATGGTGTGTCAAACAAGTGATATTCCAAAAAAATAGTCCGAAAATGAATGGACTTAAGGATGATTAATTGTGTGATTTTGGATAAAATAATTGGGGAAGCATGAAGTGAATCCCTTGTTTATGAAGGGAGGAAGGATGTAGAAAAATAAAAACGAAAGAATTGATCAAACGACGGAAAAACGACGCGAACGAACGTTAAACGTTTTCCTTGACTGACAGCTAACCATCGGCCTCGTCAGCTAACTGTCGACCCCATCAGCTAAACGACAGTTGAACGTCGGCTAACCATCGGGCATGTCGGCTATTTTTCGGCTAAAGCGAATTGACCGGAAAACAATGTTTGATGTAGGTTTAGCGACAAATGGTCAACGGAACATTGAAAATGGTAGAAACAAAGGTTAAACGGCCATGGACGGAAATGATTGCTTAGGACATGAGGTGAGTCCCTTGGATTTCTAAAACTCTTTCTAAAGTTAGTGTGCTTTGGTTTTTCATGAAATGTTATATTATATACTGTTATGAAAATATGTTTGGAAACATTGAATTTAATCCTTTTTTGGAATTAGAATTATGGATTTCTTTAAATGAATTCCTCTTTGAAATCGGGTATTTGGAAAATGTTCCAAATGTCCTTATTGGAATATTTCATGAAAACTTTTGGAACTCGGGTATTCGGTAAATGACCGAAATATCCTTATTGGAACTCTTGTGAATATTTTTTCAAATTGGGTAAGGGTAATATGACTCGAATACCCTCAGAAAGTCTTTTGGAATCGAGTATGGGAAAAATGACCTGAACACCCTTGGAAATGACTTTTGTGATCGAGTGCGAGAGAATGACCTGGTTACTCTTAGAAATACATTTTGATGTGTGAATTGAACCCTTTATCTGGTTTCATCATGATTTTGGAAAAATATTATTTTGTCCCCAAAACTATTTTGATGTGAAAATTCTGTGAGATCAGATAACCCTCTGGCCTGATCAGTTAGACGGGGTTGGTGACGTTGAGTACTCAGTAAGGACTTTGATCTTTATACTAGCCCATGTTAGAGATAGACGACCCCAAGTAACCTGATCAGTTCTGGGGATTGTCTTACTCCAAATAGGGCCACAGAACATTGAGATGAGTCATCCTGGCTAGCCGTTATAAGCCTGGAAATTGCCTATTGATTATGATGGTGGATTATTCACATGATACCGGGCGGATACACTTGGTGTGTTCAATCCCTTGCCACCTTGATGGTGATTGACGTTAGGATTGGGACCCTTAGCTTATGGTGGTAAGTAAAAGATCCTTAAGTGCAAGGTGAGGTATATTTGTATGCTACTCACCGTTCCGGCATGATACGGGTGACGTGCTGTAAGGCGCAGTCTTAGGCATAAGAGACCATGTAGCCAAAGGTAAGGATTGTGGAACTTGCATATAGGCCGACCTTTTGTTGGAGAAGTGCCTGTGATTGGAAAAAAATAGGGCAATGATTTGAAAGTCGAAACACTGTTTTCCAAAAAATTATTAAGTTCTGAATACACTCTTCATTAAAGAGTTTTGGATTTATTTCTAATGAAAAAATGATATGTTATTTCATAAAAGTTTTGTGTACTCTGCTTCTTTAATAAAACATTAGCACACACGGGACTCACTGAGTGATTTTTCACTCACATGTGTCTTTTACCTTACCTTTTTGTAGGATCCGGAGTTGAAAGGATCTAAGGATAGAGAACGATACCACAGTGACAGTAGAATAAGTTTAGATGTTTCCCTTTTTGGATAATGTACCTTATTACTGAGGTTGAATGGAAACTTTCATGTATGAAATTCTTTATTACTTGTGCGCACTTGACCATTAGTATGGGTTCTTGTATGAATCTGGACTTGCATACTCTATTGATTTCTGTTATAAATACCCCTTTTCTGGGTAACGGGACGGGGCGACACCCGGTGTTGATATGCTTCCGCTATATTTTTAGTAGGGGTGTTACACATGAACTGAAACACTACACTACCTAGGCCCAACAGGGCTAGAGATGTCGCCCCGTCCAAAGGACAAGGGGAACTAGGTCATACAATCAGAATAATAGAAATAAAATAATATTTTAAACTTAAAACTTATTACAATCCAAGAATTCAAAAACAAATTCAAAATAGAAATTGTTCACTCTCAACTCCCAAAGCATTACACAAAATAAATATCAGAAAATCTTCCAAGGCAGGCAACAACTAGCTACTCATCCCCACAGCAGGATCAACCTGAAAATCATCGTAAAAAGGTGATGAGATAAAAATCTTAGTAAGTCCGTGTGTGCTTTGAGTGTCCAGTGAAAATAGTTCGTGAATGCAAGATGTAAAATCTTCATAAGAAAAATACTGACAAGCAATAACCAATAGTCAAAATCAAGAGTGATGTTTTGACTTTTCCAACCACATATGTTCAATAAAATCAACCACTCAAAAGGTGGTCATGGGTTACCACACGTTGGGCCCCATAACCATACAACGGTCAGAATGCCACACTTTGTGCAGACTGACAAAAGGTAGGTGATCGGTTTACCGGGTAAGATACTCCTCATTCTCTATACCCAAACAAAATCGGTTGTCCATTCTGGTAACATACAGTCCACTTGATTGAAAACAGTTAGCTTGGACTGGCACGACCTACTGGACTGACATCTTATCTGGGAATGACTTACCCCTTAGAGGTGGCCACTTACTGAGAGACTTAC
Organism: Voacanga thouarsii; assembly: GCA_026120185.1. Lineage (NCBI taxonomy): Eukaryota > Viridiplantae > Streptophyta > Magnoliopsida > Gentianales > Apocynaceae > Voacanga > Voacanga thouarsii. The sequence continues at coordinate 4,212,006 of JANUWF010003370.1, forward strand.
CCTAACTCATTAAAGACTAATTCTAGCAGTCCACCCTTATTGAGTACTCAATGTAATTTATCCCACTTGGGGGAAAATAAATAAAACATAGTTCCACTTGAAAATGGCAATTAAGGATTTCCAAAGTTTGGGGCAAAACTGGTTTTAGAAAAAGCTTTAGGGTTTGAGTAAAACTACCCCTTGATTTTCAAATAATTTGTTTGCTTAAAATGAGAAAGGAGATAATCCTCAATTGCCTTTACAGAAGTGAGTGTCCACGCACTCCACATTTGGCTTGCCATAGTAACCATTTTGCATCAAACAAGTTTTATGCAGGAGCTTACCTGATCCTTAGCTCGAGATAAAATAAAGGTCTCCAATAGCTGACCTAACCCTGCCTGGGGTAAATATAAGCCATAATTAAACTCAAGCCAAAATTCATTTTCACAAATAATCCTAGCTCAACTTACTACAATCATGATCCTAGAGTCTCAAGCTTTAAGGCTAGATAATAAATAAAGGGTTTATAAGATAAGTCTAGTTTGGTATTAAAATAATTAGGGTTTTGGGAAATAGGTACTAATAAGTTGAAGGTTTAAATCTTGCTATAAATAAATTAGAGTTTATTTGATGAAGGGTCCTAGGTGGTATTATGTAAAATAATAATCTATTAATAATTAATTGTTAGAAAATAATTGGTAACTAAAATTAGTTATAAGTAAATTTTAATGGTTTCGATTGAAAGATAATAAATAAAATTTAATAGTAGTATTGAATATAAGACTTACAAAATTAATATTTTACCTATTATGAATATTTATATAAAAGGCTTTATTATTATTTTCTAAGCCGAATTTCCTTGCCCGACTCAGTGCAACTTAAGGCAGGTGTTCCGCAGATGGTTCGGGTCGCCGCAGTGAAAACATTTACGTTCACCTCCTTTAAACCAACAGTTCTTCTATGTGTGGCCCTTTTTCTCACACTGCCGGCATGATGGAAGGTTCTGAGCAGGACCTACTGGTGCAGTCTGGGCTTGCTTTCCCCGATTCTGCCACTGTTGGTTGGCGGGGCGCTTGTTGGGTTACTGTCCCTGGAAGTGTCTTGGCGGCTTGAAAGGCCTCGCTGCCATCCTGCTGCATTCCTCATTTTTAGTTCAGGTGGCTGCGTCTATGGCTCCCGAATAGGTCGTCAATGGAGAAGGTGCCAACGCCTTCCTCAATTCTGGCCTCAGTCCCTTGATGAACTGCCTCATCCTATTCTGCTCGGTGTCCACCAATCTCTTGCAGTACTTCGACAGTTAGGTGAACCATGCTGCGTACTGGGCCATTAACATGCCTCCCTGCTTCAAGTTCTGAAATTCGTCCTCCCGCTTTTTCACTACCCACTGAGGGATGTACTCCGTTCTGAAGGCTTCAACGAAATTGGACCACGTCCATTCTTGCTCGACCATTTCCCAGTCGTCTTGAATCCACTGCCACTATGCCCGAGCTAGGCCTCTCAAAAGGAATGCCGCAAATTTAACCATTCGCTCCTCGATGTACTGGAGCGTTGCAAATATATCCTCTATCTGCTCAATCCATTGCTCTGCCTTTTGGTCTTGCTCAGCTTTGCCCAAGAAGACGGGCAGTTGAAACTTCAAAAACCGTTCTAACGCCTCATCTTCTCTCTTGGGGTTCCTCCGCTCAGTCAGTGTCTGCAGAATCTCTGCCATCTTATTAAATGCTTGGCCCATTGACACAAAAATCGGTGTTTCAGACCCCATTCCTATATCCGGATCACTCCCATTACCCCAGTTGGGTGACTGCATCTGCGCTGCTTCTACTTTCGGTGCCACATGATTTGCTTGCGGATTCCTTCTGCCTGTTGAAGCTACACGGCGCTTGGGTGCCATTCTAAACCATACCCAAACAATAAGTTTATGTATTCATTGATTAAATCATTTTAGTTGAGCATGCATTCACAGTCGGATATAAGAAAAAGAAAACCAGATGCAAGTTTTTATCTAAGGAATTGCTCATAAATTCTCTTTCAATACTTGATTTGCATAAATTCAAAATTTTAACAAAAACATTAAAATTCTTAGCATAAAAGTTACGAAAAATAATAAATGAACATCCGGATCAAAATAACTCTTAGTCCTCTAGTCTTTATCAGAATCCTCAAAATCAGCCTCATACAACCATCCCCCAGGGTTCTTAGAAAAGTCTACCCCAATCCCACTGGCAAACCCCTCCATTAGATCCTTCCCGGGGTGCCTAGAACTCTTCCCAGGCTCAACTTGGCTGGGAGGAGGAAAGAAAGAAGGCCTAGGTGGAGACTCATAATCTATCTCCCCCGAGTCATCACTATCTGCTAATAAGTCCACTACGGGGCTAGGAGGGTGGGGTACATGCTCCACGGCTATCACTTCATCTTCACTGTCAGAACTTATGTTTATCACTGGGATTGGGGGTGGCTCGTGGATCGGGACCTTATCATCACTGCTATCCTCCAAAGGGATAACTGGCTGAGGAGCAGGTTAGGGAACTAGAAGGTCTTCTAGGTAAATAGGAATAGGAGGATGCCACTGCTGCCCCTTCCTCGCGGTTCAAAGCATTCTAACCATCCTACAATATAAACAAGATAGGTTAGATAAAGATTTAATATTAAATAAATAGACCATATACTATCAATATTTGCCTAAACCTAGTCTCTAATACCACTTGTAACACCCTACTACCTAGACCTAACAGGGCTGGGGATATCACCCGTCCAAAGGACAATGGGTCTTTATAACTAGGGCACACAATCAGACTAATAGAAATAAAACAATACTTTAAACTTAAAACTTATTACAATCCAAGAATTCAAAAACAAATCCAAAATAGAAATCGTTCACTCTCAACTCCCAAAGCATTACACAAAATAAATATTAGAAAATCTTCCAAGGCAGGCAACAACTAGCTACACATCCCCACAGCAGGATCAACCTGAAATCATGGTAAAAGGGTGATGAGATAAAAATCTCAGTAAGTCCGTGTGTGCTTTGAGTGTCCAGTGAAAACAGTTCCTGAATGCAAGATGTAAAATCTTCATAAGAGAAATACTAGCAAGCAATAACTAATAGTCAAAATCAAGAGTGGTGTTTTGGCTTTTTCAAGCACACATGTTTAATAAAATCAACCACTCAAAAGGTGGTCATGGGTTACTACACGTTGGGCCCCATAACCATACAACAGTTACAATACCACACTTTGTGCAGACTGACAAAAGGTAGGTGATCGGCCTACCGGATAAGATACTCCTCATTCTCTATACCCAAACAAAACCAGTTGTCCATTCCAGCAACACACAGTCCACTTGATTGAAAACTGCTAGCTCGGACCGGCACGACCTACTGGACTGACATCTTATTCGAGAAGGACTTACCCCTCAGAGGTGGCCACCTACTGAGAGACTTACCCTAACCTATTAAAGACTAGTCCTAGCAGTCCACCCTTATTGAGTAGTTAACGTAACTTGTCCCACTTGGGGGAAAATAAATAAGACATAGTTCCACTTGAAAATGGCAATTAAGGATTTCCAAAGTTTGGGGCAAAACTGATTTTAGAAAGAGCTTTAGGGTTTGAGTAAAACTGCCCCTTGATTTTCAAATAATTTGTTTGCCTGAAATGAGAAAAGAGATAATCCTCAATTACATTTACAGAAGTGAGTGTCCACACACTCCACATTTGGCTTGCCATAGTAATCATTTTGCATCAAATAGGTTTTATGCAGGAGCTTACCTGATCCTTAGCTCGAGATAAAATAAAGGTCTCCAACAGTTGACCTAACCCTGCCTAGGGTAAATATAAGCCATAATTAAACTCAAGCCAAAATTCACTTTCACAAATAATCCTAGCTTAACTTATTACAATCATGATCCTAGAGTCCCAAGCTTTAAGGCTAGATAATAAATAAAGGGTTTATAAGATAAGGTCTAGTTTGGTATTAAAATAATTAGGGTTTTGGGAAATAGGTACTAATAAGTTGAAGGTTTAAATCTTGCTATAAATAAATTAGAGTTTATTTGATAAAGGGTCCTATGTGGTATTATGTAAAATAAAAATCAATTAATAATTAATTGTTAGAAAATAATTGGTAACTAAAATTAGTTGTAAGTAAATTTTAATGGTTTCGATTGAAAGATAATAAATAAATTTTAATTGTAGTTTTGAATATAAGACTTACAAAATTAATATTTTACCTATTATGAATATTTATATAAAAGGCTTTATTATTATTTGCTGTATATTTTATTTCTTAAATAAAAGCTATCATTTATTTGACTAAAATATCATTATTTTATATAAGAGACCAAATCCACATTTTCCTAGGGTTTTCGAAATTCACTAGAAGAAATTATAGTAATAATCATTTTATTGATGGAATAAAATTAGTTTAGGGACAACAAGGTCATGATCATAATTTCTATTGCTAACCATAATCATGAACATACACTCTACGCCAATCAACAAAACATCCAAATCATGAATAAAGGCATAGATCTAAATTTACCAAGACATGATCCAAACTCTACTAAAATAACCATAATCATGGCCTTAACAAGAATACATGAACATAAATCCTATTCACCAAATGTGACATAATCTCTAACATGCTTATACAATCATACTAATCACGACATGAAGAGCATGCAACAAAACCCTAAAAACCATAAAATTCAACCAAGACAATCAACTCACGCATTAATCCCATCTCCATCATATACACACATTTATTCATGCTTCAATCTTGACTTCAACACAACAACAAATGCTCGAATCTCAATCATAATCCATCCCCTTCCAATATCATCCTAGAGACATGAATCTAGAATTTAAAGAGAAGATTGAAGTGGCTTACTTGATTGATGACTACCTTGGTGTAGTTTCGAAAGGATCCTTACTCTTAGGAGACTTGATCCGACCAAGAGAGAAGAAGGAAATATGGCCATGATTGAAGTAACCATTCAGCCAAGAAAGAGAGAGAGAGAGAGAAAGAGAGTTCATTAGTATGTTTATATATACCTATATTCATTAGGAGTTGGAGATGAGTGAAGATGGAGGTGATTGATCACACTTACCTTGAAAGTGTTCTTGAGCCTTCACAAAAATACTGGTTTTTCGATCCAAAAGAGAGACTTTGATTTCGGTATTTGATGTTAAAAATTGCAGAAGTGGTTTCAAGGGGTTAAGTAGGTGTCATCTAGAGTTTTTGGGGAAGATTGGAGAGGTTTGGAGTGGTCTTAGGCGTGGGAATGCTAGTAGGTGTTCTTGGTGTTCTTGAAGATTGGAGAGAATGGAGAGAATTTGGATGAAGCTGGCCGAAATTCTGTGGGAAGGAGTGGCCGAATTATTTGTAAGGGTTTTGGCAATTGGATTTTCTGGTTTGAGAGGAAAATGAAAGTTGGTTGTTTGAAATCCAAAAAGAATATTTTAGGGAATCAATTTTGGAAACAAAATATGGTAAGAAAATCTTGGTCAATGGAGGGCTTTTGGAAGCTTCAATGGTCGGCTGTTTGTCTGTGATTTTTGTTGAGATGAATGATGGTTGAAGGAGCTTTAGAGTGGCCGAAAATATGATGTACAAGAGTGAAGGAATTTTCTGGTTGTTTGAGGTTTAATTCATGGAAGGTTGCTAAAAATAAATTGCTGAAATTTTGGACTTCAATCAATGGTTTGATTGGAGTGATTGATGGAGATATTTTAGGACAGCCATGGGACTGGTTTTCGAGCAGAATGCTAGGGAAGATGATGAAGCTTAGTTCATGGCTATTCAATGGGAGTTTGTATAGAAAAATGGTGAAAGCTTCAGACAAGGCTGAAGAAGGAACAAAGCTGGAAAATCCTGGACAGATTTCTGCAAGTTTGCTGGAAATTTCTGGGCAGATTGTGCTGCCATTTTCCAGTTAGCTTGCAAAAGATTTGAAGGGCCATTCAGAGGTTCTTCAAGGCTGGTTTCTAGCCTTCTTTATGGAGGAAAAATGAGGTTAAGTTGCTGGGTGAAAAACTGGAAGAAACGGCTTGGTTTTGGCTTTCCAATGCTGCGAAAAATGTCCAGAAAATTTTCTGGTTTGCACAAATTTTTGAGCAGCTCGGTTTGGCTAGAATGTTCAGTCCTCAAGCTAAGTGAAATGGCCATTTTTCTGGCAATATTTGGGAGGAAAAGATGGCTAAATTTTTCGACACTTGGACTGAACAAGAAGCTGGAAAAATTTCAGTTTACAACATGAAGAAAATGAACACAGCTAGGTTAGAGTTTTGAAGGTTCAACCAAGAAGATCAATTCTCTTGGGAACCTTCCAAAACTCCTCCCCATTTTCGGCCAACAAGATGACTCATATGGACATTTTCGAAACCTTCAAAGCCACAACACTTCGCTGAAATTTTTCGGAACAAAATTGGCTTGAATAAATCAAACAACCTAATTGTCTAAGAATTAAGGAAAGCTAGAGCTTAAAAAGTGTATGAATCCTTTAGAAGTTTTGTAGGGCACAAGAGTAGGATTAGGATATTCCTATCATGTCTCCCCTAGGACAACACTCCTACTCTTCCCTAAATCATGCAAGGGCCGAAATATAGCCTTCCTACACAAAAATAAAACTTAATCATGCTAAAGCTTTAATGATGGAATTTGAACCCCAAGACCTCAAGAATTAATTCTAAAGCTCTAACTATTAAATCACAACAACTCTTATTCTTATTTTTCCTCCCAAATATTTTTCCTATTTAATCTTCAAGCTATCTCCCTATCCTCACCTCAAGCAAAAATTACCATTTTGCCCTTCTTACTGAACAACCACAATTAGGCCATCTAGACTACAAATCTCATATCCAAGGCACATAAAATCATATAAAAATTTATTTATGCATGCAAGAAAATATGATATACATCCCAACCCCTGTACTCTAAGGTTGGCTTCAACTGGGGTTTCACATGAACCCTTCAATAACAAATTACAGTGCAATAAACTCCTATCATCATATAATATCTCAATTGGTTTGGAGTACAGAATTAGTGTCAACTCCCTGCAGAATATAAATTAATTCTGCCCTGAATATTGTAGTACTTGTACCAGGAATCCACTACTCTACATGTGTATCAATTGGAACTATTTCCAATATTCAATCACCTTTGCCAAGGATTTCAGGAGTAGTAATTCCAACAAGTAGCCGTGAGATATTCGCCCTTACTATTAGGAGTGATGAACTTTTATTGACCCTTTCAACTATTTTCATTTATCTCATATTATACCCAATATCCATTATATAGGTGGTCCTCGATCTGGCTCTAGAGATTAGAATCAAAGTACAATACTCAGCAAACAAAGTACCTTGGAGATCTCAAGTCTAAGGATAATTGCATGTTTTCTATAATGAAATTCTATCACTGGCACTAAATAGTTATCCATGTGATTATCTCATAGTCAGGTCATCCAATATACTTGTTCTTTTAACAAGCATCCACGTGTTAACTTTGACTATCTTAATACTCACGGATATGAGAATCACTGCCTGATCAAATCAGGAAGTCGAACACGTGCTAGTCTTAACATATTAATGATGTCTTATCTTATTAATACTATGACTAGGGATTATTTAAGTACTAACACTATACAGTGTAGTAGGAATCTTACATCATGATCTCTATCACGATTTTCTTAACACAGTATTGTACTAGGAACTTTATTTAATAGTTATTTTACATGAAAGTAAAGAAAACAAACTGAAAGATAAATAATGCCTTGTATTATAAAATAAATATGTCATATATATATATATATTACAAGTGATTGCTTCTAGGGCACAACACTAACAAATACAAGTTGCAAAAAGGAATAAAATCAAGAATTCCCACCGAAGATCTCATTTATGCATAAAAAGGAATTGAAACAAGTAAAGAAAATACCTTGCGTGAAAGCCTCTGGGAATGAAATATTTTTCCTTCTCTGTTCGTAGCGCCATCTAGAAATCTCCGGGCACATTTTCTCCTTTGTTCCATCCAAGTCACTAAGTCTCAAGGTTAGAGATTTCTCTAACAGGAATCAACACAAGAATCGTGCTCAAGAACACGCTGGGATTTTGTGCTAGCAAAATCACTTGGTAGCTAGGGTAATTTTCCTTTCTTCAGAAGAAGATGTTGAACAGAGAAGGTTCTCCGTTTTTCTAAAAAACTTTCTGTGTAATTTTAAAAAACATCACACCCCCGGACTCCATAAATAAATAAATATATATATATTCGTCCGTCTTAATTTTGGTAAACCGAATCTATATTGCATATGGACTCTTTATTACCAACTATCATTATGACTTTAGTTAATTATAATATAGCCCACAAGTTATAAATAATTATAGTTTAACCACAACAACTTCTTCTTTTCACAATCAACCTTATAATGTTATCAAATAACATCTCGATCACTCAATTTTCTATTGTGTGTGACCTATTAGGTTTTTTTGTCTATTTGTAGAAAAATATGAATTAATCTAAACATCTTTAAGATTAATAATCCTTAATAATTTTAGAATCAACCTATTAATTCTAATAAAGATTGATTTATTAATTCTCTAATTAATAAATCCATATTCAACAGATCGTGAGCAATATCTAGCCCCACATCATGACCACCCAAAAGTCCAGAAAGTTAAGTGGCTTGACATGAACCTTTCAATAGCAAACAACAGTGCAATAAACTCCTTTTACCGTATAATATCTCGTTTAACTTGGAGTTTCCAGAATAATAAATTCATTCTGTCTCGAATATTTTAGTACGTGTTCTAGAAATCCACTACTCATCATATGTATCAATCGGAACCATTTCCGATATACAATCGCCTTGGCCAAGGACTTCTTGAGTAGTGATTCCTACAAGTGGCTATGAGATATTCGCTCCTACTATTAAGAGTGGTGAATCCTTTATGGATCATCTCAACTACTTTCATTTGTTTCATGATGTACCCAATATCCATCCCATAAATGGTCTTGTCAGAACTCCAGAGATTGGAATCAAAGTCCAACAGTTAGCAAATAAAGTACCTTGGAGATCTCAAGTCTAATGAGATTCTATCACTGGCATTAAATAGTTATATATGAGATTATCTCATAGTTAGGTCATCCAATATACTTGTTCAAATAACAAGCATCCATGTCTTAACTTTGAGTATATAATACTCACGAATGTGAAAATCACCGTATAATTAAATCAGGAAGTCTAACACGTGCTAGTCTTAATGTATTAATGATGTCATATCTCATAAATACTACGACTAGGGATAATTTAAGTACAACCACTATCTAGTATAGTAGGAACCCCACATCATAATCTCTATCATGATTTTCTTAACATAGTGTTGCACTTAGGACTTTATCTAATAGTTATTTTACATGAAAGTATAAATGAAAACAAATTGAAAGATAAAGAATGCCTTGTTTTTATTTAATAATACACAACATACAGGATACATATGATTGCCTCAGGGCATAACACTAACATCTCACACATATACTAAACACTTGAATATAAGAAGTATGCTATAGCAAGGGTTAATTATATGTAAAATTGATTTTTTCTATATCAAGTATACTACTATGAGTAATATCTGTTGGGTATCTTAGGCTCGTATCCTATACGGCGCAGTGAAAAATAAAGCGAGATACCCTTCCAGGATCCATCTATGTGTGGAAAACAAGACATAAAGAGAGTAAAGGTAATAGCTTTTACCTTTGAGTGATCGTGCGAAGAACAAAATTTTCTTTTTCAAGTTGAGGCGTGATCCAGTAATCCTCGTGATCAACCTCCACGTGAGTTGAACGTCTACCCACTATAATCACAGTTTGTAATTATCTCTAATAGTAATCCACACAGAGGAATACTCAAGCACGTAGTTTTCTGTGCTAGCATAAATTCTAAGTGGCGGCTAGGGTTCCTCTTCAAGATCAAATCGAGAAAGAAGAAGAGAAAAAGTTCATGGCTGTTGTTTCTTTTTGTGAGTTGTTCAGCTATTGGCTAGGGTTTTTCGTGTGTTATTAGCTACTATATATCACACGAAATTCCCTTCCCAAAACTGAGAATTCTAATCCTATTAGAATTCCCTAATTGTAATTGGAAACATTAAGTTCTCACAATTACAACTTGTACCACAAATTATAACTAATTATAATTTGTCCACAACAACTTTTCTTTCTCTCAATCAACCCCACAATGTTATCAAATAACATATTGAGTATATAATCCTCTATTGTGTGTGATCAATTAGGTTTCCCAGTTAATTGGTAGAGAACATGAATTAATCCAAACGTCTTTGAGATTAATAATCTATAATTAATTAGAATTAATCCTGTTAATTCTAATCAGGATTGGTTTAATAATTCATCAATTAATAAACCCATATTCCCATATCATGAGCAGTATCTAGCAACACATCATCACCACCCAAGAGTCTAGGAAGTCAAGTGGCTTGACATGAACCCTTCAATAACAAACTTCATGCAATTAACTCATTTCACCATACAATATATCATTCGGTTTGGAGTACGGAATTAGTGCCAACTACCTCCAGAAATAATTCTGGCCTGAATACAATAGTACTTGTACCAAGAACCCACTACTCTAGATGTGTATCAATTGGAACTGTTTCCAATACACAATCGCCTTGGCCAAGGACTTTCCGAGTAGTAATTCCTACAAGTGGCCATGAGATATTTGCCCCTACTATTAGGTGTGGTGAATCCTTTATTACCCTCTCAACTACTTTCGTTTACCTCACAGTGTACCCAATATCCATCCCATAGGCGGCCTTTGATCGAGCTCTGGAGATTGGAATCAAAGTACAAAGCTCAGCAAATAAAGTACCTTAGAGATCTCAAGTCTAAGGATACTTGCACGTTTACTATATTGAGATTATATCAATAGCATTGAATAGTTATCCATATGATTATCTCAAAGCTAGGTCATCCAATGAACTTGTTCCATTAACAAGCACCCATACGTTAACTTTGAGTATCTCAATACTCATGGTTATGAGAACCATCGCCTGATCAAATCAGGAAGTCTAACACATGCTAGTCTTAACGCATTAATGATGTCCTGTCTCATTAATACTATGACTAGGGACTATTTAAGTACTAACACCATCCAGTGTAGTAGGAATCTCATATCATGATCTCTATCATGATTTCCTTAACACAGTGTTGTACTAGGGACTTTATTGAACAGTTATATTACTTAAAGTAAACAAAAAGAAACTGTAAGATAAATAATACCTTTTATTAAAATAAAATTTGTCATATACAATATACAAGTGATTACCTCTAGGGTACAACACTAACAATATCACACTCGCATTACTCTAAGTCTACAATGTATACATGTATACCCCAATCTATAAATTCCACCAGTGAATTTTACTTAGTCCAAAACATAAATTATATACTCTTATACAATCCTAACAACAGTTCAAATCCTAGTCACAATTGTAACTATTTCCTCCAAGATTAAGCTAACTTCCTACATAATTAATATATTCGCTCTTAACCTAATTTTTTCCATAGTGTTAAATTCCCTTACATAGTCAATTATTCTTATTGCATTCTAGTGTCCATTCAACTCCACGTCAATATGAGTTTATATCCATTCTTTCCAAGTCCACCATTTGTACTTCAATATAACACTGAATGAATGCTTTTTTCATATACATGAGATTCCACACTTAAGCATAGCTCATCTACCTATTCTCTATCATTGGCTTAACAAGTTTAACAGTTGAAAGACATTAAGCAGTAGTTAGTTGGAGGGGTAAGCTTGAAAAATAAATCAATTGTCATATGAAGTGAAGGAAACAACATTTGAAAGGAATTTAATAATAAGATTAATCATAAGGATTGGGATAGTACACCATGGAATGAATTGGACTTTTTAGATTATAAAACGAAAGCCTTTCTAGGGTATGTAAATGGTTCTCAAAGCATACGTGGAATTGGATATTTACATAGTTCATAAGCTAAAATTCTATTCAGTCATGCCATTAAACCAAGACAGGAAAATCATTTATGCTTTCGCAGCATATAGCACAATGATCCTACTTATTTGATTGTAAAAGTAATTACATGAAGTAATTACTGATGGAAGTAAGCTTAGTTGAGAAAAACAGCATACGCGGAATTGGATATTTACATAGTTCATAGGCTAAAATTCTATTCGGCCATGCCATTAAACCAAGATAGGAAAATCATTTATGCTTTCGCAACATATAGCACAATGATCCCTACTTATTTGATTGTAAAAGTAATTACATGAAGTAATTACTGATGGAAGTAAGCTTAGTTGAGAAAAACAAGACTACTATCCAAGTTAGAAGCATAAAGAAAATAAAAAATCAAAGGAAAAGTAGGGAAGCCTAAATATTTTTATACATGAAGTAGGGTAAATGGTTGAATCGAAAAATTAATGGAGAGTTAAGCAGCCTTGAAGAAGACAAAACAAATAAAGAACCAAGAAGGATTGGTGTAAACTTTCATATAAGATAATATTTAAAAATTGAACTCATATTTGACACAATACGAAAAATAGCCCAAGTGTTTGAACAAAAAAGGGGACTCATGATTAACAATGGTAAAAAAAACAAACATCATAGTACTGTTAGATTTTGATCATGCAAAAATAATTAATGCGTAGCAGAAATTAAAACAAAATTCATGCAACAGGACCACTCGTATGTAATTAAACAGGTTAGGAGAGGGAAGAAAAATTTGTTACCTTAAAAACGCTGCTTTTAAAATTTTCCTTATGCTCAAAACTCTTTCATAATATTTGTTCAAGCATGAACTACTAAATTCCATGCATAGGAATTTCTCTAATATTAATTCATGCGAGGATGTATTCAATAACCACAAAAATTTTCTGCTAGAAAAATAATATGGCAACTAGGGATTTAATTTGGAGAAGAAAAGTAATAGGAAAACTAATTTTCCTAACAAAAAAAAGGCTTCTGTGGTATCTAAAATGAAAAAGCTTTTGTTGTTGTTTTTTTTTTTTTTTTGGATACGGCTAATATTTCCCATAAAAACACCCTCAAAACCAATGCAATGTTTTGTATATATATAAGGCATCCACTACCTCAAGAATTCCAACCACAAAGATACCTTTATTTTTGTTCCTAAACCTTTTAGGAAACAACTATTAACCTTTTCACTTTATGGGCCTTTAGGATTTAGAAATTACAATTAGGCACCATGAATTATAACAAATTTATAATTCACTCAAAAGGATTTAGCAATTGCAATTCATCCCAAAATAATCATTATACTTTATAATTAGCCCATAATAATTATTTCTTCTCCAAATCAATCCCATAATATTATCAAATAATATCTTGAGTACCAATTCCTCTATTGTGTGTGATCTATTAGGTTTTTTGATCTATTGATAGCAAAATATGAATTAATTTTAATCGCTATAAAATTAATAATCCTTAAGAATTAGAATTAATTTATTAATTTTCTAATTAATAAATTCATATTTAGCATATCATGAGCGGCATCTAGCAATACATTATGACCATAAAAAAGTTTAAAAAGTTAAGTGGCTTGACACGAACCTTTCAATAGCAAAATATCAGTATAATAAACTCCTTTCATCATACTATATCTCATTAGATTTTAGAGTATGGAATTAGTGCTAACTCCTACTAGTATCCAATTAATTCTAACCTGAATTTATTAGTACTTGTTCTAAAATTCATTACTCAACATGTGTATCAATTGAAACTATTCCAACATATAGTCACCTTGGCCAAGGACTTCTCGAGTAATGATTCCGTACAAGTAGGCTTGAGATATACGCCGCTACTATTAGGAATGATGAATCATTTGTTGACTCTCTTAACTATTTTTGTTTACTTTACGCTGTACCTAATATCCATCTCATAGGCGGTTTTGTAGGGACTCCAAAGATTGGAATCAAAGTACAACTTTTAGTAAACAAAATACCTTGAGATCTCAAGCCTAAAGATACTTGCACATTTGCTATAATGAAATTCTATTACTAACACTAAATAGTTATCCATGTAATTATCTTATAGCTAGGTCATCTAATGAACTTGTTCGCTAACAAGTATCCATGTGTTAACTTTAAGTATCACAATACTTACGGATATGAGAATCACCGCTTGATCAAATTAAGAGGTATAACATGTGCTAGTCTTGACATATTAATGAAGTCCTATATTTAATACTATGACTAGAGATGGTTTTAGCACAAGTACTATATAGTGTAGTATGAATCTCACATTATGATCTTTATCATAATTTTCTTAATACTATACTATCCGCTTGAGACTTTATCTAACAGTTTATACACATATATGCAGAATGATTAATTAAACTAAAAGATAAAGAATGTCTTTTGTTAATAAATGTGCCATATACAATATAGAAGTGATTGCCTCTAGGGCATTATACTAACAAACTCCTACTTGTACTAGAGTCAATCATTCATGCATCAAATACCGAATAACTCAATATGTCTATCATGTTTCTTTTGGGGCAATGCCTTAGTGAGCGGGTCCACTATGTTCTTGTTCATGAAAACTCTCTCTATCTCTTCTATCAATGATTTCATAAATCAAGTGATAGCACTCAAATTGAACACGTAGCCTGATTGTGACTTGTAGTCCCCATTATCAAATTAGATACTAGCATAGTATACCCTTATAACTTATACTAAACCTCTTAAGCACTTTGTAAACTGCGAAAGACCTAGCAACCTCTTTTAATCTCTCTCTATAGATTCTTATTCCTAGAATATAGATTGCTTCTCCAAGATCTTTCATGGAGAACTTCTTTGATAACCAAATCTTGACTAATTGTAGAATAGAGACGTCATTCCTTATTAGAAATATGTTATCTACATATAGCAATAGGGAAAATAACTGTACTCCCACTAACCTTCTTGTATACACAAGGTTCATCCTTATTTTGAATAAAACCAAATTCTTTAATTATTTCATCAAAACGGATGTTCTAACTCTTAGAAGCTTGCTTAAGTCCATAAATGAACATTTCTAACTTGCAAATTTTTGTACTGTCTTTAGATGTAAAACCCTTAGGTTGTGTCATGTACACTTTCTCAATTAGGTTTTTATTTAGGAAAGCTGTTTTCACATTCATTTGTTAGACTTTATAATCATAATAGGCAGCAAGTGATAGGTGTATTCTTATGGATTTCAGCAGGGCAACTGGCAAGAAAGTTTCGTCATAGTCAATATCCTGCTATTGATAATATCATCTAGCAACTAGTCATGCTTTATAGGTAATTACGTTACTATCCATGTCAGTTTTCTTTTTGAAAACCCATTTGCATCCCATAGGTTTGATTCCTTTAGGTGGATCAACCAATGTCCGTATTTGGTTGTTATACATAGAATCCATTTCTGACTTCATGGCCTCAAGCCATTTGTCAGATTCTGAATTATTCAGAACATCCTTGTAAGTAGTAGGCTCATCTTTATTTATAAGCAATACATTATTATGGTCACTTATGAGAAATCCTATCTCTCAACTGCCATACGTATCCTACTCAACCTACGAGATTCTTGTGTAGATGAAGATTGATCTATTCTCTCAATAGATCTAGATTCAGACAATTGATCTATGTTTGTTTGTTCTTCTTGAACTTCACTAAGTTTAATTTTACTCCCACTATCCCCTTTAAGTATGTGCTCATTTTCTAAGAAGATAGTATACTTCAAAATAGATACTTTGTTTTCGGAAGGTGGATAGAAGTAATATCTGAATAATTCTTTTAGATATTCAACAAATAAATATTTGTCAGACTTACTTTCAAGTTTGTCTGACTGTGGCCTTTTAACAAAGGTAGGACAACCCCATAATCTCATGTGAGATAACTTTGGTTTCTTACCAAAAAATAACTCAAATGGGATAATATTAATTTTTTTTTACAAAACACTATTTAGTATATAAACAGCAGTCACTAGTGCATATCCCTAAAATAATTTTGATAAATTTGCAAAAGCCATCATGGTCTTGCCATGTCTATTTTAGAATGTATGCCTACTAAGACTATATTTCTAATGTAATTTCAATTAAATTAATAAAATATTTATTTCCATAAATTTTTTGTGTTTTCACATTTTAATTTATGCACAATTTCATTAGAAAAATTCCATTGTGTTTAAGTAAGCGACCTATGTAAATAGAGATCTTTCACAGTAAGGTATGGATTATGAGTTATTTAACATATAAACTGTTGTTCTTAATCAGATTATGAGAATAGGAATCTCATAATATGGTTATTATGTTATGAATTCTAGGTGGGGTATGGCTTACCTTTAGCCAATGAATAGTCCTCTCACTTTATAACATAAGTGTATTTTAAATACGTAGAACTGGACTTGTAGTAGTGGTTTCTAAAACTACTATAATGGTAAAAACCTAGAATACTACTACTATAGCATGGACTTATACGCTATGATTTAAGTATGGGTTGGTGGTCTGGCGAAACTGTAAGTGTATACTTTGATATACTATAGTCGAGGTTCCATCATAAGACTAATATACTTGTATATTGAGTATATGTGATTAGTTAGTTAAAACAGATTCGTACAAGATAGCTTCTACGCTATATCGCCCCTTAAGACTATTCGAATGATCTAATAATCTAGGGCCTTGGGAAATATAACTTAGATGTTTGCATTAGGGTAACTCCTTTGAAAAGTAGAAACATTCTAGAAAGTTGTAGATCATTGGACTAAAGGTCTAAGGATGGAAGATGTCATTTAAAGAGGTGTTAGTACATTTTTTTCCTCTTTAAATATAGGACGTTACGTAGAGGGGTATTTTTGTCATAACACCTGTAAGTCAGAGCCTTTGCAACGCAGCATTTTTCTTGGGGTAATATTTTCATATAGTGATATTAGGAAATATTTAAAATGTGAAGTATAGCTATTTATGTAGTAGGGGTATTTTGGTCATTTTAGTAGGGAGATGTGTCTTTTGGTCCTTTGAATAGCCCATAAGTCCTGTTAGTTTTGGGATTAAGAAATTGGTCTTGTAATATTATGAGTTTTATTTTATTTAGGTAGCTTGGTTTAATTATTAAGCTAGAATAAAATAATAGCCCAAAGAGAGAATAAATTAATTACCTAGTTTGGTTGGTTAATTAATTATTTAGAGCTTGAACCCAGATTGAATAACTAAGATTAGCCTAGTCTGAGCTAGGAAATGCTTGAGAATTAATTTGACCCATTTAGGTTAATTAATTAATTTGGTTATTGGGCTTCTACAGGTCCATGAATAATTAAATTAATTAAAGAATTTGATCCGATAGACTGGATCAAGGGTCTATAGGTTGAGCCTTAATTTATTTAAGTCTTGACTAGGCATAGACACACAAACACCAGTTAGCTTCTTATTTTTTAAAGCCTAGTAGCTAGCTCGCAGATGATTTTTAACTTATCTAGGTTACTTTGTATACTATCAGTGTTTGGCATCTAAAAATAGTGAGATAGGGGATGTCAATATCTTTGGTATGTTAGTGTGCTTCTCTTTTGAGTCTCTAGATCTCTCATTCTTTTTGTTCTACTCAGAATAGAAGAAACAAAGTAGACAAAAACAAAAATTATATGAAACCTCTTTTCCCTCAGAGTTTTCACCAACTCCAGGCATCGGTTATATTCCACAAGGCCAGAAGGAGAGCATAGATAAGAAGAAGCTGGAGGCTTGCTGGACAAGAACTCAAGACATCCATACGAGAGCCAATGCCTGTTCAACCAACTTCCACACAGCCGAAACAATCATTTTTTTAGAAACGTAAAAGTATATTTTTCTTTTGTTGTTGTGTTTTTATTGCTTCTGCATGTCTGTTTGTCTTATTTAACCTTCAATTGGTATTAGAATGTTAGTTTTATGGAAAACATAGGAAGCATGCTTAGGCTAAATAAAATCAACGAGCTTTTTGTTGATTGTTTATTTGAGATCCTTCAAGTTTACTGATATAGGTAGACGCACTGTAAGCTTCGCGAGTGGAAGCATAGGAATACTGTAAATTCACTTGTTTTCATAGAACTCGTGTAAGCTTGTAATAAAAAGGCACAGGCAGATGTTGTATTTACAAGAGATTGAGAGATCATGCCTAGTGAATCTTTTAAACAAAGAAACTAGAAGAAGAATGAAGAAGATCAGAAAAAAAATAGAGAAGATCAGAGAAAGGCGGGCCCGGAACCCAAGAAACCAGCTATGGATTCAAGCTAAACATGGCCTAAGCCACGGCGGGCTTTATGGCAGCCAACTGCGACTTCCGGCCACCCGCGGCTCAAGGCACGAACACACGTCGAGCTTGGGAGGGTTGGATGCAGCTTGGTCTTGCAATCGAGCTACATTTTAGTTCAATTTGGCTTTGGTCTGGTTCAAGTACGAGTCAAGATCTAGCGCGACAGGTGCGTGAAGACCATGGAAGAAATTTTGATTTTTTTCATTGTAATTTCATGCAATTTTCTTTTTCGTTTTGAGTCCATACCAAGCAAAGTTATTATTTTAGCATACTTAATATTATTGGAATAATTTGCAGGAAAAATAATAGTAAGGGATTTAGGATTCCATTAATTAATTAATTAATTAATATGTTTAATTTTATTATTTGGATACCTAGGTTAAAAGAATAGAAAAGTATGAAAACATTTATAGTTTTCTGGCATGCTATTTTCTTTTGTAAACCTATATGCATATTTTATCAAAGACCAAAGTCTTTGAGAATTTTTTACAGAGGAAAAATATATTTTTTCTTTAATTAAATAGTTATTTTAGCTTAAAAGCAAAAATTAATCCTTGGTTATTCTCTCAAAGGACTTTATCCTTGATATAGAGAATATTTTAGATTTAGTTTTTTTTGTGAGTTAAAAGAAACAACCATTTAAATTTATTTTAAAATAAAATTATTTTTGTCAAATAAAACTTGAGACCAATGTCTCTTAAAAGTTTTAAAAGGAAAATTTTGAAATCTTTAAGTTCTTAACTAGGTAAAATTAATCCATTGAAAATCTCTTAAAGGATTTTTACCTTGGCATAGAGATTTATTGATTTAGATATTTTACAAAAGTTAAGGGATACTTAATACGATATTTTCAAAATGATATTTTCTTGGAAAACCCTTGATTTAAGAAACTAAGTAGGAGAGGGATTCTAACAGCCCCACGGCTTCCATCACGATCCTTATTAGAGATCATGGATCCTATCACATCACCCTGGGAGTGATCACGTATAGGATGGGTTTCCACAAGGATCTAGACCTGATGGATAGACATAATTGATGCCTGGGACACGCATTGTGATCGGCTAGCCAACGTTGGAGGTCATAGTATGAGGATTGTGTGATACCTTTAGTTCATAGGAAAAGTCATGCATGACATAGCATTTTATATATTGCATTTGATAATTTGAACTAATTTCATGAATATATGTGATTCATGGGTTTGTTATTGCATGAATATATTTATTTATCTTGATATAGTTTTGTTGGTTGAGATGGTAAAGCTTTTGATTTATTAAGTAGAATTTATTAGAAGGGAAATGAAGTGAGCTGTGATTACTTGAGTTCAAATCCCAAGTCTTGCAAATCCTTTTCTTTCTTTTCTCTAATTCATTCTTTTTTCCCTATTTCCTCTACACTTGGCCGAAATCCATAGGGTAGCCGCCATCTTGGAGTCCCAACTCCTAAAATATAGGAGTGTGATTATCTTAGGTATATTAGATAAAAAGAATTAAAAAGAAATTAAATTACTATTATCGCTTAGTTTAATATTTTATCCTAATCTTTTAGGGAATTTGAAATATTCCAGAATCTGAATTTTTAAAGCTGTTATCTAAGTAATTAATTAAGGAAATAAAATATGTAAATATTTATTTGGAATGCTTATGGTGGTTGACATTTTTAAATAGGAGATAAGTCTCCATAATTTAATTTACTTTAAAGAGTTTGAAATAAAATAAAAGGGATAATGATGATTTTAAAATTAAGCAATTATCTCTTAGATTTATAGGATTTTCGAAGATATGAAGTTGGGATAAAAAAAAATTCCAGCTTTATCTTTTTTAAAAACCATATTTTTATCTTCAAATATAATTATCTTCTAATTACTTAATTTTGTTTAAAGTAATTTAGGGTATTAATTAAATCATTTCTTGGACAATTAACCTATTTTCTTTACTTGAATTTTCTGGAAAAACATCTAGCTTGGCCTCTACCTTGATAGCTAGTTTAGCTCAACTTAAACTCTTCAAAGTTGAGATAAGTTTATCCAAGACAACCTTCAACCAATCAGATTTTATTTAGCAAAATAATACCAAAATTTTCCCCTTTTCTCTTCCATTGTTTTGGCCATAATACACACACATACACATACACGAAAATCTTAAGGCCTAAATGCTTTCAAACTCTCTTATTGTTTAGCAAAAACACAACTTGCACAATACCTTTTTTTAGTCCTCTTAATTTTGGCCAAAGCAAGAACCAAAAACCAGTCTCTATTCTTCTCTCTTTTCTCTCTTGTTTTTGGCCACTTTAGCACCCAAAACATAGCCATAAACTTCTCCAAATCATTGCCCAATTTTGGCCAACCTAGAGGAGGCAAAGCTTCCAGTTTCTTATTGTTGTGTTCAAGAGTCCAAAATAAGGTAAAACTCTTCCAAACATCAAGACACCCAAACATAACCATTTCTCTCTATCAAACCAGCAAATTATTGCATCCTAAACATCTCCAATACACAAAAATAAGCAGCCTCCCTTCTCTCCAATGTTTCGGCCAGCACACCCCCAAATCCCACCAAAATCGAAATCAACTCTTAAGGTAAACAACTCTTCAATCCTCTATCAATTCTTCTTCAATATTTCTCCTCTTTTTCCCCTAAATCACGGCTAAAAAGGACTGATTTCTCCCTTTTTCTAGTGACTTTTGAACAAAAGGATCTAGGCGAACCAATCACTTTTTCATCTCAAGTGTACTCAAGCCAATCACCAAGGGGTCATGTTGTTCTTTGATTTAATTCTCTAAGAGGTATTTGAGACTCCATCTGTATTGGTTTAAAAGGATTTGATTCAATAGTGATGTTATAAGAATACTTGTATAGAGTTTAGCATGAAAAGAATGAATAGGTTGGATTGTTGAGTTTAATGGTGCGGTTATTAATCTAAGCCTATATGGATTAAAACATTGTTATATCTTGTTATGTTGGACCTAGATCTATGCTATACTGGATAAAGTTGAGATCTTTTGATTCAAATGGGTTTATTATGTGGATTTAATAATAGTTGAACATTTGAGTTACTATATTGATGATTTGAATTGGGTATATGCATGCTTGACGATGAGTAGCGTGACAAGGGAAGGTTATGGGCATAAATTGATGAATTAATCCATTGGATGCCACGCATGATTTATGAACATAATAGGATCATGGGGATTTATGTTGCATGAAATGATAGTGTCTAGGCAATATGTAGCATTGAGATTCTGATTATGGAATTATTGATTTTAGATAAGAAAGGAGTTTGAAGTAAGGCAAGCAGTTGACTTTGGTTTAACTATTTGAAATATCCAAGTAAGTCTTTACATTACTATTTTGATAAATGTACTCTTGTTTGCAAGTCACACATTGTAATAATATTGAAATGATGTTGAAATGATATTGTTGAATTGTGATTACTTGGGTTGAGAACATGGCTATTTTGACCTCTAAATGATTTTGTCAAATCACAACTTCAACTGAAAATGGATTTACTTCTTTCTTTGACTAAAATGTTTTGGAAAACTCTATGTAAAAACTACATTTTGCAAAGTCAAGATATTCAAAGTTTGAGAATAAGAGAATTCATTGTTGCACCTGATGGTGAGTGTTGAGTACTCAATGTAATAGGAATCATCCCAAGCATGAAGGCCATTCTAAAGAAGGGGGAAGGAGGACAAAGATACAGCACACGACTCCATGGGTAAAACTCCTTTTCAAGAGACTTCAAGGTGCAATTCAAGATTTCAAGTCAAGGATAAACAAGGTTTTCAAGAATGGAGGATCAAAGAAAGGCCAAGAAGATCAAAGCTTGAACAACAATTAGTGTAGAGGGCCAAGGGAGCGCAGGAGGAGGCTGAAAAGACGAGAAAAGCAGGTTGTGAGGAGAACAGTTCTCACCCGGTGCCAGGCCCAATAAGCCTATCTAGTGCCAGGTCCACTCCACTGTTGGCTAAAATTCTCAGTGCACACCCAGTGCCAAGCCCAACTGGTGCCAGGTCACTTCAGGCACGACCTAATTTTGCCCATTTTTCTTGTTTCATTTTATTTTATTCCTAATTTAATTCCCACAACTTTTAACTTGTAATAGGTATATTTTAGACTTACTTAGGAGATAAATGGCTAAGATTACATCTCCCACTTACTAGGTTTAGTTTGTTATCTTTATATATATACCTCCTTACTCTTGTAATAGATAGATTTTTTAGACTTAGAATATTTTTCCTAGAGAAACCAAATTCTCTCTAGAGGAGAGTGTGTAAGGGGTGATTCTTATTTCAAGACCAAATCAAAGGGTTTAGTCCCACCTTTGATTCAATGTCTTTAAGCTCCAAAAGGATACTCTAAATCTCTTTTTCTATTCTTGGGTGCTAGTAATTATCTAGTATTCTTGATAGGTTGAGTTTTTAGGTGCCTTCAAATCCCATCTTTTTGTTCTAATCTCTTAATAGATTAGGGTATTTAAGTGTTTTGAAGTAGGATAGATTTACCAAATCTCATTTGGTTAAGTGCATTTGCATTTATTCCATTTGTGTGTGTGAATTTGGTAAGAAGTTGGGTGACCAACTCTAGGGTTCTTATTTTCAAAATCAATAGGCTTCTGTGTTTTACTGTATCAAAGTGGTATCAGAGCAGAATTGTGTTGATTTTAGTCAATACAACTTTCTTTAGGCAAAGGTACAATTTTCTTCAAGAACTTGTCAAAATTTTTAGATTTTCGTCACTTATTTTGGGGCTTTTTTTGAATGCTTAGAACTCAATATTGTGCCATGAACTTGATGTGAAATTGAACTTACATGTTGGGTGTATGATTGGGTAGCTATTTGAGGATTAAAATTGTTAAAAATTTGAAGTTATTTGACTTGTTTTATTGCACAAAATTCTGCACATAAGAAATCCCGTAGCTAAATTTCTTGCAATTTTTATGGGTTAAAAACTTGAATTTATGCCATGAAATGTTGTGAATTTGATCCTATATGATATATTGGTGTTTGGGAAGTCATTTAGTGTCAAATTTTGTTGATTTTAGGCCAAAACCAAGCTGAAATTTGTCAATCAAAGTTGAGTTGTGAGGTGCACACAAGGTGTTTGATATGTTGCATCAATGATTTATGATTGCTCATATATGACTATCTCAAGCTTCCATTCATAAACTACATTGTCTCCTGGCATGTAGATTGTTCTTAGTGAGGTAAATATCTCTTGTAGCCACTAGAAGTTTGTTTCTCTTTGTATTAGTCTTGAGCTTGGGAAGCACTTGAGTGGAATGAAAAAGGCAAGAGGGTGAGTTCATTGTTGTAAAAGCCAAAAAATAGTGTAACACAAGGGTTGAGTGATATTGTTTGAGTGCTAAACACGTGAGGGAATGAAGTGAGGAACTCCTTTTGTGTATTTTTCTACTCAAAATTTCTCTTTAAAAAGAAAAATGGTTTATGAGAGTTCATATGATTCATCTTCTTTGAGTGCTCAAGGTGAAGTAAGTGATTTCTATGAAATTTCTTACTCAAATAGAGGAGAATGTGATAGCTATGATGAGGAAGAATGGGATTACAAGAAATATGAAGATGATTGTGCATTATTGTATGATTGTGATGAAAGGCAAAGTACTAATAGAGGTATGAATGGTGGAAAAGAAAAGGGAAGAACTAGGCAGATAGATTATGAGAGTGATGGAATTCTTGTGGGAAGACCTCCAAAGAGAGCAAATGGTAGATTGCAAAATTATTCAAATATTGGAGTGGCAAAAAAGAAAGAGTTTGTGCAAAAGAACAAAGGGTATGATTGCTCTAATTGTTGGGGAAAAGGCTACCATTTTTACTATTATTCTAATGAACCATAATGGAGGAAGGAAAAGTTGCAAAGTAGTAGAAATTCCACATATAGACACACTAAAGCTACTTATCCCAATAAATTGGCACATAAGAGATTTTATGGGGCACAAAGCATTAAAAGAAGACATGTGAATGTTGATAAACAACTTCAAAGGAGAGTAGACCCAAAGAAAACCACTTATGCCAACAATCCACTTAATCAATCAAGAAATGTGGGAAAAGAGAAACTTGGATGGGATAGAATAAGTAGTAAAGAAGGAATAGTGATTAAGCTAATTTGTCCATTGATTGGAGTAGCAAGAAAATATGGGAATGCTTGTAGATTCACACTAAGGCTAACTTTCCAATCTCAATGAGTCCAAAGGCCCATAATGGATTAACCTCTAAATCATGGTTGAGTAAATGCGACCTAACCTTAGATGCAAAAAATATAAGTCATTGATATTAGTCTTTCTCTTCCTATTTAAAGGTTCAGATTGAACGTTATTTAATTTATTGTTAATAGGATTAATGAAAAATAAATTTCCATGCATGTGCCCAGTACATAAAACTTCTCCATTTCTACTGATAATTATACTAAAATGGAAAGAAATAGAATATTCTTGATTTATTAGTTTTGCAACTGAAACTAAATTCTATCTAAAACCAGTAACAAATAAAACATCATTCAATATAACTATTCTATTACAATCAAAAGAAAGTTCTAGTTTTCCCACTACAAGGGCCCAAACTTATGCTCCATTACCTATGCGTAGTCCATGTTCGCCCTTCTAGAATTTTTTAATCTTTCTAAAACCCTTGCAAGGAGTTACAAATATAATTAGTGGTTCCTGAATTAACAATCCAAGTGGAAGTTGATCCAACCATTGATATAGACTTTAGATAGAAAACATTACTTGTGGAGTTTTTCTTGACTTGAAGATCTGGACACTCCTTTTTCTAATGTCCATTCTTCCCAAATTTGAAGCATTTGCTCTTTGGTTTGTCTTTGGGCTGGGACTTAGGTTGGTGCACTGTATTACCTTTCTTCTTCTTGAACTTTCTGGGGTTAGGCCCAATTCTTGAAGAAGAAGCCATCATAGCCCTTACTTATGGCTTTTTGACCTTTTTCGCCACCTAGAGCTCTTTTATTAACTCAATTAAACTCATATTTAACTTATTCATGTTATAGTTTAACTTAAATTGAGTAAAAAAGCCCGACAAAGATTCGAGAACCATGTGCACTTGGCTTTTGGGGTCAATGACAGCCCCCAAGACATCCATTTCTTCGAAAGCAGCAATCATTTTGAGCATATGCTCCATGACTGATGCTCTATTAGCTATCTTGGTGTTTATGATTGTTCAAAGAGCCTCCTTCCTTGCGGGCTATCTTTTGTCCTCGAACATCGTGGCTAGTGATGTACTAATATTGTACGCAGTTGCCATGTGCTCATACTTGGATTGGAGCACATTAGACATGGAGGCTAATATATAGCATCACGCCATCTCATCAGCCTTTTTCCATGCCTTCTCAGCCTCTTACTCCTTATCGATAGAACCCTCCCCAATCACGGGATAGGTTTCGTAGAAGATATACTTAAACTCCTCGGTTGTGAGTATTATGTCCAAGTTCCTTTTTCAATCCATATAGTTAGGACCCGTTAGATTATTCTCTGGGTGAATAATGGCTAAAGGACTGAAAGAACCTCCACCAATCATTTCTGAAAATTTTAAAAATAAAAGAATTCTCAATTTTGTGAAAAATAAAAATAATATTTGTGCATTTTATCCTCATATTAAACTAATAATAGTTAACCCCATCAATATTATCTTTAATATGATTAATTTGGCTATTAGGAAAACTGATATAGCTTCTTAGGATGATTAACAGTTTCCTAAGCTAAGTGTGTTAACCACCAAAAATTAATTTTCCTTCTAGGTAATAATCTACAAGATAACTCTATCGAGGGATGGCTATTTCTTCTCATTTTCTATGGACATACCTCACACTATGACCTCCAACGTGGGTTGGCCGATCATAGTATATGTCCCGGATTATTAATTTCATCCTTCTATTAGTTTTAGATCCTTGTGCTATCTCTATCCTATATAGGTTCACTCCCAGGGTGATGCGAGAAGACCCACGATCTCTAACGAGGATCATGATAGAAGCCATAGGGTAGTTGGAACCGCTCTCCTACTTATTTTTTTAAATAAGGGTTTTCTTGGAAAAATATCCTTTGAAAATTTGCAATTAAGTTCTCTTTTAACTTAACATTAAAATATCTAAATCCATAAAATTTTCTGTGTCAAGGCTTATACCCTTTGAGAAATTTTTTTAGGGATTAATTTCATTTAAGTTAAAAACTTTAAAAAATTCCATTAAAACTTTCTAAAGATTTTGATCTCAAGCTCTTATTTGACCAAAAATAATTTTCTTTTGTGAAAATGAATTAAAATGGTTTTCCATTTTAACTTACAAAAATTTCTAAATCCAAAATATTTTCTATATTAAGGTTAGAAACCTTACCAAGGATTAATTTTTGTTTAAGTTAAAATTAACCATTTAATTAAAGAAAAAAATTTCCTTGTCAAATAAAATTTTCCAAGGACTTTGGTCTTTGAGAAAATGTGCACATAGGAATTAAAATAAATAGCATACTAGAAATTTGTAAATGTTTTCATGCTTTTCTATTTTTAATTAATGGTCTTGTTTAATCCTAAAATTCTTTACTATTATTTTTTATGCAAAATATTTAAAGAGTATTAACTATTGCAAAAATAATAACTTCATCTGGTATGGAATCAAAAACAAAAAAGAAATTGCGCAAGAATCATAAGGAAAAAATAAGAAATAAAAAATATTTTTTTCCGTCCGGTCTTGCACTCCCGCCACACTGGATCATCATGGCCTATGGAAAGATCCATGGACCATAACCCGCAGATGGGTGCCCGCCACCCACAACTAGTGGGCTGCCCCAGAACCGGTCACAATTATGACCGCATCATGGGGAGGATGCAATGCTTTTTCACCTAGCCGAGAGGGTCAGCTCGGTGCTTGCTGTGGCCCTTAAGCTGCGGCTCAATTGAGCCGCCCCTCAGCTTCACTAACATCAAGCCGCTACAGCTCAGCTCGGCTTGGGCTGGTGGCTTGGTGCTTCTTCTTCCATTTTTTTTTTCTCTTTTCTTCTGTGATTTTCTCCAAAAACTCTACAAATCTTCTCGCGACTTCCTCAGGCGGCCATTTTGATACAAATTTTCATAAAAAAGAAAACCAAATCCGTCTATACCCTTTAAAATTGGGTTAACACGATTGATAAGGAAAAACATTAAATTTACAAGGCTTCCTAAACCTCAACCGCAAGGTGTACAATAACATCTATCCATACCAAAATAGTGAAGGTTCATGGGCATTAAATCAAACAATTATTTGGCCCATATTATTAACTAGCATACATGCTTCCTAAGCCATTCAAAGCTTTAAGCTCTGATACCAATTGAAGTTTGAAAAATCACAGAAACCATGCATGCACAGAAAACAGAAGCAAAAAAAAAAAACAAAACAAAACCAAAAAAAAAACAAAACAAAACAAAAAAAATGCAGAACAGAGCGGAAAGGAGAGATTTAATACCTATGCACTTTAAAGATTTCTTTGGCTATGAAGAGCTCGACTGAACCACTGGGATTACTTCGCTCTTGGATGATGATTCCGGTTCAAATCCCGCAATATGCCTGCTTCATCTCGTTTGCACGAATGCCAAAGCTTTTTGTTTCTCAAAATATTCCACCGCCTAATACTCGTTGGTGACACAACTTAGGCGAAGAAATCTGGTCTCAAAGCTTCTTGATTCCTTGCTAATAATTAGCAAACCTAAGAAGATTAAAGGAAGGAGGAACTAGAAAGAGAAGAAGAAAAGCCTCTAGTTTTTTTTTTCCTCGCGTGTATTCTATGTGTACACAAAACACACGACTCACATCTAATAACCAAAACACCGGGGTTTTGATATTTCAAAACACTTGAAAGTTATCAACAGAAGAGATTTAGCTTAGCCTAAACTCTTCTATTTCGTGAATTAAAAAAAAAATCATTTGGTCCAGGCTATTGAGCCATTAATTATTTTTATTATTTTCCTTCGACCCAATGAGCCCCCAAAATAATAAACATTAATTTTTTTCCTGGCCTATAAAAATAACCTAATAAATAATTATTTAAGCCTTTTTATCTAATTTAGGCCCAGGTTAATTTTTTAATTATTCAATCTGGGCTTAGGCCCTGAATAATTAATTAACTAATTAAACCATATAATAAATTTAATTTAATTTCTCTCGTTCTTTTATTTTATTCCAGTACAATAATAAATTAAACTTCCTGAATAAAATAAAATCCTTTTCAATCGAGACCATTTCCTCAACCTAAAATTAATTAGGACTTACGGGCTATTCCGAGGACCAAAAAGGCACATCACCTTGGCTATTATAATAACCAAAACATCTCTGCTATGTAAATAGCTGTATTTTACATTTTAAATATTTTTTAATATCGCTATAAGGATATATTAACCACAAGGACAATGCTGCATTAGCTATGTCTCCGACCTATAGGTGAAATGACTAAAATACCCCTCTACACATCGTCATGCATTTAGAGAGGAAAATGTGTACTAACATCTCTTTAAAAGACATCTACCATCCTTAGGCTTCTAGTCCAATAATCCACGACTTCTTAGAATATTTTTGCTTTCCAATGGAGCTACCCTAAAGTAAATATCCAAGTCATATTCCCCAGAACCCTGGATAATTAGGTCATTTGGACAACCACAATGGGCGATATAGTATAGAAGCTTTTTTGTACAAGTCTGTTTTAACTAACTAGTTACATATACCCAATATACAAGTATATTGGTCATACTAAAGAATCTCAACGATAGTATATCACAGCATACGCTTCCAGCTTCGTTAGACCACCAACTTATACTCAAGTTGTAGAGTACAAGTGCACGCTGTGGCAGTAGTAGTTTAAATTTCTTCCATATAGTGCTTTTAGAAACCACTACTACAGTCCAGTTCTACGTATTCAAAATATGCTTGTATATGAAATAAAAAGACTACTCATTGGGTAAAGTTAATCCATTCCCTATTTAGAATTCATAACACAATAACCTTACCTTGATGAGATGTTCATTCTCATCATTTGGTTAAGAACAATAGCTTATGTGTTAAGTAATCTATGGTCCATACCTTACTGTGAAAGACCTCTATTCACATGAACCATTTACTTAAACACTATGGGTCTTTTCCAATGAAATTGTGCAAAAACTAAAGAAGAATTCACAAACAATTTCTGAAAATAATACTTTTATTAATATAAGTCAAAATTACATCAAAAACCTAGTCTAAGAGATCATAAATCCTAACAATAGCATCGAGCCATTTCATTAGTTTTCTTCCATGCCTTCTCAGCCTCACGATCCAAATCCATGAAATCTTTTCCAATTTTAGGACAGGGGTCAGTCAGAACATACTTGTACTCTTTTGTAGTAAGTATTATGTTCAGATTCCTTTTCCAGTCTACATAATTAGGTCCAGTTAACTTATTCTTCTTAAGAATAATGGACAAACGACGGAAACAAGACATTTTTATTGATTGGAAAAAAAACATCATTCAGAAAAATGTTTGTTCTAAAAAAAATATATAAAAATGTACATTTAAGACATGATATGGTTAACCTATTAAAACCATTATCAAAAATATAAAAATTTTACCTCTTAGAAAAACTGGTAAAGCTTCGTAGTAAGGTTAAAAATTTTCTAAGTTAAGTGTATAACCATCACAAATTAAACTTCCTTAACTGGTAATGATCCAGAAATAGTTCTATTGATAGGATGGTCACTACCCTTACCATCTACGGATAATTCAGCATTAATGCCTCCTACAATAGGCTAGCCGACACTGACACTTTGTTGGGATGTATGCCCTCTTAGACTAGGTTTCTGATGTAAAAATCGAATGTTTTAATAAAAGAATTTATTTTCAGAAATTGTTTGAGAATTTACAATTTTATTTGTGCATAATTATGTTTGGAAAACACCCATTGTATTTAAGTAAGTGGTCCATGTGAATGGAGGTCTTTCACAGTAATATATGGATCACGGGTTACTTAACACATAAACTTTTGTTCTTAACCGATTGATGAGAATGTGAATCTCATCATGTCTAGGTTATTATGTTGTGAATTCTAAATGGGGAATGGCTTACCTTTAGCCAGTGAGTAGTCCACTCACTTCATGACATAAGCGTATTTCGAATACATAGAACAGGACCTGTAGTAATAATTTCTAAAATTACTATATGGTAGAAACCTAGATTACTACCGCTACAGCGTGGACTAGTACTCTACGACTTGAGTATGAGTTGGTGGTCTGACGAAGCTGAAAGCATATGCTTTGATATGCTATAGTTAAGGTTCTATCGTAGGGCCAATATACTTATAGTGTGACTAGTTAGTTAAGACAAACATGTACAAAATAGTTTCTATACTATATCGCCCCTTATGGTTGTCTGAATGATCTAAATATCTAGGGCCTTGGGAAACATGACTTGGATGTTTGCTTTAGTGGGAAACGAAAATAATCCAGGAAGTCGTGGATCATTGGACTAGAGGCCTAAGGATGGTAGATGTCATTTAGAGAGGTGTTAGTAAACTTCTTCCTCTCTGAATGTACGGCAATGTATAGACGGGTATTTTAGTCATTACACCTGTAGGTCGAAGACTTTGTTAACGCAGTACTGTCCTTGGGGTCAATATTTCCTTATGGTGATATTAGGAAATATTTAAAATGCAAAATACAGCTATTTATATGGCAAGGGTATTTTGGTCCCCAGTATAGACCGTGAGTCCTAATTAAATACAGGTTAAGGAATTGATCTTAAATTAAATGAAATTTATTTTATTTAAGTAGCCTGATTTAATTATTGGGCTAGAATAAAATAAAGGTCCATGGAGAGAGAGAATTAATTAAATTAGTTTACTGTGTTAATTAATTGCTCAAGGCTTTGGCCTAGTTTGAATAATTAAAGATTAACCTAGGACTAAACTAATATAGGCTTATTAATTTGACTAGTTTATTTGGGCTGAAAAATTAATTATTAATTAGGCCATTAAGTTAGTTCTAATTAGAATAATTAATTAAGTCCAAAAGGTTAAACTAAGAGTCCAATGGCCCAGTCCAGTTTTACCTAGGGTTTTATTTAGGTTAAACAGGAGGATTGGAAAAAATGTCGTTGTTACAAAACACACATTCTAAGAGACGGCTTCTTCTCTGTGAAAGGCCAGGCGTCTCTCTCTTTCTCTCTTTCTCTAGAAGAATTCCCTAGCATGTTAGTTGTTCACCAAACGGTAGTTAGGCAGGCCATATACTGGAAGACCGAGAGTTCGACATTCACATACATGCAAAGGCGGAGTAGGAGGCTTGTAGGAATCGCACCGTAGGCTTCCACTCGCACACCTACCCCGGTTGCGCACATTCCGGTCCAACCACCTTTGGGAACCAGAAGGAGAGGTAAAAATTTTAAGACCTCGAGATTTGGACAGGGTACAACCGGCGCCGGCCCTGTCCTGGAATCCCCTATTATGTTTTTCCATTTTTTTATGTTCGCTTCCGCTACATGCCCTGTGTTTTTCCGCTTCCTATGCCTTCAATTGGTATCAGAGCATGAAGATTTTGTGAAAATATAGGGAGCATGCATCTAGACGAATAAAATTGGACACATATATGTGATTAAAATTGTAATCCTTCGCTGTTTATGGTATGGATAGATTCTCTGTTAAACCTCGCGGGTGGAGGTATAGGAATTCATAAATTACTGTTTTTCTTAGTAAATCGTGTAACCTTAATGTTTATAGGTATAGGCAGTTGTTAGTTGTGGTTTATTTCATTGCATTAAGATTGAAATCGGAGAGTCAATGGCACCAGAAACCATGCAGAAAAATAGGGGAAATTCGCAGAGGAAATTCGCAAGAGAAAAAAAAAAACTACAGGAAGGAGCCGTCCAAAATTGAATCGGCGCCAACTAGACCACCCAAACCAGTGCTGGCTAGGGTCTGGAACACCGGTCCGCACTATTTTCTCATGGGTCTTGGTTCTGTGCGGCAGGTGCAGTGGACTACAGTCCAGATGGGTGGCTGATCTAGTGTGGTGGGTGCAGTGGACCAAGGAATTTTTTTTTTTTAATTTTTCCTTGTAATTTTTCTTGCAATTTCTTTTGGTTTTGGGGTCCATACCAGGCAAAATTAATATTTTGCAATAATTAATATTCAAGGAATATTTTGGCGTGAAAAATATTAGTAAGGGATTTTAGGATTAAACAAGACCATTAATTAATTAATTAATATTTTTAATTCTATTATCTAGGCACTTAGTTTTAAAAATAGAAGAGCATGAAAACGTCTACTGTTTTCTAGCATGCTATTTATTTTTTATACCTATGTGCACGTTTCCTCAAATACCAAAGTCTTTGGGAATATTTTTGACAAGGAAAACATTTTTCTACAAATTAAATGGTTATTTTAGTTTGAACAAAAATTAATCCTTAGATATTTTCTCAAATGATTTAATCCTTGACATAGAAAATATATTGGATTTAGATATTTTTGTAAGGTTAAAATAGAAAGCCATTTTGTTTTAGTTTGGCACAAGAAAAATTGTTTTGTCAAATAAACTTAAGACCAAAATCTCTAGAAAGTCTTAATTGGAAATTTTTTGAAATCATTAAGTTTTTAACTTAAATAAAATTAGACCATGGGAAAAACCCTCAAAGGATATAAGCCTTAACATAGAGATTTTTATGGACTTAGACATTTTATTTTTGAGTTAAGGGAAAACTTAATGGAAATTTTCGAAAGGATATTTTTCAGAAAACCCTTATTTTAAAAGACTAAGTGGGAGAAGGGTTCCAACGGCCCCACAGCTTCCATCACGATCCTCATTAGAGATCGTGGCTCCCCTCGCGTCACCCTGGGAGTGAACCCGTATAGGATGGAGATACCACAAGGATCTGGATTTAATGGAGGAATGTAATTAATAACCCCGGGCATGTACTACGATCGGCCAGTCCCTTGTTGGAGGTCATAGCGCGAGGTATGTCCATAGAAAATGAGAGAAAACGGCCATCCCCTCGATAGAGATATCTTCTAGATCATTACCTAGAAGGAAAATTAATTTGTGGTGGTTAACACACTTAGCTTAGAAAACTGTTAATCTTCCCAAAAAACTATGTCAGTTTTCCTAAGAGCCAAATTGATTATTATCAGTTTTGATAATAAGGATAATGTGCACATATTTGTTTTGTTTTCACAAACTGAATTTTTTTTCTTTTATTTTTTCAATTTTTCAGAAATGGTGGGAGGCTCTTTTAGTCCATGGGCCGTTATTCTCTGAGAGAAAAAGCTAACGAGACCAAACTATGTGGACTGGAAAGGGAACCTGGACATAATACTCACAGCAGAAGAGTATAAGTATGTCCTTTACGAAACCTGCCCTATTATCGGGGAGGGTTCCACCGCCGAAGAGCATGAGGCTTAGAAGGCATGGAAGAAGGCCGATGAGATAGCTCGTTGTTACATGTTGGCCTTTATGTCTAATGTGTTCCAATCCAAACATGAGCACATGACCACTGCGTATGACATAACCTAATCATTAGCCACGATGTTCGTGGATAAGAGTCGGCCCGTAAGGTAAGAGGCTCTTCGAATCATCATTAACACTAAGATGGCTGAGGGAGCATCAGTCAAAGAGCATATGCTCAAGATGATTGCTACTTTCGAGGAGGCAGAAATCTTAGGGGCTGTTATTGACCCTGAGAGCTAAGTGGACATGGTTCTCGAATCTCTACCGGGTTCCATTACTCAGTTCAAGTTGAACTACAACATGAACAAGTTGAACATGGGTTTGACTGAGTTGATGAAGAAGCTCCAGATGGCAGAAAAGGTCATAAAGCCACAATCTAAGGCTATGATTACTAAGGCTTCATCTTCTAGAACTGGGCCCAAGCCCAGAAAGTTCAAGAAGAAGAAGGGGAACGCAACGGTCCAGCCCAAGACCTAGCCCAAAGACAAACCCAAGGGTAAGTGCTTCAAGTGTGGACTGAAAGGACACTAGAAAAAGGAGTGTCCAGATCTTCAAGCCAAGAAAAACCCTATAGGTAATGTTTTCTATCTAGAGTCTATATTAACCGTTGGATTAACTTCCGCTTGGATTGTTGATTTAGGAGCCACTGATCACATCTGTAACTCTTTGCAGGGGTTTAGAAAGATTAGAAGACTCTAGAAGGGTAAACATAGACTACATGTGGGAAATGGAGCACAAGTTTGGGCCCTTGCAGTGGAAGAGCTGGATCTTATATTTGATTGTAATAGAATAGTGGTTTTGAAAGATATTGTATATATACTTGGATTTAGACAGAATTTAATTTCGGTTGTGAAACTAATAAATCAAGGATATTCTGTATCTTTCCATTCTGGTATTTCTATCAGTAGAGATGGAGAAATTTTATGTACTGGGCACATGTATGGGAATCTATTTTTCTTAAACCCTATTAACAATCAATTAAATAATGCTTGATCTGAACCTTTAACAAGGAAGAGAAAGACCAATGTCAATGACTCTAATCTTTGGCATCTAAGGTTGAGGCATATCAACTCAACCAGGATTCAGAGGTTGATCCATGATGGGCCTTTAGGCTCATTGAGATTGGAAAATTGGCCTCAGTGTGAGTCCTGCCTGATGGGAAAAATGACCAAAAGGTCATTTGCCCCCAATGAGGTATTGAGTCTTGTTCACACTGATGTGTGTGGTCCCCTATCTACACCAGCTAAAGGAGGTTTTGAGTACTTCATCACTTTCATGAATAATTGTACAAGATTTGGTTACGTTTACTTGATGAGACTCAAGTCTGAATCTTTTGACAAGTTCAAAGAGTTTAAAACTGAAGTGGAGCGTCAGACAAGTAAATTGATCAAGACCTTACGATCGGATCATGGTAGAGAGTACCTCCTTGGTGAATTCAAGAACTACATGGTACATCATAGGATATTATCCCAACTTTCTGCGCCGGGGATACCCCAGCAGAATGGAGTAGCTAAGAAAAGAAATAGGATATTGATGGAAATAGTCTGAAGCATGTTGTCTCATGCTACTCTTTCAGTGCCTTTTTGGGGATATGCCCTGGAAACAATGGCATATATTCTGAACTTGGTGCCTTCCAAATCAGTACCTAGGACTCCCTATGAGATGTGGACTGGGCGTAAGCTATGTCTGAATCATCTCAGAATATGGGGTTGTCCAACTTATGTACTGGTCAAGGGAGACAAGTTGGAACCAAGATCAGAATTATGCTATTTTGTTGGGCATCCAAAAGGGACAAATGGTGGTTACTTTTATCATCCTAAGGAGCAGAAGGTACTGGTTAGTACCAATGCTAGATACTTAGAGGATGATCAAAGTACTTTCACGAAAGGTTCAACTAGGTTGGAACTGGAGGAGAAGTTATCTTCGGAAGTAACTTCTTCTGACCCGATTGTGGAACAAGAAAAGGCACAGCCTTAAGAGCCTGTACAAATAGAGCTTCGTCGTAGTGGGAGAGTGTCTAGGATTCCAGAAAGGTGGACTGGAGAAGCTTTTAAGCTAGTCTCTGACCATCAGGAACAAGACCCCACTAGATACGAGGAGGCTATTGCTGATGCCGATACAAATCTGTGATATGAAGTAATGAAAGCTGAAATTAAGTCTATGTATCTCAATCAGGTTTGGAATCTTGTAGCTTCACCTGAAGGGATAAAACCCATAGGGTGTTAATGGGTATACAAGAGAAAGACGGGAGTAGATGGGAAAATGGAAACCTTCAAATCTAGGCTTGTGGTGAAATGGTATACTCAGAAAGAGGGAATCGACTATGAGGAAACCTTTTCCTCGGTAGCCATGCTTAAGTCCATTCGTATCCTCCTTGCCATCGCATGTCATTATGACTATGAGATATGGCAAATGGATGTCAAGACGGCATTTTTAAATGGCCATTTTAGTGAAGACATCTAAATGTCCCAACCGGAAGGCTTTATTGCTAAAGGCCAAAAGCATATGGTTTGCAAGCTTAAGAAGTCCATTATGGACTTAAGCAGGCATCGAGAGCATAGAATATTCGTTTTGATGAGACTATAAGGTTTTATGGTTTTGTTCAAAATGAGGATGAACCATGCGTGTACAGGAAACTTGAAGGCATTAATGTGGTTTTTCTTGTCTTGTATGTGGATGACATTCTACTCATTGGAAATGATGTAGGGTCATTGTCATCTATAAAGGTTTGGCTGTCTAGTCAATTCAGTATGAAGGACTTGGGAGAAGCTAACTACATTCTCGGGATTAGACTTCTTAGAAATAAGACGCAGAGAAGGTTAAGATTATCCCAAACGGCATACATTGACAAGATGCTGGCCAAGTACAGCATGGACTCATGCAAGGGAGCTCTAATTCCTTGCAGACGTGGGTTGTCACTTTCTTCAAGGGACTGTCCTAAGTCTCAAGAAGAAAAGGACAAAATGAGTAGGATTCCCTACGCTTCGGTTGTGGAAAGTCTCATGTACGCCATGCTGTGTACTAGGCCAGATATCTGCTTTGTCATAGGCTTGGTTAGCAGATATCAGTCAAACCCTGGGGAGGTTCATTGGCAAGCTATAAAGCATATACTCAAGTACCTCAAGGGAATGAGAGATTATATGATGGTTTACAGGGCCGATAACTTGGTTCCTACAGGATACACTGACTCAGACTTCCAGCGGATAAGAATGAGAGAAAATCCACTAGTGGATATATCTTCACCTTATCTAGAGGAACTATTTCATGGAGGAGTATCAAATAATCTTGCATTGCTGACTCAACCATGGAAACTGAGCATGTGGCAACTTTGGAGGCATCCAAGGAAGCAGTCTGGCTCCAAAAGTTCCTTTCAGAACTTGGAGCTGTGCCACACATGGACAGGCCAATTGTGATGTATTGCGACAACACTGGAGCAGTATCACAATCAAAAGAACCCAGGAACCACAAGAAGGGGAAACATATTGAGAGAAAGTACCACCTGATCCGAGATTTCATCCAAAGACGGCAAGTCGTGGTGGAACAAATTGCCTCCAAGAACAATCTAGTAGATCAATTCACCAAGCCTTTGGCTGAGAAAGTCTTCAAGAGACACATAGACACCATAAGAGTGGGCACCTATGGACTTACTTAGTCTTCGAGTGTAAGTGGGAGATTGTTGGAATGTATACCCTCTTACACTAGGTTTCTGATGTAAAAATCGAATGTTTTTATAAAATAATTTATTTTCAAAAATTGTTTGAGAATTTTCAATTTTATTTATGCACAATTACGATTGGAAAACACCCATTGTGTTTAAGTAAGTGGTCCATGTGAATAGAGATCTTTCACAGTAATGTATAGATCACGGGTTACTTAACACATAAACTTTTGTTCTTAACTAATTGATGAGAATGGAAATCTCATCAGGTCTAGGTTATTATGTTGTAAATTCTAAATGGGGAATGACTTACCTTTAGCTAGTGAGTAGTCCACTCACTTCATGACATAAGCGTATTTCGAATACGTAGAACAAGACCTGTAGTAGTGGTTTCTAAAATTACTATATGGTAGAAACCTAGACTGCTACTACTACAACGTGGACTAGTACTCTACGACTTGAGTATGAGTTGGTGGTCTGACGAAGCTGGAAGCATATGCTTTGATATGCTATAGTTGAGGTTCTATCGTAAGGCCAATATACTTGCATGTTGGGTTTGTTTGACTAGTCAGTTAAGATAAACTTGTACAAGATAGTTTCTATACTATATCGCCCCTTGTGGTTGTCTGAATAATCTTAATATCCAGGGCCCTGGGAAATATAACTTGGATATTTGCTTTAGGGTAGCTCCCTTGGAAAGCGGAAACAATCCAGGAAGTCGTGGATCATTGGACTAGAGGTCTGAGGATGGTATATGTCATTTAAAAAGGTGTTACTACACTTCTTCCTCTCTGAATGTACTGCAATGTATAGAGGAGTATTTTAGTCATTACACTTGTAGGTCGGAGACTTTGCTAACGCAGCACTGTCATTGGGGTCAATATTTCCTTATGGTGATATTAGGAAATATTTAAAATGCAAAATACAGCTATTTATATGGCAAGGGTATTTTGGTCATTTTAGTAGTCAAGGCAGTGTGTCTTTTGGTCCCTAGTATAGACCGTGAGTCCTAATTAAATACAGGTTAATGAATTGATCTTAAATTAAATGAAATTTATTTTATTTAAGTAGCTTGATTTAATTATTGTGCTAGAATAAAATAAAGGTCCATGGAGAGAAATAATTAATTAAATTAGTTTAGTGGGTTAATTAATTGTTTAGGGCTTTGTCCCAGATTGAATAATTAAAGATTAACCTAGGACTAAACTAATATCGACTTATTAATTAGACTAGTTTATTTGGGCTGAAAAATTAATTATTAATTGGGCCATTAGGTTAAACTAAGAGATGGCCCAGTCCAGTTTAACGTAGGGTTTTATTTAGGTTAAACAATAGGATTGGAAAAAATGTCGTTGTTACAGAACACACATTCTAAGAGACGGCTTCTTCTCTGTGAAAGGCCAAGTGTTTCTCTCTTTCTCTCTCTCTTCAAAAGAATTCCCTAGCCTATTTATTTTTTATCAAACGGTAGTTAGGTAGGCCATATACTGAAAGACCGAGAGTTCGGCATTCACATACATGCAAAGGCGGAGTAGGAAGCTTGCAGGAATCGCACTATAGGCTTCCACCAGCACACCTACCCCAGTTGCGTACGTTTCGGTCCAGCCACTTTTGAGAACCAGAAGGAGAGGTAAAAATTTTAAAACCTCGAGATTTGGACTGGGCGCAACCGGCACCGGCCAGGGCAGCCGGAGCCAATGCCGGCCCTGTCCTGGAATCCCCTATTGTGTTTTTCCAGTTTTTTTATGTTCGCTTTTGCTGCGTGCCTTGTGTTTTTCCGCTTCCTATGCCTTCACACTTATCCTAAGCTTTAATTATAATTCCTCCGTTAGTTCTAAATTCTCATGAAAATCCATCCTATAGGAGGTCATGCTCAGAATGAGGTAATAAAATCCACAATCTCTAACAGGATTCCGTGATGGAAGCCGTGGGGCCGTTGGAACCCCTCTCCCACTTAATCTTTCGAGAAAAAAATAGATTTTTTAGGAAAAATATTTCTTTAAAGTTAATTGGTTTTTATTAACTTTAGTGAAAACCCAAAATTTCATCAATTATTCTCTATGTCAAAGATAAAACCCTCTAAGAGAATAAACAATGAATTTTCTATGAAGTAAATTTAAAATGCTTAAATTCAATATTATTCTACATGTTAAAGATAAAACCCTTTTGGAGAATAAACCATGAATCTAATTTTAAATATCTTAGTTCCAATTTTAAAAGTTTTCCATAAATGTTTTTTCTAGAGAAAAATTAATTTCTCAAAAATTTTGTGCATTTGATCACAAAATTAAATAAAATAGACATGCTCCAAAAATAAAATTTTTACATGTTATTTCTAACCTTTAATTCTTTTGTAACCAAATAATGGATTAAACATCATAATAATAAAATTAAAATGATCTTGTTTAATCCTAAGGTGGTTCCACCTTTACTAACCATTTTCATGCAAAATTATTTAATTCTATAAATAAACTATTGCAAGAAAATAACCTCGTGTCATATGGGCCTAAAAGAAAAGAAATTACAAAGAAAATTGAGGAAAAGAAAAATCTTCAGAAAAACCTAAAACCAGAGCCACGACCTAAGCAGGCAGCTACTAGAAAAACCAGTTCATCTCCTCAAGAAGCCAGCCACAACATCGTATGATCTGGCCACAGCTCCTTCAAGAACCTAATGTACAAACTAGCCACGGATGTAATTGAACCAGTCGTAGCTCCTGGAGATTTCAAGAACAAGAAACCGACCATGGCTCCTATGCATCCAACCATGGTTTTCATGGGAAATATTGCTTGAGCCAGCCATGGATGGTAATGAACCGGCCACGACTCATGAGTAAAAAATATACCCAGCAAGTCGGGGCTTCTAACGAACCGGCCATAGTTGGGCTCCCTCAATCCGGCTTCGTTTTCTCTCGTTTTCTTTTCCTTCTTCAGGTTTTCTTTCAAGGATGATCCAGGCACCATTTATTTATTCTTTTAATACAAGAATTTGTAAAATAAAGTGAAATACAATTTCAAACGCCTATACCTTTCAAAACAAGGCGTACACAAATTCTATGGAAAGCGATTAAAATAAATTACAGGTGGCTATGCCTCCAAACGCAAGGTGTATACAAAATGTACCCTTTTCAAAAATCATGAGGGATCCATACAATCACAAAGATCATCCTTTTCTTAGTAAAGGAACCATCCTTTTCGGTTATTAATCTTAAGCTTGCTCTTAGATTAAACCATGGCTCTGATACCACTTGAAGAACTACGGGAAAAATAAATATGCAGCAGCAGATAGTAAATTAAATTTTTTTTCTAAGCTAAAGTCTAGGAATATTTACTTCTAGGGCATTTTACTTGAATAACCAGAGTTGGATTCAGGTTCGATGACATTTCTTCAACTGGAAAGTCTACTTGTTCTACAGGTATACCAACTAACCACCGGCTCCTTTGCAACAAACACTTACCACGTTTGCTAACTCTTAACCTTTTAAAGTATTCTCTAACCACTATGGACCTCTACCAGTGAAAGTAGAACTAGGGTGAAGAAGATTGGAAAAAAAAAACAGAAGAACTAAACATTAAAGGAAAATGAAGGAAAAACGGTAAGAAAAAACGATTTCTTTCATTCATCCTAAAGGAAAGCCGAAAAGATGATGTTTCTTTTTTGTGACAATTGGTCAACAAACACAACACACAAACACTGGCATACTTCAATCCTGTTTTTATAATCAGCTTCCTTTTCCTTTTCGAAAACAATAGTCCATGTTTCCTTTTCTTTACTTCCTTTTAATTTCCTATTCCTTTTAGCACATGGCGGCTACCATCAAACCTTGATGGGCCATGTTCTCTTAATTAGTCCAAGACTAATTAAATGGCTCTTTTATTAATTAATTAATTCACTTAGACCCAATATAAAAATTACACAAGATAATTAATTAATAAACTAATTAATTAAATTAGTTATTTTATTAATTAATTAAACCACTTGGGCTTAATATAAAAATTATTCAAGATAATTAATTAATTAAATTGGACCAATTAATTATTTTAGCCCAAATAAATAATTAATTGGACTCCTAAAATAATTCTTTCAATAATAAATTCATCCAATAAGCTCATATAGTAAATAAATTTACTTATGATTATTTGAGCTACTCTGGGACCAAAAGATATATTATTCTTGACTACTAAAATGACCAAAATACCCTTACTAAAAAATAGCGGTATTTTAATCATTTAAATATTCAAATTATCACCATATAGAAATATTGACCCCGAAAAAAATACTGCAAGTGCAGTGTCTTCGACCTACAAGTGTAATGACAAAAATACCCCTCTACATAACACCCGTTATTAAGGTAGGAAAAATGCACTAACATCTTTCTCAATGACATCTACTATTCTTTGATAGTTAGTCCGATAATCCATAACTTTCAGTATGTATCCACTTATCACAGCAAGCTACCCAAAAATGTACACACTTAGCCATGTTTCTCAAGACCCTAGATTATTAGATTATCCCGAACAACATACATCAAAGTGTACAAGTCCAACTTCACCAAACTACTAACTTATTTTCATGTCTTAGGGTACTCAATCACATAGTAGCTGCAATAAACTAATTTTTATTTAATTTAGTACTTTTATAAAGATTACTATCGTGTGGTCCAATTCTATGTATTCTAAATATGCTTACACTATTGATGAGTGGACTACTCACTGGTTAAAGGTAAACCATTCTCTATTTAAAAGCTATAATGTAATGATCTAAACTTTGATGAAGTGCCCAGCTCCATCAATTGATTAAGAACAATTTTTTGCTGATGTGTTAGTAACCCATAATCTACACCTTACTGTAAAAGCACGACACAATCACGTAGATAACTTACTAACATATCTAGACCTTTAATGTGTAATAGATGTAAACAAACAACTATTAATGAATGAAACTTTTATTAATCTCCAAAATATAGAAATACATAGTCCATTTTGAGCATACATTCCAACAATCTATATGTCCCAACCAGAAGGCTTTATTGCTAAAGGCCAAGAACATATAGTTTGTAAGCTTAAGAAGCTCATTTATTGACTTAAGAAGGAATCAAGAACATGGAATATTCATTTTGATGAGACTATAAAGTCCTATAGTTTCACTCAAAATGAGGATGAACCATGCGTGTAAAGAAAACTAGAAGGCATTAATATGGCTTTTCTTATGCTATATGTGGATGGCATTCTACTCGTTGGGAATGATGTAGAGACATTTTCATCTACTAAGGTTTGGCTATCTAGTCAATTCAGTATGAAGCGCTTGGGAGAAACTATCTATATTCTCGGCATTAAGCTTTTTAGAAATAGATAGTAGAGAATGTTAGGTTTATCCCAAGTTATATATATTGACAAAATGTTGGCAAAGTTCAGCATGGACTCATGTAAGGGAGCATAAATTCCTTGCAGACATAGGTTGTCTCTTTTTCAAAGAACTGTCCTAAGTCTCAAGAAGAAAAAGGCAAGATGAGTAGGATTATCTACACTTCGGCTGTGGGAAGTCTCATGTATGCATTGCTATGTACTAAGCCAAATATCTATGTTGCTCTAGACTTAGTTAGCAGATATCAGCCAAATCCCAGGGAGGTTCATTAGCAAGCTATAAAGCATATTCTAAAGTACCTTAATGGAACGAGAGATTATATGCTGGTTTACAGAGTTGATAATTTGATTCCTACAGGATATATAGACTTAGACTTCTAGGCAGATAAGAATAAGCGAAAATCTACTAGTAGATATGTCTTCACCTTGTCTGGAGAAGCAATTTCATGGAGGAGTATTAAGCAATCTTACATTACTGACTCAACCATAGAAGCTGAGTATATGGCAACTTTGGAGGTATCCAAGGAAGCAGTCTGGCTCTTGAAGTTTATCATAGAACTTGGAGTCATGTCATAGATGGACAAGCTAATTGCGTTATATTGTGATAACACAGGCACAGTCTCACGATCCAAAGCACCGAGGAACCACAAAAAAATAAAGCATATAAGGAAGTACTACCTGATCCGGGAATTTATTCAGAGACGGAAAGTCATGGTAGAATAGATAGTCTCAAAGAATAATCTAGTTGATCTATTTACCAAGCCTTTGGCTAAGAGAATCTTTAAAAGATACTTAGACGTCATAGGGGTGGGTACCTATAAACTTACATAGTCTTAGAGTGCAAGTGGGACATTATTGGAATGTATGCCCACTAAGACTATATTTTTTATGTAATTTCTATTAAATTAATAAAATATTTATGCTCATAAATTATTTGTGTTTTTGCATTTTAATTTATGCATAATTTCATTAAAAAAGACACATTATGTTTAAGCAAGTGATCCATGTGATTAGACGTCTTTCACAGTAAGGTATAAATCATAGGTTACTTAACACATAAACTGTTATTCTTAACCAGATGATAAGAATGGGAATCTCATCATGATAAGTTTACTATGTTATGAATTCCAGGTGAGGAAAAGCTTACTTTTAGCTAGTGAGTAGTCCTCTCACTTAATAACATAAGTGTATTTCGAATATGTAGAATTAGACCTGTAGTAGTGGTTTCTAAAAGTACTATAATAGGAGAAACCTAGACTACTACTGCTATATCGAGGACTTATACCTTACAGCTTGAGTTTGGGTTGGTGGTCTGGCGAAGCTAGAAGTGTATATTTTAATATACTATAGTCGACGTTCTATCGTAAGACCAATATACTTGTATGTTGGGTGTATTTGACTAGTTAGTTAAGATATACTCGTACAAGATAGCTTCTACGCTATATCGTCCTTTGAGACTGTTCAAATGATCTAATAATCTAGTGTCTTGGGGAACATGACTTGGATGTTTGCTTTATGGTAGCTCTCTTGGAAAGCGAAAATATTCTAGGAAGTCGTGGATCATTAGACTATAGGTCTA
Source organism: Voacanga thouarsii (assembly GCA_026120185.1). Taxonomy (NCBI): domain Eukaryota; kingdom Viridiplantae; phylum Streptophyta; class Magnoliopsida; order Gentianales; family Apocynaceae; genus Voacanga; species Voacanga thouarsii. The sequence goes on from JANUWF010003370.1 coordinate 4,256,338, forward strand.
AGGATGGTAGATGTCATTTAGAGGGGTGTTAGTACGCTTTTTCCTCTCTGAATATATGGTGTTACATACAGGAGTATTTTTGTCATAACACCTATAAGTCGAAGACTTTGCTAATGCAACATTGTTCTTGGGGTCAATATTTCCTTATGGTGATATTAGGAAATAGGGTAAAATATGCTAATCACCCTTGAACTTTCACAAATTTTTATTTCTACTCTTGAACTTTAAAATATGTGATTTTAGCCCTCAAATTTTTGAAACGCCTAAAAAATAGCCATTTCAACAATAAAAGCTCAAATACAGTACAAAATCACCAGATTTTAGCTCTCATTATCTCATTTTTTATTTTTAAAAATATTATTCTTCAACTTTAATCTTGCTCTCTTCTCTTCGAATTTCTTCATTTATTAACAACAATTTTAAGATCTAACTTCAAACCTTTTATGTGACTCAATAATCTTAAGATTACTCTTTCACACTATTCTTAATCAACCATACAACAAAATAACATATTTTACTCTTTAATAAACAAAACTAAGACTTCAGGATGAAGAAGAAAAAGAAACCGATTCAATTCTTGACGAATAGTAATTTTCTTGGCATCTTTATAGAAAGGAAGAATAAATTTGAAAGCAGAAGTGAATTACCAAAAAAAAAAAATCTAAAAAGAAAAGTGAGAGACGCGCAAGTCGCAGTAGTCTTTTCCTGTCATATATAGAAGTTACTTTGTAAGAATTAGAAGGATGACACCACATTGTGAGAGTTAAGTGAATGAAAATACCTAGAAAATAGGTCATGTGGAAATCATATGATGAACTTCCGTGAGTACTTAATAGTTATAATTGATGAAAGGGCTATTTTTTAGATGTTTTAAAAATATTAGGGCTAAAATCACACATTTTAAAATTTGAGGGTGGAAATCAAAATTTGTGAAAGTTCAAGTGTGGCTAACATATTTTGCCTTAGGAAATATTTAAAATGTAAAGTACAACTATTTATGTAGTAGAAGTATTTTGGTTATTTTAGTAGTCAGGGTGATGTGTCTTTTGGTCCTCAGAATAGGCCATAAGTCTTCATGGTTAATATTATGGGTTTTATTTTATTCAAGTAGTTTAGTTTAATTATTGAGCTAGAATAAAATAATAGGCCCAAAGAGAGAATAAGTTAATTACCTGATTCGATTGGTTAGTTAATTATTCAAGGTTTGAGCCTAAATTGAATAATTAATATTAGCCTAGTCTGAGCTAGAAAAGGCCTAAGAATTAATCTGGCCCATTTGGGTTATTTAATTAATTTGGTTATTAGGCTTCTACAGGTCCAGGAATAATTAAATTAATTAAAGAATTTGATACAATAGACTGGACCAAGGGTCCATGGATCAAGCCTTAATTTATTTAAGGCTTGACTGGGCATAGACACACAAACACCGATTAGCTTCTTGTTTTTTAAAGTCCCGCAGATAGCTCGCAGATGAGTTTTAACTTATCTAGGTTACTGGGTGAACTATCAGTGTTTGACGTCTAAAAATAGGGAGATAGGGGATATCAAATCTCTGGTGTGTTCGTGTGCTTCTTTGTAGAGTCTCCTGATCTCTCGTTCTCTTTGTTCTACTCAGAGTAGAAGAAACAAAGTAAACAAAGAACAAAGACTATACGAAACTTCTTTTCCCTTAGAGTTTTCACCGACTCTAGGCACTAGTTATATTTTTTAAACTCCACCTAAACCTACCCTAGAATTAGAAGGATGAGGTGCATCTCATGAAATATTGCATAAAAATTTATTTCTTGGATGAATTGGATGCTTTAGAATTGTTATGTATAGGTTACATAGTTTATTTGTGCTTGTTGAGTATTGAGGGTAACTAGGGAATTTTACTTGAGGATGAATTAGGAAGAAGTTTGAGATTTAGAAAGGAAGAGAATTAGATTGGAAGAATAAGAATAAGGACTAATGTGGTTATGTGGTTAATTTCTAAGGTCATGAGTTCAAATCTCATCAACTAAGTATTATTTTTAATTATCCTAACTAATGTTTGAAATTTTCATCCTACATTCCATGAAGCTAGGAATGTTGCTTTGGGGAAGACACAATGGTAATGTCCTAACCATGTGATCTTGTCCTAAAAGAAAATCTAGAAGAGTTTTAGTCTCCATTATTTTAGCAATCCATGGCATAGCCCATTAGAATTTAAAAATATTCCTATTTCTTTAATTCTTCTAATTTTCTAATAAAATGTTAGGGATAAATCTTGGACTTGAATTTCTGAAAGAAAATTCCAGCTCTTGGGAGGAGAGATGACCAAAATATAGGAGGAAAAATAGCTAGATGTTTTCCAATTAAATCGCCATAGCTTCTTCATCAAATAACTATAATTTGCTTATTCTTGTTTTGGTACAAACCTGGATTTTTTTTTTCCAGCATTTCCTCTTTGCTGGACTTCTGAAAAAATGCAGCACATTTGCCTATTCTCTTCTTGCTAGAAAACAACCATTTCGGGTAGGTAAAGGAGCTGGAAATTTATTGGAAATTCGCAGCTATTACAACTTCACCAGACCAGAAAATTTTCCAGCAAACCACCAAGTGATTTAGCCGAGGAAATTGAGCAATCAACCCATGCAAAAGATCATCTAAAGTTCTCCTCTTTCTCCTCCAAGATGGTAGCTGGAAAACCACTAATAATGGACATTCAAACACTCCTAATTTTCAGCCGCAAATCCATTTCAAAATAATTTAAGTTTCTGCTAACAAATCATCCAAGATTCTAAGAGTTCATGTAGCTAAATCCCAGAATTTTTTTTCCAGCTTGTATAACCAAGGTAAAAACCAATTTCTTCTTTGATCCCCTTTCATCATTTCGGCCACCTTGAAACCATTGCTGAACATCTTGTCTTCTCCATCAACCTTGGCCATTGGAACTCCATTAAACTACCTCAAACCTCTCCTAACTTCACTCCATTTAAAACTTTTCAAACTTGAAAATTAAATCCCAACTTTTACTCCCTTAAACTCTCACTCAACTAAGCTAGTAAAACCAAAATTTTATCCCTCTTGTACAACCATTTTTGGCCAACTTTAAGCCTGGGATAATTCTCCATTTCACAATCAAGACTTAGCTAAGCTAATAACCTACCATTGAAGGACAAGAGACCTTCAAGAAGAAATCACCATTAGCAAATCATCTACCTCAAAAACTTCCACTTTTCCCTCATTTTGAAATTCAAACTAGCTCAAGTCTCTCTCTCTCCCTTGGATAACCGAAACTCTCCTCTCTGGCAAGGCCATTTGACCATTACTCACCAAAGCACACACTCTACTTCTTCTCTCAACTTTCTCTTGTGTTCTCAAGAGCACCAAGAACACACACTACAATTCTTCAACCTTAAGCTACTTCTAATCATCCCAAATCATTCCAAATCTCTCGAATCAACTAGGATTCAACCTATACTCACCCTTAGTATACTCCATAATAATAAAACAACCAAAGTTGATCTTTCTTTTGAATCAAACATGCCTTTTTTTTCAAGACAAGAAGAACACCCAAAAGGCAAAAAAAAAAAAAAAAGTACAATCATCTTATTCTTCTTCTCTTCTTCATCTTCTTTTCTTCACTATCTTAATCTCTCACACACACACTCTCTCGCTTGGCTAATCCATTGGTGGCCAGCCTTGAACAACCTCAATCAATAGAAGACTCATCAAAGAACTCATGGATCTTCATTTGATAAGACATCTCCTTCAACTCCAATGAGCATCAAACAAGTATTTTTAATATAACCTTCTTATTTTCGAACTCAAGATTATTAGATAATGAAATTAATATGTTGATTTAATATTGTTCGGATGGAGATATATATGTGGGTGAAGAGAATAATCTTAAGATATGAAGATCAAAATAGAGATTGGGGCTCATGAACTACGGTTGGATTATGCTTTAAGATCATTAAATGCTCATTAGTACATTGTGATTTTAGGCTTTATATCACTAGTATGGATGTTGTGCTGAATGATGGAAATTGTACCACCATTGTTTTGATTATGCTCCCATGATGTTATTTTTGACACCAAATACCTGGCTAATATTATTATTGGTATAGTATCACCCTTGTTGTGATAAATATTATTACAAATCTATTTTTGCACAAATTAACATTTTATTTATTGAATATATGTATGTATGTATGTGTATACACATACACACACACACACATTACCTTTCTAAATTTTTAATACTAGTAATATCACTATGGTCATTAAAAATTATTATTAGAGCTACTCTTTAATACTACTATTACTATTACTACTATTATTATTGTTGTTGTTATCGTTATTTAATTTAATTTATTAATTTTCGATCAACATTTATGTTTTTGAAATTAATAATTACTTGTAATATTATTATTTTATTAGACAAACAAGTAGTAATATTTTTATTAAGCATTATTAAATATAAATAATAATATATTAGGATTAATTAATATCAATATCTTTTATATTAATATTATTATTGGTTATTCTTACTAATACTTTTATTCATACTTATGTATTATTTATAATAATAAATACTAAATATTATATATTATTAATATTATTTATTATTTGTTAATAATATTATTTAGTATTATTTGTTCATAAATAATTATTATTGTAATTTATTATTTATTACACCTATTATATTGTCATACCAAATTATTCTTATTCTATAAATTAATAACAAACCCCAAAATACCTTATCAATTAATTTTAGAACTCCTAAGACATTATTGTCATAACTGGATGTTTTTGGGAGTTATTTATTTGAAAAATTGTTGCTTGGATATGAACCATTGGTGACTCATACCCTATGTTTATCCCAGATGGGGCTAGATTGCCTTGAGCCAACTTGGAAGACTATTGTGTCAAAGGAAAGAAAGAGATCAGATAAGTCCTTGCATAAAGCTGTTTGAAGGTCAAAATCACTTCGGCAAGTCAAAACATGTTGTATACATGGAAATGTACTTGGTATGCAATTATGGATAATTTTCTTTTCCTTTTCCATTCCATCAAACGATTTGAAGTTGAGCAAGCAATTTTAAACAAAATGCTAAACTTTTCTTAAAAACCAACTTTGACAAGAATTTTATAAACCATAATTGTTATTTCAAAGAAACCACATTAGATGATTCTTCTTTTTTCCAAAATGGGCAAACACAACGTTGACTCAATAAGAGTAGACTTCTATGACTAGTCTTTGAAGGGTTAGGATAAGTCTCTCCGTAGGTGGCCACCTCTGAGGGGTAAGTCCTTCCCGAATAGGATGCCAGTTTTGTAGATCATACCGGTCTAAACTAGCAAATACAGTTCAAGTGGACTGTGTATTTTCAGAATGGATAACTGGTAAGTTTAGTTATAGAGATGGAGGAGTACCTTACCCGGTGGGCTATAACCTATCTTGTGTCAGAATGCACAAAGTGTGGCATCCTGAACATTCTCTTGTCATGGTGCACAAAGTGTGGTGCCATGTCTATTTCTTTTAAGTGGTTGCTTTTATTTTATACAATGTATGGCATTTGAAAGGAAAACACCACTCCTCGCTTTGCGAAATTTATTTGTGACTTATCAGCACTTTACTTTTATAAATGTTTCTCAACTATATGAACTATTTTCCCTAGAACAACCTGAGCACACACGAGTTTACTGAGATTTATTTCTCACCACTTATTATATCATGTTTTCAAGTCGATCCTACTGTGAAGGTTGAATGATTAGTGATGCCTTTCAATGAAGACTTATTTTGATTGTATTTCATTTTGAGAGACTCTTGTTGACATTTGTTTATTTTGAGACTTACTCATGTATTTGATTTGTAATAAGTTTAAATTTGGATCGTTCCTTTCATTTCTTCTGTGAGTCCTAGTTATAATGACTCCTTATCCTAAGGACGGGATGACATCCCCGGCCTTATTAAGGTATGTAGGTAGTGGGGTGTTATAAGTGGTATCAGAGATTAGGTTTATGCAACTATTAATAGTATTTGATTTATTTCATTACGATTAAAATCTTTTAACTAATCTGGGTTGTTTATGCTATAAGATGGGTAGAATGTATAGAACTACAAGGAAGGGATAGCCATAGAATCCACCAATTCATATCTATCCAGAAGACTTACCATCACCACAACTTATACCACAACCCACACCTCAACCAGTGATACCCATAGAAGAGAGCAGTGATGATGAGGTTCAAATTTTTGAACCACCACCTATACCCATAGTAGACTTGATCTCTGATAGTGAGGATGAGGGTGTTGATATGGAATACGTCCCAAACCCACCTTTCCCGGTGATTGACTTGACTACTGATAGTGATGATCCGAGGGAGATAGACTGCGAATCTCCACCTAGACCTTCTTTCTACCTTTATCAAATTGTGTTGAAACTGGGGAGAGTTCTAGGAGAAACAGGAAGGAACCTATGGACTTTGGATTTGTGAATAGTGCAAGGATAGACTTTCCTAAGAACACTGAGGATTGGTTGTATGATACTGACACCGAAGATTCCAATGAGAATTAGGGACATAAAGTTTTTTCATGTTTATAAGACTATCATTTACTACTTTTAATAAACTCTTGTGCTAGGGGTTTATTTATATTTATTGTTTTATTTTTAAAATTTTTGCAAATAAGAGTATCCTGGTGTATTCCAATCTTGAAGATGTTATTATCTATACAAAACTTATATATGATTTACTTTTACTCAAGCCTGAATTTGTATGCATGTTTGGATTTAAATATTTGAACTTTGTTTCATAACTCATTATTTGGGGGTGATGATATAGAATGGCACTAAAACGTCGCGTAGCAACAACCAGCAAAAAAATCCCTAAAGTAGAACCCGTGACTCTTGAGTACAATACTACTCAACTTTTCTCGCCAAATCAGGGGAATACGAATGAACCTGATCAAGAAATGGAGTGTGAAGTGCCTACTGATGTGACCATGGAGCAAGCATTCCACAAGATAACCGAGATACTTCAGACCTTGATGGAACGAAGGAACCCAAAGAGGGAAGATGAAGCTCTAGAGAGGTTTCTGAAATTTCAACCTCCTACCTTCTTAGGTGAAGCTGAACATGACCAAAAAGTGGAGCAGTAGGTGGAGCAGATGGAGGATATTTTTGCTACACTCCAGTATACTGAAAAAAATGATGGTCAAATTTGCTACTTTTAGGCTGAAAGGCCTAGCTCTTGCTTGGTGGCAATGAGTCCAAGAAGATTAGGAACTGATGGATCCAGATTAGACTTGTGCTAATTTTGTAGAAGCATTTAGAGTTGAATATATCCCTCAGTGGATAGTAGAAAAAATGAAAGATGAGTTTTAGAATTTGAAATAGGGAAGTATAACTGTGGCTCAGTATACTGATCATTTCACTCAACTGTCGAAGAATTGTAAAAGATTAGTGGATACTGAGTAGAACCAAACAAGACAGTTTGTCAAGGGCTTAAGGCAAGAGCTAAGAAGGGCTTTGACACCTTCTCCACAAACGACATACTCTGGAGCAGTAGACGCAGCCACCTGAACAGAGGATGAGGACAAAAGCAGGATGGTACTAAAAATTTTCCTACCACCGAGGCAACCACCAAGACCTCTTCCAAGGCAATAAGCTAATAAGCGACCTACCCACCAGCAATGGCAGAACAAAGGAAAGTAAGCACGTATAACACTAACTGGTCCTACTCAGAACCGACATTGTGGTAAGTTGGGACATGTAGAGAAGCATTGCTGGTCTAGAGGAGTTGAAAGGAAGTGTTTCAATTGTGGAGACCTGTCGCATCTTCGAAACACCTGCCCAAAACTTCTTCGAATCGGGCAAGAAAACCCAGCATAGACCACATGAGCCAATCGAGCCAATAATGCAAAAGCCTCCAGAAGTAGAACCTAGAAGGCGTAAGTAAAAGTAAAGGTTTTTGCACTTAACTGAGAGAAAGTTGGAGTAAATGTAGCAGTGGTGGAAAGTACATTTACTATCCAAGGTTGTTCAGTTAATACTTTAATAGATCCTGGATCCACCCATTCCTATCTAAACTAGAATTGTGCATATCATTTGGGTTGGGATAGAGTATAGCTACTTTTTACCTTGTTGGTGAGTATGCCCTTGGGGAAAATAGTGCAAGCAGACAAGTATGTGTAGAGTTGTAAGATTGGAATTGGAAAGGAGAACTTGGAAGAAGACCTAATAGTTTTCACTATTGATGATTATTACGTAATTTTAGGTATGAATTGGCTAGCTAAGCATGGAGCTAAGGTAGATTGTAAGAATAAATCTGTTCAGTTCATCAGACCTGGTTGTGATGTACTAGAATTCAACGGCAAGTGGGTAAAAGTGTTGAAGTTTTTGATAGCTGGAGCAAAATCCCGAAAGTTGCTAAAGCAGAGATGCCAAGGATATTTGGCTTACGTGATAAGTAAGCCCAAGGATTAGTGCACCCTAGAAGATACTGAAGTGGAAAAGAATTTTCCTGATGTGTTTCTAATAGAACTCACTTCTCTTCCTCCTACTCGGGAAGTAGAGTTCACCATAGATCTGATTCCAGGAGCAAAACTTATATCGCGGAGCCCATATCAAATAGCACCAACAGAATTGAAGGAACAGATTGAGCAATTAGAAGAATTGATGCAGCAATGTTATATAAAGCCTAGCACATCACCTTAAGGAGCCCCAGTGCTATTTGTGAAGAAGAATGATGGGACCTTAAAGTTGTGCATCGACTACTGGGGGTTGAATAATTTGACCATTAAGAACAAATATCCCCTACCCTTAATTGATGGGTTGTTTGACCAATTGCAAGGCTCTAGCTATTATTCTAAACTGGATCTAAGATGAGAATATTATCAAGTGCAGATTAAGGAGGAGGATATTCTCAAGACGGCTTTTAACACTAGATATGGTCACTACGAGTTTGTAGTAATGCCTTTTGTGGTGACTAATGCACCAGTAATATTTATGAATTTGATGCATCGTGTTTTCCAACTATACTTAGATAAATTCATGGTGGTATTCATCGATGATACAACAACAAACAACAACAACAAATTAAGCCTTAATCCTAAGTAACTTAGGGTCAGCTACATGAACCAACGTCCGACAACGTGCAATCATCCACATGAATCCTCTCTCGCGACTTCCTTCTATCGAATGTCATACTTTCATCCAAATATAACAAAGACATATATCTCATAATCACCTCTATTCATGTAGTTTTAGGCCTACCTCTACCTCTGTCTAACCTATCATGCCTCACTCTCTCCATCGTCCTAACAGGAGCATCCAACGGTCTTCTCTAAACATGTCCAAACCAACACAAACGACTTTCTCTCATCTTTTTCTCAATGGATGCCATGCCCACCTTTTCCCTAATGGTCTCATTTCTAACTCTATCATTTCTAGTATATCTATATATCCACCGTAACATACGCATCTCAGCTACTTTCATTTTTCGAATATAACACGTTTTAACTGTCCAACATTCCGTACCATATAACAAAGCAGGTCTTACAGCTATCCTGTAAAACTTTCCCTTTAGATTCAATGGTACATTACGATCACAGAGAATACCAGTCACACTTCTCCATTTCAACCAACCCGCCTTAACTTGGTGTGCAACGCCGCTATCGAGCTCTCCGTCTTTCTGAATAATAGATCCTAGATATCAGAAATAATTAGCTAACGGTATATCTTTACCTTCCAAAGTTATACTCTATTCATCGATGATACACTCATATATTCTAAGAGCCCAGAGGATCATGTAGAGCATCTAAAACTAGTATTAGAAAAGATAAGAGAGCACAAGCTCTATGCTAAATTTAGCAAGTGTGAATTTTAATTGGATAATATGTCATTTCTTGGCCATATGATATCCAATGATGGAATCAAAGTGCCAGCAAAAGTTGAAGTGGTTTCAGACTAGAAACAGTCAGAGAACATCATTGAGATCAAAAGCTTCTTGGGGTTGGATGGTTATTACAGGTAGTTTATTAAGGGGTTTTCAACTTTGGCATCACCTATGACCGATTATTGAGAAAAGATGTGGCCTTTGTCTGGAATGAGAAGTGCGTGAAAAGTTTCCAAGAATTGAAAAGGAGATTAATGATGGCCCTAGTGCTGAGTTTGCCAGAGGGAGATAAACCCTACGCTTTGTATACTAACACGTCTAAGAAGGGTTTACGAGCAGGTGTTGATGTAGGATAGGAAGGTAATAGCCTATGCATCGCGGAAGTTGAAACCACACGAAGTCAATTATCTGACGCATGATTTGGAGCTGGCTGCATTGTTTTTTCTTTGAAGAAATGGTGACATTATTTATATGGAGCTGAGTATGAAGTGTTCACAGACCACAAGAGTCTAAAATATATTTTTACTCAGAAGGATTTTAATTTGAGGCAGTAGAGATTGATGGAATTTTTAGAGGAATATCGTTGTCCCATCAACTATCACCTAGCGAAGGCCAACATAGTTGCTGATGCCTTGAGTCGTAAAGTCAAAATGGCCAGATTGAGAATTCAAGAGATTCAGGTAGTTCAAGAGGTGTCGGATAGGAAGACTAAGGTTCAAGAAGGAAGGATTTACATCAGTAATCTGAGATTCATACCGAATCTAAGCTAGGAAATCATCAAATCATAGCAAAGAAATGTGGAGTTTCAACATTTTAAGGACAAAGAACTTAAGTAGGAAGGCAGTGAATTCTGGGAAGATGAGGTGGGAGTGATGTACTTTCGAGATCGTCTGTGTGTGCCGACGAGCAGTAGCTGAAAGAAAAGATTTTAGAAGAAGCGCATAGAAGCAAGTTTGCTATTTATCCGGGAGAAGTGAAAATGTATCAAGATCTGAAAAAAAGCCTATTGGTGGCCCTGAATGAAGAAGAACGTTGTGAGGTATGTCTCCACGTGCCTGACCTATCAAAAGGTTAAAGCAGAACATAAGAAGACAGCAGGATTATTGCAACCTTTACCAATACCAAAATAGAAATGAGAAGAAGCAACCATGGACTTCTTTACCGGACTGGCTATATAGCAAAGACCCAAAAGGATTCCATATGGGTAGTGGTTGACAGATTGACTAAATCAGCACATTTTATTCCGATAAATGTAAGAGACTCAATGGAAAAGTTAGCACAAACATATATGCGGGAGATAGTTAGATTGCATGGAATACCTTCGAGTATCGTGTCTAATCGAGACCCGAGATTTACATCTCGATTTTGGGCTAAGTTTCAATAATCAATGGGTTCTAATTTGAAGTTCAGCATGATGGCACACTCGTAAATTGATGGTCAATCAGAGAGCATTATTAAGAAATTACAAGATATGCTAAGTGTTTGCATATTGGATTTTAAGGATAAGTGGATCGATTGCGTACTATACGCGGAGTTGGCTTACAATAATAGCTACCAATTTTCAATTGGTATGGATCCATATGAAGTGTTGTATGGACGTAAGTGTAAGTGCCTTTGTACTAGAGTTAGTCGGACGACAATCATATTAGCAAGTCTGGAAAAGTTTGCATTCAGGAAATGTCAGGTAAAGTGAAAATGATCAAAGTGAGATTGAAAGCGGCTCAAAGGCAACAAAAAAGTTATGCGGACAATAGGTGAAGAGAGTTGGATTTCCATGTAGAAGACAGTGTGTTTTTGAGATTTACTCCTAATAGAGGAATCTTGAAACATCCAAAAAGTAGAAAGCTGAATCTGAGATATTTGGGAATATTCCCAATCACGGATAGAATTGGGCCTGTTGCTTATAGGATAGATTTGCCAGATGGATTGACAGGAATGCATGTTGTATTCCATGTGTCACAACTAAAAAAGTACAATGTTGATCTAGGACATATTCTAAGTGATGAATCGTTGGTATTGCAACCCGACTTAAGTTACGTGGAGAAACCAATCAAAATTCTAGACCGAAGTATCAAGACTATCTAGAATAAATAGATACCAATGGTGAAGGTGCAGTGGGAGCATCATGGCACTCAAGATGACACGTGGGAGACAAAAGAATGAATGAAGCAGAAATACCCTGATTTGAGATAAAGGTACATGTTGAATTTCGGGACGAAATTATTTGAAGGAGGGGAGGATGAAAAACCCTTCCTAAACCTACCCTAGAATTAAAGGGATGGGATGCGTCTCATGACTTATTGCATAAAAATAAATTTCTTGGATGAACTGGGTGCTTTAGAATTTTTATGTATGGGTTACATAGTTTATTTGTGCTTGTTTAGTATTGAGGGTAATTAGGAAATTTTACTTGAGAACGAATTAGAAAGAGGCTTGAGATTTAGAGAGAAAGAGAATTAGATTGGGAAAATAAGAATAAGGACTAATGTGGTTAAGTGGTTAAAGCTTTGTGGTTAAGTTGTAAGGTCTTGAGTTCAAATCCCATCAACTAAGTATTATTTTTAATTATCCTAACTAATGTTTGAATTTTTATTCTTATGTTCCATGAAGCTAGTAATGTTGTCTTGGGGAAGACACAATGGTAATGTCCTAACCATGTGATCTTGTACTAAAAGAAAATCTAAAAGAGTTTTAGTCTCCATTATTTTAGCAATCTATGTCCTAGCCTATTTGAATTTAAAAATATTCCTATTTCTTTAATTCATCTAATTTTCTAATAAAATGTCTTGGATAAATGTTCGACTTGAATTTTTGAAAGAAAATTCCAACTCTTGGTAGGAGAGATGACCGAAATATAGGAGGAAAAATGGCTAGATGGTTTCCAATTAAATCACCATAGCTTCTTCTTCAAAGAACTATAATTTGTTTGTTCTTGTTTTGATACAAACCTGGATTTTTTTTTTTCCAGCATTTTCTCTTGGCTGGACTTCCAAAAAAATGCAGCACATTTGCCTATTCTTTTCTTGCTAGCAAACAATAATTTTGAGTAGGTAAAGAAGCTGAAAATTTATTGGAATTTCGCAGCTATTGTGACTTCACCAAACCAAAAAAATTTCCAGCAAACCACCAAGTGATTTAGCCATGGAAATTGAGCAATCAACCCATGCAAAATATCATCTAAAGTTCTCCTCTTTCTTCTCCAAGATGGTGGCTAGAAAACTACCATTAATGGACCTTCAAACACTCCTAATTTTCAGCTGCAAATCCATTTCAAAATAATTCAAATTTCTACTAACAAATCATCCTAGATTCTAAGAATTCTTGTAGCTAAATCCCAAATTTTTTTTTCCAGCTTGTATAACCAAGGTAAAAACCAATTTCTTCTTCAATCCTCTTCATCATTTCGGCCACCTTGAAACCATGGCTGAAAATCTAGTCTTCTTCATCAACCTTGGCCATTCGAACTCCATTAAACCACCTCAAACCTCTCCTAACTTCACTCCATTCAAAACTTTTCAAACTTGAAAATGAAATCCCACCTTCTACTCCCTTAACTCTCACTCAACTAAGCTAGTAAAACAAGAATTTTGTCCTTCTTGTACAGCCATTTTCGGCCAGCTTTAAGCCTGGGATAATTCTCCATTTCACAATAAAAAAAGACTTAGCTAAGCTAGCAACCCACCATTGAAGGACTAGAGACCTTCAAGAAGAAATTACCATTAGCAAATCTTCTACCTCAAAAACTTCCACTTTTCCCTCATTTTGAAATTCAAACTAGCTCAAGTCTCTCTCTCTCTCTCTCCCTTGGATAACCCAAAATCTCCTCTCTAGCAAGGCCATTCGGCCATCACTCACCAAAGCACACACTCATCTTCTTCTCTCAACTTTCTCTTATGTTCTCAAGAACACACACTACACTTTTTCATCCTCTAGCCATTTCTAATCATCCCAAATCACTCCAAATCTCTCAAATCAACTAGGATTCAACCTATGCTCACCCTTAGTATACTCCCTAACACTAAAACAATCAAAGTTGATATTTCTTTCAGATTAAACATACCTTTTTGTTCAAGATAAGAAGAACACCAAAAAGGTAAAAAAAAAAGTTCAATCATCTTATTCTTCTCATCTTATTCTTCTTCTCTTCTTCATATTCTTTTCTTCACCATGTTAATCTCTCTCACACACTCTTTCTCTCTTGGCCGATCCATTGGTGGCCACCCTTGAACGACTTCAATCAATAGAGGCTCATCAAAGCACTCAAGGGTCTTCATTTGAATTTGACAAGACATCTCCTTCAACTCCAATGAACATCAAATAAGTATTTTTACTATAACCTTCTTATTTTCGAACATAAGATTATTAGATGATGAAATTAATATCTTGATTTAATATTGTTGGGATGGAGATATGTATGTGGGTGAAGAGAATTATCTTAAGATATGAAGATTGAAATGGGGATTGAGGCTCATGAACTACGGTTGGATTATGCTTTAGGACCATTATATGCTTGTTAATACATTGTGATTTGAGGATTTATATCACTAGTGTTGATGTTGCGATGAATGGTGGAAAATTTACCCCTATTGTTTTGTTTATGCTTCCATGATGTTATTTTTGACACCAAATACCTTGCTAATATTATTATTAGTATAGTATCACCCTTGTTGTGATAAATATTATTACAAGTCTATTTTTACACAAATCAACATTTTATTTCTTGAATATATGTATGTATGAACACACACACACACACACACACACACACACACACACACATTACCTTTCTAAAATTTTAGTACTAGTAATATCACTATGGTCATTAAAAATTATTATTAGAGAGACTTTTTACTACTACTACTGCTACTACTGCTGTTGTTGTTATTGTTAATATTAATAGTATCATTATTCAATTTAATATATTAATTTCGGTCAACATTATATTTTTTAAATTAATAATTACTTATAGTATTATTATTTTATTAGACAAACAAATACTAATATTTTTCTTAAGCATTATTAAATATAAATAATAATATATTGGGATTAATTAATATCAATATATTTATATTAATATTATTGGTTATTCTTGCAAATACTTTTATTCATACTTATGTATAATTTATAATAATAAATAATAATTATTATTATTATTTATTTTTAATATCATTTATTAATATTATTTGTTCATAAATAATTATTGCTATAATTTATTATTTATTACACGTATTATATTGGCATACCAAATTATTCTTATTCTATATATTAATAACAAACCCCAAAATACCCAAGACATTATTGTCATAACTTGATGTTGTTGTAACTTGTTGAGCTTAAGCATGTTAGGTTGAGAGTTATTGATTTGAACAATTGTTGCATGGTTATAAACCATTGGTGACTTATACCTTATGTTTACCCGAGGCGGGACTAGATTACCTTGAGCTAACTTGGAAGATTATTGTGTCAAAAGAAAGCAAGAGATCAAGTAAGTCCTTGCATAAAGCTGTTTGAAGATCAAAATCACTTTGGCAAGTCAAAATGTGCTATATACGTGGAAATGTACTTTGGATGCAATTATGGACAATTTTCTTTTCATTTTCCATTCCATCAAATGATTTCAAGTTGAGCAAGTAATTTTAAACAAAATGCTAAACTTTTCCTAAAAACTAACTTTGACAAGAATTTTGTAAGCCATAATTGTTATTTCAAAGAAATCACATTAGATGATTCTTCTTTTCCCAAAATGGGCAAATACAACGTTGAGTATTCAATAAAGGCAGACTACCAAGACTAGTCTTTGAAGGGCTGGGATAAGTCTCTCCGTAGGTGGCCACCTCTGAGGGGTAAGTCCTTCCTGGATAGGATACCAGTTCTATAGATCATACCGGTCCAAGCTATAGTGAATACAGTTCAAGTGGACTGTGTATTTCCAGAATAGACAACCAGTAAGTTTGGGTGTAGAGATGGAAGAGTATCTTATCCGGTGAGCCGTACACCTATTGTGTGTCAGAATGCACAAATTGTGGCATCCTAAACATTCTCTTGTCATGGTGCACAAAATGTGGTGCCATGTGTATTTCTTTTGAGTGGTTGCTTTTATTTTATACAATATATTGTATTCGAAAGGAAAACACCACTCCTCGCTTTGCGAAATTTATTTGTGACTTGCCAGCACTTTACTTTTATAAATGTTTCTCAACTTGCATACATGAACTGTTTTCCCTAAAACACCCTAAGCACACATGAGCTTATTGAGATTTATTTCTCACCACCTTATTATACTATATTTTCCGGTCGATCCTGCTGTGAAGGTTGAATGATTAGTGTTACCTTTAAGTGAAGACTTATTTTGATTGTATTTTATTTTGAGAGACTCTAGTTGACATTTGTTTGTTTTGTCACTTATTCATGTATTGGTTTGATTTGTAATAAATTTAAATTTGGATCGTTTGGTTCATTTCTTCAATGAGTCCTAGTTATAAAGACCCATTGTCCTAAGGATGGAGTGACATTCTTGGCCCTATTAGGGTATGTAGGTAGTGGGGTATTACAATATTCCGCAAGGCCAGAAGGAGAGCGTGGATGAGAAAAAGGCAGAGGCTTGCTGGACAGGAACCCGAGACGTCTATACGAGAGCCAGTGCCTATTCAACCAGCTTCCACACAGCCGAAACAACCATTTTTTTAGAAAACATAAAAGTATATTTTTCTTTTGCTGCTATATTTTTATTGCTTCTACATGTCTATTTGTCTCGTTTAACCTTCAGTCTAAAAGGGTTCAATTCCTTCTCTCAGATACACTATTATGTTGAGGTATATATAGTAGATTTCATTGAGATAATATCCCATTATCTCCTAGATAATTTTGAAAATCTTAGGTTAAGTATTTACCTCCTCGATCAGAACTTAGAGTTTTAATACTTTTACCAAGTTATTTCTCTACTTCATTCCTAAAGCCCTTAAACTTGTTAAAGGCTTCTGATTTGTATTTCATTAAATACAAATACCCATATCGCGAATAATCATCAATAAAGTTAATGAAATATTGATAACCTCCTCTTACTTGTATTGACATTGGGCCACATACATCAGTATATATGAGTTCTAATAACTCTTTGACCCTTCTCCTTTTCCAGAAAATGGTGTTTTAGTCATTTGTCTAAGTAAACAAGACTCGCATGTGCCATATGATTCGTAATTAAATGACCAAAAGTCACCAAACTTGTGTAACTTAAAAATGCGATTCTCATTTATATGGCCTAAATGACAATGTCATAAGTATGATGAGATTGAGTTATCTTTTCTTTGTTTCTTGTTATTTATATTGAGAATAAGATCATTCATGTCTAGAACATATAAACCATTTATCAAAGTTGCAGAACTATATTGGACAACATTTAATGAAAAAGAACAATCCTTATTTTTTAAAAATTAAATGAAAACCATTCATGTCTAAACAAGCAGCTAAGATAATGTTCTTAAATAAAACAGGTACATAATAATAGTTTGTGAATTCGAGAAATAATCCAAAAGGCAAGTGTAAATGATAAGTTCCCACAGCAAGTGCATTAACCTTTGCTCTATTTGCAGCACGTGGGTCCACATCACCCTTTTAAAGCCTTCCACTGCACTTTAGTCCCTATAAATTATTGCATAAATGAGATCCGCATTTGGTATCCAATACCCATACTCATTTTTAAAGGCAATATTAATCTCAATCATAAACATAACATGAGTGTAAGTAGAAGTACTTGCAAGCTTTTCCTTCTCCTTCCTCTCTTTGACAATCTCTAGATAGGCCTTGCAATTACACCTCCAATAGCCCATCTGGCTACAATGATGACATATGCCTTTGGCGACTACCTCCTTTTTTTCATGCCACTTTTGGGCTTAGTGGGAACCTTTTTCTTCTTCTTAGATACTTTTTTCTTAAAAGAGGAAGAATCTACTAGTATAATTGCATTGGCTTCCTTCTTCAAGAAAGTTTTTGCTGTCTTGACAAGGTTAATCAACTCGAGTAGTATGGTCTCAATCTTGTTCATTTCATAATTAATCACAAATTGTAAAAAACTACTTGGCAATGATTGTAGAATTATGTCAACACTTAATTCATGATCCATCACAAAACCAACATATCCAAGTTTCTCAATCAAGCCCAGTATTTTTAGCCCATGAGTGGCCACAGAAGCACCCTCAACCATCTTAGATATGAACAGCTATTTAGAGATCTTAGTCGAAGCATCTATGGCTGGAGGTGGCGGAATAGGAGTATCTAGCACATAGAGCAACTTTTGTGACTTCAGAATAATTCTTAAGTTTCTATACCAATCCAAGAAATTGGTCTCGATAAGCTTGTTTGTTTCCAAAATATTACGTAAGTTCAAGTTTGTAATCATGATGAAAATAACCTAGATGTAAAGATAGAAAAATTAGCAAAATGTATATGCACATCATATGCAAATAACTAGGTCTTTAATTAAGTGCATAATTATTCCACCATTTTATTCAAATCAATAGCCCCCAGTATTAATTCAGGAAAGCCGGTTAGAAGCTTTTTTAGTGGACCAATATCCAAATTCCTTAAGAATAACATTGGGTATACCCAGCAAATCATTCTTAAGTTCAATGGTAGGTGTCTAATACTAATTACATCAAATGTAATTATCGAATCATTTGGTAATTAATATCTTTTATTCTTAAAACCTTTAAGCTAACCCAATCTTTTCTCTAATTTTCTTAAAGAAAAGAAATTAGTTAAACCCAACCCATTAATTAAGAATTTAAATTCCAAAACTCAAACATACTCGATGTCAAATAGGCTTGGGTTAGCCCAACAACCTGGCCTCAAAAAGAACTTTTGTTCTTACTATATTAATAGAAGGCATTAGGTTAATATTAATTGAGAGATTTATTATATTAGTGGTCTCATACCTTTGGCATGCATAAATATCAACATATTGATAATAATGTAATAAACTCAATTACATGGCTTGGTTATGGACTTTTCTATATTAATTTCCTTGAGTCAAGTAGGAAATTAATTTTGGTCAAACTTATTATTCATGCATGTTTTTGAGAAGAAAGTCTTAGCATCTTCGTGCTTTGTCTTGATCACCATCTCTATAAGCTTACAAAATAATTTCTAATCCTATGTAATCTAATTACATAAAATTTTCTAATAAAGAAACTTCAAATTACATTCAAGAGGAGTTAGATGAAAAGAGAAATTACACAAGAATAACAGAGAAGGCAGGATACCCAGGCCCTATTTATTCAAAACAAAGCAATAAAAATACATGGCACAATATTATTTAATCAAAATTATTTGGTCTAAGTCCATAACCAAGACAACATACTAAAATCATGATTAAACTAAATTAAGCAAAAATATACAACAAATAAAAATTTCCAAAATCATTATTTTGGAAAAACAAAATAAATGTACGTGAAATATAAATTTCTAAAATCATTATTTTGGAAAAGTAAAATAATTAGTTGCAAAATCAAAATCTTGGAAAGCTATTGAGTCTATTTTGAAATAGGAAAACTTCTTCGGGTAAAAATAAAAAAAAATATTTTTTTTTCACATAAAAGTACCCCCGGGCCGCCTAGGAACCTCTTTGGGCAGCCTAGGACTCTCCTAGGCTGCCTAGGAGGTCCTTGGGTGGCCTATGAAGCTTGCTAGGCCGCCTAGGGCTGCCTAGGCTACTCCCCGGGCAGCCTAAGAAAGCTTTCCTAGGATGTCTGACCCTGGGGCGAGCTTTAATAATTTTTTTTCGTTCTTCTAATCTAATTTTAGAAATAATTTTTTTTAGTAGGTTTGGTTTTTTAAAAAAATAATGTTAGTCTCTATTAATAATTTGGTGTGATCGCAATCATATCGATGAAAATGAATTTTCCAAAATTAAAATATTTGTGAAAAAAGTTTCAAGGACCCAAACATAATTTTGAAATAATTTCAAATTTTAGAATATTTATGAAACAATTTCATAATGCAAAATTGATTTTGAAATAATTGTAAACCCATAAAACACATACGAAAAGGCTTTAATACCACTGTTAGATTTGGATAATGCAAAAACAATTAATGCACAGTGAAAATTAAAATGAAATCCACGTAACAGGATCACTCGTATATAATAAATGAGTTAGGAGATGAAAGAAAAATTTGTTATCTGAAAAACGCATCTTTTAAAATTTTCCTTACGCGCGGAACTCTTCCGTAATTTTTGTCCAAGCATGAATCACTAAATTCCAAGGATAGGAATTTCTCTAATACTGATCCACACAAGGATATATTCAAGAACCACAAATTTTTTTGCTAGAAAAATAATATGGTAGCTAGGGATTTAATTTGGAGAAGAAAAGTAATAGGAAAACAGATTTTCCTAACAAAAGAAAGGCTTCCGTGGTTTCTAACATGAAAAAGCTTATACTATTTTATTTCTTGGAGGTGGCTAATATTTCCCGTAACAACACCCTCAAAACCAACATAATGTTCTATACCACACAAAAAGGACTTTTTATCCTTTTCCACTACATTTTGGAAAACTACCTCTCGATATGTGATTAATTTTGAAAAATAATATTTTGGCCCCAAAAAAATATTTTATTTATTTCCTTCAGGAATAGAACATTTGATTGGCCTTGTGAGCCAATGGAATTAGACTGGTCTCGAGAACTAGTGAAGGCGTTAAGTACTTAGCAAGGGCTTTGATCTTTGTATTAGCCTGCATTAGAGATAGATGACCCTAAGTAACTAGCTAGTTCTAGGGGTTATCTTAATCCAAACAGGGATTAGGACATTGAGATTAACTATCCTAGCTAGCCGTTTAGTGCCTAACAATTCTCTATGCCTTATGTGCATATTATTTTGGGCTATTCATGGACTGTTGGGCCGAGACACCTGGCGTATTCAACCCCTTGCCGCTTAGATGGTGATTGACCTCGGGATTGGGATCCCTGGGCTTATGATGGCAAGTAAAAGATATTGAACTCTTAGTATTATGCTAGATAGCTCTTACCACTCCAACAATGCATGTTGAGTGTTGTATTCTTGCGTCCAAACACAATAAGACTGTGTTGTCGCAGTCGAAGGCCAATCCTTGTGAGCTTTGCACATAGGCCAATCTTCTAGTGAGAGAAGTGCCTGTATTTCTAAAATAGGGGCAATGATGTTGAATTAAACTTGGTTTTCCAAAGATGATTAATTTTGGAATAAACTCCATTCTAGTAAGTTGCAGAATTGTTTTCAATAGAAAAATATGATATTTTCCTGTAACAGATTTTGAAACAAAACTCGAAAATGCTTGTGTATATTCGTTTTCATAAAACACTAGCACACACAGGACTCCCTGAGTGATCTTCACTCATACGTGTCTTTTATTCTATTTTCTTAGAATTCAGAGCAGACAAACCATGCAACTAGAAAACGATACCACAAGATAGGTTTGTAGACTGCTCATTTTGTATATGTACATTATATTATTCCTAGAGTACACATGTTAGTATATGTTGGACCTTACTTTTAGGTTGCACATTATTATAATATGGCTTGAATATATCAGTATTAGTACTTATTTTGTCCATATCAATTTGGCTAGTTATAAAGACCCCTTTGTTTGGGAAACTGAATGGGGCAACCTCCAAACTTATCACATGTTTCGAGTATTATTTCTAGTAGGGGTGTTACAATTGGTATCAGAGCATAGTTATTGTGGTATCCTCGTAAGAACTGATAGGATCCCTTTATTTTGTAGGTATGTCAGGTAGAGATAACAAAGGTACAAGGTTGGTAGACGATCATGATAGAGGTGAGAAGAGAATGGAGAAAAGTGAGAGTTTAGGGATGGAAAATAAGATTAGAAAGCTTTGGATTGGATCACGACTATGTTATCAATCATTAACAGGACCTGGCCTTAGACGTAGACTTCAACGCTGATTTTTTGAGATTTGGTCCAGTTCTCCATCGACACCTTCGCAAGATCCATTCCCAGAGAGGATATCACCACATACTAGTAGCTCAAGAGTGGAGGATAGTACATTTGATGATAAAAAGCCACAATAAGATGATGAGGAGATTCCTAAAGAGGATGATTTTGGGGAGATTGTGGAGACTATTCCTAGACAGATAGAGACAGAGGTAGAGGTAGAGATGGAGTAACAGCTCTAATTATAGAAGAGGTTGAGGCGGAGTCAGATTCAGATATAGATTGGGCCATGAAGAATGACTATGGTTTTGAAGACATAGCGAATGGGGTTGATCCAGATGTGTTTGATTGTCACGAGCCTGATACGCCTGAATCCTATACAGTTTTCTCAAACTCAGGACCACTCATCTCGTATAGTAGTGATACTAACGAGTAGGATATGATATACGTAGTATGATGTGTATAGTTTAGTATGTATAAACATCTTAGTTATATATCGGCAGGTTACATGTGCAAAGTGCACAATTTTGTATTGATCCTATATTTTGATAGTGATGGATATATATACACTACATTTTTATCATTTGCATAGTGATTACTTTTGATATTACTTGAGATATATTGTGTCTATTTTTATTAAAATCCTATAGAACCCACAAATGCCACCCAAACATGCTACTCGACATCATTCTAAAGCATCAGTTGAGAGTCCCTCAACATAAATGACATAACTTACAACCATGGATAATGCCATGATGCGCACTTTTCAAAGGATGGCTGAAGCCTTACAGCATTTTGCTAATAATTCTGATCAAGGAGAAGGATGAAAAAATGAACTCGAGTCTAATCAGGCTTTAGAATGTTTCTTAAAGTTTCACCCTCCCCAATTCTAAGATAAACTTGATCAAGAATAAGAAGCAGAGGCTTGGGTTGAGTAGATGGAAAATATTTTTGTTGCTCTGAACTATTCAAAGTAACGGAATGTACAATTTGCAATATTTCAATTACAAAGACCTGTGAGGGACTAGTGGAATCAGGAGAAAGAACATCTAGAGTGAGAATGGACAGCTTTTAAAGCTAGTTTTTAGAAGGAATTTATTCCTAACTGGGTGGTTGAACGGAAGGAAAATAAGTTCTAAAATTTCAAGCAAGGGAATCGAACTGTGGGATAATATGCAATAGATTTCACCTGGCTATCAAAGTATTACCCTATGTTGGTGCAGCCAGAGATTGATAGAACCAAGCGGCTTGTAAAAGGACTGCGACCTGATTTAAAATGAGTTCTTATAAGCATGCATCTAGCCAATTATAGTACAGCAGTGGAAGTTGCTTCAAGAGCTGAGATAGAAGATATAGAACAAGTCAGATAAAAGAATAAGAGTGGGTTTAAGAATATAAATCAAAAGTGACCTGGAGGACCCTAGTGGCAGAAGAAAAAGGGGAAGATTCTGAGAAATGAAGGTCCAACTAGAGTACAACCACCAATAAGATACTATAATTGTGGAGAAATCAAGCATAAATTATCAACTGTCCTCACCTACGACGATTAGATGGATGGATAAAATGAAAAGAGGTTACGTAGGGTAAAGACCATGACTAGCAAGGGGGAATTAGGGGTAAGCCTCTACATCCAAGCCAGGACCCAACAAGCCCCATATGAATACTCGAGTAGTCACTCTAGACAAAGCAAATGCTAATGCTATTGTTATGGGTAAGCTTTCTATTTTTAATAAAGAAGTTAAAGTTTTGATAGGTCCAGGTTCTACGCACTCCTTTTTTGTGAATTCTTTTCTTAAATCTGTGAGGGATTACTGGAAATGTAGCTCCATATAAAATTATTGTTAGCACACCATTGGGAAAATAGATTATTAGTGATAGAATACATTTGGAGTGTAGGATTTTGGTGGGCAATATGATACTAGAAGGAAATTCAATATGCTTACCTATAGAAGATTATGATGCCATCTTGGAATGGATTGGTTATCACAACACTATGCCCAAGTTGATTGTAGACATAACGTGGTGCAATTTTATAAACCTAGGGAAACGATGCTAAAATTTGTAGGAAACATAAAGAAAAATAATTCTCTGATATCACGAATTAAAGCCTGGAAGTTGATTAGGAAAAAATGTACTGGATATCTAGCTTACGTTATGAATAAGCCAAGAGAAACAAAGAAACCAAAGGATGTACTGGTGGCATATGAATATTT
This sequence comes from Voacanga thouarsii, assembly GCA_026120185.1. Taxonomy (NCBI): domain Eukaryota; kingdom Viridiplantae; phylum Streptophyta; class Magnoliopsida; order Gentianales; family Apocynaceae; genus Voacanga; species Voacanga thouarsii. The sequence continues at coordinate 4,280,347 of JANUWF010003370.1, forward strand.
GGATGTGTTCCCAGCATAATTGAAAAAGTTACCATCATAAAAAGAAGTAGAATTCTCTACTGATTTAATGCCAACTACAGAACCCATTTCAAGGAGTTCCTATAGAATAGCACCGATAGAGTTGAAGGAGCTTAAGAAATAATTGCAAGAATTACTGGAACGAGGATTTACTAGACCTAGTACCTCTCTGTGGGGAGCACTTGTGTTGTTTGTTAAGAAGAATGATGGATCATTTTATATATATATATATATATATATATATATATATATATATATAATGCAGTGATAGTAAAGAACAATTATCCATTGCCTATAGTTGATGAACTGTTTGATCAGTTGTAAGGAGTAGGAGGTTTTTCTAAATTAGATTTGCGACAAGGATGTTATCAGGTTCGAATTCGTGAGGAAGATATTCTGAAAATTGCATTTAATACATGATATGGACATTTTGAGTTTATAGTGATGTTGTTTGGTGTTACTAATGTTTCCACTACCTTCATGGTTTTGATGCACCGAGTATTTTAAATGTACCTTGATAGCTTTGTTGTTATCTTCATAGATGATATTTTAGTGTATTCTACAAATCCCCAAGAACACGAGGTGCATTTCTATAAAGTATTGGAAAAGCTACAAGAAGCCAAGGTATATGCCAAATTCAGTAAATGTGAATTTTAGTTACATGAGGTAGCATTCTTAGGGCATGTAATATCTAAGAAAGGAATTATAGTAGACCCTGGAAAAGTCGAAACGGTGAAGAATTGGAAGCGCCTGAGAACCTAACAGAGATACGGAGTTTTCTAGGACTGGTCAAGTACTATAGAAGATTTATTGAAGGATTTTCTAAGATTGCTTCACCTTTGACTTGGCTCACTCAAAAGAAAGTCCCTTATGTGTGGTCAAAAAAGTGTGAGAATAGTTTTCAGAAATTAAAATGGAAATTATGCTCTGCTCTAGTTCTAGCATTACCTATAATGGATAAACTTTATAAAGTGTACACTGATGCTTCTAAGGAGGGATCAGGAGAAGTATTAATGCAAAAAAAAAAAGAGGGTAATAGCATATATCTCAAGAAAATTGAAACCACATGAAGAAAAATACCCTACCCATGATTTGGAACTAGCTGCCATTGTATTTGTATTGAAGAAGTGGAGACATTATTTGTATAGTACTAATTTTGAAGTTTTCATTAATCATAATAGCTTGAAATATATCTTCACTCAAAGAGATTTAAATATGAGATAGCGTAGATGTATGGAATTTTTGGAAGAATTTTGACGTCCAATAACATACCATCCTGGAAAAGCAAACATGGTGGCAAATACTTTAACTAGAAAAGCAAACTTATTTGCCCTTCGAATGGTACGGGTTCTAGAACTAGAAACATTTGTAGTTGAAGGACGGATAAGGATGAGTAATATTTCAATTCAACCTATATTGCTATAGCAATTAAAAGAAGAACAGGAGAAAGATGAAGAATTACAAAAGGTATACGAGAAGGAGGCAGAGAAGGAGATGAGTGAATTTCAGAAAAATGATACTAGAATTCTTCGGTTTCGAGACCGATACTGCATTCTGAGACAATCTGCTTTAAAATAAGAGATTTTAAGGGAAGCTTATCTAAGTAAATACACCATCCACCTAAGAGCAGTTAAAATGTATCAAGACTTGAAACAACATTTTTGGTGGATTGGGATGAAGAAAAACATTTCTGAATTTGTGGCTCGATGTTTAACATGTCGACAGGCGAAAGCTGATCAGCAACAACCCAGAGGATTATTACAGCCGTTACCCATACCATCATGGAAATGGGATGAGATTACAATAGATTTCATAATATGATTACCGATGACAATAGGACAGAGAGATACTATTTAGGTTGTGGTAGACCAATTGACCAAATCTACATTTTATCCCTATTAATCAATGAGATTCTTTGAAAAAATTAAGTAAGATATATATAGAGGAAATTATCAGATTGCATGGGGTGCCTTCCAGTATTGTATCTTATCGATATCCAAAATTTACCTCAAAATTTTGGAATAAACTACAGCAATTGTATGGGACAACAATGAAATCTAGTATAGCAGCATACCCACAAACGGACGAGCAGATGGAACAAGTAAATTGAATTTTGGAGGGCCTGTTGCTGGCATGTGTAATAGATTTTGGAACTAAATGGATTGATAACTGGGCTTATGCAGAGTTCGCATACAATAATAATTATCAATCGACAATTGGGATGACACCATTTAAGGCTTTGTATGGGAGGAAATGTTAATCGGCATTATTTTGGGAAAGCTTAGGATGGAAATCGAGTATACAAAATGCTTTTGACCTTAAAGAAGTACAACAGACTATAGAGATAATTAAGGCAAGGTTGGAAGCAACTCAAAGTCAACAAAAGAGTTATGCCAATCAGCACAAAAGAGATCAAGAATTTGTGGAAGGAGATCGAGTATTCTTGAAGCTAACTCCACAACGTCAATTGGAAAGTAAAGGACAAGGGAGGAAGTTAACACCCAGATATATTGGACCATTTCCAATCGTGGAACAAGTTGGAAAAGTAGCTTACCGATTGGATTTACCGGTAGAGCTACAAAGCATTCACAATGTATTTCATATCTCTCAACTCTGAAAATATGTGGCTGATCCTGAACATGTTTTGCATGATGAACCCATTGAGATAACTCCAAGCTTGAAGTATAAAGAGAAACCAATTAGAATTTTGGAGTATGCTAAGAAGGAATTGCTGCAAAAGAAGATTCCACTTGTAAAGGTATTATGGTCTCATCATCCTATACAAGATGTCACATGGGAAACAGAAATGGAGATGTGAAAGAGATATTCAAAACTGTTTCAACGGAAAATCAATTTTGAGGATCAAATTCTTTAAAGGAGGGAAGATTGTAATACCTTCTATTTTTATCCTTCAAAAAGTGACTACTTTTGATAGGATGAGAAATTTTATGTAAGCTCAGAATTAAAGTTGATTAGTGTAATGAGACAAATATTTTGGTATAAATTATATTTTGGGGGGTATTATCGTAATTTTAATAGCGAATAGAGAAAAACTGAAAAAGAATTCCAAAATTCTAATTTCCACCATTGCGATTAGTAAAATGTGTAGATTCCATTAGTAGAATAAAGAGTTTTCCCGATTGGGACATTTATAGACCCGAATTTTAGTTCATTTTTGAGAAACTCATAAAGAATGACCAAAATTGAAACATCTGGCACCATGTGATTGGTGGATGGGACAAGTGTCAAAATAGTAGTGGTTGCATGAAATATTCATGCATGAGTTCTATTTCATAAAGCTTATCAAATAAGTTTTATGAAATAATTAAAATATAAGTTAGCAAATAGAAAGTTTACACATGGATAGATAGCCCGCAATAGCATTTAATGAATTGTGACCAAATTGGACACAATTTAACCATGAATGGCAGTGAAGACAAGGGAAAATCAGCAGCAAGGGAATAAAAAGGAAGAAGAAAAGAAAAGAAGAGAAAAAGGAAGAAAAAGCTAGAGAAATTGGGGAGAAAAAGAAAAATGTGTGAGAGAGAGAGAGTTTACATAGAAGAAAGGAAGGAGTGCTTGGGACATTTCAAGCTTAGATCTAGCTACAAACAAGGTAAAAGTTTATAGTTCATGCATTAAAGTTGAAGCATGAAGTCTAAGGATTATTTTGATATGAATTATGTTGAGAAAGTCATGAATTTATGGTATTAATCTTTGGAAAATAGCTATATTATGAAGTGTTTGTGTGTGCTGTGTGAGCCGGCAGCTTAGGGGGTTCATGTGCTATATTTTATATGCTGTATAAAGGTGTATCGATGGTGATTTAAGGGGTAGTTCATGGCTGCAAAAGATGAAATTGAAATGGAAAAAGTGTTTAATTGTTAAGGAAAAATGAATTATTATTGTTCTTATTTATAGTTGTTGATTTTGTGCTATGAAATTATGAAATTGCTTGGATGATTAGATTTGAAAATCAGAGAGTTGAAGGAATATGATGGAAATTAAGGTGGATTAAGTGTTGTATAATTGGTTTAATTAAAGGAGAATGAAAGAATAATGATTATCTGTAAAAATAATGGTTGGATCATGAAAAGCTGGGAATGTTTTGCCCCAGCAGTGCTGAAACAAATTCAAGCCTGAGGAAATGGAATCCCTAACATTGTAGGTGGCACAAATTTGAGATTAATCGGAGTTGTATATTGAAAGATATGCTAAAAAAAAAAAAAAAAAAAAAAAAAAAGGAGTACCAAAGTAGGAAAAAATGCAGAAATTAAATTCAAGGAAATGAATTTCATTGTTGTTTCAATGATGTTTATGGATAAATGCGGAGTTTAAAAAGGCTTATGAAAGTCTTGTATTCATTGGGAGAAAAAGGGATAAAGAAGTGCGCAATGAATATCATTACGCGAAGGAATAATATTTCAAGAATAAATAGGAAAAATAGGAAATTAGCAATTTCCTTATATTAGTATTTATTAATTGTGAACCCTAGTATACAAAATTGAGTATGATGGAATGATCTTTGATTTAGGTGGTTTGCATTGAGGATCCAGCGAAGGATAGGACAATACATACATACATATATATATACATATATATATATATATATATATATATATATATATATATCGGTTCCAAAATAGGACCCAAGGTGAGTTCTTTTTATTTTTAAAAATATTAAAAGCTAGTGTGCATTTTATTTCATAAAGTAAAGCTTTATGAATTGTTTTCATTTCTCTAAGGAAGAAATGATATCAAGCCATGTTAGACTTGAATGGAAATAGTGAATTTTTATAAATGGAATTATTCATAATTGGCAATGAATTCTCCTAAAGCCTTTTTATGATAAAGTTGAGGAACTTATATATTTTCTAAGGAAAATATGGTTCTTCTAAATAGAAATTATTGTGGACTTTAGGAAATGCCAATTTTATGTGGAATTGTGAACCACTTGAATTATGAATATTTCCTAGGTATAATTGTATACCTGAAAGGTCTTCTTCTCATTAAGTATGAGGTGAAATTATGTTTTATCATGGAAAATCATATTATTTCCTTTTTATGGAAAGGATTTTGGAAATATGTGAATTATGAGCTTTATGGAATCATAATTGGAATGTCTTGAATTTAATTCTTCTTTTAGGATTAGAATCTAGAATTCCTGAATAAAACTCCTTTTGGAATCGGGTGTTTGTCAAATGATGAAAATGCCCTTAGAAATGTACTTTACCATGCAAAAAGGACTTTTTATCCTTTTTCGCTACGGTTTAGAAAACAACCTCTCAATATGAGATTAACTTTTAGAAAACAATAATTTGGCCCCAAAAAATGTTTTGTTTATTTCCTTCGGGATGGAACATTTGATTGTCCTTGTAAGCCAAAGGAATTAGACTGGTCTTGAGAACCAGTGAAGACGTTGAGTACTTAGTAGGGGCTTTGATCTTTGTACTAGCCTGCGTTAGAGGTAGATGACCCCAAGTAACCTAGCTAGTCCTTGGGATTATCTTAATCCAAACGGGGCAATAGAACATTGAAATTAGCCATCCTGGCTAGCCGTTTAGCGCTAGGCAATTGCCTATGCCTTGTGTACATATTATTTTGGGTTGTTCAAAGACTTCTGGGTGGGGACACCTAGCATATTCAACCCTTTGCCACCTCGATAGTGATTGATGTTAGGATTGGAACCCCTAGGCTTACAGTGGCAGGTAAAAGGTATTGATCTCTCGGTATTATGCTAGTTAGCCCTTACCACTTCGACAGTGAATAGTTGAGTGTTGTATTCTTGCATCCTAACATAATAAGATTGTGATGTCGAAGGCGAAGCTTTGTGATCTTTACACACAGGCCAACCTTCTATTAAGAGAAGTTTCTGTTGTTGGAAAGTATCCCCTCAAAGACTATGTATTCTATATGAACATATCGCGATAAGATATTTATTCATTTAATTTAGTTTGTTTCTTATATTATTACACGGTTAAAGGTCCAATATGTGTTAGGTTGTTCTTCACAGTATGGTATAGACCATGGGTACTTGTCACACAAATAAAATTGAGTTCTTAGTCATTTGATGGACCTGGGCATTTCATCAAGGTAAGACTATTATGCCATGATTTTCAAAGAGGAATAGTTTACCTTGAATCAGTGAGTAGTTCACTCACATCATAGGTATAAGCATATTTCAAAAACATAGAACTAGACCAGTAGTAGTGGTCTCTCTTAAAGTATTATAATTATAGAGACAAGTCTATTACTGCTACAGCGTGGACGGATACTTTTACACTTGAGTATAAGTTGGTGGTTTGGTAATGCTAGGGTTTTTATACTCTAATGTATTTTGGGTGAGATTTCTTTGTGAGATCAATATCCCTATATGTTGTGTGTATTACTCTAGTTAATTAAGACAGACTCATGTAAAAGAGTTTCTATACTTCATTTAGTGAGGTTTAATCACCCCCTTGTGATTGTCTAGGATAATTTAAATAATCCAAGGCCCTGAGAACCTGACTCTAGAATGTGTGCTTTTTGGTAGCTTCCAATAGTAAGCAAGTACATTCAAATGAGTCATAGATTATCGGACTAAAGATCTAAGGATGGTAGATGTCTTTAAGATGGGTGTTAGTACATTTATCCTGATTCATTGATGGGTGTTACATAGAGGGGTATTTTCATCATTTCTCCTGTAGGTTGGAGACATTGCTTTAAGTAATATAATTCTTTGAGCTAATATTTCCATATGGTGATAAATTAAAATATTTAAAATGATAAAATACGGCTATTTAATAGTAAGGGCATTTTGGTTATTTTAGTAATCATGAATAATATGTCTTTTGGCCCCTCGAAGTAGCTCAAGTTACCTTGATCTTGTTTAGACACAATTTGAGCTTAATGGATGATTATTTGGAAGAAAAATAAAATTTATTCTAAGAGTCCATTAAATTAATTATTTGAGCTAATATATATTGATATATATTAAGAGTCCAATTAGAATTAATTAATTAGTCTTGGATTTTTAATAAGGTCCAGAAAATATAATTAACTAATTAAGAGAATTGGGTTGGAATAAATTAATTAATTGGGCTGATATATATTGACATATATTAAGAGTCCAATTAGAATTAATTAATTAGTCTTAAGTATTTAAAGAGGCCCAGAAAAGATAATTAATTAATTTAGAGGGTTGAGCCAGTATTGGACTGGTTTTTTAGCACAACGCCTAGCCCATTTAGGACTTGGTGATTTCGGCCATTAGGTTTTTGGAAGCCCTAAGGCTGGTCAAAATATAGGGAAAAAAAACCTAAGGTTGGGTAATTTTTTTTTTCCCAAGTGTGCCACCTTTCTCTCCCTCTCTGGTTTTTGTCCTCCTATTCCTTCTCTCTGGAAGAGCTTTTGATTATCCAAAAAAATGCTCTCACCAAGCTAACGCCTAGAACAAGGAAGAGCCATACTCCGGAAAATGAAGAGAAGAAACTTGGAGACGTTTGATGCATAGGAGTAGAAGGTTGTCAAGCATTCCTATTGAATAGCAGGCACCCTCTACTCCTCTTCCAATGCAAGAAGTACTAGTGCAACCCGTTCCCACGTTGGTTAATCTGTGACCAGCAAGAAAAAGTAAGTATTTTATTCTAGATGTGGCTAAAAAAAAATGAAAAATTTTCGCTGTGTTTTTCCTTTGTTGTTTTCCATGATCCTTCAAGTGGTATAGAGCCACGATTTTCATCTAGGAGCATGTACTAGGGTTAAAACTAGAAAAAAGTGGTTCCTTTATTATTTAAAAATGAATTTTTTTGTGATTTCATGTGATCCTTCACATATTGGTTTCTAGATTTCATGTATGCCTCACGGTTAGGGACATAGGCGCTTGTAAAGGTGTGTTTTTATGCATGTTTTTCTGTTTCTTTGTATTCTTTTAATCTGTAGACTTTGGAGACTAGAAGAATGTGATTGCTAGATTTTTTGAGGGGCGAAGGGTGGCTGAAAAACCTGCAATTTCGCTACAATGAGTCCAGGAATTTTCTAGCCAGTTTTTGTGGCTGTTTTTCTGCATTTTGGTGGCTGTTTTGTGCAGAATTTTTCCGTGCAGAAGCTGTTTTTTTCGAGAAGTTTTAGGTCACTAATGTGCTGGAATTTTGTTGCAATATGCGCTGGGATTTTGCTGTGATGAGTGCTGGAATTTTTGGGCAGCCTTAGTAGTCCTTCTTCAACATTTTTCATGCATCTCATTGGGTGCGAATGGTAGCTGAAAATTTTCTACAATTTTAGACAAGAAAGGAGGTGCCAAATTGTCCAAGAAATAGGGGAGCACTGGTGAAATTTTGTTCCTTAATTTTTCTTGATGTAATCATGTTTTGAAACCATTGTATGAGGTTAATTTTCTACAATAGTTTTAGTTATCTATCGATGAATATTTACATGAAAATAAATAGTAAAGGATGGAACCACCTTAGGATTAAACAAGATCATTAATTTTTTAATTCATGGTGTTTAATCTATTATTTGGTCACTTAGGAATAAATGAATAGTATGAGCATGAAAAAGTTTACTTTTGGTATCATGCTTAATTCATTTTTGTGATCAAGTACACAGTTCTTGTGAGACCAAAGTCTCACTAGATAGGACAGTTTTTGATAAAACGTTTTAATCTAAGAAACTTTAAAAATAAAAAAGTCCATGGTTTACTCTTAAAGGGTATAATCCTTGATATAGAAAATAATGTTGAACTTAAGGTTATTTAATAAAGTTTTACTTGGTTATTAACTTAGAATAGTAAAATAAATTCATAGTTTATTCTCTCGAAAGGTTTAATCATTGACATAGAGAATAGTATTTAATTTTAGATTTTTACTAAAGTTAATATAACCATAAGATTATAGAAAATGTTTTTGGGACTAAAACTCTATTTTCAATAAAAGATTAAGTGGAAGAGGGGTTCCAATGACCCCATAGCTTCCATCACAATTCTCATTAAAGATAGTAGATTTCCTCGTGTCATTCTGAGCATGACCCCTATAGGATGGATTTTCACAAGTATTTAGAACTAATGGAAGAGTAAAATTAAAAGCCTATGATATTTTCTAGAATCGACCAACCTATGTTGGAGGTTTTAGCATTAGATTACCCGTAGGTAGTGTGAATTAGTGGTCATCCAATCGGTAGAACTTTTTCTAGATCATTACCTATTTTATAAAGTTTGATTCGTGATGGCTATACACTTAACTTAGGATACTATTAATCTTCCTATGAAGCTTTGTTAGCTTTTCTAAGAGCCAAACTATTTATATTATTGGTAATAGTTTTAAGAGTTATCTATTATCAAAAAAATAATATAAAGAATGTGCATTTTTATTTCTTGCAAACTAAATAAATATTTTTTGCAATATTTCAAAAATGTCTAATTTCAATCCATTATCAATCATTCTCAATGAGAATAAGTTGACAGGCCCAAATTATATGGACTGGAAAAGGAACCTGAACATAGTACTCTCTGCCAATAAGTACAAGTATGTTCTTACGGATCCTTATCCTGAGATTGTGGAAGAATCCACTAATCAGGAGCAAGAGGCCAAGAAGGCATGGAGCAAAGCCGATAAGATGGCTAAATGCTACATGTTGTCTTCCATGTCTAGTGTGCTCCAATCTAAGCATGACCACATGGCCATTGCGTTTGATATTGATTTGTTATTGCGTATCATGTTTGCTGACAAGAGTCGACCTGCAAGGTAGGAAGCTCTTAGAGCAATCATGAACACTAAGATAGCTGAGGGGGCATCGGTTCGAGAGCATCTATTCAAGATGATTGCTTACTTTAAGAAGGTCAAGTCCTAAGCGTAACGATAGATCTTGAGAGTCAAATTGACATGGTTCTTAAAACTCTGCCTAATTCTTATTCTCAATCCAAGTTGAACTACAATATGAACAAGTTGAATATGAATCTCATGGAGCTTATGAAAGAGCTTCAGGTGATAGAAAAGATCAGGAAGCTCGTGTAAAAGGTTTTGGTCTTTCGTTCTACTTCTTCTTTTGGAATTAAGGCGAAGCCTAAGAAATTCAAGAAGAAGAAGGTCTAGAACAATGCAAGGGCCCAGCCTAAAGCATTTAGTCAGGCGAAGCCCAATGGGAAGCCTAAAGGTAAATATTTTAAGTGTGGCAAGAAGGGGCATTGGAAGAAAGATTGTCCGGACTTATTAGCCAAGGATACTTCAAGTATTGCTCTATACCTAGAGTCTATTTTAATGGTTGGATCAACATCCTCCTAGATAGTTGATTCTGGAGCCACTGACTATGTCCGTAACACTTTGTAGTGGTTGAGACGGACAAGGAGACTCAGTAAAGACGAGCATATACTTCAAGTAGGCAATGGAACAAGAATATTGGCTGAAGTAGTGGGAGATCTTGAGCTTATTTTTTTATTGTAATAGGAAGTTAGTTTTAAAATATATTTTATATATTTCTTGTTTTAAACAGAATTTGATTTCAATTTCCAAATTGATGAATCAAGGATATTCTGTTTTTTTCCATTCTGGTATTTTTATCAGTAGAGATGGTACTTTAATTTGTACAAGAAACATGTATGGAAATCTTTTTTATATACATCCTATTCGAAATCAAATAAATAATATTCAAACTAAACCTAATAATAAAAAAAGAAAGGTCGTATCAAATGACTCATATTTATGGCATATTAGATTGGGGCATATGAATCCTAATTGAATTCAGCATCTAATCCATGATGGACCTTTAGGTTCATTAAGACTGGAAGAATAGCCTAAATGTGAATCATGCCTTAAAGGTAAAATGACCAAAAGATCATTTACCAAAAAGGCGGATAAAGCCATAGAAATACTAGCACTAGTTCATATGGATATTCGTGGTCCGGTGACTACACCAACTAGAGGAGGCTATAAGTACTTCATTACTTTCACATATAATCACACTCGTTTTGGTTACATTTATCTGATAAGGCACAAGTCTGACTCTTTTGATAAATTCAAGGAGCTTAATGCTAAAGTTGAGCATTAAACAAGTAAACTAATTAAAACTTTGAAATCGGATCGTGGTGAAGAGTACCTCCTCGGTGAGTTTAAGGATTACTTGATCCATCATGGCATAGTATATCAATTAACTATGCCTGGGGCTCCTCAACAAAATAGAGTAGCTGAGAGAAGAAATAGTACTTTGATGGAAATAGTCAAAAGCATAATGACTCATGCATCTCTTCCTATTTCTTTTTGGGGGTATGCCTTAGAAACAACAGCATATAATTTAAATTTAGTACCTTCCAAATTAATACCTAGGACATCCTATAAGATGTGGACTGAACAAAAGCCCAGCCTGAATCATCTCAAGATATGGGGTTGTCCAGCTTATGTGCTGGCAAAATGAAGTAAGCTAGAACTAAAATTAGAGTTATACTACTTTGTTGGGTATCTAAAAGGAATGAGAGGTAGATATTTCTATCATCCTCAACAGCATATAGTACTTGTTAGTACAAATGATAGATACTTAGAGGATGAACAAGTTACATCCACCAAGGGTTCAAGCAGAATACAGTTAGAAGGGAAGTTGTGTAAGTGTTGTACCCTAGAGGCAATCACTTGTACATTGTATATGACACATTTTATTTTAATAAAAGGCAATATTTATCTTACAGTTTCTTTTGTTTCCTTTAAGTAATATAACTGTTCGATAAAGTCCATAGTACAACACTGTGTTAAGGAAATCATGATAGAAATCATGATATGAGATTCCTACTACACTGGATGGTGTTAGTACTTAAATAGTCCCTAGTCATAGTATTAATAAGACAGGACATCATTAATGCGTTAAGACTAGCATGTGTTAGACTTCCTGATTTGATCAGGCGATGGTTCTCATAACCGTGAATATTGAGCTACTCAAAGTTAACACAAGGATGCTTGTTAATGGAACAAGTTCATTAGATGACCTAGCTTTGAGATAATCACATGGATAACTATTTAGTACCGGTAATATAATCTCAATATAGCAAACGTGCAAGTATCCTTAGACTTGAGATCTCCAAGGTACTTTGTTTGCTGAGCTTTGTACTTTGATTCCAATCTCCGGAGCTCGATCGAGGGCCGCCTATAGGATGGATATTAGGTACATTGTGAGGTAAACGAAAGTAGTTGAGAGGATCAATAAAGGATTCACCACTTCTAATAGTAAGGGCGAATATCTCACGGCTACTTATAGGAATTACTACTCAAGAAGTCATTGGCCAAGACAATTGTGTATTGGAAATAGTTCCAATTGATACACATCTACAATAGTGGGTTCCTGGTACAAGTACTATTATATTCGGGCCAGAATTAATTTTGGAGGGAATTGGCACTAATTCCGTACTCCAAACCGAATGAGATATTATATGGTGAAAGGAATTAATTGCACTGAAGTTTGTTATTGAAGGGTTCATGTCAAGCCACTTGACTTCCTGAACTCTTGGGTAGTCATGATATGTTGCTAGATACCGCTCATGATTTAGGAATGTGGGGTTGATTAAGAGAAAGAGAAGTTGTTGTTGACAAATTATAATTAGTTATAATTTGTGGTCCAAATTGTAATTGTGAGAACTTGATGTTTCTAATTACAATTAGAGAATTCTAATAGGATTAGAATTCTCAATTATGGTAGGGGATTTTTCATGTAACATATAGATGGGATTCACGGAAAACCCTATAGAGTTGCATGACACCAAGACCAACACAGAAACCAATCTTCTTCATCTCTCTCTCCCTCTCTCTCTCTCTCTCTCTCTCTCTCTCTCTCTCTCTCTCTCTCTCTCTCTCTCTCTCTCTCTCTCTCTATTGTTCTTGTGAACAGCCCTAGGCGCCATCTTGTTTTCGCTAGCACAGGAAAGTTTAGTGCTTGAGTATTCCTCTGTGTGGATTACTGTTAGAGATAATCACACACTATGATTATAGTGGTTAGACGTTCAACTCACGTGAAGGTTGATCACAAAGATTGCTGGATCGTGCCTCGACTTGAAGAAGAAATTTTGTTCTTCAGACGATCAAACAAAGGTAGAAAGTTGTTACCTTTATTATCTTTATGTCGTGTTTTCCACACATAAGCGGGTCCTGGGATGGTATCTCATTTATTTTCCACTACGCTGTATAGGATACGAGCCTGAGATATTCAACAGTGGTATCAGAGCCATGCTATATGTGGTCTACGAACATTGTTTTGGCATGAAAAACTGTTTTCATGTATTCGTGCTTGTCTTTGTTCATTGTGAAAATCGTTTTAACTCAAGCCGAAATCATTTCGAGCTTTATTGGTTGGGTCCATAGCACAATATGATTGTGTAAAAGTTATAGCATATTTCGAAAGGTGCTTTCTTTATATGCTAAAAATTTTCTGCAGAAAAACGTTTTCTTAAACATGGTAGTTGCCCTCCGTTTCATCTTGTAAGTTTGATTTTCTGTTTTGTTTATCTAAACTAACAAATTGGTTGTTGTTTTGAGCTTCAAAACAGAAAATTCTATTGAGAATTGTTCTCACTAAAACTCTACAGAAGATTAGGGCACCAGAAATTGTTTCTGGAAAATTTTTCTGAAAATCGCCGCCACTTCCCGACTACAGCCGGCGCCGGCTCTGGCCTCCAAACCGGCGCCAATTCCGTTTTGTTCATGATGTCTAAAAATCGGTTTTGGATGAGAAAAATTTTTGGAAACCAGAACAGAGCCGGCGCCGGCTCTAGCTTCCAAACCGGCACCGGTTATACTCTGTTTTGCACGATCCAGCTGTTTAAAAAAAATTGAAATAGAATTTTGAAAAGGGAAAAATCTCATTTGATAAGAGGCGGCAAAACAAAAATTTTTCCATGGGGGCACTACCCCCCTAACCCCTGCAAGAGACGCTACCCCCTTGACCCCCACCCACTGACCTCTGACCCCTACGAGACCGCCGTTATCGTTGCGAGATGGGACCCAAAAGCATTTTTTCAAAATCAGTTTTGAGACAAATAATTTTATTTTTCAAAATAGTGATTTTGAAATTTTAAAATTAATGGATTTTTCTAAAATATGGATTTTAGAATTTGATTTATTTTTCCAAAATAGTGATTTTGGAATAATAAAAGTATATGTTTATTTTGTTTAAGCATAGTTAATGGCATGGTGGATGGTTATGGACTAAAACCAATTATATCTGTTCATGCATTTTACAGTTTTGATTTTTTATGAAATAGGGCCTGCGTGTCCTGCCTTCCTTAGAATTCTTGTGTAATTCTCTTCTCATCAACTCCCCTCGAATGTAACTCAAGGTTTTCTCTCTTTAAGAAATTATGTAATTAGTTTACACAGGTTAGATAAGAGTAGAATTATTTTAATTTTGGAGATGGCAACCAAAATAAGGCGAGAAGGTAAGACCTTCTACTTAAATCATGCATGAACACATAGGGTTAACTATATTAATTTCCTTTATGGCTTAAATAAATTAATTTAGGAAATGTCCTTAACCATACCACGTAATCACTTTATTACCATGATTATCAATTATATGATTTATTAATTTTTATGCATGTCATTCAAAGAAATCACTAAAAGGAACAAATTCCTCAATTAATATTAAACGTAATTCTTTTCGTTAATATAGTAAGAACGAGAGTCCTTTTTCAAGACTAGGTTGTTGGGCAAACCCAAGCCTATTTGACATCGGGCATGTTCAAGCTATGGAGTTAAATTCCTCTGGAATTAAATTTCTGATTAATGGGTCGGATTTAACTAAATTCTTTATCCCGGTTGGGTAAACTTAAGCATAAAGAAATTTAGAGGAAAATTTAGGGTAGCCCAAAAAGCTTTAAGATTAAAAGTTGTTAATCACCCAATGATCCGGTAGTTACATACGATGTAATTGGTATTGGATACCTACCAATGAACTTAAGAGTGGCTTGTTAGGCAAGCCATCTGGATACTGGTCTACTAGGAAAGCTTCCAACGGGCTTTCCCGAATCAGTAGTGGGAGCTATTGGTTTGAGTAAAATAGTGGAGTAAAAATGCATTTAATTAAAGTCCTAACTATTTGCATATCATGTACATATATAAGTAGCTAATGTTCTCTATCTTTACATCTAGGTCACTTGCATCATGTCAACAAACCTAAACTTACATAGCATCTTGGAAACCAACAAGTTAACAAAATCAAACTATCTCGACTGGTATAGAAATTTGAGAATCGTTCTTAAATCGGAAAAGTTGCTCTACGTGCTAGATGCTCCTATTCCACCACCACCAGCCCATGATGCTCATGCTGATGAGCATGCTATCCACAAGAGGCACAAAGAGAATAGTGATACAGTATTATGTATTATGCCGGCATCCATGACTCTTGAGTTGCAAAAACAGCACGAGCATATAGATGCGCAATCGATCATTTTACATCTTCGAGAGCTGTTTGATGCCCAAGCCAGAACTAAGATATACAAGATCTCGAAGCAACTATTCCGTTGCAAAATGGTAGAGGATTCTTCTGTGGCCACTCATGGGCTAAAGATGCTGGGCTCAATAGAGAAGCTTGGATCTCTTGGGTTTGCAATGGATCATGACTTAAGTGTTGACTTAATTCTACAATCTTTGCCTAATAGTTTCTCACAATTTGTGATTAACTATCAGATAAACAAGATTGAATCCACCATTCCTGAATTGATCAATCTTCTTAAAACTGCAGAGTCCTCCATGAAGAGGGATTCCAATGCAGTTTTAATGGTAGAATCTTCCTCTTCTAAGAAGAAAGTTCAAAAGAAGAAGAAGAAGGCTTCTATAAAGCCCAAAGGTGGTGTGAACAAGAAGGACGCAACTACCAAGGGCCCATGCCATCATTGTAGGAAGATGGGCTACTAAAGGCGCAATTGCAAAGCCTACTTGGAGATCATTAAGGACAAGAAGCAGAAGGAGATGCTTACAAGCACTTCTACTTCTACTCTAGGTATGTTTATGATTGAGATAATTGAGATAATTACTGCCTTTAGAAATGAGATATAGGTATAAAATACTAGATGTGGATCTCATTTGTGCAATAACTTGTAGGGACTAAAAAGCAGTAGAAGGTTAGAGAAAGGCGATGTGGACCTACGAATTGCAAATGGGGCAAAGATTGCTGCACTTGCTATGGGCACATACAAGCTGAACCTGCCTTCAGGATTAATTCTAGAACTACAAAACTGTTATTTTGTACTAATTTTAATGAAAAACATTAGCTCAGTTGTGTGTTTAGACTTATATGGATTTCATTTGATATTTAAGAATAAATGTTATTATTTTTCATTGAATGATATTCATTATGGTTCAGCAACTTTGGTTAATGGTTTATATGTTCTAGACTTGGATAATCCAGTTCTCAATATAAACAATAAGAAACCTACAATAGATAACTATAATACCTCTTACTTATGACATTGTCGTTTGGGCCATGTAAACGAAAATCGTGTTTCTAAGTTACACAAGCTTGGTGACTTAAGGTCATTTGATTATGAATCATATAGCATATGCAAATCTTGTTTACTAGGCAAAATGACTAAAACTCCCTTTTTAGGAAAAGGAGAACGGGCCAAGGAGTTATTAGAACTCATACATTCTGATGTATGTGGCATAATGTCAATACAAGTAAGAGGAGGTCAAAACTATTTCATAACCTTTATCGATGATTTCTCATGATACGAGTATTTGTATTTAATGAAATACAAATCTGAGGCCTTTGAAAGGTTCAAAGACTTCAAGAATAAAATAGACAAATAACTTGGCAAAAGTATTAAGACTCTAAGATCTGATCAAGGAGGAGAATACTTGAGCCAAGAGTTTCTGAGTTATCTTAGAGATAATGGGATATTATCTCAATGGACTCCACCACATACACCTCAACATAATAGTGTATCTGAGAGAATGAATCGAACCATTCTAGACATGGTATGGACCATGATGGCTTTTGCAGACCTACCAAAATTATTTTGGGGGCATGCACTAGAAACTTCTATTTATATATTAAACAGAATTCCTACAAAATCGATTGATACTACCCCATTTGAGATGTTCTTTGGTAAGAGACCAAAGTTATCTCACTTATGAGTATGGGGTTGTCCTGCCTTTGTTAAAAGGCAACAGTCAGACAAATTTGATAGCAGGTCTGACAAGTGTTTGTTTGCGGGATATCCGAAAGAATCTTTCGGATATTACTTCTACCTACCCTCCGAAAAATAAATTGTTTGTTTCAAAGCATGCCGTCTTCTTAGAGAATGAGCACATACTCAAAGGGAACAGTGGGAGTAAGATTGAACTCAGTGAAGTTCATGAAGATCAAACAAACAAGGATTAACTGTCTAACCCCACAACTATTGAGAGAATGGATGAACCTTCTAATACACAAGAGCCTCGTAGATATAGTAGGATACATGTGGCACCTAAGAGATATGAATTTCTCATTAGTTACCACAATAATGTATGGCTCATAGCTGAAGATGAGCCTACTACCTACAAAGATGTTCTGAATAGTTCAGAATCTGGCAAATGGCTTGAGGCCATGAAGTCAGAGATGGATTCCATGTACGATAACCAAGTATGGACTTTGATTGATCCACTCAAAGGAATTAAACCTATTGGGTGCAAGTGGATTTTCAAGAAGAAAACGGACATGGATAGTAACTTAGTTACTTATAAAGCACAACTAGTGGTGAAGGGTTATCGTCAACAACATGGAATTAACTATAATGAAACCTTCTCGCCAGTAGCCATGTTGAAATCCATCAGGATACTCCTAGCCATTGCTGTTCATCATGATTATGAGATTTGGCAAATGGATGTGAAAACAGTTTTCCTAAATGGAAATTTGACTGAGAAAGTGTATATGACACAACTTGAGGGTTTCACATCCAATAATAGCACAAAGGTGTGCAAGCTGCAAAGGTCCATTTATGGACTTAAGCAGGCTTCTAGGAATTGGAACATCCATTTCGATGAAACAATCAAAGAGTTTGGTTTCATTCAAAACATGGATGGGCCTTGTGTATACAAGAAGGTTAGTAGGAGTGCAATCATTTTCTTATTACTTTATGTAGATGACATATTACTAATAGGAAACGATATACATATCTTGCAAATGATTTAAATTTGGTTGTCCAAACAATTCTCCATGAAATACCTTGGAGAAGCAACCTATATTCTTGGAATGAGGATCTATAGAGATAGATCTAAAAGGTTGCTTGGTCTTTCACAGTCTATATACATAGATAAAATGCTAAAGAGGTTTAGCATGGATCAATCCAAAAAGGGATTCTTACCCATGTCACATGGTGTAAGCCTTTCAAAGTCAATGTCTCCCAAGACACAAGTTGAAAAGGATCACATAAGTAAGATTCCATATGCATCGGCAGTTAGATCTATTATGTATGCTATGATATGTATTAGGCCCGATGTTTATTGTGCTCTCAAATTGACAAGCAGATACCAATCTGACCCTAGTGAGGGTCATTGGGCGGCTATAAAGAATATTCTTAAATACTTACGAATGACTAATGATATGTTCTTAGTATATGCAGAATGTGATTTGAAAATAAACGGGTATATTGATGTCAGTTTTCAATCTGACAAATATGATTTCAAATCACAATCTGGCTACGTGTTTACATTATGTGGAAGGGCAATAAGTTGGAAAAGTTCCAAATAAGAGACTATTGCCGACTCTACGACAAAAGCTGAGTACATAGCTGCTTCTGAAGCAGCTAATGAGGCTGTTTAGATTAAAAAAGTTCGTGATGGAACTGGGTGTGGTTCCTAGTGTTGTTGGTCTAATAACTTTGTATTGTGACAACAACGGAGCCATTGCACAGGCAAAGGAGCCACGGTCTCACCAACGATCTAAATACATACTGCGACGCTACCATCTAATCCGGGAGATCATAGATAGGAATAATGGAAAGATAGAGAGAGTTCCCACGGATGAGAACATAGTTGACCCGCTTACGAAAGCACTATCCAAAAAGAAACATGATTATCATGTTGAGTCATTCGGTATTAGATACATGAATAATTGGCTCTAGTGCAAGTGGGAGTTTGTTAGTGTTGTGCCGTAGAGGCAATCACTTGTACATTGTATATGACACATTTTATTTTAATAAAAGGTATTATTTATCTTACAGTTTCTTTTGTTTACTTTAAGTAATATAACTGTTCGATAAAGTCCATAGTACAACACTGTGTTAAGGAAATCATGATAGAGATCATGATATGAGATTCCTACTACACTGGATGGTGTTAGTACTTAAATAGTCCCTAGTTATAATATTAATAAGACAGGACATTATTAATGCGTTAAGATTAGCATGTGTTAGACTTCCTGATTTGATCAGGCGGTGGTTCTCATAACCGTGAGTATTGAGATGCTCAAAGTTAACACATGGATGCTTGTTAATGGAACAAGTTTATTAGATGACCTAGCTTTGAGATAATCACATGGATAACTATTTAGTGCTAGTGATATAATCTCAATATAGCAAACGTGAAAGTCTCCTTAAACTTGAGATCTTCAAGGTACTTTGTTTACTGAGCTTTGTACTTTGATTCCAAACTCTGGAGCTCAATCGAGGGCCGTCTATGGGAAGGATATTGGGTATATTGTGAGGTAAATAAAGTAGTTGAGAGGGTCAATAAAGGATTCACCACTCCTAATAGTATGGGCGAATATCTCACGGCCACTTATAGGAATTACTACTCGAGAAGTCCTTGGCCAAGGCGATTGTGTATTGGAAACAGTTCCAATTGATACACATCTAGAGTAGTAGATTCCTGGTATAAGTACTATTGTATTCGGGCCAGAATTAATTTTGGGGGGAGTTGGCACTAATTCCGTACACCAAACCTAATGAGATATTATATGGTGAAATGAGTTAATTGCACTGAAATTTGTTATTAAAGGGTTCATGTCAAGCCACTTGACTTCCTGGACTCTTGGGTGGTCATGATGTGTTGTTAGATACCGCTCATGATCTGGAAATGTGGGTTTATTAATTAATGAATTAATAAACCAATCCCAATTAGAATTAATAGGATTAATTCTAATTAATTATGGATTATTAATCTCAAAGACGTTTGGATTAATTTATGTTCTCTGCCAATTGACTGGAAAACCTAATAGGTCACACACAATAGAAGATTATATACTCAAGATGTTATTTGATAACATAGTGGGGTTGATTAAGAGAAAAAGAAGTTGTTGTGGACAAATTATAATTAGTTACAATTTGTGGTCCAAATTATAATTGTGAGAACTTAATGTTTCCAATTACAATTAGGGAATTCTAATAGGATTAGAATTCTCAGTTTTGGTAGGGGATTTTTCGTGTAACATATAGATGGGATTCATGAAAAACCATATAGAGTTGCATGACACCAAAACCAACACAAGAAACCAATCTTCTTCTTCTTCTCTCTCTCTCTCTCAATTGTTCTTGTGAACAGCCCTAGCCGCTATCTTGTTTCTGCTAGCACAGGAAAGTTTGGTGCTTGAGTTTTCCTTTGTATGGATTACTGTTAGAGATAATTACACATTGTGATTATAGTGGTTAGACGTTCAACTCACGTAGAGGTTGATCACGAGGATTGCTGGATTGCACCTCGACTTGAAGAAGAAATTTTGTTCTTCAGACGATCAAACAAAGGTAAAAAGCTGTTACCTTTATTATCTTTATGTTTTATTTTTCACAAATAAGCGGGTCCTGAGATGGTATCTCGTTTATTTTTCACTTCGCCATATAGGATACGAGCCTGAGATATCCAACAAGTTGGTCACTAATTCAACTTCAGATACTTCTAACACCTTGATCGAGGAACAAGCAAAATACAGCTGGATGTTCCTATACAAATTGAACCTCATCGTAGTGGGAGGATCACAAAAGTTCCTGAAAGATGGACCGGAGAGATCTATGATCTAATCTCTGATCATCCAGAATAAGATCCCACTAAATACGGGGAGGCCATTGTTGACTGAAGCAAACAAATGATAGCTAGTTATGAATGCCGAGATTGAGTCAATGTACCTCAATTAGGTCTGAGATCTTGTCACTGCACTTGAAGGGATAAAACCCATTGGGCGTAAGTGGTATACAAGAGGAAAAAAGTGAGGATGGAAATGTTAAAACCTATAAAGTAAGGTTAGTTGATAAAGGTTATACTAAAAAAGAAGCGATCGATTATGAGGAAACCTTTTCGCTAATAGCCATGCTTAAGTCCATCTGATTCTCTTAGCCTTTGCATGTCACTATGACTACGAGATATGGCAGATGGATGTCAAGATGGCCTTCTCAAATAGCTATCTTAGCAAAGACATCTATATGTCCTAGCTAGAGGGTTTTGTTAATAGAGGTCAAGAACAAATGGTATATAAGCTTAAAAAGTCCATCTATGGACTTATGCAATGTCACGAGAATGAAACATATGTTTTGATAAGACTGTGAAAGCTTACGTTTCATTCAAAACGTGGATGAATCATGTGTGTATAGGAAATTAGATAGTAGCAAAGTGATTTTCTTGATACTTTATATGGATGGCATTCTACGCATTGAAAATGATGTAGGGACATTGTCATTCGTTAAGGTTTAGTTATCTAGTTAATTTAGCATGAAAGACTGGAAGAAGCTAGCTACATTCTAGGTATTAAGCTTCTTAGAGATAAGAAGTAAAGAATGTTAGGCTTATCCCAGTCTGCTTATATTGATAAGATATTGGTCAAGTACAGCATGGATCAATGTAGAGGGGCTATCATACTCTTTAGACTTAGATTATCCTTATCTTCCAAGCAGTGTCCTCAGACACAGGAAGACAAGTAGAAAATGAGCAGGATGTTGGGTATCTCAGGCTCGTATCTTATACGGTGTAGCAGAAGAATAAAACGAGATACCATCCCAGGACACGCATATGTATGGAAAACAAGACATAAATAGATCAAAGGTAACAGCTTTTTACCTTTGTTTGATCGTCCGAAGAACAAAAGTTTTCTTCTTCAAGTCGAGGCGCGATCCAGCAATCCTCTTGATCAAACTCCACGAGAGTTGAATGTCTAACTACTATAATCATAGTATGTAGTTATCTCTAACAGTAATCCATGTAAAGGAATACTCAAGTACCAAAGTTTCTTGTGCTAGCAAAAAAAGATGGCGGCTAGGGTTTCTCAAGAACAATTAAGAGAGAGAGAAGAGAGAAATCGTGTGCCTTAAGGTTTGGAGTTATTTTTATGTCTTACATAAAAATCAGCTAGGGTTTCGATTGTATCCCTATGTCACACAAAAAATCCTGCTCAAAATATACTCCAATCTCAGAATTCTAAAACAGTTAGAATTCCCTAACTGTAATTGGAAATATAAGTTCTCACAATTACAATTTGGACCATTAATTATAACTAATTATAATTTGGCCACAACAACTTCTCTTTCTTGCAATTAACCCTACTATGTTATCAAATAACATCTTGAGTATATAATCCTCTATTGTGTGTGACCTATTAGGTTTCCCAACCAATTGGTAGTGAATATGAATTAATCCAAACGTCTTTGAGATTAATAATTCATAATTAATTAAAATTAATCCTATTAATTCTAATCAGGATTGATTTATTAATTCATCAATTAATAAACCCATATTGCCAGATCATGAGTGGTATCTAGCAACACATCATGACCACCCAAGAGTCCAGGAAGTCAAGTGGCTTTATATGAACCCTTCAATAACAAACTACAATGCAATTAACTCCTTTCACCATACAATATCTCATTCAGTTTGGAGTACGGAATTAGTGCCAACTCCCCCCAAAATTAATTCTGACCCGAATACAATAGTACTTATACCAGGAACCCACTACTCTAGATGTGTATCAATTGGAACTATTTCCAATACACAATCACCTTGTCCAAGGACTTCTCGAGTAGTAATTCCTATAAGTGGCCGTGAGATATTTGCCCCTACTATTAGGAGTGGTGAATCCTTTATTGACCCTCTCAACTACTTTCATTTACCTCACAGTATACCCAATATCCATCCCATAGGCGGCCTTCGATCGAGCTCTAGAGATTGGAGTCAAAGTACAATGCTCAGCAAACAAAGTACCTTGAAGATCTCAAGTCTAAGGATACTTGCACGTTTGCTATATTGAGATTATATCACTGGCACTAAATAATTATCCATATGATTATCTCATAGCTAGGTCATCCAATGAACTTGTTCCATTAATAAGCATTCATGTGTTAAATTTGAGTATCTCAATACTCACGGATATGAGAACCACTGCCCGATCAAATTAGGAAGTCTAACACATGCTAGTCTTCACGCATTAATGATGTCATGTCTCATTAATACTATGACTAAGGACTATTTATGTACTAACACTATACAGTGTAGTTGAAATCTCATATCATGATCTCTATTATGATTTCCTTAACACAGTGTTGTACTATGGACTTTATCGAACGGTTATATTACTTAAAAAGTAAACAAAAGAAACTATAAGATAAATAATGTCTTTTATTAAAATAAAATGTGTCATATACAATGTACAAGTGATTGCCTCTAGGGCACAACACTAACACAGGATCCCTTATGCTTCAGTTGTGGGAAGTCTCATGTATGTTATGCTTTGTACTATGCCATATATCTACTTTGCAGTAGGCATAGTTAGTAGATATCAGTCTAACCCAAGGGAAGCCTACTGGTAAGTCATAAAGTATATACTTAAATATCTCAAGAAAATGAGGAATTATATGCTTGTATATTATGCTGATGATTTAGTTCCTACTGGTTACACAGACTCAGACTTCTAAACAGATAAAGATGAAAGAAAAACCACTAGTGGATATGTAACAACCCACACCCTAGGTACTTAAATAGGGCAGGATGTTGCCCCGTCCAAAGGACTAAGGGTCTTTATAACGAGGTACAAAAAGAAAAAAAAACGTCTAAGTAAAATTAAAGAAATAATCTCATTACATCTGGAAGCAAAACTTATATAAGTCTGAAAAATCATAACTAACAAACATCTCTTGAAATAATTTCAAACATAAATAAATAAACTGTAGTTCATCTCCTAATGCTTCACCCTGCTCATTATAAGCAATCCTCTGAAATCATGATATAAAAGGTGTGAGATTGACATCTCAGTAAGTCTCGTGTGTGCAAGTGTCAATTGTAACCATTTCATGTATGTAGGTTATCCAAATCACAAAATCATGCTTGCAAGTCAATTTCATCAATAGCAGTTATACAAAGGAGCCTTGCTCAATGAATCCAAAATAGTTTACAATAAATCATCATCTCATCACATTCATAATTCATTAAGTAGGGATTAGCAAATGATTCAATAATATAATAACACAATCCATATCATAGTTACCACCATGATAGCTTTCCAATTTTCAACAATGGGTAGTGGGGGATCCACTCACTAGATGAGATACTCCTCCATCTCTACACCCAACACTCCGGTTGTCCAATCCGAATCAACAATGTCCACATGGACTAATATGCTAGCTCGAACGGCCTGACTATGTAGTACTGTCACCTCTCCAAGTTGAGTTCATCTTCTGGAAGTGGCCTCTTGCCAGAAGACTCACTCTTGCTCTTTAAAAGTAGTACTACTAGCCTACCCTCGTTAAGTACTCAACGCTCCCTATTTAGAGGCAGAATCATTTTATCCTTTTTCGAAAGTCTTTGATTAGCTTGATTGCAAAACGTGAATTTTCGTATTAGCGTTTCCAAATTATTTAGTGATAGTGTAAGAAATCTTTTTTGAGTTTGAATAGTTGAAATTTGATAAATTCATTTAGAAAGTAAAATATCCACATTTTCAACCCGAGTACCAAAACATAGTATAACTCGTCATATTTAGCAAACATTTCAATCCTCTTGTCAAAATATCATATTGACATCAATTCCCAACAACATTGTAAAAATTACTTACAAACATGAAACACTTATCAAAACAATGATGCAGGAACTTACTTGGATAAATCAACTGCTAGACCCAACTCAATCGATTGCTCTTATTTCCACTTCTTCCTTATCTAGAGCAAATAATTCTATAATTAAGATCCAATCATTCCATCTACTATTTCATGCAACATAAATTCTCATGATCTCGCTAATCACCTAGTTCACCTATGATGTCTAGATGATTTGATTCATTATATCACATATACAATTTTCTTTTGCCATTCTATTGATCATATCCATGCATTTATCCAACTCAATTCACCATATAACAACTCTTATATTCAACTATCACAAAATCATCATAAACAGCTCCATAAACATTAAAAGATCTCATATTTGCCAACCTAAAATAGATATAAATTCATCATGATAAGATACATCAATGTCCTAGCTTGAGTTCAATCGATAGGTTAAGAGATTGGTCTGCTTAGATGACCTTGATCAAGAATCACCTAGAAAGGGATAAAATTAGTCCCTTAGGGGCGTGATTTAAGGGAGGAAAAAGGAAAAGAATGGAGTAAGAAATGAATAGAAGAGTTGGAAGATCAATTACCTTGTAGAGAGTTTCGGTTTTAGCTTTGTTCGAATTTTTGTGTAGGTTGTAGGTTGGTTGTTTCATGAGTTTGAGGGGCTAAGAGGGTAGGAATTTTGTGGTTTTCTGGATAGGGAAGTCTAGGGTTTGGTGTTTAGATGTTTGGAAGAGTTCTACCTTACTATAGTTCATTACTAGAAAAAGGCTGATTATCAATAGACCATTCCTAACAAACTCAGTTCAGTTCGGTTGATAATTACCAACAAATTACCAATAGATTGCCAACATATGTGGAATATGTTGCATTTCAGTTACTTACCAACAAATAACCAACTGTGTGTATTCTGTTGGTGATTTTGCTGTTGGTAGTCGGTTGGTAATGTGTTGGTAAACGGGTGGAAAAATATTTACCAACCGATTACCAACAAAATATACGTGGTTGGTAACTGTGTCGGCTGGTAATCTGTTGGTAATGGGAGGGAATGTTGTTCCCTCCAATGTACCAACAAAATACCAATAGAAGTGGGTAGTTGGTAGCTAATTCAGTTGGTAATATGATGGCTTAGATTTTTAGCAACAGCATTACCAACAAATATATCCATTGGAAATATAGTAAATCAATCTCCAACAAACTGCAAAACGGTGCGTATTTAGTTGTTAATATTTATGTTGGTATTCTATTGGTAATATGTTGGTAAGCATATACGAAAATATTTACTAACCGATTAACAATTAAATATGCATGGTTGGTAACTATGTCTAATGGGAATCTATTGGTAAAGGGAAGAGGAATGTTTTTTTCCTGTTGATGTTCCAACGAAATACCAACAGACATGGGTAGTTCGTAGAAGTTTAAGTAGAAGAAAAATAGATTTGTTGAAGATAAGTACGTCAAATTTACGATCCAATCGTTAGATTTGCTAAAATTACTAAAAAAAATGTATTGTGACAAAGTTTGAAGGTAATCGGATATATTTAGCTACAAAATCTAGCATAATCTATATAACGGCCAATAACCTAACTCGTTCATAAAGATAAGCATGGCAAATTTACGATCTAATCGTTATATTTGTTAAAATTAATATAAAAAAAATGTATTGTAACCAAATTTGAAGGTAATCAGATATATTTAGCTATACGATCTAGCATAATCTCTATATAATGGCCAATTACCTAACTCGTTCATAAATATAAGCACATCAAATTTACGATCTAACCATTAGATTTTTTTAAATCAGTAAAAAAGTATTTTAACCAAATTTGAAGGTAATCAGATTTATTCAGCTAAACAATCTAGCACAATCTCCATATAACGACCTAAAACCTAACTCATTCATAAAGATAAGCATGTTAAATTGACGATCCAATAGTTAGATGTGTTAAAAAATACTAAAAAAAGTATTGTAACTAAATTTGAAGGTAATCGAATATATTTAGCTACACGATCTACCATAATCTTGTTATAACGACCAATAACCTAACTTGTTCATAAATATAAACACATCAAATTTACAATCCAACTGTTAGATTTTTTAAAATAAAAAAAAGTATTTTAACCAAATTTGAAGGTAATCGAATTTATTTAGCTAAACAATCTAGTATAATCTCTATATAAAAACCTAAAACCTAACTCGTTCATAAAGATAAGCATGTCAAATTGACGATCCAACCGTTAGATTTGTTAAAAGTACTAAAAAACATATTGTGACCAAATTTGAAGGTAATCAGATATATTTAGGTACACAATCTAGCATAATCTCTATATAATGGCCAATAACCTAACTCATTCGTAAATATAAGCACGCCGAATTTATGATCCAACCGTTAGATTTGTTAAAATTAATAAAAAAGGTACTGTAACCAAATTTTAAGGTAATCGGATATATTTAGCTAGCATAATCTATAACGGCCAATAACCTAACTCGTTCATAAATATAATTACGTCAAATTTACGATCTAACTGTTAAATTCTTTAAAATCAGTAAAAAAAAGTATTTACCAAATTTGAAGGTAATCGGATTTATTTAGCTAAACAATCTAGCATAATCTCTATAGAAAGACCTAAAACCTAACTCGTTCATAAAGATAAGCACGTCAAATTGACGATCCAACCGTTAGATTTCTTAAAAGTACTAAAAATATATTGTGACCAAATTTGAAGGTAATTAGATATATTTAGGTACACAATCTAGCATAATCTCTATATAATAGCTAATAACCTAACTCGTTCGTAAATATAAGCACGTCAAATTTATGATCCAAATGTTAAATTTGTTAATATTACTAAAAAAGATATTGTGACCAAATTCTAAGGTAATCGGATATATTTAGCTAGCATAATCTCTATACAATAGCCAATAATCTAACTGAGTCATAAATATAATCACGTCAAATTTACGATCCAACCGTTAAATTCTTTAAAATTAGTAAAAAAAAAAAGTATTTAACCAAATTTGAAGGTAATCAGATTTATTTAGCTAAATAATCTAGCATAATCTCTATATAAAAACCTAAAACCTAACTCGTTCATAAAGGTAAGCATGTCAAATTGATGATCCAGCCGTTAGATTTATTAAAAATACTAAAAAACATATTGTAACCTAATTTATGGTAATCGGATATATTTAGGTGCACAATGTAGTATAATCTCTATATAACGGCCAATAACCTAACTTGTTCGTAAATATAAGCACGTCAAATTTACGGTCCAATCATTTGATTTGTTAAAATTACTAAAAAAAGTATTGTGACCAAATTTGAAAGTAATCAGATATATTTAGCTACACGGTCTAGCATAATCTCTATATAATGGCCAATAATCTAACTCGTTCATAATATAAGCACGTCAAATTTACGATCCAACCATTAAATTCTTTAAAATTAGTAAAAAAAGTATTTTAACAAAATTTGAAAGTAATCGGATTTATTTAGCTAAATAATCTAGCATAATCTCTATATAACGACCTAAAACCTAACTTGTTCATAAAGATAAGCACGTCAAATTGACGATCCAACCGTTAGATTTGTTAAAAGCACTAAAAAAAGTATTGTGATCAAATTTGAAGATAATCGGATATATTTAGCTACACGATCTAGCATAATCTCTATATAACGGCCAATAACCTAACTCGTTCATATATATAAGCACGTCAAATTTACGACCCAACCACTAGATTTTTTTTAAATCCATGAAAAAAGTATTTTAATCAAATTTGAAGGTAATCGATTTATTTAGCTAAACAATCTAATATAATCTCTATATAACGACTTAAAACCTAACTCGTTCATAAAGAAAAGCATGTCAAATTGATGATCTAACCGTTCGATTTGTTGAAAGTACTAAAAAAAAATATTGTGATCAAATTTGAAGGTAATCGATATATTTAGGTACACAATCTAGTATAATCTCTATATAACGGCCAATAACCTAACTCGTTCGTAAATATAGGCATGTCAAATATTTGGGAATGACTTCGAAATTGAATAAAATCAAGTTAAATTTATTTAAGTTGAAAGAATTTCTAAATTGAACCAAATAATTATATTGGGATTATAAGCTATCAAATCAAATAATGATAATGTATGTTATTCTAAAAGCAATATGTCCAATTGGTTATATTTTTATCATTTTAAAAAGATATATTTATGTGGTTACATTTATATCATAAATTACAAGAGTAATAAACTTAGTAATAAAGAATTATGTGGTTAAAAAAACAAAATATACCAAATGTATTTATGGGATCCTTAAAAATAAATTTGTTTAAAAAAGGATTTTTGAAGTTATACCAATTTTTTCAAAGTAAAAAGAAATGGCTTGGCCGTGAGGAGAGACAAAATAGAATGTCTTAAAATTATGTAATTTTGATAATTAATATGTATGTATGTATGTATGTATGTATGTATGTATGTATGTATGTATGTATGTATGTATGTATGTATGTATGTAATGACATTTACTTTTCAACACATATTATAAATATAGCAAAATACTATAGTTATAGAAAAAAAAATCTAAAATTAAGTGGATGAAACAAATAAACTATAATACTCATCAAAATGTATTTTAAAAAATAAATTGCTTATATTTTTATGTTTTCCAAAAAAAAAAGAGACAATTATCACATTTAAAAATAACAAAAATTAGTACTATATATGAAATTATCACAATTCGAAAACAAATTACTTTATATGGCTAAGCTATCAAATTTATTTTTATTAATTTAAAACTCAAAAAAAAAAAAAAAAAAAGCAATGGCACTAAAACAACACGCCAAATTTTTTTTCCCCAAACACTTCTACACCAAATTTTCCATTCCTTTACCAAGTCATCACCGGAAGCCCCCTCAACTCTCTCGAAGCCCCTTCTGCAGCTCTCCCAAGCCATACGGAGTGCCATTACTAGTAAGTTTGTCGGGTTTCTTCTTCTTCTACAGATTCATCCTAATTCACCTTCCTTTCCCTTTCTGTGATACACTCCTGCAGTCTAAACAGAAGTCTCTTGCTGTAATTTCTACATACGGCCAATTCCATACACTTTGATGAAACCCTATTCATTTGGACGTTGCTATTATTCGTGACTATTAAGTTGCCAAAGTCTACCAAGCATCTTCACAATCCAATTGAATCAAATCCAAAACCCAAAAAAAAAAAAAATTGGCAGTTTTGGAGGAAGAGTCCTTGCCGTCGTCTTCCTCAGATTGGCCCGCCCATTCTAATCCACGATCAGACTCTGCATCTATGAAGCATGCTTATTATTTGGCCAAGACTGTCCTCAGGAGCAGCGTTGTATTTCAAGTGGTACGGCGCCACATCCGCTCCCCTTCCTCCAACGACATCATCTTCGGCAAGGTTCATTTCTCTTTCCTGTTTTCCTTCACCTGCGAATTTCAGTTCTTGGTTTTGATTTTTTTTCTCTGCTTGTATTCTTTTACTGCTTTACTTTTCATACGCACGCTTATTTAATGGCTGTATAAAACGAGTGCAATCTTCAAGTATAACAAGTGGTAGAATTCCTATTTTCTCTAGTGCCTCCACTACACTTTAATTCTGTTGAGGATGTTATCTATGGCCAGAAAAGGGGTAGATCTAGTTGTTCAGAGCATTCTTTATGTTAATTGACAACCGTAGGTGCAGTGTCTCATGTCTAGTTTTTGGGTATTTTCATCATTCTAGCTGGGTAAATGCAGGGTGGTGCGAGATAATTTCTATATCTTTGGCTCTTTAGCTCAGTAACTCATATTCACTGGTGGTTGAAGGGCGAGCCTTTAAGTAATGCAAATGCTACTGTGCTAGTTTAACTTTTACACAGTAATTGATAAGCTTGAACTAAGGGAGCATTTGGTTAGAGGATTTTACTTTTACACAGTAATTGATAAGTTTACCTACTGCACTAGTTTAACTTTTACACAGTAATTGATAAGCTTGAACTAAGCTGTCTCTAATTTCAATAATAAGAATTTTATATTGAGTTTGCCTAATTGTGACTTTAAGGCCTTTGTTCATGAACCTTAGTTTTTATTTGGGAAAAGGTTTTTGATCCTATTTGTTGCTTGTTTTTTATTCTATTTGTTTTCTGTCTTTCTGGGAGTCATAACATATGTCTTAGCATTTTTTATCTTCTTCTTTCACATAGAAAGACAAGTATATGCCATTACATCTACGATCTTTTATATATGTATTAATATTGTCTTTGTTGCCATATGAATTGTTCATAATAAGGAATTTCTTCCAATGTTCATAAACAGGATCATCTCTGATTTCTCTATTTTTGTGTTCAAGCTTTATGAGAAAACATCTACTATTGAAGACAAGGAACTTTTAAATTTACCATATCTGAATATTTGGTCACTTAGTTTAAACATCTACTATTGAAGTCATTAAATTTCTTAGTATGCAGTCTTTGACCCAGTCAGGTAATGCAAATTTCAAGAGAAGAAATGGAGCTTGAACATTTTGAGGAAAAATGTAATATTCCTATATTTTCTCTCTTTTGAACTTCTTTGCTCTACTTTAAAATTCCCTGTTTTTCATATTTATTTATATGTGATAGATTTTCCTTCTGTTTGTATTATATGTGGGATCTTAAGCTGCCATTAGCAAGAATAGTTTGGGTTATGATACAAAAAGCATAGGAATAGCCATGTGCTGGAATCAGGCACTTGCCATCAGATTTAGCCTGGCTTATGGGTTGGTTTTCATGCTATGGTTCCTAGGTTGCAAATGGTCAGGTAATTATGTCCAATTACTAAAATCTCCCAATTTTCTGATTAACTATACAATCTACAGCATTAGAAGTGTGAAGGCTTATGCTAATTTTTGTTCGCATAGTGATCTGAATATGTTTATAAATGTATTTCCAGTAGATTTAAAATTAGTAGTCTCCAGTTGTATTAGTTCATTATTGGTCATGGATCATTTTAGCTTCTTTAAGTTCTAGCAATATACTTAAATTCATCCAATTCAACTCAAGTGTTAATGAGTTTTGGAATCTCCCATCCCTTCAAAATCTGGGTGAGTTTTAAAGTTAAATGTGAACTTGAAAGGCTGATTACCAACTACCAAATTCTGGGTGAGTTGGTAATAAAAAGGATTACAAAATATGAATTTGTACAAGATGGCTCAAGTAATGGGTTAATGTTCTAGAATAGGGTAACCATATCTTTTAGATCAAACAATGGGTTAACATGTTAGAAATGCAATCGTATCTTTAAGTGATTACTATGGAAAATTTTTTCCTTTTTTTGCTATCCATGTTGTGAATTTTTTTATATGGTTTAGATGGAAGGAAATTAGGAAAGTTGGTTTTTTTTTTTTTTTTTTTGTGTGTGTAAGGTGGTTGTTTTGAAGGGAATACATGGATATGCTGTTTCTTGCAATTTACATCCTACAAAATCTGCAAAATTCTACATATTATTTTTCTTCTTGCACAAATTTCAGTGACTCCCCACTAACTATTCACTTAGCTTCGGCAAAAGCATGTAAGAAACGAGTTTTCCTTGTAATTTGCTTTCCCATACATTTTTCTTGTCATTTAGACAAAGTCTCAAGCAAAAAAGAATGTCAAAAGAAGCCTATAAAGGTGAATCCTGTAGTGAAAGTGACTAGTTACAATATGTTAGAATTTTGAGACATATTTATATTTTGTATTCATTTCTTTTGGATGTATTCAATTGAACATATTGATTTTATTTTATCTATCTCATAAAATCGTGAGCATTTCTTGATTATTTAGCAGATTTTTGTTCAAAGTTTCTCCATATTCTTTTTTTTTTTTTTTATTTTTGGGAGGGGGGGGACTGCTCAAATGTCAAAAGCCAGTGAGCTTATTGATTTATGTGTTTTCTTGGACTGGTAGTGTTGCTAAAATCTATGGGTTTTTCAGTTGAACAAGTTCTGTCCCCAACTAGCATTGATGTGGTGATTATTTAATGCATTTGGGTGCTTCTTTGTTACTTTATTTGTTTTTCAAGCAAGTGCACTTATTATGTACAATGAAGGGGTGTTAAACCAAAATTAAATCTTCATAAATCTATCCTAGTGGTCATACTAAAGGCATTACAATTTTTGTAGTTGTATCAATATAAACCTCTGATTTGATGTAATGTGCAATTCTGAAGGGATTTATGTGAGTGAGGGACTTGATTGAAAGAATAGTTCATCTAATTAAGCTACATTCTTGAGCTACAGGAATTTGATGACCTTGTGTCCAAAAAATTCAATTAGAAACTTCAGTGATATGTATAGCTTTTTATTTTCTAAATTTGGTTTTTACTATATGTATAGCTGTTTAAGCAATATAATTGCATGCATATGTCTATATTTTGAAGCAGACCATAGGTTCATCAACTTGTACCTCAAACAACAATATGTAACTTGTACTGCTGACATATTTCAATTTAAGGTCACTTACCATTCTCTGCCTTTTTCTCATTCTTTTTGCTCTTCTTTTTTACCTACCATAAAATTTTTACAGAGTATTTTATTCCCCTCTTATTTTTGCTGCCAAAGATCATATGGACACCAATGTAGAAAGATATACGTGTTTATCTAATATGGACACCATAGTTATAAAACAATGTAAATAGCTATCAAGATACGGTGGAAATAGAGGAAATATTGGAAAGTAGTATTGTGATGGTATATCCATACTTGTCCACGGTTCTATAGAGTTCACAACTAAAGTGATAGGGGTCTACCTTGATATCTAGACAGCAAAAAGTATGTTACTTCAAACTTAGAAGAAATAGGAGCCTAAAATAGCTAAAGATGATAACATACTGATAAATCTGAATCATGCATGCTTGATTTCTCCATAAGCAGTTTGGTGTTAGGGAGGGGGAGGAGGGGGAAGGGGGGTGGGGAAGACATATATTGGTGGCTTCTCAACTAATTTGCATTGGTAAACATGAACATGAAAAGATGTAAAAATAAATTTTGGTGGCTTCTCAACATAAACATTTTGCATTGGCTTCTCAATATACTTAATTTGCGTTAGCTTCTCAATGTGTGTAGGTTAAAAGTTCAATGAAGCAAAAAATGCAGGAGCTGACTTGGTTGGTGGAGAGAACTTGATAGCATAAATAAAAGGGGATTCATGGATTTTGACAAATTAATTGTGACACTAGATATGATGCCTAAGGTGTTGTTCTGCTTATCATATTATTATCGATTATATAGTTTTATCTCGAGTTCCCATGACATTACTATTATTGGCTTTACAGTATTGTGATATTCACGCTGATTTCATGTGACTGTTCATGGATGTATTATGGTCCCTTTTTAATTACATAAACAACATTTTTTTTCTTGAGGTTTCTATTAGCTTCAGGACAAACATGGCTTAGAATTATTAGTGATTGAATCTCTGGCATTTATGGTGTAATTCTGTTAAAAATCCAGAGCAATTTCAATGACATTTCAATAAATAACTTATGCAAACTTTGTTAAGCACATGGATTATCTTTCTCCCTTCTATCTATTTCAGTTTTGCCAGCCTCCAGCTCTCTTTTTTAATCCCCTTGTTTTTTGTCAATGCACTAGTTGTCTAGCATGCTTCTTAATTTCCCCATATGTTTTCATGGTATTGGGTCCTAGTTTAATATATGCAAACAATAAAATATTTCTTGCTTGTAGAGAATTGGTACCAGTCAGAGATTCCTGTGGTTCTTGGATTCTGCACTCTACATTGGAGTCGTGCTACATGGAGTTTCTAACTCAAAGCCAGAGTTCAATTTCTTCTTGTTTCCCTTTCCTAGCATACCTGATTGGAAAATCAAGCTAAGCTTTGCATTTCCTACATTTGTGCCCTGGCTTTGACTCCTTACAGAGCATTTTATGCCATGGATGGCATTGGAGTGATTTCATTTGCTTTCAGAATCATACAGAGGAGGAATAAGAAGAAAGGGGAGGTATGTCGTAATGGCCAAAGGCATTCTTATAGGCACTGACACAACTTCTCACCATATCTAACCAAGGATCTCATCCATGCCTTGTAGGGTGAAAAATTATCAGGAGTTGCATACACAGAGTAACTCGTGGACCATGAATAGGCAATGTTGAGTTGTATTATGTATACGGCTTTGATGCCACAATTTTGCTATTCAGAAACTTCAAATCACGCTTGTGTAATGTGGAAGTCTAGTGAAAATTTTGGATGAACTATCCCATTGAAAGCTTAGGTCATGCAATGTATTTTTGATATGGATAATGGTTGGTTTAGGCAGCGTTAGCGTTTTAAATATGTGAATTATGGAATGTATTTTCGATATGGATGTATGACTTTTGGTATGAATGTACTTTTAATATTATGCAAGATTGCTTTATTAAATATGTATGTGGATTATATAGTGATAATATAATTTTAGTTACCAACAGAAAATTTGTCGGTAATATTAGTTACCAACAAACTTTATTGGTACTTACCAACAATCAATTTTGTTGGTAAATATCAATAGAAATTTGCTGGTGGTTATCAACAAACAATCTATTGGTACTTACCAATAGATATTTGTTGGTATGATAATACCAACAGAAATCTGTAAGTCCTTACCAACAGATTTCGGTTGGTAAAAAACACAAAAAATTTGTAGGTGCTTAACAACATATTTAACTGTTGGTATTTACCAACAGAAATCTGTAAGTGTTTACCAATCGATTTTTGTTGGTAAGTATGCTTACATTATCAACTGAATTGTAGTTGGTAAGTTATCAATTGGTATAATATTTTTTAGAATATTAATTAATTAGAAAAAATACCCACAAAATTACCAACACAAGAATCAATTGGAAAATTTCCGACGACTCTACCAACTACTTCAGTTTGTTGGTAACTTAATAAAATCACCAAAAGAAAATACTTAACTCTAAAAAAAATTATTACCAACCGAAATTTAATGTTACTAACAATAAAATTTGTTGGTAATTACCAACAGACTTTAAAAAAAAAACGCTTGTTGGTAACATTTCCAACAAGCGTTTTACTAACGGACCAAATTCTGTTGGTAATCTAGTATTACCAACAGAAATTAGACAATTACCAATAAAATTTGTTAGTTGGTAATAAGCCTTTTTCTAGTAGTGGTTGCTTGATTACAAGAGAAAAGTTGGACAGCTTTGGTCCTTTTTTAGGAAGCCAAAACTAGACAGTAGTTTAGAGCTGGTTGTTGCTGTATTTTTGCAGCTTATGATGGCAGAGAATCTGAATAGAAAGTGGGAAGAAATCTGGTTGGTTTTCGGTCTCCAAGATGGCGAAAATAAGAGAAGAAAAAGGAGTCTTTGTGTAGTTATTTTTGTGCAGGTTTTTGGCTGAAAATTTCATCTAGAACAGTGCTGGTTGTGGCCGAAATTCTGAAGGTATTGGAAAGGGAATTCTGGTTTTTTTTTTTCTACTACAACCAAGTCCTAATTGGTTAAGGTTTTCTTAGTTAATCCTAGCTAGGTTTTGGAGAGTTTTAGTTGAACTATATTTGTTCTATTGTGTGGCGACAGCTTTGGGGAAATTTTCCAGAAAAATATAAGAAGAAATTAGGTTATCTATTTAAGAAATAATTTAATTAATTCCCTATATTAATTTGAGTAATTTAAATAGCTATGAAATAATAATTTTAAAAGAAAAATTCCGGTTTTCTAATTCCCTTGAAGCTACCTGAAATTCTTCTTTCTTTTTCCCTAAATTTTCGAAAATCTTTATCCGAGAGATAAATACTTCATTTAAAATCTAGTTTTTATCCTTTTATTTCCTTTTTAAAAATTATTTGAAGAAAATTAAAATATGGAGACTTATCTCCTTGAGAAGTGGCGACTACAACATTAAAACATTACATATAGATTTTCATATATTTTATCTCTTTACATATTACTTAGATATAGTTTTTAAAAATCCAGATTAGTAATATTTAAAATTCTCTAAAAGATTATGATAAGATATTGGAAATAAAAATTAAATTTATTCTCAAATATTTTATAAAATAATTCCCAAGATAAATCACACTCCTAATTTTTAGGAAATTGGTTCCAAGGTGGCGGCATCCCTAGGGAGTTTTGGCCAAGGAAAAAAAAATAGGAAAGAAGAAAATAAAAGAAAGGAAATGATTTGAAATAGCTACGATTCGAACTCAAGCCTTGTAGGATTTCTATCATGCATAATCAGATTAAGCGTAGCGGAAAATAACAAGAAATCCAAGCCATGGATCACGGGTTTGC
Source organism: Voacanga thouarsii (assembly GCA_026120185.1). Classification (NCBI taxonomy): domain Eukaryota; kingdom Viridiplantae; phylum Streptophyta; class Magnoliopsida; order Gentianales; family Apocynaceae; genus Voacanga; species Voacanga thouarsii. Next base: position 4,317,583 of record JANUWF010003370.1, read on the forward strand.
AATAGAAACGGGAAAAAGGAGAAGATTGCGTTTATTACCTCATGAAGCCGAAATTCAAAAATTTCAGAAATAAGAACGCAGGCGTGATCCAGATTATCCAAAACCGTTCACTGCAGCTCAACTGAAGTCCAAGAAAGAACTCCCTCTAATAATAATCCACACAAGGTTGAATGCTCACAATCTCACAATTCTATGCTAGTAGAATTCGGGAGGCTAGGGTTTTGATCAAGAAGAGAGACGGCTAGGGTTTGATCAAGAGAGAGGCAGAGAAACGGTTTCTCTGTTATTGTGTGAATGGTCTGTCGCCCTAAGGAAACCGTTTCCTTATATTTATAGATTTATAATTACTATAAATTGTAACTTAATTCTTCAACGTCTAATTGTCAACAAATTGGTCCTTGAAGTTTACTTAATTACAATTAGGTCCCATGATTTATAACAAACTTATAATTCACCTATAAATATATTCCCTTCTCTTAATTAACCCCACTATTTGAACATTCAAACCTTTATTGTGTGTGACCCATTAGGTTTCCTGGTCTTATTGGTAGCATAATATGAATTAATTCTAATAATATTAAAATTAATAATCCTTAATAAAATAAAGGATTAAATTTATTAATTCTCTAATTAATAAATTCATATTTAGCATATCAAGAGCGACATCTAGCAATGACTCTTGATCACCCAAAAGTCCAAAAAGTCAAGTGGCTTGACATGAACCTTTCAATAGCAAATTATCAATGCAATAAACTCCTTTCAACATACAATATCTCATTCGGTCTAGAGCATGGAATTAGTGCCAACTCCCTCCAGAATATTATTAATTCTGGCTCGAATATTTTAGTACTTGTTCAAGAAATCTATTACTCGATATGTGTATCAATTGGAACCATTTCCATCACATAGTCGCCTTGGCCAATAACTTCATGAGTAATGATTTCTACAAGTGGCCTTGAGATATACTCTCCTACTATTAGGAGTGGTGAATCCTTTATTGACCATCTCAACTACTTTCGTTTACTTTACGTTGTACCCAATATCCATCCCATAGGCGGTCCTAGATAAGACTCCAAAGATTAGAATCAAAGTACAACACTCGATAAACAAAGTACCTTGGAGATCTCAAGTTTAAGGATACTTGCACACTTGCTATAATGAGATTCTATCACTGGCACTAAATAGTTATCCAAGCGAATATCTCGTAGCTAGGTCATCCAATGAACTTGTTTCAAAACAAGCATCCACACGTTAATCCTGAGTATCCCAATACCCACGGATATGAGAACCACCGCTTGATCCAATCAAGAGATATAACATGTGCCAGTCTTGGCATAATAATAATGTCCCATCTTATTAATACTATGACTGGGAATTATTTAAGTACAAACACTGCATAGTGTAGTAGGAATCTCACATCATGATCTCTATCATGATTTCCTTAACACTGTGTTGTACTAGGGACTTTATCTAACGGTTTGTACACATATTTAGATACAACAATCAAGCTGAAAGATAAAGAATGCCTCTTATTAATTTAATATGCAATATACATAGTACAAGTGATTGCCTCTAGGACAAAACACTAACAAGTCTATCAAGAATTAAATACCAAGCTTTATTCAATAAACCACATTAATTCTTGGATAATCAAATGTAGTATAAAACAATGTGACATGCATGGCTTTTCCCCACATACTAAAGGTGGCCTAATACGGGGTATTACAGGATATGTCTTCATTTTGTCTAAAGGAGCTATTTCATAGAAAAGTATCAAGCAATCTTACATTGCTAATTCTACCATGGAAGTTGAATACGTTGCTGCTTCAGAGGCTTCTAAAGAAGCTATATAGAAGCTATGTGGCTCTGGAAGTTTCTCATAGAACTTGGAGTAGTACCGCACATGGATAGGCCTGTCTTCATTTATTGTGACAAATCTAGAGCAATGTCACAATGCAAAGAACCTCGAAACCATAGGAAGGGCAAGCACATAAAGAAGAAGTATCATCTCATCTAGGAGTTCATCCAGAAACAAAAGATGGTGGTTAATCAGATTTTCTTTGTTAACAATCTGGAGAATCCCTTTGCCAAGCCTTTAACAAAAAAGGTGTTTTGCAGATACTTAGATGTCATAGGGGTAGGCACTTATGAACTTTCTTAGTCTTTGTAGTGCAAGTGGGAGATTGTTGGAAAATATGCCCTCAAAGACTATATATTCTGTATGAACATATTACAATAAGATGTTTATTCATTTAATTTAGTTTGTTTCTTATATTACTACATGGTTAAAGATCTAAGTATGACCAGAATGGTCTATGTGTTGCGTCATTCTTCATAGTAAGGTATAGACTATAGGTACTTGTCACACAAATAAAATTGAGTTCTCAGTCGTTTGATAGAACTGGACATTTCATCAAGGTAAGACTATTATACCACGATGAATGGTTTACCTTGAATCAGTGAGTAGTTCACTCATATCATGGGCATAAGCATATTTCGAATACATAGAATTGGACCAGTAGTAGTGGTCTCTCTTAAAGTACTATAATTATAGAGATAAGACTATTGTTACTACAGCGTGGACGGATACCTTTATACTTGAGTATGAGCTGGTGGTCTGACAAAACTAGGGTTTTTATACTTTGATGTATGTTGGGTGAGATTTCTTTTGTGAGATCAATATCCTTATATGCTAGGTGTATATTACTCTAGTTAGCTAAGACGGACTCATGCAAAAAAGTTTCTACGCTTTATTTAGTGAGGTTTAATTACTCCCTTGTGATTGTTCAGGATAATCTAAATAATCTAGGGCCCTGGGAACCTAACTTTGGAATGTGTGCTTTTAGGTAGCTTCCAATAATAAGCAAGTATATTCAAATGAGTCATGGATTATTGGACTAGAGATCTAAGGATGATAGATGTCTTTGAGATGGGTGTTAGTGTTGGGATTTCATCATGCTTATCAAATAAGAACGCAATGAAAATAACCATGAAATCCATGCCCAAGGATCACATGTTTGTAATTAAAACGGGAATAGAGGAAGGAAACAAAGATTACCTTCTATAGCAGAATACAAAATTTTCTTGCACCAACCAAGGAACCAATTCCTCTGCTTTTGATCATCCACCCGGTGCCATTACAATCCAAGAGTAGGATTGTCTCTAGCAGTAATCCACACAAGGTTGAATTGCTCATGAAGCCCACTCAAAGCTATGCTAGTAGGAGAAAAAAGGCTACGTCTAATTGGAGAAGAATAAGAAAGAAGAAGAAACGTCCGTCTCTCTCCCTCTATTTTTCAACGTCTGCACAAGGGAATAATTCCCATATTTATAGTTTTTAGGATTTATTTTAATTGCAGTTAAGTCCTCCAATATCTAATGTCTACAATTAGGCCCTTGAAGTTTATATAATTCCAACCAAATCCCATGAATTATAACAAACTTATAATTCACCTATAAATAAATTTTCTTCTTTTAATTAACCCCACAATATTATCAAATAATATATATTGAGCATTCAAATCTTTATTATGTATGACCCATTAGGTTTCTGGTCATATTGGTAGCATAATATGAATTAATTCTAATAGCTTTAGAATTAATAATCCTAAATAAAATATAGAATTAATTTATTAATTCTCTAATTAATAGAATTAATAAATTTGTATTTAGCATACCAAGAGCACCATCTAGCAATGACTCTTGATTACCTAAAAGTCCAGAAAGTCAAGTGACTTGATTTGAACCTTTCAATAGCAAATAACTAACACAATAAACTATGACTAGGGATTATTTAAGAACAAATACTACATAGTATAGTAGGAATCTCACATCATGATCTCTATTATAATTTCCTTAACACTGTATTATACTAAGGACTTTATCACATAGTTTATATGCATATTCAAATATTACAATCAAACTAAAAGATAAAGAACACCTCTTTTATTAATTATTATGCAATATACATGGTACAAGTGATTGCCTTTAGGGCACAACACTAACAATCTCCCACTTACACTAGAGTCAATCATTCATATATCGAATACCGAATGACTAAACATGTTTATCATGTTTCTTCTAGGAAAGTGCTTTAGTGAATGGATCAACTATGTTCTGATCCATGAGAATTCTATCTATCTTTACATCTCGCTTATCTATGATCTCTCTAAACAGATGATAGCGTCTAAGTACATGCTTGGATCATTGATGAGACCGTGATTCCTTTGCTTGTGCAATGGCTCCATTATTGTCACAATACAAAAGTATCGGATTTACAATACTAGGCACCACTCCAAGTCCAGTGACGAACTTCTTAATCCACATTGCTTCTTTAGCTACTTCAAGAGCCACTATGTACTCTACTTCAGTTGTCGAATCCGTAGTAGTCTCTTGTTGGGAACTTTTTCAACTTACTACCCCATAATCTAACATGAACACATAGCCTGATTATGATTTGTAGTCCTCCTTATCGGACTGAAAGCTGGCATTAGTATTCCTCTTACTTGCAAATCACTATCTCCATATACGAAGAATACATCCTTAGTCCTTTGTAAGTACTTGAGGATATTCTTTATAGCCACCTAATGACTCTCTCCAGGATTAGATTGGTATCTGCTCGTCAAGCTAAGAACACATGATACATCGGGCCTAGTATGTATCATAGCATACATGATAGACCCAATTGTCGAAATATACGGAATTCTACTCATATGATCCCTTTCAACTTGTGTCTTTTGAGACATCGACTTTGAAAGGCTTACTATGTGTCATAGGTAAGAATCCTCTTTTGGATTGATCCATGCAGAACCTTTTCAGCATTTTATCTGGGCTTAATGGATGATTATTTGGAAGAGAAATAAAATTTATTCTAAGAGTCTATTAAATTAATTAATTAGGCTAATATATTGATATATATTAAGAGTCTAATTAGAATTAATTAATTAGTCTTGGGTTTTTAATAAGGCCTAGAAAAGATAATTAATTAATCAAGAGAATTGGGCTGGAATAAATTAAGTAATTGAGCTGATATATGTTGATATATATTAAGAGTCCAATTATAATTAATTAATTAGTCTTTGACATTTAAAAAGGTCCAAAAAAATAATTAATTAATTCAGAGAGTTGGGCCGATCTTGGACTGTGTGTTTATATTAGTGTTATGCCCTAAAGGCAATCACTTGTACATTATATATAACACATTTTATTTTAATAAAAGACATTATTTATCTCACAGTTTCGTTTGTTTACTTTTGTATAAAATAACTGTTAGATAAAGTCCCGAGTACAACACTGTATTAAAGAGATCATGATATGAGATTCCTACTACATTGTATAGTGTTAGTACTTAAATAGTCCCTAATCATAGTATTAATGAGACAGGACATTATTAATGCATTAAGATTAGTATGTGTTAAACTTCCTGATTTAATCAGGTGGTGGTTCTTATATCCGTGAGTTTTGAGATACTCAAAGTTAACGCATGGATAATTTGTTAATGGAACAAGTTCATTGGATGACCTAGCTAAATCACATGGATAACTATGTAGTACCAATGATATAATCTCAATATAGCAAACGTGCAAGTATTCTTAGACTTGAGATCTCCAAGGTACTTTGTTTGATGAGCTTTGTGCTTTGATTCCAATCTCTAGAGCTCGATCGAGGGCCGCCTATGGGATGGATATTAGGTACATTGTGAGGTAAACAAAAGTAGTTGAGAGGGTCAATAAAGGATTCACCACTCCTAATAGTAGGGGCGAATATCTCACGGCCACTTATAGGAATTACTACTCAAGAAGTCCTTAGCCAAGGCAACTGTGTATTGGAAACAGTTCCAATTGATACACATCTAGAGTAGTGGGTTCCTGGTACAAGTACTATTATATTCGGGCCAGAATTAATTCTGGAGGGAATTGGCACTAATTCCATACTCCAAACTGAATAAGATATTGTATGGTGAAAGGAGTTAATTGCACTGTAGTTTGTTATTGAAGGGTTCATGTCAAGCCACTTGACTTCCTGGACTCTTGGGTGGTCATGATGTGTTGCTACATATCGCTCATGATCTGGGAATATGGATTTATTAATTGATGAATTAATAAAACAATCCTGATTAGAATTAATAGGATTAATTCTAATTAATTATGGATTATTAATCTCAAAGACGTTTGAATTAATTCATATTCGCTACCAATTGACTGGGAAACCTAATAGGTCACACACAATAGAGGATTATATACTCAATATGTTATTTCATAACACAGTGGGGTTAATTGCGAGAAAGAGAAGTTTTTGTGGCCAAATTATATGTAGTTATAATTTATGGGTGAAATTGTAATTGTGAGAACTTGATGTTTCCAATTACAATTTGGGAATTCTAACTATTTTAGAATTCTCAGTTCTCAGTGATTTTTCATATGATATATTAGATATATACAAAACCTACTTGGTGGGTGATTCACGAAAACCTTAGGGCAAACATACGTCCGTCTCTTCTTTCTCTCTATCATTTTTCCAAAAACAAGACTAACCCTAGCCGCCATCTTGTTTATGCTAGCACATAAACATCTTGGTGCTTGAGTGTTATCCTCCGTATGGATTACTGTTAGAGATAATCACACACTATGATTATAGTAGTTAGACGTTCAACTCTCGTAGAGTTTGATCAAGAGGATTGTTGGATCGCGCCTCGACTTGAAGAAGAAATTTGTGTTCTTCGGACGATCAAAGAAAGGTAAAAGTTATTACCTTTGTTATCTTTATGTCTCGTTTTCCACACATATGCGGATCCTAGGATGGTATCTCATTTTATTTTCCGCTGCGCTATATACGATATGCATGAGAGATACCTAATAGTTTAGCACAATTCCTAGCCTATTTAGGGCTTGGTGATTTCGGCTATTAGGGTTTTGGAAGCCCTAAGGCTGGCCAAAATATAGGGAAAACAAACCTAGGGTTGGGTAATTATTTTTTTCCCAAGTGTGCCGCCTCTCTCTCCCTCTCTGGTTTTCATCCTTCTCTTCATTCTCTTTGAAAAAGCTTTTAATTATCCAAGAAGGTGCTCTCACCAAGCTAACGCCTAGAACAAGAAAGAGCCATGCTCCAGAAGATGAAGAGAAGAAGCTTGGAGATGTTTGATGCATAGGAGTAAAAGATTGGTGGGCATTCCCGTTGAACAGCAGGCACCCTCTACTTCCCTTCCAATGCAAGAAGTACCAATGCAACTCGTTCCCACGTTGGTTAATCTATGACCAGCAAGAAAAAGTAAGTATTTTCTTCTAGATGTAGCTCAAAAAAATGTAAAATTTCCGCTGCGTTTTTTGTTTGATGTTTTCCATAATCCTTCACCGTACTTCTAAAATAGGGGCAATGATGTTGAGTTAAACTCGATTTTCCAAAAATGATTGATTTCGAAACAAACTCCTTTCTAATAAGTTGAAGAATTGTTTTCAGTGGAAAAATATGATATTTTCCTGTAACAGATTTTGAAACAAAACTTGAAAATGCTTGTGCCTGTTTGTTTTCATAAAACACTAGCACACACAGGAATCACTGAGTGATCTTCACTCACACATGTCTTTTATTCAGTTTTCTTAGGATCTAGAGCAGACAGACCACGCGACTAGAAGACGATACCACAAGATAGGTCTATAGACTGCTTCTTTTGTACATGTATATTATATTATTGCCAGAGTACACATGCCAGTGTATGTGGGACATTACTTTTGGGGGGTACATTATTACAATATGGTTTTAATATATCAGTATTAGTCACTTATTTTGTCCATATTAGTTCGATTTTATAAAGACCCCTTATCTGGGAAACTAGACGGGGCGACCCCCTAACTTATCACATGCTGCCAATATTATTTCTAGTAGGAGTGTTACGTTAACTAGTAAATATCTCAATTAATCATTATTCTAGCATCATGAAAGGATAACTTAGAATCACTTCTTTTTCAATCCATGATTCCTTATCTTCTAAGTTACTTAATGGATATATTTTATCTCACCAATCTTACTCAAAAGATGCATTAAACTTAGTCTTCACAAAAACCCCTTATACTTCAAGTAATATAACATGAAATTAGCTAATAGCCCTATATTCTAGGTAAAAGCAACCAATCTTTAAATTACTTAAATTCTTGTTCTTAACATTCTTTTCCAATCCAACCAAGACATAACAAATATGAAACCAATTATATTAAACATATTCTTAACTTCATTTTTCAAGTCCATATGAAAGAAAGAACATTCAACTGACTCAACTAAATAAATAAAATATCCAAATACCAGAAATAATAACCAATCAATTTAAAAACTATGATCAATACAACATCATAAATTCAAAAACAACACCTAAATGCAATTAAAATATTAATCTCATCATCATTCAAGAAAAAGGAAACAAAGTAAAAAAAGAAAGAGCTTATATACAAGCCCTCTTTCTCTTTAATTGAAGCCCCTCCTAAATGATGCTCCTATTCTTAGCAGATTCTCCTTCTCAATGAGTGATTCTTCTTTTTTATCTTTGTATCCACCTCTCTTATATATCTAATTCTATCCAATTCTCATGTATTTATAGTTTTGAAGAGTGCCAAATTCATTCTTGAAGACTTTTGGTCCGAGTATAAAGTAATTACCAAAATAATTCTTAGAATTTCCTAATTCTGCACAAAATCATATTTCATACTGCCTTAATCGACTTGAGCTGGCGCCTGTTCACTTTAACCAACCTAACACCAGGTCTACACTGGACTAGTTTCCTCTATTTTGCCCTACTTCTCAAATTTCCTCCAGTGCTAGGTCGGTGACGGTTCGACTTATTTGACCTAGTGCCGGGTCTATATTAGAAATCCAATGTTTTTACTTAAATTTCTTCAGTTTCTGCATGAAAACATAGAAAAACTTTTCCATAGGCAGAATATCAAATAGGAAGGGAATTAGCTAGTTATTGAATCAAAAGTATCAAAAAATGACCTTAAATAATTAGAAAAATATAGGTAAACTTATTCCCTATCATATTCCATACACTTAAACATTTGCTTGTCCCCAAGCAAACACTTAAGATAAGGTAAGAACGAATTAACAAACTCAAATTCCTAATATCAATTCATCCATAACAAAGCTATAACATTCTTCTAACCTAAAACATAAACTTGTCATTCACTCAACCGTTCAAAAACCTTGCAAATTCATGTATTAAATCAAATAATTCTAAGGCCATCAAAGTTAAGTTAAATATGCTCATACTCAGTACAAGAAACTTATTCCACCCCTTAAGAAAAAACATAGACAACACAACTCATACAGGTCAAGCCATTTAACCAATTAAAGTATCATGAACTCAAATTCGCACAATTCTAAGTAGCAAAATAAGGAAACACTCCTCTCTCTCTCTCTCTCTCTCTCTCTCTCTCTCTCTCTCTCTCTCTCTCTCTCTCTCTCTCTCTTAATAACTTAGGGAATTAATAGTCTCAAGTGAATGGATTCCTCTTTACGCACGTATTGGCCCCCTTATAGTAATCATTTCTTTCTTGCTTTTTTTCCTTCTTTTTTCCTTCTTCTGCCTATGGGATAGCCTCAATAGAGTGCACCAAACAATACATGCTACTTCTCTCCATATTGACCCCCTTTTTAGCAAAGCAAAAAAATAAATAAATAAAATTGTCTAGAAAATAAGAGCATTTTCTTCTTCATTCATTTTTTTTTTTCAACTTAATTCTTTTTAGTTCACATTCCTTATTCACAACTCAAAGTTAAACAAATTATAAATCTATAACACAAAAATCAATCAACAATTTTACCTATATTTCATCACATCATCCACATTCAAACTTAAGAAATAAAATAAAACTCAAATGCCATAATATAACCAAGGTTAACTTAAATTTTTAAAACTTAGAAAAATTCAACTTAATACAAAAGTTTACTTTAAACAAAAATCCAACTAAAAGTGAATGACAAATCCATATCCAAAGCTAAAAAGAACATCACAACTTAATCATAAACAAATCGGCTCAAATTTAAGTCCAAAAAATCATATTCATCCCAAAAATTCCCATAATTCATCAACTTTAGTTCAAGAAAATCCATTAAAAATTCACTTGGTAAAGTATTAAATTCATTCCCTCCCCCACATTAAACTAGGCGTTGTCCTCAATGGCAAAAAATCTAACAATAAAGCCTTACCATGGGACAAAGAAAAGAAATAGAGGGGAAGAAGAAAAGATTTAGGAAATACTCTCTCAAAGTCCATTGATTCTAGCTAAATATTTCCAAGAAAGTTGAATTGTCCATGACCATGATGAGTCATTCCTAAAAAAACAACAAAAGCAAAATAAAACATAAAACTAGAAAAGGAAATAACTGAACATAAAAAAAAAAAAAAAAGAAATAACATCTTAAACCTAAGAAAAAGTAAGATCAATAATAATAACGAAAAGGAAACAAACTACTCTTCATGTAAACTAAGATCAATCTGCTCCAAACAATAAAGGTGTTCTCCAGGATAATGCTTAACTTGACTGCCATTAACCTTAAAAGTCCCAGCTATTGGATGCGAAACCTCAAGAGCTCCCGTGGGAAACACTATACTCACCTATATGGCCCGGGCCATCTCGACTTCAGCTTTCCTGGAAGAGTTGTAATTGGGAGTTCAATAGCAATACTTTATCACCCTCTTTGAACTCCCGGCCTTACACAATCCGTTTGTTACCTTCTCCTTGTAAATCATGGAGTTATGGTAAGCTTCATCACACAATTCTTTCAGTTCATCTAATTGAAGTAACCTTCTTTTTCTAGTATTCCTAAGGTCAAAATTAACCAATCTAAGGCCCAACATGCCTTATGTTCAATTTCTACAGGTAAATGACAGGATATTCCAAAAACTACTTTATACAAGGTTGTGCTTATAGGAGTTTTGTAGGCTATCCTGTAAGCCCAAAAACGTCATCCAATTTCAAACTCCAATCTTTCCTAGTACGATTGACCACTTTTTCCAACATTCTTTTAATTTCTCTATCAACCACCTGAACTAGGCCACTTATTTGGGGATGATATGGAGTAGCAAACTTATGAGTCACACTTAAATATTTGAGAACCTTTGTGTGAAAACCCAGTCAAAACCAACCTTAGAGTGAGGGGGTTGGGATGCATCTCATACTCTATTGCATGTTTAAATATATTTTGATATGATTTTATGTGCATTGAATTTGTATTTTATAGTCGAGAGGGCTTGATTATGACTATTGAGCGAGAAGGGCAAAATGGTAATTTTTGCTTGAGGTGGAAAAAGGGAGATAGCTTGAGGATTGAATAGGAAAATATTTTTAGAGGGAAAATAAGAACAAGAGTTGTTGTAGTTTAGTAGTTAGAGCCTTAGAATTAATTCTTGAGGTTTAAGGTTCAAATTCCATCATAGGAGCTGTAGCTTGGTTAAATTTTATTTTTGCTTGGGAAGTAATATTTTCGGCCTTATGAGCTTGGAGTAGGGTAGAAATGTTGTTCTAAGAAAGACATGATAGGAGTATCCTCATCCTACTCTTTTGCCTACACAAAATTCCTAAGGGGAATTAATTTCCTCTTGATCTTTAATTTTTCCTATCTCTCAACTCATTAGTTTGATCAAATTGTTCTAGTCATTTTCTTTCCAGAAATTCCAGTGAAGTGCTGTGGCTTTGTACAATCAAAATGTCTTAGTGAAAGACATTTTATGGTCTGAAAATGTGGAGGAGATGTGAAAGATTCCAAGAGGATAAATCCCTCTAGTGAACTTTCTAAAAATTCATTCTAGCTAGGTTCATCTTCCTTCTTGGAATGAACTGAAATTTTCCAGCTTCTTGTGCCTTCAAGGTGTCGACATTCTTAGCTAATATTCCCTCCCAAATGCTGCCAGAAAAATGGCCTTTTGGATTAGCTTGCCACTTGAGGCCATTTTCAGACTGTACAAAGGTGGTGTAAAACCAGGAAAATTCCTGGGCAAATTCGCAGCTTCGGAGGTCCAAAACCAAGCTATTTTCTTCCAGTTTTTGCTCAGCTCCTTAGCCATATTTTTCCTCCATGAAGAAGGCTAGAAACCAGCCTTGAAAAGCCCTGAAATCCCCCTTCAAACTCCCTGCAAACCGACTGGAAAAGGGCAACCGAAAACTGCCCAGAAAATTCCAGCAAGCAGCGAAATTCTGTACAGGAATTTTTCAGCTTTGTTTCCTAATTCTACCCTAGCCGAAACTCCATCCTTCTTCTGCACAAACCACCCTTAAACCTTCAGTAACTGAGCTCCATTATCCCCCTCAAGCTTCTGCACGAAAATCCAGTCATGGCTACCTAAAAAATTTCCAAAAAATTTTTTTGCAATCATGCCTTGATTAGGATACCAAAATTCCAGCCACCATGATTTAACAACTTTCCATAAAATATACCTCAAACAACCAGACATTCCCTTCACCATTACACTCAGTATTTTTGGCCACCTTAAGCCTCCCTCAACCAGCATTCATCTAGCCAAAACACTGCCAAGCAATTCAGCCACGGCAGACTTCCAAAAGCTCTCCCATAATCAAAGGTATTCTTGAATATTTAGTTTCCAAATTTGCTTCCTAAAAATATTCTTCAAGGATTCCAATAACTAGCCTTTCCTTTTCCCTTCCAAACTAGAGAATTATCTCCCAAAACCCTACAGAATTTTGGCCAGCCTTAATCTCTACAGAATTTCGATAGCTACAAAACAAAAGCTCCCAATTCCCTTCAACCATCAAGAACACACAACACACCAAGAACACCTACTCCTTCCTTTCACCTAATACCCCTCCAAATTACTTCAAACTTCTTCTAAAATTTCCAGATTGAGTTTACTCACTACCGTGAGTCCATCAACACCATTTTTAACATCAAACTCCAAGATCCAACTTGCTAGTTTGGATAAAAAATCAGAAATTTTGTGAAGGACTCAAGAACACCTTCAAGGTAGGTTTATTCTAACAACTTCATCTTCTCTAATCGTGATCTCTAATGAATATATATATATATATATATATATGTGTGTGTGTGTGTGTGTGTGTGTGTGTGTGTGTGTGTGTGTGAATAAACATGCTAATGCTCTCTCTCTCTCTCTCTCTCTCTCTCTCTCTCTCTCTCTCATGGCCGAATCTCTCTCCTCTTGGCCGAATGGCTTCTTCTTCAATAGCCATGCTTCCTCCATCTTCTTTGGACGGATTTAGACATCTAGGAGTTGAGATTCATTCAAAACTCCTTCAAGTTGATCATCAATCAAGTAAGTCCCTTCAACCATTCTTTTAAACTCTAGATTCATGTCTCTAGCGTGATGTTGATAGAAGGTGGATTGTGGATAGGATTTGAGTATGTATTGTTGAGATTGAAGCATGAATATATGTATGAATATGAGGGAGATGCGATCTATGCATGGATGGATTATCTTGGATGATTGTATGATAATTTGAGGTTTAATGCATGTCTCCATGTCATAGGTAGTATTAGTGATGAAGTATGCTAGAGATTATGACACCTTTGGTGAATAGGATTTATATTCATGTTGGATTATTGAAGCCATGCTCATATTTTTGCTAGTAGGGGTTTAGGTCATGTCTTGATAAATTGAGATCTATGCTTGTATGCATGATTTGGATGATTTGGTAAATTGAAGGATTGTATATGTTCATGATTGTGGTTAGCCATAGAAATATGATTATGATCTAGTTGTCCCTAAGCTAATTTTTATTTCATGAATAAAATATTTAATAATATGATTTTGCTAGTAATTTCGAAAAAAAAAACCCTAAGAAGGGTAGATTTGGATTATTATATATATAAAGGATATTTTAGTCAAATAAATAATAGTTTTTGCTAGAAAAATAAAGTATATAGATATTATATAAAATAATAAAATCAACTAAAGCCTTTTATGGAAATAATCATAATTAGTAAAATATTTATTACTAAAAATTTAATTATTATCTTTTAATCAAACACATTAAAATTTTATTTATTATTTTTCAAACAAGACTCATTAAATTTATTTTCAACTAATTTTAGTTATCAATTATTTTCTAACAACTAAATTATTAATAAATCATTATTTTACCTAATATCACCTAGGACTCTTCATCAAATAAACTCTAAATTTTTCTTAGCAATATTTAAACCATCAACTTATCATTCTTGTTTCTCAAAACATTAATTATTTTAAATATCAAATTAGGCTTAACTTATAAACTTATTTATTTATAGTTTGGCCTTAAAGCTTGGGACACTAGGATCATTGTGGTAATGAGTTGAGTTGTTTTAAATTGAGAAAGTGGATTTTGGCTTGAGTTTGATTGTGGTTTGTATTTGCTCATGCGGGGTTAGGTCAGCTGTTGAAGACCTTTTATTGTGAGCAAGGATCAGGTAAGCTCCTACATAAAACTTAATTGATGAAAAGTGTTTAATTATGGCAAGCCAAATGTAGAGTGCATGGACACTCATCTTTGCAAAGACAATTAAGGATTGTCTCCTATCTTATTTCCGTCAAACAAATTATTTGAAAATCAATAAGCAGATTTATTCAAACTCAAAACTTTTTCTAAAACTGCTTTTGACAAAGACTTTGGAAACCCTTAATTGCCAGGTTCAAGTAGAACTATGTTTTGATCTATTTTTTTTCCAAGTGGGATATGTTACGTTGAGTATTCAATAAATGTGGACTATTAGGGCTAGTCTTTGAGGGGTTAGGGTAAGTCTCCCAGTAGGTGGCCACCTCTGAGGGGTGAATCCTTCTCGGATAAGGTGACAGTCCAGTAGGTCGTGGCGGTCCGAGCTAGCAGTGTTCTTTTTCAGTCAAGTGACTATGTGTTGTCGGAATGGACACCCGGTTGTTGTTTGGGTATAGAGAAGGAGGAGTATCTTATCCGGTAGACCGATCACCTACTTTTGTCAGTCTGCACAAAGTGTGACATTCTGACCTGCAGTATGCACAAAGTGTGGCATGCTGACCATGCGGTTATGGGGCCCAACGTGTGGTATCCATGATCATTTCCTTGAGTGGTTGATCTTTTTATTATTATTATTATTATGTATGGTTGGAAAAGCCAAAACACCATTCTTGCTTTTGACTAATGTTTATTTCTTGCCAGTGATCTCTTATAAAGAATTTTATACTTTGCATTCACGAACTGTTTTCACTGAACACCCAAAGCACACACGGACTTACTGAGATTTCCGTCTCACCACCATTTTTACCATGATTTCAGGTCGATCCTGCTGTGGGGATGAATAGCTAGATATTGCCTACTTGGAAGATTTTCTGATAATTTATCTTGTATAATGTTTTGGGGAGATGAGAGTGGATAAATTTTATTTTGGATTTATTTTTTTGGTATTCTCGAATTTATTCTTGGAATAATTTTTGAGATGTAATAAATTTTAAGTTCAAGTATCATTTTTATTCCGCTATTTTATTTGTGTGACCTAGTTATAAAGACCCCTTGTCCTTTGGACGGGGCAACATCCCCGACCCTAGCGGGCCTAGGTAGTGGGGTGTTACACTTTGCCAATTGTTGATTACAAAAGTGAGTACCCCTATCACTAATAGGTACTTTAGGTACACTAAACTGGATAAAAAGTTTTTAAAGAAATTTGACCACAACCTGTGCATCATTAGTGGGCAAAACTTGTGCCTTCACCCACTTAGAAATATAATAAACTACAACCAAGATGTACTTATTAACTAAAGAGTTAGGGGAAGGAATTATAAAATCTATTCTCGAACAATCGAAAACCTCACAAGCTTGAAAGATTTGTAATAGCATCTTACTAGATTTAGAGATATTACCTGTATGTTAACACCTATCACAATTTTTAATAAACCTATAAGAGTCCTTAAAAAAGGTTGTCCGATAGAACCCGAAATCAAGCACTTTGCTTGCAGTTTTGTTGGAGAATGTGTAGGCTTTTTGCAAAATCCACACATCTTCGAATAACTTGATCAACCAACACCTAAATAAGTGGGGATCTTCCCAATGGTAATGCTTTACTTCAGAAAAGAATTTCTTCTTTTGTTATGATGTGAATTCCTCAAGGATTATGCCTGCAGCCAAGTAGTTAGCAAAATCTGCAAACTATGGAGTTTGAGAAGTATTACCTTCAATCAGCGTAAGCCATTCATCCAGAAATGTGTTATTGATCTCTTCTTCTCTTAGTAGGCCTAGATCGAGATTCTCCAATCTAGACAAGTGATCCACAGCTAAGTTCCCAGCCTCCTTCTTATCTCTAATCTCCAAGTCAAATTTCTATAACAATAAAACTCATCTAATCAATCTTAGTTTAGAATCATGCTTGGCTAGAAGGTACTTAAGGGTAGAATGATCAGCATATATGATGATTTTAGACAAAACAAGATAAGAATGAAATTTATCAAAAGTAAAAACTATTTCAACCAATTTTTTTTTCATTGTTGTGCAGTTCTCTTGAGTTGTTGTAAGAGTTTTTCTTGCATAATAGATAGGCTGAAAATTCTTATTCCTCATTTGTCCAAGTATTGTACCTACTACTGTATAATCACTTGCATCACACATTAGTTCAAAAAGAAGAAACCAATCCAGTGAAATTAGAATAAAATAATGGATTAATTTTTTTTAATTGCATTAAAAGCATTAAGATATTTTTCATCAAAATTGAAAATAACATTTTTTTTTTCAAGCAAAAAAGTAAGAGGTTTAGAAATTTTTTGAGAAATCCAAAAGGAATCTTCGATAGAACCCTGCATGTCCAAAAGAACTACAAATAGCCTTCACTGAAGTAGGGGATGGAAATTTCTCAATTGCTTTGATTTTTGCCCTATCAATCTCATTACTTTTTCTTGAAATTTTGTGTCCCAACACAATACCTTCTTGGACCGTAAAGTGGCATTTTTTCTAGTTGAGTATAAGGTTGGTCTCTTCACATCTTTGCAACATTGTTTTCAAATTTGTCAAACATAAATCAAAGGAATTACCAATATATATATATATATATATATATATATATATATCTCCATAAATACCTCCATGATATCTTCCACAAATCTCTCGAAAATAGCCATCATGCATCTTTGAAAAGTCCCTGGACCATTGCAAAGACCGAAAGGCATGTGATGATATGGAAAAGCACCAAAAAGGTATATAAAGGTTGTTTTCTCTTAATCCTCTCGTGTTATGGGAATTTGGAAGTAACTAGAAAAACCATCTAAGAAACAATAGAACTCATGTCCGGCTAGCCTTTCCAATATTTGGTCAATGAAAATGAGAGGGAAATGGTCCTTTCTAGTTACCTCATTCAACTTTTTATGGTCAATACACATCCTCCATCCAATTATCAATCTTATTGGAATTAGTTCATTTTTATTATTAGGAGCTACAGTCACACCTCTTTTCTTTGGTACCACTTGTGTTGAATTTACCTAGATACTATCTAAAATAAAGTAAATGATTATAGAATCCAAAAGCTTAATTACCTCACCTTTTACCACATTTTGCAAATTTAGGTTTAGCTTACATTGGGGTTGTACTATGGGTTTTGCCCCCTCTTCTAATAAGATTTTGTGAATACAAAAGGAATGGCTAATTCTTTTAATATCAGTGATTTTCCATGTCATTATCCTCTTACATTTCCCTAATAGATCTACCAATTTGGTCTTTTGTTCCCTCATAAGATATTTGGCTATAATTACAGGCAATTTTCCTTCATTGGCTGAGAATGCATATTCCAAATAATTGGGCAAGTCCTTGAGTTCTAACTCCAGTGGCTCATTAATAGAGAATCTTAGTCTACCCCAACTTTGTCTCTCAATTCTCTCAAAACTACCTAACTCAAGCCCCTCTATTGTATCCATGGATGATTATGTATACATGAACTCCATAGAGATATTATACCATGATTCCTGCACAAAATTAAAGATAGAATTATCAGGAATATCAATCATGAAACATGAGTCATCAAAAGAGATAGGATGTTGCATGCTTTTGTAGATTTGAATGGTGACCTCTTCGTCCCCAACCCTCAATGTTATCCTTTCCCCATGAACATCAATTAAAGATTTGGTTGTAGTGATAGGGGTTAAAATTACTATTCTTTTTCTAATTATTTGAGGGTGTTTTAAGATACATTTGTTGTAATAACTAGATATATTTATTTCTATTTAACATTTTGCTTGTAAAAGATATTTTTGGCAAATATGTGCATATTTAAGGTAAAATCGAGCAAAAAGTGCATGCAACCAGAATAGATCTGGCACCAAGCCCAGCTAGTAGACCAGGCACCAGGTCTATTCTGCTCCAGTAGTAGAAATTGAGCAAGCTTCAGGGGTTTTCCAGAACAGACATAGTGCCAAGTCTGGCAAGTGCACCTGGCACCGGGTCTATTCTGTTTGCAAAGGAGAGAGACTAAAAACAAAGCCAAAACAGAGGAAGAATATAGTACACCTAGCGCTAGGTGGGTCAAAGGTACCCAACGCCAGGTACATTCTAGAGGCAGAAATCCTGTACGTGGAATTAAGGCTTATCCAATGATTTTGGTATTTTCCTACTCCTACTCGGCCAAGACTTCCTCAGCCACGAAATTAGCATCCAAGAGGCCTATAAAATCATAAGAGAACACTATGGTTTAATATACAACATAGAGAGATGAATTAAAGGACAGGAATTTTGATTCTCTCATTGAAGGAGGTGTTCACCCAAGTTAATGAGGATTGTTCAAGGGAGTCTTCAAAGAAGAAGAAAGAGGCTTGTTTATGAGTGTTTTCTTTTCTCTTTATCTTCTTTTTCTTTAGAAATGACGTATTCAATACTTTTATTGTAATTTAACATTATTTTGGAATTCATGATTTTGTGTTAACTTGGTTATTTGATCAATTCTTTGTCATCTTTGGTATTTGTTTACTTGATTTCATTAGTTATTAATACGAGTTCTTCTAATTGACTTGTGACGACGATGTTAGGAGTTTCGTTGCATTGATTTCGTATTTGTCTAATTCTAATGGACTTGAGCGACTAAGTTAAGATTATAGGACTAAGTGATCAAAGATTAGTTGATTTCGCCTCGAACAAAGGGTTATTAGATAATTTCATGTTTATAAAGAATTGAGCCTAATGCATGTTTTGGTTATGATTAGTTTGATTGGTAAATCTGTTAATGTAATTAAAATATAGGATTCCATGGATTGGGAAACAAAGTAGGATTTATCTAACTAGAATCATAACTTGTAAGACGATTAGATTTTACTTTATATTCCTTCATGATGCCAAGATGATAATTAGTTGAGAGAATTGCGAATTGATTCATTGTCATGATTTCTAGGATAATGGTTTAAATTACATAAACCTACATTCTTGAGCTATATATATATATATATATATATATATATATATATATATTTTCCTTTTATTACTTTCTCACTTTATTTTGGATCGGTTAAACAATGAATGAAAAGTGATCAGTGTGTTCTTATTCCTTTGAGGATCGATACTCGTTAATTCCCTATACTATGCTTGCGATGAGTATACTTGCTCACATGTGTATTTTGGAATTAATATTTTAATTAAAACTTGATTAAGGAATAGATTTAAATTTGATAATTTTATATACCCAAAATTTACGCATCGTGTAGCTAGAAAAGGTCTCCCCAAGTTTAAAAGGACTTTAGAGTCTTCATCCATCTCAAGAATAATAAAATCTATAGGAAATATGAATCTATCTACTTTAACAAGCACATCTTCCACTATCTCCCTAGGATATTTAATAGATCTATCTGCTAATTGAATGCTCTTCCTAGTGGATTTAGATTTACCGAGGTCTATCTTTGTAAATGTTTTATATGGCAAAAGATTGATGCTAGCACTGAAGTCAACTAATGCATTGCCAAATGTATGACTACTAATAAGGCAAGGAATAGAAAAACTCCCTGGATCGTTTTCTTTTTTAGGCAATCTTCTTTGGTCTTACAAGATAACGGAGCATTCTTCATTTAACACCACGGTGGATAGATCTTCCAATCCCCTTTGTTTGCAAGCATACTTTTAAGAAATTTTGCATATTTAGGCATATGTATCAAAGCCTCACTAGGTGGGATGTTGATGTACAATTGTTTGACGATTTTCAAGAATTTACCAAATTTCTTATCCTTTCTAGCTTTATGTGTCCTAGTAGGTAAGGGACTGGTGGTTTAAAAACTAGGGGATTTCCTTCCCACCTGTATGTCTGCCCCTATAAGGACCAAAAGTGATTTTCCTTGTGGGTCTATCACTAAATCAGTTCAATACCAAATATATCTTTCCATGTTTTAAATTATAGCTTCAAAGGTCCAAAAAGTTTCATCTATCTCTTGGAATCGTGTGGTGATAGTTTCTACAAATTTTTCCTGCACATTTTCTAGAGTGATAATCATTTTCGAGTTATGCCCGCTATCTATCTGGCTTAAGCTCCAGTTGGCCATGGTACCTACGTATAATATTCATGTTACATTTATGCAAATGAAAACAAGTAGTACATCTAATAAATTCATATACAAAACAACAAATTGTGGCACCTATTTACATAAAGAACATGCATACATATATAAACATGGTTAAATCAATACAATCTAAGCTTTCATGATATTGTTTCCCAAAAACGACACTAGAAACTTGGTGTGGCATATTTGGCTTAGAAAAATCATGCAATTTAAAGTCCATTCCCTATCAAGTTTTAATTTAAACATTAATCCCCAAATCACACATATGAGTAAGTATACCCATCATTAAGCATAGTATAGGAAATTAACAAGTATCGATCCTCAAGAAACAAGTACACACTAGTTACTTTTCATATATTGTGTACTCTATTAACAAAATTGATTAAAAAGAAAACAACATAAGTTGATACAAGATATAAGAAAGGAGTCATGTATATAGATAGAAATTATTAAAGACATAACATTGATTGACTAGCAAGTTTCTCAATTAATCAATATTCTACAATCATGAAAGAATAAATTAGAATTATTTCTTCTTCTATCCATGATTCCTTATCTTCTAAGTAACTTAATGGATATATTCTATCTCACCAGTCTTACTCAAAAGATGTATTAAATTCAGTCTTCACAAATACCCCTATACTTCAGGTGATATAAACATGAAACTAGACAATAGCCCTATATTCTAGCTGAAATCAACCAATCTTTAAATTACTTGAGTTCTTGTTCTTAACCTTTTTTTTTTGCAATCCAGCCAAGACATAACAAATATGAAATCAATTAAATTGAACCTATTCCTAACTTTGTTTTTCAAGTCCATTAGAAAGAAAGAATATTTAACTGACTCAACCAAATAAATCAAGTAACCAAATACCAGAAATAATAGCTAATCGATTTAAAAACTAAGGTCAATACAATATCATGAATTCAAAAACAACATCTAAATAAAATTAAAACATTAATCTCATCATCATTCAATAAAAAAAATAAAAAAAAAGAGAGAAAAAACTCATAGACAAACCTTCTTCCTCTCTAATTGAAGCCCCTCCTGAATAATGCTCCTATTCTTGGCGGATTCTCCTTCTCAATAAGTGATTCTTCTTTTTTATCTTTGTATTTACCTCTCTTTTATATCTAATTCTCTCCAATTGTCATGTATTTATAGCTTTGAGGAGTGCCAAATTCATTCTTGAAGACTTTTGGTCCAAGGATAAAGCAATTACCAAAACGAATTCTTAAAATTTCCCAATTCTGCACAAAATCGAACTTCAGACCGCCTTAACCAACTTGAGCTAGCACCTGTTCACTTTAATCAGACTAATGCCAGGTCTACACTGGACCAGTTTCCTCTATTTTGCTCTGCTTCTCAAATTTCCTCCAGTGCTAGGCCGGCGATGGTGCGAATTCTTTGACCTGGCACCGGGACTATACAAGAAATCTGACGTTTTAACTCAAATTTCATCTGTTTTTGCATAAAAACTCAAAAAAAAAAAAACTTTCCATAGGCAAAATATCAACTAGGAAGGGAATTAACTAATTATTGAATCAAAAGTATCAGAAAATGACCTCAAATTACTAAGAAAATATAGGTAAATTTATGCCCTATCAAGTTGGCACAGGACTGAAGCACATCATACATATTGCTACCTTCGAATTCTCATATGCACAAAGCATAGTAAAGGGGGGTCACCATTGTACTTCACCCAAATTGAAGTTAAGTATTGCTGCCTTGAAGGTACTCGAAACTCACTCCTCTCCTTCTACTTCATTTATGTGGTTCAATCATGTAGTCGGCAATATCTTGTTCCTCGAATCATGCGTGTATTATTTAAGGTTATGGGGTGTGTGTGTGTGGGTGTGTGTGACCCTTGTTTTGGTGTGAAATGGAGGGAAATTTTCAAGGGGATTTCAGTTAGATTGTAGGTCGTTGGGGTATAAAATGGGTTGGAATATGAGTTCTATGGTGGTTCTACAATTTGGTAGATTGTTTGACTACTCTTAGATTATAAGAATTGAAGGAGGCATGCTTGTTACGGATTTACTAATACTTGAATTTAGTGAAGTGGAATATTCATAAGTTTTGAATATGTACTATTGATGATGTTTAATACGATATATTGTGGGTTAAAATTATTACTGAGATATATTTCCATTTATTAGTTTTGTTGTTAATAAGACGTGCATTATTATTGTGTTCAATTAATATAATATGAATACTATATTATTTTTCCATAATATATGAAAATATGTTGTTATTCTTAGTTGTTTTATTAAAATTACTAATTAGTACTTATTGGTTTTTAAAATGGTTAATTATCATCTAATATTGTTAACATTATAACTATTTCCTATTATTTAATATTTATTATTGTAGTTATTATAACTACAATGTATTATTATTATTATGATCATTAGTTATTTTTAGTATTTATTATCTAATGTTGTTTTATTTTTACTGTTATTATTATTACTATTATTATTGTTGGAATGTATGCCCTCTTAGATTAGATTTCTGATGTAATTTCGATTAATATTAATAAAAGATTTATTCTCAAAGTTTGTTTATGAATTTACATTATTATTTGTGCACAATTACACTGAAAAAGACCCATTGTGTTTAAGTAAGTGGTCCGTATGAATGGTGGCCTTTCATAGTGAGTTATGGATCATGAGTTACTTAACACATAAACTATTGTTCTTAACCAAATGATGAGAATGGGAATCTCGTCATGGTAAGGTTATTGTGTTATGAATTCCAAGTGGAAAATGGCTTACCTTTAGCCAGTGAGCAGTCCTCTCATTGTATAACATAAGCGCATTTTAAATACGCAGAACTAGACCTGTAATAGTGATTTCTAAAAATACTATATGGTAGAAACTCAAACTACTATTGCTACAGAGTGGACTTATACTCTACGGCTTGAGTATAAGTTAGTGAGCTAGAAGCATATGCTTTGATATACTGTAGTTGAGGTTCTATCATAAGACCAATATACTTGTATGTTAGATATATGTAACTAGTAAGTTGACACAGACTTGTACAAGATAACTTCTATGTTATATTGCCCCTTGTGACTATTCGAATGATCTAATAATCCAGGGCCCTGGGGAACATAACTAAGATGTTTGCTTTTGGGTAGCTCCTTGATAAAGCTGAAACATTCTAGAGAATTGTGGATCATTGGACTAGAGGTCTAAGGAAGGTAGATGTCATTTAGAGATATACATTTTTTCTTCTCTAAATGTACAACGATGCATAGAGGGGTATTTTAGTCATTACACCTGTAGGTCTGAGATATTGCTAACGCAATATTGTCCTTGGGGTCAACATTTTCTTATAGTGATATTAAAAAATATTTAAAATTTAAAATACAACTTTTTCTACAGTAGGGGTATTTTGGTCATTTTAGTAGCCAAGGCAATATGTCTTTTGGTCCTCAGAATAGCCCATAAGTTTTGATGGATTAAGGTTGACTAAAATGGTCCTTAATGGACTTTATTTTATTAGCCTAATTTATTTATTAGGTTAGGATAAAATAAAAGGTCCAAAGAGAGAATTTTTATTAGCCTGGTTTAGTTCGACAATTAATTATTCAAGGCTTGCGCCCATATTGAATAATTAATGTTGGCCTGATTTGAACTAGGTAAGGCTTGAGATTTTAATTGGTCCATTTGGGTTATATATAATTAATTTAATTATTGGACTTTTATTAGTCTAGGAATAATTAAGATTAATTAATTCAATAGATCAGACCATAGGCCTATAGGTTAAGCCTCGGTTTGTTTATAGGCTTAATAGAACGGGGGCCTTAGGGCTACACTACGGATGATTGAGGAGTGCCGTGATGTTCAAATCTTGAATTCCTGGATAATAGCTAGTTAACAAGGCAATTGGGATTCAGGAGTTAAACATGAAAAACATTGGACGCTGCATGATGAGAGGAGTCAAAATTTTTCTTCGAGACAGCCACTCTTTTCTCTCAAAAATCCCTTTTTTTTTTTTTTTGGTTCATTTTATGTTATAGAAGAGTAAAAAGAAAAAAAAACAGAAAGCTTCTTTTGATTATTTCTCAATAGTAATCAGTCAGAGAAGAAAGACTATTTTCTTCACCCCTTTGCGTTCACCAGCTGTTCAGGCAATGGTATATTTCAAAAGACTGAGGGCTTCGCATTAAATGATGAGCTAAAGGCTTATGAGACAACAACCAAAAGCTTCAAGCAGTCAGCTAGAAGCAATTCAAACGACTCCCTCGGCTCAGCCTCTGAAAATATTGAGAAAACGCAAAGGTATATATATTCGTTCGCTACGTTGTTTTCATGCTTCTATGTGCATGTTTCTTCCATTTTTACCTTCAATTATTACCAGATATTATCACTATTTTTCATAATTTTGTATTATTAATTATTATGATTATTTATTATTATTATCATTATTTAATTAATGTATTATTATCTAAATTATTAATTGTTACTTAATTTATTAGTTATTAGCTATTACCTATTAATCATTATTATTAATACTTAACTGTTATTTACTATTGATTGATGTTAGTAAAATTGTTATTTACAACTTTTTGTCACAACTATTACTGTAACACTCCTACTGAAGGTAATAGCGGAAGCATACCAATATTGGGTGTTGCCCCGTCCAGATACCCAGACAAGGGGTCTTTATAACGAATAATCAACAGAGGATATAACGTCCAAAGAGGAGACATCCAGACCTATTCTGTTGTCACTGTGGTATCGTCCTTTAGCCGTAGGTTCTTCCAATTCTGGCTCCTACAAAAAAAAGTAAGATAAAAGACACGTGTGAGTGAAAAATCACCCAGTGAGTCCCGTGTGTGTGCCAGTGTTTCCCTTAAAAGAGAGCCGATTTTCAAAATCTTTGCTGAAGTAAATTATATAATAGGGAAAATAGCAATAATTGATAAATTCAGGTCATTTTATCATATACGTTCGAAAAACAGTAATTTTCAAACACACGGCCACCAATTCAATAAATGCGAGTTATTCCTCATCTAGAAGTGCAACCCGCGTGCAAAGTTCAAAGAACTTCGCCTTTAGCTACACGGTCTCTTGTGCCAGGGACTGCGTCTTATAGCACGTCACCCGTGTCATGCCAAAAGGGTGAGCAGCGTACCAATGTACCTCACCGTGCACATAAGGATCTTTTACTTGCCACCATAAGCCAGGGGTCCCAATCCTGACGTCAATCACCATCGAGGTAGCAAGGGATTGAACACACTGAGTGTCCCCGCTCGGTGTCAAGTGAACAACCCACCAATCATAATCAACAGGCAATTGTCGGGCTCACAACGGCTAGCCAGGGACGACTCATCACAATGTCCTATCGCCCTGTTTGTAACACCCCACGACTACGTACCCTAAAAGGGCGGGGATGTCGTCCCGTCCCGTAGGACAAGGGGTCTTTAAAACGAGGTATAAAATATAAAGGTAATCTCCAAAAGAATCAACTTTGATAAATGAAGAAATACTCTTATTACATTAGTCTCAAATTGGAGCAATACGAAATAAAAGAAATATTGTTCAGAAGTATAAACGACAAAAGTCTCCTAGAACAGCATAGGAAAAATAGCAAAAGCCTCTACTGTCAAAGCCCCGCTGACTCAGCACAATCTATCTCCTGAAAACATGATGTAAAACCGTGTGAGAATAAATCTCAGTAAGTCTTGTGTGTGCACATGGTGTTTTGAATAGTACGTGTATGCAAAGTGTAAAACATGTGTAGAAATAATTTGGCAAGTCATAAACAATCTCTTTTCGCAAGGAGTGGGTTTTTCTCATTGTCACACTTTGTACAAAATAAATCCTCCACTCGAACAAGCAGTCAAGTCACCACACATGGGGCTCCAGGGAACAAAATGGCCAAGGCACCACACTTTGTGCACCTTGTCCGGACCAGATTACCACACGTTGGGCGTTCTGATCAAGGTGAGTGTACAACTCACCGGGTGAGATACTCCTCCATCTCTACACCCAACAAAACCATCCGGGTGTCCATGCCGGGAATATAAATAATACCTTATAAGGTACAAATGCTAGCTCGGACTGGCCTGACCAACCAACACTGTCGCCTTTTCAAACAGAGTTCATCTTCTGGAGGTGGCCTCCTGCCAGAAGACTTACTTAAGCTCTCCAAAACTAGTATTGTTAGCCTACCCTTATTGAGTACTCAACAAACATATCAGTCAATTCCTGATTCACAACATTTCCAAACATTGGCTTTGTACAACGTGATTTTTCTCTAAAAGAGTTTTTCTAAAAATTTAGGAAAGAATAGTTTTCTTGATAAAATCATTAGTTTGACAAAACCGTTTAAAGAATAATCCTTCACGTTTACAACCTAAATAATCATAGTTCGACAATAGCTTCAGAAAGCTTCACAACATAGACTTGTCATCACAACATTTAACCAAAGAGTTCATATAAGGACTTACCATCCCAACATTTAACAAAAGAGTTTATGCAAGGACTTACTTGATATGCCTAAGATAAATGAGATAAAATCACAGCTGGCTTTCCTCAATTATCCTCCTGATCTACACCATATAATATCATGATCAGGGTCTCAATTAATTCAAACATGCTCTAATCTCATTTATTTGCACAACAATTCGCAATCCCCTATTTAAATCCAAGTAAACCATCCAATCCCCAAAGATCATATACCATGTCCATATGCTCATCCAACTAATAGACATCATTAAACCTTACTTTCGGCATCAAGGGTGGGTATTCCCTTACCTTGCAACAGCCGGGTAATAAGGTCTCGATACTCCTATGGTGATCGTCCCGAGTTCGCTTGAAAAAAAAAGAAAAGCTACCTCATTTGCTCCTCTTGACCGAAAAGTAAAGAAGAAGATGAAATCAACCTCTATTTGGCATGATTTAAGGGAAGAAGAAGGAGAAAAGAATCATTAGAGAAAACGGCATCAAGAGGTTGAGAGGATGTTTGCTTACCTTAAGGTGTGTTCGATTTTTGCTAGGTATTGCTCTTAAGATTTTCGAAAATTGCTGTGGAGTTCTTGTTGGAATTTTTCGTGTAGAATAGAGAGGGTAATCGGCCACTATGCTTTAAGGTTAGAGAAGATTGGTTTAGGGTTAGATGGTGGTGTTTAGGAAGACTCCTAATGGCTTTAGGTTTCTTGGACAGCAAGGGAAAAAATTGCAGCTTATGGTGTGCCTTATTGCTGCCGACTTTGGGAGGGTTTAAGGGAGAAAATATTCTGTAATTTGCTTCTTTGTACTGGTCGAAATATTGTTCAAGGGAAGGGCTGAATGTGTTCAGAATTTTGGGCCAAACAAAGAAGAGTTTGAGAAGGTTTGAAGAGCTGAAATTTCTGTGCGCGTGCAGTGGTTTTGCTGTACGAAATTACTGAACAATAAGAGGAGAAATTCTGGTCTGTTGTAGCTGTGGTTTTGCGTCAATTTCAGAGAAAAGATGAGGGTTTTAGGCGCAAAAAATTGGCTTGATCAACTGAGGATTCTGGTGTGTTTTGGTGTGCAGAATTTCGGTTTGTGTAGGAGTGCAAGCTGGCCGAAATTCCTGTACAAGGCTGGCCGAAATCTGTGCAAGTGCTGTGCGAGAATTCTGTGCAAGAGTGACAATTTTGGGACTATTTTGGCTGCTGTTTTTGACGAAATTCCAGAGGAGAAAAGTGTGGATTTTAGGTGCTGGAATTTGGCTTAATCAACAAAGAGTTTTGGTAGGTTTTGGAGTGCAAGGCAGTCAAAAATTCTGGGCATAAGCTGGATGAAAATTTCTGGAATTTTTGGTGAAGAAGAATATGATTTTGTGTTACTAGAGTAATCTGATTTGGTGGGGGTTGTTCTAGGTAATTTGAGCTAGGGTTTGAAGAGTTTGATTGCAATTAGGAGGGCAAGAATTTCGTGTAGCTTGTGCTTGCACAAAGCTGCCAAAATTCAGCTAGGAAAAGGGATTCTAATCCTAGTTGATTTAGGATTGAATAAAATCTGGTTTTATCAAGGATTTGGATAAGATTTCCTCTAGTCCTAGAAGAGTTTGGATTGAGCTAAAATTCCTCCAAGAAGTGGTGGCACTAGCTGGAAAAATTTTCCAGATTTTTTGCTAAAGTTATAGGTTTAAAACCAACAAGGTTTCCTACTAGAAGAAGGACTCTTTAATTCCAACTATCCATGGCAACATCTATTAAGCTAAAATCAAGCTGAAATTTTAATTATTAGCTAGGGTTTTTTTCGAAAATCCTAAGGAATAAAAGCTGAAAATTAAGAGTGAACTTTATTCACATCAAAGTCCTTGATTTTAGGAAATATATATGGAGACTTATTTCCTTGGAATATTAGCACTAAAATTTCTCTAGGTTTGCTATATCTTTTTCGGCCAAGACATGGAAACTCTAAGGAAAAGAATCTTCAAGAAGAGAAACTAGGATTCACAAGAGATAGGATTCAAACTCGGGCCACCATGGAAAAATCACCATCCTCCCCGCTATTCCAAATCAATTCCAATACTAATTCTTCCTACAAGAAGTTCTTACCACCATAATACTCATCCTTCCAAATCTTCGACCAAACCTCCCTTAACCAAATCTTTAACAACACACTATTTCACCTCAATTAATTCAAATGCAAGAGCAACGGAAAAATTCACATGCATCCATGCAAATAAAATAATTCTAAACTACCACATAAAATGCAAAATACTATGCAATGCATGACTTTTCCCCATAGTCAAAGGTAGTTTTGGGCGGGGTATTACATCCCCTCCCCCTTATGAGAATTTC
Organism: Voacanga thouarsii; assembly: GCA_026120185.1. Classification (NCBI taxonomy): domain Eukaryota; kingdom Viridiplantae; phylum Streptophyta; class Magnoliopsida; order Gentianales; family Apocynaceae; genus Voacanga; species Voacanga thouarsii. Next base: position 4,346,854 of record JANUWF010003370.1, read on the forward strand.
GTTCCGAAATTCAGATGTCATACCCTTAGAGCATATCCGAATACTTCCGTCTTAACCATTCCTCCATTTCCCACGTCGTATCTTGTGCTCCATGATGATCCCAAAGTATCTTCACCATGGGTATCTGCTTGTTTTGAACAGTCTTGGTACTCCGTTCCAAGATCTTGACTGGTCTCTCCACATAACTTAGATTCGGTTACAACTCTAACGGTTCCTCATTGAGTGCATGACTCGGATCGGGGTTGTACTTCTTCATCTGAGAAACATGGAATACATCATGCATCCCTGCTAGACCATCAGGTAGATCCAATCGGTAGGCCACCGGTCCAATTTTCTCCAATATCGGGAACGGTCCTAAATACCTAGGACTTAACTTCCCTCCCCTCGGATGCTTTAGGATTCCTCTACTAGGAGTCAACTTCAAGAATGCACAATCACCAACTAGGAATTCTAGTTCCCTTCTCCTAGAGTCTGCATAACTCTTCTGTCTGCTTTGCGCTGCCCTTAGCCTTTCTCGAATTAACTTGATCTTGTCCATCATCTCCTGAATGAATACTTCACCAATCCTCTTAACGTTCCCCTCTTCTGTCCATCCCCAGTATATCGGTACTTGGCATTTTCGCCCATACAGTGTTTCGTACGGCGCCATCCCAATCGACGCCTGATAACTGTTGTTATATGCTAACTCCGCATGCGATAAAGACTCAATCCACTTATCTCCAAAGTCCAAGATACATGCTCGGATCATGTCTTCCAGAATCTGAATGACTCTCTCGGATTGACCGTCCGTCTGCGGATGAGTAGAGGTGCTGAATTTCAGGGTCGTGCCCAAGGACTCCTGAAACTTACCCCAGAACCTTGAAGTGAATCTAGGGTCCCTATCCGACACAATACTCGACGGTACACTATGCAACCTTACAATTTCTCAGGTATACGTCTGAGCCAACTTTTCCATCGAGTCCCGCACGTTCACTGGTATAAAATATGCTGTCTTAGTCAATTGGTCCACTACCACCCAGATTGCATCCTTATGTGACTTGGTCATCGGAAGGCCAGTCACAAAGTCTATGGTCACCTCTTTCCATTTCCACTCAGGAATCGGTAACGGTTGTAGTAAACCTGCAGACTTCTTATGCTCCATCTTAACCTTCTGGCACGTCAGGCAGGTTGACACGTGCTGAACTACATCCCTCTTCATTCCAGCCCACCAATATTTCCTCTTCAAGTCTCGGTACATCTTTACCTCCCCAGGGTGTATGGTATATTTGCTCTTGCGCACTTCATCCAGTATCATCTTCCTTAGGTCTCGAATGTCAGGCACACAAATCCGATCCCGAAAGTATAATACCCCCTTCTCATTGGTTCGGAAGTCACTTCCTCCTCTTGCGATCTCTTTCTTCTTAAAAATCTGAAATTCCGCACTATCCTGCTGGCCTGATACAATCTCCTGATCTAGATCGGGCTTCATGGTGAGATTGCTCACGCAGATCTTCCTCTCTTGAACTTCTGTCTCTTGCTCCAAGATATCCTGGACTACTGACATCTCCTGCATTCTCAAGTGAGCCATCTTCACCTTCCGACTCAGTGCGTCAACTACCACATTCGCTTTGCCCAGGTGATAATTAATAGGGCACTTATACTCCTCGAGAAATTCCATCCACCTACGTTGTCGAAGATTCAGGTCCTTCTGTGTGAAGATATACTTCAGACTCTTATGGTCAGTGAAGACCTCGTATTGTGCACCGTACAAGTAGTGTCGCCATTTCTTCAAGGCAAACACTATAGCTTCCAACTCCAAGTCATGCGTTGGATAATTAGCTTCATGCGGCTTTAGCTTTCTAGATGCATGGGCTATGACCTTCCCTTCTTGCATCAGCACGGCCCCCAAACCTTCATTGGACGCATCTGTATAGAGTGCATAGGGCTTATCAACCTCAGCACGGGTGCTGAAATCAACCTCCTCTTAAGCTCTTGGAAGCTTTTTTCACACTTCTCACTCCAAGCAAAAGAGATATCCTTCTTCAACAGTCGCTTCATTGGTGAAGCCAGAGTAGAAAATTTTTTGATGAATCGCCGATAGTATCCGGCTAGCCCAAGGAAACTTCGTATCTCGGTAATGTTCTCCGGTTGTTTCCAGTTAGCTATGGCTTTCACTTTGGCAGGGTCCACTTTGATCCCTTCCTTGGATATCACGTAACCAAGAAAAGACACTGAGCTCAGCCAGAACTCGCATTTACTGAACTTGGCGTAAAGCCTGAATTCCCTCAACTTCTCTAAGACCAATTTTAAGTGCTCCGCGTGGTCCTCCGGATTCTTGGAGTAGATTAAAATGTCATCGATGAATATAACCACGAACTTGTCCAGGTATGGTTGAAAAATGCGATGCATCAAATCCATGAATACTGCCGGTGCGTTGGTTACGCCGAAAGGTATTACCACGAACTCGTAGTGGCCGTATCGCGTGTTGAATGCAGTCTTAGAAATGTCTTCTTCCTTAATCCGCACCCGGTAGTATCCTTGCCACAGGTCCAACTTCGAAAAGCAAGCGGCGCCTTGCAGTTGATCAAACAACTCATCGATCAAGGGTAGAGGGTATTTATTCTTGATCGTTAGATTGTTCAGTCCCCGATAGTCGATACATAGCCTCAAGGTACTATCTTTCTTCTTGACAAACAACACCGGGGCTCCCCACGATGACGTACTTGGCCGAATGTAGCATTGCCTTAGAAATTCTTCCAATTGCTCCTTTAACTCCTTCAACTCTGTCGGTGCCATCCGATAGGGGGTTTTTTACACCGGTTCTGCTCCGGGAGTCAGATCCACGGTGAACTCAACTTCCTGTTCAGGGGGTAGGGAAGTGAGCTCCGTAGGGAACACATCCAAAGAGTCTTTCACTACCTCCGTACTTTCCAAGGTACACTGGTCTTTTGGTTTGTTTAGGAGATACGCCAGATATCCCGTACATCCTTTCTTGAGCAACTTCTGGGCTTTAGCTCCAGCAATGAGAAATTTCAGTTCCTTCGTTCGTCTACCGTTGAATTCAAGTACGTCCCGACCAGGTCTCACAAACTGCACCGTCTTGATCTTACAGTCCGCACGAGCTCCGTGCTTCGACAACCAGTCCATGCCTAAGATCAGGTCATAATCATCCATGGGTAGGATTATGAGGTCGGCCTCCAGAATCTCCTTCCCTACCTCAACTCCACAACTTCCCATTTTCTTGCCTGCTTCGCCACCTTTCCTAAGGGGGAACTAACTACTAGGGTATAAGGTAGCTCCTTTCCTTCCCAACCCAGACGTGAAGCACATACTTTATTTACATAAGAGTGTGTGGATCCTGGATCTATTAAAATATTAACAAAACAACCTTGGATAGAAAGGTTACCTTCAATCACGGCGGCGTCCGCTCCGATTTCCTCTCAGTTCAGGGCAAAGACTTTAGCCTTCACCTGAGGCTTCTGGCCTCCCGCTCCAGTTGGTCCAGTAGCGGCGCCTCTATTACCTCCCATTGGTTGAGCCGACGTGGTCTGTTCAATCCTTAGGGGTTTGGGGCAGGCGTTTCTCAGATGTCCCGAGTCTCCGCAATTGAAGCACCTCCTTACACCCCCATTACCCCAGCAATTCCTCTCGGTGTGACCTCGCTTCCCACACAGTCAGCAATTTAGGCTGCCTTGTATTGGTCCTGCTACAGGCGCTCGAGCCTGCTTACCCCAGTTTCCCCACGGCATAAAGGCCGCAGGTCGCTTATTGCCGGAAGGCCTCATAGGTGGACGACTCAGTTGGAAGGGTCGGTTCACCGGTCAATGCCGATCTTCATTCTCCGTCTGAGAAGCTGTGTCCACAGCGGCAGTGTATGATGTTGGTAGCGATGGGGCCAATGCTTTCCTCAACTCTAGCCTAAGCCATTTCACGAATTGTCGGGTGTGCTTCTGCTCCGTATCTACCAATCACTTGCAGTACTTGGACAACTGCGTGAATCGGGCTGCATATTGGGCCACGGTCATGCCTCCTTGCCTGAGGGTTTGGAATTCATCCTCCCTCTTCTCAGCCACCCATCGAGGAATGTACTCAACCCGGAAAGCTTCCGTAAAATCGTCCCAGGTCCACTCCTGCTCCTCCTTGTTCCAATCACCCCGTACCCACTGCCACCATGCCCGAGACGGTCCCCTTAGCCGAAAAGCAGCAAATTCACCATCCTCTCTTCCGAGTACTGCAAAGTAGAGAAGATGTCCTCCATCTGCTCAATCCATTGCTTGGCCTTCTCGTCCTGTTCCACCTCCCCTTAGAAGATGGGAGGCTGGAACTGCAGGAAACACTCCAGAGCCTCATCCTCTCCCCGCAGTGGTTTCCTGGCCACCTTGTCCACCCTTTCAGTCAAGTTCTGCGGGATCGAGGCCATCTTATCGAAAGCCTGACCCATGGTTACATCCCGTGACCTCTCCGAGGCCAATTCCTGCTCTTGTGGCAGGTGCTCTTCCACGTCGGGGGTGGAACGATGCATCTGCTCAAATTTCGGGGTAGATGATGCATTCTCCTGCATTGTTCTGCTATGCACAACTGTTCTGCGTCTTGGTGCCATCTTAATCATATTCACTCTGGGTCAATTAGTTACCAAGGGGAGAAGCATATGCTTAGATGCATGATCAGTTGATAGCAATATACTTATTTACAAGAAAATGCGGTGATATCGTGCAAGGGTAAATCAAGTAATAAACAAAACTCATGCTATTCATATAAACCATTCTTTCCAGAAAAGAAGGGGTTATCCCATATGACACCCTTTTTATTTAGTAAGATAATAAATAAGTCCTATGAGCAACATGCTCCTTTAAAAGGAATAAACAACCAAAGGTATGCAAATCCCAAAGAAAGAAAAGTAAAAGCTGCTGGTCTTCTAGACTCGACTCTCTCTAGTTTCAACTGAAGCATCGGAGTCGTCAGAGGCTGGTTCCGCAAGCCACCCCACGGAGCTATCAGGTCTCCCTATGTAGTTCCTCGCAAATCCAACACTCTCACTCGGCTGCCCTGACTCACCCTCTCGGCCTCTCACTCCCCAAGTCAGATGGATCAACCAACCCCTTTCTCCTTAGCATGGCATCTATACCCAGTCCATATCGGAGTCCACACCCCTTAGGACTCTCTTCTAGCTTCCTCTTTCCCTTATCTACCCCTCCTGGAACTGACGGCCCAAGTTCCCTCTCTCCCGAGGCAACTCCATCCCTTGACCTACCTTCCTCACCACCGGACTCCTTAGGCTCTTAGCAAGCAAGGGTCCTATCAACTTCTCCTATCTGCGGGGTCTGGGGAACCTCCATTCCTTCCTCATCCTCCTCTTCTACCCCAGCCATCTCTCCCTCGTTCTCATCGTCCCCATTGTTCCCGAGCTCATCTACCTCTTCCTCACTCAACTCTGCCATCTCCTTATCCCCCTCGTACCCTCCTAAGCTCTCCCCGACCTCTATCTCTGCCTCAACCACCGAGTCATCTAGCGCCGGCAACTCACACTCTCTCTCTGAATCAGACGCGGGTAGGTCAGCTACGGGTAGTGGGGCAGGTGGATTCCCGTAGCCAACGGGCCAGTCTCGGACAGCCGACACAACCCTTTTGACCATCCTATAAGCAAAAGACAAGAAATAGTACCAAATCAAAATACTTAAGAAGATAGAACCCAATAAGACAAGTAATTGCCTAAGCCTTGTCTCTGATACCACTTGTAACACCCCACGACTACGTACCCTAAAAGGGCGGGGATGTCTCCCCATCCCGTAGGACAAGGAGTCTTTAAAATGAGGTATAAAATATAAAGGTAATCTCCAAAAGAATCAACTTTGATAAATGAAGAAATACTCTTATTACATCAGGCTCAAATTGGAGTAATACGAAATAAAAGAAATATTGTTCAGAAGTATAAACAACAAAAGTCTCCTAGAACAGCATAGGAAAAATAGCAAAAGCCTTTACTGTCAAAGCCCCGCTGACTCAGCACAATCTATCTCCTGAAAACATGATGTAAAACCGTGTGAAAATAAATCTCAGTAAGTCCTGTGTGTTCACATGGTGTTTTGAATAGTACGTGTATGCAAAGTGTAAAACATGTGTAGAAATAATTTGGCAAGTCATAAACAATCTCTTTTCGCAAGGAGTGGGTTTTTCTCATTGTCACACTTTGTGCAAAATAAATCCTCCACTCGAACAAGCGGTCATGTCACCACACGTTGAGCTCCATGGGAACAAAATGGCCAAGGCACCACACTTTGTACACCTTGTCCAGACCAGATTACCACACGTTGGGCGTTCTGATCAAGGTGAGTGTACAGCTCACCGGGTGAGATACTCCTCCATCTCTACACCCAGTAAAACCATCCGGGTGTCCATGCCGGGAATATAAATAATACCTTACTAGATACAAATGCTAGCTCAGACTGGCCTGATCAACCAACACTGTCACCTTTTCAAGCAGAGTTCATCTTCTGGAGGTGGCCTCCTGCCAGAAGACTTACTCAAGCTCTCCAAGACTAGTATTGTTAGCCTACCCTTATTTGTGAAACCCCACCTAAAACCAACCCTAGAGTAAGAGGGTCGGGATGCATATCATATTATTTTGCATGAATATATATGTTTTTGAATGATTTTATGTGCTTTAGAGTTGTGGATTATAGGTTAAAATGCTTGGTTATGCTTATCGAGTAGGAGGGGTAAAATGGTAATTTTGCTCGAGGTCAAATTAGGAAGATAGCTTGGGAATTAAACAAGAAGAATATGTGGGTGAGAAAATAAGAACAAGAGTTAGTGTGGTTTAGTGGTTAGAGCTTGGTGAATTAATTTCTAATGTCTTGAGTTCAAATCCCATCATTTAAGCTTTTGTCATGATTATCTTAACTAAGTTTGAATTTTTGTTTTCTTGCATTTCATGGAAATAGGAATGTTGTCTTAGGGAAGACATGAAGAGAATGTCCTAATCTTATCCTCATGTCCTAAAAAGAATTCTAGAGGAATTCTTGTCCTTTTATTACCTCTAGCTTGTCCTAACATCTTTATAATTTAAAACCATTAAATCCTTTCTTTTAAATTCCAAGAAAAAAAATTCTGTGATAATCCCTCCACCTTGAATTTCGAAAATCAGCTTTGGAGGATGGGAAGTTGGCCGAAAATAGGAGGAGAAATAGGAAGGGTTTCCAAGAGAAAATCAATCACCATGATAGCTCCTTCAAACTCACCTTTATGTTGTTCATATTCTAGTGAAGGAAAATCTGGAAATTTTCCAGAATTTTTGCAGGCCATTTCTTCGAGAATTCAGCCAGTAAACCCACTCATTTTCTGCCAGAAAAATGGTCATTTCATGTGGCTTGAAGGCTGGAAAATCTGTGCAATTTTCGGACTGCACAAACAGCACCAAACCAGGGAAAAATTCTGGTCATTTTCGCAGCTTTCAACCAAGTAAATGAAGCTGTTTTGATTCATCTTCAAGCCAGCAAAACTCCTCAATATTTCCCCAGCATTAAGGCTGGGATATCACCTTTGAAAGACCTTCAAACACCCCAGAGGAACCACTGAAAATCGGGCTCAAGAAGTGCAGAAAATTCTGCACCAAAAGCTACCAATCTTCGAGACTAAGAACAACTTGAAACCAGAATTTTCCAGCTTTGCTCCCTTCTAGCCTAGGCCGAAAATCACCTTCAACCTCTGTAAAATTGAACCTTACTTAGCTGTAGACTGAACACCATTAACCACACACTTACCTTGAGCATATGGACTCCATAGCCACACCACAAAACACTCCTAAGATCACTCCATTCAAACTCTTTTTGAACTTCAAATAATTTCAGCATTTTACTCTATTAAAATCACTCTTGTATTAGGCAAATAAACCAGAATTTCCTCTGCCATTTAAGACTGAATTTCGGCCAGCCTTGGAACAACATTAACCTTCAATCAATTCAGCAAAACCACCATGTTTAGGCGGCACCATTGAAGACCATAGAAACCTCTCTTGATCAAACACCATAGCTAACCTCTTACCTTAAACAACTCCACAATTTTCTCCATTTGAATTTCAAATAAAATCTGATCACTCTCTCTCTCACAAGCTGAAAACTGAAACTCTCATTCAATCCATACCATTCAGCCAGCCCTCTACCAAAATTCATGCAGCACTTCTTCCAAATTCTCTCCATTTTCACCTAGAACACCAAGAACACACACTAACCTTCTTCAAGCCTAAACCTACTCTAAACACCTCCAATCACTCTCAAATACTCCAAATCACTTCCATTTAATCTCTGAACTTCATTTCTAGTATTTATAACATTAAACCTCACAAACAAGAATTTTCGAGCGGATCAAAATTAACTTTTCTTTGAAGGTCTCAAGAACATCAACAAGGTAAGTCAAGAACCACCTTTTTGTTCATCTTCTTCCATTCGATTGTACTATTCTAATGCTCTCTCTCTCTCTCTCTCTCTCTCTCTCTTCCAACCGATCAACCATGGCCGTTTTTCCGTTGGATCATTCAAGGCTCTCAATCGCGTGGACCTTCTTAATTCTTCATCGAAGTGTTCATCAAATCAAGTATTTTCCTTTAATCCTTCTTTTAATTCAGTATTCATGTCTCTTAGATATTGATAGGAAGAATGAAATATGGATAAGGGATTGAGTATATGCATGTGGATTAAGGGGATGGAGTTAGGACTGTTGAGATTCGTGGACTCCTAAACGCGGAAAACATCTACGAATCCCTCCCGAGGACCCAAGTAAACGATTAAGAAGATGTAACGCTTCAGAGTTGCTCTTGTAATCGAAATCCTTCGATTACGGATTGCTGCTGTTGTACGTTCGACCCGAACAATCACCGGACGCTGCGGTATGCGAACGTCCTCTACGGATACACACCGCGAACTCACTCGATACCGGGAGTGCTAGCGCCTAGGGTTTGAGAGGTTTTTTTCTTTCTCACGGTAGAGAATGGCACGAATGTTCTCAACCGAAAAATTGGACTATCGAAAGACGGCTAGGGTTTTCTTAAAAAACCCTCGAACCTCTTAGAGTCCAACCCTAATCATATCTTATCATATTCTAATTTAAATTCAAATTAAATTAAAAGCGATATGATAAGATTACTGCCATTATCTCGGTAATTTAACTAATTATTTTACCGAGTCGGATTCTTATAATCTGGATATCATCCGGATTCATCGAACTTGGTCACCGAGAAAAATAACCTAACAAGTTCGCTTATTGTGTGACCCTATAGGTTCATTTAACAACTGGCAGCGTGCCTAAATCGTATTTAAATGGCCCACAAGTTATAAGCGGTTTCTAGCAAAACATTATAACTATCCAGGTTAAATGAAGATCGGTGATCTCTTTGAACCAAACCATAATTTTATATTTAGTCCCTTTGTCACACGATATCCAGATTAAGCATAAGGCACGGAGCATGTCATCCTTATTAAGCTTAATCAATTATTTCTTGATTTCATAGTAGACTGTTCAAACAAATGATATCAATATCTTAGATTGATATATTTGAGCACGGCCATGCATTTTTAACGAGTCTAACTTATCAAGGGGCCCATGGATATCTCTCCCATAATTGAGAGGGACAAATTCCTTCACAATCAATCATATTCCTCTCCTTGATTTATTTTATATCCAACAGTAGTCTAATTTATTATCTAGTTAAAGACAACTTTAGACAATGTCAAAATATAGAATTTATCAAGTAAGAAACTATGATGAATTTAGGTCGAAGGACTTTCAATATTATTATGGCTAGAAAGTACTTATGACATATTCCATGAAGTACTCTCACAGTGGGTCATGTCCAATACAATGTTCTCTAACATTTATTTATGTCTTGACTCGATATCACAAATATCCATGGCCGGTAAAACATAGCCATCAAGTCACAAACATACTAATCTTAATTTATTATTATTCCAATAATAATAATCGATCGAGAGACAGATTTTAGAATAGTCATTGTATTCATTGTAGGGTTTTACTATCAAGTCACGTACTTGATGACCAACAAAACAAAATTCACTATTCATGGAAAGGAAAGCCTCATATTATTATATAAAACATAATGACAATTGTATAAGTACAAATTGACTCTAGGGCATATCCCCAACGAGTCTCCCACTTGCACTAAGACCAATTTGGTATAAGCCGTAATCCCATTGTTACGGTATGACTATCATGTTTAGACGATGGGAGAGGCTTTGTCGATGGATCTGCAACATTGTCATCAGTTGGCACCTTGCATACATTGACATCTCCTCTATCAACAATTTCTCGAATGAGATGAAAACGTCTAAGTATATGTTTGGATCGCTGATGTGATCTTGGTTCCTTAGCTTGTGCAATGGCTCCATTGTTGTCACAATAGAGATCCACTGGGTTCACAATACTAGGAACTACATCTAGTTACGTAATGAACTTTTTAATCCAAAGCTGCTTCTTTAGGCTGCAGTGAGGCGGCTACATACTCGGCTTACGTAGTAGAATCGGCCACGGTGTCTTGCTTTGAACTTTTCCAGACTTACGAGCACCTCCATTCAAACAAAATAGAAAACACTGATTGCGATCTATAATCATCTATGTCGGATCGAAAACTAGCATCGGTGTAACCATTTACAACTAGCTCGCCTTCTTGTCCTCCATAAACTAAGAACATATCTTTAGTTCTTCTTAAGTACTTTAGTATGTTCTTAACGACGATCCAGTGTGCCTCTCCGGGATTTGGTTGGAACACTGCTTGTCATGCTCAATGCATATGATACATCGGGTCGAGTACATAACATGGCATACATGATAGACCCTATAGCGGAAGCGTATGGTATCTTGTTCATGCGCTCTTCTTCATCCTTCGTAGAAGGACTTTGAGTTTTCTTGAGCTTAATGCCATGTGACATTGGCAAGAATCCTCTCTTAGAGTCTTGCATACTTGAACCTTTTCGGTACCTTGTCAATGTATGCACTTTGACTTAGGCCAATTAGCTTTCTAGATCTATCTCTATAGATCCTTATACCTAGAATATAGGCGGCTTCACCTAAGTCTTTCATTGAGAAACAATTTCCCAACCATGTCTTTACACTTTGTAGAGTTGGGATGTCGTTTCCAATGAGTAAGATATCATCAACATAAAGTACCAAAAAGACTATTGCATTCCCACTTGTTTTCTTATAGACACAAGGCTCATCTTCATTTTTGATAAAGTTAAATTCTTTAATTGCTTCATCAAAACGAAGATTCCAGACTTCTAGATGCTTGCTTCAATCCATAAATGGATCTTTGAAGCTTGCACACTTTATTAGAATTCAAAGGATCATCAAAACCCTCGAGGTTGTGTCATGTACACATCTTCGAGTAAGTTTCCATTAAGAAACGCGGTTTTGACATCCATTTGCCAAATTTCATAGTCATAATATGCTGCTATGGCAAGAAGAATTCGATAGATTTAAGCATTACAAGCTGGTGAAAAGGTTTCATCATAGTCTATACCATGAGTTTGTCTATAACCTTTTGCTACCGGTCGTGCTTTGTAAGTATGCACATTTCCCTCCATGTCTGTTTTCTTTTTGAAAACCCACTTACACCCAATGGTTTTTGAACCTTTAGGTGGGTTAACCAAAGTCCAAACTTGGTTATCATACATGGATTGCATCTCGGACTTCATAGCCTCTAACCATTTTCTAGAGTCGAGAACTCTTAATGGCTTCTTGATAGGAAGTGGGCTCATCATTAACCATAAGCTCCACATTGTGATCGTCGGTGATGAGAAATCCATATCTCTCGGGTTGTTGACGAACCCTATCGGATCTTCGAGGTCCTTGTTCTATAGATGTAGGCTCATCTTGGACTTGTGAGCCATCTAATCGAGATTCATTATTTGGTTCGAGGCACTAATTGTGGCTCTTGAATCTCATCTTGATGAGGTTCGAGGCACTAGCTGTGGTCCTTGAATCTCATCAAGATGTATTTTACTCCCATTGATTCTTTTGGAAATAAATTCCTTTTCAAGAAAGAATCCATTTCGAGCAACAATTACTCTATTTTCTTTTGGGAGATAAAATTGATATCCTTTAGTTTCTTTAGGATACCCCACAAATATGCATTTATCGGATTTAGGTGCAAGTTTATCGAGATAATAAACGCTTTACATAAACTTCACAACCCCAAATCTTCGGAAATAACAAACTAGGTTGTCTCCCGAGTCCATATCTCATATGGCGTTTTACGAACCGATTTAGATGGAACTCGATTTAGTATGAATGCGGCGAGTCTCCAGGGCATAACCCCAAAAGGAGATTGGAAGATCGGTTTGACTCATCATTGATCGAACCATATCTAATAAAGTCCGATTTCTCCGTTCGGATACACCATTCCATTGAGGTGTTCCTGGTGGAGTTAATTGGGAAATAATTCCACAATTTTTAAGATGCTCGTCAAACTCGTGGCTTAAGTATTCACCACCTCGATCCGATCGAAGTGTTTTGATACTTTTGCCAAGTTGATTTTGTACTTCATTTTGAAATTCTTTGAATTTACGGAACGATTCAGATTTGTGTTTCATCGGATACGGGTATCCATATCTGCTTGAAATCATACGTAAATGTAATGAAATGCTTGAAATCCTCCTCTAGCGAGTGAATTCATTGGTCCACATACATCGGTATGTATTAGGCCCAATAAATCGGTTGCCCTTTCATTTTGTCCTTTGAAAGGCGCTTTAGTCATTTTGCCTAATAAACAAGAATCACATGTTACGTAAGATTCTAAATCAAACGATTTTAGAAGCCCATCATTATGAAGCTTTGTTATGCGTTTCTCATTTATATGGCCCAAACGACAATGCCGGAAGTAAGTCCGATTTAAATCATTGGATTTCAATCTCTTAGTATTTATATTATAGATAGACATGTACGAAGATCCACGAAGATTTAGAATATAAAGCCCATTCGATAATGAAGCATCTCCATAAAAAATGCCGTTTTTATTAATGGAGCAAATGTTATTCCTAATAACAAATTCAAAACCTTCTAAATCCAAACAAGAAACTGAAATAATATTCCTACTCATAGCGGGAACATAAAAACAATTGTTCGGTTCTAAAACAAGCCCATTTGGGCAAAATTAATTCAAAAGTTCCTACGGCTCTACTGCGGCAACTTTTGCTCCATTCGCAACTCGTAGGTCCACCTCGCCTTTTGCCAAGGCTCTACTCCTTTTTAGACCCTGCACATTTACACAAATGTGAGATCCACAACCGGTATCCAATACCCATGAATCAGAAGTAGATAAATTAATTTCAATAACATAAATACCGAAGCGGCGGTCTCACTGCCTTCTTTTCTTTGCTTCCAAATAGAGCTTGCAATTTCTTAACCAATGTCCTTGTTCTCCACAATGGTGGCAAGCTCCCTCCTTTGGTGTTTTGGCCTTAGGTTTGGGCTTGAACTTGGACTTTGCCTTGTCCTTACCCTTACTAGCCATGACCTTGCCCTTTTGGTTGTTCTTTTTGCCTTTCCCTTTTTGAACCATTAGAACACTAGGAGTATTCTTCTTAATGTTCAATTCAGCTTGTTTTAGCATCCCATGCAATTCGGTAATGGATTTCTCCATATTATGCATGTTAAAATTCATGACAAAGCTGGTCATACTCGGCGGGTAAAGAGCCCAAGATCAAATCCGTGGCCATGTCATGATTAACGGGAGCACCAAGCTTATCAAGATGATCTAGATAGCCCTTCATTTTAAGGACATGAGCACTTACCGAGGTGCCGGAAACCATCTTACATGCATTTAACGCCTTGTGAGTTTCAAATCTCTCTTGTCGTGCTTGCTCTTGGAACATTTCCTTGAGATGCACAATCATGTCATATGCCTCTGCTTCTTCAAAGCTGTTTTTGAAGTTCGAGTTCATGGTTGCTAGCATGAGGCAAGTAACATCGTTGGAGTCATCTTTGTGCTTACTATAAGCATCTTTTTCAGCTTTTGAGGCGTTATTTGCTTGGAGTAGGGGGAATAGGATTTTCAAGAACATAGAGCCTTTTTTCTTGCTTAAGAACAATTCTTAAGTTTACGTGCCCAATCAAGAAAGTTAGTCCCACTAAGCTTGTCTTTCTCAAGCACGAGATCGCAATGAATTATTCCAAGCTGTTTGTTGCCATTATCTACATACAAAAATATGCAAAGTAATTAATTTTTTGAGACTCTAACGAAAAACTCCCACTAAAAGCATTTAAACTTTTTGAAACTTCAACATTTTGATGTTTCGTAGTGGGAGAAAAATATTTTGTTTTAATCATAAGTAAGCTTTGGCTTTAATCTTATAATTAAATAAAAATTCTAATTTTAAATGAGATAGACATCAAATGTCCCGGCTAAAAATATCTCATAAAATGCCCTAGGCCCAAAACCATTTTGATAGCCCGGTTAAGTCAAACCATATCAAACATATGGAAAACTATTTTCCATCTTATCTCACTCGAGATAATCAAAAGCATCCTACTTTGGCGGGAATGACCATATGATGATCTAAGTAATAACAAGTGTTTGATTTTGGAAGGCATTTAACACTTAAATTTTTTTTTCTTAAAAAAAATTTGATTGGATTGTAGTAAGCAGGAAATAAACATATCAAATATGCATGCAAGACATAAATAAAAGTGACATAGCATGGCCCATAACCTATGTTGATCATCACGAGCAAAGTGAAGATCAAGGTGGTCAATCTAGGTATATGAACTCCTTAAGCATTCTCTAATGCCTTGAGCATACTCCTCCTTGGTTGTAAATGTCGGCTGCCGTCTTCTTTTACATTGGATAGTAAAATTAAAATAATTCTTGTTCTAGGAAAGCAGTACAATTTTACAACAATGAAAAACGACACGCGAGCCGTATTTAAAAATTACAACTTAAAACAACCATAATGTAACCAGCCAATCACATTGGGATAAAACGGGCCATGCTATGCACTATTCAAAATAATCCACAACTACAATCAAAAACATTGACGAATAACACACAACGAACGGTTAGTTGGGGTTCCAAGGGCAACGCCCACTGGCGAGTCAAGGGCGGCGCCTCACGTGAGGTCTCGCTGGCCGGTCAGCGGGCGAGGGTCAAGGGGCAGCGCCCCCGGAAGGAAAAACGATTTTTCCTACTCACATTGACTGAGATTTAGCCTTCCGAATTCCGAAAATTAATCACATAAACGTACGGACCCCTTAATAACCATCGCCGTGAAAATTCATATTACATACAATATGCGTTCTTTTAATCATATTTATACGAGATAACATATTATCATGTCCTATTAATAAAAGCAATTCGCAAATATAGAACGACGGATAGCATGCTTACGATACCATATCATATTACAACGAGACCAATTTACGGACAATCGCAACTAATGCAGTGCGATCGAGCGACTAAGATGCATACATTAAACCTAATTCGAGCGATCTGCATGCTAAGTATTCTAAAATCATAATCATGAGAACATGCTGATACATACCCGTTAAATTCATATATACATATTATACATGTATTCAACAATACGATTAATACGAGATAAATCAACCTAATCGTTTAGCAAGTTGCTTCGATACCACTTGTTGGGATTCGTGGACTCCTAAACGCGGAAAACATCTACGAATCCCTCCCGAGGACCCAAGTAAACGATTAAGAAGATGTAAACGATTAAGAGTTACCTCCGGTTCTTGTAATCGAAATCCTTCGATTACGGTTGCATTGTTGTACGTTCGACCGAACAATCACCGAGACAGTTGCGGTATGCGAACGTCCTCTACGGATACACACCGCGAACTCACTCGATACCCGGGGAGTGCTAGCGCCTAGGGTTTGAGAGGTTTTTTTTTTTCTCTGGTAGAGAATGGCACGAATGTTCTCAACCGAAAAATTGGACTATCGAAAGACGGCTAGGGTTTTCTTAAAAAACCCTCGAACCTCTTAGAGTCCAACCCTAATCATATCTTATCATATTCTAATTTAAATTCAAATTAAATTAAAGCTGATATGATAAGATTACTGCCATTATCTCGGTAATTTAACTAATTATTTTACCGAGTCGGATTCTTATAATACTGGATATCATCCAGATTCATCGAACTCGGTCACCGAGAAAAATAACCTAACAAGTTCGCTTATTGTGTGACCCTATAGGTTCATTTAACACTGGCAGCGTGCCTAAATCGTATTTAAATGGCCCACAAGTTATAAGCGGTTTCTAGCAAAACATTATAACTATCCGGGTTAAATGAAGATCGGTGATCTCTTTGAACCAAACCATAATTTTATATTTAGTCCCTTTGTCACACGATATCCAGATTAAGCATAAGGCACGGAGCATGTCATCCTTATTAAGCTTAATCAATTATTTCTTGATTTCATAGTAGACTTGTTCAAACAAATGATATCAATATCTTAGATTGATATATTTGAGCACGGCCATGCATTTTTAACGAGTCTAACTTATCAAGGGGCCCATGGATATCTCTCCCATAATTGAGAGGGACAAATTCCTTCACAATCAATCATATTCCTCTCCTTGATTTATTTTATATCCAACAGTAGTCTAATTTATTATCTAGTTAAAGACAACTTTAGACAATGTCAAAATATAGAATTTATCAAGTAAGAAACTATGATGAATTTAGGTCGAAGGACTTTCAATATTATTATGGCTAGAAAGTACTTATGACATATTCCATGAAGTACTCTCACAGTGGGTCATGTCCAATACAATGTTCTCTAACATTTATTTATGTCTTGACTCGATATCACAAATATCCATGGCCAGTAAAACATAGCCATCAAGTCACAAACATACTAATCTTAATTTATTATTATTCCAATAATAATAATCGATCAGGGACAGTTTTAGAATAGTCATTGTATTCATTGTAGGGTTTTACTATCAAGTCACGTACTTGATGACCAACAAAACAAAATTCACTATTCATGGAAAGGAAAGCCTCATATTATTATATAAAACATAATGACAATTGTATAAGTACAAATTGACTCTAGGGCATATCCCCAACAAGGACATGATGATTGTTGTATATGACTAGGATGTATGTGTTTTCCTTTCGAATCAATGTATGTTCTTCATGCTTAATGAATTTTATGGAGGTTTGAAGCATGATTAGATATTATGACACCAAAGGTGATTAGGCTTTTATGTTCTTATTTTTCCATGGAAACCATGATTGATGATTATGCTTATTAGGATTTTGGCCATGTGATGGTATGAGATAGTTCAAGTGTATGTTCATGAATGGATTAATATATTGTTTGATGATGGAGAATGTGATCATAAATCCTTTCTAGCAATAGGAAAATCATGGTGAAAAAGTATTTTCTTGTTAAGGCTAGATTATTTTTATTAACAAAATTTATTACCTTGAATAGAATACTACTATATTTTTCTTTATAAAATTCGAAACTCTAGGGAGATTTGGAGTGGTTTATTAATTAAAATATTAATATTTTCTTTATCAAGTAAATGAGATCTTTTATTAAAAATAATATATATAGTAATAAATCCTTTACAATAAATAAAATATTATTTGTATTAAAATGTATTTGTTATTTATTAATTAAAATTTAAAATAATTCATTCATTATTAATTTTATTTGTTACTAATTATTTATTATCTATTTAAAAATTAATTAAAGGTTATTTGTAATTAAATATTTATTTATAACAAAGCTATTTTTAAGTCACCACTTATTAATACTAATTAGGACTTAATATTCAAACCTTAGTTTATTTATTAAAAATAACACTCAAGAATTATTAATTGGGTCTATAATTTATTAGCAATTATTTTAGAACCCCAAGTTATTTTAACTTATCAACTAAAACTTATTTTATAAAATTCTTTATCACCTAGCCTTAAAGCTTAGGACATTAGGGTCATGGCTAGTCATGGTTATAACTAGTTGAGCTAGAATTATTTTGTGTAAGTGAATTTAGCTTGAATGTAACCTTAAGTTTTGTGTTTACCCCAGGCGAGGTTAGGACAGCCTTCAAAGACGTTTGAATTGATCAAGCAAAGAGTCAGGTAAGCTCCAGCATGGAGTTTTGTGAAGACCAAAAATTACTGTGGCAAGCCAAATACGATGTATATGGACATTTATTTTGTGAAGGCAATTAAGGACTGTTTTTTCCCTTTTTATTCCGGACAAACAAATCATTTGGAAAGCTAAACAAGCAGTTTTACACAAAATGCTAAACTCTTTCTAAAACCCAACTTTGACAAGACCTTTAGAAACCCTTAATTGCTATTTCCAAATAAAGTAGATTATGATCAATTTTCTCCCAAGTGGGACAATCAACGTTGAGTACTCAATAAGGGTAGACCACCAGGACTAGTCTTTGAAGGGTTAGGGTAAGTCTCTCAGTAGGTGGCAACCTCTGAGGGGTGAGTCCTTCCTGGATAGGATGCCAGTCCGGTAGGTCATACCGGTCCGAGCTAGCAAGTTTCAGTCATGTGGACTGTGTGTACCGGAGTAGACAACCGGTAAGTTGGGTGTAGAGATGGAGGAGTATCTCACCCAGTAGGCGGTACACCTACCTTTTGTCAGCTTGCACAAAGTGTGGCATTCTGACTGTTATTTAGTCATGGGGCCCAGCGTGTGGTAACCCATAGCTACCCATTTGAGTGGTTTTATTTATTGTGCACATGTATAGTTTGAAAAGTGAAATGCCACTCTTTATTTTCAACACTTATTTATTGCTTGCCAGCACCTTTTTCTTATGAAACTTTTACAAGCTGCATACATGAATTATTTTATCTGAAACACTCAAAGCACCCACGGGCTTACTGAAATTCTTATCTCACCACCTTTTATGCCATGTTTTCAGGAAGATCCTGCGAGAAAAGTTTCCAAGAATTAAAGAAAAGACTGGTGACAGCACCGGTATTAAGTCTACCGGAGGAAGGCAAACCTTACGCGCTATACACTGATGCTTCAAAAGAAGGACTGGAAGCGGTGTTGATGCAAGACAGGAAAGTGATTACTTATGCATCCCGGAAGTTACAACCGCATGAAGTGAACTACCCTACTCACGATTTGGAGTTGGCAGCTATAGTGTTCGCCCTAAAGAAATGGCGACACTACTTGTATGGAGCCGAGTACGAGATGTTCACCGACCATAAGAGTCTGAAGTATATCTTCACTCAGAAGGATTTGAACTTGAGGCAATGAGGTGGATGGAATTCTTGGAGGAATACCGTTACCCGTTCAACTACCATCCCGGGAAGGTCAACGTTGTGGCAGACGCCCTAAGCAGAAAAGTTGGAATGGCAAGACTGAAGGTGCAGGAAATGCAAGTAGTTCAGGATGTATTGGATAGAAGGGCGGAGGTACAAGACAAAAGAATCGTCATCAGCAATTTGAAGTTGGTGCCAGATTTGAAGCAAGAAATAGTGGAAGCTCAGCGAAGCAACGCCGAGTTCCAAATTTTCAAGGATAAGGAACTTAAGCGACCGGATAGCGAATTTCGTCATGATGAGGCGGGAACTCTTCATTTCAGGGACCGATTGTGTGTACCCGGGGAGCAACAGCGAATTTCGTCATGATGAGGCGGGAACTCTTCATTTCAGGGACCGATTGTGTGTACTCGGGGAGCAACAATTAAAGGACAGGATTTTGGAGGAGGCGCACAAGAGCAAGTACGCCATTCATCCGGGAGAGATCAAGATGTAACAAGATTTGAAGAGAGCATACTGGTGGCCTGGAATGAAGTGAGATGTGGTCAAGTATGTGTCGACTTGCCTTACTTGCCAGAAAGTTAAAGCGGAGCATTGGAAGTCAGCAGGGCTATTACAGCCATTGCCAGTGCCGGAATGGAAGTAGGAGGAGGTGACTATGGATTTCGTCACCAGACTTCCCATGTCAAAGACCCAGAAGGACGCCATATGGGTGGTGGTGGATCGACTGACCAAGTCGGCCCACTTCATCCCGGTAAATGTGAGGGATTCCATGGAGAAGCTAGCTCAAACATATGTTCGAGAAGTAGTTCGACTCCATGGTGTACCTTCGAGTATTGTGTCAGGCCGAGACCCGAGGTTTACTTCTCGTTTTTGGAGAAAATTCCAGGAGGCAATGGAATCGAATTTGAAATTCAGTACGACGGCGCATCCGCAGACCGATGGGCAAGCAGAAAGGGTAATCCAAATACTGGAAGATATGTTGAGAGCCTATGTCCTGGATTTCAGGGATAAGTGGATCGAGTGTGTACCATCTGCTGAGCTATCTTATAACAACAGCTATCAGGCCTCGATTGGGATGGCACCGTACGAGGCTTTGTATGGGCACAACTGTTAGGTACCGTTGTATTGGAGTTGGACGGAGGATGGTCATGTGAGCAAAACCGGAGAGGTCTGTGTCCAAGAAATGTTGGATAAAGTGAAACTGATTCGGGAGAGGTTAAAGGCGGCTCAGAGCCGACAGAAGAGCTATGCGGACAACCGGAGAAGAGAATTGGAATTTCAAGTCGGGGACTGCGTATTTCTGAAGCTGACACCGAATAGGGGAATTTTGAAGCATCCGAAGGGTGGAAAGTTAAATCCGAGATATTTGGGGCCGTTTTTTATTAAGGAAAGAATCGGACCAGTAGCTTACCGATTAGACCTGCCGGATGGATTGACGGGTATCCATGATGTGTTCCATGTTTCGTAGTTGAAGAAGTATAATGCGGATCCCGGTCATGTGTTGAATGAGGAACCATTAGTGTTGCAGCCAGACTTGAGCTACGTGGAGAAACCTGTGCGGATATTGGACCGCAGTGTCAAGACCCTGCGAAATAAGCAGATACCAATGGTTAAGATTCAGTGGGAGCACCATGGCACGCAGGATGCCACATGGGAGTCGGAAGAATGGGTTAAGCGGAAGTATCCCGAACTGAAATAGAGGTATGCCTGAATTTCGAGACGAAATTCTCCTAAGGAGGAGAGGATGTGAAACCCCGGACAAAATCAACCTTAGAGTAAGGGGGTTGGGATGCATATCATACTTTATTTCATAATTAAATATATTTTCATATGATTTCTATGTGCTTTGGAATTGATTTTTATTGTCTTGAAGTCTTGTTGGTGAGTATTGTGTGAGAGGGGCAAAATGGTAAATTTTGCCCGGGGTGAAAATAGGGAAATAGCTTGTGGATGGAATAGAAAATAATTTTGCTAGTGGAAATATCAACAAGAGTTGATGTGGTGTAGTGGTTAGAGTCTTAGAATTAATTCTTGAAGTCTAGGGTTCAAATTTCATCATGGAAGCTTTAGCTTGATTAAATTTTATTTTTGCTTGGGAAGAAATAGTTTCAGCCTTATGAGCTTAGGGTAAGGTAGGGATGATGTCCTAAGAGAGAGACATGTTAGGGTAATCTCATTCCACTTCCTTGCTCTACTCGAAATTCTTAAGGGGAATTCACTGCTTGACACATGATTTTGTTTTGCATATAACTTTCAATTCACAACTCTGATTTGGCTTTGTGATATATAAAAAAGACCGTAAGACTCTTAACTTTAATTCTATATTGACCTTTTTCAAAGTTTTAGTTCCTGTAACACAATACATGGCAAAAACAGCCCCAATAATTTTTCCTCAATTCCACTATTCATGCTTTCCTTTGTTCTTCTTCAGTCCTTAACATCTTGGAACCATTAATTCATTCAATTTTCCTTCAAATCATCTTTAGATATGTGATTTTCAGATTCCAATAGCTTACAAGAATCACACTTATTCAACACAAATTCATCTTTTCTAATCAAAGGCTAGTATAATCCATTTTTCCAACCAAGTAAATTCCATTTCTACTCTACTTTGATCATCATCTCCTCAACCGGAAACAACCCTTTAAGCCACCATAATTATTCAGTTCTTCTTCATACAAAACATCATTCAAAAACCCTTAGGCAGCCGGCACTTATATAAGCATATACAAGGTTCATACACAAAAGTTCACAAATCCTAGCTTTGATCCAAAATCAAGGCATGAAAATCATGTTTTCATGTTAAAATTCATATCAATATAATCACCGTAATGAGATCTATGACTATAATTCTTGAAGTATAGACTTTTACCTTATATGTGGGATTTCTTGGCATGATTTTGCTCGAAGAACACCAAGAACATACCAAGAACACACACACATCTTTCTTTCTCTCTCCTTTTTCTTTTTCTCTCTATTTTTCTCTAGCTTTTCTTTTCTTTTCTTTCTCTCTTCTTTCCCTACTCCTTATGCACGAAATCTGTCTGTTTTTCAGCTCCTTAACCGCCATTCTTGGTCCAAATTGGTGACCATTTGGTCACAAATTATGAGGTATCCACCACATGTCACAATTTCATTTGTCCACCAATTTTTTTTTTTATTTTGTAAAAATTCTTTGATAAGCTTTATCTTGTATGAAATCTCATACAACCTCTCATAATGTGACACATATCCCTATCCACCAATCACATAGCGCCACATGTTCAGGCTTTACCCGCATTTCTAATTTTTCACCGAAATAGCCAAAATCATGTCCGAAATAAAAAAATATTTTACTTCACCATTCAACTCCAAAAATTCCATTGAATCCATTGGTAATACTTAAATTCTTCAATTCCTTCTCAGTTTGGTCACATTTGTGGTCAAAGTCACGGGAGCGATCAAAATGACAAAAATGCCCCCGATAACCCGGATAGCATAATTCGCACCAAAACGTGCGTTTCATTGCACTGATTAGTTTCTCTTCTCAGTGTACCTTCAAATTCTTTTTTTTTTAAATAATAGTAGCCTTCCAAAGATTTACGGTATGGGTAGAACAAATTCAATAATTACATCCACGTCCCGACAAGATATTATTATATCAAAATATTCGTCTCATTATACCGATCAGCTTTTATTCTGGCCATTGATATAAATTCTCATCTATCACAAGTAATGGCCAATCAATAATTAAAATATGAAATATTACAAGGCCTCAGCTCAACCTAAGCATTTATGATGCCATCAAGCAATGGCAACAAGATAGGCACTCCAGCACATTCTTATTGAGACAATCGCCCCTTAGATCCTCCACCTGAGGTCAAAACCCTAAAAACCTCTTGAGATAATTGATCCATATACCAATAGTTTCAAACACTCCAAAGATAATCGGAACACCATTGAGCATGAATCCCCACATTATAAAGACAACTCGAAGCGTCACTATGGCCTCAATCACTAACTTGAAAATCGAAACTGCACATCTCCAGCCTCCACAAATTTAATAAGGGAATGGTCCACAAGCTCGGTTCCAGTTCAAACGAGTAGACCAAACCAGCTACCTCAACCACTCTTTAAAGGCGGTGGACACTACTTCCAAATATTGAAGGTGTACTTAAATAGAAATTGTTTTGAGATAAGTTTATATAAATACAATAAAAAAATTATTAAATATGTGAAGGCAATATAGAGTTTAAGTGGAGTCCAAGAAAAAAAAATTATTTATTATAAGTATATGATAGTTTTAAAAAAAAAATTGTAATTGTAATTATTTTAAATTAAAATAAAAATTTTAATTGAGAAGAATCTTAATTCACTTACACACTAAGTCCAACGTACAAAATCGAGTGACTATTCAAGAATGTCAAGGTAAAGATCCCATATCAAAGGCAAACAATGGAAGGGCTGTCTAGTCAAAAGGTCCATAATGATAAGTCTTGTACTACTGCCTTAAAAATTGAATTGATCAGTCATACTTATAAAAACCCTAAACCAAATCCACAGACGGACGTCCCAAATAAGTATCCTAAATATTTAATTGAAAAAATCTGTACCACGTCAAACCACTTATAACAATTTGTCTAAGCCAGTGCACAAATATGACGTTTTAGTTAGAATATGTACAATTAAATTTATACTCGCTGAGCAAGCAATTTCTATATTCTTGAAAAAATTTCAGCAGTCTCTCTCCTCTTAGTGGACAATTTCAACATTTTCAAATACAGACAACATGCCCAACAATGCAATCATTTGAATTTCAAACGCAATTCTCGTGCCAATGTGATTTAAGTCTGAAATGTTTTAAATAAGTATTACGGATTTTCATTTTATTTTTGTTCTACATTGTGTTTGAAGCTCAGAATGTAATCCAAATACAACATTAAGATATGTCGAATTGTAATCTGAAAACAATATTTTATAAAACATGCATTCCGAGCCTCTTCATTATCACAAATATTAAGAAACAGTTTGGTTCTATAATAAAAAAGAAAGCACATAATTTTTTTTTTTTTTAACAATAGTAAAAAAAAAATGTTGTCTATTCCCTCATATAGAGACAGATAATAACACAAACTTGAGTAACAAAGACTCATAGCTTTAATTTGATAAGATATAGATTTAATTTTTATCACTAAACTAACAATTTGCAGCCATCTTAATTTCTCTAACTTTAATATTTCAAAGTCGGGGACCCTTTTTTTTTCCCCTTCATAATATTCCCTCAATTCTTCCTTTGTCTTTAGAAATCAGGGCAAAATCTTGCTTTTTCATTCATTAAGGAGTTATTCTTTAAAAAAAAAAGAAAAGAAAAGAAAGAAAGAGGAGCTTAAACTCCTTTTTTAAATTATCGAGATAAAATTATTAAAGCGAATAACATTTATGAACTTCCATTTACTGTTCATAAAGATTTAAGTAATTCAACAAATATGTGTAGAGTTTGTAATCTTCGGATACTTACTGAGCACCAATCACATATTTGCCTCTTTTCTTTTTTCTATTATAATGGTGTAAGTTACACAAGGTCCTTTAACCAAAAGAAAAAAAAATTGTGTTTGGCTTTCGTTCGTATTTTACTTTAAATCACAGAGTCCCAACTTCTAAACTAAGGGGAACCTAGCAGAGATGATTGGTAGTTTACCTGGCAGCAGGAGAAACAGCCTTGGCTTCACGATGCCAGAACTCCTGTTGCAACAGAGAGTTAGATGAAAAAACACTTGTTTTGAATGTGGCGTGACTTTGGTTGGAGGTTAGAGCAACAACTGCATCGAATCTCTTGTAAAGGGAAGAAGAGGATGAAGTGTTCTTAGCCGAAGAAATACAGATGCTATAAATCAAGTTTTGCTAATGACACATCTGTTCAAAACGTTTTTCTTTATTAAAAAGAAGAAAAAATCATTAGAACTTTCTATGGGGCAACAAATATTGACGTATTAAAAAACGTATTTTTCTTTTAAAAATTGACTGATTGACAAAATACGTCCAAGTTAGAAATGACAATTCTTCAAAAACAAATTATTTTAGTCCACAAGAAGATTTCTAAGTTAACTCGGAGAAAACCCTTCTCCTTTGCCACACATACTTGCAATAATAAGAGTCTAGCAAGGAAAGCTTCTAGGATCCAAAATCAATCTCACAAATTACCAAATGGGCTGTGCAAGTTTCCGAGTACAACAAAATTTTCAAAGTCGCGTATTTGAATTATTTAATGCAATAAACTGCTAGGAAACACCCCCCCCCCCCAACCCCAACCCACCACCACCACCCAACATACACACATCCCAGAGGTATCTTCTCAGTAAAAATTTTAAAAAATATATCAATTTCACTGTGTTCTGAAAAATTCTAGTCCCAGAAGCTCAGGCCACTGACAAAAAATCTATTTACATGTACTACTGTAAAACAAATGGGTTGAGAACTGAGTAGTATTTCCAATGAATTTATTGTGATGTCTTTGCACCCAATGTTTTAGAAAGTCTCTTAATCAGGGGATTCTCTCTGAACGTTTCCTCCTTTTCCAAATGCCATTTCTTTGCTGTATCTTCAGCCTGAAATAATGTCACAATTAGAATGAACACAAAATAAAAGAGTAATATTCAACTATTTCTTGATGATTTCCCATTCAAAATGTAAATAAACATACCCAAATTCTTAAGGGATTAACTTTCTCCCTAACCATTGCAAACCTTGGTTGAAATAAGTCTTTCCCTTTTGTTCGAATGTCATCACCCTGTCAAAAGAGTACAGATTCTTTAATTAAAACTTGCAAATATACCTAGAAACCAATCAAAATATGTACTGCAAGTAGAACAGCCATCTCTATTAGGACCGACATGTGACTGAACACAAAATGGATCACCAATCAGACCTAGATCATATTCCCCTTCAGTAAAGAAACTTTTTGCCTCTAATGCAGTAGCAGATCCAGGAACTAGTGTCAGGGAGGTCAATTAGTACTCTCATGTGGTTCTGTGTATAATATTGACTCATACACTAGATGATCTTGAAACAAATGAAAGTATTGCAGTTGTGGTCTGAAGTAAGTACAACGGAAATAGACACCATCGATCACTTAATAGAACCTACTAGAAAGGTTGTTGGAAGAATGACCATCAGTTTTTAATAGAGATCACCCTCTTTTTCAAAGAATTCAACATTCAAAGTACATAATATTTTTTCCAGCAAACAAGTAAAGATCAAATGGGACTTAGCTTCTAAAACAACTACAACTAAAATTCAAGTAATTCAACAATCACATCAAACGCGAGATATTAAATTAATGAACTTCAAATCAGAAAAACAGAGCTGGCTAAAGCCAAACATTTATGCATCACTACCAGTTAGAATCACCACAATTTTTTCAAGTTCATATCCATTTCACTATTTGGAGAGAATCTAAGTAGATGTAAGAAGCTACCAAACAAATAAAATACAATTGTGGACAAAATTATTTATCACAATTACTTCATAAACCATAAGGTTAAGGCAGTAAGAAGGTTAGACACAAGGATTCAAAGCACAGACTATAACTTGACCAAATCCAGACACCGTTACTTCAACCTTTTCATTTTATTCCTGTTTTTCAGTGTGGGAACTGTAGGATCCCAGTTTTCATGCCTCCAAGAACCTATGCATTGGAAGCTTGAAAAAGCTTTCTATTTGTGCTGGAATTCCTATTCAAGAAGACAACAGCAAGCACAACCATACAAGCTATGACCTACAACAGTTCCACTATGTGATATATATACATTGAAACACCAGATTTTTTAACGGTTTTACAGCACCAGGATATGAAACGGGGGAAAATTTTAAAAAAAAAAAATCATATAGTACCATTTTGTTAATAATCATCCACACCTCACATGAAATAGAGGTATTACAGGTGTATACTTACATTATGAAGCTCAAGCTTAAAGGCTATCAGCTCAAATGTCAAGATGGCACTGCCAAAAACAAGAATAGTGGCACAAACAAATGCCTTTCCAACTGCAACAAAAGGAAATGGAACACGATAGATTAGACAACATGAAGAGTAATGTTAATAGATGAAGAAAGAAGCTGCAACTATAATATATGCAATAGTTCCTCCTGAAAAGGTTAAATCATAAAAACAGAACTTAACCACATGCTTATGGAACATTCAGCGGAAAGTTTAAAAGCAGGAAAGCATTGTAATATCTTTAGAATGTCTTCTTATCCCCGAAGAATGCAGTAAATATGTAATGTGCATAGAATATTCAGATTTATGGTATGTTTTCTAGTACAGAATATCATTGCATAAGTTGGATATAGATACCCTGTGAGATAGCAAAACTGCCAACAGAAATAACCAGGATAAAACCATGTATTTCATCAACTATAGCTGGGAAGCCAGGATATGACCTACTTTCCAATACACAAAGGGTTTCACCAATATGTAGTATAAGTCTCATTGTTAACCAGACAAATGACATCACCCAAATGTAGGATCCAGAAAAAGAATGTCATGTGATATCTGCCATGCACCAGTAATCCCTCTCGGAGATTTTCTCATACCAATGCCATTTCCTCAAATTTGTCTCCCTGATTCATTTTTCTATCCAGATTTGATATTAACTCACTGCATCACTGGCTTCCTATAAGCAGACAGGGAATTTCAGATCTTGTACTTACTGTAGAACAAAAGCAGTGTTCAGTTTCTTCTACAAGGGAGGAAGATCTAGTGATTACACACCAGTAGAAAACAAATTGTTGACACTAATGGGGGAAACTGTGCCTTGTAATATTATTTCATCACTCGGTTTATTTCAGTCTTCATTGTCTTATCCTTTATGATTGTCAAATGATAAGCATTCTGCACTAAGGAAAGCAAGAAGAGCATGCTAATATTGTTCATGTCACTTGATAATCAAGGGAGCCAGTACGCTAGTCTCATTATCAACAAAACAAATTAAGATGCTAAGTATTGGGGAATGTTAGAATAACACATCAAGATAATTTAAAGAAAACTAAATCTGACTCTGAGATAGCCCTGCAGCTGCAGCCTTCAACTTCTCAGGATTAATGGGGGTGTATTTGTCTTGCCGCAACTCATTTGCAGTTGAAGCTAAAACTGTATTTTCTGCATTTGGTAACTGCCACCTACGTTTCAAAAAATATCAAATTGATCAATGCTCCAAACAGAATAACAAAGGTCATTTGATGTGTTCTACATCCCTTCCTACTCCAATAATGTTTTTAAAGAAATTTAGCCAGAATTACCTTGAGCAACTACTCTATGTATTCAAAATCTTTTTGCAGTCATTCCCAGGTAGGGGGATCAGGACAAGCCAACCAGCTCTCATATCAAATGGTCTTGTTTTTCTTTGAATTGATTCAGATTCCAGATAGAAGTGCATGTCAAAGCAATTAAAAAGCATACACATATCTTTGTTCTCAAGTTTCTGAATGGTACTAAAAAAGAAATGCACAAAATTTAGGAAAGTACCACAAACGACGAGCAAAGCAAAGGAAATTATTCAAACTGAGCCACAATAGCAGATTTAACTCCTAGAAGAGACTGGAAAAAACAGCATTTTTGTTTCTTGTCGGTCATATTCAAAAAATGAAAGTAGCTGAGATGCGTATGTTACGGTGGATGTACAAGCATACTAGAAAGTATAGAGTGAAGAACGAGATCATTTGAAAAAAAGTGGGAGTGACATTTGAAGACAAGATAAGAGAAAACCGCTTGAGTTGATTTGGACATATACAGAAAAGGCCAAAGAATGCCCCTATTAGGAGAATTGAGGGATGGATGCATAATGCGTTAGACAAAGGTAGAGGAAGGTCTAATAAGATATGGATGGAGGTGATTAGAAGAGATATGTCTTTATTAGATTTGGATGAGAGTATGACAATGGATAGAAAGAAGTAGAAGGAGAAGATTCATGTGGATGACCACACGTAGTCTTGTATTAGTTTATGTAACCAACCCCAAGTTTCTCGGGATTAGGGCTTAGTAATTGTTGTTGTTGTTGTTGTCTTGTTTCTTGTCCATTTCACAAACCCATGAATAGATAAGAATGACAACCTCAACCAAGTTCACATTACTTTTTCGACTATCACACAAATGAAACCAAAATGCTTTGCTTACAGATTCCCACAAATTTGACTAACCAATTAAAATAAAACCTTATTTTAGCCAAATCCTAGAATTCCAT
Source organism: Voacanga thouarsii (assembly GCA_026120185.1). Classification (NCBI taxonomy): domain Eukaryota; kingdom Viridiplantae; phylum Streptophyta; class Magnoliopsida; order Gentianales; family Apocynaceae; genus Voacanga; species Voacanga thouarsii. The sequence goes on from JANUWF010003370.1 coordinate 4,376,325, forward strand.
ACCAGTAAATGAAGTATAGACTCCTGATTTCCATTTTTATTTCCACATCTTGCTGCCACTATGGATCCTGCAAACCTCATTTCAGTTATAAAAAAAAAAAAAAAATTAAGGAACAAAGTTGAAAGAAGAAAAGCTTTCAGGTCTGCCCACAATAAATGATTTATTTGATATTATGGATGACCAGTTACATAGGGACCATTTCATTTTTGTAGGCTGGTCCGGCTTATTGCTCTTTCCTTGGGCCTATTTCGCTTTAGGGGTTGGTTCACAGGTATGATCCGACCCGCAAGGACCACGATTGGGAATTGTTTGATTTTCTTTCTTTGAGGAAGAGGCGAAATACAATCTACTTGAATTCTCCCCACAAATCGAAATGGCCCACAGCTCTCCACTTGAGTTTGAGCTAAAGTAGTACTGAACCTGAAATACTATCTTAGAAAAAGTTTCCAAAAAATTTTCTATTGACCGACCAAATTAACTCCTCAAAAGAATTCCACCATTAACATCCTTTTAAACTCATGAAGAACTATGAAGTAAAAATTATAAATAGAAAGATTTTTTTTTTTTTTTTAAATCTGATTCCAGATTTTGCACCTCATATTACGAAGCTTCTGATACATTTATTGTTAAAGCATCTATGACGACTAACTTTGTCGCACTAAATGCAAGGTGCAATTTGGTTAGGAGACTATTTTGGCATAAGTCTAATGCGGCAAAACCTTGAGGCAGTATTTAGAAATCTATCTAGTGAATATCTCTGGGTATCTCAGAAAGATCTTGTGGAAAATCTGAGGAAGATTTTATTCCAAGATAGACTAAGTACTGAAGGAAAGGAACTGCAAGTGCAAAAGGAAACGAGTGGCGTGATAAATATTTTAGCAGTTTCCTAATCCTAGTAACATTATGTCTCTATAAAGCATAAATAGAGTTGACTTGAAGGAATAGGCGTGCGAGTGAAGAACAATTCCGAATGAGTATCCTTACAAAGATTCTAGACAAACAGTGAGAATGGTTTTCCTGATCATATTTTGAGAGTATTCTGATGCAACTACAAATGGTGTTAGTGCTTTTCCATTGATATTTTGCATCGGCAATTCAAGTAATATTCCCATCTATTTTTCCCTCATCCACTTAGACTATAATACCCCGTTTAACATCATCTTTATTATATGGGGAAAGTCATGCATTGCATAACATTTTATATGACATTTGATAACTTGAACCATTTTCATGGATATATGTGATTAAACAAGAGTGGGAGTTAATTTGTTAGTTTCTTGGCGGACTTGAACTTTTGTTTTATGAGTATTATTAGAAGGGAAATGGAGTGAGTGAGTGGGAGTTAATTTGTTAGTTTCTTGGTGGACTTGAGCTTTTATTTTATGAGTATTATTAGATGAGTATTAATAGAAGGAACAAGAGTTGTGGTGGTTTAGTGATTAAAATAAGAGTTGTTGTGGTTTAGTGATTGAAACAAGAATTATTGTGGTTGAGTGGAGTGGTGAAAGCTCGAGTTGTAGTGGTTGAAGCTTGGTGTTTAATAATTGGAGACTTGAGTTTAAATCCCAACTCTTGCAACCTTTCCATTCTTTTTTCTCAAAATTCTCCTAAGCTAAACAAAAACCAGTCACACACACACTCACAAAAATTCCAGCTTCCCTTACTCTCAAATTTCCCTCTGGTTTTAGGCAAAAATCACAGCACAAGACCCTGAATTTTCTTCCCCTATTTCTGCCCAAAGCTGAATCAAAAATCAGCCTATACTTTTCTCCTTTTCCTCTCATTATCTAGGCTTCTTTAGCACCCTAGAGCACAGCCATAAACTCCTCCTATTCACAGCAATTTCAGCCAAACCAAGAAGAGCGAAAGCTGCCATTTTTCCCTTGTTTGTTCAAGAGTCCAAAACAAGGTGTAGTCTTTCCAAATAGCAAAACACCTAAACCTAACCTATAACAGCCACCAATCACACCCTAAACCTCTCTGCTACAAAACAAAAACAGCCCCCTTTTCTTTCCAAGATTTCGACCATCACAACTCCAATCACCACCAAAATCGAGACGACTATTATAGGTCCTTGTATTGATGATGAGATTCGATTATATGCATGCCATGATGATGAGTGGATTCATATCTGGCTTCTAATCCTAGAAACATTGATTAAGGAAGAAAGTAAAAAAGAGATTAAGCATTACTTTTGGTTGATTATTGAGAATATCGAAGTAAATCCCTGCATAATTGTTTTGCTAAATATTACATGTTTGCAAGTATTTTTGTACAATGATATTTGAAATGGTGTCAATATGATGATTAACATGTTGATTGGAACGTTGGTTGAATATGATGAATTGTACTGTGGTGTTTTGATACTTGGTTTGAGAATATGGTTATTTTATTCTCTAAATGAGTTTGTCAAATCTCAACTTTTAAACTGAAAAATGATTTCTTTTCTCTTTATCACTAAACGTTTTGGAAAACTTATTGTGAAAAGCCACGTTTTACAAAGACAAGGTAATCAACAATTGTGAAAACAAGGGAAATGATTCCGCCCCTAAATGGAGAGCGTTGAGTACTCAACGGCGGTAGGCTAGTGGTGCTAGTCTTGAAGAGCTAGAGTGAGTCTTCTGGCAGGAGGCCACCTCCAGAAGATAAACTCAACTTGGAAAGGCGACAGTACTACTTAGTCAAGCCAGTTCGAGCTAGCCTATGGGTCCATGAGGACTTTATTTATCTGGGTTGGACAACCGGTGTGTTGGGTGTAGAGATGGAAGAGTATCTCACCCTAGTAGGAGGATCCCCCACTGCCCATTTTTGAAAAGTTATATTGGGACGCTAACCATGATATGGATTGTTATACTATTATTTGAATCATTGCTAATTCCTACATAATGAACTTATAAGATGATAATAAGATGATGATTTATTGAGAATTGCAAACATGATTTTTGAGTTTTGATAAACCTGCATGCACGAAATGTTTATATATGACATTCGCACACACAGGACTTATTGAGATGCCAATCTCACACTATTTTACATCATGTTTTCAGGGGAGTGCTTTTATTGAGATGATTGAAGAGATAAGAGATGACCTTCATTTTATTTAGTTCTGCTTTGTAATTCTTTCGAGAGATGACTATTAGTTTTAGATTCTTAGACTTATATAAATTTTAACTTTGGTTGTAATAAGATTATCGAGAATTTTATTTAGTCATATTCGTTTCTTTTGTCCCTCGTTATAAAGACCCCTGGTCCTTTGGATGGGGCGACATCCCGCCTATTTGGGTACATAGGTAGTGGGGTGTTACATAAGCTGAGGTGTTTTAGGGTTTAATAGGGTTTGATCTTGCTTTGGTCTCTTGATCACAAGAAGGAAAAGGTGACAGGTTTTGTCCTTATTGCTGTAGCTGATTTCCAGCAGGGTTTAAGGGGTTTAGTGCTGGTTTTTGGTGGCTGTTTTCTGGTTGTTATTGTGGCCACAATAAGAAAGGAAAAAGAGATGAAAGAAGCTGATTTCCTGGCTTCCTCTTGGACGAGATTAGGAGGAGGAAAGATTAGGGTTTTGTGTAGATATTTTTGCTTGACAGCTAGAAGGGTTTTTGGTGCAGGCTTTTAGCTGGAAGTTTCATGCAGAAGGGAGCTTATGGTGGCCGAAATTCTGAGGGCAAGGAAGCTGAAATTCTGGTATTCTTTTGGTTAAATTCAAGTCCTAATTGGTTAGGGTTTTCTTAGTTAACCCTAGCTAGGTTTTGGAGTGTTTTAGGTAAGTTATTCTACCCTATGGGTGGCGGCTGCTATAAGGGAATTTTCCAAAAAACCCTAGAAAGGAATTAGGTCATTCATCTAGGGGGTAGTTTAATTAATTCCCTATATTAGTTTGAGTAATTTTTAAATAGTTATTAAACAGTTATTTGGTAAGGAAAATTCTGGTTTCCTAATCCTTGCAGCTACTGAATTTTCCCCTTCCTTTTTCCCCTTCAAAATTTCGAAACCCTTGGCTTACTCCAAGGGACAAACGTCTCATTTAAATCCAGCTCTTTGCCTTCTATTTTCTAAAAAAAAAAAAAAGATTTTATTTGAAGAAGATTAAGATATAGAGATTTATCTCCTTGAAAACAATACCTATATAATCTCCTATATTTTATCTCCTAATATATTACTTGGATGTAGCTTTTTTAAAAAAACTAGATTAATAATCTTTAAAATTCTCTAAAAGATTATAATAAGATATTAGGAACAAAAATTTAATTTACTAATTTTATAAAATAATTTCCACGATAAAGCACACCCCTAATTTTTAGGAAATTGGTCTCCAAAACCTTAAGGATTTCAGCCAAGGCTATGGAAAATTAGGGTAGAAGGACAATAAAAGAAAGGAAGGAATTTGAGATAGCTAGGATTCGAACTCAAGCCCACCAAAGAACACACACCAAGCTCTATCCACTAAGCCACATTAATTCCTGGCAAATATTCTCCTAATAAATTCCCTTAATTCTTACTCACTTACTCCATCCCTTTTTCTAATAAATTCCCTTCAATAAAATAAAACTCAACTACCTCAAATACCACAACCCCTTCACAAACAAATTAATTCATGCAACAATAAACTGATATTTTCATTAAAATAATTTAAATCATCAAATGTGGTATAATCACAATATGACATGCATGACTTTTCCCCACTTACTAAAGGCGGTCTAATATGGGGTATTACAATTCTAGTCTACTATTTAGATACGGTGATGCTGACTGGGCAAAAAATTGTGATGATCGAAAGAGTACATCTAGAGGTTGTTTTTGTTTGGGAAACAATCTTGTGTAATGGTATAATAAGAAACAAAATTGCATATCATTGTCAACAGCAGAAGCTGAATATATTGCTACCGAAAGTTGTACTCAGTTGTTGTGGATGAAATAGATGTTAGAAGACTGTAGTGTCAATCGACAGGAATTGATCGTTTATTGTAACTGTAACACCCCACACCCTAGGTACCTAGATAGAGCAGGATGTTGCCCCGTCCAAAGAACCAGGGGTCTTTATAACGAGCTACAAATAAAAAAAAAAAACTGCTAAATAAAATTAAAGGAATAATTTCATTACATCCGGAAGCAAAACTTATACAAGTCTGGAAAATCAAAACTAACAAACGTCTCTTGAAATAAATTCAAAACATAAATAAATAAATAACTAGAGTTCATCTCCTAACGCTTCAACCTGCTCAATATAAGCAATCCCCTGAAATCATGATATAAAAGGTGTGAGATTGACGTCTCAGTAAGTCTCGTGTGTACAAGTGTCAATTGAAACCATTTCGTATATGCAGGTTTATCCAAATCACAAAATCGTATTTGCAAGTCAATTTTATCAATAACAGTTATATAAAGGAACCTTGCTCAATAAATCCAAAACAGTTCACAATAAATCACTGTTTCATCACATTCATAATTCATTAAGTAGAGATTAGCAAATGATTCAACAATATAGTAACACAATCCATATCATGGTTACCACCATGATAGCTTCCCAATGTATTCTTTCAACAATGGGCAGTGGGGGATCCACCCAATAGGTAAGATACTCCTCTATCTCTACACCCAACATTCCGGTTGTCCAATCCGGATCAACAATGTCCACATGGACCAATATGCTAGCGCGGATGGCCTGACTATATAGTATTGTCGCCTCTTCAAGTTGAGTTCATCTTCTGGAGGAGGCCTCCTGCCAGAAGACAAACTCTTGCTCTTCAAAACTAGTACTACTAGCCTACCCTCGTTGAGTACTCAATACTCCCTGATTAGGGGCAAAATCATTTTCCCTTTTCCGAAAGTCTTTGATTAGTTTGATTGCAAAACGTGGTTTTTGTAACAGTATTTTCAAATCGTTTAACAATAGTGTAAGACATCACTTTTGAGTTTGAATAAATAAAATTTAGTAAATCCGTTTTGAACATAAAACATCCACGTTTCCAATCTAAGTCTCACAACAATCCAGTATAACTCATCATTTTTAGTCAAGGCTCAATCCTTGTGTCAAAACATCATATTGACATCAATTCCAAATAACATTGTAAAAATTGCTTGCAAACATATAACTTATATCAAAACAGGTATGCAGGGACTTACCTGGATATTCTCAATAATCAACCAAAGTGATGCTTGATGTCTTTTCTACTTTCTTCCTTATCTAGAACCAATGATTCTATAATTAGAACTCAAATATGCATCCACTTATCTTTTCATGCATCATGAATCTCTATGATCATATCATCTAATTCATCCATGGCATCTAGATAGGCTAGTTTTATTAGCTCATCACTATAGCTTCCCGAGATCATGCATCTCATCATGGCATGCATATAATCGAATCACATCATCAATACAAGGACCTCTAATATTCGTCTACCATAAACCCCATATAATAACCCTATTTTCATTCAAAGATCTCATCTTTAATCAATATGCTGCAGATCTAGACCTTCATAGCAATATTCAATCATGATCAAAGACATACATGCCTAGCTCATTCCATTAAACCCTCACACTCATCAATATATCCTATTCATACTTTCATCTAGCCTCCATGCATAACAACACCACCATAAAAGCAACCTTATTTAAAAGGGTTCGAGACCAAGAATACCTTTGACCACACACACACTAACAGCAAAGGTGGCGCCTTTGGTGGTTGCTTGGGTTCACTTGAGGAAGAAAGGTTGATTGTATTGCTCTTGGCCTTCTTGTTCAAAAATCTCCAATAAAAGGAGACAAGGATCAGCCCCTTGATGACCGAGATTGAGGAGAAAAGAGGAAGATTATTTGAATGAAAGTTGAAAGGGTTTGAAGGGTTACTCACCTTAGTTTTAGATTTCAAGTTTGGAGATGCTTGGAGGTTGCTAAGGACGAAATCTTTGGAGAGAGTAGCGGCTGGAATTCTTGAGCAGTAGAGGGTGTTTAGGGTTTGATTGTGGCTGGTTTGATGAAGGGAATAGGTTAGGTTGAGGTGTTTTAGGGTTTAATAGAGTTTGATCTTGTTTTGGTCTCTTGATCACAAGAAGGAAAAAGTGACAGCTTTTGTCCTTATTGCTGTAGCCGATTTCCAGCAGGGTTTAAGGGGTTTAGTGCTGGTTTTTGGTGGCTGTTTTCTGATTGTTATTGTGGCCACAATAAGGGAGGAAAAAGAGATGAAAGAAGATGGTTTTCTGCCTTCCTCTTGGACGAAATTAGGAGGAAAGAATAGGGTTTTGTGTGTAGCTTTGCCTAAGATAAGAGGGAAGTTGAGAGTAATGAAAAGCTGGAATTTTCGTTAGTGTGTGTGTGTGTGTGTGTGTGAACAGTGACGAAAATTGGTGGGAAGGAGGGGAAATTTCTGGTTTTTTATTAGCTTAAAAGAACCTTAATTGATTAGGGTTACTTAGGGAAGTCCCCTCCTTTATTTAGGGAACTTGAAAGGAAATAAAACTCATCAAGGTGGCGGCTAGGGTTAGGTTTTTTTCCAGAAAATTCAGTTAATAAAAATGGTATGTTGATTCAAGAATTAATTTAGGTAATGCCCTAATTTATTTTAGGCAAAAACAATTAATTGAGGAATAATTATATTAGGTGATAAAATCTAGATTCTTGGAATAAAGTTGCAATTTCCTTTCCTTAAACACTAGCTTTCGAAAATGCCATAAATCTTGAGAGAATATTTATTTCCTTTAAAGCTTTGGACAAAATCTCTTTATTTCTAAATAAACTCTTTTAGAGGGAACAACTTTGGGAAATTTTCCTTCTTTTGAAAGTAATAGCTATAATATGGTTTCCAAAAGAAACATTCTTATAATCTTCTTTCCATAATAAAACCCTTGAGTAAGATCCTTGAAAAATTCTAGATGATAAAATAATTAAACTTCCTAAAAGTTTGAAATAAAATATTAATTAGAGAATATTAGGAATTTAATTTATATTAAATTCTTTTTAATAAAACCCAAAATAATCAAAAACCCCTATTTTAAGAAATTGGAAAATAAGAAGGCAGCAGCCCCTAGGATTTTCGGCCAAGGGAAGGGAAAATAAGGGAAAAAGGGTTTATCAAAAGTGAAAAGGGAAAGGGTTTGCAAGAGTTGGAATTCGAACTCAAGTCACCAAAAAATACACACCAAGCTCTAATCACTATTCCACAATAATTCTTGGTAAATATTCTCCTAATAAATTTCCTTGATTCCTACTCACTTGCTCCATCCTCTTTCTAATAAATTCTCCTCAATAAAATAAAACTCAACTAACTCAAATAACATGACAATTAATTCATGCAACAATAAACTGATATTTTCATGAAAATAGTTCAAATCATTAGTATAAAACAATGTGACATGCATGACTTTTCCCCACATACAAAAAGGTGGTCTAATACGGGGTATTACAGTAACAACACTAGTGCTATTGACATCTCCAAAAATCCAATTCAACACAGCAAAACAAAGCATACTGACATCAGGCATCATTTCATCAGAGATCTTGTTAAACAACAAATTGTGAAAATTAAATGTGTCTACTCAGAAACAGCTAACTAATATTTTCACAAAATCACTTGATGCTACGCAATTCGAAGAATTTTAGGAAAGCATTCAGAATTTGCTTACTTTAACACTAACGGTTTTGAGTCAAACTTTGTATATAGTTGTTCTTGTTGCTCACTTTATCTGTTTTGTTAACAACAAAAAATTAAAAAAAAAGGGGGGGGCGCTAAGAACAAGCAGATACATGCAGAGATACGTTACAGATTTGCAGGAGTCTTACAAGACTTGAACCCTGGAAAAGAAGAAGCGCACCAATCAAACATTGCCGAGTCCTGTGTCTTATTCAATGCCACAAACAACATGTGAGGCGGTGGGCAAAAATTGAAAAGTCGTAGAGATTCAAAAGGGGTCAAATCTTTTCCATATTGGTCGCAACTCATTAACAAACGGCTATATCATATCAGTGCGAGCAAAAAGCCTATCAAAGATTTCTTCCTTCTGGATAGCTTTGTGAACGTTGCTGCAGAAGGCTGAAAAACCTTAAGGGGAGTTATGAGGTGCTAGGTGCTATTATCTGATGACTTACAGGGCCTAGTTGCTGATTTGGAAGTTTTTTCATGTTGCTACTTTCTGAACATGAACAATATATTTTGATGTTGTAATAGTAATTTGGAGGAACAGCTACTATTGCTATTAGCTCGAATATCTACACTTATGTTATAATGCTATGCTTATATTTGGTGTGTTGGATATTGGGTTGGATTATGTGTGTCAAACCCACAACTTGTGGTTTTGCATCAAACAAAGCCAAATGGGGAGATTGATATACTTACTATTAGAGCATCTATGACAACTAACTTTGACAAACTAAATGTGAGGTGCAGTTGGGTTAGGAGACTATTTTGGCATAAGTTTGATGCGGCAAAAACTTAAGGCAATATTTAGAAATCTATCTAGTGAAAATCTCTGGGTATCTCAGAAAGATCTTGCGGAAAATATAAGGAAGATTTTATTCTAAGAAGACTAAGTATTGAAGGAAAGGAACTACAAATGCATAACGAAGCGAGTGGCCTGATGAATATTTTAGCAATTTCCTACTCCTAGTAAAATTGCATGTCTCTGTAAAGCATAAATAGAGCCGACTTGAAGGAATAGGCGTGCGAGTGAAAAACAATTCTGAGTGAGCATACTTACAAACATTCTGCGCAAACAATGGGAATGGTTTTCCTAATCATATTCTGAGAGTATTCTGATGCAACTACAGATGGTGTTAGTATTTTTCTATTGATCTGTTGCATCAGCGATTCAAGTAATATTCGCATCTATTTTTCCCTCATCCACTTAGATAGACTAAAATCAAACTATTCTTCAAAAGATGTTCGAGTCAACGGAAGACCCATAGAGTTGCTGCAACAATGATTGATGGGCGATCAATCATGCTAGGTTGAGTTCAACAATGGTCTTCTGCAAGTTTGACAAAAAGAGCTATAGAGAAAGATCGACCAGGATTGAGCTGAAATCATGCAAAGCTGTAATCATGTAAATATGGTAACTAGGTGTCTTCTAGCTATCACATCTTTTTAGGAAATTATGACTGATTTCTTTTCCTTTTTTGCTGATATTCTTTTCCCCTAAATCAGTGATTCTATTCCTGATATTAGGCTGTAATTATGCTATAATTATGCTGTAAATTATTATAAAAACAATCTCAATAGAAGGAAAAATTATTCCCTCAACTCATCTCTTTCAAATTGGTATCAGAGCAGAATGCCTTTTCTGCCTCTTTCTAGTTTCTATTCCTGCCTCTTTGTGCCTGTTTGTTCAGCCTTCTCCCTTTACCCCATACCAACACCATGTCAGAAAATTCCAGCGAATCCACCACTATTTCTCAATCCTCCTCGCAATCTACAATGGCCAGAGATCTGCCAAGGGCAACTTCGGACTCGCACCCTGTCCAAATAACTACCATTAAGCTGAATGGTGACAATTTCTTGTGCTGCTCCCAGTCCGTGAGAATGTACATCCGAGTCTGAAGAAAGATGGGCTATTTGACGGGTGACAAGAAAGCTCCGTTGGAAGACACCCGATGTATGCGATATGGGATGCGGAAAATTCCATGGTAATGACATGGTTGGTGAACTCCATGGAAGAGGAGATTGGTGCTAATTATATGTGTTATCCGAAGGCATATGAGCTGTGGGAAAATATCAATCAAATGTACTCTGATTTAGGGAATCAATCCCAAATTTTTTAGTTAAGTCTCAAACTTGGTGAATTGCAGCAAGGAGAAGACACCGTCACCAAGTATTTCAACTCCTTGAAGAGGCTCTAGCAGGACCTTGATCTTTTCGATGCTTATGAGTGGAAGAATGCTGAAGATGGACAGCACCACAAGAAAACCTTGGAAGATAGTCGCATCATCAAATTTTTGGCTGGTCTTAATGTCGAGTTTGACAAGGTAAGGGGGAGAATTATTGGTAGGAGGTCGCTACCAGCCCTTGGCGAAGTCTTCTCCGAAGTAAGGAGGGAGGAGAGCCAAAGGAACGTCATGTTAGGCAAGAAGGGACCCGCTGCTATCGTCGAAGGTTCTGCTCTAGCATCTACTGGTTCAGACGTGCGCAGAGGTACTGCAAACACACACCAACGTAAACCAGAGGAGAAACCAAGTGTGCGGTCTGACTATTGCAACAAGCCGCGCCACACTTGAGAAACTTACTGGAAGATTCATGGAAAAACAACTACTTCAAGGGCAAAACTGGAGAGAGAACTGGCCGTGCCTTCTCCACTATAAATGAGGCCGAAACTATTGCCAGTACTATCACCAAAGAGCAGCTGGAACAATTTCTAATGCTGTTAAAATCGAATCCATCATCCAGTACTCCTAACGTCTCCGTGGCTCATACAGGTAACGAAATAAATGCCTTTCCTTGTGGTTTCAGAATTTTTGCTCCGTGGATAATTGATTCTGGAGCATTTGATCATATGACCAATTCCTTGAGCTTGTTTAAATTATACTCACCTTGTCTTGAAAATAGAAAAGTTAGGATTGTAGACGGAAGTTTTTCACTTGTTGCTGGAAAAGGTTTGGTACAAATCTCTAAGAGGATAGACCTTAAGTCTGTTCTCCATGTCCCTAAACTCGCCTATAATCTCTTGTCAGTTAGCAAATTGCCCAGAGATTCTAACTGCCGTGTGATTTTTTATGACTCTCGCTGTATTTTTCAGGACCGAAACTCAGGGAAGACGATTGGCAGTGCTAGAATGGTTAGTGGTCTTTACTACTTCGAGGATACTCTACCTAGTAATAAGATTGTTCAAGGGCTCAGTAGTATCAGTTCCCTTTCCGTTCGTGATCAAATAATGATTTGGCATTGTCAGTTGGGCCACCCTGGTTTTTCATATATGAGACATTTGTTTCCTGAGTTATTTCAAAAAATGAATCCCTTAGATTTTCAATGTGAATGTTGTGTTCTTGCAAAAAGTCAGCATAACACATATCTCCCAAAACCATATCTTGAGTCAAAGCCTTTTTACTTATTTCACAGTGATGTGTGGGGACCCTCAAAGGTAACTACATCATTTGGAAAAAAATGGTTTGTGACCTTTACAGATGACCATACTTGACTCTGTTGGGTATTTTTTATGAAAGAAAAAACTGATGTTGGAAAGATTTTCAAAGAGTTTTACAATATGATTGAAAACCAATTTCAAACAAAATAAGCATTTTGAGAACTGATAATGGAATAGAATATTTCAATCAATATGTAGGAACTTTTTTGAAAGAAAAAGGTGTTTTGCATCAATCAAGATGCCCTGACACTCCCGAACAAAATGGAATATCGAAGAGAAAGAATAAGCACGTGTTAAAAGTTGCTAGGGCCATAATATTTTACATGAACGTTCCAAAATACTTGTGGGGAGATGCTATCTTAACTGCAGCATATCTAATCAATAGATGCCTACACGAGTTTTAAAATACATCACTCCATTGGATTGTTTGAAAAAGTTTTTTCCCAATATCTCGAATTAATTCGGATTTACCATTAAAAATATTTGGTTGTACCATGTATGTCCACATCCCTAGGAGATCCCGATCGAAACTAGATCCTAGGGCAGAAAATTATGTTTTTTTTAGGCTATGCTGCAAATCGCAAAGGCTACAAATTTTTTAATCCCCTAACCAAACGTTTTTACATAACAATGGATGCCACTTTTTTGGAAACAAAGCCATTTTTTTACCAACAATTAGATTCAGGGGGAGAATCTACAAGAACAAAATTTTTGGGAACTACTTGAAACTCTTCCAAATATGGTTATTGACCAACCTCACGAGTTTCCAAAGAGGAAAAATAAAAGTGGGGAGTCTGAGTCCACAATTGTCGACCGTGAAATTGGTATGTCAGAAACAGAAATACTACCAATGGAGAAGAACCGAAATATCCTTGTACCTATAGTTTATGCTAGGAGAAAGGTCCTCAGGAGAAGCAAACATAAATTAACCATTCCAGAACAAGCTTCACTGGAAGCCCCGGGCAAAGGAACTATGAATACTTCAGGTACTTCTTCTCTTCCTAACTCTCAAAAAAATATTCTTCTACCTGTTATTACCAAACCTTCCAGTGTCTATCTTGAAAGCCCAATTGTCTCTGAAAATCCAACCCCAAGTGTCCCACAAGACAATAACCTTGACTTTCTATTACCTTTCGAAAAGGAACTCGACTTTGCACCAAACACTCCGTTGCCAGATACATAATCTGTAACACCCCACACCCTAGGTACCTAGTTAGGGTAGGATGTCGCCCCGTCCAAAGAACCAGGGGTCTTTATAACGAAGTACAAAATAAAACAAAACTGCTAAATAAAATTAAAAGAATAATTCCATTACATTCGGAAGTCTGGAAACTCAAAACTAACAAACGTCCCTTGAAACAAACTCAAAAACACAACTAAATAAATAAGCTGGAGCCCAACCCAAGCTTCACCCTGCTCAATATAAGCAATCCCCTGAAATCATGATATAAAGGTATAAGATTGACATCTCACTAAGTCCCGTGTGTGCAAGTGTCAATTGTAACCATTGTGTGTATGCAGGTTTATCCAAATCACAAAATCGTATTTGCAAGTCAATTTCATCAATAACAGTTATACAAAGGAGCTTTGCTCAAGAAATCCAAAACAATTCACAATAAATCACTGTTTCATCACATTCATAATTCATTAAGTAGGGATTAACAAATGATTCAACAATATAGTAACACAATCCATATCATGGTTACCACCATAATAGCTTCCCTATGTATTCTTTCAACAATGGGCAGTGGGGGATCCACCCACTAAGTGAGATACTCCTCCATCTCTACACCCAATACTCCGATTGTCCAATCCGGGTCAATAATGTCCACATAGACCAATATGCTAGCGTGAACGGCCTGACTATGTAGTACTGTCGCCTCTCCAAGTTGAGTTTATCTTCTGGAAGAGGCCTCCTGCTAGAAGACAAACTCTTGCTCTTCAAAACTAGTACTACTAGCCTACTCTCGCTGAGTACTCAATGCTCCCCGATTAGGGGTAGAATCATTTTCCCTTTTCCGAAAGTATTTGATTAGTTTGATTGCAAAACTTGGTTTTCGTAACAATATTTTCAAATCGTTTGACAATAGTGTAAGAAATCGCTTTTAAGTTTGAATAAATAAAATTTAGTAAATCCGTTTTGAACATAAACATCCGCGTTTCCAATCCAAATCTCACAACAATCCAGTATAACTCATCATTTTTAGTCAAAACTCAATCCTTGTGTCAAAACATCATATTGACATCAATTCCAAATAACATTATAAAAATTGCTTGCAAACATATAACTTGTATCAAAACAGTTATGCAGGGACTTACCTAAATATTCTCAATAATCAATCAAAGTGATGCTTGATGTCTTTTTCACTTCCTTCCTTATCTAGAACCAATGATTCTATTATTAGAACCCAAATATGCATCCACTTATCTTTTCATGCATCATGAATCCCTATGATCATATCATCTAATTCATCCATGGCATCTAGATAGACTAATTTTATTAGCTCGTCGCTATAGCTTCCCAAGGTCATGCATCTCATCGTAGCATGCATATAAACGAATCTCATCATCAATACAAGGACCCCTAATATTCATCTACCACAAACCTCATATAATAACCCTATTTTCATTCAAAGATCTCATCTTTAATCATCATGCTGCAGATCTAGACCTTCATAGCAATATTCAATCATGATCAAATACATACATGCCTAGCTCATTCCATTGAACCCACAAACTCATCAATATAGTCTATTCATACTTTCATCTAGCCTCCATGCATAACAACATCACCATAAAAGCAACCTTATTTAAGCAAAAAGGGATCGAGACCAAGAATACATTTAATGACACACACACTAAGTGCAAAGGTGACGCCTTGGGTGGTTGCTTGGGTTCACTTGAGGAAGAAAGGTTGATTGTAGTGCTCTTAGCCTTCTTGTTTAAAAATCTCCAATAAAAGGAGACAAGGATCAGCCCCTTGATGACCGAGATTGAAGAGAAAAGAGAAATATTATTTGAATGAAAGCTAAAAGGGTTTGAAGGGTTACTCACCTTAGGTTTAGATTTCAAGTTTGGAGATGCTTGGAGGTTGCTAAGGATAAAATCTTTGGAGAGAGTGGCAGCTGGAATTCTGGAGCAGTAGAGGGTGTTTAGGGTTTGATTGTGGCTGGTTTGATGAAGGGAATAGGTTAGGCTGAGGTGTTTTAGGGTTTAGTGGGGTTTGATCTTGCTTTGGTCTCTTGATCACAAGAAGGAAAAGGTGACAGCTTTTGCCCCTATTGCTGTAGCCGATTTCCAGCAGGGTTTAAGGGGTTTAGTGCTGGTTTTTTGTGGCTGTTTGCTGGCTGTTATTGTGGCCACAATAAGAAAGGAAAAAGAGATGAAAGAAGCTGATTTTCTGGCTTCCTCTTGGACGAGATTAGGAGGAGGAAAGATTAGGGTTTTGTGTAGCTGTTTTTGCCTAAGATAAGAGGTAGTTGAGAGTAATTAAAAGCTGGAATTTTCGTGAGAGAGAGAGAGAGTGTGTGTGTGTGTGTGTGAACAGTGACAAAATTCTGGAGGCAATGGAGCTGAAATTCTAGTATTCTTTTGGCTAAAATCAAGTCCTAATTGGTTAGGGTTTTCTTAGTTAACCCTAGCTAGGTTTTAGAGTGTTTTAGGTAAGTTATTCTACCCTATGTGTGGCGGCTGTTATGAGGGAATTTTCCAGAAAACCCTAGAAAGGAATTAGGTCATTTATTTAGGGAATAGTTTAATTAATTCCCTATATTAATTTGAGTAATTTTAAATAGTTATTAAACAGTTATTTGGTAAGGAAAATTCTGATTTCCTAATCCTTGTAGCTACTGAATTTTCCCCTTCCATTTCCCCCTTCAAAATTTCGAAACCCTTGGCTTAATCCAAGGGACAAACATCTCATTTAAATCCAGCTCTTTGCCTTCTATTTTCTAAAAAAAAGATTATGATAGGATATTAAGAACAAAAATTTAATTTACTAATTTTATAAAATAATTTCCAAGATAAAGCACACTCCCAATTTTTAGGGAATTGGTCTCCAAAACCATAAGGATTTCGGCCAAGGCTATGGAAAATTAGGGTAATCCAAGGGACAAACATCTCATTTAAATCCAACTCTTTGCCTTCTATTTTCTAAAAAAAAAAAGATTATGATAGGATATTAGGAACAAAAATTTAATTTACTAATTTTATAAAATAATTTCGAAGATAAAGCACACCCCCAATTTTTAGAGAATTGGTCTCCAAAACCTTAAGGATTTCGGCCAAGGTTATGGAAAATTAGGGTAGAAGGAAAATAAAAGAAAGGAAATGATTTGAGATAGCTAGGATTCGAACTCAAGCCCACCAAAGAACACACACCAAGCTCTATCCACTAAACTACATTGATTCCTGGCAAATATTCTCCTAATAAATTCCCTTAATTCTTACTCAATTACTTCATCCCTTTTTCTAATAAATTCCCTTCAATAAAATAAAACTCAACAACCTCAAATACCACAACCACTTCAAGAACAAATTAATTTATGCAACAACAAATTGATATTTTCATGAAAATAATTCAAATCATCAAATGTGGTATAACACAATATGACATGCGTGACTTTTCCCCACTCACTAAAGGCGGTCTAATATGAGGTATTACATAATCTATGATCATTTATCTGAAACTCATAAGGCATTTACTACTAATATTTCGAAACTAGTTGTGCCTAGAAACATTTAGGAAGCTCTGGAGGACCAGGATTGGAGATTAGCAGTGTTTGAAGAAATGAATGCCTTAAGGAAGAACGGTACTTGGGAGATTGTTAAAACACCTAAGAATTGGAAGATAGTAGTGTGCAAATGGGTCTTTACAATAAAGAGCAAGGCAGATGGTAGTGAAGAACGATATAAGGCGAGACTTGTAGCAAAAGGCTTCACACAGGCATATGGAATAGACTATCACGAAACATTTGCTCCTATAGCGAAAATCAACTCAATTAGAGTATTGTTGTCGCTGGCAATCAATTTCAATTGACCTTTGTATCAACTAGATGTGAAAAACGCCTTCCTCAATGGAGATCTACATGAAGAGGTGTTTATGAGTCTCCCTTTAGGTTTTGAAACGAAGTTTGGAGCAGGAAAAGTGTGCAGACTAAAGAAGTCCTTGTATGGTCTCAAGCAGTCTCCAAGGGCATGGCTTGAACACTTTCGCAGAGTTATGAAACGTCTTGGTTATGTTCAAAGTCAAGCTGATCACACCATGTTTTACAGACACTCAGACGGTAAAGTTGCTGTGTTGATTGTATATTTTGATGATATAATCCTAATAGGAAGTGACCACAAGGAACTTGAAGAGCTTAAAGTGAAGCTGGCAACAGAATTCGAAATCAAGGATTTGGGAGTTTTGAAATACTTCTTTGGAATGGAGTCTACAAGATCCAAGAAAGGTATATTTGTTAATCAACGTAAGTATGTCCTTGAATTGTTGACTAAAACAGGTATGCTAGGATGTAAGCCTGCTGAAACACCTATGGAGCCCAACACCAAACTGCAAACAGCAGGAACAGAATCTATACAGGAGAGGGAGCGATATCAGAGACTTGTTGGGAGGCTGATTTATTTATCTCACATCCGACCTAATATAGCCTTTCCAGTGAGTGTCGTCAATCAATTCATGCACTGGTCTGGGTCTGAACATTTTGAAGTAGTGTATCAGATCCTGAGGCATCTAAAGGGGACACCTGGTAAAGGTCTTCTGCTTAAACGACGAGGACATCTGCACGTTGAAGCCTACACTGATGCAGACTGGGCGGGAAGCCTAACTGATAGAAGGTCTACTTCTGGATATTGCAAATTTGTGGGTGGCAATTTAGTCACCTGGCAAAGCAAGAAACAGAATGTAGTAGCTCAAAGCAGTGCGGAAGCTGAGTTTAGAGCCTTAGTGCAAGGAATTTGTGAGGTCTTCTAGATTAAGAGATTATTATTGAAGTTGAAGACTTCAGAGTCTATGCCAATGAAGATGCACTGTGATGACAGAGCACCAATTTCGATTGCACATAATCCGGTACTTCATGATCGTACAAAGCATGTGGAAGTTAACAAGCACTTCATCAAGGAAAAATTAGATGATGAGGTGATTTGTGTGGACTATGTCCCTACTAAGGAGCTAACAGCTGATCTGCCTACAAAGGGATTACACAAGAAACAATTCGATTCGTTAGTAGGCAAGCTGGGCATGGAAGACATCTTTAAACCCAACTTGAGGGGGAGTGTAGAGAAAGATTGACCAAGATTGAGCTGTAATCATGTAAAGTTGTAATCATGTAAATATGGTAACTAGGAGTCTTCTAGCTGTCACATCTTTTCAGGAAATTATGGCTGATTTCTTTTCCTTTTTTTGCTGATATTCTTTTCCCCTGAATCAGTGATTCTATTCCTGATATTGGGCTGTAATCATACTATAATATGCTGTAAATTATTATAAGAACAATCTCCATAGAAGGAAAAATTATTCCCTCAACTCATCTCTTTCAAGTAGAGCACCATGACATGTTCTGTTAAATTCTACTAGGAATACTTGGTGATTTGAAGTAAGCATTGCCATTATAAATTTTGTTAAAGTTTAGTGGATTCTTTTTACCAGTCGAAGACCTACAAACATAGGCTTGTCAGCCAAATTGCATTACTAATTTACTGTATTTGTTAGACTCTTTATATTATTATTTGTCAAACTAACATAACTTAACAAAATCACAGGACATTGACAAGTCAAATTTCTTCCAAAGTCAACGCCTCCTAGAAACAAAAACACTCAAAAGAAATGATACTATAATATGCTTTTTGCTTGTCATTGTTCAAGGAAAGAATAATTACGTGAAGAAATTGTCTGGTAAGTTTTTCTCGTTTTCCTTTCCTTGTGATGAATTCCCACATCAGGTATATAACGTTGGCATTGATAGGAAAAAAGAAAAGTCAACAGAAATCAAAGCAAAAATGAAAGAAATAAAGAAGAGACTGAAATAAAAAGTATACCTTTTGGGGCCAAATGTGACTTGGGGAAGTGAAACATAAGCTCTAAGAGGATTTAGAGCATCAACTGAAACCGAAGTTGAATTCTTTTTTTTGCCACTTTGAACAACCCACTTAGAAGCAGAGAAGAAAGAAGAAGAATTTGCAACTGATGCAGACGAAGACTGAAAGATATTTGGAGGCAGATTATTCTTCAGCACCTCCGGAAGAACATCAGCTGATGCTGCTGCTACTTGATTTTCAACTGCATTTGTTAAAGAATTAGAAGAATTTGTTGATGATGGAAGAGGAGAAGAAGCAAGCTTTGGCTTGGCTTTCTCTGCAAGACGGGTCACAGCTTGCTTGGATTCTTGTAAGAAATATGCGCCCTCTGTGGCTGCTAATCTTCCAGCAAGAAAACTCATCTGGGGTTTTGATTCTGACTGAATTCTGGATCTTTGTTTGCTTTATGTGGATTGTCAGTGTCTATATATGGAGAATGTCTGACCAGCCCAATCCCAGATCCAGGCTAAGCCGATTCTTGAGCTCTTTTTCCTTTTCATTTTTTTTTTTTTCTCCTTTTCAACACCCTAATACGTAGTAAATCTTTCTTTTTACATTATTTTGCTCAAATTTAGAACACAAGTAAGGACTAATATGCAGCACGTGATTGGGTCCGATCCGAATTGCGCTCACTCAACCCAATTTATTTTGAGTTAAATTTTAAATGAATTCGTACTGAATCGAGTTTGAATTTGAAAATTAGACTTGACCTTTTATTCGAGTTGAGTTTAGGTTCAAGCGAGCTCAACTCATTATAAGTTCGATCGAAAAGATACTTATATAAAAATATTAATTTTTAATAGTTATTTATTATTTATTAATTATATCACTTTTAAATTAATAATTATTACATAAGATTGTATGTGAATATTGTATTTTTCTTTTAATTTAATAAAATAATAACATGATAATCAAGATTTATTTTTTGTTAAAATACATGGAATTAAAAAAGTATTGTTACTTTGAAAAATTATCATGAAATTACTGCCAATTTTTTCTATCTCTACAAAAATTTAATAAAAATTGAAAGCTAATATATTAAATTAAATAATCATATCTACTTAATCGTCTTTTATTATCAAAATATATACTTATTAAACTTATTTTTTTATTCAAATTATTTAATAATTACAATTAATCAAACTAGCCGTAAACAATATAAGAGTCGATCATGTTTTTACATTGAAGTCTTAAGTCTCATTTTAATTATTCTATTGTAATATTAATATATGATCAACTTTTATTTTGTAATATTATAAGGATTCTATATTTCGTTTTTTCACATTTGATATAAACTTAAGTCAATTGTTAATTATAATATAGTATGTCATAGTAAAACTTCAAGATGAAACTAATAAAAATGCATAACTAATGCAATATAATAATAACTAAAGTTTGATTATTTTTTTTCAATATTAAGAAATATCCAAGATTGCCTACATAAATATATGCTATATACTTATTACATTCATATTAAGAGATTTTGTACCACTACCAATGTGTATTCTAAAATATAAGTTTTGTGTAATATTTTGTTAATATAATAACATTAATAATTACGTAAAGTTATAATTATGGTTATATAAAACTATACTTTGATTATAAGTATTTATGTTATAAAAAATTATGATATTATTTTCTTAAAAAAATTATTTCGAACAAACTCCAACTCTGCGCGAACTTGAATTTTGTATTCAGAGCTCTATATTTGTGAGTTTGAACAAGCCAAATTTGGCCCCAAAATATTTATTTTAAGATCAGGTTTGACCAAACTTGGCTTACGAGTCCAAATTAATAACCCTGCTTACATAAATACTCATTTTATTTTCTCATGTTTGTACACATATTTAATAATTTTAATAATTATATAGTTTTAAAAGAAAAAATTGAATTACTCTTGAATATTTGTAGAGTTTTGAAAAAAAAATTAAATTACTCTTATTAAAAATTTTTGAGTTGGTTTGAAAATCGAAAGTTAATTAATATGGTTTAGTACATTAATAAATAATAAAATATAATTCAAAAAAATAAATACATTTGTTATTTTACAAAATGAATATTTTTGTAGAATAAAAACTTCAAAAGTGACAGAGATTAGAAGTACTTAAGACTTAATTAGATATAAATTTAAATTAATTATTTTCAAATTTGTTTTGATTTTTCTTTGATTTGACACAAGGGAAAGTAATGTTACGATCTAAATCCTAGGAAAGTGAATCTACATAATATGATTTTAGATATATTACATTCTTCTATTTGCAAGGTTCAAAAAATATTGAAAGAAAGTATTATAAGATTTTTTAAATATTTAAAAATGAAACATTATATATACTAAAATTTTTTTAAGATTATTTTTAAATATCTCACATTATTGTATAATTTATGTATATTAATTTTCTTTCAAATAACTATATATAGTTAATAAAATAACATAAATAGTATTATCTCATCTTTAAATAAACTATTTATTTTATTATTCTTGATGTTGTATTTTAATTATAATATCAATAGAAAATAATACTTGATTATTGTTAAACAAAAATATCTATTGAAAGCACAATAAATTCTTTTTTATGTAAATTATACAATCATGATATGACTTTTAATTTAAAAGTTTATAATTATTTTAGTTAAAGTATTGAGCCTTTTAAGTTTTTGACGAAAAAATTAATATTGTGGATATAAAATTTCTGAGTACACTAGTAGGTCAGGGGAATGATAAAAGATAGGAGATAAGGTGAAAGACATAGATACGAAAATCTTTCTATTTTATTTTATTTTATTAATTATTTATTATTAGAATCTTGAAAAAAGAATCATAATACCATCTCATAGTAAAGATTTATTTTTGTAATATTCTATATTTATTTTTCCACATCTGAAAAATGTGACTACTTTCTTAAAACATAAATAATAAACAAATATTGAATTTAAAAAATAAAAATATGATTAATTTATTGTCTCACTTTGTTTCACAATCAAGCAGCATAGTTAATTATGTTATCAAAACTGTTCTTAACCTCAATTAAATATTAGTAGATGGTCATCTTATTCTTTTTTTTTTTTTAAGTGATGAACATGCTATGATATAGGAAGATCCAAAACCTTAGATATACTTATTTCTTTCCTAAAAATCAGAATTATTTATTATTATTATTATTATTATTATTATTATTATTATTATTATTATTATTATTATTATTATTATTATTATTATTATTATTATTATTATTATTATTATTATATTGAACTTATTTTGTATGAAATTTTTAATATTGTTTAAAAGTAGTTAATATATGAAGAAGGGATAATAAGTCATGAAAATATTATAGATTGCATTTGAAACAACAAGGTAGAAATAGAATTTAAATTATAATAAAAAAGCAAGCTGTTGATTTATACCTGCAATATTATTTGAATTGAATTAAGCTCGATGAGGCCATATTGTTCAAGAAAGTGAATATATGTGAAGTTTGAGAAAATGGTAAATGAGAAAGCTAAAGAACTTTTTTCATGTTTTATTTAATTTTAGTCTAAATACTCGTCGTAATTTAGCCCTAATTCTCACAATTACTAAGTTGCTACAATAATGAAAAAGACTTAATGTACTATCGAGCTACATCAAGGATTAGAGCTTAATCATTTTCTCTTTGCGACTATTATGGATGAGTTGACTTGTAGTATACATTAAATTATGTTGTGTTGTATATTGTTTGCAGATAACATTATTCTGATTGATGAGATTAGAGCCAATGTAAATGTTAAATTACAGTTGTGGCAATAGATATTGGAATCTTAGGGTATCAGAATCATTAAAAATAAAATTGAATATATGAAATGCAAGTTCAGTACTAGTAGAAATACAGATCATAATGTAACTTTTAATGGTAGAAATATTCTAATAGATAACTATTCCTGATATTTAAGATCTATTTTTCAAAAAAAAAAAATTAAGAGCTTAACGGCAACGTCACGCACCAAATTAAGTCTGGCTAGTTGAAATGGAGGAGTTTGACTGATATTTTATATGATCGTAATATGCTTTTGAACCTAAAGGGAAATTTTTATAAAGCAATCATAAGATCTAGGATTGTTCACTATTCAATTTGAAGTGAATTTTCGAATTGAATAGGAAAATTCAATTCGATTTTTAATTATTTCGGGACAGTTTGATTTTAATTTTTTCTTACAATTTCAGTTCATTTTTTATTTTATTTAACTAAAATCAAATTAAACTGAAAAATTAAATTAAATAAAATATATTGTATATTTTTGCCATAATTTGATAAGAAAATTATAATTAAAATTTAAAAACCCTAAAAGACTTTGTTTTGTGACTTTTACTATGACCTTTATACTACCATGTCCATCTCTGTATTTGTTTCTACTGACCTAACCTCCATACCCTAAAAGATTTTGATTTATACTTCAATTTGTATTAGACTTTATATTGAATTTAGATTTTAGTTTGTATTAGATTTTATATTGTACTTGGACTTTAATTTGTATTGGACTTTATTTTAGTTTTCATGGGTTTAAATTTATATTGGACTAGTAGGCTAAGTAAATCATTCAAACAAATCAAAATCTATCAAATTTTGATTTAAAATTGAACCAAAATGCACTG
This sequence comes from Voacanga thouarsii, assembly GCA_026120185.1. Taxonomy (NCBI): domain Eukaryota; kingdom Viridiplantae; phylum Streptophyta; class Magnoliopsida; order Gentianales; family Apocynaceae; genus Voacanga; species Voacanga thouarsii. Next base: position 4,400,091 of record JANUWF010003370.1, read on the forward strand.
AACTAAAATAACTGGTTTTGTTTAAAATTTTGTTCAATTCTGTTAGCCCTAAGGGCTTTCTCCTATATTTTGACTTATGATAAACATTAATGTGGACTTACTTGTGTAATCTATATGTAATAGGACATGTTTGACCTCAATTCTTTTAAGGCATTCAAATAAGATTGTTAAGCAACTCTTAAGTAATGGAATTCAAGAATGGGTGATCAAGATAAAGTTCAAACTTATGAGATTGTATACCAAGAAGTCCTTATGGAAGAACTTTATATTAGAAATTGTTATTAAGGTATTTTTTATTAATTCCTATGTCTCTTTACCTTATGATTCAATTGATTTCTACCTTGAAGCACACAAAGAAAAAAATTTCAAAGTTTTAAATCTAAAAATTTTGGATTGAGTAGTTTGGATGATTTTGCATCTAAAAGATTCGTACAAAATCTTGTAAATTGTGACAAATTTTTTCTGTCGGAAAAAGTGCTATTTTGGACTTACCTTTTAGATGCATCGTAGTCCGAAACATGAGTCCAAAATACAAGTAAATTTAACAGAAAAATTATAGTCATTTTATAGCTGTTGGTACTTCACTTTATGGCCTATATAAAGCCCCTAAACTTGATTTAATATAAGATTTTTGCGGTATCCTTCGAAGAAACACTCTTACTCTATAGAAAACAAAAATCTCCTTTATCAAAGTTCTTCAAAGTGAATTCAAATTGTATCTAAAAGGTAAAAGTGTTTGTACTTTTTTCTTGGTGCACATCTACTCAAACAAGTGAGTTTTTACTGTTCCATTGATATTCAATCTCTTTTGTATTACAAGGTTATGGTGTAAAACCCATTTGGGGTGAATCTTGATTTGATTGTTTAGTTGAGAGGTTTTGGAAAACCAAGTGTGGTGATCCTCTCTTATATTTGGTGCAGTTTAATTTCATTAAGTTGAGTAAATGAAATCTAGTTAAAAATCCTTAAGTGTGAGCTTAAGGTAATGGATGTAGATCTTGGTAGATCGAACCACTATACATTATGCTTCTCGTTTCTTTGCATACAACATTAACTACATTGTATTTCTCACTTTAGTCTGAATCTGGATATTTCTCAAAGTTTCCTTGGATAGCTTTCTCCGTTGCCATGAAGTTGGTTCAAGAAACTTGATGATCATCAATATTCTGTATATCATACGACTTGAAAATTTTAGTTTACCAAAAACCTTATTCACCCCCTCCCCTTTAAGGTTTTTCATTTGGTATCAGAGCTTGGTCTATATATTCTTGGTTTAACAACCTTGTAGGAAAGATCCTCATAGCAAGCTCATCCTCTCTTCTATATGTTGAAGAATCTTCAACAAATCAACCTCATTTGTTCAATGGAAACAACTACACATTTTGAAAAAACAGAATGAAAATCTATGTGTGTTCAATCAACTTTGAGTTGTGGAATTTGATAGAGAAAGGTCATTTTATTCTCTCAAAAGTTGTTGATGGCATAAAAATGTCTAAATAAAATGACGAGTTTAATGTTGAAGGCAATGTTAAGATGACATTGAATTTTCAGGCTATGAATATCTTATGTTGTACACTAGATGCGACTGAATACAATCGAGCTAGTGGTTGTAATTCAACCCATGACATGTAAAAATTACTTGAGGTCACCCATAAGGGGACAAACCAAGTTAAAGAATCAAAATTGAGGCTTCTAATTCGTGATTATGAATTATTCACAATACAGCCAAATGAAAGCATCATTGATATGTTTACTAGATTCACAAATATCACAAATGGTCTCAAAGCCTATGGGAAGGTTTATTCCCTTGGGAAACAAGACCGAAAAATTCTGGATGCCTTATCTAAAAGCTGGCAACCTAAAGCTCTTGCAGTGGAAGAATCCAAGGATTTAAAATCCTTACCAATCGAAGAGCTGATTGGCTCTCTTCTAATACATGAAATGAAAGTAAAAAAGTTTCAAGAATCTGATGATCATAATAAAGGTAAAAAGGGAATAGCATTGAAAGTTGAAAAAAGAGGATGAAGAAACTAGTCAGCCTGACAGTAGTGATGAACAGAAGTAGACAATGAAGATCTGGTAATGATAGTAAAGAAATTCAGAAGGATGTTCAATAAAGGAAACTTCAAAAGAGGAAAGAAGTTCACAAAAAGGAAAGGACAATCCTCAACTTTCAAACCTCAATGTTATGAATGCAAAAGTACTGAACACTTCATTGCTGATTGTCCAATTGCAAAAGGAAAGGAAGGCAGAATGCTTAAAAAGAAGAAGGAGTTGAAGGAAAAGAAAAGCAAATGATTGATGAAAACTTAAGACCTAAATGGGACTGAGTCTGAAGAAGAAGATTTTGAGAATGAAATTGCTAGCATATGCTTCATGGCCATGGAAAACGAGGTAAACTCTGAAGATTTAAAGAGGAAGCAAAACGCAGCGGAAGCAACAAACTGAACAAGAAAAACACACAGCAAAACTCCAGACCGGAGCCGGCGCCAGTTCCGACAGCCTTAGCCGGTGTCGGTCATGACTTGTCCAAGCTCCGAGAAGGGAAAAAAATTTACCGCTTCTTCTTATTCTTAAAGTTGGCTGGACTAGAATGTGTGGAACCGGGATAAATGCGCTGGTGGAAACCTCTGGTACTATTTCTGCAAGCCTCCTACTCCGTCTGTACATGTATATGAATGCCAACCTCTCAATCTTCCAATATATGGCATGCCTAATCCATGTTTGGTGAACAACTCACAGGGCTAAGGAATTTTTCAGAGAGAAGAGAAGGCTATCACGTTTTTTCTTTTCTCAGACTAGAAGTAGAAAAAACAACGTTGAAAACGACTTCTGTCTTTGTTCTCCTATTTAACCTAAATAAAACCCTAGATTAAATTCGATTGGCCCATTAGACTCTTAGTTTTGCCTTTTGGACTAAATTAATTATTCTAATTAGAACCAAATAAATGACCTAATAAATAATTAATTTTTTCAGCCCAAATAAACTAGTCCAATTAACAAGCCTATATTAGTTTGATCCTAGGTCAATCTTTAATTATTCAAATTGGGCCAAAGCCCTGAATAATTAATTAACCCACTAAACTAATTTAATTAATTTTCTCTCTCTCTCTGTGGACCCTTTGTGATACCACAATCCCACATGGGATTGGAATAAGAAGTGTGAATGGTATGTAAGAATGGGTCTAAGTGCCCATTGTAAACTTGGGATATTCATTTTGTCCCAGCGAGGACGGCGGCTAAGTAGTTGACCATAGATGCTGCCAGGCCCAATGTCACGCCCCGCATCAAATATATTTTCTTCCAAAATAATAACTAAATAATTTCATAATTAAACCTTCCCCAAAGAAATTTTTATCAAAACCCATAAAACTACTTCTTACACTTGTCCCATGAGTACTAAAAAATATAGGTAGAACTTAAAATAAATAGGATAACATAAGTCACTGAACAAAATCTTAGAATTCGATTTCGTACTATACATCCAACACAATCTTAGTAGAAAGGGCTTTCGCACCACTGATCATTATTAAAATCTAAAAGGAGGAAATATTGAAGGGGTGAGATAACCACATACTCAATAAGTAATAATGAATCACTTCTCCCGAATAAAGTTTAATGCACGCATTTACATAATATATGTACATATCCACCACATTAATAATTACATTCACGAAAAATAATAATAACAATAATAAAAACTATTATAAAAAATATTTAGTTTTAAATTATTCTTATAACATACTAAGAAGAATATAAGCTTTTCATTTAGTTTTAAATTATTATTATAATATACTAAGAAGAATATAAGTTTTTGTTTATATATAAAAAAACAAACTCAATAAATCTCAAATTATTTTCATGGGATATAATTTTTAAACATAAAAAAAATATACTAACTAGTGTCTTTTGCTTCAAAACTCATACCAATTAATTTCACAAAATTAATATGAGTATACTTAGCAAACTTCGTAAAAGCATGCAAAGATATCAAACATATCGAAACATTCGTTCACACCGAATTTATACAACCATTATCTTCTTTTAACTGAATTAACTTATTTAGTTAGGAAAATCCAAAAAGGCTTAACTCGGCCTTAGTGGTCCAAAAACATTAAAACGTCGTCTTGCATTAATTCCAAAAAAACGAATTCAATCTTAACATTGTTCCAAAAAGGTTTAGCCCACCTTTGAGGCATCATATCCAAATAAACATAAACAGATCCATCATATATCAAATTCATTAAATATATTCATAGGGAACCATGTATCTATAAAATACAAATACCGAAATACACACCATACATTAACCAACCATTAAAACTTATACTTTGAAAAAATACCATACTTTATTCGGGAATTTTGAACCAAAAAAAAACGTTTTATTCTAGTATTCAAATAAAAAAACTGAAGAGATTCATTCCTACTTACCTCTTAATATCGACGCTTGAAAACTGTAACAGCCTACGTGTTTTTTTTCCTTCAAACCCTAGTTGAACTCTCTCCCTCTTTCTATGTCTATTAACGGCTATTGGAAAACAACGATATTTTCCATAGGTTTTCCTATTTAATAAATTGTAGGGTTTCCTAACTCGTAAATAATGCCAATCCAAGTTCCTACTTACTTAAAATATTAACCAAATAGAATTCTAATCCTTATTGTATTAGGATTTAACCTTTAACAAATTCTAAAATATCCCCATAAATATCCTTAAGTTTGACCTGGGCTTTGATACCATTAAATGTCACGCCCCGCGCTCACAGAACATGGCAAGTCCGTACCACCAGAGTTGTACCCCAATAATTCGAAGCCTTACAACAAAACTTAGACAACAAAATACATTTTCTTCCAAAATGATAACTAAATAATTTCATAATTAAGTCTTCCTCAAAGAAATTATATCAAAACCCGTAAAACTAATTCTAACATTTGTCTCTTCGAGTGCTAAAAAAAAGTATAGGTAGAACTTAAAATAAATAAGATAACATAAGCCACCAAATAAAATCTTAGAATTCGACTCTGTGATATACGTCTAACACAATCATAGTAGAAAATGCTTTCACACCACTAATCATTATTAAAATTTGAAAGGAGGAAATATTGAAAGGGTGAGCCAACCACATGCTCAGTAAGTAGTAATGAATCACTTCTTCCGAATAAAGTTTAATACATGCATTTACATAATATACGTACATGTCCACCACATTAACAATTACATTCACAAATAATAATAACAACAACAACAATAATAATAACAATGATAACAACTATTATCAAATATTTAATTTTAAATTATTCTTATAACATACTAAGAAGAATATAAGCTTTTGTTTATATAAAAATAGCAAACTCAATAAATCTCAAATTATTTTCAAGGGATATAAATTTTAAACATAAAAAAATATACTAACTAGTTTCTTTTGCTCCAAAACTCATACAAGTTAATTTAACAAAATTAATATGAGTACACTTAGCAAACTTCGTAAAATCATGCAAAGATATCAAACATATTGAAACATTCGTTCACACCGAATTCATACAACCATTACCTTCTTCTAACTAAATTAACTTATTCGGTTAGGAAAATTCAAAAAGGCTTAACCCGACCTTAACTGTCCAAAAAGATTAAAAATTCATCTTGCATTAATTTCAAAAAGACGAATTCAATCTTAACATTGTTCCAAAAAGGTTTAGCCCACCTTTGAGGTATCATATCCAAATAAATATAAACATATCTATCATGTACCAGATTCATCAAATATATTCATACGGAACCATGTATCTATATAATACAAATACCGTAATACACACCATACATTAACCAACCATTAAAACTTATACTTTGAAAAAATACCATACTTTATTCGGGAATTTTGAACAAAAAATAACGTTTTATTCTAGTATTCAAACAAGAAAACTGAAGAGATTCATTCCTACTTACCTCTTAATATCAACGTTTGAAAACTGCAACAGCCTACGGTGTTTTTTCCTTTAGATCCTAATTAAATTCTCTCCCTCTTTCTGTGTCTGTTGGCAGCTATTGGAAAACAACGATGTTTTCCATAGGTTTTCCTATTTAATAAATCGTAGGGTTTCTTAACTCTTAAATAATTTCAATCAAGTCCCTACTTTCTTAAAATATTAACCAACTAGAATTCTAATCCATATTGTATTAGGATTTAACCCTTAACAAATTCTAAAATATCTCCATAAATAAAAGACTTTCAAAAAGTGTGGGTTTTACATTCTACCCCTCTTACAAAAAGTTTCGGCCTTGAAACTTAACATTTAGCTGCACCACAAATAAATCCTCAAACCATAATAAAAATCAAACATATATAACTTAAAATTCAAGAAGCATAATGCATCTCATCTTCCTAGATTTGGTATCACAAAACAGTCATAAAATAGTCAAAATACTAAACTCACTATAACCAATTCTCATCCTACAAGTTTTTTTTTTCTTTTTTTTTTCTTCATGCTTTACAATTCCCACATCTCCTCTAAGATCACAACCTGAGCTCTGATACCATTAAATATCACGCCCCACTCGCGAATCCGTGAATGTGACTATGGACTTGGCAGTACCCATGGTCAACTATTTGGCCGTCGTCCTCGCTGGACCAAAATGAATATCCCAAATTGACAATGGGTACTTAGGCCCATTCTTATATACCATTTACATTTCTCATCCCAATCCCATGTAATCCAAAAAGGCTTAAACAGGCCTTAACGGTCCAAAAAGATTAAAATTTCGTCTTGCATCAATTCCAAAAAGACGAATTCAATCTTAATATTATTCCAAAAAGATTTAGCCCACCTTTGAGGCATCATATTCAAATAAACATAAACAAATCCATCATGTACCAAATTCATCAAATATATTCATACAGAACCATGTATCCATATAATACAAATATTAAAATACACCCCATACATTAACCAATCATTAAAACTTATACTTTGAAAAATACCATACTTTATTCTGGAATTTTTAACCAAAAATAACGTTTTTATTCTATTATTCCTACAATAAAATCGAAGAGATTCACTCCTACTTACTTCTTAATATCGACGCTTGAAAACTGTAATAGCCTACGTGTTTCTTTTCCTTCAAACCCTAGTTGAACTCTCTCCCTCTTTCTGTGTCTGTTGATGGCTATTGGAAAACAACGATGTTTTCCATAAGTTTTCCTATTTAATAAATCATAGGGTTTCTTAACTCTTAAATAATTTCAATCCAAGTCCCTACTTACTTAAAATATTAACCAATTAGAATTCTAATGCATATTGTATTAGGATTTAACCCTTAACAAATTCTAAAATATCTCCATAAATAAAAGACTTTCAAAAAGTGTGGGTTTTACATTCTACCCCTCTTACAAAAAGTTTCGGCCTTGAAACTTAACATTTAGCTGCACCACAAATAAATCCTCAAACCATAATAAATATCAAACATATAACTTAAAATTCAAAAAGCATAATTATTCTTAAACAATAAAATATATTTTCTTCCAAAATGATAACTAAATAATTTCATAATTAAACTTTCCCGAAGGAAATTTTATCAAAACCCATAAAACTACTTCTTACACTTGTCCCATTGAGTACTAAAAAACATAGGTAGAACTTAAAATAAATAGGATAACATAAGTCACTGAACAAAATCTTAAAATTCGACTCCGTACTATACGTCAAACACAATCTTAGTAGAAAGGGCTTTCGCACCACTGATCATCATTCAAATCTGAAAGGAGGAAATATTGAAGGAGTGAGCTAACCACATGCTTAGTAAGTAGTAATGAATCACTTCTCCCAAATAAAGTTTAATGCACGCATTTACATAATATATGTACATATCCACCACATTAATAATTACATTCACGAATAATAATAATAACAATAATAAAAACTATTATAAAAAATATTTAGTTTTAAATTATTCTTATAACATACTAAGAAGAATATAAGCTTTTCACTTAGTTTTAAATTATTCTTATAATATACTAAGAAGAATATAAGTTTTTGTTTATTTATAAAAACACAAACTCAATAAATCTCAAATTATTTTCATGGAATATAAATTTTAAACATAAAAAAAAATATATACTAACTAGTGTCTTTTGCTCCAAAACTCATATCAATTAATTTAACAAAATTAATATGAGTATACTTAGCAAAATTCGTAAAAGCATGCAAAGATATCAAACATATCGAAACATTCGTTCACACCGAATTTATACAACCATTACCTTCTTCTAACTGAATTAACTTATTTAGTTAGAAAAATCCAAAAAGGTTTATCTCGGCGTTAGTGGTCCAAAAAAATTAAAACTTCGTCTTGCATTAATTCTAAAAAGACGAATTCAATCTTAACATTGTTCCAAAAAGGTTTAGCCCTCCTTTGAGACATCATATCCAAATAAATATAAATAGATCCATCATGTACCAAATTCATCAAATATATTCATATGGAAATCAAATATATTCATACGGAACCATGTATCTATAAAATACAAATACCGAAAAACACACCATACATTAACCAACCATTAAAATTTATACTTTGAAAAAATACTATACTTTATTCGGGAATTTTGAACCAAAAATAATGTTTTATTCTAGTATTCAAACAAAAAAAATGAAGAGATTCATTCGTACTTACCTCTTAATATCAACGTTTGAAAACTGTAACATCCTACAGTGTTATTTCCTTCAGATCCTAGTTGAACACACTCTCTCTCTTTCTGTGCCTATTGGCGGCTATTGAAAAACAACAATATTTTCCATAGGTTTTCCTATTTAATAAATCGTAGGGAGTTTCCTAACTCTTAAATAATTTCAATCAAGTCCCTACTTACTTAAAATATTAACCAACTTGAATTCTAATCCTTATTGTATTAGGATTTAGCCATTAACAAATTCTAAAATATCTCTGTAAATAAAAGAGTTTCAAAAAATGTGGGTTTTACATTTTATCCCTCTTACAAAAAGTTTCGACCTTGAAACTTAACATTTAATTGCACCACAAATAAATCCTCAAACCACAATAAATATCAAACATATATAACTTAAAATTCAAAAAGCATAATGCATATGATCTTCCTAGATTTGGTATCACAAAACAGTCATAAAATAGTCAAAATACTAAGTTCACTATAACCAATTCTCATCCTACAAGTTTTTTTTTTCTTTTTTTTTTCTTCATGCTTTACAATTCCCACATCTCCTCTAAGATCACAACCTGGGCTCAATACCATTAAATGTCACGCCCCGTCTGCGGATCCGGGAGCGCGACTATGGGCCTGGCAGCACCCATGGTCAACTACTTGGCCGCCGTCCTCGCTGAACCAAAATGGATATCCCAAGTTTACAATGAGCACTTAGGCCCATTATTGCATACCATTCACACTTCTCATCCCAATCCCAATCCCATGTGGGATTAGGATATTATATTCACTCCTCCTTTAGGCCAAAGCGTCCTCGTTGGACCCATACTTTAGGGGCCAAACCCAAGACTAATCAGGTGGCATGGAATTCTAGAGGTGGCTCCCACCGCGCACAGTGTAGAACTTAGTTCTCATTCCGGGGGCTAGTTACCTACTCTGATACCAAATGTCACACCCTATGCTCGCGAACCCGGGAGTGCGACTATGGGCTTGGTAGCACCCACGGTCAACTACTTGGCCGTCGTCCTCACTGGGCCAATAACAATGGGCACTTAGGTCACCCATTCTTACATACCATTCACACTTCTCATCCTAATCCCATGTGGGATTGGAGTATCACACCTTTATTTTATTCTAACCCAATAATTAAATTAGGCTACTTAAATAAAATAAATTCTATTTAGTTTAAGACCAATTCCTTAGCCTGTATATAATTAGGACTTACGGTCTATACTGGGGACCAAGAGACATACCACCTTGGCTACTAAAATGACCAAAATACCATTGCCATATAAATAGCTATATTTTACATTTTAAATATTCCCTAATATCACCATAAGAAAATATTGACCCCAATGACAATGTTGCGTTTAGCAAAGTCTCCGACCTACAAGTGAAGTGACTAAAATACCCTTTTATACATCGCCGTACATTAGAGAGGAAGAAATGTACTAACACCTCTCTAAATGACATCTACCATACTTAGGCTTCTAGTCCAATGATCCACGACTTCCTAGATTGTTTCCGCTTTCCAAGAGAGTTACCCTAAAGCAAACATCCAAGTCATGTGTTCCCAGGGCCCTGGATATCTAGATCATTTAGATAACCACAAGGGGCGATATAGTATAGAAACTATCTCGTACAAGTCTATCTTAATTAACTAGTCATGCATACCCAACATGCAAGTATATTAGTCCTACGATAGAATCTCAACTAAAAGCAAATCAAAGTACATGTTTCTAGCTTCGTCAGACCACCAACTCACACACAAGTTGTAGAGTACTAGTCTACGTTGTAGCAGTAATAGTCTAGGTTTCTACCATATAGTACTTTAAGAAACCACTACTACAGGTCCTGTTCTACGTATTCGAAATGCGCTTATGTCATGAAGTGAGTGGACTACTCACTGGCTAAAGGTAAGCCATTTTCCATTTGGAATTCATAACATAATAACTTAAACATGGTGAGATTCCTATTCTCATCAATCGATTAAGAACAAACGGTTTTGTGTTAAGTAACCCATGATCTATGTCTTACTGTGAAAAACCACCATTCACATGGACCACTTACTTAAACACAATGAGTATTTTTCAAATGTAATTGTGCACAATTAAAATGTAAATCCACAAATAATTTCTGAGAATAAATTCTTTTATTAAAACATTCGATATTTACATCAGAAACATAGTCTAAGAGGGCATATTTCTCAATAATCTCCCACTTATACTCTAAGACTAAGTTCGTAGGTACCCACCCCTATAGCGTCTAAGTATCTCTTCAAGACTCTTTCAACCAAAGGCTTGGTGAATGAATTTGCTAGATTGTTCTCTGAGGCAATCTGTTCCACCATGACTTCCCGACTCTGGATGAAATCTCGGATCAAGTGGTACTTCCTCTCAATGTGCTTCCTCTTTTTGTGGTTCTTGGGTTCTTTGGATTGCGATACTGCTCTAGTGTTGTCGTAACACATTACAATCGGTCCGTCCATGTGTAGCACGACTCCAAGTTCTGAAATGAACTTCCTTAGATGCCTCTGAAGCTACCACATACTCAGCTTCCATGGTCGAGTCAGCAATACAAGATTGCTTGATACTCCTCCATGAAATGACTCCTCCAGACAAAGTGAAGACATATCCACTAGTGGATTTTCTCTCATCCTTATCTGCTTGGAAGTCTGAGTCTGTGTATCCTGTAGGAACTAAGTCATCAACCTTGTATACCATCATATAATCTCTTGTTCCCTTGAGGTACTTGAGAATATACTTTACAACTTGCCAATGAACCTCCCCAAGGTTTGACTGATATCTGCTAACCAAGCCTACGGCAAAGCAGATATCTGGCCTAGTACATAGCATGGTGTACATGAGATTTCCCACAGCCGAAGCGTAGGGAATCCTATTCATTCTACCTTTTTCTTCTTGAGACTTAGGACAGTCCATTGAAAAAAAAGATAACCTATATCTGCAAGGAATCAGATCTCCCTTGCATGAGTCCATGCTATACCTGGCCAGTATCTTATTAATGTATGCCGCTTAGAATAATCCTAATATTCTCTGCTTCCTATTTCTAAGAAATCTAATTCCGAGAATGTAGCTGGCTTCTCCCAAGTCCTTCATACTAAATTGAATAGACAGCCAAACCTTTGTAGATGACAATGACCCTACATCATTTCCAATTAGTAGAATGCCATCCATATACAAGACAAGAAAAACCACATTAATGCATTCAAGTTTCCTACACACGCATGGTTCATCCTCGTTTTAAATAAAACCATAAGACTATACAGTCTCATCAAAATGAATGTTCCATGCTCTCGATGCCTGCTTAAGTCCATAAATGGACTTCTTAAGCTTGCAAACCATATGTTCTTGGCCTTTAGCAATAAAGCCTTCGGGTTGGGACATTTAGATGTCTTCGCTAAAATGGCTATTTAAAAATGCCGTCTTGACATCCATTTGTCATATCTCGTAGTCATAAGGACATGCGATGGTAAAGAGGATACGGATGGACTTAAGCATGACTACCGGGGAAAAGGTTTCCTCATAATTGATTCCCTCTTTCTGAGTATACATTTTTGCCACATGCTTAGCTTTGAAGGTCTCCACCTTCCCATTCGCTCCCCTCTTTCTCTTGTATACCCATTTACACCTAATGGGTTTTATCCCTTCAGGTGAAGCTACAAGATCCTAAGCCCGATTAAAGTACATAGACCCAATCTTGACTTTCATTGCTTCATGCCATAGATTTGTATCGGCATCAGCAATAGCCTCTTCGTATCTAGTGGGGTCTTATTCCTGATGGTTGGAGACTAGCTCGAAAGCTTTTCTAGTCCACCTCTCTGGAACCCTAGACACTTTCCAACTACGACGAAGCTCCAATTGTACAGGCCCTTGAGGCTATACCTCTTCTTGTTTTATAATCGGGTCAGAAGAAGTTGATTCTGAAGATAACTTCTCCTTAAGTTCCAACCTAGTTGAACCTTTAGTAGAGGTACTCTGATCATCCTCTAAGTATCTACCATTGGTACTAACCAGTACTTTCTGCTCCTTAGGATGATAAAAGTAATCACCTTTTGTCCCTTTTGGATATCCAACAAAATAGCATAATTCTGATCTTGATTCCAAATTGTCTCCCTTGACCAGTACATAAGTTGGACAACCCCATATCTTGAGATAATTCAGACTTAGGTTATGCCCAATCCAAATCTCATAGGGAGTCCTAGGTACTGTCTTGGAAGGTACCAAGTTCAAAATGTATGTCGCTGTTTCCAAGGCATATCCCTAAAAAGATACTGGAAGAGTAGTATGAGACATCATGCTTCGGACTATTTCCATTAATGTCATGTTCCTTCTCTCAGCTACTCCGTTCTACTGGGGCGTCCCCGGCGCAAAAGGTTGGGATACTATCCTATGATGTACCATGTAGTCCTTGAATTCACCAATACTCTCCACCACAATTCGATCGTAAGGTCTTGATTAATTTACCTGTCCAACGTTCCACTTCAGCCTTAAACTCCTTGAATTTATATCAAAAGAGTCAAACTTGCGTCTCATCAGGTAAATATAACTAAATCTTGTACAATTATCTGTGAAAGTGATAAAGTACTCAAAACCTCCTCTAGCTGGTGTAGACAAGGAACCACACACATTAGTATGAACAAGACTCAATATCTCTTTGGCTCTATCTGCCTTTGGGGTAAATGACCTTTTGGTCATCTTTTCCATAAGGCAGGATTCACACTGAGGCCAATTTTCCAATCTTAATAAACCCAATGGCCCATCATAGATTAACCTCTGAATCCTGGTTAGGTTGATATGACCCAACCTTAGATGCCAAAGATATGAGTCATTAACATTGGTCTTTCTCTTCTTTATTAAATGTTCAGATTGAGCGTTATTTAATTGATTGTTAATAAGGTTTAAGAAGAATAGATTTCCATACATGTGCCCAGTACATAAAATTTCTCCATCTCTACTAATAGAAATACCAGAATGGAAAGATACAGAATATCCTTTATTTATTAGTTTTGCAACTGAAATCAAATTCTGTTGAAATTCAGGTACATATAAAATATCTTTTAAAACTACTATTCTATTACAATCAAAATTAAGATCCAGCTCTCCCACCACAAGGGCCTAGACTTGTGCTCCATTTCCCATGCGTAGTCCATGTTCGCCCTTCTTGAGTCTTTTAATCTTTCTAAACCCCTACAAGGAGTTACAGATGTGATCGATGGCCCCTGAATCAACAATCCAAGTGGAAGTTGATCCAACCATTAATATAGACTCTAGATAGAAAATATTACCTGTGGGATTTTTCTTGACTTGAAGATTTGGACACTCCTTTTTCCAGTGTCCCTTCATTCCACATTTGAAGCACTTGCCCTTTGGTTTGTCTTTGGGCTGGGTTTTTGGCTGGGCCGCCGTGTTTCCCTTCTTCCTTTTGAACTTTCTGGGCTTGGGCCCAGTTTTAAAGGAAAAAGCCTTAGCAATCATAGCATTTGATTGAGGCTTCATGACCTTCTCCGCCTATCTGAAGCTCCTTCATCAACTCAATTAAAGTCATATTTAATTTGTTCATATTGTAATTTAACTTGAATTGAGTAAAGGAGTCCGGTAGAGATTCGAGAACCATGTCCACTTGGCTTTCGGGGTCAATGACAGCCTCTAAGATTTCTGCTTCCTCGAAAGCAGCAATCATCTTGAGCATGTGCTCTCTGACTGATGCTCCTTTAGCCATCTTAGTATTAATGATAGTTTGAAAAGCCTCCTGCCTTGCGGGCCGGCTCTTATCCACGAACATCGTTGCTAATGATTAACTTATGTCATACGCAGAAGCCATGTGCTCGAGTTTTGACTGGAGCATATTAGACATGGAGGCTAACATATAGCAGTGTGCCATTTCGTCAGCCTTCTTCCATGCCTTCTTAGCCTCTCGCTCTTCGGCGATGGAACCTTCCCCGATAATAGAGCAGGTCTCGTAAAGGACATACTTATACTCCTCCGCTATGAGTATTATGTCCAGATTCCTTTTCAAGTCCACATAGTTTGGACTCGTTAGCTTATTCTCTTGGAGAATAACGGCCAAAGGACTAAAAGAACCTCCCACCATTTCTGAAAAATAAAAAATAAAAGAAAGGATTTAGTTTGTGAAAACAAAATAAATTTTGTGCACTTTATCCTTATATAAAAAAACTGATAATAATTAATTTAGCTCTTAGGAAAACTAACATAGCTTCTTGGAAAGATTAACAATTCCCTAAACTAAGTATGTTAACTACAACAAATTAATTTTCCTTCTAAGTAATGATCTAGAGGATAACTCCATCGAGGGGATGGCTGTTTCCTCTCATTTTCTATGGACATTTCTCGCACTATAACCTCCAACGTGGGGCTGGCCGAT
Organism: Voacanga thouarsii; assembly: GCA_026120185.1. NCBI lineage: Eukaryota > Viridiplantae > Streptophyta > Magnoliopsida > Gentianales > Apocynaceae > Voacanga > Voacanga thouarsii. Next base: position 4,415,163 of record JANUWF010003370.1, read on the forward strand.
CATAGTACGTGTCCCGAGTTATTAATTACATCCCTCTAATAGATCTAGATCATTGTGGTATCTCCATCCTATACGGGTTCACTCCCAGGGTGACGCGAGGGCACCCACGATTTCTAATGAGGAAAGTGATGGAAGCCATGGGGCCGTTGGAACCCCTCTCTCACTTAGTCTTTTAAATAAGGGTTTTTTTTTTCTGAAAAATATCTTTTTGAAAATTTCCATTAAGTTTTTCCTTAACTCAAAAATAAAATATCTAAATCTATTAAAATCTCTATGTCAAGGTTTATATCATTTGAGAGACTTTTCCATGGACTAATTTTTTTAAGTTAAAAACTTAATTATTTAAAAAGTTTTCCAATTAAAACTTTCTAGAGACTTTGGTCTCAAGTTTATTTGACAAAACAAAATTTTTCTTGTGCAAAATAAAACAAAATAGCATTCTATTTTTAACTTACAAAAATATCTAAATCCAATATATTTTCTATGTCAAAAATTAAATCCTTTGAGAAAATATCTACGGATTAATTTTTGTTCAAGTTAAAATAACCATTTAATTTTTAGAAAAAAATGTTTTCTTGTCAAAAATATTCCCAAAGACTTTGGTCTTTGAGAAAATGTGCACATAGGTACTAATAAATAAATAGCATGCTAGAAAACAGTAGACGTTTTCATGTTTTTCTATTTTTAAACTTAAGTGCCCAAATAATAGAATTAAATATATTAATTAATTAATTAATTAATGGTTTTGTTTAATCCTAAAATCCCTTACTAATATTTTTCATGTAAAAATATTCCACGAATATTAATTATTGTAAAAATATTAACTTTGCTTAGTATGGAACCCAAAACAAAAAATTACAAGAAAATTACAAGAAAAAATAAAAATTTCTCCTTGGTCCACTACACTCGCCGCACTAGATTGAGCACCCATCCTCACTGCAGTCTACAACACCCGCCGCACCGAACAAGGACCTTATGGGCGACCCAAGATTCGGACCCGTGGCCCGCGTGTAGACCAGAGCCCAGACCGAGTAGGCACTGGTCCCAGTCTGACCGGCTTCTTCTTTGATTTTTCTGCTACGATTTTCTGCAATGCATTCTCTGGTTTTTTTTTTCCTGCAACTTTCTTCTAGTTCTTGGCTCTCTGATTTCAACCCAAAATCAACAACACCAAAAACCAACAATCGTCTACACCCATTAAGATTGGGTTTACACAATTTGCTAAGGAAAAAACCAGATTTCATATGCACCTATACCTCCATCAGAAAGGTTTAACAATCAATCTATCCATATCAAAATAGTGAAGGATCACATGTTATTTACACATATGTTCCAGTTTTATTTAACTAGCATGCATGCTTCTTATATTTGCACAAAATTTTCATACTCTGATACCAATTGAAAATTTAAAGGGGAAGCAAAATGCAGCGGAAGCAATGAACTGAACAAGAAAAACACGTAGTAGAACTCTAGACCGGAGTTGGCGCCGAACATGGCTTGTCCGAGCTCCGAGAGGGGAAAAAATTTACCTCTTCTTCTTATTCTTAAAGTTTGCTGGACCGGAATGTGTGGAACCGGGATAAGTGCATTAGTGGAAACCTTTGGTGCGATTCCTGTAAACCTCCTACTCCGTCTGTGCATGTATATAAACATCAACCTCTCGATCTTCCAGTATATGGCCTGCCTAATCCACGTTTGGTGAACAACTCATAGGGCTAAGGAATTTTTCAGAGAGAAGAGAAGGTTATCACGTTTTTTCTTTTCTCATACCAGAAGCAGGAAAAATAACGTTGAAAACAACCTCTGTCTTTGTTCTCCTATTTAACCTAAATAAAATCCTAGGTTAAACTAGATTGGCCTATTGGACTCTTAGTTTTGGCTTTTGGACTAAATTAATTATTCTAATTAGAACCAAATAAATGGCCTAATAAATAATTAATTTTTCAGCCTAAATAAACTAGTCCAATTAACAAGCCTATATTAGTTTGGTCCCAGGTCAATCTTTAATTATTCAAACTAGGCCCTGAATAATTACTTAACCAACAAAACTAATTCAATTAATTCTCTCTCTGTGTGAATCTTTATTTTATTCTAGCCCAATAATTAAATCAGGCTACTTAAATAAAATAAATTCCATTTAGTTTAAGACCAATTCCTTAGCCTGTATATAATTAGGACTTACGGTCTATACTAGAGACTAAGAGACACACCGCCTTAGCTACTAAAATGATCAAAATACCCTTGTCATGTAAATAGCTATATTTTACATTTTAAATATTTCCTAATATCACCATAAGGAAATATTGACCCTAAGGACAATGCTACGTTTAGCAAAGTCTCCGACCTACAGGTGAAGTGACTAAAATACCCTTCTATACATCGCCGTACATTAGAGAGGAAGAAATGTACTAACACCTCTCTAAATAACATCTACTATCCTTAGGCTTCTAGTCTAATGATCCACGACTTCCTGGATTATTTCTGCTTTCCAAGTCATGTTTCTCGGGGCCCTAGATATTTAGATCATTCAGACAACCACAAGGGATGATATAGTATAGAAACTATCTTGTACAAGTCTGTCTTAACTAACTAGTCATACATACCCAACATGTAAGTATATTGGTCCTACGATAGAACCTCAACTAAAAGCAAATCAAAGTATATGTTTCTAGCTTCATCAGACCACTAATTCATGCTCAAGTCGTAGAGTACTAGTCCACGCAGTAGCAGTAGTAGTCTAGGTTTCTATCATATAGCACTTTAAGAAACCACTACTACAGGTCATGTTCTACGTATTCGAAATACGCTTATGTCATGAAGTAAGTGGACTATTCACTGGCTAAAGGTAAGATATTCTCTATTTGAAATTTATAACATAATAACCTAAACATGATGAGATTCCCATTCTTATCAATCGATTAAGAATAAACGTTTATGTGTTAAGTAATTCATGATCTATACCTTACTGTAAAAGACCACCATTCATATGGACCACTTACTTAAACACAATGGGTCTTTTCCAAATGTAATTGTGCACAAATAAAATGCAAATTCACAAACAATTTCTGAGAATAGATTCTTTTATTAAAACATTCGATGTTTTCATCAGAAACCTAGTCTAAGATGGCATATTTCCTAACAAATTCTACCACCACAAATTTCATGCCTAATTCGCTTATATCTATGACTGAAAAGTATGATGATCCAAATGAGTTGTTAATTTATATGTTTCATGAACTGAAAAAACTGTCCAGAAAAAATAAAGAAATGAAATTGAAAATTAACTGTTTGATAAATGAGAACGAAAAGTTGTTGAGTGAGTACAAAATGTCTCTTGAGTAACATATAAGTGCTATTATTGAAAAAGATGTGATCATGACTATTTTACAGTATGTATCTCTAAAAAATAGAAGTTTGTATGATAGAATTCAAACTCTTGAAAGTATGGTTAGCACTTTTGATGACATGAAAAATAGAGTCAATGACCTTACCATATGTATTGAGATTGGAAAATTGGCCTTAGTGTGAATCCTGCCTTATGGGAAAGATGACCAAAAGGTCATTTACACCAAAGGCGGATAGAGCCAAGGAGGTATTGAGTCTTATTTAAACTGATGTGTGTGGTCTATTGTCTACACCAGCTAACTGAGGTTTTGAGTACTTCATCACTTTCACGGATGATTGTACAAGGTATGGTTACATTTACCTAATGAGATGTAAGTCTGACTCTTTTGACAAGTTTAAGGAGTTTAAGGCTGAAGTGGAGCGTTGGACAGGTAAATTAATCAAAATCTTACGATTGAATCGTGGTAGAGAGTACCTCCAGGGTGAATTTAAGGACTACATGGTATATCATGGGATAGTATCCCAACTCTCTGCACCGGGAACACCCCAGCAGAACGGAGTAGCTGAGAGAAGGAAGAGGACATTGATGGAAATGGTCCAAAGCATGATGTCTCATGCTACTCTTCCAGTGTTCTTTTGGGGATATACCTTGGAGACAACGACATGAAACATCAAGTTCTCACAATTACAATTTAGATCGTAAATTATAACTAATTATAATTTAGCCATAACAACTTCTCTTTCTCGCAATTAACCCCACTATGTTATCAAATAACATCTTAAGTATATAATCATCTATTGTGTGTGACCTATTAAGTTTCCCAGTCAATTGGTAGTGAACATGAATTAATCCAAATGTCTTTGAGATTAATAATCCTTAATTAATTAGAATTAATCATATTGATTCTAATCAGGATTGGTTTATTAATTCATCAATTAATAAACTCATATTCCCAGATCATGAGCGGTATCTAGCAACACATCATGACCACCCAAGAGTCCAGGAAGTCAAGTAGCGTGACATGAACCCTTCAATAACAAACTACAGTGCACTTAACTCCTTTCATCATACAATGTCTCATTCGGTTTGGAGTACGAAATTAGTGCCAACTCCCTTAGAATATATTAATTCTGACCGGAATATAATAGTACTTATACTAGGAACCCACTACTCTAGATGTGTATCAATTGGAACTGTTTCCAATACAGAGTTGCCTTAGCCAAGGACTTCTCGAGTAGTAATTCCTACAAGCGGCCGTGAGATATTCGCCCCTATTATTAGGAGTGGTGAATCCTTTATTGACCTCCTCAACTATTTTCGTTTACCTCACAATGTACCCAATATCCATCCTATAAGCAACCCTCGATCTGGCTCTAGAGATTGGAATCAAAGCACAATGCTCAGCAAACAAAGTACCTTGGAGATCTCAAGTCTAAGGATACTTGCACGTTTGCTATATTGAGATTATATCACTGGTACTAAATAGTTATCCATGTGATTATCTCAAAGTTAAGTCATCTAATGAACTTGTTCTATTAACAAGCATCCACGTGTTAACTTTGAGTGTCTCAATACTCACGGAAATGAGAACAATCGCCTGATCAAATCAGGAAGTCTAATACATGCTAGTCTTAATGCATTAATAATGTTCTATCTCATTAATACTACGACTAGGGACTTTTTAAGTCCTAACACTATACAGTGCAGTAGAAATCTCATATCATGATCTCTATCATGATTTTCTTAACATAGTGTTGTACTAAGGACTTTATCTAACAGTTATATTACACAAAAGTAATCAAAAGAAACTGTAAGATAAATAACGCCTTTGATCAAAATAAAATGTGTCATATACAATGTACAAGTGATTGCTTCTAGGACATAACACTAACAAATGTCTTATTAAATGAAAAGTGGAATTCGATAGAATAACTTTCTAGAAAATCAAAGGAAACACTACTAACCTCCATGGACCCAAGAAAGTGTGGGTACCAAAAATCACTCATTTTTCTCATGTATAGACATATTCTTTGAGCTTCACCAAGTGATTCTTGGACAACGGTTGTTCAAGACACATGACTGGAGACGCAGCCTTGTTAGAAGATGTATAGACCATAAATAAAGGATTCGTTACTTTTGGAGACAAGAAGAAAGGAAAGATTCTTGGCATTGGTAACATTGGTAAATGTTCTTCAACCATTATAAAACAAGTATTACTAATAGATGATTTGAAATATAATTTGCTTAGCATTAGCCAACTATGTGATAATGGCTGCAAAGTCATTTTTGAAAATGATTATTATTCTATCATGAATAGCTTAAATCTTGAAACAATCTTTGTTGCCAACCGTGTTGAAAATGTGTATGTTTTCTATCGAAATAACCTTATAGCTCATGGTATTAGATGCATCTCCGTACATGACACTGATGGTTATCTTTGGCATAGAAGATTAGATTATATATCTTTTGATTTACTAAACAAACTATCATCAAAATAGCTTGTTAGGGGATTGCCCAAAATAAAGTTTGATAAAACCAAAATTTGTGATACATGCCAATTTGGAAAACAAATCAAAACTTTCTTTAAACCTAAGAAAATGATTTCAACCTCAAAACCTCTTGAATTAATTCACATGGATTTGTTTGGACCAATGAGGACTGTTAGTTTTTGTGGTAAAAAGTATGCATATGTGCTAGTTGATGATTTCTCTGGATTTACTTGAACTTGATTTCTTGGATAAAAGGATGAAGCTTTTTCTGAAATTTCGAAACTGATCAAACGCGTCCAAAACTTTATTGGATGCAAACTGATTTCTATTAGAAGTGATAATGGTAAAGAATTTTGCAATAATGAATTTACACACTTTTGTGATGAAAATGGAGTCTTTCACAATTTTTCGGCAGCCAAAACACCTCAACAAAATGGTATTGTTGAGAGAAAAAATTGAACTTTGCAAGAAATGGCTAGATCCATGCTTTGTGAAAATGCCCTTCCAAAATACTTTTGGGCTGAAGCAGTTAATACAGCTTGCTATATAGTAAACCGAGTTATATTGAAACCGTTTTTGAGAAAAACACCTTTTGAACTTATGTTTGACAAAACTCCATCAATCTCTTATTTTAAAATGTTTGGTTGCAAATGTTTTGTCTTTAATACCCGAGACAATCTTGGAAAATTTGATAGCAAATCCAATGAGGCCATATTTCTTGGATACTCTTCCAATAAAAAGGTATATAGAGTGTATAATAAAAGAACTCTATGTGTGAAAGAATCCATACATGTTGTGTTTGATGAATCTAACATTTATGCTTCAATGAAAGATGATGATGATGTGGGAGGTTCAAAGGAAGTAAGAAAAGACCAACTCAAAGCTTTACCACTAGATACTCATGCAAAAGAAGAAGAAATTGAAGAACAACAAGCTGAACAAGGAAAGGAACAAACTGAAGATTCTACGGAGCAACAATTACCAAATGATTGGAAATACAAAACAGGTCATTTCAAAGAACAAATCATTGGTGATCCAAGCTATGGAGTTAAAACTAGACGGTATTTCATAGATAACTTTTCTCTTCTCTAAAATATAGAACCTAACTGTATTGATGTAGCACTATATGATGAATTTTGGATTATTGCTATAGAAGAAGAATTAAACCAATTTAAAAGAAATCAAGTTTGGAAACTTGTTCCTAGACCACTTGATCATCCGGTTATTGGTGCCAAATGGGTATTTACAAATAAACTTCATGAAAACAGAACTGTGATTAGAAATAAAGCTAAATTAATCACCCAAGGTTTCAATCAAGAAGAGGACATTGATTATAATGAAACATTTGCTCTTGTTGCTAGACTAGAATCTATAAGAATGCTTCTTGCTTTTGTATAATTCAAAATTTTCATACTCTATCCAATGGATGTTAAGAGTGCATTCCTAAATGGTTTTATTGAGAAGGAAATATATGTTAAACAACCTCCTGATTTTATTTATGAGTACTTTCCAAATCAAGTTTTCAAAATTTTTAAGGCTCTTTATAGGTTAAAACAAGCTTCACGAGCTTAGTATGAGAAGCTTAGTGGATTCTTGATTTCAAAAAGTTTTTCTAGAGGCTTGATTGATACCACCTTGTTCATCAAATTTGATAAGTCCGGTGATCTACTAATTGTTCAAATCTATGTTGATGATATCATTTTTTGTGCTACTAATGACTCTTTGTGCAAGATATTTGCTAAGACAATGCATCAAGAATTTGAAATAAGCATGATGGGAGAACTAAATTTCTTCCTCAGGCTGCAAATTAAGCAAACTAAGTATGAAATCTTTATAAATTAAGCTAAGTATGCCGAGAAGTTACTCAAAAGGTTTGGTATGAATGAAGCCAAAGAAATCTACACACCTATGAGTACTTCTATAAAACTTAACCAAGATGAAAAGGGTAAGAAGGTAGATGAACATAAGTATAGAAGTATGATTACTCTATCTTACTGCTAGCCGGCCTGATGTTATGTTTTCAGTATATCTTTGTACCTGTTTTCAATCATGTCCAAAGGAATCGCACCTATGTGCAATAAAATGCATCATTCGATATCTAATCGGCACATATGATTATGGCTTATGGTATCCTCATACTAATATATTTGATCTTATAGGATACACTGATGCAGATTATGCGAACTGCAAAGTGGAAAGAAAAAGCACAAGTGGCCATTATCAATTTTTTGGATACTCTCTAGTGTCATGGCATAGCAAAAAGCAAGCTTGTGTACCCTTATCCACAACTGAGGCGGAATATATAGCAACCGGCAGTTGTTGCACACAAATTTTGTGGATGAAGAATACATTGCTTGATTTTGGTCTTAACTTTAATTGTGTACCTATATTATGTGACAATACAAGTGCTATCAATCTAACAAAAAATCCTGTTCAACATTCTAGGACAAAGCATATAAAAGTTAAACATCATTTTATCCGTGATCATAAGCTCAAAGGCAATGCGTGTGTTGAATATATTTCAACTGATAAACAACTTGCTGATATCTTTACAAAACCTCTAGTTGAAGAAAGATTCAACAATCTAAGAAGAGGATTGAAAATTACAAAATCACATAACTAACCTGGTGGCATAAGTTTTTTTTATTTTGCAGGATTAGTGAAGACGATGTTTTTGGACGCATTGTTTGTATCCAAAACACACCAACAAAGTTTTTGGAAGCAGTATTTGAGTCCAAAACCTACATCCAAAATTCATTTCTGAAAAAGTTCCATTTGGATGATTATTTCGGTTTGGGTCAAAATCCAAAACAGAACTATTTTTTATACTTTATATTTCCCTTTTAAAAAATAACTGCTTCTATATTTCAATTTTTGAATTTCAAAAAGGGTTTGCGTTTTTCTCAAAACAGTTTCTCTAAATCTCTGTGTTAATTTGTCTTTTCAATGTGATTTCTATCACAACTCTCTAGACATTCAAAGAACTCTATTTCTTCTCTCCTCCAAATCTCTGTAACCGATACATTCCATTTTCCAAAAACTCTCCGAGTTCTTCCTCTCCAAATAGCCGACAGTCTAAAAGCCCTAATCTTTTCGATGGCAAAAATAAAATCATTTACACCAAAACCCAAGAAGGTACAAAAAATGTCTCCAAAGACGAAGAAGAAGGGTTCAACATTGAACAAAGTAAAAAGAAAGGAAGTTTCACTAGAACCAGACTTCTCGGCATCACATTATGACTCTTCGAATTCTTCACTGGAACAAGTGAGTTCTAAAAACCAGATACTCTGATATATTGACTTTAAAAGTGAATCTGATTACAATGACTGGGTTTCTAGAAATAGAACCGTTATTTCTAGATGTCATGTTAATCCATCGTCCTTTCTGAATCTCTCAAATATGTTGGATATGTTTGAGCATATTGGTTGGGGTAGTTTACTATCTGTTGATAAAAATTTATATACCCCACTTGTTTAGGAATTTTATGCCAATATGAGGAAAGGATGTCTTGAGGAAACAGGGGGAGGATTTATGATTCGTTGGTATGTTTCTAGAGTTAGAGGTACGGACATTAAGTTTGGTTATCGTTTGTTGAATAGAATTTGTGAAGTAAGAGACGAAGGGATTCAATATTTTGAATTAAATAAATTTCTAGAAGGTAGTGACATGTTTGAGTTAAAGAAATTTGAGGAAATTTTTGTTGGAGGAAGGAGTTTTGAGAATTCAAGTATAAAAAATACTAAATGGCTGAATGGAGTAGGGAGGATCTTGCACTATATAGTTTCTACCATGGTGGTGCCGAGTTTTGGTCGTAAAACCTCCATAAATATTTTGCAGATGGTAATTATGTTAGCTTTGGCAGAGGGAAGGTAAATTAGTTTTGGGTTTTTAGTTACCAAATTGATGTTGCAATCGAGAAATACCTCCAGCAAAACCTTACTATTTGGAAATCTGTTAACTAAGGTCTTCAGATATTTTAATGTTGATTTAAATTCAGTTCCCTGTGCCCCATCAAAAATGAATGTTTATAACTTCGATTCTTTTGAGAGAATGGGATATGTGAGGATAGGCAATAAATGGAAATTTCTTTGGGATATTGAAGGTGAGGAAAAAGAAAGACTGTTGAAAATAAAAGCAGAAGGAAAGATTACCTTTTCTATTGGGGCAAAAAGAAAAATTGAGGAAGATCCTCAAGAAGAATCCTCTGCTAAAGGAAAGGAAAAGGATAAGGGACTATCTGAAAGTATTTTGGATGCTATCAACTCATTGGCTGTCAAATTGGATAGCCTCAATTCAAAACTTTAAAATCTTGGCAATAGACTGACATCAGTAGAAAAGAAGGCAAAAACAGATAACCCGGTGTCTGCACCTATAGTATCTGCTCAAGCAAAGGCAACCGAAGAAGAACCAGTCATTGAGGAAGAGACTGAACAAGAACAACCTGCAGCGGAGGAAGTGCCTGTTACTGTGCAAACCAAGGAAAAATCCCCAATTCAAGAAGTTGTAGTACCTTCTGCCTCCTCTAAACCACATGTCTCATCTGGAAAGAGACAAAAGCATGTTGTGGTTAAAAGGAAATCCAGTAGGATTACTGGTCAACACTCTCAAAAGGGTGTAAGATCAAGAATTGAAACAATTCACATTTCCTAAGAGACTAGTTTGGCAGAATACTCTTCAGTTGACCTCTAACCCGACTGCCCTCAATTCTCTCTACTATCGTGAACAATTTACTTTTTGCAGTTGAACAATTTACTTTTCTGTCTTTACTTATGCACAAGCTTATCTGCTTAAAATTTGAATACTTCCTATCTATATATTTGTATGTATATATATATATATATATATATATATATATATCTATTTCTTTTGCTTCTTTTATGTTATTCCTCTTTTTGATTGATGACAAAGGGGGAGAAAACATAAAATTGACTGACTGGATTTGATTGGGAAGTTTCTGCTAGGAGAAAACATAAAACTGACTAGGGATTTGGTTGGGATAGTATCTACATAAGGGATATGACTGGGAAGTTTTTGCTTGGGAAATGTTGGAATAGTTACTGATATGATTAGTTATGACTAGAAAATGTTGGAATGTTGTGATAATTTTCTGCATACAATTCTGCTTATAATTGTGAGCGTTACAATTGATTATTCTACTAATTGTGAGCATTATAATTGACTCTGTTGACTGAGTTTTGATTATTCTACAAATTTATTTGATTATTTATCTATGTGATAATATGCTATACTCTTTCACTACTAGAAAAATGCAATATACCAACTAACTATTACCAACTGATCACGTCGGTCGGTACTCACCAACCAATTACCGACCGAAATAAAAATTGAAAAAATTTAAAACTTTTCCAACCACTTACCAACAAACATAATCGGTTGGTAAATAGTTAGTTGGTAATCAATTGGTAATCGGTTGGTAATTTTGCGGGAAAATATATACCAACCGAATACCAACTGATAACACTCGGTCGGTACATTTTCAGTTGGTAATTTAATGGAAAAAATTTTACCAACTGATTACCAACCGAAATATATCGGTTGAAAATATATTCAGTTGGTAATTAGTTGGTAATTTGGCGGAAAAATATTTACCAACTGATTACCAATCGATAACAATCGGTTGGTAATATATTCAATTGGTAATCAGTAGATATTTTAATTTAAAAATTTTACCAATCGATTACTAACCGAAACGTATCGGTTGGTAATATATTCAGTTGGTAATCTGTTAGTATTTTCATTTAAAAATTTTACCGACCGATTACTAACTAAAATATATCGGTTGGTAATATATATTTAGATGGTAATCAGTTGAAATTTTAATTTTAAAATTTACCAACCGATTATTAACCGAAATGTATCGGTTGGTAATATATTCAGTTGGTACTCTGTTAATATTTTTGCTAGTAATTTAATTTAAAAATTTTATCGATTGATTACTAATCGAAATGTATTAGTTGGTACTATACATTGTGGAGGCGCAGTGTTCCAACCACTGTGCTATGTCATTATTTGTTCAAATTGGCAGCATGTATTATATTTATTTATTTCTTGTAAAATATTACAATTATATGAAATACACTTTTAAAACTTGTAAATTTTGATTTAAATAAATAAATAAAGTAAATTTTTTTTATCACTTTTGCTTTTTTAAATTTTTTTATTTTTAATTTGCTTCTATTTATCAGAGTATATAATTATTTTGTACATATATTTCTAAATGATATAAATTTTATTTTTGAATTAAATAATAAATGTAAGCAATTTTTTCATGCCTTTAGTTATACAACAAATTTCTTAGTTCTAAATTTTTTTAATATAATAAATACTTTTAAATTTAGAAGACTCAGTTCATAATTTTTTAATTATGTAAATATTCATTACTAAATAGACATTAAAAAATTTACAATTAGGTGTTTTAAATTTAACAATAAAAAAATTATATTATATTTGTACACATAATTTTATTAATAGGTATAATTGTTATTCTTTTTATCATAATGTAAAAGTTGTTACTTTTATTTGTGTGACAATATAAATACGTAGGCATCATGTATATGTGTAGGATGTGTTTCCATCATATTTATATTTTTTTATATATATATGCACATATATAAATAGTAATTATTGTAAATCATACAAAATTAAATAAGAACAATCTTTATTAATGCACATAAATTGTCAATATATTCGTAAATTTGATTCTTTTATTTTATATTCAAATTGATAAACTTTTAAATTTATATCATATACAACAAATATTATAAAAATAAAAAGTTTTCAGTATAAAAAATATAAATACTTAGTAAAGTTACTATTTTTATCCCATACTTTTAATTACTATGTCATATTTTGTCTTTCTGTATACATGACATATATAAATTATAATTACTATATATAAAATTTATAAATTTTCAAGTTATATGTGAATATATATTGAGACTTAAGGTCATATATTAGTTCATTATTAATTCATTTAGTCATTACTTGAATTCCTATATTTTTTTAATTTAGTTCATTTGGATAATTATATTTAAGTCCCTAAAGTTTCTAAAAAAGAAACCCTTATGACCATAAATTTTTTTAAGCACAACCTATTTTAAAAATCTTCTGAAAAATAATGAGCCAAGTGTAAAAATAAATAAATAAACTTTTAAAATAATTATTTCAAATTTTATATTGTTTTAACTTAGTTTATTTAGATAATTATATCTAAGTCCCTAAAGTTTTAAAAAGAAACCCTTAGAACCATAAGTTTTCTCTCAAGTTGATTTCCTCCTGCCCCCAATACCAATGAGTCAACGATATTCTCTCTTCTCACTCTCCCCTTGCTCAAACCCATCCCTTTCGTCAACAACCCTTCTTTCTCTTCTACTATTTCCCACGCCACCGCCGCCCTTTTCCTTATTCTCGTCTGGTAGAAAGAAAAGACGCAGTTAAAAAAACAGAAGGTATGGATTTGGAAATTCTCTTCTTTGTTTTAGGATTCCGAGTTACTGAGTATTGAATAAATATGGATTCAAAAGACTCCAAATAGGACTGTCAATGGGTCGGGTATACCCAGACCCGGACCTGTACCAGACCCATTTTATAACGGGTCTAGTACACATTTTTTCCTACCCGACCCAGACCCAGACCGTTTACCCATTTACTATGTATAAATAGGTCCGGGTATGGAACTATATTACCCATACCCGATTACCCGTTTAATATATTATATTATATATATATTATATTATTATATATTATATTATATATATATATATATAATATAATATATAATATATAATATATACTTGAGAGAAACTTGCAAAAACAAAGCTGCAGTTCATAAGTTTCCTATTTGTGGTTGCTGGCTGTTTGTTGTTGTTCACTGAACCAATTGTTTAGAGTCTATTTTAGATGTTTTTAGCTATCTTTTGGTATGTATTCCTGTGAAGAAAATGCAGGAAAGAGGGCTGCAACATGTTGTGTTCAGGAGGTGTCAAAATGAGAACTTAAGCTAGTTATATGTTACTGAATGCATACTGGGCAGATTTACCTGAATCTAATATACTATCACATTATCATTTTTTGTTGTTATTCCTTTATATTCATGTTCATAAGGTTCTCCATTGGTTACTCTTGAGGAAACCACAGTGAACTAAAGCCATTCATGAAAAAAATGTTGTTTTGCCATGTTTCATTTTATGACTTGTTTTAGCCCCCCCCCCCCCCCTTTTTTTTATGAAAGCTGAATTTAAAAAGTGATTCAATCACACATATCAGAGTAGTGATTGAATCAAACAAAATTTGCTGGAGTCGTGAGAGCTAAAAACTTTGCTGGAGTTGTGATTGGTTGAAGCTTTTTTTGTTGGAGAAACTTGCAAAAACAAAGCTGAAGTTCATAAGTTTTCTGTTTGTGGTTGCTGGTTGTTTGTTATTGTTCACTGAACCAATTATTTAGAGTCTATGTTAGATGTTTTTAGCTGTCTTTTGGTATGTATTCCTATGAAGAAAATGTAGGAAAGAGGGCTGAAACATGTTGTGTTCAGGAGGTGTGAAAATGAAAACTTAAGCTGGTTATATGTTAATGAATACATGCTGGGTAGATTTACAGCTATTTATTTGGTGTGTCTACATATATTATGAACCTGACAACAAAAATCGAAAGAACACAAACAAAAGCCTTCATTTCTTGTTGAAAACCTTCATTTTTTTTTTGTTGAATTTAATTCATATTCTTTAATTTCTGTGTCTTTAATTTCAATTTTTGGATCACCTCCAAATTTGGAATAATCACTACTATTGACTACAAGAAAACAGTACTGCTACAATCAATGAGCATAGGAAGCAAAGATGAAACTGATTTTTTTTTAAATAAAAGAATAAGCCATTTTTCTATATAACCTAAGGGTTGTTTTTGTTAATTTTTTCTTGCATTGTAGAATCCTTTGTGAAGAAGATAAAGCTAAGAGGTTGCCAGGTAACAAGCCTGCACGTTCCATTCGACCAATCATACAATCAATGTTTCTTGGACCATATGAATCTTGGTTAAAGGTCCCAAACACAGTTAAGGATGTTTGGTTTGCTGAGTGGACGGTAATTGTTTCTTTTCTTGCTTTTATTTTAAGTGTTATATATTAATAATCTATATCATATTTTGACAATTCTTATGGCTAATATGTAGAAACAGTTCCAGTGGGATAGGATGTATGATGGATTGTTTAGATCAAAATGGGACAAGAAAGGTGGCAAGATCTACACTTATTTGATGGACCAAGTTCGTAAAGGGAAAGTCTCACATGATTTTGTGAAGGATGAAGACTATAACAAGCTGTGAGAAATTTGGGATGGTGACAAATTCAAGAAGATTTCAGAGATAATGAAAGCAAACAGAAATAGTGATTGTGGAGGTTTAGGAGGTTTACGTCACTCTGGCGGTTCCATACCAGCGACATTGCATAAGAGAAAACTAGTAACTTTTCTTATTTTTAGTACTTCAATTCAAATTTATGAAAATAACTTGTTTTAAAAATACTTAGAATTAATATCTATCTATCTAACGTGTTTTAATACTATTTTATGATTAAACTAAATATAGAAGGGGAAATATCATAGGGACTACTCACACTCTGAAATATATGTCTTCACACACACAACAAACACTGAAGATGAAGTTGAGCAAGTGCTTAAGAAGGAACACCGAATGTTGGAGGGTGAAGACGTGGAGCTTGGAGGGCCGGAACTTGTCTTTATTGACAAGCGGTCCGAGGAAACATATGTAAATTTCATAAGTTAATAATGGTCTTTAATATTTTTTATTCCAATACTACTATATCCATTATATTTAGCTCAAGTGAAGGCAGCTTTACATCTTCCATTTTTCCCATCCAACGTGGAAGACTTTGATATGCCTATTTATTGGTTTCCATATGTATAGCCATTTTGTGGGAGTTTTGGGAAGGGGGGGGGTTGTTAAAATGTATTTGTTATGCATGAACTATGAAAGGGGGGCGGGTGCATTATGGACCAAGTCAAATAAAAAGGGGGGGGGAATTTGGTTAAAATGTGTTTGTTATGCATTAACTGTGAAAGAGGGGGTTGGGGGTGCATTGTGGACCAAGTCAAATCAACTTTTCTAATTGAAAATATGGAAAAATATTCAAATGATGGTGATACTTTTTGACTTTTTATGTTACAACTAGATAATTCTAATTCTGATGGATGTTCTTTGTTTTAAACTTCACAATCACTAATATAGTTGAGATTTTCATAGTGTTTATTCTAAAATTCTTATCCATTTTTTAATTTGATATTTTTGCATTTGTTTATGTGTTAGCGTCGCTACCAAGAAGAATTGAAGAAAGAGATGGCATCACTTGCTAGCCAGACAATTGAAGGGAAGCAGCCTCTACCAATAAATAAGGCTGATATTTGGTTGCGAGTTGTAGGCCATCCTAAGAAAGGGAATGCAGTTTATGGCATGGGATCCCTTAGCTCCAGTTGTCTACAGAAATCTACTTCACACATGTCATCGTCTTCTTCATCCATTTCATTGGCGCTTCCTTCGCATTTTGTGGAGACAACTGACTTTCAAAGTGCTATAAATGAGTTGGTGCAAAAGGTTGTTGACACAAATATTCAAGAAGTGTTGAGGACAAATGAGAGGTTGACAGCAGAGGTTTCTTTGCTAACACAGAAGGTTAAGGACTTAAGTGGATCAAATCAACCAGAAAATTAATATTCATTCACTGTGTTTCTTAATTGTATTAATATTCCTTCACTTTTGTTAAACCATGGAGTTGCAGTTCATCTCACTTTCATATTATGACAATCGTTTATGTTTAATTAAAGATGATGTTTGGTTAGGATTTGTGGTATTTTGTGAGGGAATTATATTTGCTTTGAATTTGTGGAAGGATGATGTTTGTGTTGGATTTGATGATGTTTATGTTGGGTTTGTGGATGTGTTTTAGCTTTATTATTTTATGAATTTGGATTTCATCATGTTTGTGTTGGATTTGATGATGTTTATGTTGGGTTTGTGGATGTGTTTTGGCTTTATTATTTTATAAATTTGTCAAATGCAGGTGTTTGGTATATGTTCAGATGAACTAGAATTCTGCCAAATTAAAGAAAAATTACCAACTAAATAATCAATTGGTAATTGAATAGAATTTGGTTGGTATTTCAATTGGTAATTGAAAATAATTCGGTTGGTAATATATTAAATAGCAGTTAGTAATTTTCAAACTAGCTATCTACCAACAAAAAACTTAGTTGGTAATTTACCAACAAAAAATTACCAATAGATTTTAAATCACTAAAATAGTTAGAAAATTACCAACTGAATATTTGGTTGGTAAAGAAAGAAAACTACTAACCAAAAAAAAAAAAATTAGCAACTGAACAACCTAGTTAGTAATTTACCAACAAAAAATTACCAACCGATTTTAAATAACTAAAATAGTTGAAAAATTACCAACTGAATGTTCAGTTGGTAAATAAATAAAACTACCAACTAAAAAAAAATTATCAACTGAAAGTCAGTTGGTAATTACCTACACATATATCGGTTGGTAGTAACATGTCTCAGTTGGTAAATTAATAAATTACAATTGTATTTTCAATACAAATTTACCAACTAAAAATTATAAATTTACAAACTACATTTTCGGTTGATAATTACCAACTGCAACAATCGGCTGGTAACATAAATATTTGTTGGTAATTACCAACCGAAATAGTCAATTCATATGCCAAACTTAATGCCAAATTTCCAACCGAAAATTTTACATTACCAACCGAAATAGTCAACTTAAATGCCAAACTTAATACCAAATTTCTAACCGACGATTTTACAGTACCAATCGAAATGCAGTTAGTAATTACCAACCGACTCCAAAAAATTTCAGTTGGAAAATTTACAAGCTAAGGTTTTTGCATGTGATGCCATTTGGTTGGTAATCGGTTGGTAAATCATGATTACCAACCGAATTTAGTTAATTACCAACCGATTTTGTCAGTTAGTAAATCACTTTTTTCTAGTAGTGTTTGTTCCACTGATTAAGTAGTAAATTTACTTGAGAGAAACTTTGTACTTTAATTTAATATTTTTAGATGAACTGCTTGATATGAATATTGATCATCTCTGATCTCAGTTTGTTGATATCCAAATTAGACACCAGTTTGGTACCCTGAATTTCGTCCAAAAATACTCTTTTTGTAATTAAGGTATCTTTGAGACTAGATTGATAAGATGATTTTAAGTTATTGATATGATTCTGTGACAATTTCATTGATAAAAATTTCAGTCAGATGGATTGCTTCCTTTATGATCAAAACTCTTTAAGATTTTGAAAAATCTATTATCTCGTGCATTATGTCAGGGGGAGTTTTGGACTCATATTTCCTTGATCCAAAAATCTTATCCAAAAAGTTTTCTTAAAAAATTCATACCGTTTTGGACACACACCTTTTGGACATCCAACACTCACATTCATAAAGGTTTCATATTAACTTTCACCAATGTTTTGGACGTATGTTTTGGATGTACAAAATTGACTTAAGTTTCTCTCTTATTTACAAATATTCATATTTGCAAATATTAAGGGGAAGCATCTCATTATATAACTTGCCTGCTATATCTCCTTTATTATCATTATTTCTTTATGGAATAATCATTTGATGGAAAGAAGGAGGATAGGGAGGTAGGTTAGGCCATAGGCTCATTGAGCCATGTTTGTATATGTTTTAATTTTCTATCTTAATCTCATAAGCACTCTTTGAGTTTTATAATGAGAGATTGTATTTTAATGAAAATATTCTTATTTCTCTCGGTCCAACATGTTTATACAGTTTTTTATTTCACAATTTCATCAAGTTTTGTCATCACTCAAAAAGGGATAGATTGTTAGCCCTAAAGGCTTTCTTCTATGTTTTGACTTATGACAAACATTGATGTGGACTAACTTGTGTGATCTATATGTGATAGAATATGTTTGACCTCAGTTCTTCTAAGGCATTCAAATAAGATTGTTAAGAAACTCTTGAGTAATAAAATTCAAGAATGGGTGATCAAGATGATGTTCAAGCTTATGAGATTATATACCAAGAAGTCCTTATGGAAGAACTTTAGACTAGAAATTGTTATTAAGGTATTTCTTGTTAATTCCTATGTTTCATTACCTTATGATTCAATTGATTTCTACCTTAAAACACACAAAGAAAAATATTTCAAAGTTTTAAATCTCAAAATTTTGGATTGAATAGTTTGGATTATTCTGCATCCAAAAAATTCATCCAAATCCTACAAACTGTGACAAATCATTTCTGTAGGAAAAAGTGCCATTTTAGACTTACCTTTTAGATGTATCGTCGTCCGAAACATGAGTCCAAAACACGGGTATATTTAACAAAAAAATTATAGCCATTTTATAGCCGTTAGTACTTCACTTTATGGCTCTATATAAAGCATCTAAACTTGATTTAACATAAGATTTTTGTGGTATCCTTTTAAGAAACACTCTTACTTTATAGGGGGGAAAAAAAAAATCTCTTTTATCAAAGTGCTTCAAAGTGAATTCAAATTATGTCTAAAAGGTAAAAGTGTTTATGCTTTTTCCTTGGTGCATATCTACTCAAACAAGTGAGCTTTTACTGTTCCATTGATATTCAATCTCTTTTGTATTACAAGGTTATGGTGTAAAACCCAATTGGGGTGAACCTTGATTTGATTGTTTAGTTGAGAGATTTTAGAAAACCAAGTGTAATGATCCTCTCTTGTATTTGGTGCAGTTTGATTTTATTAAGTTGAGAATGAAATCTGATTGAAAATCCTTAAGTGTGAGCTTAAGGTAGTAGATGTAGATCTTGGTAGATCGAACCACTATACATTCTGCGTCTCATTTCTCTGCATACAACATTAACTGCATTGTTTTTCTTACTTTAGTCTGAATTTGGATATTTCTCAAAGTTTCCTTGGATAGCTTTCTCTGTTTCTATGAAGTTGGTCTAAGAAACTTGAAGATCATCAATATTCTGTATATTAGACGATTTGAAAATTTTAGCTTGCTAAAAACCTTATTCACCCCCCTCCCTCTAAGGTTTTTCAAATTTAATTTTAGTAAAAAATTTTAAAAATATAATTTTAAAACCAAACACTAAATAAAAAATAGATTACACACACCCCTAGTAAGATCTGCTTTGCTATATGGTACGATGTTGGCCAGTTAAGAGGTCTCATATTCAGAAAATGAAGGTAGTTGAGATGAGTATATTAAGGTGGATGTAGTGGCATACTAAAAAGGATAGAGAAAGGAATAAGATTATTCGGGAAAAAATGAGAGTGACATTCATTGAAGATAAGATGAGAAAAAATCGCTTGCGTTGGTTTGAATATATATGGAGAAGATCAAGAGATTCCATTGTTAAGAGAATTGAGGGAAAAAGGCATGATATGTTGGACAAAAGTAAAAGCAGGTTTAAAACAATATAGATGGGGGTGATTAGACCAAGACTTAATAGTAGTTGTTGTTGTGTAATGAAAAAGACTTAAAACAAAAAAATATAAAGAATATAAGTATACGCATAACAATGTTATGTTAATATTTGCACTTTTTGTAAATGACATACTTTTGAAAAACTTTCTTTGTCCTTGTTTTTTCAAAAAGGATGAATGCTTATTCCCAATCTCATCCCTTAATGTCTTGATTTCTATTCTTTTCAATCCTTGGTAAGACGATACCCACGCCGTTGTTATATTAAAAAAATCTTGCTATATAAATAAATCTTTAATTTGAATGCTTCGTCTATATAGATAAATCTTACTTTTGTGTTTAAAAAAATAAAAAAGAAAAAGGAGAAAGAAAGCATTACGAATGACTCGAAAGGCTTAAAATATTAAATAAACAAGCACAATATTGAGAAATATCATTCATTTTTTTGGGGGGGAGGTTAAAATGAATACTCTTTTTTTTTTTTTTTGAGGATCCAATAAAAACCAATCTTATTATTCATATTTTAAATGGAATAATGTCACTTTCCATTTTTTCTATTCTTTTTTTTAATGTGGAAAAATAGTGGTCATAATTAGCTTATAGAAGTTCTGAAATCCTTACTAATTTAACTTGTTCAAAACTCCTTGACTTTAGATGGTATAAAGATATGTTTCTGCAAAAGGTAATGTTAAGAACAGATTGTCATCATGCGTTCTAGAAAGAGCATTTTATTTCAGGATTACCTGATTTATTTGCAGAAAAAGTTAGGCAAAAACTTAAATTAGATTGGGGAAATGCAATTCCCTATGATCAGTTAGCATATGGTCAATTAATTTGTTATGTTAATCAAGCTAGTGCAGACCTCTGTACTGATCTCAAACTTAAATCCCAAATGGAATCATACCATAAAAAATCTAAAAAAGAATTAGGAAATTTTTGTGAAATGTTTAGATATACTCCCATAACACCTCCATCCAAACAACTAAAGTTGAAATCAAAGAAGAAAGCTTTTAGAAAAGATAAAAAGGACAAAACTTTTAAAACTTTTAAAAACAAGACAAAGGCTACCTCGCCCATATTTGCAATCAACAATTTTGTTTTGTTAATTCCTTCTTAATCATAAAAGATTTAAGTCAGGAACTAATCTTAGGCACTCCTTTTCTAACTCAGATCTATCCCTTCTCTGTAGACCAACATGGTATCCATACAGATATCGGATCTATAAGAGTCACTTTTTCTTTCTTACTTAGTCCTTAAATCAAATATCTCAATCTTTTGAAAAATAAGATTCTTTGTCGGGAAAAGCAATTAGCTTTTCTAAAAGAAGATGTGAAATACACAAGAATCTAAGAACAGTTAGAACCAAAGGCCATTCAGGATAAGATTGAATCTATCCGCAAAGATTTTGAACAAAATATTTGTTCTGACATCCCTGCTGCCTTTTGGAAAAGAAAGAAACACATAGTCAATTTACCCGACAGAGATAATTTTGATATCTATGATAGCAACAAAAGCTAGACCAATTCAAATGAATCAAGAATTGTTAGAATATTGCAAAAACAAAATACAAACGTTATTAAACAAAGCTTTAATTAAAGAATCAAGATCACCTTGGTCTTGTGCAGCCTTTTATGTAAACAATAATATTGAAAAAGAACGCGGTGTTCTCCGATTAGTTATTAATTATAAGCCCTTAAATAAAACTTTAAAATGGATAAGATATCCAATTCCCAACAAGCGAGATTTGTTGAAACGAACTCATAAAGACGTCCTTTATAGAAAATTTGATATGAAATTAGGATTTTGGCAAATTCAGATTAAAGAAGAAGATCGATATAAAACAGCATTTAATGTTCCTTTTGGATAATATGAATGGAGTGTCATGCCTTTTGGATTAAAGAATGCCTCTAGTGAATTCCAGAAAGTCATGAACGATATCTTTAATCCCTATATATCATTTAGTATCGTCTATATTGATGATATATTAATCTTTAGTGAATCCCTTGAGCAACACTTAAAACATTTACGTCTTTTTCGTATCATGAAAAATGGGCTGGTAGTAACTGCCCCAAAATTGAAACTTTGTCAAACCAAGATCTGTTTCTTAGGTCATGATTTAACCCAAGGAACTTATAAATCCATCCATAGAGCAATAGAATTTACAGAGAAATTTCCAGATGAAATTAAGGATAAAACCTAGTTACAAAGATCCTTAGGATATTCAAATTACATCTTAGATTTTATGCCCAACCTAAGACAAATTTGCGAAGCGTTGTATAAGCGTCTTCGCAAAGATCCTATCCCTTGGGGTCTAGAGCTGACCTAAACAGTCAATAAAATTAAACAAATTGTCAAAAAGCTTCCATGTTCAGGAATTCCAGATCTAACAACTTTTATGATTGTTGAAACTGATGCCTCTGAACTTAGTTATGGAAGTATTCTCAAACAGAAAAAAGTAAATTCCTCTTCTGAATAATTAGTCAAATATCATTCAGGTATTTGGCCATCCAGTTAAAAGAACTATAGCACAATCAAGAAAGAAATCCTTTCAATTGTTTTATGCATTTCTAAATTTCAAGATGATTTGATAAATCAGAAATTTTTACTCTACATTGATTGTAAAGCAGCCAAAGACGTGTTACAAAAAGACGTGAAAAATCTTGTTGCCAAATAGATTTTTGCCAGATGGTAAGCCCTATTATCCAACTTTAATTTTGACATCGAATTTATCAAAGAAGAAAATAATTCACAACCAGATTTGATGAGACTCCGCTTCATCATGGAGGTCAAAATCAATGAAGGGCAGGCGTGACCGTGTAAGGACAAGGACCGATAACAAGATTTAGGACCAAGAAGCTTCAAGATGATTTTCAATTTCTTATAAAACTATACTTGAGGATGGAAGAAGGTCAGAAGGTTGAGGAAGCTAGCCAAGAGTTCATTTTGATGACTATCCAAGAAGGACCCCAACAAAAACTCAAGCCAACAACAAAGGCGGATGAAATTTAACCATAAGGTGGCCTTCCAGTGAACAACCGACGCCGGCCCAAGCAGTAGAACTAACGCCGGCTTCAACCTGCACAACGACGGCTGACACAGTGCACAACCGGCGCTTGCTCAAGAGCCCTAGCCAGTGCCGGCTCCAGCCTGGGCAGCCTACCGCTGCCCTGCATTTTTTATATTTTCTCCGATTTTTCTCCATTTTAAATGTTTTGTAAAGACTTCTTAGGGCCCTAAATTGTATTAGAACCTCAGGAATTACTTAGCTAAGGTTAGGGTAGTATAAATATAACTTTTAGTGATTTGACAATACAATTCACACACTTTATTCAAATTTGAAAAGAGAGTCTTGAGAGGCCCTAGCCTCCTTGTTCATCTTGTTCAAGACCATGCTTAAGGGTTAGTCCTCCTTATGAATGAGTCTATAAAATTTTTTGCATAATCCAATGTGGTTTCTTTCAAATAGGTCTTAGTTGCTTTGCTCTTCTAAGGTTTGTTTGAATTTCATTACTTGGGTGCCTATTTTCTCTATTCTATTTGTTCTTGTTTGCCTTTATTGCTTTAAGGATATTGGGGTGAGATTATAGTAGAGCTTTCTACTATTCTTGAGGGTCCTTGAAGCCTAGTTCTTCAAGGGTTTGATAGAGGGTAGGTTGTTAGTTTAATTTTCTCCTTTTTGTCTCAAGAAATCCACTGTTTTAGTCCCTGGTGATGAGCTGAATTAATCAACTAAACCACTCATAACACTAAGAAAAAGCCCACTTAAGATCATATCAAAGAGTTTGGTATTAGAGAAGGAAAACTTTAATTCCAATCAAAGCTTGGAAGTAAGAAAAGGTCCAAAAATCCCGTAACTAAAAAATAAGAAAAATCCCATAATTCAAAATCATGCTCCAAAAAGGTCATGAAATATTTGTTATACCTTGATTTTTCTTTGGAAAAATTGCTTCTTGATGTTAATATAATCCTTGGGAACAAATTTTAAAATTTTCTTATGTTTATGGTGAAAATTGGCTTGAATATGGGTAAAAATGTTGGTTGTTCTTAAGTGACAAGATTGTAACCAAGGTGTTTGATAAATGTTCCATGAGAAGGCTTTTGGCTATAGTTGGGAACTTTGATTCTTAATTTTCATTCCTTGGGATTTGGGACTTAGTATATCACTCTATTATTGAATTTATGCTTATTGAATTCAACTTTACTAGTGCACACTTGTGATCATCTTGTTCTTCATAATCCTAGTTCTAGTTGTTTTTGTTTCTTTGTTCTTGCTAACTCTTATTTGTTTCTAGGTTAGAAGTGTTTCCTTGTGCGTCTAAGTGTTTGTTCTTATGTTGATTGAGTCTACATTTCTTGAAATTCTTGATTAAAACTTGTTTGCTTGATGTGCCCAACAAGTGTTTGTTGAAATTTTCCTAAAACCCCCTAATTGAAAAAATTCATTGATTTGTGTGATTCACTAAGTTGGATTAAATCTTTAGCTATTGGGGAGAATTGGGATTGAACAAGAAGGCTTGAGTATTGAGAAAAAGGTAAGAGGGTGAGACTATTACTAAAAGAGCCTAAAAGAGCAAACACGAGTGCGAAGTGACCAACCTTTGAGAGCTAACACGTAAGGAAGTGAAGTGAGGATCTATTTTTCTTTCTAATCTCTTTTGTTTTGCGGGTATAAATAAGTAAATATTCCACCACTATGGCCTATGACCAAGAGATCTCTAGGCCTAACCCAAGTGGACCTAGTAGACCTCAAGAAGAACAAATTGATGTTAAGGTTTTGCGTGAAGACTTGCAAGCTATGATAAGGACTATGCAAAGTGAGTTTCAAAACATGACAAGGGAATTGATAAATTATCTTGGACAATCTTCTACCGTCGCACAAAGAGGAGGTTAATAGCAATTTGAAGTACCATACTCCTCCATTAAATGCCCAACAAGGGGAAGGGTGGGATGAGTACTCTATCGGGGGATTCCGACAAGCTCCTATGAGAGGGGGAAGACATGGTATGCGAGGAGGACGAGGTAGGGGTCAAAGAATGAATAGTAGGAATAACCTAACGGGGTAAGAAAGAGAGTTTGAGAAAGTTGATGAATGGTATGAAGGGGAACAAGTTGAAGCCTTTGGGGAACACAATAGAGAATGGGGTAATAGAGGAGATAGGAGAAAAGGAAATGATGAGAAGGGGGAGTTGAACCATATTAAATTGAAAGTACCTATATTCTATGGCAAGAGTGACCCCGAAGCATATTTCGAGTAGGAGAGCAAGATAGAGATCTTCCTAGAATATCATACCTACAGTGAAAGGTCAAAAGTGAGGTTGGCTATCTTGGGACTTTCAGAGTATGCTTTGGTTTAGTGGGAGTAAGTTAGTGTACAAAGGAGACAAATGGGAGTGGAAACCGTGGCTAGTTGGAATTTATTGAAAAATATGATGAGGGCTAGGTTTATACCACATCATTACTACAATGAACTTTACTAAAGGCTTCAATCACTCAAGCAAGGGAATAAGAGTGTAGAAGATTACCATAAAGAGATGGAAGTAATATTGATGAGAACTCAAATCAATGAGGATCCTAGGGCAACAAGGGTAAGGTTCTTGGGAGGATTAAATAGGGAAGTTGCCAATTTGGTAGAATTGCACCCCTATGAACGATTGGAGGATATGGTACATGTTGCTATAAAGATTGAGAGGCAATTAAAGAAAATGGTATTTACTAAACCACCACTTCCAAACCCTAATACTACTAGCAAAATGCTAATTAAGTAGGATGAAGCCCCTAAGTCATTGCAAAAGGACTTAACAAACCTAGAGAGGATTGGAAGCCTAGGAAGGATTGGAAACCTAGGGAAGGTTGGAATAAGGACAAGGGAAAAGCCATGGAGAGGCCACAAAGGAATAGGGATATCAAGTGTTTTAAATGCCTTGGATATGGACATACTTTCTATGAGTGTCCAAGCAAGAGAACGATGTATACTAATCCCTATGGTGAGGTTTCTACCGATGAAGAAAAAGAGGGAGAAAGGTACCAAGGAAACCAAGAGGGAAATGGGAATGAAGAAAGTGATGAAGAGGAAGTTGTTAGTTAAAAATACTCTTTGGTGGGAGTCACAAGAAGGTCATTGAATTCACAAGCTATTGAAAACTAAGACCACCAACAAAGAGAGAACATTTTCTATACTAGGTGTCTAATCAACAAGACCCCTTGTAGTGTCATTGTGGATAGTAGGAGTTGCACTAACGTGATTAGTGCAAATTTAGTTGAAGAATTGGACATGAGATGGATTAAACACCCCAAACCCTACAAATTGCAATGGTTGAACGATAGCGGGGAATTGAGAGTAAACAAACAAGTTTTGGTGTCTTTTGAGATGGGAAAATACAAGGATAATGTGCTATGTGATGTGGTATCTAAGCAAGCGGGTTACTAGCTCCTAGGGAGGCCTTAGCAATACGATAGGCATGTAAAGCATGATGGGAGGAAGAATACTTATTCCCTATTCAATGAGGGAACTAAGTTTACCCTCACCCCCATGGCCCCTAGTGAGGTGAACAAAGATCAAAGAATTATGAAGGAGAAAGAAAAGAAGAAGGGAGTGCAAGATGTCAAACAAAAACAAAAAATTAAGAGGAAAGAATAAGAGAGGAAAGAAAAAGAGTTGAGAGAGAGGATGGACAAACAAGTACCTTTGATGATTAAGGATAGGAGTGAGCAAGGACAAGAGAGGGGAGGTAAAAAAAGAGTGAATTACTTTGCAAAAGAAAGTGAGGTCATCGAGGCTATAGAAGCCAAGGAACCAGTTATTCTTCTTTTATGCAAAGGTTCTTATGTTTCTACTAATGATTCTACATTGTCTTTGCCTAACAAAATTATTGCTATCCTTCAGGAATTTGAAGACATTTTTCCAAAGGAGGTACCTGGACGACTACCACCCATAAGAGGGATTGAGCATCAAATCAACTTTGTGCCCGGAGCCGTCATTCCCAACTGACTGGCATATAGAAGCAACCCGGAGGAGTCCAATGAATTGCAAAAGCAAGTAGAGACATTACTTAAAAAGGGACATGTGAGAGAAAGCCTAAGCCCATATGCAGTTGCGGTTCTCTTGGTACCCAAAAAGGATGGGACATGGCGTATGTGCGTGGATTGTCGTGCTATCAACAACATCACGATAAAGTACCGCTATCCTATTCCTAGGCTAGATGACTTATTGCTTGTGAGCTATTTGGTGTATGCATTTTCTCTAAAATTGATTTGAAATCCAATTACTACCAAATTAGAATAAGAGAAAGGGATGAATGGAAAACGACTTTTAAAACCAAATAAGGGTTGTATAAATGGCTTGTCATGCTATTTGGGTTGTCTAATGCTCCTAGTACTTTCATACGATTAATTTATTAGAAAATTTATTGTTGTGTACTTTGATGATATATTAATCTATAGCAAATCATATGTGGATCGTTTGAATCATATTTAAAGTGTGCCTGTTGCCCTCCGAATGGAGAGATTGGATGCAAACCTTGAGAGTGCTCTTTTTGTTTGGAGCGGATTACATTCCTTGGGTATGTTGTGAGTGCCAAAGGGATTGAGGTTGATGAGAGAAAAGTAAAAGCCATCCAATATTGGCCCACTCCTACCACCATTACCCAAGTCCGTAGCTTCTATAGGCTAGTTAGCATCTATATGAGGTTCATCCAAAATTTTAGCACCATAGTTGATATGAATTTCTTGTGTGGCTTTTCTTGGTGTTGTGGTGTTTTTGGTGGCTATGTGTTCAGTTCAAACAAAGGGAGCCAAAACAAGGACTTTTTTGTGACAATAGGAGAAAAGTAACCTAACTATATATACTTTTTCAAACCCTTAAAGAAGAAAGCCTTAAAGACCCTCAAGATGAGTAGAAGTTCAACTATAATCTCACCCTAATATCCTTGAAACAACAAAGGCAAACAAGAACAAATAGAATAGAGAAAATAGGCACCCAAATATTGAATTTCAAACAAACCTTAGAAGAACAAAGCAACTAAGACCCATTCAAAGAAAATAACATTGGATTATCCAAAAGATTTTTAGACCCTTAGAAAAAGAGGACTAACCCTTAAGTTTAGTCTTGAATAAGATGAACAAGGAGGCTAGAGCCTCTCAAGATTCTCTCTCAAATTTGAATTAAAGTGAAGTGAATTGTGTTTTCAAATCACTAAATGTGCTATTTATACTATCCTAACCCTAGCTAAATAATCCCTGATATTCTATTATAGTTTAGGGTCATAATAAGACTTTACAAATACTTAAAATTAAAGAAAATCGGATAAAATATAAAAAACACAGAGCAGTCGTCGGCTGCCAGGGTGGAGCTGGCGCCGGTTTGGGCACTACAACCGGCGCAGGTTGCGGACTGCCTTCGGGCAGTCGAAAACCAAATGAAGCCCTTATTGAGCAGAATGAAGCCATCGCCGATTTGGCTGCTTGGAGCCGGCGCCGGCCGTCCTCTGGAGGCCTCCTTTTTGGTCTAGTTTCGTCCGTCTTCGTCGCCGGCCTTGGCCCTTGCATGGTCACGCCTGTAACACCCCGGAAAACCTAGGCCCGCCAGGGCCGGGGATGTCGCCCCGTCCAAAGGACAAGGGGTCTTTATAACTAGGTCACAAATAAAAATTGCTGGAATAAATAATACTCAAGCTAAAAGAATTTATTACAACCCAAAAATACTTCAACAGTACATCCATGATATTCCAAAAGAAAAAACCATAATTAAAATCATCTCCTAAAGCAGTACATAAAATAAAAAAAAAAAACACATTCTCTTCCAAGGTAGCTACTCACCCACAACAGGATCAACCTGAAATCATGATAAAATGTGGTGAGACAGAAATCTCAGTAAGTCCGTGTGTGCTTTGGGTATTTAGCAGAAACAGTTCGTGGATGCAAAGTGTGAAATCTTTATAAGAGAAACATTGGCAAGCAATAAACATCAGTCAAAAGCAAGAGTGGTGTTTTGGCTCTTCTAGCCATACATAAGTAATGAAATCAACCACTCGAAAGAAAGGGATATGGGTTACCACACTTTGGGTCCCATAACCGGTCAGAATGCCTAACACGTTGTGCAGACTGACAAAAGTAGGTGATCGGCCTACTGGGCAAGATACTCCTCATTCTCTATACCCAAACAACCACCGGGTGTCCATTCCGGCAAAAACATAGTCACTTGACTGAAATAAAATAAACTGCTAGCTCGGACCAGCACGACTCACTGGAACTGGCATCTTATCCGGGAAGGACTCACCCCTCAGAGGTGGCCACCTACTGAGAGACTCACCCTAACTCTTCAAAGACTAGTCCTAGTAGTCCACCCTTATTGAGTACTCAACGACATTCCCCACTTGGGACAAAATGAACAAAGCATTGTGCTTCATGAAAATAACAATTTGAGGGTTTCCAAAGCTTTGAGAGAAATTAGTTTTAGAAAGAGTTTCGAGTTTGGAAAAATCTGATCATTAACTTTTGAATAATTCCAGCGTTAGAAATAAAGATGAATTCAACTCTCAATTGCCTTCAAATAAACGAGTGTCCATACACTCCATATTTAGCTTGCCATAAGAAAACATTTCACATCGATAGGTTTTATGCAGGAGCTTACCTGATTCTTGCTCACAATAACAAGGTCTCGGACAGATGACCTAACCCCATATGGGCAAATACAAATCTTAATCAGATTCAAGCCACAATCCACTTCCTCAATTTTAAATCAACTCAATTCACTACTACCATGATCCTAGTGTCCCAAGCTTTAAGACAAAACAATAATTGAATAGGTTTATAAGCTTAGTTTAATTTGTTATTTAAAATAATTAATGGATTAGGAAATAAATTCTAAAAAGTTGAAAATTTAAACCTTGTTAAGGAAAATTTAGAGTTTATTTGATCAAGAGCCATAGGTGGTACTAGGTAAAATAGTAATTTAATGGTAGCTTAGTTGTTAGAAAGTAATTGAGAGCTAAAACTAGTTAAGATTAAATTTAATAAGTCTTCCTTGGAAAATAATAAGTAAATCCTTAAGGGTTTTGATCTAGTAAATATTTTATTAAGTATAAGTCTTTTTCATAAGGGCTTTAATCAATTTGCTTTATTTTAAATAATATTTATTTATTTTATTTTCTAGAAAATTTATTATTTATTTGACAAAAATATCCTTTACATATATTATAATTCCAAATCTACCCTTCTTAGGGTTTTCGAAATTCTCTAGGAAAAATCATTAGTAAATATTTTATTCATGAAATAAAATTTGCTTAGGGACAACTAGATCATGATCACGATTCCATGGTCATAATCAATAACATACTCAATCCTTCAATTCATCAAATCATCTAAATCTTGCACATAGGCATAGATCTAAATTTATTAAGACATGCTTTAACCTCTACTAGCATAAACATGATCATGGCTTCAAAATCTAATCATGCATACAAATCCTATTCACCAATGGTGACATAATCTCTAGCATGCTTCATCACGAATACTACCTATGACATGCATCAAATCTCAACTCATCATTAAATCCACCAATATAATCATTCCATGCATAAATCTCATCTCCATCTCAATCATACATATACTCATGCTTCAATCAATAACATCACATACACAACCCCATCGCCATTCATCAACCTAGAGACATGATTCTAAATTTTAAAAAAAGGATTGAAGGTACTTACTTGATTGATGAATAACTTGAAGGAGTTTAGAGAAGATCTCAACTCCTAGATGGCTAATCTTGTTCAAGAAGGGTGGCGAAAGCATGGTCATGGAACAAGAGACCATTCGGCCAAGGGAGGAATTTCGGTCCATGAGAGAGAGAGAGAGAAGTCATTAGTGTGATTATTCATATATGTTTTCATTAGAGATTAAGTTTGAAGATGATGAAGTTGTTAGAATAAGTTTACCTTGAAGATGTTCTTGCTCTTCACAGAAATTTCTGCTTTTTGATCCAAAGTAGCAAGATGATTTGAGGAGTTTGATGTTAATAAGGGTGTTGATGAATGCACAGCAAGGAGTAGATCAAATCTGGAGGTTTTCGTGGAGGTTTGAAGTGGTTTGGAGGGGTATTAGGTGTGAAGAAGGAGTAGGTGTTCTTGGTGTAGTGTGTGTGTGTTCTTGTTGCTTGAAGAAAATCGAGAGAGAGAGGGAGAGTTTGTGCAGCTGCTGATTTTTCTGAGGGAATAGGTCTGGCCGAATTCTAGTAGGGTTTAGGGAGTTGATTCTTTGATTTGGAAGGGAAAAGGAAAGGTTAGTTGTTACAATCCTTGAAGAATATTGTTAGGAAGTGAATTTGGAAAGTAGATATCCTAAGAATATCTTGATTTGTTTGGACAGCTTTGAAGTCTGCCATGGCTGATTGTTTGGACAGAATTTCGTGGGACTAATGTTGACTTATGGAGGCTTATGGTGGCTGAAAGTAGGGTGTACAATGATGAAGAAAAAGTCTGGTCCATTGAGCAAAATATTATGGAAGGTTGCTAAATAAGATGTCCGAAATTTTGGAAACCAACCAAGCTTAATTGCAGGAATTTTGTAGAGAGATTTTCGGACAGCCATTGATGGAATTTCGTGCAGAAGTTCAAGGGGCCCAATGGAGCTCTGTTGGGGGAGGTTTAAGGAAGGTGTTTGCAGAAGTAGCTTGGTGTTTCAGTTGGAAGAAGAAGAGAAAACGAGCTGGACAAAAATCTGCACAGGAATTTTCGCTGTACAATGAATTTTCTAGCAGATTTTCGTCTGCTACTTCCAGTTATTTTGCAGCTAGTTTTGAAGGGGATTTCAGGGGTATTCAAGGCTGGTTTCCAGCCTTCTTTATGGAGGAAAAACATGGCTAAGGTGTTGTACAAATTCTGGAAGAAAATAGCTTGGTTTTGAGCTCTCAAAACCGATTTTCGTACAAGAATTTCTCCTGCTTTGCTCCAGTTTGAGCAATCCGAATTTGGTCAAGAACTTTCAGGTTTCCAACTGATCCTAAAGACCATTTTTCTGGCATAATTTGGGAGGGAATGTTAGCTAAAAATTTCGCCCTTTTGAAGGTACAACAACGCTGGAAAAATTCCAGCTCATTCATGAGGAAAGATGAACTAAGCTAGAGGAAGAATTTCAGCAAGCTTTCAAGAGGGTTTTTCCCCTTGAATTTTCCCCCCAAATCATTTACATTTTCCAAACCATGAGAAGCCTTTTACTAGGACATTTTGATCCTAAAAGACCTTAGTCCTCTACTGAATTTTCTTGAAAGGAAAAGAATAGAACACCTTACTCAAGCTAAGGAGTTGGAATTTAAGAAAAGCTAAAGATCAAGGGAGAATGAATTCCCTTTTGGCATTTCGCGAAGAACAAAAGAGTGAAGTGAGAATTCTCCTAACATGTCTCTCCTAGGACATCATCACCACATTGATCTAGGCCCTCATGGCCGAAACCATCCTTTTCCGAGCAAAATAAAATTTACTCAAGCTAAAGCCTCTATGATGGATTTTGAACCTTAGACTTCAAGAATTAATTCCAAGGCTCTAACCACTAAACCACAACAACCCTTGTTGCTATTTCTACTAAAAAAATTATTCCCTATTCAATCCACAAGTTATCTCCTTATTTTCACCTCGGGTAAAAATTACCATTTTGCCCCTCTCACACATCACTCACCAACAAGACTTCAAGATAGTAAAAATCAAATTCAAAGCACATAGAAATCATATGAAAACATATTTAATCATGAAATAAAGCATGATATGCATCCCAACCCCCTTACTCTAAGGTTGGTCTTGACTGGGGTTTCACAACGCCTCCCTCTATTTGATCTTGACCTTTATGATGAAGTGGAGTCTCATCATATCCCCTTCCTTGAAAAGGATTCGTCTTTGAATCATTACCATTTTCTACATGGAATGCTTTCACCATTGCTGCCTTCTTAGCTCCGTTAAGGTCCATTCGTTCTCCTATAGGTAAGGGAATCAATTTAAAAAGAGTTAGGGGAATAAAAACATACACAATTTCAAAAAGAAAATGAGAAGTGGTAGAGTGAAAAGCCCTTTTGTAATCAAACTCAAAATGTGGCCAGCATTCCTTCCAATTGGTCAAGTTCTTCTTCATTATGGTCCATAAGAATTGGGTTAGTGTTCGGTTGACTACCTCCTTTGAAAAAACAACTTCAAATTCTTGAGGGACAGCTGTAATTTCATTAGGCCAAGATAATGAAAAAACATTAGTAGAAACATAAGAACAATTGCATAAAAGAAGAATAACCGGTTCCTTAACTTCTTTAGCCTCTATGACCTCGCTTTCTTTTTCAAAGAAATTCACTCTTCTTTTACCTCCACTCTCTTGACCTTGCTCACCCATACCAAACTCTTTTTCTTGCCTCTCTTTTTCTCCCCTCTCAATTTCTTATTTTGGATTAACATTCTGTGCTCCCTTTTTCTTTTCTTGCTCATTCATGATTCTTTGATCTTTGTTCACCTCACTAGGGGCCATTGGGGTGAGGGTAAACTTAGTTCCCTCCTTTAGTAGGGAATAGGTATTCTTCCTCCCATCATACTTAATATGTCTTTCGTATTGCTAAGGCCTTCCTAGGAGCAAGTGACTCACTTGCATGGGTACCACATCACATAGCATATCATCCTTATACTTCCCCATCACAAAAGACACCAAAGCGTGTTTGTTCACTCTATCTCCTCCACTAGATTTGATGTCATTTTGTGAAGTTAAACTAGATTCTTCAGTCTTACTAGTTTCACTCATTTTCATTTGCCTTTGCACCACCTCTAGCGAGCTCCTTTTTTTCTCCTCTTGTGGATGCGAGCTTTCTTCCACTTCATGAGTACGTGAAGCACTGTGAGAACCTTCATCTATAGAATGTATTTGTTCATTCTTTATCTCAAATTTTGAATTCTTTGGCTCTTCAACAAATTTTATACTCTTTTGCTCAACTTCTTCTTGCACATTCTCCTCTAACACTTCTAATGGGTTTGACTCATCCTCTAGAAAGAATAAAATGTTATAATATTCCTTAGTCACCCTATTTGTTGGACTCAATGGATCTACGTCTTCTTTTTCATCATTACTAAGCTCCTCATCAAGCTCATCAACATTTTCCTTAACTACTTCAGACACTACTTCATCATTTTGATAGAGCATTTCTTGGCCTTGAGCTTCCCTTTCTAGCTTCTCCTCTTTCTCAAAGCCACGTAATTCATCTTGTTTGAGTCTATTGTGTAGGGGTTTAATGAGAGTACTAATTCCTGTAATAAATTCAGAAATATAATTGAGACAACCCAAAAAGCGCTGGAGTTGAGTTCGATCAATAATTTGATGTGGAAATTTGTCATCAAACTGAATTGACCTCTGGATAGGAGTAATAGTTCTCTGTTGAATTTGATGTCCCAGAAATCGGACATTGGTTTGAAAAAGACTGTACTTAGTTTTTGAAAGGACCAAACCATTATGTTTAGCCAATTGACAGAAAGTTTTTAATGTTTGAAATGTTGATCTAAATTTTGAGAAAAAATTAGAACATCATCAATGTAAACAATAATAAATTGAGAAAATCCATATATATATATATATATATATATATATATATATATATAAGGTCTACACTCAACAATATCCCACACTGATGGCTACACACACACACACACACACACACATATATATATATATATATATATCAGAGGATTTCATGTATGCTATCTCTATCTATAACAAAATACAGTACATGATCAAAAGGAAAGCTGTCTAGACCTAAACTGCCGACTCTGTGGTATCATCCTTCTATCCGTAGATCCGCTCAGCTCTGGATCTTCTAGATCTCTTCTGATTCATGCCCTAAAATCTGCCTCGGTTCCTCTCACCTACCTGTTCACTATTAGCCATTTCTGTTCTAGAAGCCATTTATACTGTAGCATTATAATTGGTGGGAGCCATACTTGCTAATACTCTCTTCAGCTTTGGCCGTAAGCCTTTCACAAAATGTCTAACCCTATTCGCTTCTGAATGGACTAAGAGTGGGCAATATTTTGATAGTCTAGTAAATTTAGCAGCATATTGTCCCACTGTACGGCCTCCTTGTCGAATAGCTTGGAATTCATCCTCCTTTCTTTCTATTGCCCAAATGGAAATAAATTCCTTCTTAAAACTGGTCTTAAAATATGTTCATTCCCATTCTCGTTGATTCATCTTCCTGACCTGCCAATCTTGGATAGGTCCTTTCAACTGAAATGTCGCAAGCTGTACCTTCCTTTGCTCCTAATAATTCAGGGTTGCAAAAATATTTTCCATCTGTTTAATCTAATTCTCTGCCTCCTGTTCTGAATCAGGTTGCCCTTGAAATTGCGGAGGATGAATTTTCAAAAAGCGCTCAAGGGCTCGATCTGACTCGACTTCACCTTGCTGACTTTCCTTACTTGTACCCTCATTTACCATAGCATTCTTAGTTAGCTGTTGGATTGTGTCAGACATCTTTTGGAAGGTCTGAAACATAGCGTCGTCCAAGGTTGTGAGGTGGGGACCTTCCGCTTGCGGTTCCTCTACCATTAGTTCAGGGTTATTTCAAGTAACTCGCGATGATCGTCCGGAGGTCCGTTTAGAAGGCATATGTATAGTTCATAAGATTTTCCACTATAACAAATGTAACATAGCTCAAAAGCAGTCATAAAATAAGTACAGTGCAATTAGTAAAACATAACACATGTTCATTCTCATTTATCACAAAGTCAGTACAAAATTCATATGCCAAGCACACAGTTATATACACCGGTCGAACTATTCATATCATACTATATATATATCTCTATCTTATCCTCCTACTCATCATCCTCACTGTCTGATACGGGAAGTCTTGAATCAGTCGAGATTGTATAAGACTCCATTGTATCAACCTCCTCATCTCCGTCTGCATCAGGCTGTAGCTAAACCAATAGCTCTAGGTCTATCTCTAAATCCTCCTCGGGCTCCTCACCTACAGGTACCTCCACCTCGGGTACCTCCTAGTCCTCTCCCGCATCAACAACCTCCACATCTAGTATCTCCTCCTCAAGTACCCCAAATATATCCCCACCAAATATCTCCTCATCATCCTCAGATAATACAGCACCATTGAGGATACTATCCTCCTCATCATCATTATCCTGATGGCGTGGCTCATCACCATCATCAATCTCATCAAAATCGCAACCCTCCTCCTAGTGTGGTGATGATGTCCCCTCGGGAGTAGATGCCCCTCCATACTACGGTCTCGCGCAAACAGAATAATAACGGGTACCGCTGGGTCAAACCTACTCCGAAGAGACGGGATGCATGACGGCGACCAGATCTAGGTCCTGTCATAAGAAAATATCCCAGCACACCCATTCAGAAGATCTTCCCGATCTTTTCCGATTTCTTCACACCCGAGCTTTCACCTATCTCTTTCTTTCCTTCATCACTGTGCTCATCCATTGGGTGCTTACCCTTATCGTTCCTATTCATCATACCTACACAATAAAAGAGTTCTTTCAATTCCTATAATGATACTACAGTTTTATAAAATTATGATTTAATACCAATTGTAACACCCCTACTAAAGACAACAACGGAAGCATATCAACATCGGGTGTCGCCCCGTCCGATTTCCCAGACAAGGAGTCTTTATAACGGAAACAACAGAGTAAATATATATATATATATATATATATATATATATATATATATAAGGTCCAAACTCAACAATATCCTACACTGATGGCCATACATATACATATATAAGAGGATTTCATATTTGTCATCTCTATCTATAACAAAATACAGTACATGATAAAAAAGAAAGCTGTCCAGACCTAAACTACTGACTCTGTGGTATCGTCCTTCTATCTGTATGTCTACTCAACTCTGGATCCTACAAAAGGTAAGTTAAAATATACGTGTGAGTGATGAATCACCCAGTGAGTCCCGTGTGTGCTAGTGCTTTATGAAAGAATATAGTACATAAAACTTTTGTGGAGTAGCATATCATTTGTTGACTGGAAATAATTTCAAAACTCTTTAAAGAAGAGTTTATCTAGAACTTAATCATTTTTGAAAAAAATTTATTTCAAATTTCAAATTATTGCTCCAGTTTTCAAACCACAAGCATTTCTTCAACAGAAGGTCGGCCTATATGTAAGTCCCGCAGTCCTTGCCTTCAGCGCCACATATCATTGTACTGAGACCGCAGCCTCCAGAACTCAACCGTGCATCACCGGAATAAGTACATCGCAGTGTACTTTTGCTCAGGTATACCGCTGCATACCTAGTGTACCGCAACACACAATCTTTTACTTACCATCATAAGCTAAGGGTTCCAATCCTGACATCAATCACTATCGAGGCGGCAAGGAGTCAAACGTGCCGAGTGTCCTCGCCCAACATCCAGTAAATGACTCAAAATCAAGAAGCGCCCACAGATACGGCAATTGCCAGGTGTTAAATGGCTAGTCAGGACGACTCATCTTAATGTCCTATCACCTTATTTGGAGTAAGATAATCCCCAAACTAGCTAGGTTACATGGGGTCGTCTACCTCTAATATGAGCTAATACAAAGATCAAAGTCCTTGCTGAGTACTCAACGTTAACAATACCAACCCTGTCTGACTGATCATGCCAAAGGGTTATCTGATCCTACAAGATTTTCAAATCAAAACATTTTTGGGACAAAATAACACTTTCTAGAATTTGATCCCACTGACTCGCAAGTTAGATCATCATTTGCATAGACTCCACAGAGCCAATCAATTCATTCCATAGGCACATCAGGCCAATAAAACAATTTCAAGGATCAAAAGTCATTTTCCAAAACTCATCTCATCACGAGAGGTTATTTTCCAAAATTATGTTGACATAGGATAAAGAGTTCTGTTCAAGTATCAAAATATGTTTCCAAGAGTATCCAGATCATTTTCTCAATACGCGATCACAATAGTCATTTTCCAAGGGCATTCGAATCAGTTTACCCATGCTCGATTCCAAAAGACTTTTCGAGGGTATTCGAGTCATTTTACCCTTACCCGATTTGAAAAATATTCACAAGAGTTCCAATAAGAATATTTCAGTCATTTACTGAATATCCGAATTCCAAAAGTTTTCATAAAACATTCCAATAAGGATATTTTGATCATTTTCCAAATACCCGATTCCAAAAGGAACTCGTTTCAAGAAATCCAAAATTCTAATCCCAAAGGATGATTAAATTCAAAGTTTCCAAACATATTTCCATAAAATGTTCCAATAAGGACATTCCAATCAATTTATGAATACTTGATTAAAAAAAAAATCACTATTTTTCAAAAATCCCAAGTGTTTAATCCAAAAGGACTAAATTCACAAAATTCATGCTTTAATCATCCATTAAGGTTTCCAAGCCAATTATGAAGTTTATTCAAATCCAAAATGGCATAAAACAAGCCTTGCTCAGATAAACCTTAAGCATATTCAGGGATTTTCAGAATGGTATAAAACATAGCATTTTATGCAAAAGTGAAGCACACTAGCTTTCAAAATGTTTTAGAAATCAAAGGGACTCACCTCGTGTCCTAAGTAACCTTTTTCGTTCACGGCCGTTTAATCACCGTCTCTACCATTTTCGACGTTCCATTGGCCATTTATCGCTAAACCTACACCAAATATCATTTTCGGGTTAATTCATGTTTGGCCAAAAAATAGCTGACAGTTGGCCGACGTTTAATTGACAGTTAGCCAATGGTTAAGGAAAACGCTCAATTTTCTTTCATGTCGTTTTTTCGTCGTTTTTTCGATTCTTTCATTTTTCTTTTTCCAAATCCTTCCTCCCTTCATAAACAAGGGATTCACTTCATATTTCCTCAATTATTTCATCCAAAATCATACAATTAATCATCTTTAAATTCGTCCATGTTCCAAGCAAATTTCTAAAATTTTGTTGTTTTGACACATGATTTGGTTTTAGATATAACTCTCAATTCACAACTCCGATTTGGCTGTATGATATACCAAAATGATCTTAAGACTCTTAATTTTAATTATACTTTTGTATGGCCCTTTTTAGAGTTCTAGCCCTTATTGAAATATTTTATGGAAACGTATTTAGAAACTTTTAATTTAATCCTCTCTTTTGATTAGAATTCTCGACTTCTTAAAATAAGTTCTTTTTAGAATTGGGTATTTGAAAAATAATTCAAATGTCTTTGTTAGAATATTTTATGGAAACCTTTGGAATTGGATGCTCGGTAAATGACCGAAATACCCTTATTGAAACTTTTGTGAATACTTTTCAAATCGAGTAAGAGTAAAATGACCCGAATACCCTCGAAAAGTCTTTTGGAAATCTTGAATGGGTAAAATGATCTGAATACCCTTGGAAATGATTATTGTGATCGAGTACGGAGAAAATGACCCAGATACTCTTGGAAACATATTTTGATGTGTGAACAGAACGCTTTATCCTGTTTCAACATGATTTTGGAAAATGATTTCTCGTGATAAGATTGACTTTTGAAAAATGAATTTTGATTCCTAAAATTATTTTATTGGCCCGATGTGCCTATAGAATGAATTGATTAGCTCTCTAGAGCTTATGTGAATGATGATCTGACTTGTGAGTCAGTAGGATCAAATTCTGGAAAGTGTTGTTTTGCCTCAAAAATGTTTTAATTTGAAAATCTTGTGGGATCAGATAACCGTCTGGCCTGATCAGTCAGACGGGGTTGGTGTTGTTGATGTTGAGTACTCAGCAAGGACTTTGATCTTTGTACTAGTTCATCTTAGAGATAGAAGACCCCAAGTAACCCGATCAGTTATGGAGATTGTCTTACTCCAAATAGGGCGATATGACATTAAGATGAGTCATCCTGGCTAGCCGTCTAGAGCCTGGCAATTGCTATGCCTTGTGTTCACTTTATGATTTAGGTTGTTCACGGGCTGGGCTGGACACCTGGCATTGTTCTAATGCCTTGCTACCTCGATGGTTATTGACATCAGGATTGGGACCTCTGGCTTATGGTAGTAAGTAAAAGATTTTCCAGTGACGCACGGATCAAGTACTAGAGGCTGCGGTTTCAATACGATGACATGTGTAAGTTGGTGTACTTATCCGGCAATGCACAGTTAAGTGC
The DNA here is from genome assembly GCA_026120185.1 of Voacanga thouarsii. NCBI lineage: Eukaryota > Viridiplantae > Streptophyta > Magnoliopsida > Gentianales > Apocynaceae > Voacanga > Voacanga thouarsii. Next base: position 4,455,623 of record JANUWF010003370.1, read on the forward strand.
TTTCAAGTGAAGTCCCTGGTATAATAAGATCGTGATGCCGAAGGCGAAGCCTTGTGAGCTTTGCATACAGGCCGACCTTCTGTTGAAGAAGCACCTGTGATTTGGAAATTGGGGTAATGATTTGAAAGTAAAATATAATTTTTCAAAAATGATTAAGTTCTGGATAAACTCTTTTTTTGAAAGAGTTTTGAAATTATTTCCTGTGAACAAATGATATGTTATTCCACAAAAATTTTATGTACCCTATTCTTTCATAAAGCACTAGCACCCACGGGACTCACTGGATGATTTGTCATTCACACGTGTCTTTTATCTTACCTTTTTGTAGGATCCAAAACTAAGTGGACCTACGGATAGAAGAACAATACCACAGAGTTGGCAGTTTAGGTCTGGACAACTTTTCTTTTGATCATGTACTGTATTATAGATAGAGATGGCATGCATGAAATTCTCTGATATATGTGTATATGTGTGGCATCAGTGTAGGATATTATTGAGTTTGGACCTTATATATGTATTTACTCTATTGTTTTCATTATAAAGACCCCTTGTCTGGGAAAATAGACGGGGCGACACCTGGTGTTGATATGCTTCCGCAGTTTTCTGGTAGGGGTGTTACAATTGGTATTAGAGCCAGGTTTTATAAAACTGTGGTATTGTCATAGAAATTGATAGAACCCTTTTATTGTGTAGGAATGGTGGATAGCAGTGATAAAGGTAAGTGCCGAATGGTCGAGCGCAATGATAAAGGGAAGAAAGAGACATGTGAGAGCTTAGATATGGAGAGGAAACCTACTCCCGAGAGGATACCGTTGCCACATGAGGAGGCAGGTAGAGACTCTGATAAGATTGATGGTGATGTTGAGCCACGCCATCGGGATGATGATGATAAAGAGGATAGCATCCCCGATGGTGCAGTACTATCTGAGGATGATGTGGAGGTATTTGGTGGGGATTACCCAGGGTACTTGAAAAGGAAATACTAGATTTGGAGGTTGTTGATGCGGGATAGGACCAGGAGGTACCCGAAATGGAGGTACCTGTAGTTGAGAAGCCTGAGGATGATTTAGAGATAGACCCAAAACTATTAGCTTGGTTGCAGCCAGATGAGGACGACAACGAGGAAGTTGATGCAGCAAAGTCTTATACAGTCTTGACTAATTCAGGACCTCCCGTATCAGACAGTGAGGATGATGAGTAGGAGGGTGAGATGTATATATATATAGTATGATATATATAGTTCGGCCAGTGTATATACTTGTGTGCTTATCACACGAATTTTGTACTAATTTTGTGACAAATGAGAATGAACATGTGTTATGTTTTGCTAATTGTACTGTGCCTATTTTATGACTGCTTTTGAGCTATGTTACATTTGTCATACCTATAAAATCTTATGAATTGTACAGATGCCTCCAAAACGGACATTCGGACGATCATCGCGAACTACTCGAAATAACCCTAAACCAATGGTGGAAGAACCGCAGGCGGAAGGTCCCCACCCTACAACCTTAGACCACTCCATGTTTCAAACCTTCCAAAAGATGGCTGACACTATCCAACAGCTGACTGAGAATGCTAGGGTAAATGAGAGTATGAGTAGGAAAAGTCAGCAAGGTGAAGTCAAGTCGGATCGAGACCTTGAGATCATCGCGAACTACTCGAAATAACCCTAAACCAATGGTGGAAGAACCATAGGCGGAAGGTCCCCACCTCACAACCTTGGACCACTCCATGTTTTAGACCTTCCAACAGATGGCTGACACGATCCAACAGTTGACTGAGAATGCTAGGGTAAATAAGAGTATAAGTAGGGAAAGTCAGCAAGGTGAAGTCAAGTCGGATCGAGACCTTGAGCACTTTCTGAAATTTCACTCTTTGCAGTTTCAAGGGTGACCTGACTTAAAACAGGAGACTAAAAATTAGATTGAACAGATGGAAAAGATCTTTACAACCCTAAATTATTCGGAGCAAATGAAGGTACAGCTTGCTACATTCCAGTTGAAAGGACCTGTCCAAGATTAGTGGGTAAGGGAGATGAATCAATGAGAATGGGAGTGGACAGATTTTAAGGCTAGTTTTAAGAAGGAGTTTATGCCCATTTGGGTGGTAGAAAGAAAAGAGGATGAATTCAAAGTTGTTCAGCAAAGAGGCCGTACGGTGGGACAATACGCTGTTAAATTTACTAAACTATCAAAATATTGCCCACTCTTAGTCCATTCAGAAGCAAACATGATTAGACATTTTATGAAGGGTTTATGGCTAGAGTTGAAAAGAGTATTAGCAAGTATGGCTCCCACTAGTTATAACGCTACGAGTAGAAATGGCTTCTAGAATAGAAATGGCTAATATTGAATAGACAGGCGAAAGAAGCCGAGGTGAATTTCGGGGCATGAATCAAAAGAGACCTGAAAGGTCCCGATGGCAGGGGAAAAAAAAGATGCAAAAGAGGGGAGGCTTGATGGGAGGACTGCCCTCTTTTAAATTCTTCAATTGTGGGAAAATAGAGCATAAGATTTTAAATTGCCCTCACCCACGAAGAATCGGAGGATAGAGCCGACCTAGAGATAACAGCCAAGGACAGAGGTCATGATTTGGAAGAGGAAACCCAAGGCAGGCTTCTACCTCTATAACTAAAACCCCCAAACCGCAAGTAAATGCACGGGTGCTGGCCTTAGAAAAGACAGATAATCAAACTAAAGTGATGGAAGGTACACTCCTTATTTTTTATCATACTACTAAAGTATTGGTAGATCCTGGTTCTACGCATCCCTTTATTGCCAATTCATTTCGTGATTCTATGGAGATAAAAGGGGAAGAAATTTCATATGAAATAATTGTTAGTACCCTATTGGGAAAGCAAATGAATAGTGAGAAAATGCATAGGAATTGTAAGATTTTGATAGGAGATGAATTATTGGAAGGAAATTTGATATGTTTACCCATAGAGGATTATGATGCTATCTTGGGCATGGATTGACTATCTTAGAATCATGCTCAAGTTGATTGTAGACATAAAGTAGTATGTTTCAATTGGTCTGGGAAACCTATATTGGAATTTGTAGGTGAGGTTGGAAGGAAAAGTAATGCTTTTGTATCGGGACTTAAGGCCCGGAAGATGATTATGAAAGGGTGTATAGGATACTTGGCATATGTAATTAATAAGCTAGGAGAGGTTAAGAAACCTGAAGACGTTCTTGTTGTGAATGAGTATTTAGATATTTTTCCAGTGGAATTGAAGAAGTTATCGCTGGAGAGAGAAGTAGAGTTTTCCGTTTATCTAGTGCCATCGGTAGAACCAATTTCAAGGACCTCTTATAGAATACCACCTACAGAATTGCAGAAGCTCAAGAAACAATTGCAGGAATTAATGAAGCAAGGGTTTATCCGATCAAGTACTTCACCGTGGGGAAGTACCCATATTATTTGTTAAAAAGAAAGATGGGTCATTACGGATGTAGATTATCGAGGAATGAATGTAGTGACGGTAAAGAATAAAAATCCGTTACCCATGGTTGATGAACTGTTTGATCAACTGCAAGGAGCTGGATGTTTCTCGAAATTAGACTTAAGGCAAGAATATTACTAGGTCTGGATTCGGGAAGAAGATATACTAAAAATTGCATTTAACACTCGATATGGATATTTTGAGTTTGTGGTGATGCCCTTTGGTGTTACCAATGCCTCTTGCTATTTTTATGAACTTGATGCACAGAACATTTCGGCTGTACTTAGATAATTTTGTGGTCATATTTATAGATGACATTCTAGTGTACTCTAAAGATCCCCAAGAACATGAATAGCACCTTTAGAAAGTCTTAGAGAAGTTAAGAGAGACTAAATTGTATGCAAAATTTAGTAAGTGTGAGTTTTGGTTACAAGAAGTGGCATTCTAAGGACATATGATATCCAAGGACGGGATTATAGAAGATCCTGCAAAATTTAAAGTGACGCCAAATTGAAAACGTCCCAAGACTTTGACCGAAATCTAAAGTTCCCTGAGATTGATAGGATATTATCGAAGATTTATTGAAGGAATACTTTAAGATAGTTTCACCTTTGACTCGACCCGCCAAAAGGAAGTTTCTTGTGTTGGAACCAAGAAGTGTGAGAGAAGTTTCTAGGAGTTAAGAGAAGGATTAAATTCTGCTCCTATTCTAATATTGCTAGTGATAGAATCATTCATTACTGAGATCGATATTGTGTCTTGAAATAGTTTGCGATGACACAAGATGTTTTAATGAAGGCACCTTGAAGTAAGTATACTATCCATCCAGGAGCCGTAAAGATGTATCAGGACTTAAAATGGCATTATTAGTGGATTGGTATAAATAAGGATATCTTAGATTTTGTAACTCAATGTTTAACTTGTTAGCAAGTGAAAACTAATCAACAATGACCTAGGGGGTTATTGCTGCCATTGCCCAACTCTATTATAGAAATGGAGTGAAATTACTATAGATTTCATTATGGGATTAACCATGACAGTAAGACCGCGAGATATTATATGGGTGATAGTGGATCGATTGACTGTATCTGCCCATGTCATCCCTATCAATCAACAGGATTCTCTAGAGAAGTTAAGTAAAATCTATATGGAGGAAGTAATCAGACTTCATGGAGTACCCCCTAGTATTGTGTCGGACCAAGACCCAGATTTATTTCAAAGTTTTAGACTAAATTGTGGCAAAGATACGAGACAACCGTAAAGTTCAGTACAATAGCGCACACACAAATGGATGAACAGACAAAACGAGTGAATAGAGCTTTGAAAGACATGTTGAAGGCCTGTTCTTTGGATTTTAGAACTAAGCGGATTGATAATTTAGCATATGCAGAATTTGCATACGAATTGGAATGGCCCCGTTTGAAGTTTATATGGAAGAAAATATCAGTTCCCGTTATGTTTGGAAAGTTTAGGATAGAGAACAAGCGAACAAGATGTTTTTGATTTTGAAAAGGTCCGATAGACTGTAGAGACGATCAAAACCAAGTTAGAAGTAGCACAGAGTAGACAGAAAAGTTATGCAGATCGACGTGGGAGAGATTTGGAATTTACTAAAGGGAATCATGTATCCTTGAAGCTGGCTCCACAACGATAATTGGGAATTAAAGAACAAGAAAAGAAATTGACATTTAGGTACGCTGGATCATTCCCTATTGTTGAGAGGATTAGGAAAGTAGCATATCGATTGGAGTTACCAGTAGAACTTTAAGTTATTCACGACGTGTTTTATGTATCCCAACTTCGAAAGTATGCGGCTGATCCTGCCCATATTTTGAATAAAGAACCCATTGAGATGACTCTAAACTTGAAGAATGAGAAAAAGCCTATTAAAATTTTGGAATATACTGAAAAGGAATTGCGGAATGAGAAAATTCCACTTGTACAAGTATCATGGGATTATCATTCTGTGTAAGATGCAACTTGGGAAAACAAAAGCAAAAATGGTGAAAAAGTATCCAAATTTATTCCAAGTGTAAGCTAATTTTGAGAACGAAATTTTTTTCTACGGAGGGGAGAATGTAACATCCCACCTTTTTACTTTTGATTGGCTACTATTGGTAATAGGATGAGAATTTGCATCGATATCCAAAACAAAAATTGATCGGTGTAATGAGACGAATATTTTGGTGGAATAATATTTTGTCGGGACCTGGATATAATTATTGGATTTGTTCTACCCGTACTCTAAATTTTTGGAAGGCTATTATTATTAACAAAATAAGAATTTAAGGGTACTCTGAAAAGAAAAATTAATCAGTGTGATGAAACGCACGTTTTTGTGTGAATTATACTACCTGTGATATTAGGGGCATTTTCATCATTTTGACCGCGCCTGTGACTTTGATCTCAAATTTGATCAAGTAGAAAAGGAATTGAAAATTTTGAGTGTTACCAATGGATTTAGTGGAATTTTTGGAGTTGAACGGTGAAATAAAAAATTTTTAGTTACGGATCCGATTTTAGTTGTTTCTGAAGAAAATAGGAAATCGCAGTTAAAATTGGTGCGTGTGGCATTTTGTGAGTGGTTGCCCATGGACATTGTCAATTTAAGAGAGGTTACATGAAGAGTTCATGCAAGACACATGGAATTAAAGGATTGCAAAATAAATGAAGAATGATGTGTAATTTTGTGATAGAAACACATCACTCGTGGGCCCATTTGATTAGGGTCTTGAGCAATATAATTGGCTAATATTTGGACCAAAAGAAGAATAATGAATGGCTAGAAATTGGCCAAGAATTTCGGCAGCCACGCAAGAAGAATTAACGGAATTTTTGTGGAGGAAATAAAAATGGTTGGTGTGTAAGAATTTCATTGGAACACACCTAAATATATCCACCATTCAATTAAACCACAACAAAAAATGGAGGGCCAATATTGAGGGCTAAATGGCGATCAAGTAGGGCTATTAAACATCCAAAAATTTGTGAACCAAGAGGGAGAAAAACAATGAGAAAAAGAAAAAGGAGAGAGAAAGAAAGAAGTGTGTGTGTGTGTGTGTGTGTGTTCTTGATGTCGTCTTGGTGTTCTTAGCACAAAATCACACCGAATAGCCTTAAATACACAAGGTAAAACCCTACCTTCCTTGAATTAATGTTGTTGTTGGGTGAATTATGATTATGATGATGTGAATTTTAACATGAGGGGCCTTAGAATGATGATTTCGGATCAAAGCTCGGGTTTGTGAGCTTTGGTGTATGAACTTTACATATACTTGTATATGTGTCGGTTACCTAAGGGGCCTTAGAATGATGTTTTGTGTGAGGGAGAACTGAATAATATGGTAGTTTGAAGGCTTATTTTCGGTTGAAGAGGTGATGATCAAAGTAAAGTAAAAATAGAATTTAGAAGGTTGGAAAAATGGATCAAACTAACTTTTGATTAGAAGAGATGAATTTGTATTGAATAAATGTGACTTTTGTGAGCTACTAGAAATCTGAAAATTCAGAATTAAAGATGATTTGACTGAATTAATGGTTTTAAGGTGTTAAAGATTAAAAGAGGACAAAGGAAAGCATGAATAGTAAAAGTGAGGTAAAACTATTGGGGCTATTTTTTTCCAGTACTATCCCTCAAAAACCAGAATTTTGGAAAAGAGCTTATACAAAATTAAATTTAAGAGTCTTACAGTCGTTTTGGTATATCATAGACCCAAAACAGAGTTGTGGATTGAAAGTTATGTCCGAAACAAAACTATGTGTCAAAGCAGCAAAATTTCATAATTTTGCTTAGAACATGGACGAATTTAAGGATGATTAACTATGTGATTTTGGACAAAATAATTGGGAAAATATGAAGTGAATCCATTGTTTATGAAAAAAGAAAGGATGTGGAAAAAGAAAAACGAAAGAATCGAACAATTGACGAAAAAATGACATGAACGAAAGTTGAACATTTTCCTTAACCGTCGGTTGTGGCTATTGTTGGGCATGTCGGCTGGACGTCGACCAACAGTCGGTTATTTTTCGGTCGAACACGAATTGACCCGAAAACGATGTTTGGTGTAAGTCTAGCGATAAATGGCCAACAAAACGTCGAAAACGGTAGAGATGGTAATTAAACGGCCGTGAACGGAAAGGGTAACTTAAGACATGAGGTGAGTTCCTTAGATTTCTAAAACCCTTTTTGAAAGCTAGTGTGCTTTGTTTTTCCATGAAATGATGCATTTTATACCATTTTGAAAATCCATGAATTTGTTTAAGGTTTATTTGAGCAAGATTTGTTTTATACCATTTTGGGCTTGGACGAACTTCATAATTGGCTTAGAAACCTTACTTGTAACACCCCTACTAAAGGTAACAACGGAAGCATATCAACACCAGGTGTCGCACTGTCCAGTTACCCAAACAAGAGGTCTTTATAACGAAAAACCAACAGAGTATATAAGGTCCAGATCCACATAACAACCCATACTAATGGTCACGTGCACATATATAACAAAGAATCTCATACATGAAAATTTTCATTCAACATCAGTAATAAGGTACATTAACCAAAAGGAAAATGTCCGGACCTATTCTGCTATCACTGTGGTATTGTCCTCTATCCGTAGGTTTGCTCAACTCTGAATCCTACAAAAAGGGTAAGACAAATGACACGTGTGAGTGAAAAATCACCTAGTGAGTCCCATGTGTGCTAGTGCTTTATCAAAGAGACAGAGAACATAAAACTTTTATGGAATAGCATATCATTTATTTACTGGAAATAATTCCAAAACTCTTTAACGAATAGTTTATTTAGAACTCAATCATTTTTGAAAAATTGTAATTCAATTTCAAATCATTACCCCAATTTTTTCAAGTCACAGGCACTTCTCCAACAGAAGGTCGACCTGTATCCACATACAAGTCCCGCAATCCTTACCTTTGGCACTACGTATCATTGTACTAAGACCGCAACCTCTAGTACCCATCCGTGCGTAGCCAGAATAAGTACACCACAATGTACTTCTACTCAAGTATACCACAGAATACCTAGTGTACCGCAGCACATAATCTTTTACTTGCCACCATAAGCCCAGGGTCCCAATCCTGACGTCAATCACAATCGAGGCGGCAAGGAGTCAAACGCACTGAGTGTCCCCGCCTAGTATCCAGCGAATGACTCAAAAATAAGAAGCACCAACAGACGCGGCAATTGCCAGGTACTAAACGGCTAGTCAAGACGACTAATCTCAATGTTCTGTCACCCCATTCAAAGTAAGACAATCCCTAGAACTAGGCCAGGTTACTAAGGTCGTCTAACTCTAATGTAGGCTAGTACAAATATTAAAGTTCTTATTGAGTATTCAATGCTAACAATACCAACCCCGTCTGACTGATCAGGCCAGAGGGTTATCTGATCCCACAAGATTTTCAAATCAAAACATTTTTGGGATAAAACAATACTTTCTAGAATTTGATCCCACTGACTCGCAAGTCAAATTATCATTCACATAAGCTCTGCAGAGTCAATGAATTCATTCCATGGCACACCGGACCAATAAAATAATTTCAGGGATCAAAATGTCATTTTTCAAAAGTCAATCTCATCACAAGATATCATTTTCAAAATCGTTGAAACAGGATAAAGAGTTCTGTTCACACATCAAAACATATTTCCAAGAGTTTCTGGGTCATTTTCCTTGTATTCGATCAAAAAAGTCATTTTCAAGGGTATTCAGATCATTTTACCTATACCCGATTCCAAAAGACTTTCTAAGGATATTTGGGTTTTACCCTTACCCGATTTGAAAAGTATTTACAAAATTTCCAATAAGGGTATTTCGGTCATTTACCGTATACCCGATTCCAAACGTTTTCATAAACATTCCAAGAAGGACATTTAGATCATTTTCTAAATACCCAATTCCAAACGGAACTCATTTCAAAAAATCTAGAATTCTAATCCCAAAAGAGGATTAAATTCAAAGTTTCCAAACATATTACTATAAAATGTTTCAATAAGGGCATTCCAGTCAATTTATGGATACCCGATTCCAAAAATTACCATTTTTTGAAAATACCAAATATTTAAACCAAAAAAAGGCTAAATTCACAAAATTCATGCTTTAATCATCTAGAGAGGTTTCTAAGCCAATTATGATGTTCCATCGAGCCCAAAATGGCATAAAATAATTCTTGCTCAGATAAAATTTAAACATATCGGGGATTTCTAAAATGGTATAAAATAGAGCATTTCATGAAAAAGTGAAGCATACTAGCTTTCAAAAGGTTTTAGAAATTAAAGGGAATCAACTCATGTTTTAACTAAACTATTTTTGTTTACGACTGTTAAACCATCATTTCCACCATTTTCAAAGTTCCATTGGCCGTTTACTGACAAACCTACACCAAATATCGTTTTTGAAAAATCATGTTTGATCGAAAAATAGCCGACGTGCCCAACGGGTAGCCAGCGTCTAGCCGACGTGCCCGACAGTTAACTGACATTTAGCCAACAATTAAAGAGAACGTTCAACTTTTGTTCACGTCGTTTGATCAATTCTTTCGTTTTCCTTTTCCCACATCCTTTATCCCTTCATATACAAAGGATTCATTTCATATTTTCCATTTATTTGATCCAAAATTAGACTATTAATCATCCTCAATTTCATTCATTTTCGGACTAATTTTTCTAGAATTTCACTACTTGACACATGATTTTGTTTTGCACATAACTTTCAATCCACAACTCCGATTTGACTCTCTGATATATCAAAACAACTGTAAGACTCTTAAATTTAATTTTTTATTGGCGTTTTTCAGGGTTCTAGTTCCCATAACACAATACAGGGTAAAAATAGCCCCAATAGTTTTACCTCAATTCCACTATTCATGCTTTCCTTTATTCTTCTTTAGTCTTTAACATCTTGGAACCATTAATTCATTCAAATTTTCTTCAAATCATCTTTAAGTCTGTGATTTTTAGATTCCAATAGCTCACAAGAATCACACTTATTCAACACAAATTCATCTTTTCTAATCAAAGGCTAGTGTAATCCATTTTTCCAACCAAGTAAATTCCATTTTTACTCTACTTTGATCATCATCTCCTCAACCGGAAACAACCTTCTAAGCCACCATAATTATTCAGTTCTTCTTCACACAAAATATCATTCAAAAACCCTTAGACAGCCGGTACTTATATAAGTATATAAAGGTTCATACACAAAAGTTTACAAATCCTAGCTTTAATCTAAAATCAAGGCATGAAAATCATGTTTTCATATTAAAATTCATATCAATATAATCACCGTAATGAGATCTATAACTTTAATTCTTGAAGTATAGACTATTACCTTGTATGTGGGATCTCTTGGCTTGATTTTACTCCAAGAACACCATGAATACACACACATCTTTCTTTCTCTCTCTCTTTTCTTTTTTCTCCCTAATTTTCTCTAGCTTTTCTTTCTTTTTCTTTCTCTCTTCTTTCCCTACTCCTTATGCACGAAATCTGGCTATTTTTTTAGCTCCTTAACTACCATTCTTGGTCCAAATTGGTGACCATTTGGTCACAAATTGTGGGCTATCTGCCACGTGTCGCAATTTCATTTGTCTACCAATTTTTTTAATATTTTGTAAAACTTATTTGATAAGCTTTATTTTGTATGAAATTTCATACAAATTCTCATAATGTGACACATGTTCCTATCCACCAATCATATAGTGCCACACATCTAAGTTTTACCCACATTTCTAATTTTTCTCAAAAATAGCCAAAATCGGGTCCAGAATGAAAAAATATTTTACTTCACCATTCAACTCCAAAAATTCCACTGAATTCATTAGTAATACTTAAATTCTTCAATTCCTTCTCAGTTTGGTCAAATTAGACGTCTAAGTCGCGGAAGCAGTCAAAATAACGAAAATGTCCCCGATAACCCGAATAGCATAATTCTCATCGAAACACGCGTTTTATGGCACTGATCAATTTCTCTTCTCAGTGTACCCTCAAATTCTTATTTTGTTAATAATAGTAGCCTTACAAAGATTTAGGGTACGAGCATAACAAATCCAATAATTACATCCAGGTCCTGACAAGATACTATTATATCAAAATATTCGTCTCATTATACCCATCATCTTTTGTTCGGGCCATTGATATAAATTATCATCCTATCACAAGTAGTGGCCAATCAATGATTAAAATATTAGATATTACAATCTCCCCACCTTACAAAAAATTTCGTCCTTGAAATTGACTTAAACCTAGAATAATTACGGATACTTCTTCAATATCTTCGCTTTTGTTTCCTAAGTTGCATTTCCTATTGGATGATGATTCCATAACACTTTTATAAGTGAAATTTTCTTTATTCCGCACCTTCTTTTTCATATACTCTAAGATCTTAATAGGCTTTTCCTTATACTCTAAACTTAGTGTTATCTTAGCAAGCTCTTCATTCAAAATGTGAGTAGGATCAGTTGCATATTTCTGAAGTTGGGTAATATGGAACACATCGGGAATACTTTGAAACTCTATTGGTAACTCTAATCGATAGGTCTCCTTCCCAATCCTCTCGACAATAGGGAATGGTCCAACATATCTAAATGCCAATTTCTTTTCTTGTTCTTTAATTCCCAATTGTCGCTGTGGAGTTAACTTCAAGAATACATGACCTCATTCTACAAATTTCAAATCTCTCTTACGTCGATTCATACGACTTTTTTATCTACTCTGAACTGCCTCCAACTTGATGTTAATCATCCCCACAACATGTTGAACTTTTTCAAGACCCAAAGCATCCTGTTCACCCATTATTCGTTTTGGACTTCATTTCCTTCCATACAAAGCTTCAAATGGGACCATTCCGATTGTTGATTGATAACTATTATTGTATTTGAATTATGTATATGCTAAATTATCAATCTACTTAACTCCAAAATTCAAAATACAAGCCAAGAACATGTCTTCCAAAATTCTATTCACTCATTCTGTCGATCCATCTGTGTATAGGTGCGTTGCTATGCTGAACTTTATTGTGGACCCATACCTCTACTGTAGCTTAGTCCCAAATTTTGAGGTAAATCTAGGATCTCGATCTGACACAATATTAGAAGATACTCATGCAGTTTGATTACTTCCTCCATATAGATTTCATTTAACTTCTTTAGGAAATTCTATTAATTAATAGGAATGAAATGAGCAGACTTGGATAGTCGATCCATTATCACCCAAATAGTATCTCACCGAGTAACCATCATAGGTAATCCTATAATGAGGTCTATAGTAATTTCGTCCCATTTCCACGATGGAGTAGACAATGGTTGTAACCCTCCAGGTTGTTGTTGATTGGCTTTCCTTTACTACAAATTAAACATCGAGTTATAAGGTCTGAATTGTCCTTCTTCATACCAACCCACTAATAATGACATTTTAGGTTCTGATACAACTTTACGGCTCCTGGATGGACAGTATACTTACTCCAAGGTGCATCCATTAAAACATCTTATCTCATCGCATATTGTTTCAGAATACAATACCGACCCCAATAGCAATTAATGCTATCATTGTCCTTTCGGAACTCATCTCCTCCTGTATTCGTCTCCTTCTGTACTAACTTTTGCATTATTCATCTTTATCTTGCTCTCTCTTCAACTGTTGTAGGAAGGCAGGTTGAATGGAAGTATTACTTATCCTTATTTCTCCGTCTACTGCAAATACTTCTAATCCTGGAATTTGTAACGTCCGAAGAGTTGATAAATTTACCTTCCAACTAAGGGCATTTACTACTGTGTTTGCTTTTCTAGAATGATATTTAATTGGAAATTGAAATCTTTCCAAAAATTCCATCCATCAACTTTGCCTTATGTTCAAATCATTTTGAGTAAAAACATACTTGAAACTTTTGTGGTCGGTGAAGATTTCTAACTCAGCCCCACACAAATAATGTCTCCACTCCTTAAGGGCAAACACAATAGCAACTAACTCCAAATCATGTGTAATGTAATTCTCTTCATGAGGTTTCCATTTCCTAGAGATATAAGCGATCACCTTTCTCTCCTGCATCAATACTCCTCTCAATCCTTCCTTTGACACATCTGTGTACTCCTCATAAGGTTTGTCCATCATTGGCAATGTTAAAACAAGAGCAAAGCTTAATCCTTTTTTCAACTCCTGGAATTTTCCCTCACATTTCAGAATCCAAATATAAGGAACTTTCTTTTAGGTGAGTCGATTTAAAGTAAAGCTATCGTAGAAAATTTCATAGTAAATCTTCGATAATATCCTGCAAATCTCAAAAAACATCATATGCAATCAGAATCTGAGGACTTTTCCCATTCGTCACTATTTCGACTTTTGCAAGATCTATTGTACTTGTGACTTTGGATATCACATACCCCAAGAATGCTACTTCTTGTAGCCAAGACTCACACTTATTGAATTTTGCATATAGTTTAGTCTCCCTTAACTTTCCTAATACTTTCTGAAGATTATTGTTCATGTTCTTGGGGATTTTTGGAGAACACCAAAAAATCATCTATGAATATAACCACAAAACTGAGCCGAAATGTCCGGTACATTAGATCTATGAAAAACAGTCATTAGTGACAACAAAAGGGCCTCACTACAAGCTCAAAAGGTCTATATCATGTTAAATGTAGTTTTCAGTATATTTTTCTCCCAAATCCGAACTTAGTAATATCCTTACTTCAAGTCTAACTCTAAGAATCATCCTGCTCTTTGTAACCGATCAAGCAATTCATCAATCATAGGCAATGGATATTTATTCTATTCTGTTACTACATTTAACCTCACAAATCTATATACATACATGGCGACTTTTCTTTGTAACAAACAAGATAGGTACTCCCCAAGGTAAAGTACTAGGCCAAATGAATTCTTACTCCATTAATTCATGTACTTATTTCTTAAGTTCCTGCAATTCTGTAGGTGCCATTCAACAAGGAGTTCTTGAAATTGGTTCTGCCAATGTCACTAACTCAATAGAAAATTCTACTTCTCTCTTCAATGGTAATTCCTTCAATTTCACTGGAAAACATCCAAATACTCATTCATAACAAGAACTTTTTCGGGTTTCATAACCCCTCCTGGCCTATAATTACATAGGCCAAATACCCAGTACACCCTTTTTTAATTATCTTCCGAGCCTTGAGTCCCGATATGCAAGTATTACTTTTTCTCCCAACCTCGTCTACAATTTTCAATATAGGTTTCCCAGGCTGACAGAATTGTACTACTTTATGTCTACAGTTAATTTGATTATGATGCTAGGATAGCCAATCTATGCCCAAGATAGCATCTTAATCCTCTATGGGCAGACATATCAAATCTCCTCCAAAATTTTATTTTCTACCAAAATCTTACATTCATTATGTACTTTCTCACTATTCAATTCCTTTCCCAATAGGTACTGACAAGCATTTCTTATGAAGTTTCTTCCCTATTTTTTTCCTATAGCGTCAAGAAATACATTGGCAATAAATGAATGTGTAGAACCGGGATCTACTAATACTTTAGCATCATGATTTAAAGCTAACGAGTATACCTTTCACTACTGTGACATGATCATCCATCTTTTTTAATACAACCACTCAAGCATTTGCTTGGTTTAGCAGATCCGACTCAAGGGGTAGAAGCTTGTTTAGGTTCTCTCTTTCTAGTCCTGACCTCTGCCCCGGATTATTTTTTCCTGGTCAACTCCATCCTCCTATCATTCGGAGGTGAGGGCAATTGAAACTCTAATGCCCTTCCTTCCTACAGTTAAAGCATCTAAACGAGGGTTCTCCTCCAATTGAGCCTCCCCTCATCTGCATCTTTCCTTTCTTCTGTCATTGAGGTCCTCCAGATCTTTTCTGACTCATACTCCGAAATTCACTTCGATTTCTCCTACTCATATTCTCATTTATTCCAGCATTCTCATTGGCTCTAGTAATAGTCTCATCCATCCATTGAATGGTATCAGCCATTTTCTAGAAGATTTAGAACATAAAATAATCCAAATTCACAAAGTAGGAACCTTCCACATACGATTCCTCCATCATTGGCTCAGGGTTATGTTGAATAGTTCACGATTATTATCCAAAAGTTCTTTTAGGAGACATCTATACAGTTCATACAATTTTTCTGGTAAAATGAAATAACATAACTCAAGAGCAGGCACAAAAAAGCTATAGTGCACATAGCATGATCATAACACATATTCATTCTCAACAAACACAAAGCCAGTACAAAATTCATATGCCAAGCACACAGTCATATACACTGGCAGGACTGTACATATCCTACTACATATATCCACGTCTCATCCTCATGCTAATCGTCATCACTATCTGAAACGGGAGGTTCTGAATTAGTAGAAACCGTATAGGATTCAACTATATTGAATCCTTCACCTTTATCCGCATCAGGGTGCAACCAAGCCAGTATATCTGAGTCTATCTCCAATTCTTTCTCGAACTCCTCGACCACAGGTACCTTCACCTCGGGTACCTCCTATTCTCTTCGTATCTTAACATCCTCCAAACATAACATCTTATCTTTTAATACTCCTGGAGTATCCCCACCAAATTCCTTCTCATTATCCTCAGACAATACTACACCATCGGGGACACAATCCTCCTCATCATTATCCTGATGGCATGGTTCAATATCGCCATCAATTTCATCAAAATCGCCACTCATCTCCTCATGTGGTGATGATGTCCTCTTAGGAGTAGGTGTCTGTTCCAGACTGAGGTCTCACGCAAATAAGGTAATAACAGGCACTACAGGGTCAAATGCGCTCCCGGTGAGATTGGGTGTACGAAGGCGGCCAGGGTCAGATCCTGTCCAAGTGAAACATCCTGGCACACCTGCTCGATGGATAATCCTAATCCTCCCAGATCTTTTCACACCCAAATGCTCATCTATCTCTTTCATCCCATCATCGCTATACTCATCCATTGGGAGCTTGCCCTTATCACTCCTATCTGTCATACCTCCACAATGAAAGAGTTTTATCAATCCCTATGACGATACCACAGTTCTATAAAACTAGGCTCATATTAATTGTAACACCCCTACTAAATTTAACAATAGAAGCATATCAACACCAGGTGTCGCCTTGTCCAATTACCCAAACAAGGGATCTTTATAACAAAAAACCAACAGAGTATGTAAAGTCCAGATCCATACAACAACCCATACTGATGGTTACGTGCACGTATATAACAAAGAATCTCATATATAAAAAATTTCTATTCAACATTAGTAATAAGGTACATTATCCAAAAGGGAAATGTTTGGACCTATTCTACTGTCACTGTGGTATTGTCCTCTATCTATAGGTCCGCTCAACTCTGGATCCTACAAAAAGGGTAAAATAAAAGACGCGTATGAGTGAAAAATCACCTAGTGAGTCCCGTGTGTACTAATGCTTTATCAAAAAGACAGAGTACATAAAACTTTTGTGGAATAGCATATCATTTGTTCATTGGAAATGATCCCAAAACTTTTTAACGAAGAGTTTATTCAGAACTTAATCATTTTTGAAAAATAGTATTTTAATTTTAAATCATTACCCCAATTTTTTCAAATCACAGGCATTTCTCCAACAAAAGGTCGGCTTGTATCCACATGCAAGTCTCACAATCCTTCCCTTCAGCTCCACATATCATTGTACTAAGACCGCAGCCTCTGGTACTCAACCGTGCATCTCCAAAAAAAGTACACCGTAGCATACTTTTGCTCAAGTATACTGCAGCACATAATCTTTTACTTACCACTATAAGCCAAGGGTCCTAATCCTGACGTCAATCACCATCGAGGCGGTAAGGAGTCAAATGCATCGAGTGTCCCCGCCCGGTATCCAGCGAATAACTCAAAAATAAGAAGCATCCGCAAACGCGGTAATTACCTAGTGCTAAACGGTTAGCCAATTCCAAATATTTTCATAAACATTCCAATAAGAACATTTGGATGATTTTCCAAATACCCGATTCCAAATAGAACTAATTTCAAGAAATCTAGAATTCTAATCCCAAAACTGGATTAAATTCAAAGTTTCCAAATATATTTCCATAAAATGTTCCAATAAGGACATTCCAGTCAATTTATGGATACCCGATTTCAAAATTTACCAATTTTCAAAAATCCCAAATATTTAATCCAAAAAGGACTAAATTCAGAAAATTTACACTTTAATCATCCAGTAAGGTTTCCAAGCCAATTATGATGTTCAATCAAGTCCAAAATGGCATAAAATAATTCTTACTCAAATAAACCTTAAACATATTCAGGGATTTCTAAAATGGTATAAAACATAGCATTTCATGAAATAGTGAGGCACACTAGCTTTCAAAAGGTTTTAGAAATCAAAAGGACTCACCTCATGTTCTAACTAAACTCTTTCCGTTTACGGCCGTTCAACCATCGTTTCCACCGTTTTCAATGTTCCGTTAGCCATTTACCGATAAACCTACACCAAACATCGTTTTTGAGTCAAATCGTATTCGTCGAAAAATAGTCAATGTCTAGCCGACATGCCTAACGGGTAGTCGACGTCCAACCGACATTTAGCCGACGGTTAAGAAAAACATTCATATACAGGGATTCATTTAGCCAACGTGCCTGACAGGTTCATTTTTTGTCGTTTGATCAATTCTTTCATTTTCCTTTTCCCACATCCTTTATCCCTTCATATATAAGGGATTCACTTCGTATTTCCCATTTATGTCATCCAAAATCACACAATTAATCATCCTTAATTTCATCCATTTTCGGACTCATTTTTCTAGAATTTCACTGCTTGACACATAATTATGTTTTGCACATAACTTTCAATCCACAACTCCGATTTGGCTCTATGATATACCAAAATGACCATAAGACTCTTAAATTTAATTCTATATTAGCCTTTTTCAGAGTTCTAGTTCCCATAATATAATATAGGGCAAAAACTGCCCTAATAGTTTTACCTCAATTCTACTATTCATGTTTCCTATGTTCTTCTTTAGTCCTTAAAATCTTGGAACCATTAATTCATTCAATTTTTTCCTTCAAATCATCTTTAAATCTGTGATTTTCATATTTCAATAGCTCACAAGAATCACACTTATTCAACACAAATTCATCTTTTCTAATCAAAGGCTAGTGTATTCCCATTTTCCAACCAAGTAAATTCCATTTTTACTCTACTTTGATCATCATCTTCTCAACCGCAAGCAACCCTTTAAGCCACCATAATTATTTAGTTCTTCTTCACACAAAACATCATTCAAAAATCCTTAGGCAGCTGGTACTTATATAAGCATATACAAGGTTCATACACAAAAGTTCACAAACTCTAGCTTTGATCCAAAATCAAGGCATGAAAATCATATTTTCATGTTAAAATTCATATCAATATAATCACCGTAATGAGATCTATGACTTTAATTCTTGAAGTGTAGACTTTTACCTTGTATGTGGGATCTCTGGGCTTGATTTTGCTCCAAGAACACACACACACATCTTTCTTTCTCTCTCCTTTTTCTTTTTTCTCCCTAATTTTCTCTAGGTTTTCTTTCCTTTTCTTTCTCTCTTCTTTCCCTACTCCTTATGCATGAAATCTAACTGTTTTTCAGCTCCTTAACCGCCATTCTTGGTCCAATTTGGTGACCATTTGGTCACAAATTGTGGGCTATCCGCCACGTGTTGCAATTTCATTTGTCCACCATTTTTTTTTTATTTTGTAAAACTTATTTGATAAGCTTTATCTTGTATGAAATCTCATAAGACCTCTCATAATGTGACACATGTTCCTATCCACCAGTCACATAGCGCCACACATCCAAGTTTTACCCGCATTTCTAATTTTTCTCAAAAATGGCCAAAATCAGGTCCCGAATGGAAAAATATTTTACTTTACCATTAAACTCCAAAAATTTCACTGAATCCATTGGTAATACTCAAATTCTTCAATTCCTTCTCAATTTCTTTAAATTTGTTGTCAATGTCGCGGGAGCAGTCAAACTGATAAAAATGCCCCCGATAACTTGGATAGCATAATTCCCACCAAAATGTGCGTTTCATTGCACTAATCAGTTTCTCTTTTCAGTGTATCCTTAAATTCTTATTTTGTTAATAATAGTAGCCTTTTAAAGATTTAAGGTATGGGTAGAACAAATCTAATAATTACATCCAGATCCCGACAAGATATTATTATACCAAAATACCCGTCTCATTATACCAATCATATTTTGTTCTGGCCATTGATATAAATTCTCATCCTATCACAAGTAGTGGCCAATCAATTATTAAAATATGGGATATTACATTACTGGACGATTAAAGTATGATTTGTGAATTTAGTCTTCTTTGGATTAAATACTTGGGATTTTCGAAAAATGGTAACTTTTGGAATCGGGTATTTATAAATTGATTGAAATGCCCTTATTGAAACATTTTATGGAAATGTGTTTGGAAACTTTAAATTTAATCCTTTCTTGGGATTAAAATTCTAGATTTCTTAAAATGAGTTCCTTTTCGAATCGGGTATTTGAAAAATAATCCAAATGTCCATATTGGAATGTTTTATGGAAACCTTTAGAATCAGATGTTCAGTAAATGACCGAAAGGACTGATTTAAATGACCAGGTACAGCATCACATTTGACACCTAAGGAAGGTACAACCCAACTATGAGGTACATTAGCAGGTGTAACAATAATACGTAAATGAGTTTTGGCTGGTACAACCACTTTATTGTCTACTTCTAATAAACGTAATTGACCTAAAGATATTACTTTTAGTTCTTTCTAGTGGAAGGGAAGGAGAGAGAAGCATGAATGAATTCACACATCATTCACATTAGCAGGTGTTACAATATCCGCTAATGTTCGAAGTGAGATACTCGCAAGCATGAATGAATTCGCTTGATCAGCCTACCTGGCTTTGACTGATATGGATGTCGAGTACCCTTATTAGAAATTTTGTGAATACTTTTCAAATTGAGTAAGGATAAAATGGCCTGCATACCCTCAGAAAGTCTTTTGGAAATCGGGTATGGGTAAAATGACCCAAATACTCTTGGAAATGACTCTTGTGATCGAGTATGGGGAAAATGATCTAAATACTCTTGGAAACATGTTTTGATGTGTGAACAGAACTCTTTATCGTATTTCAACATGATTTTATAAAATGATCTCTTGTGATGAGATTGACTTTTGAAAAATGACTTTTGATCCCTGAAATTGTTTTATTGTCCTGATATGCCTATGGAATGAATTGATTAACTCTGCAAAGCCTATGTGAATGATGATCTGACATGTGATTCAGTGTGATAAAATTCTAAAAAGTGTTGTTTTGCCCTAAAAAAATTTTGATTTGAAACTCCTGTGGGATCAGATAATCATCTGGCCTGATCAATCAGACGGGGTTGGTATTGTTGACGTTGAGTATTCAACAAAGACTTTGATCTTTGTACTAGCTCATGTTAGAGATAGATGACCCCAAGTAACCTGATCAATTCTGGAGATTGTCTTACTTTAAATAGGGCAACAGGATATTGAGATGAGTTATCCTGACTAGCCGTCTAGAGCCTGGCAATTGTCATACCTTGTATGCACTTTGTGATTTGGGTTATACACGGGTTGGGCTGGACAGCTAGCGTTATTCTAACCCCTTGCAACCTTGATGGTAATTGACGTTAAGATTGGGACCCCTGGCTTATGGTAGCAAATAAAAAATTTTCCAACGACGCACGGAACGAGTACTGGAGGTTGCGGTCTCAGTACGATGACATTTGCAAGTTGGTGTGCTTATCCAGCAATGCACGGTTGAGTGCTTTAAGGCGAAGTCCCTGGCACAATAAGATCGTGATGCCGAAGGCGAAGCATAGTGAGCTTTGCATACAGGCCGACCTTCTATTGAAGAAGCGCCTGTGATTTGGAAATTAGGGTAATATTTTGAAAGTAAAATACAATTTTCTAAAAATGATTGAGTTATGAATAAACTCTTTTTTTTAGAGAGTTTTGGAATTGTTTCCAGTGAACAAATGATATGTTATTCCACAAAAGTTTTATGTACCTTATTCTTTCATAAAGCACTAGCACACATGGGACTCACTAGGTTATTCGTCACTCATACGTGTCTTTTATCTTACCTTTATGTAGGATCCAAAGCTGAGTGGACCTATGGATAGAAAGATGATACCACAGAGTCGGCATTTTAGGTCTAGACAACTTTCCTTTTGATCATGTACTGTATTTTGTTATAGATAGAGATGGCATGCATGAAATTCTTTGATATATGTATATGTAAGGCCATCAGTGTGGGATATTGTTGAGTTTGGACCTTATATATATATTTACTCTATTGTTTCCATTATAAAGACCCCTTGTCCGGGAAATTGAACGGAGCGACACCTGGTGTTGATATGCTTCCGCTGTTGTCTTTAGTAGAGGTGTTACAAGTACATTGATGTAATTAAGGTATTTATATATTATCCCTCCCTATGGATTCTTTGTTCCCTATTTTGATATACTTTTGGTAGACCATTCTCATTAAGTTTTTTGGATAGTTTCCTTTGTGTTTAATCTCTATTTAGGATTTTACTAATCTTGTAATATCCTTGATGCAAATGGAGGGGAAATCAGTTAATGTGATTGAATTCAATGCCAGAGGACTTAATTTGTTGAATGGACAGTTGAGAATTGTAGTAGCCTTCAAGGTTGCATCCAGATTAGTTAAGAGTCCATCCTATTCTTTTGACCATTATAGCAATTTATTTTGGGATTCTGATTTCTTTACCCTATTCTAAGACCTAAACTTAATTATACAGAGAGTTGATATTAGCTAGGAAAGTTCATCAATCACCCCTGATCACGCATGCTTAATTTCATATACAGAATCATCAGAATTTCCTTTAACAAAAAGCCCTTTTTCTTGGCCTTCTTTTTCAAGATGAAATTGTGTTCTTACTGGAATTTTTTTACCATTACAACAGTTGATGAATGTTTTTAGGAAAAACTATGATATTCTTCTCAAAATTTTCAATCCAGAAGGTTGGCTCGAGATTATGTATCCTTCTGTGTTTATACTGTCAGCATACGCAAGATTAATCCATAACTCATGTGCATTTTTGTGGAACTTCAATACATTTTCAAGGGAAGAAAGTGAAATCCAATCTTAACTCAAGGATGATACATATGTTGATGAAATGGTGCATTTTGTCTCTTTCCACAAAATGGAGATTTCTTTTCTTCTCGTTACCTCCAGTCGATCCACCGATGTGTATATATATTGAAGGATTTGAACAAAACAAAGCATGAATACGGGTGGAATAAAAATGGAGAAAATAAATAGAAACAGAGCATGCAACCACGGATGAACAAAAATGGAAGAAAAACATTAAACAGAGTATAGCAGCATCATGGAGGCATGAAACACATACCTCTTGGAGCCTTAAAACATGAAGATAGAAGAAGAATTGATTGAAGCACATAAACAGCTTTCTTCTTCACCGTGGATGAAGCTCCAATGCATTGTCTTTCTTCCGAGGGATGAACACTCCGGTACAACCTTGATGCTAGGCTTTTCAATTCTCAGAATATGACCACAGCCTAATCACTTTTGGTGAGCAAAGAAAATGGGAAGAAGAAGAGCTTCTCAGATTTTTTTTTTCCTTCTACGGTTTCCTTGTCTCAGCTTCTTATATATAAATAAGACAACCCAGAAGAAGCAAACCTAGTGAACCGATGGCTCTTGATTTCTTCTGATATGAACCAAATCCAGAAGTCAGAAAATCAAGAGACACACGTACCCTCTCGGTTGGCTTCTTTTGGTTTTTTAATGCAAAAACAAAACCAAAAGTCAAAAGAAGAAAAGGCACGAGAGAGGGAGAAATTTTTTTTCAAAATTTTATTTTTATTTTTCCACACAAAAAGCCAAGAGTCATAAAATCAAAAATAATTATTTTGATAAAAATAATATTTTCGGAATTTAATATTCAAATATTATTAACAAAATAAATTTTGGCTTCACCTTAAACTCTTATGAACTGTGTCCGAAAAAATCCTATGGTCCAGGCTACTGGGCCAAAATAATATTTATTATTTTTTTTGGACCCGAAAAGTCCAAAATAATAAACATTAATTATTTTTCTTGTGATTAAATAAATAACCCAATAAATAATTAATGAACCGAAATGAACCAAAAATAATTAAACTTTAATTATTTATTTTTTAGGATTTAATTAAATAAATAACCCAATAAATAATAAAGTAATAATTATTTTTCTCTAGTTTAAGTCCTGGTCAATTTTTTAATTATTCAAACTAGATTTAGGCCTTGAATAATTAATTAACCAATTAAACCAAATAATAAATTTCTCTCTATTTATTTTATTATAATAAATTAGACTTCTTGAATAAAATAAAACCCTCTCAACTGAGATCATTTTCTCAACCCAAAAATTAATTAGGACTTACTAGCTATTCCGAGGACCAAAAAGACACATCGCCTTGGCTACTAAAATGACCAAAATACCCCTACTATATAAATAGATGTATTTTGCATTTTAAATATTTCCTAATATCACCATAAGGAAATATTGACCCCAAGGACAATGCTGCATTAGCAAAGTCTTCGACCTACAGGTAAAATGACTAAAATACCCTTCTACACATCATTGTATATTTAGAGAGGAAGAAGTGTACTAACACCTCTCTAAATGACATCTACCATCCTTAGGCTTCTAGTCCAATGATCCACGACTCCTGGAGCATTTCCTTTTTCTAAGGGAGCTACCCTAAAGCAAACATCCAAGTCATGTTTCCCAAGGCCCTGGCTATTTAGATCATTCAGACAACCACAATGGACGATATAGTGTAGAAACTATCTTGTACAAGTCTGTCTTAACAAACTAGTCACACATACCTAACATGCAAGTATATTGGCCCTACGATAGAACCTCAACTATAGCATATCAAAGTATATGCTTCCAGCTTCGCCAGACCACCAATTCATACTCAAGTCATAGAGTACTAGTCCGCGCTGTAGCGGTAGTAGTCTAGGTTTCTACCATATAGTACTTTTAGAAGCTACTACTACAGGTCCTGTTCTACGTATTCGAAATACGCTTATGTCATAAAGTGAGTGGACTACTCACTGGCTAAAGGTAAGCCATTCCCCATTTAGAATTCATAACATAATAACTTAAACAGATGAGATTCCCACTCTCATCAATCGGTTAAGAACAAATATTTATGTGTTTAAATAACCCATGATCTATACCTTACTGTGAAAGACCTCCATTCACATGGATCACTTATTTAAATACAATGGGTCTTTTCCAAACGAAAATGTGCACAAATGAAGCAAATAAATTTACAAACGATTTATAAAAATAAATTCTTTTATTAAAATATTCAATATTTACATCAGAAATCTAGTCTAAGACGGCATACATTTCAACATATATATATATATATATATATATATTAATTTCAATGCCAGACAAGGAATAAATCTCCTCACACGTTTTTTCTTTTGAGTTATTCAAACTTTTGACTGCATTAGAAAAAAGTATTTATTTTTAATTAAAATTAACTCAACTTAATAAAGTTAAAATAAATATAATATATAAGACTTATTAGTCAGCAAACAAGAGTTTACTGGTTGATATGTGACATTTGTGAGCATATGCAAGAGACTTGTAGGTTAGGTTCAATGGATATTTCAATTTTACTCCCTTTTGTTGGAAATAAGTTTAATAAATATGATTTTCAAGATTGCATGGCGTGTACTTTGTTTTATCCAGAATTTTTTAACTGTTATGAAATACTTAAGGTCACTCCATAGTTTAATACTCTAAAACCAAAAAGCTGGGTTTTTTATATTTGCAATCTTTGTTGATTGGAGCTTTAATGAGCACTTGACATCCGTTGTTTTCAACTGTTAAAAAAATATAATTGTTGGAAACTCTCTTTGATGGTAATTTGGTATTTAATTCGAATTAGCCTTTCTTGGGTTTAGAAATAATAGAATCTACATTTTTAAATTTGAATAGTAATAATCTACATAGAGGAAGCAAGGGCTTTGTTAAGAAGACTGTAATACAGGTACATTGTACCATATTAGAATTTAAATTACCAGATATAAAAGCACGAGGATGCATGATAAAGTCAGTTTTTTTTTTTTTATGTCTACAATCTGTTAATTCTGTTTTTTATTATTGTTAATATTTTGTTTTCTTGCTACTTGCCAGTTCTTTGATTGGTTTAAAAGTTAAAATAGATGCTAAAATGGTCAAAAGTAAATGAGAAGAAATGTAAACATATAGTAATGTTGTACAATCGGATTTCATAAACAAAAGAGCCATATGTTATATCATTCATTTGAATTAAATACATTGGGCAAATTGAAGAAAGAGTAGATACTATGACTTCTCATAACATCAAAATATTTTACTAAAAAGAAAAGGCTCTATTTAATTGGCTGTTTATCGGTTCATTTCATAAAACCTTAAAAGAAGACATAAGACATAATCACTTCAATAGAATGATCAATTGTGTTATGTAGACATCGAGAATAAATAAAATATAAGCTCATATGTGAGCTTTATGATTTCATAGAGTTTGTTCACAAAATCAAGAAAATAACTTTATTAGCAACATTTTGCAATTATATATATATATATATATATATATATATATATATATATATAAGAATGCTTTAACTAATTTTATTAAGAATAAAACATTGTATGATAAAATATTTAAAAATTTTTATGATTAATATTTATCTATAAATTTTATTAAAAAATAATTTTTTTTAATTTGTATTTCAAAAAGGGCAAAATCACACATATATACATGTATAAAAGAATGCTTTAAATAATGTTATTGAAAATATATCCGTTTGAAATTTTTATATAATTAATATTTATTTATAAATTTTATTAAATAATAAAAATTTTAAAATTAAGTTTATACAACGGGCAAAATTTTCGCGCATTGGGCAAAGACGTCAACTAGTTCATTTCTAAGCCAGAAAGTGAGTACAACGAACCACCAATACAATAAGTTCATAATTTCTCAACTCCACAAAAGTCGTTTATTGTCTATCCATTCCCAGGTAAGCTTTTTCATTTCAAACATTTCTGAATTTTTAATCTTGCATTTTTCCCCCGAGAGAGAGAGAGAGCCCTCAAATTCCTCTGTAGAAAACATTGTCCATTGACAAAATAGCTGGATTTGAAAACAAAAACACACAAGATTTAGACGATGTTTCCAGGTTAGCAAAAACCCAATGTAGAAAAAAGAAAACGTTTACTAAGATCACCGTTTGATGTATCAAGTTCTGGTATCACGAAGTGCTCTTTTAACTTTTTCTTTTTAGTTTTTTTTATGCAAATGTAAATATATTAATATTAATCAAAAATAATTTACATGGGTTTACTAGTTTACAATCAAGGAGACTGCCAACTAGTGGTTGTCAATATAGGATTCAAAGGTGTGCACAACATTAGGGTACAAAGTAAAAATAATAGTGTACACATGTGTTTTAATCTTCTTTATAATCTCCAATGGTTGGCATACCACACCCTAAAAAATGGCCTTATTACGAGCGCACCAGATGTAGTAGAAAGTGGCTACCAAAGCAGTAGATTTAGCCTTATTACCACGAAGTACCATGGTTGCCGCGCTTATACCACCTTAGACAAGACTTGGCCGAATGCAAAGTATTTGGTAAACGAAGCCACCTTTTCACTTCTATCCAAATAGTAGCAGAAATTGAGCATCTGAAGAATAGATGATTAGTCGTTTCCGGATATGATTACTACAAAATGCCACAAAAATTAGACAACAACAATGATTTTTTAATTTGAAAACTGAATAATGTTACAAAAACATTAGGCAAAAAATTCTTGAATAACTTGTCTCCCCCTATCCTTCCCCCCTTCTACTGCACCAGAGACCAAAGAAGTACCAGCCATCCTCTCTTTAATTAACTATATCAACAGGAGAGTCCATAGAAGATGTCAAATTTGTATCCACCTCTCCCAAATCTGTTCTCACCATCTTTCCAATTATATTTGAAGCTTCAGCAATATCAACCACCTCGAAATCAACTATCCCTGGTGCAAATGGGTGAGTACTATTAGAATGGTATCCACGCTAACTATGCAATCTTTTGAAGTCGGGACAGCGATTTTGGCTGCGCTTTCTTCTTGGCCGAATCCTCTACACCCTCCAACTACATCAGAAGATAGAGCCATATTCATCAGTTGTGGATCAATCAACTTGTGTACAGAGGGAGACAAACCATCACTATTGCTCGATACGCCATTCTGATGTACCTTAATGCATGGATCTAAAGATGTTGTAGCCCATGAAGGGATATCAATTGACTCCATTTCTATATCCATTATGGTATCACAAACATTTTTTCCAAAGATATCCTCTGCAGCACTTTTGATGGTGAAGTCTACATCGGTAAAGGGAAGACTCTTCTTTAGGTCTTGATCAACATCAGTATGGACTGTGCCACTAGTCTCAGCTTAGGAATTAGTTAATGTGTTCCCATTAACAGAAATAGACCAAGTTGTGGAATTTGAGAGGGATGATGGACCAGTTGGCATCTCGACACAAGTTTGTTCCAGCACTCCTGATGTGTATGAATTTGAGTATAAAAATCATATAAAAATAAGCACCTATCATCGCATATCCTGTCTCAACTAATTCACCCAAAAGATGCATTAAACACAATCCTTGATTAAAATCTCCATATCCTGGCAAATTTAAAACATGAAATTAACCAATGAACCTATATCCTGGCTGACATCAATTAACCTTTAATTACCCAGTTCTTAGCAATTAACCCTCTTTCCAAGCAAGCTAATAGACAACAAATATGAAATTAATGAATTAAGACCACCATCAACCCATTTTCCAAGCAAGTTAATAGAAACAAATAACAAATTAATCTCGTAATCAGCATAAGTAATTAAATACCAAGAATAACAATCAATTAATCAAAAAATCAAAGTAACTCTAAAAATCATGAATACCGAAAATATTATCAAATTGCAATAAAAAAATTAATACATCATTGTTCAAGAAAAGAAAACAAAGTTAAAAGAAAGCACTCATAGACAAGCATCATTCTTCTTCCTTCGTAGACTCTCTTGTACAATCCTCCTTGATTTGATGAATTCCTCCTTGAACTTAAGTGATTTTGTGTTTTGCTCCTTGAATTCATACCTTTGACTTGTGATTTTCCTCTATTTATTGGCTTTAGAAGTCCTAAATTCATCCCTCTAAGGTTTCTGGCCGAATAGAAGTAGAAAAATACCAAAACTCTGAAAATTGCCAAAAATGCACACAAAAATCGAAGCACCACCTCTGTACCAGTGCATAGCCGACACCGCTTGTCCTATCTAGGGGCGGTGCCGATTGCATTCTGTCCGTTCATCGATTTTTTTCGATTTTCGTGCCAAATTCTTCCAAGTTGCAGCCGGCACCGCCTCTGGGCTCCCAACCGGCATCGACTGTGTTCTGTTCAGCTCCTGTTTCGTCAATTTTTATTGTCTCAAAGTACATGCCAGCAGCACATGGCCAACGCCGTCTCTAGACTGTTTAGTGACGATTTTGCCTTATTTTATCCCTAAAATCTGAAATAATGCACAAAATACCTTTTCAATGATAAAATCTCAAATATGAAGGAATATAACCAGTTATTGCTGTTAGGATTCGTGGACTCCTAAACGCGAAAAACATCCACAAATCCCTTCCTATGATCCAAGTAAACGATTAAAAAGATCGTAGGTTTGTAGAATTACCTCTGTTTGGTGTAATCGATATCCTTCAATTCCGATTCTGTTACTGTACATGCAACCTGAATGATCACCAAACGCTGCAATGTGCGAACATTCTCTATCGAATACACATTGCGAACTCACTCGTTACCCGGGGAGTGCTAGCGCCTAGGGTTTGAGAGATTTTTTTTCTGATCAATGGAGGCACGAATATTCTCAACAGAAAATTGGCACACCCAAGAAGACGGCTAGGGTTTTCTTAAAAACCCACTCCGAACCTCTTAGAGTCCAACCCCAATAATACTTTATCGTATTTTAATTTAAATTCAAATTAAATTAAAACTAATATGATAAGATTCTGTCATTATCTCAGTAATTTAACTAATTAATTTACCGAGACAGATTCTTATAATCAAGATATCATCCAGATACATCAAATGTGGACATAATTCCAAATTCATTGTATCTGATAAATTTTCTAAGTTCGATTAACTTAGGCATATTTCCAGATTCATCAAACCTGGTCACTAGAAAAATAACCTAACAAGTTCGCTTATTGTGTGACCCTATAGGTTCATATAACACTGGCAGTGTGCCTAAATCATATTTAAATAGCCCACAAGTTATAAGTGGTTTCTAACAAAACATTATAACTATCTAGGTTAAATGAAAATCGGTGATCTCTTTGGACCAAACCATAATTTTACATTTAGTCCTTTTGTCACACGATATCCAGATTAAGCATAAGGCACGGAGCATGTCATCCTTATTAAGCTTAATCAATTATTTCTTGATTTCATAGTAGACTGTTCAAACAAATGATATCAATATCTCATATTGATATATTTGAGCACGGCCATGCATTTTAACAATCTAACTTATCAAGGGGCCCATGGATATCTCTCCCATAATTGAGAGGGTCAAATTCTTTCACTATCAATCATATTCCTCTCATTGATTTATTCTATAACCAACAGTAATCTGATTTATTATCTGGTTAAAGACAACTTTAGACAACGTCAAAATACAGAATTTGTCAAGTAGGAAACTATGATGAATTTAGGTCGAATGACTTTTAATATTATTATGGCTAGAAAGTACTTATAACATGTTCCATGAAGTACTCTGACAGTGGGTCATGTCCAAAACAATGTTCTCTAACATTTATTTATGTTTTGACTTGATATCACAAATATCCATAACCAATAAAACATAGCCATCCAGTCACAAACATACTAATCGTAATTTATTATTGTTCCAATAATAATAAACGATCAGAGACAGATTTAGAATAGTTATTGTATTCATTGTTTGGTTTTACTATCAAGTCACGTACTTGATGACCCCAAAACAAAACGCACTATTCATGGAAAGGAAAGCCTCATATTATTATATAAAATATAATGACAATAGTATAAGTACAAATTGACTCTAGAGCATATCCCCAACAATTGCACAAAATGTATCACAAAATTGTCTCAAATAATTAGAAAATATATGACTAATTTAGGCCATATCACATTCCCCCACACTTAGCTCTTTGCTTGTCCTCAAGCAAAGTATCAAAGACAAGTATAAAAACACAAGTTTTCACAAAATCACTCAATCAATTTCAAAATAATATTTTCAATGCTTTCTTTATTCGAGACAACAAAACATATGCTACTATACCTTTCATAAAAAATGCAAGACTTGTGTAAGTGAAAAATGACTTATAGAACCATCCCAACACTTAACATCATTCTCAAACCATTGGAAAGAATTTAGTTCAAAAAAAAAATGCATTCCATAAGCTTACTTTTAATACACTTTCTCCACTAATTCGAGACATATCATGATTCTACTTAGGTTAAGTAGGATTTTTAAGCTTGTAATATAAGGCTAAAGGGTTTGTAATGTAGCTGTCAAACGAAGGATATAGGAAAATCAAATATCAAAGAAGATGAGAGTTTGCAAGAAAAGGATAAACAAAATGTACCAATAGATTTCAAACTTTTCTTGCTCTCCTATCACAAAACCAACCAAAAACCCATAACCTTGTATAGTAATCATATTACAGTTCAAGCAAATCTTGCATTCTTTTCAACAATAGTTCTCAACTCATCAATCATATTACACAAGATCATCAAAATTTCAACAATTTTTATTCTAACTCAACCAACATTCTTCCTGTGCTCTTCTTTTCTTTTTCTTTCAGCTTTTCTTTTCTTTTTCTCTTCTTTTCAAATGCTGCTTTTGTTTGTTTCTCAGTTTTTTCTTTCAACATTTTCTATCAGCTTTTTGTTTTTCTCAATCTTTCTTTTCTTCCTCCTTTCTCCTTTCGCAACTCCAACTTAACACATGATTCATAACTGAAAGTAACAAGTCATGACATTTACACAAGCATTCTCCCTCATAATTCTTCTACTTATACTTTTATCCATCAAGAGTAATTAAAGATTTGGAAGGTAAATCAAACTCTCAGAAAGAAGTAATGGACAAAGTATGATAATGGTTTAAGAAAGAAATTTATAATTTAGACTCAAAATAGGCACTAGGGATAATATAAAATAGGTAGGCTTGAAAAGCTCAAACTATCCAAAGAAGACCTATTATCGTCATCCCTAAGTTAAATCATGAATGTCTTTCTTATTTCGCCTCGAGAGGTATTCAAATAAGTTCTAGAATGCTCAATGAATTTTAGCATAAAAACAGGTTTAAGAATAATGTAAAGTATTTGATCAAGAATTACTTAGTCCAAATGCGTGTAAAAAGTCATGCATAACCCACAAATGATATAGAACATATTCTCTATGATTTAGCACAAAGACATGCATTAAAAATACATCTTGAAAGCTCAAAAAATCAGAAAAAAAAATTTTAAAAATTTTCTCAAAAGGTTCAAAGAATTTCAAGAAGAATGAAGTATAGAAGAATTCCAAAATTCAACGAATTTCAAGAAGAATAAAGCATAGAAGAATTCCCATTCTAACCACTCCCCCACACTTAAACTAGACATTGTCCTCAATGGCTAAACAAATAGAGCAAGGAAATATTGCCACGGGACCAAAAATAAAGGGGAAAAGAGAAGAAAGAATATACTTCCATTGCATTGTGCATTCTCCTACAAAAGAGTTGAATTCCAGCAGAAATGAGCATTATTGAAGTACCTAGAAAGAAAAATACACAAAAAAAAAAAAACACACACACACACACACACACACACACCAAAGCATAAAAACTAGGAAAGAAAAATAAGCAAAAAGCAAAGAAAAGTACAAGAACTAACTAGAAAAGTCATGAAAATATAAAGGAAAAAGAAAGTGACAAGTAGGAACAAGTGCAAAAAAATCATCTCAGTCCTCCCCATCATCATCATCATGTGTTGAAGAGCCATCACCGCCATGCGATCCCGGAAAACGCTGCATTCACTGAGCCCATTGCTGCTCTTGAATAGTCTGCCTCTGGGCAATGTCATCAATGGAGTCTCACATGTGTAGCAACATCTCCGTCTACTAAGCTATCTGTCCCATCACTGCAGTCTCAAAGTCAGTCCATGGTTGTGACTGTGAACTATTGGCTCTTGCTCGCGATGGTGGTGGGTGCTGCCCCTCCACAGGTGGTGGTTGAACTTGTTTGAGATGCTTTACCTCATAAAGATTTAGCCATTTCTTCATCTCCTGGCTATATCTGTATCCACAACTCATCAACGTTTGCTTCGTGACCAGGCCATGCTCAGTGGGCATCAAGATCATTGTTAGAGTAGAAGCTGTTGGCTTTGAAAGTATTTTTCTTGTGCAACCCTAGAGTAGCTCTAGTTCCAATGGTATCCCAATTAGGATCAGAAAGAATGTTTTGATGATTAGTATCTATCCCTAGCTAAGAATCATCATCATACACATGGAGAATAGTAGCTAAATGGTTCCTTGTGATGAAAATGGGGGTTCCCTTCACTTGTGTCTCAATGTGTGGAAGATGGTTATTGTCCTTTGCAACCATGTTAGCATAGAATTCTTTTATAAGAATTGGACAATAATCTCCCTTAAGCTGTACTATAGGTCCCCACCCTAGTCTCCTAAACATCATTCCTAGTTTAAGGGCACGGTCTAGGGTAGGTGCAAAGGTACGCTCCACAATAATCTTATTTGAGGACCTCCTATTGTACCACTCCTCACAGGATGGATCAATGAAATCTACTAGCCTGAGGAACATGGGGTCTATAAACGAAGGGGTTGAGGAAGAAGAAGCTCTAGCCCTTTTAGTTGGTTGGCCCCATGCTCTAGACATATTAGAAAGTAGATAGTAGTGAAAATAGGAGCATAAATACTAGGAAGCTCAAAGATTTCAGAAGCATATAATCTCCCATTTTTCAAACACAATGCACAACACAACACTCAACCCTCAACTAGCTCACACTACAATTCCCAAACTCCTTAAAGTATACCTTTCACCAACACAATAACCAATTCAACCTCCTCCAATCAATCCACCACAATTTTCACACAACCTGCAAGAATAAGCATAATATCTCACTGGAAAGCATAAATGTGCTGAACAAACCCAATGGATCTAGATGCTCATAACATGATCATGTGAATTATGAACTCATCATGGCATTATAGTGATCAAGTGTAAGATAATTTAAGGCCAATGTGCAACTAGTTACTCAATCATCATAATAGCCATAATCATACTCTTAAGCGAATACACAAACTCCTTAATGATCATGTGAATGAATAAAGTTCTCAAGAATCATCAACTCATGATATATCTAATGTCATGAAGCTCACAAATCGATTCACAATGCAAGAGAACATTAAATATCCCAAATTTCGGCCAAAAAATATACTTAAAATTAGAAAAATTTACCTACAACATTTTAACCGTGGGAATTCAAGAAAAAAACGTACCTTTATGTTCTCCTATACATGGGTAAGCAAAATATGCATCCTTTTTCTAGAAATCAAAGCTCTTTAAAGGTAGATTGAAGATTGGGTTTTTGTGAAAAATGAAAGATTTACAGGATTTTGATCCGTAGAATCAACAAAAAAAATGATAGATTGATACTCTAGAAGTGTTTGGAAGATGAAAAATCAAAATTTGAAAGGTTTAGGATGTGGAGCTGGTGCGGGTTAGAGAGAATTTGAGAGGAAGTTGGAGAGTTTAAAAGAAAAAATGGCCAAATTGGCCTGTTTTTAGTACCTCCCGCGATAGGAGCTGGCGCCGGTTCCAGGTCTGGCTGGTATTTTTTTTTTTTGTGAAAAATGAAATAAAAATAATGAACACACAGTAGTGATAAATAATGCAATTCAATTCATGAAGAAATAAATAAAAATGAAAACAAAGAAAATAAAAAATTATTCTAAATCACAAAAACTTAAAGCAAGAAAGACTTTAATGCTCTCCACGGCCTTAATCACGTGGATTTTCTTCGGTGTTCCTTGGTAATGTCCCTATTTGACGATTCCCAAGTAATTTAGCCAGTTGGCCAATTTGGTTCTCCAAGTTGCGCATGGAGGCCTCTAAGTTCCTTGTTGTGGCATCAATCGCTTGGAACTTAGTCTCCGTTGTACTTACCAATTGGCCAATCAATTCCTCCAATGGTGGCTTAGAAGGTGCTAAATTGTTGTTCAAAAGAGGTTGGTTCCTTTGATTTCCCCCAAAGTTGAAAGAGCCCTGCCTAGGTTGGTTTGCATTACTCCAAGAGAAGTTAGGGTGATTTCTCCAACCAGGATTGTAAGTAGAGCTATAGGGATTATTACCTGGACGACCATTACCTACAAAGGCTGCTTGTTCCGTGATTTCTTGGAGTGAACCCATATTTTGGCACTCATGATTTGGGTGCCCTTCTCCACATAAATCACAACTTACATTTAGCACTTGGCTTTGAGGCATCACCATTGGTTCCATCTTTTGAGTTAAAGCTTCCACCTTAGCTTCCAAAGCTGCCACAGTATCCACTTTGTGCACTCCTTGCACACGAGCTCTAGACCTTGCACTTCCCCAAGAATAGTTTTTAGAAGCCAAATTTTCAATGAAAACGAATACTTGTTCTGGGCTTTATGATTGATGGAACCCCCTGCAGAAGAGTCCACCACTTGTCGTATTGCAAACGTAAGGCCATTAAGAAAGATGAGCATCTACATTCCTAACTCAAATCTGTGGTATGGGCACTTTCTCAACATCTCCTTTAACCTCTCCCAACTTTCATATAAAGGTTCAGAATCTAATTGTTGGAAGGCAAAAATTTCGTTTATGAGTTTGGATGTCCTAGTTGGAGGAAAATATTTGGCAAGGAATTTTTCAGTTAGGGCATTCCAAGTGGTGATGAAACTTGTGGGTAAAGACTTTAACCAGGATTTGGCTCTATCTCTCAAAGAAAAAGAAAAAAGTCTTAGTTTTATGGCATCTTCAGAAATACCATTTATCTTAAAGGTATCACAAATTTCAAGGAAACTAGCTAGGTGGGCATCGGGATCTTCTTCAAGTAGCCCATCAAATTGGACTATATTTTGGACCATCTGGATGATATTGGACTTTATTTCAAAATTATTCGCATCCACCGTAGGTCTAGTGATATTGAAGCCCGTGCCTGAGATTGCAGGTTTCACAAAGTCATCCATGACCCTTCAATTGTTTCTAGCATTGTTGTTTTGAGCACCATCTATGTCTGCGAGTAAGTTTCTTTTGACTGTCCAGCGGATTTTTGACAATGTCTTTTCGATTTTAGGATCAAAATCTACTATATCGCCTTCAGATCGTCGGATTATGTACCAAGGCTAACACCTAGAAATGACAAGAAGAAAGTTAGATAACGAAATTCACAATTCAAACAAAATTAAAAGAACAAATTAGCCAATTAAACATCAGTTAAAGTTAGTAAATTAGATTACAAAAATACATAAGATACAAAAGATGGCACCTTTTTGCAAAAAGAACAATTGTACAAATTTACATATTTACATGGTTAAATCAACAAAATCTTTGATCCTTATACTAGCCTACGTTAGAGTTATACGACCCTAGTAACCTGGCCTAATTCTATGCATTGTCTTACTCCAAACGGGGTGATAGAATATTGAGATGAGTCGTCTTGACTAGCCGTTTAGCACCTGACAATTGCCGCGTCTGCGGGCGCATCTTATTTTTAAGTCATTTACTGGACATTGGGCGGGGACACTCGGTGCATTTGACTCCTTGCCACCTCGATCGTGATTGACGTCAGGATCGGGACCCTTAGGTTATGGTGGCAAATAAAAGATTATGTGCTGTGATACACTAGGTATGTTGTGGTATACCTGAGCAGAAGTACACTGCAGTGTACTTATTCTGATGACACATGGTTGAGTACTAGAGGCTGCGATCTTAGTACAATGATACGTGGTGCCGAAGGTAAGGACTGCGGGACTTGCATGTGGATACAGGTCGACCTTCTGTTGAAGAAGTGCCTGTGATTTGAAAAAACTAGGGAAATGATTTGAAATTGAAATACAGTTTTTCAAAAATGATTGAGTTTTGAATAAACTCTTCGTTAAAGTGTTTTGGAATCATTTTCAGTGAACAAATGATATGTTATTCTACAAAAGTTTTATGTACTTTGTCTCTTTGATAAAGCACTAGCACACACGAGATTCACTGGATGATTTTTGACTCACGTGTGTCTTTTATCTTACCCTTTTTGTAGGATCTAGAGTTGAGCGGACTTACAGATAGAGGACGATACCACAGTGACAGCAGAATAGGTCCAGACGTTTCTTTTTTGGATAATGTAACTTATTACTGATGTTGAATGAAAATTTTCATGTATGAGATTCTTTGTTATATATGTGCACATGACCATCAGTATGGGTTGTTGTATGGATCTGGACCTTACATACTATGTTGATTTTTCGTTATAAAGACCCCTTGTCTGGGTAACTAGACAGGGCGACACCCGATGTTCATATGCTTCCGTTGTTACCTTTAGTAGGGGTGTTACAATTGGTATCAAAGCCTAGTTTTATTGAACCGTGGTATCGTCATAGAGATTGATATAACTCTTTCATTGTGGAGGTATGACGGATAGGAGTGATAAGGGTAAGCGCCCAATAGATGAGTATAACGATGATGGGAAGAAAGAGATAGATAAGCATTCAGGTGTGAAAAGATCTGGGAGGATTAGGATTATCCACCGAGCAGGTGTGCCAGGACGTTTTACTTGGACAAGATCCGACCCTGGCCATCTTCATTCACCTTGTCTCACCGGGAGCGCATTTGACCTTGTAATACCTGTCATTACCTTATTTGCACGAGACCTAAATCTGGAAAGGACACCTACTCCCGTGAGGACATCGTCACCACATAAGGAGATAGGTGGTGATTTTGATGAAATTGATGGTGATATTGAACC
Source organism: Voacanga thouarsii (assembly GCA_026120185.1). Taxonomy (NCBI): domain Eukaryota; kingdom Viridiplantae; phylum Streptophyta; class Magnoliopsida; order Gentianales; family Apocynaceae; genus Voacanga; species Voacanga thouarsii. Next base: position 4,493,225 of record JANUWF010003370.1, read on the forward strand.
ATGCCATCAGGGTAATGATGAGAAGGATAGTGTCCCCAATGGTGTAGTATTGTCTGAGGATAATGAGAAGGAATTTGGCGGGGATACTCCAGGAGTATTAGAAGATGAGATGTTATATTTGGAGGATGTTGAGATAGTAAGAGATCAGGAGGTACCCGAGATGAAAGTACCTATGGTCGAGGAGTTCGAGAAAGAATTGGAGATAGACTCAGACATGCTGGCTTGGTTGCACCCTGATGCGGATGAAGGTGAATGATTCAATACAGCCGAATCCTATACGATTTCTACTAATTCAGAACATCCCGTTTCAAATACTGATGACGATTAGCAGGAGGATGTGACGTAGATATATGTAGTAGGATATGTATAGTCCTACCAGTGTATATGACTGTGTGCTTGGCACACGAATTTTGTACTGGCTTGTGTTTGATGAGAATGAATATATGTTATGATCCTGCTATATGCACTATAGCTCTTTTGTGCCTGCTCTTGAGTTATGTTATATTATTTTACCAGCAAAATCATATGAACTGTATAGATGTCTCCTAAATGAACTTTTGGATGATAATTGCAAACTACTCGACATAACCCTGAGCCAATGGTGGAGGAATTGCATGTAGAAGGTTCTCACCTTGTGAATTTGGATTATTTTATGTTCTAAACCTTCTAGAAAATGGCTGATACCATTCAACGGATGGCTGAGACTATTACTAAAGCTAATGAGAATGCTAGAATAAATGAGAATATGAGTAGGAGAAATTGAAGTGAATTTCGAGGTATGAGTCAGAAAAGTTCTGGAGGACCTCAATAGCAGAAGAAAGGAAAGATGCAAAGGAGAGGAGGCCCAACTAGAGGACAACCCTTTTTTAGATTCTTTAACTGTAGGAAGGAAGGGCATAAGAGTTTCAATTGCCCTCATCTTCGAAAGATAGGAGGATGGAGTCGAACAGAAAGAAACAATCACGGGCAGAGGTCAAGACTAGAAAGATAGAACCTAGACAAGTCGGATCTGCTGAACCAGTAGTGAAAGGTATACTCCTTAGCTTTAAATCATGATGCTAAAGTATTAGTAGATCCTGGTTCTACGCATTCCTTTGTTGCCAATGTATTTCTTGATGCTATGGGGGGAAAAGGGGGGAAGAAACTTCATAAGAAATGCTTGTTAGTACCCCATTGGGAAAGTAATTGAATAGTGAGAAAGTGTATAAGGAATGTAAGATCTTAGTAGGAAATGAAATTTTAGAGGAGATTTGATATGTCTGCCCATAGAGGACTAAGATGCTATCTTGGGCACGGACTGGATATCCCAGCATCATAATCAAGTTGACTGTAGACATAAAGTAGTACAATTCTGTCAGCCTGGGAAACCTATATTGGAAATTGTAGACGAGGCTGAGAGGAAAAGTAATACTTGCATATCAGGACTCAAGGCCCGGAAGATAATTAAAAAATGGTGTACTGGGTACTTGGCCTATGTAATTAATGAGCCAGGAGGGGTTAAAAAACCCGAAAAAGTTCCTGTTATGAATAAGTATTTGGATGTTTTTCCAGTGAAATTGAAGGAATTACCACTGAAAAGATAAGTAGAATTTTCTATTGAGTTAGTGACATTAGCAAAACCAATTTCAAGAACTCCTTATTAAATGGCACCTACAGAATTGCAGGAGCTTAAGAAATAAGTACAGGAATTAATGGAGCAAGAATTCATTCGGCCTAGTGCATCACCTTAGGGAATACCTATCTTTTTTGTTAGAAAGAAAGATGAGTCGCCACGGATGTATATAGATTTGTGAGGTTAAATGCAGTAACGGTAAAGAATAAATATCCATTGTCCATAATTGATGAATTGTTTGATCGGTTACAAAGAGCAAGATGATTCTCAGAGTTAGACTTGAGGCAAGGATATTACTAAATTCAGATTCAGGAGGAAAATATACTGAAGATTGCATTTAACACGATATAGACCTTTTGAGCTTGTAGTGAGGCCCCTTTGGTGTCACTAATACCTGTTGTTTCATAAATCTAATGCACCGGACATTTTAGCCCAGTTTTGTGGTTATATTCATAGATGATATTCTGGTGTACTCCAAAGATCCCCAAGAACATGAACAATAATCTTCTGAAAGTATTAGGAAAGCTAAGAGAGACCAAACTATATACAAAATTCAGTAAGTATGAGTCTTGGCTACAAGAAGTAGCATTCTTGGGGCATGTGATATCCAAAGTTGCGAGTACAATAGATCCTGCAAAAGTCGAAGCAATGACGAATTGGAAACGTCCTGAGATTCCAACTGAATACGATATTTTCTGGTATTTGCAGGATATTATCGAAGATTTACTAAGAAATTTTCTCAAATAGCTTTACTTTGAGTCGACTCACCCAAAAGAAAGTTCCGTATGTTTGGACTGGGAAATGTGAGGGAAAATTCCAGAAGTTGAGAAAAGGATTAAGCTCTACTCCTGTTTTAACATTGCTAATGATGGACAAACCTTATGAGGAGTACACAGATGTGTCAAAGAAAGAATTGAGAGGAGTATTGATGTAGGAGAGAAATGTGATAGCTTAAATCTCTAGGAAATGGAAACCTCATAAGAAGAATTACATTACACATGATTTGGAGTTAGTTGCTATTGTGTTTATCCTTAAGGAGTGGAGACATTATTTGTGTGGGGCTGAGTTAGAAATCTTCACCGACCACAAAAGTTTGAAGTATGTTTTTACTCAAAATGATTTGAACATAAGGCAAAGCTGATGGATGGAATTTTTGGAAGGATTTCAATGTCCAATTAAACATCATCCAGGAAAAGCAAATACAATAGTAAATGCCCTTAGTAGGAGGCAAATTTATCAGCTCTTCAGACGTTATAAATTCCAGAATTAGAAGTATTTGCAGTAGATGGAAAAACAAGGATAAGTAATACTTACATTCAACCTGCCTTCCTACAACAGTTGAAGAGAGAGCAAGATAAAGATGGAGAATGCAAAAGTTAGTACAGAAATGAAGGCTTAAAATGAAAAAAATCATAAAAACGAAAACATGTTAGGAAAACGAAAAATTTACCTCTATGATTGAATGGACATCTTCGCACTGGTGTAGATGTCTGTACAAGGATATTTGAGGCTATTGAATCATGTCCTTGTAAACGTCTACTGCGTCTCATTCAGTTTGGAGTACGAAATTAGTACCAACTCCCTCTAGAATATATTAATTCTGGCCTAAATATAATAGTACTTGTACCAGGAACCCACTACTCTAGATGTGTATCAATTGAAACTGTTTCCAATACACAGTCGCCTTGGCCAAGGATTTCTCGAGTAGTAATTCGTACAAGTGGCCGTGAGATATTCGCCCCTACTATTAGGAGTGGTGAATCATTTATTGACCCTCTCAACTACTTTTGTTTACCTTACAATATACCTAATATCCATCCCATAGGCGGCTCTCAATCTGGCTCCAAAGATTGGAATCAAAGCACAATGCTCAGCAAACAAAGTACCTTGGAGACCTCAAGTCTAAGGATATTTGCACGTTTGCTGTATTGAGATTATATCCCTAGCACTAAATAGTTATCCATGTGATTATCTCATAGCTAGGTCATCCAATGCACTTGTTCCATTAAAGAGCATCCACGTGTTAACTTTGAATATCTCAATACTCACAGATATGAGAACTACCGCCTGATCAAATTAGGAAGTCTAACACATGCTAGTCTTAACGCATTAATGATGTCCTGTCTTATTAATACTATGACTAGGGACTATTTAAGTACTAACACTATACAGTGTAGTAGGAATCTCATATCATAATCTTTATCAAGATTTCCTTAACACAGTGTTGTGCTAGGGACTTTATCTAGCAGTTATTTTATCCAAAAGTAAACAAAAAAAACTGTAAGATAAATAATGTCTTTTATTAGAGTAAAAATGTGTCATATACAATGTACAAGTGATTGCCTCTAGGGCATAACACTAACACTAAAAATTTAGGATACGGGTAGAACAAATTCAATAATTACATCCAGGTCCTGACAAGATATTATTATACCCAAATATTCATCTCATTATATCGATCATCATTTGTTCTGGCCATTGATATAAATTCTTATCCTATCACAAGTAGTGGCCAATCGATGATTAAAATATGGGATATTACATTACTAGACAATTAAAGCATGAATTTGTGAATTTTATCCTTTTTGGATTAAATACTTGGAATTTTAGGAAAATGGTAACTTTTAGAATCGGGTATTCATAAATTGATTGAAATTCCCTTATTGAAACATTTTATGGAAATAAGTTTGGAAACTTTGAATTTAATCCTCTCTTAGGATTAGAATTCTAGATTTCTTAAAATGTGTTCTTTTTGGAATCGGGTATTTGAAAAATAATCCAAATATCCTTATTAAAATGTTTTATAGAAACCTTTAGAATCGGATGTTCGGTAAATGATCGAAATACCCTTATTGAAACTTTTATGAATACTTTTCAAATCGAGTAAGGGTAAAATGGCCCGAATACCCTTAAAAATAACTCTTGTGATCGACTATGGGGAAAATGACCTGGATACTCTTGGAAACATGTTTTGATGTGTGAACAGAACTCGTTATCCTGTTTCAACATGATTTTAGAAATTGATCTCTCGTGATGAGATTGACTTTTGAAAAATGATTTTTGATCCCTGAAATTGTTTTATTATCCCGATGTGCCTATAGAATGAATTGATTGGCTCTACGGAGCCTATGTGAATGATGATCTGACTTGCGAGTCAGTGGGATCAAATTCTGGAAAGTGTTGTTTTGCCCTAAAAATATTTTGATTTGAAAATCCTGCGAGATCAGATAACCATCTGGCTTGATCAGTCAGACGGGGTTGGAGTTGTTGCCATTGAGTACTCAACAAGGATTTTGATCTTTGTACTAGCTCATGTTAGAGATAGACGACCCCAAGTAACTCGATAGTTCTGGGGAATGTTTTACTCCAAACAGGGTAACAGGACATTGAGACGAGTCGTTCTGGCTAGCCATCTAGAGCCTAGCAATTTTCGTGCCTTGTGTGCACTTTGTAATTTGGATTTGTTCACGGGTTAGGCTGGACACCTGCCATTGTTCTAACCCCTTATTGCCTCAATGGTGATTGACGTCAGGATGGGAATCCCTAGCTTATGGTAGCAAATAAAAAATTTTCCATCGATGCACGGATCGAGTACTGGAGGTTGCGGTCTCAATACGATGACACGTGCAAGTTAGTGTGCTTATCCGACGACGCACGGATCGAGTACTGGAAGCTGCAGTCTCAGTACGATAACGTGTGCAAGTTGGTGTACTTATCCGGCAATGCATGGTTGAGTGCTTTAAGGCAAAGTCTCTGGCACAATAAGATCGTGATGCCGAAGGCGAAGCCTTGTGAGCTTTGCATACAGGCCGACCTTCTGTTGGAGAAGTGCCTGTGATTTGAAAATTGGGGCAATATTTTAAAAGTAGAATATAATTTTCCAAAAATTATTGAGTTCTGGATAAACTCTTTTTTTTTAGAGAGTTTTGGAATTGTGTCCAGTGAACAAATAATATGCTATTCCACAAAAGTTTTATGTACTTTATTCTTTCATAAAGCACTAGCATACACGGGACTCATTGGGCTATTCGTCACTCATACGTGTCTTTTATCTTACCTTTTTGTAGGATCCAAAGCTTAGTAGACCTAAGGATAGAAGGACGATACCACAGAGTCGGCAGTTTAGGTCTAGACAGATTTCCTTTTGATCATGTACTGTATTTTGTTATAGATAGAGATGGCATGCATGAAGTTCTCTTATATATGTATATGTGAGGCCATCAATGTGGGATATTGTTGAGTCTAGACCTTATATATGTATTTACTCTGTTATTTCCGTAATAAAGACCCCTTGTTTGGAAAACTAGACGGGGCGACACTCGGTGTTGATATGCTTTCGCTATTGTCTTTAGTAGGGATGTTACATGTACATTGATGTAATTAAGGTATGTATATATTATCCCTCCCCATGGATTCTTTGTTCCCCATTTTGATATACTTTTGGTAGACCATTCTCGTTAAGTTTTTTGGATAGTTTCCTTTGTGTTTAATCTCTATTTAGGATTTTACTAATCTTGTAATATCCTTGATGCAAATGGAGGGGAAAGCAGTTAATGTGATTGAATTCAATGCCAGAGGACTCAATTTGTTGAATGGACAATTGAGAATTGTAGTAGCCTTCAAGGTTGCATCCAGATCAGTTAAGAGTCCACCCTACTCTTTTGACCATTGTAGCAATTTGTTTTGGGATTCTAATTTCTTTACCCTATTTTAAGACCTAAACTTAATTATACAAAGAGTTGATATTAGCTATGAAAGTTCATCAATCACCCCTGATCATGTATGCATAATTTCATATGCAAAGTCATCAGAATTTCCTTTAACAAAAAGCCCTTTTTCTTGGCCTTCTTTTTCAAGATGAAATTGTGTTCTTACTAGAATTTATTTACCATTACAATAGTTGATGAATGTTTTCAAGAAAAACTATGATATTCTTCTCAAAATTTTCAATCCGGAAGGTTGGCTCGAGATTACATATCCTTTTGTGTTTATACTGTCAGCATTCGTAAGATTATCCATAACTTATGTGCATTTTTGTGGAACTTCAATATTTTTTCAAGGGAAGAAAGTGAAATCCAGTCTTAACTCAAGGATGATACATATGTTGATGAAATGGTGCATTTTGTCTCTTTCCACAAAATAGAGATTTCTTTTCTTCTCGTTACCTCCAGTCGATCCACCGATGTGTATTTATACACACACACACACACACATATTAGTTTCAATGCCAGACAAGGAATAAATCTCCTCACACATTTTTTCTTTTGAGTTATTCAAACTTTTGAATGCATTAGAAAAAAGATATTTATTTTTAATTAAAATTAACTCAACTTAATAAAGTTAAAATAAATATAATATATAAGACTTATTAGTCAGCAAACAATAGCTTACTGGTTGATATGTGACATTTGCGAGCATATGCAAGAGACTTGTAGGTTAGGTTCAATGGATATTTCTATTTTACTCCCTTTTGTTGGAAATAAGTTTAATCAATATGATTTTCAAGAGTGCATGGCATGTACTCTATTTTATCCAGAATTTTTTAATTGTTATGAAATATTCAAGGTCACTCTATAGTTTGATACTCAGAAACCAAAAAGCTGGGTTTTTTGTATTTGCAATCTTTGTTGATTGGAGCTTTGATTAGCATTTGGCATCCCCTGTTTTCAACTATTAAAAAATATAATTGTTGGAAACTCTCTTTGATGGTAATTTGGTGTTTAATTCGAATTAGCCTTTCTTGGGTTTAGAAATAATAGAATCCACATTTTTAAATTTGAATAGTAATAATCTACATAAAGGAAGCAAGGGCTTGGTTAAGAAGATTGTCATACAGGTACATCGTACCATATTAGAATTTTATATTAATAAAATTACCAGATATAAAAGCACGAGGATGCATGATAAAGTTGGTTTTTTTTTTTTTATGTCTACAATCTGTTAATTCTGTTTTTTCTTATTGTTAATGTTTTGTTTTCTTACTACTTGCCAGTTCTTTGATTTGTTTAAAAGTTAAAATAGATGCTAAAATGGTCAAAAGTAAATGAGAAGAAATGTAAATTTATAGTAATGTTGTACAATCGAATTTCATAAACAAAAGAGCCAAATGTTATATTATTCATTTGAATTAAATATATTGGACAAATAGAAGGAAAGAGTAGATACTATGACTTCTCATAACATCAAAATATTTTACTGAAAAGAAAAGGCTCTATTTAATTGGTTGTTTTGCAGTTCGTTTCATAAAACCTTTAAAGAAGACATAAGACATAATCACTTCAATAGAATGATCAATTGTGTTATGTAGACATTGAAAATAAATAAAATATAAGCTCATATGTGAGCTTTATGATTTCATAGAGTTTGGTTCAAAATAACTTTATGAGCAGCATTTTGCAATTTTTTATATATATAAAAGAATGCTTTAACTAATTTTATTAAGAATAAAACATTGTATGATAAAATATTTAAAAATTTTTATGATTAATATTTATTTATAAATTTTATTAAATAATAATTTTTAAAAATTATATTTAAAAAAGGGTAAAATCACACATATATACATATATAAAAGAATGCTTTAAATAATGTTATTGAAAATATATTCATTGGAAATTTTTATATAATTAATATTTATCTATAAATTTTATTAAATAATAAAAATTTTAAATTTAAATTTAAATAACGGGCAAAATTTTCGCGGATTGGGCGAAGACGTCAACTAGTTCATTTCTAAGCGAGAAAGCCAGTATACAATAAGTTCATAATTTCTCAATTCCACAAAAGTCGTTTATTGTCTGTCCATTCCCAAGTAAGCTTTTTCATTTCAAACATTTCCGAATTTTTAATCTTGCATTTTCCCCCGAGAGAGAGAGCCCTCAAATTCCTCTGTAGAAAACATTGTCCATTGACAAAATAGCTAGATCTGAAAACAAAAACAGACAAGATTTAGACGATGTTTCCAGGTTAGCAAAAACCCAATGCAGAAAAAAGAAAACGTATACTAAGATCACCGTTTGATGTATCAGGTTCTGGTATCACGAAGTACTCTTTTAACTTTTTCTTTTTAGTTTTTGATACATCCAAGGATGGGATATGGATAAAACTGAGACTTTTGCCCAGTAAGTAATCTACATAATGTTACAAAAATTAGACAACAAGAATGATTTTTTAATCTGAAAACTGAATAATGTTACAAAAATATCAAGTAAAAAAGTCTTGAATAACTTGTCTCCCCCTTTCCTTCCCCCCTTCAACTGCACCAAAGACCAAAGAAGTACCAGCCATCCTCTCTTTAATTTACTATATCAACAGGAGAGTCCATTGAAGATGTCAAATTTGTATTCACCTCCCCCAAATCCGTTCTCACCATCTTTCCAATTGTATTTGAAGCTTCAGCAATATCAACCGCCTCGAAATCAACTAACCCTGGTGCAGATGGGTGAGTAGTATTTGCAATGGTATCCACGCTTACTATGCAATCTTTTGAAGCTGCACTTTCTTCTTGGCCCAATCCTCCACACCCTCCAACTACATCTGAAGATAGAACCATATTCACCAGCTGTGGATCAACCAACTTGTGTACAGAGGGAGACAAACCATCACTATTGCTCGATACACTATTCTGATGTACCTTGGTGCATGGTTCTGAAGATGTTGTAGCCCATGAAGGGATATCAATTGACTCCATTTCTATATCCATTATGGTATCACAACCATTTTTTCCCAAGATGTCCTCTGCACCACTTTTGCAGGTGAAGTCTGCATCGGTAGAGGGAAGACTCTTCTTTAGGTCTTGATCAACATCAGTATGGACTATGCCTCTGGTCTCAGCTAAGGAATTAGTTAATGTGTTCCCATTAACAGAAATAGACCAAGTTGTGGAAATTGAGAGGGATGATGGATCAGTTGGCATCTCGACACAAGTTTGTTCCAGCACTCCAGATTCATCACAAATGGGACTTTCACCAACTATATGATTGCTCAAAGCGCCCCTGGCACTGTTTGTGGAACAGCCCTTAAGCTGACTTGCACAACCATTCTCAGATAGAGATGACACGTTCCCATTTCTGTAGCAGTACTCAGTTACTACATCTCTGTCTTGACTCCCCATACATTGTTCCTTCTCAAGATTAGCTGTGACAGTCCTGTTGTCTTGACCAATTTGGGAATTTAACAGCATCTCTACCCAGACTGCTAGAGAAACAGCCTGATCACGTATCAAAGAATCATAAGGTGGACAATGAAGCATATTAAGCAATGCTTTATTGTACTGAAACATGCTGACAGATGGCATAATATAACCCTTTTCACGACAAAATTTGATACTGCTGATCACATGCTCACACAAGTTGCCCCTGTGGGCCCAGTTACAATCACAAATGGCAAATTCTGAACCAGGGTTCCATATAATGTGGACTGTATCTTGATCTTCCTCGTCTACAACTTTTACACATTCACCCTCCATAGCAACATTGGCATCTGGGATCTTCAATGATTTCCGCCAAGCTGTTAAGCCACTCAACCATTCGTCCTTCCTGTATCGTGCAAAGTCATCTTTTCCCGAATACTCATCCAGCCAAAAGTAAGAATGCACTTTAGTACCCAGCTTATCAACCAGCCAGTCAGCACGTTGATAAACATTTGGGTACTTCTCATTTATCAACCTTACTCTCAACTGGTTGTGATAGAACTCCATTGCTGCAGAGGTTTCCTGACTCGCAAGAGGAAGATTCTTCAGTGCCTTAATCCATGGACCTGGAACAATATAAAGTTAATAAAGACAAATTCTATCCCCTTAAATGGTAAATTAATCATCTCCCCATGCCACCCCACCCCCCAAGGGTCACAGAATCTCAAGGTCTTAAATATATACCAGTGCACATTGTTATTTCACTTAATCCCATCAATTATTATGGGAATGTGTATGGAGAGAAAAAAAGGAGGGGTGGAGGGATTGTATATTAGACCAAAAGGATTATTAAGTTGCTATTAAATTTTTAAGGACTAATTGTGATTCTTAAAAACTGAACTTGAATCAGGGGCTCCAATCTCAACTTCCTATCCACTTTCAACTGACTTGCCTAATCCCAAAAGTAATAACCACAAACACAATAATGTAAACTAGAAATACTTGTTTTAGGCTGCCCTATGTAATTGATAAGAGTCTAACCTAATCTTGGGAACCAAACTGCCATGAAGTATTCGACAAAATCCCCCACATCAACAACATCTTCCATGATATCCTTGAACATATCTAAATTTCCAACTCCTTTGCAGATCTTATGGACAGCCTGACCAAGCATTTTTGCTATTCCTGCACGCATCTTTATTTCTGAACATCTCTTGATCAAGTTTTTATGCCATGCATGACGAACTCGCCAAAAGCATATTAAGACAGAGCACTGGAATACCTCCCTGTGCAACACAGAAAGATCATATTATGCTGCTGCTTCAATTAATAAACAAAAAAACAAATGCATATTTCAAGGCTCCATATTGTACACCCACGCTTGACTCCAACAAACTAGACTTGTGGGCTATATCCGAAATTAACAACTCAAATCAACCCCAGAAAAATCGAACTTTAATGTAAATAGAGATTACACACACACATACATAGTGGAGCAGCTAGCTTTCCAAGCAAAACTTATTAATAAACTCACAATGTTAACTGAAACGAGATAACTATCAGATAGACAGTCTAAGAAAAATACAGCATCTAGAAAACCTAAAGCAATGAAATCTTACCCCCCCCCCCCCCAACAAAAAAAAAAAAACTATAGATATATAACAAGGTAATGTCGGTGTAGCCCTCTAGGCATTCATGTATTAGAACTTCCGTAAACAGCTCCAGCTTAATAAGCACATTCAACACTATAGACTAAAGTTTTGCTGCATCTATAAACACATTTTTTAGGCAACAATGGAACTAATGGGTTTAAGCCTCCTTCCTCTGTTAGTCTCAACAAGAGCACTTTCAGAAACTATGCAATTTGTAAAAAAGAAATGGGAACCAGTATTGGCTTGAGGGTTAAATTTTTTATTTCTAAATGTTATAATACCTTACCAGTACTAGAAAGGATAAAGTAAGGAACGAGAGCATCCGAGAAAAAGTAGGAGTGGCATCCATTAAAGACAAGATGAGAGAAAACCGTTTGTGGTAGTTTGAACATATACAGAGAAGACCGAAGGATGCCCCTATTAGGAGAATTGAGGGATGGAGACAGGATAAGTTGGATAGAGGTAAATGCACACCTAAAAAGATATGGATGGAGGTGAGGTAATTAGAAAAGATATGTCTTTGTTGGATTTGGATGAGAGCATGACAAAGAAGTGAAAGGAGAGGATTCATGTGAATGACCATACGTGGTCTTGTATTAGTTCATGTAGCCAACCCAGGTTACTTGGGACTAAGGCTTTGTTGTTGTTGTAAATGTTATAATACCTGGATTTATTTGGTAGACGATCATTGATGGAGCCTTAAAAATAATTTTTGAATATATATACATATATGTTTACCCCCATCTGCATGAAATGTAGGAACTGAAAAAGTTATACATTAATAATGCGCTAAAACATTGATATTTCTCCTTTTATATACGCCAATTTATTCATGATTCATATTCCTACCTATGCCTCTCATGAATTTGATCATTTTTCTGCTCACAATTCCTTACAAGGATTTCTTGTAGAACACCATGTGTTAGGATAAATTAAATAGGATATCCACCTTTTACCATTTGACACTAGTTTTCCAGCTTATATTCTGCAAATATTATGGGCTGATGGAAATTAGCTTGATCATTCAATGGACAGTGCTGCAATGCAATACTAGACAAACTCACTGATGTACGTCAAATATGCCTCCAGTTACTTGAGGGAGAGAGGAAATTGCTAAAACAAGGGTACCTATAATGAAAATACCCTAAAGAAGTCATCATAACAGTAGAAGAGTAAATCCTAATTCAACAAATTACATCTACAGCAACTAATGCATGGATTAACTTGGGATGGAAAGAGAAAAACAACCCTACCTGATTGCAAGGACATCAGCCAGAGGGTCATCCACGATAAAACCAGCCAACTTCCATGCAGGATCTTTCATTTGAACTCTGTTGTAAAGAGCACGCATCCATCTATGTGAATCTCCACTAGAAAATCTGGGTGCTATTATCCATGCCACAGGGATAGCCTTGTTGTCTGAGTTGAACACAACAAGACTGTGAATTGGATACTGGATAAGTTTCCATAAAAGAAAAAGTAAGCTTCAAAGGAGTTCATATTCCCATGTGAACTAGCTAACTAGAGAAGCTTAGAAAACTAATGAAAATAACGGACAGACCTTCAGTTTATTTGTTCCAAACTTGGAATCAGCAGCCAGGAGACTGCGATTGCCAAAATGAATCATTTGTTGCAACTGCCACTCAGTCTGTATGCCCAAGACAAAAGGGTCTGAATCAGAGAAATCCTCATAAAAGAAAATACAATTTTGGTGACTTTCAACCCACAAGCTGATGCTAACTGCATCATCTTCAGCCAACTCATATGAGGATCGCCGAATGCTTCTCTCTTGTCTCCGGACATACCTGTGGGTTAAAAGGTCATCTCGATTGGATGGACCTCCCTGTTTCTCCACAGATTCATTATGTCTCTGCATAATGGTTTCAACAGAAACCCCAACATATAATAGTGATAAAACACGAAGACGGAGATCCTCAGATATGTATGGAGCATACATTGCACGTGTTCCTGCAGCCTTCTTGTCCTGTGGACCATGGCATGGTAAACCCATTCTATCCACATGCTTATCTTGAACATATATGATAAGTGCCACTGTAGGCTCAGCACTTAAGCGTTTAACAATGAAGTGACAGGTGCAGCCTCTCTTTGTATTTGGTCGGCCAGCAGATTTCTTCTTTGGCACATATGTAGTCCTACTAGGCCTGACAATGCCTCCCTCTCTATGATCATCAGGACCAAAGGAGCACCAGTACCTAGAGATTCAGGGGGGTTAATTCCATTTATAATATAAAGCACATTAGCCAGCCATTTACCAGAAATTTAAGGACAAACAAACGTACAGTATATACTCTAGAACGCCATCAACTTTGGGCTTACACGATGTCTGAGGACGTCGCCTCCTCCTGGCTTCCACATGGAATCTTGTTGGACAATCTTTATTGGCAGATTCACCTCTAACAAAGTCATCCACTCTAGCAAATGGAATAAGACAAACTTTATCCAAGTTGTCACGCCAACCTTCAACCTTCGACCATACAAGGTCATTTGAGGAGAACTCCAAAGTTGGCGGATTCTGTACTGGTAGAGACAGAATCTGATCCCATCTAGCCATGTAATAAAGGATTTTAAAATTGCAATCCGTTAATTCACATACAAGCTGCTCCAATCACGTTTGTCATTATCCTGGATATCACAAACTTCAGAAGCATGCACAACTCTTTTAAGTTCCAGAACTGGAACCTACATATGGGTTCAAAACTCTAAGATTAGGGCAAGCTAGAAAGTTGTGATGCACGCATAATTCAAAAAAAAAAAAAAAAAAAAAAAGGAAGCATAGCCCATATTACATCTGCAGATAAAGTATTTCCTCAATGTTTTGGGCACTTCTATCAAAGACATGAAAAGAAGAAGATAAATAAGTAATGTCCTATGCAATCTTTCCTATTCTTTAAGGCACGAAATTAAAAGTAATAGTGCACAAAATGAATATCCAACAATGCTGGTATGTAAAGTATGTACTTGCAAATGCAAAAAGTGTATTCATGTCCCGGTAGGATAAGAATGTCAGGCAGCCTAAACACACTGTTCTGAGACAATCTCAAATTTAAACCATTGCCAGGATGTGTGTTCATAGATTTAAATGTACTCTTCACATTTGACACTCCAAAATTAACTTGATCAGTATCTAGTAAATCCGAATTCTTGAAATTTAAATTGTTGTGAGATTCATCAGTGGTGTAAGTCAAAGTTGAAAAACAGTCAATGAAGAGCTTAGTTCTTCTTTAAAAAAAAAAAAAACTTAACAGTTTATTTCTGGCATGCTGGACGTTCCTTCAGGTGGTATAGACTGATAGCTAACTAGAGCTAGTACTGAACATCCTAATGATATGAATAACTAGGAATTTATCACTAAGAACCTTCCTTTTTCAATTTTTCCCCCAGTAGACGTTAGTAGTTTGAGAAGCAGAAAGGGGCATAGCACAGTGCACCAAAAATCATTAGCCACAGTACTATAATTATCTGTTTTATTATGAAAAGTTCCAATTCAACCAAACATCAAGAATTTAACACAATAATCCCAGGGAAGTAAGTACAGGAAGCAATAAAAGTTTAGCACATAGACATAAATTCTTATGCCAAATTCAAATTCAAGAAAACATCAGCAAGGTAGCAACTAGAAAGACTCTAAAATTTCAAAATGAATCAAGAAGAATCTATATTCTTATGCCAAATTCAGATTCGGGCAAACATCAGACATAACACAACAAACCCAAACCTCTATGCTGAAGTACAGAAAGATATACAATTTCAGCACATAGATATAGAATATATACAATTTTCAACAATAAAATCTCAAAGGCAAGTTACCAATTCAATTCTAATTTGATACAGCAAGAGTGTATAATTTCAACACAGGTAGCAACCAGCAATACTCTGAGGTTTAAATTTATATTCTACTTTTAGTTCAACAAGACAACATAATTTCATCAATTTGGAACCAACAGATAGGCGAAACTACTAAAGGATAATAAACAAAATGAAAGACTACAGCACTCGCAAAATCAAATAATAATAATAATAATAATAATAATAATAATAATAATAATAATAATAATAATAATAATAATAATAATAATAATAATAATAATAATAATAATAATAATAATAAAGGAAACGCCAGCGCGGTACTGTAGCGGCTGCGTCAACTGAAGAAGGGAAGAAAACAGACAGAGAAATAATGGAGGTGAACGGAAGAACAAACCGGAGTTCTTAGCCGGCGCAGAGAGATGAACAGAGGAAGCAGTTGCTGTAAAATTCTCTGAGGCGAGAATCGAAAGCCGAGCAGAAGTTCCTCAGTCCTACGGGTCTTCTACGAACGTGTGTAGGCTCATTTTTCTTTTTTTGAATTACCCTTTAGTCCCTATTCTATTACACACACATATCCTTTAGTACCTTAAACTTTTAATCCACCTTTTATTCCAAGTGACTAGTTTATTTTAAAATTATTTACATTTATCTCCATTGAAGTTATATATTTTTAAATTCTAAAATATGATTATCGGACTATTGTGTGAGTTCTATAAAAGTGAGGTCTAAACCCCGAGCAAATTATTTTTTATTTTATTTTATCAAATTTTGCAAATCCTCACTAAAAACCTTGTAATTTGACATGAAATTTTAAATTCTTTATCACATTAAAATTACGTTCTTTAATATAATTTAAAAAATTCAAAATAAATTGGTTCGTAATGTTTCATGTTATCCTACAAATAAATACCATTAGTTATTAAAATAATTCAAAAACGATAATATTTTTTTTATTGGGGCAATAATTTTAAAAAGACAAATTATCTATCTTTTCCTTTATCTTGGGAGAAATACATAAGGCATATAATATATTTGGATTTTGAAAAGAATTAAACTCTCATCAAATAATGAAAAGACATGCCTCCACCTTTTAAATTTCTGAATAATAAAAAATTATTTAATCTTCCAAAATTCTACCTCCTACTTAGTCTCTTGAAATTTCACAATGGAAGTTTTGTAGAGAAAGTTTATGCTATATGGCAACACCGCAATATCTGAAAAATGTTAGATGGCAACACTGCACTGATCTCAAAGAGTATATATATCTATATGAGAAAAAAGTAAGTAAAAGTCAACAAGTAGGGAATGTTGGGGTGAACTAGAAAGTTTGGATAGATAAGCGTCTGTAGTATGAACCATGTAGACCATTCCCATAGGAGTGGTAAATGGAGAGAGCGCCAATTGGTAGAAAAAAACCCACAACTCCTTGGATATATATATAAGTAAGATGGTAAAATAAAAATAATTAAGAATTTTGTTAAATATTCACATTTTATTTTCTTTATAACATATATCAAAGTAAAAGTTTCTCTTATTCTCTACCATATCATAAATAATATTTTTTATTTTTTATTTTTTACTTATCAATATATATACTTTAAAATTAAATCCATATTACAATATAGAAATTCTAAATTAATGCTTCAATAAAAAAGATATAAGTAAAAAATATGTTTGGTTAGAAACTTGAATAATGCAAATATTAACTACTAAGCTAATACTAAGATAAAATTATTACTAAATAAGCAAATAAATTTTTATCAAATAAATATATTTCCTATTAATTGTGATATAAATTTACAGATAATTTATGGTCAGGATGATTTATATATAGAAAATATTTTAAAATAAATACTTTTTAAAGTATATCAAATAAATATATTTCCTGTTAATTGTGATATTAATTTAGAGATAATTTACTGTTAGGATGATTTATATATAGAAAATATTTTTAAATAAAGTACTTTTTTTCAAAAGGGTAGAAATAAAAAATAAATTTTCTACTAGACTGAGAATGTAAGGCCAAGCAGAAATTCCTCTGCGGCTCTGCTCCATGGGCGTTGTACAATTGTGTGTATCCGCAAGTCCCTTTTTTTTTTTTTTTTTAAATTACCTTATAGTCCCCTATTCTATAGCAAATATATCCTTTAGTATGTTAAACATTTAACTCACCTTTTATTCTCTACTTTGGACTAAAAAGTAAAGTTACTAATTTATTCTAAAGTTATTTATATTTCTTTCCCTTGAACTTTATCTATATAACAAAGATCTCTACTATTGCTTAGAGGTTTAATTCCGCATTTAGTCTCTAAGTTTTATTTTTTAACATGGTTGGTTTTTAAATTTTATTTTTAATTTTTTAGGTCTTTAAACTTTATTTTTTTGACATAGTTGGTATCTAAACTTTATTTTTAATTTTTTAAGTCCCTTAACATTTTTATTTCGACACACTTGGTCTTTTTGTTGAATTTTCATTAATTATTTTACAAGTAAATATAAATTTTCTTGACTGTTA
Source organism: Voacanga thouarsii (assembly GCA_026120185.1). Taxonomy (NCBI): domain Eukaryota; kingdom Viridiplantae; phylum Streptophyta; class Magnoliopsida; order Gentianales; family Apocynaceae; genus Voacanga; species Voacanga thouarsii. The sequence continues at coordinate 4,510,963 of JANUWF010003370.1, forward strand.
ATTTTATAAAGAATTTAAAATTTATTGACATGTTTATATCTTTATATTAAAGAAAAAAAATCAATAAACACATGACAAGTAGAACGGTCAATTCGGATTTGTGAATCAATTTGATCAAGTTCAAGTTAGTCCCGACTTCAAAAATAAAAAATTTGGCTTGAACTTAGCACAACCAAACTCACAAATGTCAAACTCGAACTTAGTTCCAATATAAAATATAAGTTCTTGTTGATTGAAAATAATTCAAAAAAATATAAAAATTTAACTCTTATATAATAATATAAATACACATAAATAAAATATAGTTTTATATAATTGTTTATTGCAATAAAATTTAAAATAAAAAATGTCATGTAAAAGATCGATTTTTTTTATTATTACAATAATAATAGTTTTATATTTTGGTTAGTTTTATAATAAAATTCTAGAGTAATGTGAAAAAAATAAAATATAAAATTATTATACTAAAAAAAAGTTTAATTAAGAGTCCGTATGTTTATTTAAATAATTATTTCTAAAATAAAAATAAAAATAAATATGGGAATATTTTATGAGTTTTATAATAATGTGTTAAGGGCATGATGGTAAAATAAAAATAATTAGTAATTCTTTTACATATTCATAGTTTATTTTCTTTATAACATATATCAAAGTAAAAGCTCCGCCGATTCTCTACCATATCATAAATAATATTTTATTTTTAAATTCTTATTTATCAATATAATTAAAATAAAACACATTATGATACAGAAATGCTAAATTATGTCTTTAATAAAAAAGATATAAGCAAAAAGTGTTGAATAATATAAATATTGTCAGATAAAGTAATATTAAGATAAAATCGTTGTTGAATAAGTAAATAAATTTTTATTAATAAAATATATTTCCTATTTATTATTATATGAATCTATAGATGATTTTATTATCTAATTGATTTACATATGAAAATATTTTTAAATAAATATTTTTAAAAGTATAGAAAAGAAAAAAAACATTTCTACTAAAAAATAATAAGGTAAGTTGGTGTAAAATTTAAAAAAAGAGGGGAAGCCTCTATTGTACACACACAAAAAAAAAGAAAGAGAAAACTTTAAGAAAGATTACTGTAAATAATTCTAAAATAAATTAATAATTTTACCTTTTAGTCCAAAGTAAAGAAGAGTAAAAAGTAGTTTTGAAATTTTGAGACAAAGGATTAATATACTATAGAACATGATACTAAAAGGTAATTTACCTTTCTTTTTTCCCCTTTTGTATGTGTTTTTTGGGACTGTCGAGCTATGCATTAATACGTGAACCTTCTTTAAGTTTATGACAATTGCATGTGGACAGCCCTAATTTAAAAAAAAAAATCTAAATTCCAATAACAGTTTCCCTATTTCTACAAACCAGAGCATTCCCATTTATAGCTATTGTGAAGACAACGAAAATAAATACGTTACATTAGAACTTTCAATCCACACCCTTTATTTCAAATGTCGGTCATTCCTTCCTCCACCTTAACTTATTAATTGGAAAGCTATCGTTCTAATACTTCCAGCCGTCCAACCTCCATCCTTAGTTTTGTTGTTTCCTAACGTCGCCCATCCCTTCAAAGCTTTGTCTTCTGGGTTGGAAATCTAGACATTTCTTTTTAACTTCATCTGCAATTGGGAGATTGGTCCATCTTGTCAATCACTAAATATAGTAGCTTTGTTACCTTTCTTTATCAGACCACGTTAAGGCTTGATTTGGTTCGTGAGGAGGAGAGGGGAGGAAAGGAGAGAATGGGTGACATGTTTTATTTATATTAACGAAAGTTAATATATTTACTTTTATATTATTTAGTTGGAGTAAAAATAAGAAGGGGATGAGATTTAAGAAGGGAGAGGATAATTAATTTAGTTTATTATTTTTATTCCTTATTATTTATTTTATTAAAATTTTTAATGTTAAAAATGTGGTCAATATTATCATTATTACTCTCACTTTATTTTTTCTCTCTCAATCTCTCTGAATTGGGACGAAAAAAAATACTGATGTGGAAGGAGGGTGGTACCCCTCCTGATTTACATCCCTTCTATATTTATATCCGACTAAACGAGGTAGATGTCCTATTTATCTCTATATTTACTTTCCTTCATCATTTACTTCCATAAAATAGTCCAACCAAACCAAACTAAGATTATTTCTTCTGTTCTAGTATTGGTTGGTCATTAGCACCTAGAGTTAGAAGATTAGTCCAGATCACCTCCTTATCACCTACTTTCTTCTTCCATAGACCAATATAAAAAGCAGAGTGATTTTTTTTTTTTCTGATGAAGGGAGTAGTGGTTTGTAAGTTACTTTGCTTATTCTTTCCAGAATTTAATAAGCACCATAATAATTGGGGGTTCATTTGAGATTACTTCAAATAACTATTGAATTTTGCTTGAAAATTTGGAGTTTAGTAGTATGTTTAGTTGAAGTGAAAAATATGAGAAAAAAGAATGGAGATGTAAATTTAAATGTAAATGAGGGTGTACATTATTTGATTAAGAAAGAAAGATTAAGAAAAACGAAATTAGGAAGATAAGAACTTCTTTTATGTTAGAAAAATAACCTATCTAAATATGGACATATTAAAATATAAATCAAGATAATATTTGTAATTTAATTGTTTCCCTTCTATTTTAATTAAATAAAATGAAAGTTTATCCTTCTAGTTAAAGTAAAGGTTCCTCTCCCCTTCTATCTCCTTCCTCTCTCCCTTCTCTTTTATGAATTAAACATAGTGTAAAATAAACCCAATCCCCTACTTCAAAACTCCTATTAGTTCTGCGAATTCCTTTATTCGATTATTGGCCTTGTTAAGATCTTATTTGTGTGCGCACACACACACATATATAATTATTGGGTAATTTATATTTTAATACCGTAAGCATATCTATCCTTTAGTACTTCCAAGTTCAAAGCTTTAAAAACCATCTTTCTCTTTCTTCTACTTTGGATTAAAAGGTAAACCTATTACTTTATTCTAAAGTTATTTACATTAACTTCCCTTTAAGGTTCTGCATATAATAGGACCTCCGTGGGATTTAAGTTTTGATGTTGTGAGTAAAAATTGCTATAAATTATTTCTTATCCCAAGTAGTAGGTAAATATATATATATATATATATATATATATATATATATATATATATATATATTATATTAATTTAAAATTTTTTGAAATAATTTTTTAACTAAGTGTTCATATTTTTATTTAAATAATTATTTTAAAATTAGAATTAAGATAAATAGGGTATTGATGCATGCATTCCATGATAATTAGTTAAGGGCAAGATGTTAAAATACAAATATTTAAAAACAATTTTAAATATTCATATTTTATTTGCTTTATTTATATATATATATATATATATATATATATATAAAATATATGAAAGTAAAAGTTTATTCTATTATTTACCATCTCATAACTACTATTTTTTTTTTTTTACTTATCAATATACTTTACGATAAAACTCACATTATAATTAAAAATGTTAAATTGTATCTTTATATAATGAAACACACACATATATATAGATAAATAGATAGATAGAGTACATCTACTAAAATATTGAACAAAGCAAATATTACCAACAACTTAATAAGATAAAGTTGTGGATGAAATAAATATATTTCTCATTTTTTATAATATGAGTCTTTAGATGACTTATTTTTTATACACCTTTTTTGTACTTTATATATAGGAAACGCTTTTTCAAGTAAATAATTTTTTACTAAAGTGTTAAAATGAAAAAGAATAATTTTTCTAGTAAATGGTAATAATAATAAAGAAGTAGGTGTAAAATTTTAAAGAAGAGGGGAGGTTTCTATTATTAAAAAAAAAAAAAAACAAGGAATAGAATTGTAAATAAATTTAGAATAAATTAATGAGGAGTAAAATGTGAGTTTTGATACCCTGAGGTAGAAGACGGGTTGCTACAGTGTTAGGGCACTCAAATATTAATAGTTAATCTTGTTTCAATTTATCTGTCACAAGTTGTATTAATTTTTTTTTTCTACCTTAAAGATAAGTATTTAAAAAAAATATTTAAAAATTTATCCATCACAACTAACCATAAGCTGTACTATCAATTTTGAAAAGGCCCCAAAATTAGAGGGAGAAATCAAACTCGAAGGCCTTCAAATAAATCTCACAACTTCATATTATTCCTAAACATCAAAAAAGTTGTTTGCAGCGCTAATCTACAGATTATTCCAAAACAACCATCACGTGCCAAAGCAACCATCATGTGCTAAAATGATTCTATTTTATCCACAGAACATTATCCGCCCCAAAAATCTCTTTTTCTTCGACAGAATTAGTGGTGGGAAGTGGCGTCAACCCTCCTCAAAATTTTTTAACGTTTTGTATTTTTTTTTTTAAATCCTTTCAAATTTTTTATCTTTTGTCCTTGATATTTTTTTTTTTAAATTCTAACATTATCCTTTTATATATCTTGTTTAACAATTTTAAGTGTTCGGTTCCATCCTTATTTATTTTTTTTATAAAAAAGAACTTTTTAAATTCTGCGTAGAAAAGAGATGTCCTTAATAAAAAAAGTCATTAACACTGTCCAATGTCTTTCCAGTTTTCCAAATATTTTTCTGAATATGTTTTTGCTTTAATTATCATCTTTCGATTATTAAAAAAAATATTTTTTGCCAAAATATCTCTTTTTAAAAATAATAAAAAATTATACTTTTAATTGAACTTCTAAATTTATATTAGCTTTAATTTCTCTATTAAAATTATATTATTTTCGTAACAGATCTTGGAGGTGAGGCTAGTTCAAACTCAACTTAATCAAATTTAATTTAAGTCATATTTGGGGGAGCCAACTTTCTTGGAATAGGCTCAACTCGTTCCAAGCACGCAAGTGGCTCAATTCAACTAATTTATCATAAATTCTAAAAAAAAATTATAAGTTTTACTATAATTATTCAAATTAAAACTGAAATCAACCAATAAAAGTTCAACTAACAAAAGTATGATGCTTACATTAAGGGAATACATTTGTTATCGCATTTTAGGCCTTGTAATTTAGTCTCATAGTTTTTCGTCCACCTAAAAACATTAAAATGTCTTGTATTATAAAAATGAATATAACGCACATAAATGATGCTCATCAATGACAACAAAGAGGAAAAGAGCTGCAAACTTCTGTTGATAAAGTCACAACTCACAAATAACCTTTTGTTGTGGTTGGATTGAAATAAATTAAATCAACCCAACAACTAATATTTATAATAAATTAAATTATTAAACTTATAATAATAATAATAATAATAATAATAATAATAATAATAATAATAATATGTTATGAATTATTGAAATCTTTATTAATTAGTGGAGGCTCCACTAATTATAGATTTATGTGAATTATTATAGAAGATTTTTATGGATGTCTACCATTTAGTGGAGACACCACTAATTGAGATTAGTGGAAGATGATGTATGCCATGATGTATTCTACTAATTAGAGCTTTATAAATAGAACTATTCTCTAAGCTTGTAATACACTATTATTTTGTGAAAGAAAGATTAGTGAAAGAAAGATTAGAGAAAATTGTGAGAGAAGAGAAAGAGAGAAATTCTTGTGCAAAATAGTTAGAGTTTTATTAGTGTGTAGTGTGAAGATTTTATTCTAACACTACCCTAATTTTATAACACGTTATCAGCACGAGTCTCTACCGGTACAAAAGCCAGAAGACTAAACACGAGTTTCTGCCGTTAACAAAACCAGAAGACAGGTACGTATTTATTGATCTCTATGGCTAATCTCGCTAAACTCGAATTTGTAGCCCTTGATATTTTTGGAAAAAATTATATGTCATGGGTTCTCAATGCAGAAATGCATCTAAATGCTGAAGGCCTTAGTGAAACTATTCAAGCAAATAATAGTGCATCTGCACAACACAAGGCTAAAGCTTTGATTTTTATTCGTCGTCATCTCGATGAAAATTTGAAAATGGAATATCTTACCGAAAAAGATCTATATGTCCTGTGAGTAAATTTAAAAGAAAGATTTGACCATTTGAAGATGGTCGTACTACCCACTACACGGTATGAATGGTTGCACCTGAGGTTGCAAGATTTTAAAATCGTGAATAAATATAGCTCCGCAATGTATAAAATTACATCTTAGTTAAAATTATGCGGAGAAAAAATGACTGATGAAGATATGTTGGAGAAGACATTCTCCACCTTTCATGCCTCGAATATTGTCCTGCAGTAATAATATCGAGAAAAGGGGTATACAAAATTTACAGATTTAATTACTGCCCTCCTCATTGTAGAGAAGAATAATGAGTTATTATTGAGAAATCATGAAGCCAGACCAACTGGCTCAACAGCACTCCCAGAAGTGAATGCTGTTGGCTCCAGCAGAAGCCATCGTTATAGTCGTGGTCGTGGCCATGGCCGTGGCCGTGGTCGTGGTTATGGTCGTAGATACGCTCGATATTTTTCTTATCACAATTATAATCAAACTGTGAGAAACACTGGCCACCTGAAATGGAACAGAAAAGATCATAAGGGAAAAGAAAAAGAAATTGAAGAAAAGTATGAGGATATATGTTATAGATGTGGTATGAAAGGTCATTGGTCACGAAACTGTCGTACGACTAAGCATTTAGTTAAATTATATCAAGCTTCATTGAAAAATAAAAATGTGGAAGCAAATTTTTCTCAACATCCAATAAATAATGCTGAGGATGATGATATTGATCCTGAAGATCTTAATATCAATATTACCCATATGGATGTATCGGATTTTTTTTAACACCCAGACGGTAGGATAGACCATTTAATTGGTGATGGCAGTGTCCAGAAGAACTAAAGCCTCACCCTAATATTTTTGTATTTTCATTTTCATTCTATTCTAATAATATTTACGTTTGCATATATATATTTGTGTTCAGATGGCTGTTGTTAATGATGATGTATGCATTATTGATAGTGGAACTACACACACCATACTCAAAAATAAGAAATATTTTTCTGATCTCAAAATGGGAGAAATAAATATTTATACGATAAACAGTAGTGTAAATGTAATTGAGGGCTCCGGATGAGCTAGTATATAAAGGAACAACAATTATGATTGATAAGGCACTATTTTCCTCAAAATCCAGAAGAAATTTATTGAGTTTTAAAGATATCCGCAGAAATGGGTATCATGTTGAAACAAATGAGGAAAATGGGATTGAGCATCTTTTTATTACTCAAATGCATTTGGGTAAGAAATCTGTATTAGAAAAACTGCCGTCTTTTTCTACTGGCCTATATTTTGTAAAAATACGTACAATTGAAATTCATCATCTAGTAAATCAGAAGTTTACTGATCCTATTACTTTTAGCATTTGGCATGACCGGTTGGGTCATCCGGGATCTACCATGATGAGAAGAATCATTGAGAATACACATGGTCATCCTTTAAAAAATAAAAGGATATTAACATCAGAAAAATTCGCATGTACTGCATGTTCCCTAGGAAAATTAATTGTTAAACCATCACCAGTAAAAGTAGGAGTTGAAAGTCCTACATTTCTCGAACGGATTCACGGAGATATTTGTGGACCTATTGATCCACCATGTGGACCGTTCAAATATTTTATGGTCTTAATTGATGCATCATCCCGATGGTCACATGTATGTTTATTATCTACTCGTAACCTGGCGTTTGCGAGATTACTTGCTCAAATAATTAAATTACGAGCACAATTTCCTGACCATCACATTAAAAATATCCGTTTGGATAATGTCGGTGAATTTTCATCACATGCTTTTGATGCATATTGCATGTCAATTGGGATTAATGTTGAACATCCTCGTAGCTCATGTTCACACACAAAATGGTCTTGTTGAATCTTTGATTAAACGATTACAATTAATTGCTAGACCATTATTAATGAAAACAAATCTCCCAACATCCGCTCGGGGACATGCTATTCTACATGCCGCAACACTTGTACGTATAAGACCAGCTAGTTATCATAAATTCTCTCCTTTGCAATTGGCTTTTGGGTCGAACCAAATATTGCCCATTTAAGAATTTTTGGGTGTGTCAGTATATATTCCAATTGCACCAAACCAACGTATAAAGATGGGTCCTCAAAGAAGAAAGGGGATATACGTTGGATATGATTCTCCCTCTATTATCGTGTATGTTGAACCCCCGACAGAGATGTATTCACAAAGAAGATTTGTTGATTTTCATTTTGATGAATCATTATTCCCTAAATTAGGGGAGAACCAAAACAAGATAAAAAGGATCTTGCTTGGACAACATCATTAAATTATCTTGATCCGCGCACAAGCGCATGTGAACTTGAAGTTCAAAAGATAATTCATTTGCAAAGCATTGCAAAATCAAATGCCGTACGCTTTTGTTGACTCCGGAAGAGTTACAAAATCGCATATTCCGACCTATAAATGCTCCTATTCGAATTGAAGTTCCAGCAGAACAAAATATTATACCTATAGTCGCTGAGTCAAAAACACGCCGAAGCGTGGCCGACCTCTTGGTTCTAAAGATAAAAATCCTCGAAAGAAAAGAGGATTAAATGATCCGAAGATCATATTGAAGAAAAGAATGATAAAGACCAAGAGAGAACCGATGACAAAGAACCGAAGTTGATGAAAGTAACACTAAAATTTCTATCAATTATACCACTTCCGGTAGAAGTTGGAATCGGATAGAAACCGTTATTGATAATATATTTGCATACAATATATCTCTTGATGTTACACAGGATAATGATGATCCTGAATCAATATCAGTTGATGAATGTCGGCATAGAAAAGATTGGCTACAATGGAAAGATGCGATTCAATCGGAGTTAAATGCACTGACAAAACGTGAAGTCTTCGGACCTGCAGTCCGAACACCAGAAGGTGTAAAACCTGTTGGCTACAAATGGATATTTGTGCAAAAGCGCAATGAAAAGAGTGAAATCGTTCGATATAAAGCGCGATCAGTAGCCCAAGGTTTTTCACAAAGACCAGGTATTGATTATGATGAAACTTATTCTCCTGTTGTTGATGCTATTATACTCCGATATCTTATCAGTTTGGCAGTACATGAAAAGATAGATATGCGCCTATTAGATGTTGTCACTGCTTACTTGTATGAAAATTTAGAAAATGATGTTTACATGAAAAATCCCGAATGATTTCATATGCCTGAAGCATATAAACATTATCCTCGTGAAAATTACTCCATCAAGTTGCAGAAATCATTATATGGCCTGAAGCAATCTGGGCGCATGTGGTTCACACGTCTTAGTGAATATTTATTGAAAGCGAGATTTAAAAATGACCAGGTATGTCCATGTGTTTTTATTAAGAAATCTGGTTCTAAATTTGTGATATTAGCTATATATATTGATGATATTAATCTTATTGGAACTCCTGAAGAGCTCCAAGAAACAATTGATTATTTAAAAAGAGAATTCGAAATCAAGGATTTTGGTAAAACCAAATTTTTCCTTGGTTTACAAATTGAACATCTGGAGAGTGGAACATTTATTCATCAATCAACATATATAGCAAAAGTGCTAAAAAGATTTTACATGGACAAATCACATCCATTGAGTATTCCAATGATCTTCCGATCATTAAATGTGGATAAAGATCCTTTCCGACCTCAAGAAAATGATGAAGAACTCCTTGGTCCTGAAGTACCATATCTCAGTGCAATTGGTGCATTGATGTATCTTGCTAATAATACACGACCTGATATTGCTTTTGCTATCAATTTATTAGCAAGATTTAGTTCTTCACCAACACGACGACATTGGAATGGAATTAAACAAGTCATTCGATATCTCCAAGGTACAATTGATCTCGAATTATTTTATTCAAATAAAACCAGTCCAACATTGATAGGTTATACAGATGCTGGTTATTTATCTGATCCACCTAAAGCACGTTCTCAAACGGACTATCTATTTACATGTAGAAATACTGCTATATCATGGCGTTCTACGAAACAATCTATAGCAGCTACTTCTTCAAATCATGCTAAAATTATAGCCATTCATGAAGCAAGTCGAGAATGTGTATGGCTAAGATCCATGATTCATTATATCTGAGAAAGTTGTGGATTATCATCAATCAAAGATATTCCAACTCCTCTTTATGAAGACAATGTAGCTTGCATAGTTCAATTACGAGGAGGATATATTAAATGAGATCGGACAAAACATATTTCACCAAAATTCTTCTTTACTCATGAACTCCAGAAGAAATGTGAAATTGATATGCTACAAATTCGGTCATGTGATAACCTCGCAGATATTTTCACGAAGACTTTACCGACTGCAACATTTGAGAAGTTGAGATATAAAATCGGTATACGTCGGTTTAAAGATTTAAAGGAATCATCTCATCAGGGGGAGTAATAAACAGACATATAGAATAGTGTACTCTTTTTCCTTCACTAGATTTTTTTCCCACTGGATTTTTATCTAATAAGGTTTTAACGAGGCATATTCTTTATATAATGGATGGACATCCAAGGGAGAGTGTTATGAATTATTGGAATCTTTATTAATTAGTGGAGGCTCCACTAATTATGGATTTATGTGAATTATTATAGAAGATTTTTATGGATGTCCACCATTTAGTGGAGACACCACTAATTGAGATTAGTGGAAGATGATGTATGCCATGATATATTCCACTAATTAGAGCTCTATAAATAGAGCTATTCTCTAAGCTTGTAATACACTATTATTTTGTGAAAGAAAGATTAGTGAAAGAAAGATTAGAGAAAATTGTGAGAGAAGAGAAAGAGAGAAATTCTTGTGCAAAATAGTTAGAGTTTTATTAGTGTGTAGTGTGAAGATTTTATTCTAATACTACCCTAATTTTATAATAATAATAATAATAGTAGTAGTAGTAGTAGTAGTAGTAGTAGTAGTAGTAGTAGTAGTAGTAGTAGTAGTAGTTCATGAGCCAAATAAATCAAACTTCCTCTAATTCAAACTCATTTCATATTTTAAATGAATTAAATATCTTGATTCACATATTATTCATTGTACTCATGAATTAAGCTGGTCAGGCCAAAAGTCAAATTGAATCATTGCGTTGATTCAATTCACTTTTACCTCTCAGGTTGCCAATTCCAATGAAAACTGACAAGTCACTAGTAGTAATTTTTTCTTTTTTCCTTTTTAAATTTTTTTTTAAATTGGGACTCTTCCTTTCAAAACTATAATTAATTCGAAAGAAATTTGTGTACAATTGTAAGTTTCTTTTTTCTTAAAAAATTATATACAATTAGATGAATTGAGAGTGAGAATATATATTAAGTGATAATTTGAAAATTTCTGTTTTAGGAATAGTATTTAATGGTAATATTTTCTTAAGGATTAATTTGAGGACCTTTCATTAAGTATAGTTCTCTTTTGATTTGTTTTTCTATTGACGATTGTATATTAACATTAAATGATTAATGAAGTTATGGAACTTGAATAAGAGGATTATGAAGTTTTGGGGATTAATTGTAATTTTGAAATTTATTCCCACTACTTTTGGTTAATAATTTTTGTAAGAATAATTAATACCATTTTGAAATCTCTTGACTTCCAAATTTGTTGTTCAAAGAATTCAATTTAGTTTTGAATTATAAAATTATTTTGAAGGAAGTTTCCAATTTTCGAAATTCATTAACCTAAAAGGAAGTCATATTAATTAGAAATATATATTAGCTTTGAAGGATTTACTTGAAAAACACTTCTAATGACATTAAGAATATTTATCTAAATAACTTTAATGAAAATTAAAATCCTAAGTAAAAAAATTGACCAATTAACCTAATATTGACTGGTCAAAATAAAGATTCAAGGCTCCTAATTAAAACCCTAGTATCACATTTTCTTTTCATTCACCCATTTCTCCTCTAGCCTAGTCGTCAACACTCCTCCCCACCTTCCTTTTTCATTTTCTTCAATCTTCTTGATGATTTTTGGCAAAAATCAAAGAGAAGAAGCTTGGTCTTTTGATTTCTTAGGTTTCAGTTGTTTTTTTTGAGAAGAAGAGGCTGGATTTAGAAGGTTCATGGTAAGGGGAGGTCTGGCTAATGTATTGCTTGGTAAAGGTGCATATACAACTAGTACAAAATATCTATTTCCAAGAGTAAGACCTGTAGGACGATTGTTGTGCTCCATTGATCCTTCTTTGCTACCAATTTACTCAATTTATAATGTAAATCTCACTTGTGATAGGAGATAAGAAATCTAACGAAATCTTATTTTATTGTCCTTGTAGAAACTCTTTATTTTGGAGAATTTGGGAGAGAATTAGATTCTCCTTTGATAAATTCAATGTCAAAATCAAATCTTGAAAGTAAAGCTTGCCATTTGGTAAAAATCTATTTTGCAACAAAGTGTATTACATCTTTTTGTAAAATGTTTTTTGCAACTTTGCAATCAATACAAAGAAGAAATCTTTTATTTATCAAATCATTTTGAAATTTAAGATACACATAAAACAATAGAGAGAATTTCTTTCTTGATTGTGCTGTAATTCTTTTGACTAGCTAGCCAAATACCAGAATAATATCTAACTAATTATTAACAAAAAGAATCGGTTTTCTTTTGCGTAAATATGCCTCTATAACCAAGTTCAGAGGTATCTATTTCAACAATCATAAAAGCATTGGGATCTAACATTCCAAGACAAGGGAGTTTTTTTACCAACTTCTTAATTTTTTGAATAGTTTGGGTTTGTTCTGCACCCCAAGCGACTAGATTTTTGCGAAGTCTTTGATACAATGGTTCACAAATTTACCTAAGATTTGGGATAAAGTCAGAAATGTAATTAAGGCATCCTAAGAATTTTTATAACACGGTTTTTTCCTTAATTTCATTTGGGAATTTGTTTGCAAATTCGATAGCTCTACAAATTGGCTTATACATACCATGGTGTAATTTATGACCTAAAAAGCGAATATGAGTTTGACACAGTTTAAGCTTTGTCGCACTTACTACCAACCTATTTTTCTTTATAATTTCACAAAAAAGAGATAGATGTTTAAAGTGTTGATTAAGGAATTCACGAAAAACTATGATATCATCAATATAGACAATAGTAAACGAGGTATAAGGTGTGAAAATATCATTCATAACCTTTTGGAATTCACCAGGTGCATCTTTAAGGCCGAAAGGCATTCAACTCAGGTTGCTAGTAATCTACATCATCCATGAAGATTATATTATATATTTTCTGAATCTGACATATATTCATCTATATCAATAACATCTTTATTTTACACATTCTACTAATGTTGTTTGTTTATTATATAAATTATTTTTTCTAGTACAATCTCTTTCTAAATGGTTAGGTTGACCACAACTATAAAAGGGGTCCGCGCGCGCGTATACCCCTCTAATTTTGGTCTCAGAGCCATCCTTTCTTTTTTCTACTATTTAACTTGTGGCTCTTCTTTTTGTACATTACTTTTGACTATTCATATTTGCATATTCCCTTTAATTTATGTTTTGTCTATGTTATCTTAAATTCCAGCTTAAAACATAGATTAAACCTTGTTAGAATATATAAGACATTGCTTAGTACTACAAACCTCGATACTGTAGACACACGGTTACTATAATTATTAGCTATATCAATTAAATTTAAAAATTGTAGATATTTGCAAACAATTAAAAGTACTCAATTCTGTCTAGACTATATACTCTTATGCTCTATTTAAGTGACCTAAAAGTGCAATTAAAAGCTACATAAAACTTATTAAGATCTATCAGAATTTGCTTAAGTATACTAATTCTAATTCTCCTTATTATAGTCTGTATAGTTATAATCTTTATATTTTGGAATTAGAAATTGTGAATATTTATGAACAATTAAAACTACTAAATTCTTCTTAGAAATTGTAGAATTTATATTGTGTGTTTATCTCTTGAAAGCTAGAATAAAAATTAATAAGAATCTTCTTAAAGTTTTCCAGAACTTGCTTATTTTTATTAATCCATATTTAATTGATTTTTTCGGTGTACGTGATAGAATTGATAGTCTTACTTTAGAAAATTACCTATTAACTAAGAAATTAGAAATTTTAAATTTGGCTTAGTTTATGACAAATCTATATATCTATATAAAAGCAGTTGTGGAGAGCTACAATTGAGACACGTGGCTGTATGCTATACTGACACTTGGCAAAAGTAAATTTTGGATTTTTAAAAAAATTAAAGATTATAAAAGTAGGTGTGGAGAGCTATAATTGAGACACGTGGCTGTGCGCTATACTGACACTTGGCAAAAGTAATTTTTGGATTTTTTAAAAAAATTAAAGATTATATTTGAATTCATTAAAAATTTTAATTAATTAAATTAACTAATAAAATATATATTTATTTAATATTAATATATTGAAATGTGTGATTCTTTGAATACTATCTAAATTCATTAAAAATATTAACCAATTAATTAATTAATTAAATTAATAAATAATATGTGTGTATTTAATATTAATACATTGAATCTTAATAATATAGCAACCCGTGCAACGCACGGGACATCAACCTAGTATTAAAAGAATGAAATATTTAAATCTTGAATTAGTAGAAAAAACTAAAATATAATCTATAGAAATAAACATAGACACAATTGTTATTTTCCTTCTCAATATTCACATAATTTGCAAGGTGATAATCAACAGTATAATAGTCTTATAGATTTAGTAATTAGTTTTGGAAAAAAATTAGAAGCCCAAATAATATTTGGGAAACAGTATTAGAACATATCAGAGATAAAAATAAAATACTAAACCAATTGACAAAAAAATTGGAATATATTAAAGAACAAAATAATATAATAATAAGAAAAGTAAAACATTTAGAATATTTAAAAGAAGTTAGGCAAGAATAAAAATTGCAAACAACAAGTAAATATAAAGAAGTGTTAGTCAAATTGGAAAATCAATCCCAAGAAATAGAAAAAGCTTATAAGGATATTAATAAACTATTAAATAATATAGAAAAACTTGTTCTTAGTTGATATCCTTAGAAGACAATTTAGACATAAAAAGTATCTTGTAGAATTAAAAAAATATCATTCTGACTCTATAGGATTTACTAATTACTTAGAAATATCAAATTCAAATAAAATATATCTAAAACAGAATAATCAACAGATAGCATTATTAATTAAGAATTGTGAGAAATTAGAAAATAATAAAAAAAAAGTTTAGCAGCTTTAAGTTTAGAAAAGGAAATAGATAAGCTTATAGATAAATTCAGTAAAATTCCATAGAGAAAAAAACAAGAAAAACAAGTAACCTATAAATTTTGGATATTTATTTTCAGAAAATACTAGTAAAGATAAAATAGAAAAAACAAGTAACTTGTAGATATTTATCATGAGACGAGCATCATTTACAAGATCTAGTAGAACTTTAAATGAGAATACTATAGTTGAAACATCTATTTTCAATAGAATTAGATGTCCTAGAGAAAATAGACAAATCCAATTAGAATACGTTATAGACGTAAATAGAGATGTAGAAATTTATAAAAATAATAATATAGATTTATTAAACCCAAGAAGATTATATCAGGTTGATTGATTACAATCTCATACAGGCATATTTAGATCTAGTAGAGAAGAATCTTTGTCAGTAACTACCAAACCTAGAATACTTAAAATAGTCAATGGTGAAAGTCTTAGAAATTTAAGAAACACATATGTGCATTTGGGATTAATAGTAATAGGAATTAAAGGCTTAGCATGAGCGGGCTTAGGAACTAAAGTTCTTTAATAATATTGGATAAAAGATGAAAAGACGTTAAAAAGGCATTCATAGCAACCATAGAAGTAGATATGAATGAAAATAGAAGAATCTTTTATTATTGTCCAAACTTTTTAATGAATTTAGAAGACTTAATTAAGAATATAGAAATAGGAATCCAAACTAAAGGTTATGAATATTTTAGTGGAGAAAATTTACTAGTCAATCTAGGAGTTATAGAATGGTTAACCAATAGATCTAGAACTAAATATAAAGTAGAAATAAAACCCATCATAGAAGCTATGGCTAGTAAAAGAATTCAATTAATAAAACCAGTAAAAGTCAATCCAGAAATTTTAGCAGGAGAAGAATGGAACCTTAGTAAATTTTTAGTTTCAGATACACTTTTAATACCCAAAGGTAGTATAATATATCAAAATAATAGAAGAGAAACTAGTATAATATTTTTAAATTATTTAAACACAAATGTAGGAATAGAAGACGATGAAGATATAGAATTTTTTAAGATAAGAGATAAAAAACATATGTATAGAAATAATGGAAATAGAAAATAGAATAATGAATCTTAAAGAATTAGGCTTAGAGTTATTAGAAGAAGACTTACTGAGGTTAGAAACAGAATTAGAAATACAAGGACAATTAAAAGATACTGAATATTTGTATTATGACATTAATAGAAATATAAGAGTAAAAACAAAACAATATATTGAGAAAATAGAAGAATTTGGTAACTTGCTTGAATTTGAGAAACTAAAGAATTAAGGGTGCTTTGAAGCGAAATGAAGTGGATTAAGTGTGCAATAGATGTTATAAAGCAAGGTGAACAAGTAGGTGAAGTTGTTTGTGGAAAATGGATGAAATCCAAAGAAATTCTGAGAACTTTTCGTCTCATTAGTTTCTGGAAAAAACTGAAGTTGAAGGAATGGACTCCATAAAAATGTAATTGAAGGTCTAACGAGAGTTTTGATATAAAATGGAGACTAATCGGAGTTGTGGATCAAAGTTTATGCACAAAACAAAATGGTGTATCAAAGAGGTAAAATGCAGAATTTTATTTTGAAGGAAATGAACTCAAAGGAGTTTTATTTGTATGAAAAAAGGAATGAAAATAATGAGAATCATGAAGATAAATTATGCTTATGAAGAGAAAGGAAATGTGGGAATAAGAAATGAAGGATTCGGATATATGATATATGTATATATGTGCTTATTCTATAAAGAGCATGAAGAAATAGGAAATGAGTGATTTCCTTACATTGGTACTAATTGAATATTAAGCTAAGCTTTGGTATATCAAACTAAACGTGAAATGACATTTAATGTAGGTTGTTCACGTTAAGCGTTTGGTGACCAGCAAGATACGATATCTAGTCAGCTACAACGTAGGACATGAGGTGAATCCCACTTGTTTTACAAAATCCTGTTTTATGCTAGTATAATCACATTTTATTAAAGAAATGTTCTATGAATCCTTTTAGTTTCTCTAAACAAGTAAATGGTTTCTCTGAGGAAGAAATGGCATCATGCCATGATTGGATTTGGATGGAAAATATGAATTTTCATACATGAAATTATTCATAATTAGTGATTAATCTTCCTAAAAACCTTTTTATGACAAGGTTAATGGACCTTTGTTTTTTCCTGAGAAAAATATAGTTTTTCTAAATGGAAAATTATTGAGATTTTTAGGAAATGGTGTTTTCCATAAGGAATGTTGGATCCTTTGAATTATGAATAATTCATAGGTATAAATGTATACTTGAAAGGCTTTCTTCTCATTAATTATGTGACGAATTAATATTTTATTCTGAGAAAGCATTAATGTTCTTTTTTTTTTTTATGGAAAGATTTTTTGGGAAAGTGTGAGATATGAATATTTTGGAATTATAATTGGAATTTCTTGAATTAATTTTTTCCTTTTGAATTAGAATTTTGGAATTCCAGGATAATGTTCTTTTTAAAATCGGGCATTCTTCAAATGATAAAAATACCTTTAGAAACTTATTTTATCGTACGAAAAGGACTTTTTATCCTTTTTCGCTACGGTTTTGGAAAACAATCTCTCGGTATGAGATTAACTTATGGAAATGATATTTTGGCCCAGAAAATATTTTATTGGCATTCTTTCGGGAATGAATATTTACTGGCCTTGTGAGCCAGTTGAATTGGACTACTCTTGTGAATAAGTGGAAACGTTGAGTACTCAACAAGAGCTAACCATTTACTAGCTTACGTTGGAGGTAGACAACCCCAAGTAACCTAGTTAGTTAGACAACCTCAAGTAACCTAGCTAGTTTTGGAGATTGTCTTAATCTAAATGGGGCGATGGGATATTGAAAACGGCTGAGGACTTACCGGATGGGTTGGTAAGTTCCTTGTTGACCCCTTGCTCCCTCTCGTGTGAGGAACAATGCGGGAATGGGTCCTCGTACGTAAGCAAGCAATAAATTATAACCCATGCCCCTTCTCATGTGAGGAACAGATAGTGATCTAAAGGCATATGAATCAAATAAATTGGATAGAGTGTGACGACATTTCTACCTCTCCGACAATGCATAGTTGAGTGCTATAAGCTTGTGTCCTTAGTGCAACAAGATCGTGATGCCGAAGGCGAACCTTGTAAGCTTTGGACGCAGACCGACTCTCTATTGAGAAAAGTGTCTGCATTTCTGAAATTGGGGCAATGATATTAAATAGAACTTGATTTTCCAAAAATGACTGAATTTTTGAATAAACTCTTTCTTAGAAAATTTTAAAATTGTTTTCAATAGAGAAATGCGATGCTTTCCCATGATGGTTTTATGAAGCTACATATGATAACACATTTATCTATTTGTTAATAAATCACTAGCATACACGGGACTCACTGGGTGATTTTTCACTCATATGTCTATTATTTCTCTTAAAATTTTAAGGATCAGACGCGTAGTAGAAGCACGATGGACTCCCGGAGGCTCATATATGGGGCGTTACAAATAAGAACTTCCATTATTCTAGATTTGAGATGGAACTTCTCTTTCTGTAGGTTGTCTAAAAAACACGTCTTCCAAAAAATGACAACCCTTAAGACATTGTGAAAATGACGACTTATGGTCTCAAAGGATCTACAGAAGAAAAATCAAATACTTCTATTCTTTGTATGATGCCCTAACAACCACAAAAACTTAGCTACTTGTTCTTCAAAAAATGAATTTCTATTATCAAGTAGTCGGCCTGTACCACAAAGTATCTCACATAATCTTAGAAATACATGTGGGCTCATTCTTATTACATTATTTGCTTACTCATTAGTCTTAATTGGTGTAACAACTCAGTACGGATTTTTGCTATCTTTATATTTGTTGAATCAACCTTTGGTTCTCATTTTATAGGAATTAAAGCAGTTGTCACTCATAGTAAATAAATTGCGTGGACGACATAGCAAAGAACTTGAATTGTTGCCAATTGATTTTGTCATTTCCAATCATTCAAAAAAATATCAAATTTATCATTATCACCATCCAAAGTCTAATCAAATCCATATCAAGTCAATGACATCTCTATCTATTGCATAAGGTAAAGTAACATGAGAAAAAGTAACAATAAATTGACTAGACAAAAATTCTCAATAATATTTAAAGCTTTTAATTCCCACACAAGATCATCACATATCACTAATGGAATGAAAAATGTAGTTATAGCAAAAAGAAATATTTCATCTACAAATTTATTGTTAGTGTTGGGATGTAGGCCCTCTTAAACTAGGTTTCTAATGTAATCTTGTTTTGTATTAATAAAAGTATTATTCTAAGAAATTATTTATAAATTCTTCTTTACTTTTGTGCACAATTTTCACTGGAAAAGACCCATTGTGTTTAAGTAAATGGTTCATGTGAATAGAAGTCTTTCATAGTAAGGTATGGACTATGGGTTACTTAACACATAAACTATCGTTCTTAACCGAATAATGAGAATTGGAATATCATTATGGTAAGGTTATTATATTATGAATTTTAAATGTGAAATGGCTTGCCTTTAACCAATGAGTAGTCTTCTCATTTCATAACACAAGCATATTTCTAATACATATAACTTGACCTATAGTAGTAGTTTTTAAAAGTATTATATGGTAGAAATTTAGGCTACTTCTACTACAACGTGGACTTATATTCTATGGCTTGAGTATAAATTGGTGGTTTGACAAGGTTAGGAGTATATGTTTTGATATACTATAGTTGAAGTTCTATTGTAGGACCAATATACTTGTATATTAGGTATATGTAACTAGTTAGTCAAGATAGACTTGTATAAGATAGCTCCTATGCTATATCACTCCTTTTGGCTGTCGGAATGATCTAAATATCCAGGGCCTAGGGAACATGACTTGGATCTTTGCTTTAAGGTAGCTCTTTTGGAAAGCAAAAATATTCCAAGAAATTGTGGATCATTGGACTAGAAGTCTAAGGATGATAGATGTCTTTTAGAGAGGTATTAGCATATTTCTTCCTCTCTAAATGAACGGTGATATGTAGAGGGGTATTTTTGTCATTACATCTGTAGGTTGGAGACATTACTAATGCACTATTGTTCTTGGAGTTAATATTTTCTTATGGTGATATTAAGAAATATTTAAAATATAAAATATAACTATTGATATAGTAGGGATATTTTGGTCATTTTAATAGCTAAGACGATGTGTCTTTTTGGTCCTTAGAATAGCCCGTAATTCCTAATTAATTTTGGATTAAGGAAATGGTCTCAATTAAAGAGGATTTTATTTTGTTCAGGAGGTCTAATTTATTATTGGATTAGAATAAAATAAAAGGTCGAGAGAAATTAAATTAAATTTATTATCTGATTTAATTAGTTAATTAATTATTCATAACCTAAGCCTAGATTGAATAATTGAAAAAATTAACTTGGGCCTAAACCAGATTAAAGGCTTAAATACTTATTGTGGTCTATTTGGGCTAATTAATTGATTATTGGGTCATTTTATAAGCCAATAAAATAAATAATTAATGTTTATTATTTATGAGCTCATTGGGTCTAAGAATAAATAATAATATTTATAGCCCAATAGCTTGAACCAAAGGGTTTTTATTGTTCATAGGACAAAAGAGTTTAGTATGTGCTAAACATCTTTTGTGGATAACATCAGGGTGCTTTGAAATACGATAACCCCAGTGGTTTTTGTTATCAGAAAAAACCAAGTATATCGTTGATATACTACTGTAAAAAAAAAAAAAAAAAAAATAAAGTCATCTTTTATTTTTCTTTCTAGTTGTGATCTTTCTTCTTGATATTGCTAATTAATAGCAAAGAATCAAGAGGTTTTGAGATTGTAATTCCTTGCCTATATTATTTCACCAATAGAGTTTTAGTCGGTGGAATATTTTGAGATTCAAAGAGTTTGTATGTTCATGCCAAGGAGGAGTAGACGGATAGCCGGTTTTGAACCAAAGGTTTCGACAAACCGAGAAGCAGACATCCCTGTTGTTTAGTTGACTTCTTCAGCATCGAGCAAAATATCAAAGCGTAGAGGTATGAAAAATTTTCTTCCGCTGTGTTCTACGTTTTTTGCTTTTGTTTGTCTGTATGTATGCTTCTTGTTTTATATTTTAAGCTTCAAGTGGTATCAAAGTATGAAGTTTAAATGGCTTAGGAAGCATGTTAGGTTAATAAAATAGCCAGATCATTATCTGAAATTTATTCCTATGATACTTTGTTTTTTTTGGTATGGGATAGATTTCTGTGAGCCTAACCGTTGAGGTTTAGGATCCTCTGTAATAGTTTGATAATCGTATAAGCCCGAGTTTAAAGGGTATAGGCGGATGTAATTGCATAAGAAAGTCTGAAGGAAAAATCGCAGAGAAAAAAAAACTAAGAAGAAAAGGAGTCGAGACACCGAGGAGGAGCCGAGCTGAGTAACCTAAGCTGCGGCTCGGTGTGCCTGGAGTTGTGGGACGGCTTGGTCAAGCCGCGGCTTGAAAGCCGTAGTAAGCAAGTGCAAATGCACCTCATCCTGGGGAGGATGCGTAGGATTTGGTCACAATAGTGACTAGATCTTGAGGGTGGGTGCGAGCAGCTTTTGGCCTCGGGCATGCGGGTGGGCTGTGGTCTATGGGCCATGGGCCATGATCCGATGTGGCGGGCGCGCAAGACCAAGGGAATATATATATTTTTTTTCTTGTTATTTTTGCACAATTTCTTTTTCCGTTTTAGTCCCATACCAAATGAAGTTATTTTTTTTGCAATAGTTAATATTTATTGAATATTTTGCATGAAAAATAATAGTAAAATATTTTAGGATTAAACAAGACCATTAATTAATGTGTATAATCTATTATTTGGGTACTTAGGTTTAAAAAATAGAAAAGTATGAAAACGTTTACAGTTTTCTAGTATGATATTTATTTTAATACCTATGTGCACGTTTTTTCAAAGACCAACGTTTTTGGGGATTTTTAACAAGGAAAAATTATTATTTTTAATTAAATGATTAATTTTAACTTAATAAAAAACTAATCCTTGGATATTTTCTTAAAGGTTTTTATCCTTGACATAGAAAATATTTTGGATATAAAAATTTTTGTAAGTTAAATTAAAAAACCATTTTAATTTATTTTCACAAAAAAAAAATTATTTTTGTCAAATAAATACTTGAGACCAAAGTCTCTAGAAAGTTTTAAAGGAAAATTTTTGAAATCATTAAGCTTTAACTAAATAAAATTAATTCATAAAAATTTCTTAAAGGGTATAAACCTTAACATAGAAATTTTTATGGATTTAGATATTTTATTTTGATTTAAAAGAGAACTTAATGGATGTTTTTCAAAGGATATTTTTTTGAGAAAATCTTTGTTTTAAAAACTAAGTGGGAGAAGGGTTCCAATAGCCCCATGACTTCTATCACAATCCTCATTAGAGATCGTGGGTCTGCTCGCATTACCCAGGGAGTGAACCTGTAACACCCCTACTATAAATAGTAACGGAAGCATACCATAAGTTGGGTGTTGCCCCGTTCAGTTGCCTAGACAAGGGGTCTTTACAACGATAATAATTGATAAGTAAATAAAACCCAGACTGATAAAATATAACCATATAGGTATAACATAATATACTAAAAGTAAGGTCCTATACTGAAGCTATGATATCAAATGGAAGCCGTGCATACTACAGAAACAGAAGCCAAAAAAACAAGAAAAATGTAGAAACCATATAGTGGAAGAATTAATTTCTGTTTACCTCTGCATGTCTTTGGTTTATTTGGTCGTGAAGAAGACGATTGGACCCCATGAATAGATTCTTCTCTTCTTGATGTTTCCAGAATTGTTGATGCTTCTGGTTGAAATCCAGTGTTCGCCTACTTTTTTAGGGCATGACTGTAGAAGCCTTTGCTTCTTAGAATATTCCATTGCCTAATATTTTTGTTGGTGAAAACAACTCAAGTGAAGAAGGTCAAGTCTTCTTGATCCTTTGCTATTAATTAGCAAAATCAAGAGGACAAAAGAAAGAGGAAACAAACGAGAGAGAGAGAGAGAGAGAGAGAGAGAGAGAGAGAGAGAGAGAGAGAGAGAGGCAAGAACAAAGCTGCTATTTTTTTTTTTTTGACAGACCCAATGCACCCACAAGATGCACACACGGTTATCTACTTGATAACCTAAACCCCAGAGTTTTTTATTTTTCAAAAATCGTCTGGTTGTTATCTAGATAACTACCACAGAAGAAGGTATTTTTTCCAACTTTTTAGTTATGTAAATTAATTAAAACGCTTTTTGGTCCAAGTTATTAGGCCATTAATATTATTTATTATTTTCTTTAGACTCAATGAGCCCAAAATAATAATTATTAATTATTAATTTTTTGGGCCTATAAAAATAATCCAATAAATAATTAATGAGCCCTAATAAACCAAATCTAATTATTCAAGCCTCTCTATCTAGTTTAGGCCCAGATTAATTTTCTAATAATTCAATCTGGGCTTAGGCACTGAATAATTAATTAACCAATTAAACTAAATAATAAATTTAATTTAATTTCTCTCATTTTTATTTTATTCCAGTCTAAAAATAAATTAGACTTCCTGAATAAAATAAAATCCTTTTTAACCAAGACCATTTCCCCGGTCTAAAATTAATTAGTACTTACGGGCTATTTCAAGGACCAAAAAGATACATTGCCTTGGTTACTAAAATAATCAAAATACTCCTACTATATAAATAACTGTATTTTATATTTTAAATATTTTTTAATATCACCATAAGAAAATATTGACTCCAAGGACAATGCTGCGTTAGCTACGTCTTTGACTTATAGGTGAAATGACTAAAATACCTTTCTATACATGCCGTGCATTTAGAGAGGAAAGAGTGTACTAACACCTCTTTGAAAGACATCTATCATCCTTAAGCTTCTAGTCCAATGATCTATGACTTCTTGGAATATTTTTGCTTTCCAAGAGAGCTATTCTAAAGTAAATATCCAAGTCATGTTCCCCAGAGCCCTAGATAATTAGATCATTCAGACAACTACAAGGGGTGATATAGTGCAGAAATTATCTTGTACAAGTCTATCTTAACTAACTAGTTACATATACTCAATATACAAGTATATTGGTCCTACTGAAGAATCTCAACTATAGTATATCAAAGTATACGCTTCTAGCTTCGTCAGACCACCAACTTATACTCAAGCTGTAGAGTACAAGTTTACACTGTAGTAGTAGTAGTCTAGGTTTTTACTACATAATACTTTTAGAAACTACTATTACATGTCTAATTCTACGTATTCGAAATACACTTGTATTATGAAATGAGAAGACTACTTATTGGCTAAAGGTAAGCCATGCCTTATTTAGAATTCATAACAAAATAACCTTACCATGATGAGATTTCCATTCTCATCATTCGGTTAAGAATAACAGTTTATGTATGAAGTAAACTATGGTCTATACCTTATCGTGAAAGACCTCCATACACATTAACCATTTACTTAAACACAATGGATCTTTTCTAATGAAAATTGTGTACAAAAGTAAAGAAGTATTCATAAATAATTTCTGAGAATAATACTTTTATTAATACAAGTCAAAATTATATAAAAAACCTGGTCTAAGAGGGCATATATATCAACAATCTCCTACTTGTACTCTAAGACTAAGAGAGTCTATAGGTGCCACCCCTATGGTGTCTAAGTGTCTTCTAAAGACTCTCTCAACCAAAGGCTTGGTGAAGATCTACTAGATTGTTCTTCGAGGCAATCTGTTCCACCACGACTTTTTTTCTCTGGACGAAATCCCGGATTAGGTGGTACTTCCTCTCAATGTGCTTTCCCTTTTTGTGGTTTTTTTCTTTGGTTTGTGAGACTGTGCCAATGTTGTTGTAATACATCACAACTGACTTGTCCATTTGTGGCACTACTCCAAGTTCTAGAAGGAACTTTCGGAGCCAAATTGCTTCCTTGGATGCCTCTGAAGCTGTCACATACTTTGCTTCCATGGTTACGTCAGCAGTGCAAGATTGCTTGATACTCCTCTATAAAATGGCTCCTTCAGACAAGGTCAAGATATATCCACTAGTAGATTTTCACTCATCCTCATCCTTATGCCTGCTTAAGTTCATAAGTTTACAAACTATATGCTCTTAGTGTAACACCCGCTACCTAGGCCCGCCAGGGCCGGGGATGTTGCCCCGTCTAAAGAATAAGGGGTCTTTATAACTAGGTCATACAAATGAAATAGCGGAATATAAATGATACTTGAACTTAAAATTTATTACATCCCAAAATAAATATCAATCCAAGAGTAATTCCCAAAATACCAAAAACAAATCCGTAATAAAATTTATCCACTCTCATCTCCCCAAAACATTACACAAAAGTAAATCATCAGAAAATCTTCCAAAGCAGGTATAATCTAGCTATTCATCCCCACAGCAGGACCGACCTGAAATCATGGTAAAATGGTGGTGAGACAGAAATTTCAGTAAGTCCGTGTATGCTTTGAGTGTTCAGTGAAAACAGTTCATGAATGCAAAGTATAAAATTCTTTATAAGAGATCACTGGCAAGCAATAAATATCAGTAAAAAATAAGAGTGGTGTTTTGGAACTTCCAGCCATGTATAATTTATAAAATCAACCACTCGAAAGAAAGGATTACGGGTTACCACACGTTGAGCCCCATAATCGGATGGTCAGCATGCCACACTTTGTGCATACCGCCGGTCAGAATGTCACACTTTGTGCAGACTGACAAAAGTAGGTAATCAGCCTACTGGGCAAGATACTCCTCACTCTCTATACCCAAACAACAACCGGGTGTCCATTCCAGCAAAACACAGTCACTTGACTGAAAAAGAACACTGTTAGCTCGGACCGGCACGACTTACTGGACTGTCGTTTTATCCGAGAAGGACTCACCCCTCAGAGGTGGCCACCTACTGAGAGACTTACCCTAACCCCTCAAAGACTAGCCCAGTAGTCCACCCTTATTGAGTACTCAACGACGTTTTCCACTTGGGATAAAATGAACAAAACACTGTTCCACATGAAAATGGCAATTTAAGGGTTTCCAAAGTCTTTGTCAAAATCAGTTTTAGAAAGAGTTTTGAGTTTGATTAAATCTACTCATTGATCTTTAAATAATTCAATTGTTTGAAATAAGAAAGAATTCAACCCTCAATTGCCTTTACATAAATGAGTGTCCATACTCCCTACATTTGGCTTGCCATAATAAACATTTCACATCAATCAGGTTTTATGCAGGAGCTTACTTGATTCTTCCTCACAATAAAAGGTCTCCAACAGCTGATCTAACCCCGCATGGGCAAATGCAAATCACAATCAATTTCGAGCCACAATCCACTTCCTCAATTTTAAATCAACTCAACTTACTACTACCATGATCCTAGTGTCCCAAGCTCTAAGGCCAAACAATAAATAAATAGGTTTATAAGTTGAGCCTAATTTGATATTTAAAATAATTAATGGTTTGGGAAATAAATTCTAATAAGTTGAAAGTTTAAATCTTGTTAAGAAAAATTTAGAGTTTATTTGATCAAGAGTCCTAGGTAGTATTAAATAAAATAATGATTTATTAATAATTTAGTTGTTAGAAAATAATTGATAGCTAAAATCAGTTGAAAATAGATTTAATGAGTCTTGCTTGAATAATAATAAATAAATTCTTAATGGGTTTTGATTAAAAGATAATAATTAAATTTTTAGTAATAAATATTTTACTAATTATAATTATTTCCATAAAAGGCTTTATTTGATTTCATTATTTTAAGTAATATATATATATATATATATATATATTATTTTTCTAGCAAAAGCTATTATTTATTTGACTAAAATATCCTTATTATATATAATAATCCAGATCTACCCTTCCTAGGGTTTTTCGAAATTACTAGTAAAATTATATTATTAAATATTTTATTCATAAAATAAAAATTATCTTAGGGACAACTAGATCATGATCAAATTTCTATGGCTAACCACAATCAAGAACATATACAATCCTTCAATTCATCAAATCATCCAAATCATGCATATAAGCATAGATCTAAATTTATCAAGACATGATCTAACATCTACTAGCATAAATATGATCATGGCTTCAATAATCCAACATGAATATAAATCCTATTCACCAAAGGTGGCATAATCTCTAGCATACTTCATCACAAATACTACCTATGACATGGAAACATGCATCAAATCCCAAATCATCATTCAATCAACCAAGATAAACCTTCCATACATAAATCCTATCTCCTTCACAATCATACATATATTCATGCTTCAATCTCAACAATACATACTCAAATCCTATCACAATCCACATACTATCAACATCATCCTAGAAACATGAATCTAGAATTTAAAAGAAAGATTGAAGGGACTTACTTGATTGAGGAATACCTTGAAGGAGTTTAGAATGGATCTCAACTCCTAGATGCCTAGCTTCATCCAAGGAAGATGGAGAAAGCATGCCATGGGAGAAGAAGCCATCCGGCCAAGAGAAGAGAGTTTCGGCCATGAGAGAGAGAGAGAGAGAGAGAGAGAGAGAGAGAGGGAGGGAGGGAGGGAGGGAGGGACCATTAGCATGTTTATTCATATATATTTTCACTAGAGATCAAGATTGGAGAAGATGAAGTTGTTAGAACAAACCTACCTTGAAGGTGTTCTTGAACCTTCACAGAATTTTCTGGTTTTTTATCCAAACTAGCAAGTTGGTTTGTGGAGTTTGATGTTAAGAATGGTGTTGATGGACTCACGACAATGAGTAGGTTAAATCTGGAAATTTTAGAGAAGGTTTGAAGTGGTTTGGAGGGGTATTAGGTGAAAGGAAGGAGTAGGCGTTCTTGGTGTGTTGTGTGTGTTCTTGAAAGTTGAAGGGATTTGAGAGATTTTGTTTTGCAGCTGCCGAAATTCTGTGATAACTAGGGCTGCCGAATTTTCTGTAGGGTTTAGGAAGATGGTTTTCTGGTTTGGAAGGGAAAAGGAAAGGCTAGTTGTTAAAATCCTTGAAGAATATTTTTAGGAAGTAAATTTGGAAACTAAATATTCAAGAATATCCTGATTATTGGAGAGCTTTGGAAGTCTGCCATGGCCGACTATTTTGAGCAGTATTTCGGTTGATTGAAAGCTGGTTTAAGGAGGCTTATGGTGGCCGAAAACAAGGAGCATAATGGTGAAGAAAAAGTCTGGTTATTTGAGGGATACTTTATGGAAGGTTACTAAACCAAGGTGGCTGGAATTTTGGTAATCAATCAAGTATGATTGCAGGGATTTGTTGGAGAGATTTTCGGGTAGCTATGACTGAATTTTGTGCAGAAGCTTAAGGGAGATAACGGAGCTCAGTTACTGAAGGTTTAAAGGTGGTTTATGCAGAACAAGAATGGGGTTTCGGCTAGAAGAGAATTAGGAAACAAAGCTGAACAAAAATCTGCACAGTATTTTTGCAGGCTGGAATTTTTCCTGGGCAGTTTTCGGCTGCCATTTCCTAGCCAGCTTGCAGAGAGTTTGAAGGGGAATTTCAGGGGCTTTCAAGGCTGATTTCCAGCCTTCTTCATGGAGGAAAATCATGGCTAAGGTGCTGAACAAAATTTGGAAGAAAACAGCTTGGTTTTGGATCTCCAAAGCTGTGATTTGCACAAGAATTTTTCTGGTTTTGCACCACTTTTGTGCAGTCCGAAAATAGCCAGAAAAATCCATATTCTAGGCTGAACAAAAGGGCCTTTTTCTGGAAGCATTTGGGAGGGAATAATGGTTAAGAATTTTGACACCTTGAAGGCACACAAAGCTGAAAAATTTCAGTTCTATGCATGAAGGGAAATGAACCTAGCTAGAGTGAATTTTTTAGTAAGTTCACTAGAGAGATTTATCCTCTTGGAATCTCCCACAACTCTTTCACATTTTCAGACTATAAGATGCCTTTCACTAAGACATTTTGATTTTACAAAACCACAGTATTTTACTGAAATTTCTGGAAAGGAAATGGCTAGAACAACTTGACCAAACTAATAAGTTGAGAAATAAGGAAAATCAAAGATCAAGGGGAAATGAATTCCCCTTAGGAAATTCGTGTAGGGCAAAGGAGTAGAATGAGGATACTCCTAACATGTCTCTATTGGGACAACTTCTCCACCCTACTCCAAGCACATAAAGCCGAAATTATTACTTCCCAAGCAAAAATAAAATTTAACCAAGCTAAAGCTCCTATGATGGAATTTGAACCCAGACCTCAAGAACTAATTCTAAGGCTCTAACCACTACACCACAATAGCTTTTGTTCTTATTTCCCCTCTAAAAAAAATATTTTCTATTCAATCCTCAAGCTATCTCCCTTTTTCCACCTTGAGCAAAATTTACCATTTTGCCCTTCTCAAGCAATACCCACAACCAAGCCTTCAAGATAATAAATCTCAAATCCAAAACACAGAAAATTATATAAAAATATATTTAAACATGCAATAAAGTATGATATGCATCCCAACCCCCCTTACTCCAAGACTGGTTTTGACTGGGGTTTCACACTTAGCCTTCAGCAATAAAGCCTTTCGGTTGGGACATACAGATGTCTTCACTAAGATGGCCATTTAAAAATGCTGTCTTGATATCTATTTTTCATATCTTATAGTCATAATGACATGAGATGGCAAGGAGGATATGGACAGACTTAAACATGGCTACTAGGAAAAAAGTTTCCTTATAATTGATTCCTTCTTTCTAAGTATACCCTTTCACCACAAGCTTAGATTTGAAGGTTTCCACCTTCCTATCCGCTCTCTCTTTCTCTTGTACACCTACTTATACCCAATGGATTTTATCCCTTCAGGTGAAGCTATAAGATCTCAAACCTAATTATAGTACATAGACTTAATCTCGGCTTTCATTACTTTATGCCATAGGTTTGCATCGGCATCAGTAATAGCCTCCTCGTATTTAGTAAGATCTTGTTCTTGATAGTCAGAGACTAGGTCAAAAGTCTCTCCAATCCATCTTTTCGGAACCTTAGATATCCTTCCACTACAACGAGGCTCCGTTTGTATAGGTTCCTGAGGCTGTGCCTCTTCTTGTTCTATAATTGGGTTAGAAGAAGTCGATTTAGAAGATAACTTCTCCTTGAGTTCTAACTTAGTTAAACCTTTAGTGGATGTACTTTGATCATCCTCTAAGTATCTAGTATTAGTACTCACAAGTATTTTTGCTTATTGGGATGATAAAAGTAACTACCCTTTATTTCTTTTGGATACCTAACAAAATAATATAATTCTGACATTAGTTCTAACTTATCTCCCTTGATCAGTACATAAGCTGGACATCTCTATATCTTGAGATGATTTAGACTAGGCTTACCCCCAGTCCACATCTCATAGGACGTCCTAGGCACTGACTTGGAAGGCACCAAGTTCAGAATATATGCCGCTATTTCCAGGGCATGTCCCCAAAAAGACACTGGAAGAGTAGCATGAGCTATCATGCTTCGGACCATTTTTATTAATGGCCCGTTTCCTCTGTCAGCTACTCCGTTCTGCTGGGGTTATTCCGATGCAGAGAGTTAGGATACTATCCATGATGTATCATGTAGTTCTTGTATTCACCAAGGAGGTACTCTCTACCATGATGCGATTGTAAGGTCTTGATTAGTTTACCTATCTGATGCTCTACGTCAGACTTAAACTCTTTGAACTTGTCAAAAGAGTCAAACTTGTGACTCATTAGGTAAATATAACTAAACCTAGTACAATCATCCATGAAGGTATTGCAGTACTCAAACCCCTCTTTTGCTAGTATAGACAAAGGACCACACACATCAGTATGAACAATACTCAGTGTTTTTTTAGCTCATCCGCCTTTTGGGTGAAAGACCTTTTGGTCTTTTTTCCCCTAAGATAGGATTCATACTGAGGCCAATTTTTCAATATCTATGAGCCCAAAGGCCTATATGGATTAACCTCTGAATCTTGTTAAGTTAATGTGACCCAACCTTAGATGCTAAAGATATGAGTTATTGGTATTAATCTTTCTCTTCCTGTTTAAAGGTTCAGATTGAGTATTATTTAATTGATTGTTGATATGATTAATGAAGAATAAATTTCTATATATGTGCCCAATACACAAAACTTCTCCATTTTTATTGATAATTATACTCGAATGGAAAGAAATATAATATCCTTAATTTATTAGTTTTGCAACTGAAACCAAATTTTGTCTAAACTAGAAACAAATAAAATATCATTCAATACAACTATTCTATTATAATCAAAAGTAAATTCCAGTTCTCCCACTGCAAGGGTCCAAACTTGCGCTCTATTTTCCATGCGTAGTCTATGTTTGCTCTTCTGAAGTTTTCTAATCTTTTTAAACCACTGCAAGGAGTTAAAAATGTGATTAGTAGCTCCTGAATCAACAATCTAAGTGGAAGTTGATCCAATCATTGATATAGACTCTAGATAGAAAATATTACCTGTGGGATTTTTCTTAGTTTGAAGAACTGGACACTCCTTTTTTCAGTGTCCCTTCTTCACACATTTGAAGTATTTACCCTTGGGTTTGTCTTTGGGCTGAGACTTGGGCTGGTGCACTACAATACCCTTATTCTTTTTTAACTTTCTGGGCTTTTGCCTAGTTTTTGAAGAAGAAGCCATCATAGCCCTTACTTGTGGCTTCATGACCTTTTCTGCTACTTGGAGCTCTTTCATCAACTTAATTAAATTCATGTTTAATTTGTTCACGTCGTAATTTAACTTGAACTGAGTAAAAGAGCTCGACAAAGATTTGAGAACTATGTCCGCTTGGCTCTCGGAGTTAATGACAGCCCCCAAGACCTCCGCTTCCTCGAAAGTAGTAATCATTTTGAGTATGTGCTCTCTGACTGATACTCTCTCAGCCATCTTGGTGTTAATGATTATTCAAAGAGCCTCATACCTAGCAGGCCGGTTCTTGTCCGTGAACATCGTGACTAGTGAAGTACTGATATCGTATGCAGTTGCCATATGTTAATGTTTAGGTTAGAGCACATTTGACATGGAGGCTAATATATAGCATCGTGCCATCTTATCAGCTATTTTCGATTCCTTCTCAACCTCACGCTCCTCATCGGTGGAATCTTCGCCGATCACAGGGCAGGTCTCATAAATGAAATACTTATATTCCTCGGCTGTGAGTATTATGTCTAGGTTTATTTTTCAATCCACATAATTAAGACCCGTTAGCTTATTCTCACGGAGAATAACGACTAAAGGACTGAAAAAATCTCCACCAACTATTTCTGAAATTTAAAAAATAAAAAAATTCTCAAATTTGTAAAAATAAAATAATTTTGTTCACTTTATCCTCATATTAAACTGATAATAGCTAACCCCATCACTATTATCTTTAATATAATTAATTTGGTTCTTAGAAAAATTGACATAGCTTCTTGGAAAGATTAACAGTTTTCTAAGCCAAGTGTTTTAACCCCCACAAATTAAATTCCTTTCTAGGTAATAATCTAGAAGATAACTCCATCGGGGGGATGTCCATTTCTTCTCATTTCCTATGGACATGCCTCACATTATAACCTCCAATATGGGTTGGCCGATCATAGTATGTGTTCCTGAGTTATTAATTATATTCTTCCATTAGTTCTAGATCCTTGTGGTATCTCCATCTTATACGGGTTCACTTCTAGGATGATGCAAGGAGACCCACGATCTGTAATGAAGATCGTGATGGAAGCCGTGGGACCATTGAAACCCACTCCCACTTGGTTTTTTAAATAAGGTTTTCCTTGAAAAATATCATTTGAAAAATTTCAATTAAGTTCTCTTTTAACTTAAAAATAAAATATCTAAATCCATAGAAAATTTCTATGTTAAGGTTTATACCATTTCAGAAATTTTCTTCATCAATTTATTTTATTTAAGTTAAAACTTAATAATTTTAAAAACTTTTTAGAGATTTTTTATCTCAAGTGTTTATTTGATAAAAATAATTTTCCTTTGCAAAAATGAATTAAAATAGTTTTCCATTTTAACTTACAAAAATTTCTAAATCCAAAATATTTTCTATGTCAAAGAGAAAAACCTTTAAGAAAATAACTATGGATTAATTTTTGTTTAAATTAAAATTAACCATTCAATTAAAATAAAATATTTTTCCTTGTCAAATAAAATTTTCCAAAGACTTTGGTTTTTGAGAAAACGTGCACATAGGAATTAAAATACATAGCATGCTAGAAAACTGTAAATGTTTTTATACTTTTCTATTTTAAAACCTAAGCGCCCAAATAATAGAATTAAACATATAAATTAAATTAATTAACGGTCTTGTTTAATCCTAAAAATCCTTTACTATTATTTTTCATATAAAATATTCAAAGAATATTAACTATTGTAAAAATAATAACTTCGCCTGGTTTGGGATCAAAAAACCAAAAAGGAAACAACCCAAAAAAAAAGGGAAATATATATATATATATATTTCTGGTCTTGTGCACCCACCATACTAGATCACGGCCCCATGGTCAGACCCATAGACCATGAACCGCGGGCACCCGCAACCCTAGGATGCATCTTCAATTGCTAAATCGAGAATGTGCTTGGGCTTGACTGCGGCTTGGAAGCCGTGGCTGGCCTAGGCGCTTGCCTTTGATGTAGGAAGTTCGAACCGCGGCTCGGCTCGATTCCTATGCGGCTCAGCGACTCGACCTTCATCTTCCTTTTTTTTTTTTTGTTTCCTCTGCGAATTTTTCCAGAAAGCTTCTGCAACTTCACTCTACGATCATTACATGCGGCCTTATGTTGCATTTTTGTATTAAAAACAAACACCACATCTGCCTATATCCTTTTAAATTGAGTTTACACGATTGCTAAGCAAAACATTAAAATCTACAAAGCTTCCTAAACCTCAACTGCAAGGTGTATAGAGACTTCTACCCATACCAAAACAACGAAGGATCTCATGCATTCATCAAACAATTAACTTGCCAATTTTATTAACTAGCATGCATCTTTCCTAAGCCTTTCAAAGCTTTATGGCTGATACCAATTGAAGCTATGAAATCATACAAAAGCCGTGCATGCTACCGAAACAGAAGCAAAAAAAAAAAAAAAAAAAAAAAAGGGAGAGAGAGAGAAATATAGAAACCACACAGTGGAAGAATTAATTTTTGTTTACCTTTGCGTGTTTTTGGTTTATTTGGACCACAAGAATAGCTTCTTCTCTCCTTGATGTTTCAGGGATTGTTGATGCTTCCGTTTGAAATCTTGTGATTTGCCTATTTCTTTGGGGCATGAACGCAGAAGCCTTTGCTTATCAGAATATTCCACCGCCCAATATATGTTGGTGAAAACAACTCAGGCGAAGAAGGTCAAGTCTTTTTGATCCTTTGCTATTAATTAGCAAAATTAAGAGGACAAAAGAAAGAGGAAACAAACGAGAGAGAGAGAGAGATAAAGGCAAGAATAAAGCTGCTATTTTTTTCACAGACCCAATGCACTCGCAAGATGTAACACATGGTTATCTACTTGATAACATAAATCCCTGAGGTTTTTATTTTTCAAAAACCCTCTGGTTGTTATCTAGATAACCATCACAGAAGACGTTATTTTTTCCAACTCTTCAGTTCTGTGAATTAATTAAAACCTTTTTTTGTCCAATGTTATTGGGCCATTAATATTATTTATTACTTTACTTTCAGCCCAAAATAATAAATATTAATTATTTATTTTTGGGCCTATAAAAATAACCCAATAAATAATTAACGAGTCCAAATAGACAAAAAATAATTATTCAAGCCTTTCTATCTAGTTTAGGCCCAAGTTAATTTTCTAATCATTCAATCTGGGCTTAGCACTTGAATAATTAATTAACTAATTAAACTAGATAATAAATTTAATTTAATTTATCTCGTCCTTTTATTTTATTCTAGTCCAAAAATAAATTAGATTTCCTGAATAAAATAAAATCATTTTTAACTGAAACCATTTTCTCGACCTAAAATTAATTAGGACTTACAGGCTATTCCGAGGACCAAAAAGACATATTGCCTTGACTACTAAAATGACCAAAATATCCCAGCTATATAAATAGTTGTATTTTATATTTTAAATATTTCTTAATATCACTATAACGAAATATTGACCCTAAGGACAATGCTACGTTAGCTATGTTTTCAACCTATATGTGAAATGACTAAAATACCCATCTACACATCACCGTGCATTTAGAGAGGAAAGAGTGTACTAGCATCTCTTTAAAAGACATCTACCATTTTTATACTTCTAGTCCAATGATCCACAACTTCTTGAAATATTTTCGCTTTCTAAGGAAGCTACCCTAAAGCAAATATCTAAGTCATATTCCCCAGAGCCTTAGATAATTAGATCATTTGGACAATCACAATGGGCGATATAGTGTAAAAATTGTCTTGTACAAGTATATTGGTCCTACTGAAGAACTTCAACTATAGTATATCAAAGCATACGCTTCCAGCTTTGTCAGACCACCAACTTATACTCAGGATATAGAGTACAAATTCACGCTATAGTAGTAGTAGTCTAGGTTTCTACCATATAGTATTTTTAGAAACAACTACTACAGGTCCAGTTCTACGCATTCGAAATATGCTTGTGTTATGAAATGAGAAGACTACTCATTGGCTAAAGGTTAACCATTCTTTATTTAGAATTCATAACACAATAACCTTATCATGATGAAATTTCCATTCTTATCATTTAGTTAAGAATAACAATTTATGTGTTAAGTAACCCATGGTCTATACCTTACTGTGAAAAGACCTCTATTCACATGAACCATTTACTTAAACACAATGGGTCTTTTCTAATAAATATTGTGCATAAAAGTAAAGAAGTATTCACAAATAATTTCTGAGAATAATACAAGTCAAAATTACATCAGAAACCTAATCTAAGAGGGCATACATTAAAGGGTCAAAATGAAAAACATCAAAGAAAACGTAGTGGAAAATTTTTCAGTTTTCTGAGTCACATATAGGAGAAAGTACTTACTTTTCTTTATTGGTCGCCGATTAACCAACAAAGGGCCAGATTGCACTGGAACTTGCATTAGAAGGGGAGAAAGAGGTGCCTGCAGTTCGACCGATATTTCTACCAATCTTCTACTCTTACGCATCAAGTGTCTCCAAGCTTCATTTCTTCGTCTTCCGGAGTATGACTCTATCTTACTCTTGGGTTAGCTTGGTGAAAGCTCTTTCTTTAGATAATCAAGATACTTTTCTTCTAGAGAGGAGGAAGAGAAGAACGAGAAGAACAAGAAGAAGAGGAAGAGACGGCACACATAGAGAGAGAGCTCAGGAAAAACTACGTTGTTTTTCCTCCCTCTCTTGCACCTTAATTTCGGCCAGCCTTAGGGCTTGATGAAGCCCTAATGGCAAAAAACACTAAGCCCTAATGGGCTTGGTGTTGTGCTCATAAATTAGTCTAGGACTGGCCCAATCCTCTTAATTAATTAATTACCTTTTTTGGGCTTCATTAAATACCTAAGATCAATTAATTAATTCTAATTGGACTTTTAATATATGTCAACATATATCAACCTAATTAATTAATTTATTCCAACATAATCTTCTTAATTAATTAATTAATTATCTTTTCTAGGCTTTATCAAAATCCAAGACTAATTAATTAATTCTAATTGGACTCTTAGAATAAATTTTATTCTCTTCCAAATAATTATCCATTAAGCCCAAATCGTGTCTAAACAACACCAAGGTAACTTGAGCTATTCCGAGGACCAAGAGACATATTATTCATGGCTACTAAAATGACCAAAATATCCTTACTATTAAATAGTTGCATTTTACCATTTTAAATATTTTTATTTACCACCACATAGAAATACTAACCCCATAATATTGCTAAAGTACTGTTTTTGACCTACATGTAAAATGACGAAAATACCCCTTTATGTAACACCTATCAATGAGACAAGATAAATGTACTAACACCCACCTCAAAGACATCTACCATCCTTAGATCTCTAATCCAATAATCCATGACTCACTCGAATGTACTTGCTCATCACTAAAAGCTACCCAAAAGCATACATTCTAGAGTCACGTCCCCAGGACCCTGGATTATTAGATTCTCCTGGACAATCACAAGGGGTGATTCAACTTCACTAAGTGAAGCATAGAAACTCTGTTGCATGAGTCCGTCTTAACTAACTAGAGTAATACATCCAACGTATAAGGTTATTGATCTCACAAAAGAAATCTCACCCAACATACACAAAGTACGAGAACCTAGTTTCACCAGACTTCCAACTCATACTCAAGTTTGAAGGTATCCATCCAAATTGTAGCAGTAATAGTCCGGTTTCTATAATTATAGTACTTTATAAGAGACCACTACTACATGTCCAGTTCTACGTATTTAAAATACGCTTATGCCAGTGATGTGAGTGAACTACTCACTGATTCAAGGTAAAGTATTCCTCATTGGAACTCATGGCACAATAGTCTTACCTTGATGAAATGCCTAATTCCATCAAACGACTAAGAACTCAATTTTACTTGTATGATAAGTACTTATGGTCTATACCTTATTGTGAAGAACGACCCAACGCATAGACCATTACTTGTTACTCTCGGACCTTAAATATGCAATAATATAAGAAACGAAGAAAATTGAATGAATATATATTTTATTACAATATATTTACACAGAATACATAGTCTTTGAGGGCATACTTTCCAATAATCTCCCACTTGTACTACAAAGACTAAGAAAGTCCATAAGTGCCTACCCCTATGATATCTAAGTGTCTATGAAACACTTTTTCTGCCAAAGGCTTAGTAAAGGGATCCGCCAGATTGTTAACAGAGGAAATCTAATCAACCACAATCTCTCGTTTCTGAATGAATTCTTCGGTGATGTGATATTTCCTCTCTATGTGCTTGCCCTTCTTATGGTTTTGAGGTTCCTTGTATTGTGACACCATTCCAATATTGTCACAATAAATCCTGACAGGCATGTCCATGTACTGTACTACTCTAAGTTTTGTAAGGAACTTCTGGAGCCACACAGTTTCTTTAAAAGCTTCTGAAGCAGCAACGTACTCAGCTTCTATGGTAGAATTTGCAATACAAGATTACTTGATACTTCTCTATGAGATAGTTCCTCCAGACAAAGTGAAGACATATCTATTAGTGGATTTTCTTTCATCTTTATCTGCTTGGAAGTCTGAGTCTATGTAACCAGTAGGAACGAAATCATCAGCACAATATACAAGCATATAATCTCTCGTTTCCTTGAGATATTTGAGTATATGCTTGAAGGCTTACCAGTGAGCTTCCCCTGGGTTTAACTGATATCTACTAATCATGCCTACTGCAAAGCAGATATCTGGCCTAGTATAAAGCATAGCATATATGAGACTTCCCACAGCTGAAGCATAAGGGATCCTGCTCATTTTCTGCTTGTCTTCATGTGTTTGAGGACATTGCTTGGAAGATAAAGATAATCCATATCTAAAGGGTATAATAGCCCCTTTACATTGATCTATGCTGCACTTGACCAATATCTTATAAATATAGGCAAACTGGGATAAGCCTAACATTCTCCGTTTCCTATCTCTAAGAAGTTTAATGCGTAGAATGTAGCTAGCTTCTCCCATATCTTTCATACTAAATTGACTAGATAACCAAATCTTAACAGATGGCAATGCCCCTACATCATTTCCAATTAGTAGAATGTCATTTACGTAAAATACCAAGAAAATCACTTTGCCACTATTTAATTTTCTATATATACATAGTTCATCCACATTTTGAAGGAAACCATAATCTTTTATAGTTTCATCAAAACGTATGTTCCATGCTCGTGACGCTTTCTTAAGTCTATAGATGTACTTCTTAAGCTTACTGACCATTTGTTCTTGATCTCTAGCAACAAAACCTTCTGGTTGGGACATATAGATGTCTTTACTAAGATAGTCATTTAAGAAGGCCGTCTTGACATCCATTTGTCATATTTTGTAGTCATAATGACATACGATGGTTAAGAGAATTCGGATAGACTTAAGCATAGTTACTGGTGAAAAGGTTTTCTCATAATCAATCCCTTCTTTCTGAGTATTACCTTTAGCAACCAACCTTACTTTATAGGTTTTAACTTTTCCATCTACACTTCTCTTTCTCTTGTATACCCACTTATACCTAATGAATTTTATCCCATCAGGTGCAGTAATAAGATCCCAAACCTGATTGAGGTACATGGGCTCAATCTCGACATTTATGGCTAGCTGCCATTTGTCTGCATCAGTATCAATAATGGCCTTCTCGTATTTAGTGGGATCTTATTCCTAATGTTTAGAGATTATATCATAGATCTCTCCGATCCACTTTTCTGGAACTCTTGTGATCTTCCCACTATAGTGAGGCTCAGATTGTATAGGAGCATCTGGTAATGTTTCTCTTGGTTCCTTGATCGAGGTGTTAGAAGTTCTTGAAGTTGAATCAGTGACCAACTTCTCTTCCAATTCTATTCTACTTGAACCCATGGTGGATGTAACTTGTTTATCCTCTAAGTATTTAGCATTAGTACTAACAAGTACCTTATGCTCTTGAGGATGATAGAAATATCCACCTTTCGTTCCTTTTGGATACCTAATGAAGTAGTATAACTATGATCTTGGTTCTAGCTTACTTCCTTTTATGAATACATAAGCTGTATAACCCCATATCTTGAGATGGTTCAGACTGGGCTTTCGTCCAGTCCACATTTTATAGGGTGTCCTAGGTGCTGATTTGGAAGGCACCAAGTTCAAAATATAGGCCGCTATTTCTAAGTTATATGCCCAAAAAGAAATAGGAAGAGACGCATGACTCATCATGCTTTTGACCATTTCCATCAAAGCCCTATTTCTTTTCTCAACTACTCTATTTTGCTGGGGAGTCCCAGGTGCAGTTAACTGAGGTACTATGCCGTGATATAGCAAGTAATCCTTAAACTCACCGAAGAGGTACTCTCCACCACTATCCGATCTCAAAGTTTTAATTAATTACCTGTTTGAGG
The DNA here is from genome assembly GCA_026120185.1 of Voacanga thouarsii. Taxonomy (NCBI): domain Eukaryota; kingdom Viridiplantae; phylum Streptophyta; class Magnoliopsida; order Gentianales; family Apocynaceae; genus Voacanga; species Voacanga thouarsii. The sequence goes on from JANUWF010003370.1 coordinate 4,551,284, forward strand.
CTCCACTTCAAGTTTAAACTCCTTCAATTTCTTAAAAGAATCAGACTTGTGCCTCTTCAGATAAATATAACTAAAATGAGTGTGATCATCTGTGAAAGTGATAAAGTACTTATAGCCTCCCCTAGCTGGTGTAGTCATCGGACAACAAACATATGTATGAACTAGTGCTAGTATTTTTATGGCTCTATCCATATTTTTGGTAAAGGACCTTTTGGTCATTTTATTTTTAAGGCATGATTCACACTGAGGCCATTCTTCCAATCTCAATGAACCTAAAGGCCCATAATGGATTAACCTCTGAATCCGATTGGGATTTATATGTCCCAATCTTAGATGCCACAAATACAAGTCATTTGATATGACATTTCTCTTTTTATTATCAGGTTCAGTTTGAATATTGTTTACTTGATTTCTAATAGGATGTATATAAAAGAGATTTTCATACATGTTTTCAGTACAAATTAAATTACTATCTTTACTGATAGAAACACTAGAATGGAAAGAAATAGAATGCCTTTGATTCATCAATTTGGAAACTGAAATCAAATTTTGTTTAAAACAAGAAACATATAAAATATCTTTTAAAATTAGCTTCCTATTACAATAAAAAATAAGCTCAAGATCTCCTACTACTTCAGCCCATATTCTTGCTTTATTGCCTACTTGAAGTCCATGCTCACCCTTGCTGAGTCTTCTTATTCTTCTGAACATTTGCAAAGAGTTATAGACATGGTCAGTGGCTCCAGAATCAACTATCTTGGAAGATGTTGGTTCAACCATCAGAATGGACTCTAGGTATAGAGCAATACCTGAAATAGACTTGGCTAAGAAGTCCAGACAATCTTTCTTCCTGTGCCACTTTTTGCCACACTTGAAGCATTTGCCTTTGGGCTTAGCTTGACCAGATACTTTGGTCTGGGCCCTGCATTGTTCTGAACCTTCATCTTCTTGAATTTCTTAGACTTTGTCTTAATTTCAGAAGAAGATGTAGAACGAGAGACCAAAATCTTTGACATGGACTTCATGATCTTCTCTGCCGCCTGGAGCTCTTTCATAAGCTCCGTAAGATTCATATCTAACTTGTTCATGTTGTAGTTCAACTTGAATTGAGAATATGAATCAGACAGAGTTTCAAGAACTATGTAAATTTAGCTCTTAGGATCTATCGTTGCGCCTAGGACCTTGGCCTCCTCGAAGTAGACAATCATCTTAAGTAGATGCTCTCGAACCGTTGCCCCCTCAGCTATCCTAGTATTCATGATTGCCCTAAGAGCTTCATATCTTGTGGGCCGGCTTTTGTCAGCAAACACGGTACGCAATAACAAATCTATGTCGTACGTAGTGGCCATGTACTCATACTTAGATTAGAGCACACTAGACATGGAAGCCAACATATTATAGCACTTAGCCATCTCGTCAGCTTTCTTCCATGCCTTCTCGGCCTTTTGCTCCTGATCAGTGAATTCTTTCCCAATCTCAGGACAGGGATCCGTAAGAACATACTTGTACTCCTCCACAGTGAGTACTATGTTTAGGTTCCTCTTCCAGTCCACATAATTTGGGCTTTCAACTTATTCTCCTTGAGAATGATTGATAATGGACTGAAACCAAACATTTCTGAAATATTGCAAAAAAACATTCATTCAGTTTGCAAGAAATAAAAATGCACATTCTTTATATTATTTCTTTGATAATAGAAAACTCTTGAAACCATTATCAATAATATAAATAGTTTGGCTCTTAGAAAAGCTAACAGAGCTTTGTAGGAAGATTAATAGCATTCTAAATTAAGTGTACAACCACCACGAATCAAAACTTCCTAAATAGGTAATGGTCTAGAAAAAGTTTCGCCGATAGGATGACTATTGATTCACACCACCTATGGGCAATTTAGTACTAAAAACCTCTAACGTAGGTCAATCGATCCTAGCAAATACCCTAGGTATTTAATTTTACTCTTCCATTAGTTTTAAATACTTGTGAAAATCCATCCTATAGGGGGTCATGCTTAGAATGAGATGAGGAAATCTACTATCTTTAATGAGAGTTGTGATGAAAGCCATGAGGTCGTTGGAACTCTCCCACTTAATCTTTTATTGAAAATAGAGTTTTAGGCTTAAAAACATTTTCTATAATCTTATGGTTTCATTAACTTTAATAAAAAACTAAAATTCAACGTTATTCTCTATGGCAATGATTAAATCTTTTGAGAGAATAAACTATAGATTTATTTTATTATTCTAAGTTAATAACCAAGTAAAACTTTGTTAAATAACCTTAAGTTCAACATTATTTTCTATGTCAAGGATTAAACCTTTTAAGAGAATAAATCATGAACTTTTTTATTTTAAAATTTCTAAGATTAAAACGTTTTATAAAAAACTGTTCTATCTAGTGAGACTTCGGTCTCAAAAGAACTTGCACATTTAATCACAAAAATGGAATAAGCATGATAACAAAAGTAAATATTTACATTCTCAAACTATTCATTTATTCCTAAGTGACGAAACAATGGATTATATATCATGAATTAAAAATTAATGATCTTGTTTAATCCTAAGGTGGTTCCATCCTTTACTACTCATTTTCATGCAAATTATTTATCCATAGATAAATAAAACTATTGTAGAAAATTAACCTTATATAATGGTTTCAAAACATGATTACATTAAGAAAAAATTGAGGTATAGAACTTTAGTAGTGCTCTCATTTTTCTTGGACAAAATTGCGCGCATCCTCTTTTGGGAGAATGGTCCTGGCACTTGGTCTATTGGGCCAACCTGGCACCGGGTCTGCACTATTTCTCCAAAACATCCGACCGGGAAGAGTGGACCTGGCGCTTGGTCTGATCGGGCCACCTGGCGCGGGGTCCGTTCTGGAGTTCGTCGATTTTTGAAAAAAATCCTACTTTTTAGCTATTTTTCGCCCCTGGACAATTTCAGCAATCACGTTCTTCAATTCTCAAAATTTACAAGTTAAAAGAAATGCAAAACTAGGCATAGCAATGTGCCTTTACAAGTACCTATGCCTCTAACCATGAGGCGTACATCGGATCTACTCAAAATAATAATAATAAAAAAACAATGAGAAAATCATTAGAATACATGATCCTATGCCTCTAATCACGAGGCATACATGAACTCTAGAAACCATTGTATGAGGGATCATATGAATTCACAAAAGATTCATTTTTAATAGTAAATGAACCACATTTTCCAATTTTTAACCCTAGTACATGCTTCTAGATGAAAATAGTATCTCTGATACCACTTGAAGGATCGAAACGGAAAATATCAAAGAAAACACAGCGGAAAATTTTTTAATTTTTCGAGCCACATTGATGAGACTCTACTTCATCATAGATGTTAAGATCAAGGAAGGGGAGGCGTAACCATGCAAGGATAAGGACCGATGACAAGATCTAGGATCAAGAAGCTTCAAGATGATTTTAAATTGCTCATAAAACCATGCTTTAGGATGAAAGAGGGTTGGAAAGTTGAGGAAGCTAGCCAAGAGTTTATTTTGATGACTATCAAAGAAGGACCCTAACAAGAACTCAAGCTGGCAATAAAGACAGACGAAATTTGATCAAAATGTGGCCTTCTAGCGGATAGTCGGTGCCGGCCCAAGCAGCTGAACTGGTGTCGACTTCAACCTGCACAACGATGGCCCAAACACAGCGCACAATCAGCGCCGACTTAAGAGCCCTAGCTGGCACCGACTCCAGCCTGTCAGCTGCCCCGCATTTTTTATGTTTTCTTCGATTTTCCTCCATTTTAAATGTTTTGTAAAGACCTATTAAGGCCCTAAATTGTATTAGAACCTTAGAGATTACTTAGCTAGGATTAAAGTAGTATAAATATAATTTTTAGTGATTTGACAAAAAAATCTACACACTTTATTCAAATTTGAAGAGAGAGCCTTGAGAGGCCCTAGCCTCCTTGTTCATCTTGTTCAAGACCATGCTTAAGGCTTAGTCCCCCTTATGAATGAGTCTATAAATCTTTTGGATAATCCAATGTGGTTTTTTTCAATGGGTCTTAGTTGCTTTGCTCTTCTAAGGTTTGTTTGAATTCCATTACTTGGGTGCCTATTTTCTCTATTCTTTTTGTTCTTATTTGCATTTGTTGCTTCAAGGATATGGGGGTGAGATTATAGTAGAACTTTCTACTATTCTTGAGGTTCTTTGAATCCTAGTTCTTCAAGAGTTTGATAGAGGGTAGGTTGTTAGTTTAGTTTCTCCTTTTTGTCTCAAGAAATTCACTGTTTTGATTCCATGGGATGAGCTGAACTCATAATCAACTAAACCACCCACAACACCAAGAAAAAACCACTCAAGATGATATCAAAGAGTTTTAGCATCAGAAGGAAAGCTTTGATTCCAATCAAAGCTTGGAAGCAAGAAAAGGAGCCCTACAAAGTTGAAGCAAAAATAAGAGAAATCGCATAACTCAAAAAAATGCTACAAAAATGTCATGTTATCTTTGCTATTTTTTCATTTTTCCTTTAGAAAATTGCTCCTTGAAGTTAGTATATGTTGGGTATCTCAGGCTCGTATCCTATACGGCGCAGCGGAAAATAAAATGAGATACCATCCCAAGACCCACCTATGTGTGGAAAACAAGACATAAAGATAATAAAGGTAGCAGCTTTTTACCTTTGTTTGATCTTCTGAAGAACAAAATTTCTTCTTCAAGTCGAGGCGAGATCCAGCAATCTTCTTGTACAAACTCCACGAGGGTTAAACGTCTAACCATTATAATCACAGTGTGTGATTATTTCTAATAGTAATCTACACAAAAGAATACTCAAGCACGAAGTTTTCTGTGCTAGCAGAAAATCTAAGTGGCGGCTAGGGTTATTTCTCAAGAGCAATCGAGAGAGAGAGAAGAAAGAAGGTTGTGTGTTGCCTAAACTGTCCGTTGATCCATCATTTGCTAGAGTTTCGATTATATCATATATATAACCGAAACATCCTGCTAAAATTGAGAATTCTAATTCTATTAGAATTCCCTAATTGTAATTGGAAACATCAAGTTCTCACAATTATAATTTAGACAAAAAATTTAACTAATTATAATTTGTCCACAATAATTTCTCTTTCTCCCAATTAACCCCACTATGTTATCAAATAACATCTTGAGTATATAATCCTCTATTGTGTATGACCTATTAAGTTTCCCAGTCAATTGGTAGAGAATATGAATTAATCTAAACGTCTTTGAGATTAATAATTCATAATTAATTAGAATTAATTCTAATCAGGATTGGTTTATTAATTCATCAATTAATAAACCCATATTCCCAGATCATGAGCGATATCTAGCAACACATCATGACCACCCAAGAGTTCAAGAAGTCAAGTGGCTTGACATGAACCCTTCAATAACAAACTTCAATGTAATTAACTCATTTCACCATATAATATCTCATTCGGTTTGGAGTACGGAATTAGTGCCAACTCCCTTCAGAATTAATTTCGGCCCGAATACAATAGTACTTGTACCAGGAACCCACTACTCTAGATGTGTATCAATTGAAACTATTTCCAATACACATATGCCTTGGCCAAGGACTTATTGAGTAGTAATTCCTACAAGTGGTCGTGAGATATTCGCCCCTACTATTAGGAGTGGTGAATCCTTTATTGACCCTCTCAACTATTTTCGTTTACCTCACAATGTACCCAATATCCATCCCATAGGCAGCATTCGACCGAGTTCCGAAGATTGGAATCAAAGTATAATGCTCAGCAAATAAAGTACCTTGGAGATCTCAAGTCTAAGGATACTTGTACGTTTTTTATATTGAGATTATATCGCTGGCACTAAATAGTTATCTATGTAATTATCTCAAAGCTAGGTCATCCAATGAACTTGTTCCATTAATAAGCATCCATGTATTAACTTTGAGCATCTCAATACTCACGGATATGAGAACCACCGCCTGATCAAATCATAAAGTCTAACACATGCTAGTCTTAACGCATTAATGATGTCTTGTCTCATTAATACTACAACTAGGGACTATTTAAGTACTAACATTATACAGTATAGTAGGAATCTCATATCATGATCTCCTTAACACAGTGTTGTACTAGAGACTTTATCGAACAGTTATATTACTTAAAAGTAAACAAAAGAAACTTTAAGATAAATAATGCTTTTTATTAAAATAAAATATGTCATATATAATGTACAAGTGATTGCCTATAGGGCACAATACTAACAGTATATTGCTTGGGAACAAATTTATCTTGTGATTATGGTGAAAATGGGCTTGAATTTGAGTGAAAATATTGGTTGGTTTTGAGTGATGGGATTACAACCAAAGTGTTTGATAAATGTTCCATGAGAATACTTTTGGCTATAGTTGGGAACTTTGATTCTTTATTTTCATTCCTTGAGATATTGGGACTTAGTATATCACTCTATTATTGAATTCCATGCTTATTGAACTCAACTTTACTAGTGCACACTTGTGATCATCTTGTTCTTCATAATCCTAGTTTTAGTTGTTTTTGTTTCTTTGTTCTTGCTAACTCTTGTTTGTTTCTTGGTTAGAAGCGTTTCTTTGTGTATCTAGTGTTTGTTCTTATGTTAATTGAGTCCATATTTCTTGAAATTCTTGATTAAAACTTGTTTGCTTGGGGTGTCCAATAAGTGTTTGTTGAAATTCCCCTAAGACCCCCTAATTAGAAAAATCCATTGATTTATGTGATTCACTAAGTTGGACTAAATCTTTAGCTATTGGGGAGAATTGGAATTGAACAAGAAGACTTGAGTATTGAGAAAAAGGCAAGAGGGTGAGCCTATTACTAAAAGAGCCTAAGAGAGCAAACACGAACGTGGAGTGACCAACCTTTGAGAGCCAACACGCAAGGAAGCGAAGTGAGGATATATTTTTCTTTCTAACCTCTTAGTTTTGTAGGTATAAATAAATAAATATTTCACTACCATGGCCCTTGATCAAAAAATCTTTAGGCCTAACCTAAGTGGACCTAGTAGACCTCAAGAAGAATAAATTGATGCTAGGGTTTTGCGTGAAGACTTGCAAGCTATGATGAGGACTATGCAAAGTGAGTTTCAAAACATGACAAGGGAATTGATAAATTATCTTAGACAATCTTTTACCATCGCACAAAGGAGAGGCCAAGCGATTTGAAGTATCTAGCCCTAGGATGAGGGATGGTGATGCCCATACTCCTCCGTTAAATGCCCAACAAGAGGAAGAGTGGGGTGAGTACTCTATCGGGGGATTCCAACAAGCTCATATGAGAGGGGGAAGAGATGGTCTGAGAGGAGGACGAGGTATGGGTTAAGGAAGGAATGGTGGGAACAACCTAAGAGGGTTAGAAAGAGAGTTTGAGGGAGTTGATGAATGGTATGAGGGGGAACAAGTTGAAGCCTTTGGGGAACATAATAGAGGATGGGGCCATAGAGGAGGTAGGAGAGAAGGAAATGATGAGGAGAGGGAGTTGAACCACATTAAATTGAAAGTGCCCCATTCTATGGCAAGAGTGACCCCGAAGCATATTTTGAGTGGGAGAGCAAGATGGAAATCTTTCTAGAAAGTCATATTTATAGTGAGAGGTCAATGGTGATGTTGGCTATCTTGGAATTTTTGGAATATGCTTTGGTTTGGTGGAAGCTAGTTAGTGCACAAAAGAGACAAATGGGAGTGGAAACCGTGACTAGTTGGAACTTGTTGAAAGATATGATGAGGGCTAGGTTTATACCACACCATTACTACAATGATCTTTACCAAAGGCTCCAATCACTCAAGCAAGGGAACAAGAGTGTGGAAGATTACCATAAAGAGATGGCAGTAATGTTGATGAGAGCTCAAATTAATGAGAATCCTAGGGCAACAAGGGCAAGGTTCTTAGGAGGATCAAATAGGAAAGTTGTCAATTTGGTAGAATTTCACCCCTATGAACGATTGGAGGATATGGTACATGCCGCTATGAAGATTAAAAGGCATTTAAAAAGGAGGGCATTTACTAGACCACCACTTCCAAATCCCAACACTACTAGCAAGATGCCAATTAAGAAGGATGAAGCCCCTAAACCATTCTAAAGGGACTTCAACAAACTAAGGGAGGGTTGGAAACCTAGAGAGGATTGGAAGTCTAGGAAGGATTGAAAACCTAGGGAAGGTTGGAACAAGGACAAGGGAAAAGCCATGGAGAGGCCATAAAGGAATAGGGATATCAAGTGTTTTAAGTGCCTTAGATATGGACATATTTCCCATGAGTGTCTAAGCAAGAGAACGATGTATACTAATCCCTATGGTGAGGTTTCTACCGATGAAAAAGAAGAGGGAGAAAGGTACCAAGGAGACCAAGAGGGAAATGGGAATGAGGAAAGTGATGAAGGGGAAGTTGTTGGTCTAGAATACTCTTTGGTGGGAGTCACAAGAAAGTCATTGAATTTACAAGCCATTGAAGGCCATGATCACCAACAAAGAGAGAATATTTTCTACACTAGGTGTCTAATCAACACGACCCCTTGTAGTGTCATTGTAGATAGTGGGAGTTGCACTAACGTGATTAGTGTAAACTTAGTTGAAGAATTGGATATGAGATGGATTAAACACCCTAAGCCCTACAAATTGCAATGGTTGAATGATAGCGGGGAATTGAGAGTAAACAAATAAGTTTTGGTATCTTTTGAGATGGGAAAGTACAAAGATGATGTGCTATGTGATGTGGTACCTATGCAAGTGGGTCACTTGCTCCTAGAGAGGCATTGGCAATACGATAGACATGTAAAGCATGATGGGAGGAAGAATACTTATTCTCTACTCAAGAAGGGAACTAAGTTTATTCTCACCCCTATGGCCCCTAGTGAGATGAACAAAGATCAAAGAATTATGAAGGAGAAAGAAAAGAAGAAGGGAGCACAAGGTGTCAAACAAAAACAAGAAATTGAGAGGAAAGAACAAGAGAGGAAAGAAAAAGAGTTGAGAGAGGGATGAACAAACAAGTACCTTTGACGATCAAGGATAGGAATGAGTAAGGACAAGAGAGGGGAGGTAAAAGAAGAGTGAATTACTTTGCAAAAGAAAGTGAGGTTATAGAGGTTATAGAACCTAAGGAACCGAGTATTTTTCTTTTATGCAAAGGTTCTTATGTTACTATTAACGATTCTACATTGTCTTTACTTAATGAAATTGCAACTATTCTTCAAGAATTTGAAGACGTTTTTTCAAAAGAGGTGCCCGGAGGACTACTACCCATAAGAGAGATTGAGCATCAAATTGACTTTGTGTCTGGAGCCGTCATTCTCAACCTACTGGCATATAGAAACAACCCGGAGAAGTCTAAGGAATTGCAAAAGGAAGTAGATGCATTACTTGAGAAGGGACATGTGAGAGAGAGCCTAAGCCCATGTGCGGTTCCGGTTCTTTTAGTGCCCAAAAAGGATGGGACATGGCGTATGTGTGTGGATTGTCACGCTATTAACAACATCACGGTAAAGTACCGCTATCCCATTCCTTGGCTAGATGACTTGCTTGATGAGCTATTTGGTGCATGCATTTTCTCTAAAATTGATTTGAAATCCGGTTATCACCAAATTAGAATAAGAGAACGGGATGAATGGAAAACGGCTTTTAAAACCAAATAAGGGTTGTATGAGTGACTTGTCATGCCATTTGGGTTGTCTAATGTTCCTAGTACTTTCATGCGATTAATGCACTATGTTTTGAGGGAATTCATTGAAAAATTTATTGTTGTGTACTTTGATGATATATTAATCTATAGCAAATCATATATGGATCATTTGAATCATGTTCAAAGTGTACTTATTTCCCTTCGAAGGGAGAGATTATATACTAACATTGAGAAGTGCTTTTTTTGTTTGGAGAGGATTACATTCCTTAGGTATGTTATGAGTGCCAAAGGGATTGAGGTTGATGAGGGAAATGTAAAAGCCATCCAAGATTAACCCACCCCTACCACCACTACTCAAGTCTATAGTTTCCATGGGCTAACTAGCTTCTATAGGAGGTTCATCCAAAATTTTAGCACTATAGCGGCCCCTCTAACCGAAGTGGTAAAGAAAAAAGTAGGATTTAGGTGGGAGGAAGCCCAACAACAAGCCTTTCAAACCCTCAAAGACAAATTGAGCCAAGCTCTAATTCTTATTCTTCCTAACTTTGAGAAGGTATTTGAGATAAAGTGTGATGCAAGTGGGGTGGGAATAGGTGTGGTCTTAACCTCAGATAGAAAACCCATTTCATACTTTAGTGAGAAATTGTTCGGGGTGGCCCTCAATTACTCTACATATGAAAAAGAACTTTTTGCCTTGGTGAGGACCCTAGAATATTGGCAACACTACCTTTTACCAAGAAAGTTTGTCATTCATACTGATCATGAGACCCTTAAACACCTCAAAAGCTAACAAAATTTGAACAAGAGGCATGCAAGGTGGATGGAGTTTATTGGGATATTTCCTTATGTTATTCAATACAAGAATGGGTAAGGAAAACGTGGTAGCGGATGCACTATCTCGAAGGTATGCACTACTAAACTTCTTGGTTTTGAACTTGTGAAGGAATTGTATGTTGATGATAAGTTTGGAGATATTTTCCATACTTGTGAGAAATGTGCATTTGCTAAATATTATAGGCATGATGGTTTCTTGTTTAGGGAGGCAAGGCATGATGGTTTCTTGTTTAGGGAGGCAAGGCATTATGTGTCAAAGGGTTCTATTAGGGAGTTGCTAGTTAAGGAGGCCCACAGTGAGGGACTAATAGGGCATTTTGGTGTTGCAAAGACCTTAGGCATCCTTAAAAAACATTTCTTTTGGCAAAAAATGTGAAAAAAAATGTGGAGAAACATTGTTTTCAATGCATTATTTGTAGGTGAGCTAAGTCTAGATCTCTTCCACATGGTTTTTATAATCTTTTGCCCACACCTAATGTGCCTTGGGTTGATATTTCAATGGACTGCATCTTAGGATTGCCTAGGTCCAAGGGGGGTAAGGACTCCATATTTGTGATTGTTGATCGATTCTCCAAAATGGTTCATTTTGTGGCTTGTTCCAAGACTAATGATGCGTCCTATATTGCAGATTTATTCTTTAAGGAAATGGTGAGAATGCATGGGATTTCAAGGACTATTGTCTCGATAGGGATACTAAATTCCTTAGCCACTTTGGGAGAGTATTATGGAATAAACTTGGTACTAATATCTTGTTTTCCATAGCTTGTCATCCTCAAACGGACGGACAAATGGAGGTGGTCAACCGAACACTCACTCAACTCTTGCGGACCATAATAAAAAAGAACTTGAAAAATTAGGAGGAATGCTTCCCGCACATTGAGTTTGCTTACAATAGGGCTATTCACTAAACCACTTCTTATTCTCCTTTTGAAATTGTGTATGATTTTAATCCTCTAACTCCTTTAGATTTAGTTCCCTTGTCTATAGGTGAACGGATGAACCTCGACGGAGCTAAGAAGGTGGAAATGGTAAAGGCACTTCATGAGAAGGTGAAAGCAACCATTGTAAAATGAAATGAAGAGATTGCCTATAAGCGTAATCAAGGAAGGAAAAATGTGTCATTTGAGCCGAGCAATTGGGTATGGGTGCACCTTCGCAAGGAAAGATTTCCCACCCAACGACAGAGCAAACTAGATCCAAGGGGGGATGGTCCATTTCAAGTTCTCACCAAAGTTGGAGATAACGCTTATAAGATAGATTTACTCGATGAGTATCATGCTAGCGCCACTTTTAATGTTAGTGATCTCTTTCCCTTTGATGTAGATGATGGTAATGATTCGGAGACGAATCCTTTCTAAGGAGGGGGAGATGATAAGACTCCACTTCATCTTGGAGGTCAAGATCAAGGAGGGGGAGGCGTGACCGTGTAAGGTCAAGGATCAATGACAAGATCTAGGACCAAGAAGTTTCAAGATGATTTTCAATTGTCCATAAAACCATGCTTGAGGATAGAAGAGGGTTGGAAGGTTGAGGAAGCTAGCCAAGAGTTCATTTTGATGACTATCCAAGAAGGACCCCAACAAGAACTTAAGCCGGCAACAAAGACGAATGAAATTTGACCAAAAGATGGCTTTCCAGCGGACAGCCAGTGCTGGCCCAAGCAGCCAAACCAGCGCCGGCTTCAACCTGCACAACGATAGCCCGAACACAGTGAACAACTGGTGCTAGCTCCAACTTGGGCAGTTGACGGCTGTTTCACATTTTTTATGTTTTCTCGGATTTCCTTCCATTAGCTGCCCCACGTTTTTTATATTTTCTCCGATTTTCCTCCATTTTAAATGTTTTGTAAAGACCTATTAATGCCCTAAATTGTATTAGAACCTCAAGGATTACTTAGCTTGGGTTAGGGTAGTATAAATATAACTTTTAGTGATTTGACAAAGAAATTCACACACTTTATTTAAATTTGAAGAGAGAGTCTTGAGAGGCCCTAGCCTCCTCGTTCATCTTGTTCAAGACCATGCTTAAGGCTTAGTCCTCCTTATGAATGAGTCTATAAATTTTTTGGATAATCCAATGTGGTTTCTTTCAATGGATCTTAGTTGCTTTACTCTTCTAAGGTTTGTTTGAATTCCATTACTTGGGTGACTATTTTCTCTATTCTTTTTGTTCTTGTTTACTTTTGTTGCTTCAAGGATATTGGGGTGAGATTATAGTAGAACTTTCTACTATTCTTGAGGGTCTTTGAAGCCTAGTTCTTCAAGGGTTTGATAGAGGGTAGGTTGTTAGTTTAATTTCTCCTTTTTGTCTCAAGAAATTCACTGTTTTGGTTTCATGGGATGAGCTGAACTCATAATCAACTAAACCACCCACAACATTAAGAAAAAGCCCACTCAAAATCCTATCACACATCTAGGAGAGAGTACTTACTTTTCTTTATTGACCATAAATTAACCAACAAAGGGTCGGATTGCACTGGAACTCGAGTTGGAAGGGGAGAAAGAAGCGCCTGTGGTTCGACCGGAATTGGAGGCCAGACTTTTAATGTTAACTTGATTCAGATTAGGATGACGGACTTTGATGTAATTTTGGGAATGAATTGACTATCAAAGAATTTTGCCAAGATTTATTGTAGGTCTAAGAAGGTAGAATTCCAACACCCAGAATTAGGAAATTTCCAATACCAAGGAGGAGCCGCCAATCTTCTACTTCTATGTAGCAAGCATCTCAAAACTTCCTCTCATCGTCTTTCGGAGTATAACTCTACCTTGTTCTTGGGTTAGCTTGGTGAAAGCTCCTTCTTTGGATAATCAAGATACTCTCCTTCTAAAGAGAAGGAAGAGAATGATGAAAACAAGAGGAAGAGATGGCACACATAAAGAGAGAGCTCAGGAAAAACTACATTATTTTTCCTCCCTCTCTTACACCTTAATTTCGGCCAGCCTTAAGGCTTGATGAAGCCCTAATGGCCGAAAACACTAAGCCCTAATGGGCTTGGTGTTATGCTTATGAATCAGTTTAGGACTAGCCCAATCCACTTGATTAATTAATTATCTTTTCTGGGCCTTATCAAAACCCAAGACTAATTAATTAATTCTAATTTGACTCTTAATATATGTCAATATATATCAATCTAATTATTTAATTTATTCCAGCCCAATCTTCTTAATTAATTAATTATCTTTTCTGGGCCTTATCAAAACCCAAGACTAATTAATTAATTCTAATTAGACTCTTAGAATAAATTTTATTCTTTTCCAAATAATTAGCTATTAAGCTTAGATTGTGTCTAAACAACCCTAAGGTAACTTGAGTTATTCCGGGGACCAAGAGACATATTATTCATGACTACTAAAATGACCAAAATACCCTTACTATTAAATAGCCGCATTTTACCATTTTAAATATTTTTATTTATCACCATATGAAAATATTGATCCCAAGAATAATATTGCTAAAGTAATGTCTCCGACCTATAAGTAAAATGACAAAAATAACCCTCTATGTAACACCCATCAATAAAACAGGATAAATGTACTAACACCCACCTCAAAGACATCTACCATCTTTAGATCTCTAGTCCAATAATCTATGATTCACTCAAATGTACTTGCTCATCACTAGGAGCTACCCAAATGCACACATTCTAGAGTCACGTTTTCAGGGCCTTGGATTATTAGATTATTTTGGACAATCACAAGGGGGTGATTCAACTTCACTAAGTGAAGTATAGAAACTCTATTGCATAAGTCCGTCTTAACTAACTAGAGTAATATACCCAACGTATAAGGTTATTGATCTCACAAAAGAAATCTCACCCAACATACATAAAAGTACAAGACCCTAGCTTCGCCAAACCACCAACTCATACTCAAGTATGAAGGTATCCATCCACGCTGTAGCAGTAATAGTCCAGTCTCTATAATCATAGTACTTTATAAGAGACCACTACTACAGGTCCAATTCTACGTATTCGAAATACACTTTTGCCAGTGATATGAGTGAACTACTCATTGATTTAAGGTAAACCATTTCTCATTGGAACTCTTGGCATAATAGTCTTACCTTGATGAAATGCCCAATTCCATCAAACGACTAAGACTTCAATTTTACTTGTGTAATAAGTATCCATGATCTATACCTTATTGTGAAGAACGACCCAACACATAGATCATTACTTATCATACTTAGACCTTAAATGTGCAATAATATAAGAAGAAAACTAAATTGAATGAATAAATATTTTATTGCAATATATTTACACAGAATACACAATCTTTAAGGGCATACTTTTAACATATATCGCAACACATACATCCGATAAGAGTACTACTATGAGCTGCTTCTAGCTTAGTTTTGATCAACTCTACAGTCTGCCGTGCATCATCAAGATCAAAAGCATCTTGTTTATTCGATTTTCGTCCTAGGATTTCCCAATATAACAGGGATTGACATTTTCTTCCATACAAAGCTTTAAATGGGGCCATTTCAATTGTTAATTGATAATTATTATTATATGCAAATTCGGTATATACTAAATTATCAATCCACTTAGTTCCGAAATCTTTGGCACAGGCCCGCAACATGTCTTCCAAAATTCGATTTATTCGTTCGGTCTATCCAACTATTTGTGGGTATGCTGCAGTACTGAAGTTTAACGTTATCCTATATCTTTGTAGCAGCTTAGTCCAAAACCTTGAGGTGAATCTGGGGTCTTGGACTGATATAATGCTAGAGGGTACTCCATGCCATCTGACTATTTCTTCTATATAGATTTTGCTCAATTTCACTAAAGAATCCCATTGGTTAATGGGAATGAAATGAGCATATTTAGTTAATCGGTCCAACACCACCCATATGGTATCCCGTTGTCTTACCTCCATGGGTAATCCTATTATAAAAACTATAGTAATTTCATCCCATTTCCATGATGGAGTAGGCAGTGGTTGTAACAAGCTTCCAGGTCGTTGTTGATCAGCCTTCACTTGTTGGCAAGTTAAACATCGAGCCAAAAACTCCAAGATATCTTTCTTCATCCCGATCCATCAATAGTGTTTCTTTAAGTCTTGATAAATCTTTACTGCTCTTGGGGGGATGGTGTACTTCTACAATGTGCTTCAGTCAAGATATCTTATTTTATCGCAGCTCGTTTCGGAATACAATACCGGTCTCGATAATAAAGAATTCTATCATTACCCCTTTGAAATTCACTTCCCTCCATATTTGCCTAACTTTGCAATATCTTTTGTAGATTTTCATCCTTATCTTGCTTTTCTTTCAATTATTGTAAGAAAGTAGGTTGAATTGAAATATTACATATTCTTATTCATCCTTCAACCTCAAATGTTTCCAATTCTAGCACACGTGTCATTCGAAATGCTGACAGATTGGCTTTTCTACTTAACGTGTCTACTACCATATTTGCTTTCCTAGGATGATATCTAATTGGACACTAGAATTCTTTCAAAAATTCTATCCACCTACATTGTCTCATGTTCAAATCATTTTGAGTGAAGACATACTTCAAGCTTTTATGATCAGTAAAAATTTTAAACTCATCTCCATATAGATAGTGTCTCCACTTTTTTAAAGTAAACACAGTAGTTGCTAACTCCAGATCATGAGTGGGGTATTTCTCTTCATATGATTTCAATTTCTTGGAAATATAAGCTATCACCGTTCTTTCCTGCATCAATACTCCTTCTACCCCTTCTTTTGATGCATCAGTTTATACTTCATAAGGTTTATCTATCACTAGTAATGCCAAAACATGACCAAAGCTCAACCTTTGTTTCAACTCCTGAAAGTTTTTCTCACATTTTTTTGTCCACACAAAAGGGACTTTCTGTCGAGTGAGTTGAGTTAAAAGTGAAGCTATCTTTGAATCCTTTAATGAATCTTCTATAATACCTAACTAGTCCTAGAAAGCTTTGCATTTCAGTTGGAGTTTCAGGACGTTTCTAATTTGTTACTGCTTCAGCCTTAGCAAGGTCTACTGTAATTTCCTTCTTGGACATTACATGTCCTAAGAATGCAACTTCTTGTAACAAAAACTCATGTTTACTGAATTTTGTATATAATATGGCCTCTCACAATTTCTCTAATACCTTTCGAAGATGCTGTTCATGTTCTTGAGGATTTACTGAATATACCAAGATATCATCTATTAAAATAACAACGAAGTCATCCAAGTAAGGCTAAAACATCCGATGCATCAGACCCACAAAAGTAGTGAGAGCATTGGTAACACCTAATGGCATTACTACGAACTCAAAATGTCCATATTGCCTATTAAATGCAATTTTCAGTATATCTTCCTCTCGAATCCAGACTTGATAATATCCCTGCCTCAAAACTAACCTGGAAAAACATCCTACTCCTTGTAGTTGATCAAATAACTCATCAACCATAGGCATTAGATACTTATTCTTCATCGTTACTGCATTTAATCCTCGATAGTCTATACATATTCATAGTGATCTATTCTTTTTCTTAACAAATAATGCAGGTGCTCCCCAAGGTGTAGTGCTTGGTTGGATAAATCCCTACTCTAATAACTCCTGTAGTTGCTTTTTAAGTCTTGCAATTCTGTTGGGGCCATTTTATATAGAGTTCTTGAAACCGGTTCAGCCGTTGGTATTAAACCAATAGAGAACTCTACTTCCCTTTCCAGTGGTAACTTCTTCAGTTCTACCAGAAAAACATCTAAATATTCATTAACCACAGGGATGTCTTCCAGTTTCTTGGTTTCTTCTGACTTATTTAGTACATAAGCCAAATATCCAGTACACCCCTTTCTAATCAACTTCCGGGCTTTAAGTCCTGATATAAAAGAATGATTCCTCCTCCTGATCATCCCTACAAACTCAAATACAGTTTCTCCAGGTTTATGAAATCACATCACCATATTTCTACAATCAACCAGAGCATGATGCTGAGATAACTAGTCTATGCCTAAAATAGCATAATAATCTTCTATAGGCAAGCATATCAGGTCTCTTTCTAATATTACATTTCCTATGAAAATTTTACATCCCATATATGTTTTATCACTACTCATCTATTTTCCCAACGGAGTACTAACAATCATTTCATATGGAGTTTCCTTTCCTTTAATTCCCATAGTTTCCAGAAAAAAATTTGCAACAAAAGAATGCATACAACCTGGTGAAGGGACACGGAAAAACATCAGAGAAAAATGCAGCGAAAACTTTTTTTTTTATAGTTTTTCCGAGCCATATCTAGAAAAGAGTAATTACTTTTCCTTATTGGTCACAGATTAATCAACGTGGAAATGGGTTGCACATGAACTTCTTGCGTTGGAAGGGGAGAAGGAGGCGCCAGCTATTCAACTGGAATTCCCGCTAATATTCTACTCCTATGCATCAAGCATTTTCTCTTCGTTTTCTGGAGTATGGCTTAACCTTATTTTTAGGTTAGCTTGGTGGAAGCTCCTTCTTCAAATAGTCAAAATACTCTCCAAGAGAGAAAGAAGAGAAGAACAAAAATCAGAGGAAGAGAGAGCTTGGGAGAGACAACATCCTAGAGGGAGAAAATTAAAAAAAAAAACCACCTTGTTTTTTCTTCCTCTCTTGCCCCCTATTTTTTCGGCCAGCCTAGGGCTTCTATAAGTCCTCATGGCTGAAAACCCTCAAGCCCTAATGGGCTAGGTGCTGTGCTCAACAATCAATCCAAGACTGACTCAATCCTCTTAATTAATTAATTATCTTTTTTAGGCCTCATTAAATACACAATATTAATTAATTAATTCTAATTAGACTCTTAATATATGTCAACATATATATAAGCCTAATTAATTAATTTATTCCAGCCTAATTTTCTTAATTAATTAATTATTTTTTTGGGCCTTATTAAAACCCAAGACTAATTAATTAATTCTAATTGGGCTATTAGAATAAATTTTATTCTCTTCCACAAAATTATCCATTAAGCCCAGATTGTATCTAAACAACGCTAAGGTAACTTAAGCTACTTCGGAGACCAAGAGACATATTATTTATGGCTACTAAAATAACCAAATGTCCTTATTATTAAATAGTCGCATTTTATCATTTTAAATATTTTAATTTATCACCATATGAAAATATTGACCACAAGAATAACATTGCTAAAGCAATGTCTTCGACCTGCAGATGAAATGATGAAAATATCCCTCTATGTAACACCCATAAATGAGATAGGATAAATGTACTAACACCCATCTCAAAGATATCTACCATCCCTAGATCTCTAGTCTGATAATCTATGACTCACTTGAATGTACTTCTTTATCATTAGAAGCTACCCAAAAGCACACATTCTAGAGTTAAGTTTCTAGGGCCCTGGATCATTAGATTATCCTAGACAATCACAAGACAAGGGAGTGATTTAACTTCACTAAGTGAAGCATAAAAACTCTGTTGCATGAGTCCGTCTTAACTAACTAGAGTAATACACTTAACGTACAAGGTTATTGATCTCATAAAAGAAATCTCATCCAACATAAATCAAAGTATAAAACCCTAGCTTTGCCAGACTACCAACTCATATTTAAGTATGAAGGTATCCATCCATGTTGTAGTAGTAATAGCCTGGTCTTTATAATTATAGTACTTCAAGAGAGACCACTACTACAAGTCTAATTCTACGTGTTCGGAATACGATTATACCTATGATGTGAGTGAACTACTCACTGATGTAACGTAAACCATTCTTCATTGGAAATCATGGCACAATCGTCTTACCTTGATGAAATACTCAGTTCCATCAAACGGCTAAAAACTCAATTTTACTTGTATGATAAGTACCTATAGTCTATACCTTATTGTAAAGAATGGCCTAACATATAAATCATTACTTATCATACTTGGACCTTTAAATATGCAATAATATAAGAAACAAACTAAATTTAATGAATATATATTTTATTATAATATGTTTACACAGAATACATAGTCTTTGAGGGCACACTTTCCAACACCTGGGTCTATTAATACTTTAGCTTCTTTATAAAAAATAGGGAGTGTACCTTCCATTACTGTAGCTTTATTGTCTGTCTTATCCAAGGCAACCACTCGAGTATTTACTTGCAACTTAGTAGGTCCTGGCTTAGATATGGAAGTTTGTCCCAGATTTCCTCTCGCGGGTTATGATTTCAGTCCCAGATTACCTCCCACTGGTCTCACTCATCCTGTTGACCTTTGAGGGTAGGGGCAACTAAAAATCTTGTGTCTTATCTCTCCACAATTATAACATTTGATAGGCGATTGTCCTCCAATAGGGCCTCATTTCCTTTGAATCTTTTTCTTTTTTTGCCACCGAGGCCCTCCTGGCTACTTCTGATTTACATATCCAGATTCACTTTGACTTTGTTATCCTGCCTGCTTTATGTCAGCCATTTTAGTTCTCAAGGGAATTTCCACCACAACATTATAACTAATAGGGGCTATACTTGTAAGTACCCTTTTCAATTCAGGTTGTAGGCCTTTCACAAAGTGCCTAATTCTATCTGCCTTTGATTGTACTAGAAGCGGGTGATATTTTGACAATCTAGTGAATTCGGATACATATTAGCCTACTGTATGACTTCTTTGTCGAAAATTCTGAAATTTATCATTCTTTTTCTCTACCACCCAGTTAGGATTAAATTCCTTCTTAAAACTGGTCTTAAAGTCTGTCCACTCTCATTCTCGTTGGTTCAGTTCCCTATTCCACCAATCTTGTGCAGGCCCCTACAACTGAAATGTTGCAAACTGCACTTTCTTTTGTTCTGAATAATTCAGAGCAACAAAAATTTTCTCCAATTGTTCTATCTAATTCACAGCTTCATGCTCCGAATTAGGTTTTCCTTGAAATTGAGGAGGGTGAAACTTTAGAAATTGCTCAGGGCTAGATCAGATTCAAGTTCATTCTTCTGCCCTCTCCTCTGGGCATTTTCATTTACCCTAGTAGTATTTTTGGTTAATTATTGAATTGTATCAGCTATCTTGTGAAATGTTTGGAACATAAGGTGGTCCAGGAATACCAGTTGGGAACTTCCCATTTGGGTTCTTAGTGGGTGACTCAAAATAGTATTGAGTAGTTCATTTCAGTCATCCTAGGATATGTTTGGGTGGCATCTGTACAATTCATAAGGTTTTGATTTTAAAATAAATAAAATATATCTTAAAGCAAGTATAAAAGTGGGCACAATGCAAATAGTAACATATTCATTTCTCATCAAACCATAAGATCAGTACAAAATTGTGTGCCCTGCACACTATGATATCTAGAATACATAAACCGGACTATACATATCATACTATATTAATAATATTATCCTAATTATCTTCATCCATATCTGAAACTGAAGGTTGCAAATCAGAAGAAACAGTATAGGACTTAGGAGTACTAGGTCCTTCATATCCAAATGCATCGGGGTTAATATTAACATCTGGGTTCATAATATCCTCTATCGCATGCTCTTACATCCAAACCTCTTCTGGATCTCTCTCTGGCTCTGGTAGAGGTTCCTCCTCCTCCTCCTCAAGAACTACTTGGTCTCCATCTATCTCAGTCTTTCCCAATCCGGGCATATCCTCCTCAGGATCTCCCAAGATATTTCTGCTAGACACCTCATTTTCATCAGAATGTCATGACTTAATGTCATCTAGGTCACTATCTACCTCCCCTAATAAGCTAGATGGCAATGGTGTCCTCTCTGGGGTAGGGTCTCAAGTAGGTATCACTTGTGGGGTAAACACACTGTCAGAGAGTCGTAGTGCCCTACGTCGTCTAAGACTAGGTCCTGTCAATGAAAAGTAACCAGGGAGCCATCAAGGGAAAATCTTCCTATTCTTTCCTAACTTCTTCTTTACTCCTGAGATCTCACTTCTCACCATCCCTATGATCGTCTACTAGATGCTTCCTTTTATCGTCTCCACATATCATACCTACAAGATAAAAAGGTTCTATCAGGTCCTATGGTGATACCACTGTTTCACAACTATGCTCTGATACTAATTGTAACACCCCTACTATAAATAGCAATGGAAGCATACCATAAGTCAGGTGTTATCCCGTCTAGTTACCCAGATAAGGGGTCTTTATAATGATAATAACTAATAAGTAAATAAATCCCAGACTGATATAATATAACCACACAGGTATAACATAATATACTAAAAGTGAGGTCCCATACATCCGTTAAGAGTACTATAGTAGTAATGTAAAATACAATAACAAAAGAGGAAAATCACTCAATGAGTTCCAAGTGTGTGCTAGTGCTTTATAAATCTAGTTAATGCAAGCATTTTTGAATTTTATTCAAAAATCAATCACAGGAAAAATATTAGAATTTTCCACTGAAAACAACTCGACCACTCACTAGGAGGGAGTTTGTTTGAATTTCAAACATTTGGAAAAATCGTATTTGATTACACAGTCATTGCCCCAATATTTAACATGCAAGCATTTCTCTCAACAGAAGGTTGGCCCACGTGCA
Organism: Voacanga thouarsii; assembly: GCA_026120185.1. Classification (NCBI taxonomy): domain Eukaryota; kingdom Viridiplantae; phylum Streptophyta; class Magnoliopsida; order Gentianales; family Apocynaceae; genus Voacanga; species Voacanga thouarsii. The sequence continues at coordinate 4,573,216 of JANUWF010003370.1, forward strand.
AAGCTCACAAGGCTTCGCCTTCAACATCACAGTCTTATTGTATCGAGGATCCAAGCCTATAGTACTCAGCTGTGCATTATCGGAAGGGTAAGTGCATACAAGCACGATACCGAGTAATTTAAAGTGTTTTACTTGCTACCATAAGCCCATGGGTCCTACTCTTGAGGTCAATCACCATCAAGGTAACAAGGTGTTGAACAATGCCAAATGTCCAGCCTAGCCCGTGAACAATCCAAATCAAAGTACACACAAGGCACGACAATTGCTAGGCACTAAACGGCTAGCCAGGATAACTTATCTCAATGTCTTGTTGCCCTGTTTGGAGTAAGGCAATCCTTAGAAGTAGCTAGGTTACTTGGAATTATCTATCTCTAACATGAGGTAATACAAAAATCAAAGTCCTTGCTAAGTACTCAACATTTCCATTGGTTTACAAGACCAGTACTAATTCCATTGGCTGACAAGGCTAGATAAATATCCATTCCTGAAGGAATACCAACAAAATATTTTTTAGGGCCAAAATATCATTTTCCAAATATTGATCTCATACTTTAAGATCATTTCCAAAATCTGTAGCAAAAAAGATAAAACATCCTTTTCGCATCATAATATGTTCCAATAAGGGTGTTCGGGTCATTTTACCCATACCCGATTCTAAAAAGAATTTTGACAAAGAATTCTAGAATTCTAATCCTAAAAAAGGATTAGATTCAAAGTTTCCAATTATGCTTCCATAAAATATTCTAATAAGGGCATTTTGGTCATTTTTGAATACCCGATTCTAAAAATTAACATATTTTGAAAACCCCAAAGGGATTAAATTTACAAAATACATTCTTTTGTCATCTTTTAAGGTTTTTAAGCCAATTTATTCATGCCAGCTCTACATGGCAAAACACTATTTTCTTGCTCAGAAAAAACATAAATCAAGTTAGGGATTCCAAAATAGTACATAATTTGTCATTACATAAAAAGTAAAGCATACTAGCATTTAAATGTTTAGAAATTCAGTGGGACTCACCTCATGTCCTAAATAGCTTATGTCGATCGAATATCATACCTAACCCATCACCAGTAGTTTAATTTAAATAACCTACATTAAACGTTATTTTGAATTTAATTTGATTTGCTAAGGTTCAAACCAATACTTAGTCAACACAAACATAAGGAAATTCCTCATTTTACTTGTTTCTTCATTTTCCTTCTTTGAGCAAAATGTGTACGTATACATATATTACACGCTCAATTCTTCCATTTCTCATTTCTATATTTTCTTTTCTTCATGAACATGAAATCCTCTTCATGTTCCCACCATTTTTTTGTTCCCAAAGTCATACAAACAATTCCTTAAACTTCACTTGTGCTAAAACTAAAACTCTGCATTTTTCCCATTCATTACATTATTTTATTTTGTGCACAACTTTTGATTTACAAATCTAATTGAGCTCCATTTTTATATCAAAATGCTTGTAGAGCTTGAACTAAGCTTCTATGGATTCTTTTTCCACATCCTCCAGACCGTCTAGAAACTACTGGTCCAAAAAAATCCCAACATTTTCATTTCCCTAATTCATTTTCACAAAATAACATTACCATCTTGTTCTCCTTCATTAGCATCTATACAACCTTTAATCCACCTTATTCTTCATTAAAACATCTTTAATTCTTCATGTTTCTGGATCCAATAGGTCACCAAATTCATGCTTTGAACAATATGTAATCACCAACATAAATGAAAAATAGCTATAGTTTTATTTCCATTAAAGCTTTGTTTTTCCAATTTTCACCACTTTTTCATCAACCATGAATAACCCTTTAAATCACCAATCAAATACCATTATTCACCACATAAAATATAGCATATAAAACCTTCTTCTAATCGACACACACCCACTTGCACACACAAAAGTTCACATAGTTCACTTTTGATCTAAATCACAGCCATAAATTTCATGTTTTCATGTTAAAACCTATATTAAAATGATCACCGTAATGAAATCTATAACTTTAATTCTTCAAGTCTAAGCTTTTACCTTGTATGTAGGATATTTTAGCTTGATCTTACTCCAAGAACACACCAAGAGACACACTTTTTCTTTCTCTCACTTTTTTTTTTAATTTTTCCTTGATTTTTTCATTATTTCTTTCTTCCATCCTTATTTTATGTTCTTGGCTAGTTTTAAGCCTCAATCCACTACCATTCATGGTCCAAATGATGACCAATAGCATTTTGTTTCATTAAATGCATGGTGGCTACTTTACACGTGTTGTGATATCATTTTTTCTGCATTTTTCTTAATTATTTTACAAAACTTATTTAAGAAGCTTTGCATTCATGAATATTTCATGCATCCTCTTATAAGTTGACACATGTTATTGGCCACCAATTAAAAGAAGCCATACGACCAATTTTTTTACCGCACTAAAAAATGACCGAATTCGAGTCCGAATTGGAAAAATATTTTATTTCACTAATAAATTCTATAAATTCCATCAAATTCAATGGTAACATTCAAATTCTTCAATTCTTTCCCAATTCTATAAAATTCACGGTCAAAATCCTATTTGCAGTTATAATTACAAAAATGCCCCTGGAACACAAAATAGCCTAATTCCCACCGAAATGCTCATCTCTTCGCACTGATCAATTTTTATTCTAAGTGTACCCCTAATCTCTTATTTTGTTAAAAGTAATAACCTTTCAAAAATTTAGAGTACGGGAAGAACAAATTCAAAATTACACCTAGGTCCCCATATATTTTTATTGTACCAAAATATTCTTCTCATCACAGCGATTATCTTTTTTCCTGGCTACTAATACAAATTATCATTCTAATCAAAAGTAATAGCTAGTCAAAATTAAATTATGGGATATTATAAAACCCGTATAGGATGGAAATACCATAAGGATCTAGAACTAATGAAAGGATGTAATTAGTAACCTGAGACACGTACTATGATCAGCTAGCCCACGTTGGAGGTTATAGTGCGAGGTATGACCATAGGAAATGAGAAGAAATGGCCATCCCCACGTTGGAGTTATCTTCTAGATCATTACCTAGAAGAGAAATTAATTTGTGGTTAAAACACGTAGCTTATGAAACTGTTAATCTTCCCAAGAAATAATAACAATTTTTGTAAGACCCAAATTAATTATGTTAAAGATAATAGTGATGTAGTTAACTATTATTAGTTTAATATGAGGATAACGTGCATAAAATTATTTTATTTTTTACAAAACTGAGAATTTCTTTTATTTTCAAATTTCAAAAATGGTTGGTGGAGGTTCTTTTAGTCCCTTAGCTGTTATTCTCTGAGAGAATAAGCTAATAGGTCCTAACTATGTGGACTGGAATAAAAACTTGGACATAATACTCATAATTGAGCAATATAAGTATGTCCTCTACGAAACCTGTCTAGTAATCAGGGAAGGTTCCACCAATGAGGAGCAAGAGGCTGAGAAGGCATGGAAGAAGGCTAACAACATAGCACGCTACTATATGTTAGCCTCCATGTCTAATATGTTTCAATCCAAACATGAGCACATGACAATTGTGTTTGATATAAGCACATCTTTAGCCATGATGTTCGCAGACAAGAGTTGGCCTGCATGGCAGAAGATTCTTCCAATGATCATCAATACCAAGATGGCTGAGAGAGCATCTATCAGGGAGCATATGCTCAAAATGATTACTGCTTTCGAGGAAGTGAAAGTCTTGTAGGCTGTAATTGACCCCGAGAGCCAAGTGGACATAATTCTCAAAAGGGCTCTTTTACTTAGTTCAAGTTGAATTACAACATGAATAAGTTGAACATGAGTTTAACTGAGTTAATGAAAGTGCTCTAAGTGGCAGAGAAGGTCATGAAGTCACAAGCAAAGATTAAGATTGTTTCTTCTTTAAAAACTTAGCCTGAGCCCAGAAAGTTCAAGAAAAAGAAGGGCAACGCAACGCCCCAACCCAAGTTCTAGCTTAAAGACAAACTCAAGGGCACATACTTCAAGTGTGGAAAGAAGGGATACTGAAAAAAAGGAGTATCTAGATCTTCAAGGTAAGAAAAACCCCATAGGTAATGTTTTCTATCTATAGTCTATATCAATGATTGGATTAACATCCACTTGGATTATTGATTTAGGAGCCACTGATTATATTTGTAACTCCTTGCAGGGGTTCAGAAAGATAATAAGACTTCAGAAGGGTGAACATGAATTACACATAGGAAATAGAGCATAAGTATAGGCCCTTACAAAGGGAGAACTGGAACTAGTTTTGATTGTAATAGAACAATTATTTTGAAGGATATTTTATTTGTATATGGTTTTAGACATAATTTAGTTTCAGTTATAAAACTAATAAATCAAGAATATTCTGTTTCTTTTCAATCCGGTATAACTATCAGTAGAAATGGAGAAGTTTTATGTACTGGGCACATGTATGGAGATCTATTCTTTATTAATCCTATTAACAATCAATTAAACAATGCTCAATCTGATCCTTTAAATAGGAAGAGAAAGACCAATGTTAATGACTTATATCTTTAGCATCTAAGGTTGGGTTATATTGTCTCAATCAGGATTCAGAGGTTAATTTATGATGGGCCTTTGGGCTTATTGAGACTAGAAAGTTGGCCTCAGTGTGAATCTTGTCTTATGAAAAAAATGACTAAAAAGTCATTTAACTAAAAGGCCGATAGGGCCAAGAAGATATTGAGTCTTGTTCACACTGATATGTGTAGTCTTTTGTCTACACCAGCAAGAAGGGGGTTTGAATACTTCATGATCTTCATAGATGATTGTACTAGGTATAATTATGTTTACCTGATGAGATGCAAGGCTGCCTCTTTTGACAAGTTCAAAGAGTTTAAGGCTGAAGTGGAGCATCGGACAGGTAAACTAATCAAGACCTTACAATTCGATCGTGGTGGAGAGTACCTCTTTGGTGAATTCAAGGAGTACATAGTACATCTTGGGATAGTAGCCCAACTCTCTGCACTGGGAAGACCCCAATAGAATGGAGTAGCTGAGAGAAAGAATAGGATATTGATGGAAATGGTCTGAAGCATGATGTCTCATGTTACTCTTCCGGTATCTATTTAGGGATATGTCCTGGAAACAACGGCATATATTATAAACTTGGTGCCTTCCAAGTCAGTACCTAAGACGCTCTATGAGATATGGACTAGGTGAAAGCCAAGTCTAAATCATCTCAAGATATGAGATTGTCCAACTTATGTACTGATCAAGGGAAAGAAATTAGAACTAAGATCAAAATTTTGCTATTTTGTTGGGTATCCAAAAAGAACAAAATGTGGTTACTTTTATCATCACAAGAAGCAAAAAGTACTTGTGAGTACTAATGCTAAATACTTGAAGAATGATCAAAGCACATCTACTAAAGATTTAACAAGGTTGGAACTCAAGGAGAATTTATCTTCTGAATCGACTTCTTCTAACCAGATTATAGAATAAAAAGAGGCACTGTTGGAAAGTATGCCCTCATAGACTAGGTTTTTGATGTAAATATCGAATATTTTAATAAAAGAATTTATTTACAGAAATCGTTTGTGAATTTACTTTTTATTTGTGCACAATTTCGTTTGGAATAGACCCATTGTACTTAAATAAGTGATCCATGTGAATGGTGGTCTTTCACAGTAATGTATGGATCATGGGTTATTTAAACACATAAACATTTGTTCTTAACTTATTGATGAGAATGAGAATCTTATCATGTTTAGGTTATTATGTTATGAATTCCAATGGGGAATGGCTTACTTTTAGCCAGTGAGTAGTCCACTCACTTCATGACATAAGCATATTTCGAATACGTAGAACATGACCTGTAGTAGTGGTTTCTTAAAGTACTATTTAGTAGAAACCTAGACTACTACTGCTACAACGTGGACTAGAACTCTATGACTTGAGTATGAGTTGATAGTCTGACGAAGCTGGAAGCATATACTTTGATATGCTATAGTTGAGATTCTATAGTAGAAACAAATACTTGTGTATTAGGTATATGTAACTAGTTAGTTAAGACAGACTTGTACAAGATAGTTTCTACATAATATCGCCCCTTGTGGTTGTCTGAATAATGTAAAGTGTCCAGGGCCCTGGGAAACATGACTTGGATGTTTGCTTTAGGGTAGCTCTCTTGGAAAGCGGAAACACTCCAGGAAGTCGTGGATCATTGGACTAAAAGCCTAAGGATGATAGATGTCATTTAGAGAGATGTTAGTATACTTCTTCCTCTTTAAATGTACGACGATGTGTAGAGGGGTATTTTAATCATTTCACCTGTAAGTTGGAGACTTTGCTAACGCAGTATTGTCCTTGGGGTCAATATTTCCTTATTGTGATATTAGTAAATATTTAAAACGCAAAATACCGCTATTTATATAGTAGGAGTATTTTGGTCATTTTAGTAGTTAATGAGATGTATCTTTTTGGTTCTCGGAATAGCCCGTAAGTCCTAATTAATTTTGGGTTGAGGAATTGGTCTCATTTAAAGAGGATTTTATTTTATTCCAGAAGTATAATTTATTATTAGACTGGAATAAAAATAAATAAATAAATAAATAAGAGTTGAGAGAAATTTATTATCTGGTTTAATTGGTTAATTAATTATTCAGAGCCTAGGTCCAGTTTGAATAATTAGAAAATTAACCTAGGCTTAAACTAGAGGAAAATAATTGATGTTTAATTACTTATTAGGTTATTTATAAAGTTTAATTATTTTGGTTCATTTGGGCTCATTAATTATTTATTGGGTTATTTCTATAAGTCCAAGAAATAAATAATTAATGTTTATTATTTTGGACTTTTTGGGTCCAAGAAAAATAATAAATATTATTTTGGCCCAATAGCTTGAATTGTAGGGTTTCTTCCAGATACGGTTTAGATGAGTTTAGGATTAAGTCAAACTTATTCTGTTGATAACATCCGAGTGTTTGAAATATTATATCTCGGGGGATATTGTTATCAGATATCTGAGACTTAGTATTTGGCTAACGATAATACAAGTCTCTTGGAAGGAAAAAAAAAACCCTAATCTCCCTAAGCCTCTCTCTCTCTCTTACGAGAGAATCTTTCTCTGGTGGGTCTCTCTCTCTCGCGATCCTCTTTCTTTCCTCTTGTTCTTGGTGTTTTGCTAACCAATAGTAGTAGAACCAAGAAGGATTGAGATCACTCATCTTCACCATTTGTTTCACCAACAAGGATTGAGGCAGTGGAATATTCTGTGAGCCGGAAAGCTTAGCGTTCATGCAAACAAGGCGAAGTAGGAGATTAGTGAGACTCGAACCGGAAGCTTCATCAAGCGGACAAGAAGGGGCTATTCTCGTGGTTCAATCCATTCTCCCACAACCTAAAAGGTTTAAAGCACGCAAAGGTATGGTCTTAACGCTTCCGTGCTGCTATTAAGGCTTGCATTTTTTTTTTTTGCTCTCTGTTTTTTTCCCCCGTGAGCATGCTCTTTGTTTTGCCAAACCCATTAGGCATAACCTCAGGATCCTATACAAACAGAGCTTTGTTGTAGTGGGAGGGTGTCTAGGGTTTCAGAAAGATAGACTGTAGAGGTTTTTGACCTGTCTCTGACTACCAAGAATAAGATCCTACTAGATATGAGGAGGTTATTGCTGATACCGTTGGAAAACTATGGCATAGAGCAATAAAGCTGAGATTGAGTCTATGTATTTCAATCAAGTTTGGGATCTTGTAGCTTCACCTAATGGGATAAAACCTTTTAGGTGTAAGTGGGTATACAAGAGGAAGAGGGGAGTGAATGGAAAGGTAGAAACCTTCAATGTTAGGCATGTAGAGAAAGGGTATACTTAGAAAGAAGATATCGACTATGAGAAAACCTTTTCTCTGGTAGACATGCTTAAGTCCAACCGTATCTTTCTTGCCATCACATGTCATTATGACTATGAGATATTACAAATGAATGTCAAGATAGTATTTATGAATGGCTATCTTAGTGAAGACATCTATATGTCCCAACCAGAAGGCTTTATTGTTAAAGGTTAGGAATATATGGTTTGTAAAATTAAGAAATCCATTTACGAACTTAAGCAGGCATCTAGAGTATGGAACATTCGTTTTGATAAGATTGTAAATTCTTACGGTTTCATTCAAAATGAGAATGAACTATGTGTGTATAGGAAACTAGAAGACATAAACGTAGTTTTTCTTATACTATATGTGGATAACATCCTACTTATTGGAAATGATGTAGGGACACTGCTATCTACTAAGGTTTGGCAATCTAGTTAATTTAGTATGAAGGACTTGAGAGAAGTCAGTTACATTCTCAGAATCAAGCTTTATAAAAATAGGAAGTAGAGAATGTTAGGATTATCCCAAGCTACATACATTGACAAGATGCTGGCCAAGTTCAGCATGGACTCATGTAAGGGAACATTAATCCCTTGTAGACATAGGTTATCTTTTTCTTCAAAGGATTATCCAAAGTCTTAAGAATAAAATGATAGATTGAGTAGGATTCCCTAGCTTCAGCTTTGGGAAGTCTTATGTATGCCATGCTGTGCACTAGGCTAATTATCTGCTTTACTATGGGTTTAGTTAGCAGATACCAGTCAAACCCTAGAGAGGTTCTCAAGTACCTTAAAGGAATGAGAGATAATATGCTAGTTTACAGGGCTGATGATTTGGTTCCTACAAGATTTACAGACTTAGACTTCTAAGCAGATAAAGATGAGAGAATTCACTAGTGGATATGTTTTCATCTTATCTGGAGAGGCTATTTCATGGAAGAGTATTAAGAAATCTTATATTACTGACTCAACTATGGAAGTTGAGTATATGGCAGGTTCGGAGGAATCTAAGGAAGTAGTCTGGCTCTGAAAGTTCCTTTTAGAACTCGGAGTCGTGCCACAGATGGATAGACCGATTGTGATGTATTGCGACAACACTGGCATGGTCTCACAATCTAAAGAGCCCAGGAACCATAAAAAGGGGAAGCACATTGAGAAGAAGTACCACCTGATTCGAAATTTCATCTAAAGAAGGGAAGTCGTGGTAGAACAGATTACTTCGGAGAACAATCTAGCAGATCTCTTCACTAAGCCTCTGGCTGAGAGAGTCTTTAGAAGACACTAAGACACTAAAGGGGTGGCATCTATGGACTTACTTAGTCTTAGAATGCAAGTGGGAGATTGTTGGGATGTATGCCCTCTTAGACTAGGTTTCTGATGTAATCTTGTTTTGTAGTAATATAAGTATTTTTCTGAGAAATTATTTGTGAATTCTTCTTTACTTTTGTGCAAAATTTTTGCTAGAAAAAACTCATTATGTTTAAGTAAATAGTTCATATAAATAGAGGTCTTTCACAGTAAGGTATGTATCATAGGTTACTTAGTATATAAACTATCGTTCTTAATTGAATGATAAGAATGAGAATCTCATCATGGTAAGGTTATTATATTATGAATTCTAAATATAGAATGGCATGCCTTTAGCCAATGAGTAGTTTTCTCATTTCATAACATAAGCATATTTCGAATATGTAGAACTGGACCTGTAGTACTAGTTTCTAAAAGTACTATATAGTAAAAATTTAAACAACTACTGCTACAGTGTGGACTTATACTCTAGAGCTTGAGTCTGAGTTAGTAGTTTGACAAAGCTAAGAGTATATGTTTTGATATACTATAATTGAGATTTTATTGTTGGACTAATATACTTGTATGTTGGGTATACATAGCTAGTTAGTCAAGAAAGACTTGTACAAGATAGTTTATATGCTATATCGCCCCTTGTGACTATCCGAACGATCTAAATATCTAAGGCCTTGGGGAACATAACTTGGATATTTGCTTTAGGGTGGCTCATATGGAAAGCGAAAATATTCCAAGAAGTCGTGGATCATTGGACTTGAAGTTTAAGGATGGTAGTTGTCTTTTAGAGAAATGTCAGTACATTTCTTCCTCTTTAAATGAACAACGATGTATATAGGGGTATTTTAGTCATTACACTTGTAGGTCGGAGACATTGCTAATGCATATTGTCTTTGGAGTTAATATTTTCTTATGGTGATATTAAAAAATATTTAAAAGGTAAAATATAATTATTTATATAGCAGAAGTATTTTGATCATTTTAGTAACCAAGGTGATATATCTTTTTAGTCCTCAGAATAGCCCGTAAGTCCTAATTAATTTTGGGTTGAGGAAATGTCTTAGTTAAAGGGATTTTATTTTATTTAGAAAGTTTAATTTATTATTGGACTAGAATAAAATAAAAGGTCGAGATAAATTAAATTAAAATTATTATCTAGTTTAATTGGCTAATTAATTATTCAGGACTTAAGCTCAGATTGAATAATTGAAAAAAATTAAGTTGAGCCTAACCAGATAAAATGCTTGAATATTTGGTCTATTTGGGCTCATTAATTATTTATTTGATTATTTTATTATCCAAAAAAATAAATAATTAATGTTTATTATTTATTAGCTCATTAGGTCTAAGAATAACTAATAATATTTATGACCCAATAACTTGGACCAAAGGGTTTTTATCATTCATAGGACAGAAGTGTTTAGGATGTACTAAACATCTTCTGTTGTTAACATCAGGGTGTTTTGAAATACGATAACCCCGGTGGTTTTTGTTATCAGAAAAAGCCAAGTATATCGTTGATATACTACTGTGAAAAAAAAGAAAACTAAAGTCATTTGTTTTTTTTCTCTCCACTTGTGATATTTCTTCTTGATATTGCTAATTAATAGCAAAGAATTAAGAGGTTTTGAGATTGTAATTCCTTGCCTATATTATCTCACTAATAGAGTTTTAGGCGGTGGAATATTCTAAGATTCAAAGAGCTTGTGCATTCATGCCAAGAAGGAGTAGACGGATAGCCAGTTTTGAACTAGAGGTTTCGACAAACCGAGAAGCAAACATCCCTGTTGTTCAGTTGACTACTTCAGCACCGAAGAAAATATCAAAGCCCAGAGGTGTGATAAATTTTCCTTCGCGGTGTTCTGTGTTTTTGGCTTCTGTTTGTCTCTATGTATGCTTCTTGTTTTATATTTTAAGCTTCAAGTGGTATTAGAGCATGAAGTTTAAATGGCTTAGGAAGCATGTTAGTTTAATAAAAATAGCCAAATCGTTGTCTGAAATTTATTCCTGTGATCCTTCGTTTCTTCTGGTATAGGATAGATTTCTGTGAGCCTCACTGTTGAGGTTTAGGATCCTCTGTAATAGTTTGATAATCGTATAAGCCTGAGTTTAAAGGGTATAGGCAGATGTTGTTTGTGTTTTGATTAAAATCTATATCAAAAAGGCCGCTAGTTGAAATCATGAAGAAGAAAATTGCATAAGAAAGTTTGAAGGAAAAATCATAGAGAAAAAAAAAAAAATGAAGAAGAAGAGGAGCCGAGTTGCGTAGCCTACGTTGTAGCTCGGTGTGCTTGGAGCCGTGGGATGGCTTGGTCAAGCTGCGGCTTGGAAGCTGCAGCAAGCAAGTGCAAATGCACCTCATCCTGGGGTGGATGTGCAGGATTTGGTCACAATAGTGACCAGATCCTGCAGGTGGGTGTGGGCAGCTTCTTGGCTCGGGCATGCAGGTGGGTTGTGGTTCATGGGCCATGATCCGATATTGTGGGTGCGCAAGACCATAGGAATTTATATATATATATATATATATATTCCCTTGTAATTTTTGTTCAATTTCTTTTTTGTTTTTTGATCCCATACAAGGAGACGTTATTATTTTTGCAATAGTTAATGTTCATTGAATAACAAGACCATTAATTAATTTAATTAATGTGTATAATCTATTCTTTGGGTACTTAGGTTTAAAAAATAGAAAAGTATGAAAACATTTATAATTTTCTAACATGCTATTTGTTTTAATATCTATGTGCACGTTTTCTCGAAGACCAAAGTCTTTGGGAATTTTTGACAAGGAAAAATTATTATTTTTAATTAAATGGTTAATTTTAACTTAATAAAAAATTAATCTTTGGATATTTTCTTAAAGGTTTTTTATCCTTAACATAGAAAATATTTTGGATTTAGAAATTTTTGTAAGTTAAAATGAAAAACTATTTTTATTTATTTTCACAAAAAAACTTATTTTTGTCAAATAACAAAACTTGAGACCAAAGTCTCTAGAAAGTTTTAATGGAAAATTTTTGAAATCATTAAGCTTTACATAAATAAAATTAATTCATAAAAATTTCACAAAGGGTATAAACCTTGACATAAAATTTTTTATAGGTTTAGATATTTTATTTTGAGTTAAAAGAGAACTCAATGGATATTTTTCAAAGGATATTTTTTTTGAGAAAACCTTTGTTTTAAAAACTAAAAGGGAAAAGGGTTCCAACGACACCACAGCTTCCATAACAATCCTTATTAGAGATCATGGGTCTTCTCGCGTTACTCTGGGAGTGAACTTGTAACACCCCTACTATAAAGAGTAACGGAAGCATACCATAAGTCGGGTGTCGCCCAGTCTAGTTGCCCAGACAAGGGGTCTTTATAACAATAATAACTGATAAGTAGATAAAGCCCAGACTGATATAATATAACCATACAGGTATAACGTAATATACTAAAAGTGAGGTCCTAGACTGAAGCTATGAAATCATACAAAAGCCGTGCATGCTACAGAAATAGAAGCTAAAAAAACAAGAAAAACGCAGAAACCACACAGTAGAAGAATTAATTTCTGTCTACCTCTGTGTGTCTTTGGTTTATTTGGCCGTGAAGAAGACGATTGGATCACATGAATAGCTTCTTCTCTCCTTGATGTTTTTGGGATTGTTGATGCTTCTGGTTGAAATACTATGATTCGCCTACTTCTTTGGGGTATGAACATAGAAGCCTTTGCTTCTTAGAATATTCCGCCGCCTAATATATGTTAGTGAAAGCAACTAAGAAAAAGAAGGTCAAGTCTTCTTGATCCTTTGCTATAAATTAGCAAAATCAAGAGGACAAAAGAAAAAGGATACAAATGAGAGAGAGAGGCAAGAACAAAGCTTCTAGTTTTTTCATAGACCAAATGCACCCACAAGATGCACACATGGTTATCTACTTGATAACCTAAACCTCAGAGGTTTTTATTTTTTAAAAACCCACTGGTTGTTATCTAGATAACCATCACAGAAGACGTTTTTCCAACTCTTCAGTTTTGTGAATTAATTAAAACCCTTTTTGGTCCAATCTATTGAGCCATTAATATTATCTATTATTTTCCTTGGATCCAATGAGCCCAAACTAATAAACATTAATTATTTATTTTTTGGACCTATACAAATAACCTAATAAATAATTAAGGAGCCTGAATAAACCAAAAATAATTATTCAAGATTTTCTATCTAGTTTAGGCCCCGGTTAAATTTCTAATAATTCAATCTGGGTTTAGGCCCTGAATAATTAATTAACCAATTAAACTAAATAATAAATTTAATTTAATTTTTCTCATCCTTTTATTTTATTCCAGTCCAAAAATAAATTAAACTTCTTAAATAAAATAAAATCCTTTTTAACCGAGTCTATTTCCTCGACCCAAAATTAATTAGGACTTACGGGCTATTTCGAGGACTAAAAAGACACATCATCTTAGCTACTAAAATGACCAAAATACACCTACTATATAAATAGTTGTATTTTATATTTTAAATATTTCCTAATATCACCATAAGAAAATATTGACCCTGAGGACAATGTTGCGCTAGCTATATCTTTGATCTGTAGGTGAAATGACGAAAATATCCCTCTATACATCGCCGCGCATTTAGAGAGGAAAGAATATACTAATACCTCTCTAAAAGACATCCACCATCCTTAGGCTTCTAGTCCAATGATGTACGACTTCTTGGAACATTTTCGCTTTATAAGGGAGCTACCCTAAAGCAAATATCCAAGTCATGTTCCCCAAAGCCCTGGATAATTAGATCATTCGGACAACCACAAATGATGATATTGTATAGAAACTATCTTGTATAAGTCTGTCATAACTAACTAGTTACATATACCCAACATACAAGTATACTATACTCAACTATAGCATATCAAAGTATATGCTTCTAATTTCGTCATACCACCAACTTATACTCAAACTGTAGAATACAAGTCCATACTGTAACAGTAGTAGTCTAGGTTTCTACCACATAATACTTTTAGAAACCATTACAACTGGCCTAATTTTACGTATTCAAAATACTTTTGTATTATGAAATGAGAAGACTACTCATTGGCTAAAGGTAAACTATGTACTATTTAGAATTCATAACATAATAGCTTTACCAGGATGAGATTACTATTCTCATCATTTGGTTAAGAATAACAGTTTATGTATTAAGTAACCCATGGCCCATATCTTACTGTGAAAGATCTCCATTCATATTAACCATTTACTTAAACACAATAGATCTTTTCCAATGAAAATTGTGCATAAAAGTAAAGAAGTATTCACAAATAATTTTTGAGAATAATACTTTTATTAATACAAGTCAAAATTACATCAGAAACCAACTCTAAGAGGGCATACATACCAGCAATCTCCTACTTGTACCCTAAGACTAAGAGAGTCCATAGGTGCCTACCCTTTTGACATCTAAGTGTCTTCTAAAGACTTTCTTAACCAAAGGCTTGGTGAAGGGATATGCTAGTTTGTTCTCTGAGGCAATTTATTCTACCACGACTTCCCATCTCTAGATAAAATCTCGAATCAGGTGATTTTTCCTCTCAATGTGCTTCCTCTTTTTGCGGTGCTGGGTTCTTTGGATTGTGAGACTGCGCCAGTATTATCGTAATACATCCCAACAAGTTTGTCCATTTATGGCACTACTCCAAGTTCTAGAAGGAACTTTTAGAGTCAAACTGCTTCCTTATATGCCTTTAAAGCTGCCACATACTCTGTTTCAATGGTTGAGTTAGAAATGCAAGATTACTTAATACTCCTCTATAAAATGGCTCCTCCAGACAAGATGAAGACATATCCACTAGTGAATTTTCTTTCATCCTTATCCGCTTGGAAGCCTGAGTCTGTGTATCCTATAGGAACCAAGTCATTAGCGCTATAAACTAGCATATAATCTCTCGTATCCTTAAGACACTTGAGAATATGCTTTATAGCCTACCAATGAATCTGCTCAGGGTTTGACTGATATCTGCTAATTAAGCCTACGACAAAGTAGATATCTGGCCTAGTACACAGCATGGCGTAAATGAGACTTCTTATAATTGAAGCATAGAGAATCCTACTCATTCTATCTTTTTTTTTCTTGGGACTTGGGATAGTCCTTCAAGGAAAAAAATAACCCATATTGCAAGGGATCAACGCTCGCTTGCATGAGTCCATGCTGAACTTGGCCAACATCTTGTCAATATATGTAGCTTTAGATAATCTTAACATTCTCTGCTTCTTATTTCTAAGAAGCTTAATCTTGAGAATATAACTGCTTTTTCCCAAGTCTTTCATACTAAATTGACAAGATAGCCAAACCTTAGTAAATGACAGTGTCCGTATATTATTTCCAATGAGTAGAATGCCATCCACATATAGTATAAGAAAAATCACATTTATGCCTTTCAATTTTCTGTACGCACATGGTTCATCTTCGTTTTGAATAAAATCATAAGATTTTACAGCTTAATCTCGAGAATATAACTGCTTTTTCCCAAGTCCTTCATACTAAATTGACAAGATAGCTAAACCTTAGTAAATGACAGTGTCCGTATATTATTTCTAATAAGTAGAATGCCATCTACATATAGTACAAGAAAAACCACATTAATACATTTTAGTTTTCTGTACGCACATGGTTCATCCTCGTTTTGAATAAAATCATAAGATTTTACAGTCTCATCAAAACGAATGTTCCATGCTTTGGATGCCTACTTAAGTCCATAAATAGATTTTTTAAGCTTACGAACCATATGCTCTTGGCCTTCAACAATAAAGCCTTTTGGTTGGGACATATAGATGTCTTCACTAAGATGGCCATTTAAAAATGTTATCTTGACATCCATTTTTGTTAGTATTATGCTTTAGAGGCAATCACTTGTACATTGTATATGACACATTTTTTTTAATAAAAGGTATTATTTATCTTACTGTTTCTTTTGTTTACTTTTATGTAAAATAACTGTTAGATAAAGTCCCTAATACAACACTATGTTAAGGAAATTATGATAGAGATCATGATATGAGATTCCTACTACACTGTTTAGTGTTAGTACTTAAATAGTCCCTAGTCGTAGTATTAATGAGACAGGACATCATTAATGCATTAAGACTAGCATGTGTTAGACTTCTTGATTTAATCAGGCGGTGGTTCTCATATCCGTGAGTATTGAGATACTCAAAGTTAACCCATGGATGCTTGTTAGTGGAACAAGTACATTGGATGACCTAGCTATGAGATAATTATATGGAAAACTATTTAGTGCCAGTGATATAATCTCAATATAGAAAATGTGTAAGTATCCTTAGATTTGAGATCTCCAAGGTACTTTGTTTGTTGAGCAGTATGCTTTGATTCCAATCTCTGGAGCCAGATTGAGGGCCGCCTATGAGATGGATATTGGGTACATTGTGAGGTAAACAAAAGTAGTTGAGAGGGTCAATAAAGGATTCACTACTTCTAATAGTAGGGGCGAATATCTCGCGGCCACTTGTAGAAATTACTACTCGAGAAATCTTTGGCCAAGATGACTGTGTATTGGAAACAGTTCAAATTGATACACATCTAGAGTAGTGGGTTCCTGGTACAAGTACTATTATATTTGGGCCAGAATTAATATATATTCTGGAGGGGTTGGCACTAATTCCGTACTCTAAACCGAATGAGATATTGTATGGTGAAATGAGTTAATTGTACTGTAGTTTGTTATTGAAAGTCAAGCTACTTGACTTCCTGGACTCTTGGGTGGTTATGATGTGTTGTTAGATACTACTCATGATTTGGGAATATGGGTTTATTAATTGATGAATTAATAAACCAATCTTGATTAGAATCAATATGATTAATTCTAATTAATTAAGGATTATTATTCTTAATGACGTTTGGATTAATTCATGTTCGCTGTCAATTGACTGAGAAACCTAATAGGTCATACACAATAGAGGATTATATACTCAAGATGTTATTTGATAATATAGTGGGGTTAATTGTGAGAAAGAGAAGTTGTTGTGGCCAAATTATAATTAGTTATAATTTATGGTCCAAATTATAATTGTGAGAACTTGATATTTCCAATTACAATTAAAGAATTCTAATCATTTTAGAAACTCAGATGTAGGATTTTAGCAAGATTTTCATGTGATATATGGGATAGACTCACGAAACCCAAGCTAAGGTGTAAGACACACATGAAAATAACTCCAAACCCTAGAGGATACACGATCCTTTCTCTTCTCTCTCTCTCTCGTGGTTCTTCACAATAAACCCTAACCGCCATCTTGTTTCTGCTAGCACAGAAAATCTTGGTGCATGAGTGAGATCCTTCGTGTGGATTTCTGTTAGGGGTAATCACACATTGTGATTATAGTGGTTGAACGTTCAACTCTCGTGGTGTATGATCAAGAGGATTGCTGGATCGCGCCTTGACTTGAAGAAGGAAAATTTTGTTCTTCAGAAGATCAAAGAAAGGTAAAAAGCTGTTACCTTTATTCTCTTTATGTCTTGTTTTCCACACATATGTGGATCCTGGGATGGTATCTCGTTTTAATTTTCCGCTGCGCCATATATGATATACGAGAGATACACAACATTTTTCATATCTTGTAGTCATAATAACATGCGATGGCAAATAGGATACGGACGGATTTAAGCATGGCTACTGGTGAAAAGGTTTCCTCATAATCGATTCTTTTTTTCTAAGTATACCATTTCGCTACAAGACTAACTTTGAAGGTTTCCACCTTCCCATTCGTTCTCTCTTCCTCTTGTACACCTACTTACAATCAATGAGTTTTATCCCTTCAGGTGACGCTATAAGATCCTAAACCTCATAGACTTAATCTCGACTTTCATTACTTTATGCCATAGGTTTGCATCGGTATTAGCGATAGCCTCCTCATATCTAGTAGGATCTTGTTCTTGATGGTCGGAGACTAGGTCAAAAGCCTCTCTAGTCTATCTTTCTAAAATTCTAGATATCCTTCCACTATGACGAGGCTTCGTTTGTACAGGTTCCTGAGGCTGCGTCTCTTCTTTTTATATAATCAAGTTAGAAGAAGTCGATTCAGAAGATAGCTTCTTCTCGAGTTCCAACCTAGTTAAACCTTTAGTGGATGTACTTTGATCATCCTCCAAGTATCTAGTATTAGTACTCATAAGTACTTTTTGCTCATTAGGATGATAAAAGTAACTACCTTTTATTCCTTTTGGATACCCAACAAAATAATATAATTCTGATATTTGTTCTAACTTATCTTCCTTGATCAGTACATAAGCTGGATATTCTCATATCTTGAGATGATTTAGACTAGACTTACGCCAAATCCACATCTTATAGGGCATCTTAGGCACTAAGTTCAGAATATATGCTGCTATTTTCAAGACATATCCCAAAAATACATTAAGAGTAGCATGAGATATCATGCTTCGGACTATTTCCATCAATGTCCTGTAACTTCTCTCAGCTACTTCATTCTACTGGGGTTATCCCGGTGTAGAGAGCTGAGATACTATCCTATGATGTATCATGTAGTTCTTGAATTTACTAAGGAGGTACTCTCCACCATGATCCGATCGTAAGGTCTTGATTAGTTTACCTGTCCGACATTCTACGTCAGCCTTAAACTCTTTGAACTTGTCAAAAGAGTCAAACTTACAACTCATCAGGTAAACATAACCATATCTAGTATAATCATCCATGAATGTGATGAAGTACTCAATCTCCCCTCTTACTAGTGTAGACAAAGGACCACACGCATCAGTATGAACAAGACGATGTATCTCCTGGGCTCTATCTGCCGTTTGTGTGAAAGACCTTTTGGTCATTTTTTTTCATAGGACAAGATTCACATTGAGGCTAACTTTCCAATCGCAATGAGCCCAAAGGCCCATCATGGATTAACTTCTAAATCCTAGTTGAGTTAGTGTAACCTAAACTTAGATTCCAAAGATATGAGTTATTGATATTGGTCTTTCACTTCCTGTTTAAAAGTTCAGATTGAACGTTATTTAATTGATTGTTAGTAGGCGGATTAATGAAGAATAGATTTTCATACATGTGTCCAGTACATAAAACTTCTCTATTTTTATTAATAGTTTTACCAGAATGGAACGAAACAGAATGTCCTTGATTTATTAGTTTTGCAACTGAAGCCAAATTCTGTCTAAAACTAGGAACAAATAAAACATCCTTCAATACAACTATTCTATTACAATCAAAAGTAAGTTCCAGTTTTCCCTCTACAATAGCCCAAACTTGCATTCCATTTCCCATGCATAGTCTATGTTCACCCTTTTGGAGTCTTCTAATCTTTTTAAACTCCTACAAGGAGTTACAGATGTGATTAGTAGCTCCTGAATCAATAATCTAAATGAAAGTTGATCAAATCATTAATATAGACTCCATATAGAAAACATTACCTGTGGGGTTTTTCTTAGATTGAAGATCTGGACACTCCTTTTTTCAGTGTTCCTTCTTCCCATATTTGAAGCATTTATCCTTGGGTTTATCTTTAGTCTAGGACTTGGGCTGATGCACTATATTACCCTTCTTCTTTTTGAATTTTCTGGGCTTGTAGCCATTTCTTAAAGAAGAAGCCATCATAGCCCTTACTTGTGGCTTCATGACCTTTTCTGCTACTTGAAGCTCCTTCATCAACTCAGTTAAACTCATGTTTAACTTGTTCATGTTGTAATTCAACTTGAACTAAGTAAAAGAACCCGATAGAGATTCGAGAACCATATCCACTTAGCTCTCAGGGTCAATGATAGCCCCCAAGACCTCCGCTTCCTCGAAAGAAGTAATCATTTTGAGTATGTTCTCTTTGCTTGATACTCCCTTAGCTATCTCGATGCTAATGATTGTTCGAAGAGCCTCCTGCCTAGCAAGCCAACTTTTGTCCGCGAACATCGTGACTAGTGAAGTACTAATATCGTATGCAGTTGTCATGTGCTAATGTTTAAATTGGAGAACATTTGACATGGAGGCTGACCTATAGCATCGGGTCATCTCATTTGCCATTTTCCATGCCTTCTCAGCCTCACACTTCTCATCGACGAAACCTTCCCCGATTACAGGGCAGGTCTCGTAAAGGACATACTTATATTCCTCGGCTGTGAGTATTATGTCCAGGTTTATTTTTCAGTCCACATAATTAGGACCCATTAGCTTATTCTCACAGAGAGTAACGGCTAAGGGACTGAAAGAATCTCCACCAACCATTTCTGAAATTTGAAAAATAAAAAAATTCTCAGATTTGTAAAAAAAATAATAATTTTGTTCACTTTATCCTTATATTAAACTGACAATAGTTAATCCCATCATTATTATCTTTAACATGATTAATTTGGCTCTTAGAAAAACTGACATAGCTTCTTGGGAAGATTAACAATTTTCAAAGCCAAGTTTGTTAACTACCACAAATTAAATTTCCTTCTAAGTAATAATCTAGAAGATAACTCCATCAAAAGGATGGCCATTTTTCCTATGGACACGCCTTGCACTATAATCTCCAACGTGGGTTGACTGATTATAGTACGTGTCTCGAGTTATTAATTATATCATTTCGTTAGTTCTAGATTTTTGTAGTATCTCTATCCTTTACAGGTTCACTCTTAGGGTGATGCGAGCAGACCCACGATCTCTAATGAGAATCGTGATAGAATCTGTGAGGCCATTGGTGAAACATCAACGGAAAACATCAAAGAAAACGCAGTAGAAAATTTTTAGTTTTTTTAGCCACATTTAGGAGAGAGTATTTACTTTTCTTTATTGGTCGCGGATTAACCAACTTAAGGACAGGTTGCATTGGAGCTTCTTTTTGCGTTGGAGGGAGAGAAAGAGGCGCCTGCTATTTAATTGGAACTCCCGCCAATCTTCTACTCCTACGCATCAAGCATCTCCAAGCTACTTCTCTTCATCTTTTGGAGTATGACTCTACCTTGCTCTTAGGTTAGCTTGGTGAGAGTTGCTTTTGGATAATCAAAACGCACTCTACTATAGATGGGGAAGAGAAAGGATGAAAAATTGAAGAGGGAGGAGAAGAGACGGTACACAATGGAGGGAAGAAAACTCTGAAAAAACATTGTCTCTTTTTTATTTTCCTTCCCTTCTTGCTATATTCAGCCAGCCTAGGGCTTTCTCTAGCCCTAATGGCTGAAAAAAATGAATCCCTAATAGGTTAGGTGCTGTGCTCAAAAACCAATCCAAGATTGGCCAATCCTTTTAATTAATTAATTATCTTTTCTGAGCCTCATTAAATACCCAAGACTAATTAATTAATTCTAATTAGACTCTTAATACAGGTCAACATATATAAGCCTAATTAATTAATTTATTCCAGCCCAATTCTCTTAATTAATTAATTATCTTTTCTGGGTCTCATTAAAACTCAAGGCTAATTAATTCATTCTAATTGGACTCTTAGAATAAATTTTGTTTCTCTTCTAAATAATTATCCATTAAACCCAGATTGTATCTAAAAAACACCAAGGTAACTTGAGATACTCCGGGGAGCAAGAGACACATTATTTATGGCTATTAAAATAATCAAAATGCCCTTACTATTAAATAGCCGCATTTTATCATTTTAAATATTTCTATTTATCACCATATAGAAATATTAACTTCAAGAATAATATTGCTAAAGCAATGTCTCCGACCTACAAGTAAAATAACAGAAATACCCCTCTATGTAACATCTAGCAATGAGACAGGATAAATGTACTAACACCTATCTCAAAGACATCTACCATCCTTAAATCTCTAGTTCGATAATCCACGACTCACTTAAATGTGCTTGCTTATCATTGGAAGCTACCCAAAAGCACATATTCTAGAGTCACGTTCCCAGGGCCCTGGATCATTAGATTATTCTGGACAATCACAAGAGGGTAATTTAACTTCACTAAGTGAAGCATAGAAACTTTGCGGCATGAAAGCATAGAAACTTGTGGCATGAGTCCGCCATAACTAACTAGAGCAGTACACCCAACATACAAGGATATTAATCTCACAAAAGAAACTCACCCAACATACATCAAAGTATAAAACCCTAGCTTCGCCAGACCACCAACTCATACTCAAGTATGAAGGTATCCGTCCACGCTGTAGTAGTAATAGTTTGGTCTCTATAATTATAGTATTTTAAGAGAGACCATTACTACAGGTCCAATTCTACGTATTTAAAATACGCTTATGCTAATGATATAAGTGAACTATTCACTAATTTAAGCTAAACCAATCTTTATTGGAAATCATGGCATAATAGTCTTACTTTGATGAAATGCCTAGTTCCATCAAACGACCAAAAACTCAATTTTACTTGTATGATAAGTACCCATGGTCTTTATCTTACTGTGAAGAACGACCCAACACATAAATAATTACTTGTCATACATGGAACTTTAAATGTGCAATAATATAAGAAGCAAATAAAATTAAATGAATAAACATTTTATTGTAATATGTTTACATAGAATATATAGTCTTTGAAGGCACACTTTTCAATAGTTGGAACCCCTCTCCCACTTAGTTTTTTAAATAAGAATTTTCTTGGAAAAATATCATTTGAAAAATTTCAATTAAGTTCTCTTTTAACTTAAAAATAAAATATCTAAATCCATAAAAAATTTCCATGTCAAGGTTTATACCCTTTGAGAAATTTTCTTCAAGATTAATTTTATTTAAGTTAAAAACTTAATAATTTCAAAAAGTTTTCCCATTTAGAACTTTCTAGAGATTTTGATCTCAAGTGTTAATTTGACAAAAATAATTTTCCTTTGCAAAAATGAATTAAAATGGTTTTCCATTTTAACTTGCAAGTGCAAGTGGGAGATTGTTAGCATGTATGCCCTCTTAGCCTAGGTTTCTGATGTAATCTTGTTTTGTTCTAATAAAAATATTATTCTTAGAAATTGTTTGTGAACTCTTCTTTATTTTTATGCACAATTTTCACTAGAAAAGCCCATTGTGTTTAAGTAAATAGTTCATGTGAATGGAGGTCTTTCACAGTAAGGTAAAGATCATAGGCTACTTAGCATATAAACTATCATTCTTAACAGAATGATGAGAATTGGAATCTCATCATGGTAAGGTTATTGTGTTATGAATTTGAAATGTAGAATAACTTACCTTTAGCCAATGAGTAATCTTCTCATTTCATAACACAAGTATATTTCGAATACGTAGAACTGGACATGTAGTAATAGTTTCTAAAAATACTATATGGTAGAAACCTAAACTACTACTACTACAACATAGACTTATACTCTATGGCTTGAGTATGAGTTAGCGGTTTGACAAAGCTAGGAGCATATGTTTTGATATACTATAGTTGAAGTTCTATTATAGGATTAATATACTTGTATATTGGGTTTATGTAACTAGTTAGTTAAGGCAGACTTGTACAAGATAGCTTCTATACTATATCGCCTTTTGTGGCTATTTGAATGATCTAAATATCCAGGGTCTTGGGGAACATGACTTGGATATTTGCTTTAGTGTGGCTCCCTTGGAAAGCAAAAATATTCCAAGAAGTTGTGGGTTATTGGACTAAAAGCCTAAGGATGATAGATGTCTTTTAGAGATATGTTAGTACATTTCTTTCTCTCTAAATGAATGGCAATGTGTAGAGTGGTATTTTAATCGTTACACCTGTAGGTCAAAGACATTGCTAATATAGCATTGTCCTTAGGGTTAAAATTTTCTTATGGTGATATTAAAAAATATTTAAAATACAAAATATAGCTATTTATATAGAAGGGGTATTTTGATTATTTTAGTAGCTAAGACGATATGTCTTTTTAGTCCTTGGAATAGCCCGTAAGTCCTAATTAATTTTTGGTTGAGGAAATGGTCTCAGTTAAGAGGATTTTATTTTATTCAGGAAGTTTAATTTATTATTGAACTGGAATAAAATAAAATGTTGAGAGAAATTAAATTAAATTTATTATCGGTTTAATTGGTTAATTAATTATTTATGGTTTAAGCCCAGATTGAATAATTGAAAAAAATTAACTTGAGCATAAACTAGAAGGCTTGAATATTTATTTTGGTCTATTTGAGCCCATTAATTATTTATTGGGTTATTTTATAAGCCCAAAAAATAAATAATTAATGTTTATTATTTATGAGCTCATGGGGTCGAAGAATAAAAAATAATATTTATGGCCCAATAGCTTGGACCAAAGGTTTTTTATCGTTCAGATGACAGAAGAGTTTAGGATGTGCTACACATCTTCTGTTGATAACATTCGGGTGTTTTGAAATATGTAACTCTGGTGGTTTTTGTTATTAGAAAAAACCAAGTATATCGTTGATATACTACTGTGGAAAAAAAAAAAAAAACTTGAGGTCATCTATTTTTTTCTCTCTTCTCTCGTGATCTTTCTTCTTGATACTGCTAATTATTAGCAAAGAATCAAGAGGTTTTGAGACTCTGATTCCTTGCCTATATTGTTTAACCAACAGAGTTTTAGGCGGTGGAATATTATGAGATTCAAAGAGCTTGTGTGTTCATGCCAAGAAGGGGTAGACGGATAGTCAGCTTTGAACCAGGGGTTTTGGAAAATAAAGAAGTAGACATCCCTATTGTTCAGTCAACTTCTTCAACACCAAAGAAAATATCAAAGCACTGAGATATGAAAAACTTTCTTCCACTGTGTTTTGCGTTTTTGGCTTCTATTTGTCCGTATGCATTCATCTTGTTTTATATTTTAAGCTTCAATTAGATCCTAACATATCAATATAGATAATATAATAATTACTGAAAAACTAAGTTAAAAGGACTAGAAGATAAATTCGTAATGCAATCTACTACTATATTGTCAATAGGTAAGCCGCCATGGTAAATCAAATTTTGTAATGGAACACTACCAGTTCGGAGTTCAAGAAATGTCAACAGAAGTATATGTCTTAACAAAAAATCATGCTTAAAGTACAAATATGTTTTAAAATTGTATTGATGCCCACAACATACTAACTCTATGAAACATGCATGGATTAATATACAGATATGAACAGTGTATGGTTGTAATAGATACATATCCTAGCAAATACAATAAAACACTGCCAACCTTTAAGTTTGGAAGTTTTCCTAACTTGTGTAAGGGTTCACACACTAACATCTCTGTGCATAAAGAAACTGAGTGCTTCAACTCTTTAGTGTATTCAAGTGGGACAAGCTATTTCATAATAAACAGTATGATATATTTAGGAACTTTAGACTTCAATGGTGCCAACATGTTAAATGTGTATTTACTAGCTAGATTCAACCATGAACACCTGATTTGAACCAAACTATGGAGTCCAACCAATGCTTTTAGAATTATATTGCATTAGTTTGGTTTATTGCTCTTCTAAGACATTAAAGTCAAAGAAAAATCAAGAATTGGACACTTGTGGTAGCATTAGTTTCTATTTTACCTGAAACAATCAAGCCCTTTAATAGAATATATAGGATGCAAAATATGACACATGAAATTCCAAAATTTTATTTAGTACTAAATACCTTCTTATTTATTTTACTTGTTAAGTATACCCTCAAAACACCAATTGATCAAACTTTGGGATTTTATAATGCCTAGGATGTTCAAAATGTACTTTGCCCGAAATACAAAATGGAGATGAAGAGTCATTTCATTAGTTGCTCTAACGAAAATTCTCAGAGTAATTTGTTAAGAAGCCTTGGCAGCATACTGGTATTAGTACAAGCTATACTACATGAACCTCATGCAATGGTGTAGTCAAGCACTCAATTCGATAATTAGTTATGTAAAAATCACAAGCTCAAACCTTTTCTGCTTAATATGCAAAGTACAAATTACTAAATTAGGAAAAGAGCAACATTTTTTGAAGACCCCAAAAGTAGAAGATTTGCAGAGATGATCAAGGTCCATAAAAATAGAGAAATTTCTTTCAATAAGCAAAGAAAATAGAGTAAAATATCTATAAAAACCACTGAACATTAGACAAAATAGAAAAGAAAGTGGAACTCCAACTTCACAAAAAAGAAAAAAGTATAGATTTGTGCATACCCTAGATCTGCAATTTGGTTCTACAAATTTGCGTAAAAAGGATGGGAACTATAGAGACAGACTTTGTACTTGGAGAATCACATATATAGCCTGCAATAGGATTCAAAGAGAGAGAGAGAGAAAGAGAAATTATAGAGAGCAGATTGGGGAAGAAGATGAAAGAGGCGGGGAGAAATAAAAGACTTTTGAGGCATCAGCTATGGTAGAAGGGTAGTTTTGTAACACCCCACTAGTAGGTAACCCAAGAGGGTTAGAGATATTGCCCCACCCTTAGGACTAGGGTCTTTATAACTAGACAAGAGCAAAAAAAAAAAAATAAAAAAATAAAAAAATAAAAATAAAAAAATAATCTTAATACAACTTTTCGATAATTATACAAGGGTCTCCTAAATGAATTCTTAAAAGAGTGCAGGTTCCTAGAATAAAACCACGGCATAATCTAAGCCTTTGGTCTCTAATAACTTCCTACCATGTTGAGACTAGAACTTCTTGAAAGCATGACAAAAAAAATGTGTGAGAAGTAAATTCATAGTAAGCCCTGTGTGTGCTCAATGTAAATTTAAAATTCATTCATGATACAATTTGAAAACTTTACAAAAATGCTGCAAGTTAGAGCACAATACTTTAAAGAATCACATAGTGATTGCTTGTTCACTTAGCTCAACATAATAAGACAAAATTACTAGAGAAGTTTAAATAATCATGCTTCACATATAAGAGAAACCACTAATTAAGTTTTGCAAAATGGGTGGACTATGAAACCATGCATCTTAGTCACTTACTCATAAAATAAAGCAGAAAAGGTTAAAACCATTCCATAGCCACTCATACATTTTTTTATAAAAAAATGGCAGACTATGAAACCCTATATTATAGTCCATTGCCATGAAACCTTACATCATGGCAATGCACTGTGAAACCTTACATCACAGTGCTGTGGGTGATCGGCCCACTGGGTGAGATGCTCCTCCATATCTCATCCAGACTTATCAGTTGTCCAATTCCGGATCACAATCCCACTTAGGTATATTTGCTAGCTCGGAGCGGCTTGACCTACTAGCACCATCGTCCCTTCTGGAAAGAGATCATACTCCAGAGGTGGCCACCTGCAGGAGTATTCACCCAGACCCTCAAGGGCTAGTCACAGTACTTTACCCTTATTGAGTACTCAACGTTTATCCTGCTCAAAGTCATTCTCAAAACAAACAGTTTCAACAAACTTGGATATGCATTCATGGTGAAATATAGAAGCTAAAATTTTATCGATGAAACCTTGGTTTTGTTTTTCAAAATTTTGTTTGATTGAAATATCATTTTGGGCAAAAGAAAAGTTTATCCATGTTTGCATATCAAGTAGTCAATTTCCTTGCCAAAATATTCAAACAACAAATGACTTGCATAAATAGAGCATTATTTATCAAAAGCATGCAAGGACTTATATAATTGGAGTCTTCAAATAAGTCTAAATCACAGTGCAACTAGATTCAAGATCTCGACCCCGTCTAGAATAAAATTAGCCCATAATCAAAACCTTTAACTAATAACTTCATTCACACCCCCAATCAAGGCATATTAATGCACGCCACAAAATTCATATGTACATATATCACGTAGAGACTAGTCAACAAATAGGCATTTAATTGTTAAATAAAGATTAAGAGGATACTTAAAAACATTAATAAGTAAGCTCAAGAATTTCTAACATTTAGTAGTCATATATACATTAGTTACCCTCATTTGACTAAACTAATTAATAGATTCCTCTATTAACTAATATTTAATAGGTACCTAAATAGTAGGTAATTAATAACATAAGTTTTATAGCAATAATAATTAAATAGGAAAAGTGGAAGTCTAATAATTTAAATCAATGCCTGTAACATATAGTACTTAATATTTAATGTATAATGATAAGTAAGTAGTAATTAAACCGTAGCAAGAGAAGAAATCAAATACTTATCAATCAATCTCAATAGATATTTGGACATTAATATTTGATAAATAATTAGTGAATAATAATTTTTGTATACCTAATACATAGAGAAATGGATATGTCAAGAAATCATTTTCTTTACACATATAGTTAGTTAGTTAGTTAATAAATAAATAAATAATTAAGTGAATGATTCCCCAATTCCATAAAATTCCATGAATATACATAAAGATAAATAGCTTCATCGTTGTACTAGAATATCATGAATATTATGGTATTGATTGTACAAGCTTTAAAAAAAAAAAAAAAGGCCAACCACTCTGTCAAGTTTGTAACAAATCACTCCACACCCCATATGAGAATTCACGCACATGCAAGCTTCCAATTCAGATCATAGTCTCTAGATTCGTAAGGCCATGAATTGAACAACATATGGATCCCATTACTACACACATAATGAAGTAGTAATATATATATATATATATATATATATATATATATATTACTAATTGCCCATCACATGCCAATCCAATTTATTTTAATGCACACAATTCCCTTTTACAACAACAACCATTGTGAGGAGTACTTTTTATTAGGAATAGGATCGACATATTTATGTGTCAACAAGATTAAATCCTATGAATACATGAAAAATGAATCATACCTTTATAGATATCGTCTTCAATAATACGATTCTTGAAGCTTTTGACCTTCTGGTAGTGCTCCAAACTCCCAAGCCTTCTTTAGTGTAATCTCCCAGATTAGAAAATTGCTAATCGTATTTTTTCTCTCTTTGTAGAGGGTGGACTCACACAAAAATTGAGAGAATATTATTTCTCACGCAACCCTAATATAGAGTCTTAAACTAATATATATATATATATATATATATATATATAGTTAACTATACCTCAAATACGTATCTTGACAAAATAAGAAAAGTATAGTTGGGCACAACTATTTCCACTTATCCTATTCCATCTCAAATACAAATTTTGGTTTCCTATAATTTTCATTAATAAATTATAAATAATTATAATTTATTATTGTTTCATAATTAGGAGCCACTAAAGGAACTTGATCGGATATATTTAGATTAAGTTCTAATAAATTATTTTGTGAACAAAAAATAATTTATTAATTACGTTCCATTCCACTAAAAGAACTTAATTGCACTCTTAGATTAATTGCAATTATTGAAGTCAATAATTATATCCTTATGATTGATCAATCCAACAAATTACCCCTATCGATCAGTATAATACTTTGAATGAGGCAATATGACCACAGTGCCCCTCATTCAAATCCTCAATTCTCATCTTCAATATGACAGTACCATGTAACCACGTCACATTTATAAATTGAATTCAATAGACACTCTTGAATTACTGAGCTCAGATTTAACTATCACTTAGAAGAACTCATAAGGAAATGATCTTGTCTATTAAAGGTGATGGATTCCATATTGCAGAATAATTAGTTCATATTTATTTTACTTTAATTCTTAACATGCTGAGATAATGATTATTGAGTTAATCTTACTCTTTGGTAACTCAAGGAACTTCAAGTTAGTAAATATAAATAATTGTTTGCTTAGGATTAAGGTATTATGTACAACAATCTTTTAATGTTTAATTTGTATGGTCTATTTCACAAATAAACATTGATGGTCCATTCAATATATCAAAATATATCCTTAATTTTATTACCAAAGTCAAAGACAATCTTCAACAAAATTAAGACAATTTCATAAAAAATAAATTGTTCAAATTTATTTTAGATCGTGGATAATTTATTTTGAATTAAATTATAAATCAACTCTTTTTATATTTAATAAATAAATACTAGATTTATAGTATCTAAATAATTCGTGGGCAAAACAAGCTCACACACACACACACACACACACACACACACACATATAAATATATGAAAAACATACTTTATTAAATTTAAAAATACAAATGTTATATTTACTCGAAGGGCATATCTAACAAAATTCTCCCACTTGTCCTAGAGTAAATAGGACATGTCAGAAATACTGATACTTTTGATATGACTTCCAAAAATTACTGCAGGTAAACTTTTAATATAAGGATCAACAAGATTTTTAGTAGAAGAAATATTGCATACTTCCACATTTTCACATTGGACAATCTCCCTATGTGGGTAATATTTACGTTCAATGTGCTTACCACACTAATGGATGTGTAGTTCTCTTGCTTTTGCCATTGCACCATTATTATCACAGTACAAACTAATAGCTTGAGATGCAGAAGGAACCACCTCAAATTCTATTAAGAACTTCTTCAACCATACTACTTTTTTAGCTGCCTCACAATTTGCCACTTATTTAGCTTCCATTGTAGAGTCAGCAATACTATTGGATTTCGATCATACAAACTAGTTTACACGCAGCGAAAAAATAAAATGAAATCCACACAAAAGATCACTCGTATGTAATTAAACAAATTATGAGAAGGGAAGAAGATTAATTACCTCAAAAACACAGTTTTTAAAATTTTTCATTCCTCACGAATCCCCTTCAACAATCAATCCAAACGAGCCACCAAATTCCAAGGATAGGAATTTCTCTAAAATTGATCCATGCAAAGAACGTACTCAAAATCACTAAAATCTATGCTAGTAGAATAATGCTTGTTAGCCTTATGATTAATTTAATTTGGAAGAAATTATTTTCTTTTCTTTCGAAAAGAATAGAAGAAAAACCTTTTATGCGTATTGTATTTTTTTTCTCTTCTCTACAGCAGCTAGTTTTTTCCCTTATGCTTACACAGAGAACAAATTCTCTCTCTCTCTCTCTCTATCTATCTCTCTCTCTCTCTCTATGTGTATGTGTGTGTGTGTATGTGTGTGTGTGTGTGTGTGTGTGTATGTATAGGAAACTAATTTCCGTATCCAAAACGACCGCCACAAGAAGACAAAAAAAGAAACACCATACAGATTTTTAGTTCTTTTTAGGAAACAAATATTGTATTCCTCTTTTGAATTATGGGCTTGGAAATTTTAAGAATTGCAATTAGGCCCTATAAATTATAATAAGTTTATAATTCACCTATAGGGATTTAATATTTGTAATTCAACCCCAAATAATTATAATACTTTATAATTGGCCCATAATAGTTATTTTTTCTCACAAATTAACCTTATAATATTATCAAATAATATTTTGAATACCAATTCATCTATAGTGTGTGACCTATTAGGTTTTCTAGCAATTTGGTAGCTAATATGAATTAATTCTATCATAATAGAATTAATAATCCTTTTAATAATTAGAATTAATTTATTAATTATAATTAGGATTAAATTTATTAATTTTTAATTAATAAATCCATATTTCATATGTCATGAGTGGTATCTAGCAATACACTATGACCACCCAAAAATTTAGAAAGTCAAGTGGTTTGACATGAATCTTTCAATAGCGAAACGTAAGTGCAATAAATTTCTTTCACCATACAATATCTCATTAGGTTTAGAGTATGGAATTAGTGCCAACTCCCTCTAGAATATGAATTAATTCTAGCCCGAATATTTTAGTACTTGTTCTCAAAATCCATTACTCATCATATGCATCAATTAGAACTAATTTCAACACATAGTTGCCTTGGCCAAGGACATCTTCAATAATAATTCATACAAGTGGCCTTGAATATTACTATTAGGAGTGGTGAATCCTATATTGACCTTCTCAACTACTTTTGTTTACTTCATGTTGTACCCAATTTGAGGCTTCGAAAATACACAGAAGATATGCTTGCAGTGAATAAAACAAAAAAAAGGCACTAGACATGGCACAGGGGAAGGCAAAAACACACAATACCTTTATGTTTTAACGTCGTCTTCGATGCCGGAGTGGACATCGAACAACTGGGGCTCCTTCTTGTCGACTGGAAGATGTCTATGGACTAAATCCTACAATACGTCTACTCCTCCGGGGCATGAACGACAAGCTCTTCGCTTCTCAGAATATTCCACCGCACAATCTAGTTGGTGAAACAGCTTAGGCGAGGAATGGTTCTTCTTAATCCTTTGCTATTAATTAGCAAAGTTAAGAAGATGAAAAGGAAAAAGAGAAATGAGAGAGAGAGAGAGTAGAGAGAAGAAGCTCTCTCTCTCTCTCTATATATATATATATATTTTTCGTGTGTTCTGTAGAAAAAAACACCCGACTATTCACAACACCAAATAACTAATACATCGGGGTTTTGATATTTCAAAACTCCTGAAAGCTATCAACAAAAGAGGTTTGACTTAGCCTTAACCCTTCTATTCTGTGAATAATAAAAAACCCTTTAGTCCAGGCTATTGAGCCAAAAATATTTCATTATTTTCCTTGGACCCAATGAGCTCAAAAATAATAACCATTAATTATTTATTTTCTGGACCTATTAAAATAATCCAATAAATAATTAATGAGTCCAAATGAATTAAAATAATTATTTAAGTTTTTTATTAACTAGTTTAAGCCCAATTAATTTTTTTAATTATTCAATATGGGCTTAGGCTCTGTATAATTAATTAACCAATTAAATTAGGTATTAAATTTAATTTCTCTCGTTCCTTTATTTTATTCTAATCCAAAAAATAAATTAGATTTTCTGAATAAAATAAAATCCTTTTTATTGTGACCATTTCCTTGACCTAAAATAATTAGGACTTACGAGCTATTCTGAGGACCAAAAAGACACATCGCATTGGCTACTACAATGACCAAAATACCATGTTATATAAATAACTTTATTTTATATTTTAAATATTTTCTAATATCACCATAAGAAAATATTAACCTTAAAGACAATGCTGCGTTAGCTATGTCTTCGACCTATAGGTGAAATGACTAAAATACCCATCTACACATCGACGTTCATTTAGAGAGAAAAGAGTATGCTAACACATCTCTAAAAGACATCTACCATCCTTAGGCTTCTAGTCTAATGATCCACGACTTTTGGAAATATTTTCGCATTCCAAGGGAGCTACCCTAAAGCTAATATCCAAGTCATGTTCCCCAAGACTCTGGATAATTAGATCATTCGGATAACCATAAGGGGCGATATAGTATTCTGGTATAGGTCTGTCTTGACTAACTAGTTACATATACCCAACATATAAGTATATTGGTCCTTCTCAAGAACCTCAACTATAGTATATCAAAGCATACGCTGTTGGGATGTATGCCCTCTTAGACTAGGTTTCTAATGTAAAAATCGAATGTTTTAATAAAAGAATTTATTTTCAGAAATTGTCTGTGAATTTACAATTTTATTTGTGCACAATTACATTTGGAAAAGACCTATTGTGTTTAAGTAAGTGGTCCATGTGAATGGAGGTCTTTCACAGTAAGGTATGGATCACGGGTTACTTAACGCATAAACTTTTGTTCTTAACCGATTAATGAGAATGGGAATCTCATCATGTTTAGGTTATTATGTTTTGAATTCTAAATGGAGAATGTCTTACTTTTAGCTAGTGAGTAGTCCACTCACTTCATAACATAAGTGTATTTCGAATACGTAGAACGGGACCTGTAGTAGTGGTTTTTTAAAAGTACTATATAGTAGAAGCCTAGACTATTACCGCTACAACGTGGACTAGTACTCTATAACTTGAGTATGAGTTGGTGGTCTGACGAAGTTGGAAGCATATACTTTGATATGCTATAGTTGAGGTTCTATCGTAGGGCTAATATACTTGTATGTTAGGTATGTGTGACTAGTTAGTTAAGATAGACTTATATAAAATAGTTTCTATACTATATCGCCCCTTGTGGTTATCTGAATGATCTGCATATCCAGGGCCCTAGGAAACATGACTTA
The DNA here is from genome assembly GCA_026120185.1 of Voacanga thouarsii. Classification (NCBI taxonomy): domain Eukaryota; kingdom Viridiplantae; phylum Streptophyta; class Magnoliopsida; order Gentianales; family Apocynaceae; genus Voacanga; species Voacanga thouarsii. The sequence continues at coordinate 4,607,178 of JANUWF010003370.1, forward strand.
GATGTTTGCTTTAGGGTAGCTCCCTTGGAAAGCGGAAACAATCCAGGAGGTTGTAGATCATTGGACTAGAGGCCTAAGGATGGTAGATGTCATTTAGAGAGGTGTTAATACACTTCTTCCTCTCTAAATGTACGGCGATGTATAAAGGGGTATTTTAGTCATTACACTTGTAGGTCGGAGACTTTGCTAACGCAGCATTGTCCTTGGGGTCAATATTGCCTTATGGTGATATTAGGAAATATTTAAAATGTAAAATACAACTATTTACATGGCAACGATATTTTGGTCATTTTAGTAGTCGAGGCGGTGTGTCTTTTGGTCCCCAGTATAGACCGTAAGTCCTAATTAAATACGGGCTAAGGAATTGATCTTAAATTAAATAGAATTTATTTTATTTAAGTAGCTTAATTTAATTATTGAGCTAGAATAAAATAAAGGTCCATGAAGAGAAAATTAATTAAATTAGTTTAGTGGATTAATTAATTATTCAGGACTTTAACCCAGTTTGAATAATTAGGGATTAATCTGGGACTAAATTGATTTAGGCTCATTTAATTAGACTAGTTTATTTGGGCTGAAAAAATTAATTATTTGTTAGGCCATTAAGTTGGTTCTAACTAGAATAATTAATTAAGCCTAATAGGTCAAACTAAGAGTCCAATGGCCCAGTCTAGTTTAACTTAGGGTTTTTTATTTAGGTTAAACAAGGGGATTAGGGTTGAGAATAATCATCGTTGTTTTACCACACAAGAGTGACGGCTTCTTCTCTGTAGAGCCATACGTCTTTCTCTCTCTTTTTCTCCAGAAAATTCTCTAATTCGTTAGTTGTTCACCAAACGGTAGTTAGGCAGGCCATATACTGAAAGACCGAGAGTTCGGCATTGACATACATACAAAGGTGGAGTAGGAGGCTTGCAAGAATCGCACCAGAGGCTTCTACCAGCACACCTACACCGATTGCACACATTTCGATACAGCTAACACTTAGAACGAGAAAAATAGGTAAAATTTTTAAAACCTCGGGATTGGGACAGGGCGCAACCGGCACCGGTTAGGCTGCCGGAGCCGGCCCTGCCCTGGAATCCCTATTCTTGTTTTTCTAGTTTTTTATGTTCGCTTCCACTGCGTACTCCGTATTTTCCCGCTTTCCGTACCTTCATACGCTTCCAGCTTCGTCTAACTACCAACTTATGCTCAAGCTGTAGAGTACAAATGCATGCTGTAAAAGTAGTAGTCAAGGTTTCTATCATATGATACTTTTAGAAACCTTTACTACAGGTCCTATTCTACGTATTCGAAATATACTTGTTTTATAGAATAAGAAGACTACTTATTAGTTAAAGGTAAGTCATTTCCTATTTAGAATTCATAACACAATAACTTTGCCATGATGAGATTCCCATTCTCATCATCCGGTTAAGAATAATAGTTTATGTGTTAATATCCCATGGTCTATACGTTACTGTGAAAAACCTCCATTCACACAAACTATTTACTTAAACACAATGAGTTTTTTTTTAATAAAATCGTGCACAAATATAAAGAAGATTTCGCAAATAAATTCTGAGAAAAATACTTTTATTAATACAAGTCAAAATTACATTAGAAACCTAGTCTAAGAGGACATACATTCCAACAATCTTTCACTTGCACTCTAAGACTAAGTAAGTCCATAGGTGCCCACCCCTATGACGTCTAAGTGTTTTCTAAAGACTCTTTCCATCAAAGGCTTGGTGAAAGGATCTATCAAATTGTTCTCCGAAGCAATCTATTCCACCACCACTTCCCGTCTCTAGATGAAATCCTCGATCAGGTGGTACTTCTTCTGTATATGCTTCCCCTTTTTATGGTTCCTTGTTTCTTTAGATTGTGAAACTGCACCAGTATTGTCACAATACATCACAACTAGTTTGTCTATTTGTGGCATGGCTCTAGGTTCTAAAAGGAACTTCCGGAGCCAAACTACTTACTTGAATACCTCTGAAGTTGCCACATACTCAGCTTCTATGGTTGAGTTAGTAAAGCAAGATTGCTTGATACTCCTCCATGAAATGGCTCCTCCGGACAAGATGAAGACATATTTACTAGTGGATTTTTTTATATCCTTGTTTGCCTGGAAGTCTGAGTTTGTGTATCTTGTAGGAACCAATTCATTAACCCTATAAACCAGCATATAATATTTCATACATTTAAGATACTTGAAAATATGCTTTACAGTTTGCTAATGAACCTCCCTGAGATTTGACTGATATCTGCTAACTAAGCCTATAACAAAGTAGATATCTGGCCTAGTACATAGTATGGCATACATGAGACTTCCCATAGCTGAAGCATAGGGAATCTTACTCATTTTATCCTTTTTTCTTGAGACTTTGGACAGTTATTTGAGAAAAAGATAACCATGTCTGCAAGGGATCAATGCCCCCTTGCATGAATCCATGCTGAATTTGACCAGTATCTTGTCAATGTATGTAGTTTGGGATAAACCTAAGATTCTTTATTTCTTATTTCTAAGAAGCTTTATTCTGAGAATGTAACTAGATTTACCCAAGTCTTTCATACTAAATTAACTAGATAGCCAAACCTTAGTAGATGACAGTGTCCCTACATCATTTTCAATGAGTAGAATGTCATCCATATACAGTACAAGAAAAACCACGTTTATGCCTTCCAGTTTCTTATACACACTTAGTTCATTCTCGTTTTGAATAAAATTGTAAGACTTTACAGTCTCATCAAAATGAATATTCCATGCTCTGGATGCCTGCTTAAGTCCATAAATGGATTTGTTAAACTTACAAACTATATATTCTTGGCCTTTAGCAATAAAGCCTTTTGGTTGGGACATATAAATGTCTTCACTAAGATGGCTATTTAAAAATGTCATCTTGACATCCATTTTCCATATCTCGCAGTTATAATTACATGCGATAGCAAGAAAGATACAGATGGATTTAAGCATGATTACCGGGGAAAAGGTTTCCTTATAGTCGATCCCTTCATTCTGAGTATACCTTTTCACCACAAGTCTAGATTTAAAGGTTTCCACATTTCTATCCGCTCTCCTCTTTCTCTTATATACCCACTTACACCCAATGGGTTTTATCTCTTCAAGTGAAGCTATAAGATCCCAAACCTAATTAATGTACATAGACTTAATCTCGGCTTTCATTGCTTCATGCCATAGGTCTGTATAGGCATCAGCAATAACCTCCTCGCATTTAGTAGGATCTTGTTCCTGAGGGTCGAAGACTAGGTCAAAAACCTCTCTAGTCCATCTTTCTAGAACTTTAGATATCTTTCCATTATGACGAGCTCCATTTGTATAGGTTCCTGAGGCTGTGTCTTTTCTTGTTCTATAATCGAGTTAGGAGAAGTTGGTTCAGAATATAACTTCTCTTCGAGTTCCATCTTTGTCGAACCTTTAGTGGATGTACTTTTTTCATCCTCCAAGTATCTAACATTAGTACTCACGAGTACTTTTTACTCCTTGGGATAATGAAAGTAACCACCCTTTATACCTTTTGGATACACAACAAAATAGCATAATTCTGATCTTGGTTCTAACTTGTCTCCCTTAATCAATACATAAGTTAGACAACCTCATATCTTGAAATGATTTAGACTTGGCTTACACCTAGTTCACATCTCATAGGGTGTCCTAGGTACTGACTTGAAAGGCACCAAATTCAAAATATATGTCGATGTTTCTATAGCATATCCCCAAAAAGATACTGGAAGAGTAGCATGAGATATTATGCTTCAGACTATTTCCATTAATGTCATGTTCCTTCTCTTAACTACTCTATTTTACTGGGGTCCTCGATGCAGAGAGTTGGAATACTATCTCATGATATACTATGTAGTCCTTGAATTCACCAAAGAGGTATTCTCCACCATGATTCGATCGTAAGGTCTTGATTAGTTTACCTGTTCGACACTCCACTTTAGCCTTAAACTCTTTGAACTTGTCAAAAGAGTCAGACTTGCGTCTCATCAAATAAACATAACTATACCTAGTACCATCATTTGTGAAAGTGATGAAGTACTCAAACCCCTCTTTAGCTGGTGTAGACAGAGAACCACACACATAGTGTGAACCAGACTCAATGCTTCTTTGACTCAATCTACCTTTTGGATAAAGGACCTTTTGGTCATTTTTTTCCATAAGACAGGATTCACACTGAGGCTAACTTTCCAATCTCAATGAGCTTAATGGCCCATCACGAATTAACCTCCGAATCCTGGTTGAGTTAATATGACCCAACCTTAGATGTCAAAGATATCAGTCATTGATATTGGTCTTTCTTTTCCTATTTAAAGGTTCAGATTAAGTGTTATTCAATTAATTGTTAATAGGATTAATGAAGAATAGATTTTCATACATGTGTCTAGTACATATAACTTCTTAATTTTTACTGATAGTAATACCAGAATGGAAAAAAATAAAATATCCTTAATTTATTAGTTTTGCAACTGAAACCAAATTCTGTCTAAAACCAGGAACAAATAAAACATCCTTCAAAACTAGTATTCTATTGCAATCAAAAGTAAGTTCCAGTTCTTCCACAGCAAGGGCCAAAACTTGTGTTCTATTTCTCACACGTAGTCCATGTTTGCCCTTCTGGAGTATTCAAATCTTCATAAACCCTTACAAGAAGTTACAGATGTAATCAGTGGCTCCTAAATCAACAATCTAAGTAGAATTTGATCCAACCATTGATATAGACTTTAGATAGAAAACATTATATGTAGGGTTTTTCTTGGCTTGAAGATCTAAACACTCATTTTTCTAGTGTCTTTTTTCCCACATTTGAAGCATTTGCCCTTAGGTTTATCTTTGGGCTGGGACTTGGGTTGGTGCACTATATTTCCCTTATTCTTCTTAAACTTTCTGGGCTTGGGCCTAGTTCTCGAAGAAAATGCCATCATAGCTCTAGCTTGTGCCTTCTTGACCTTCTCAGCCACTTAGAGCTCCTTCATCAACTTTGTTAAACTCATGTTTAACTTATTTATATTGTAATTCAACTTCAACTGAGTGAAGGAGCCCGACTAGGATTTGAGAACCATGTCCACTTAGCTCTCGAGGTCAATGACAGCCCCCAAGACTTCTGCTTCCTCGAAAGCAGCAATCATCTTGACCATATGCTCTTTAACTGATGCTCACTCAGCCATCTTGATGTTTATAATTGTTCGAAGAGCCTCCTGCCTTCTGGGCCGACTCTTATCCTCGAACATTGTGGCTAGTGATGTGCCTATGTCATATGTAATCGCCATATGCTTGTGTTTAGATTGAAGCACATTTAACATAGAGACTAACATATAGCATTAGGCCATTTTGTTAGCCTTCTTCCATACCTTTTTAGCCTCACGTTCCTTAGCGGTGGAACCTTCCCCGATTACTGGGTAGGTCTTATATAGGACATACTTATACTGCTCAACTGTGAGTATTATATCCAGGTTCCTTTTCCAGACCATATAGTTTGGACTCCTTAGCTTATTCTCGAGGAGAATAATGGCTAAGGGACTGAAAAAACCTCCACCAACTATTTCTGAAATTTTAAAAATAAAAAAAATTCTCAGTATTGTAAAAGAAAAATAATTTTGTGCATTTTAATCTCATATTAAACTTGATAATAGCTAACCCTATTACTATTATCTTTAACATGGTTAATTTGGCTCTTAGGAAAACTAACATAGCTTTTTGGAAAGATTAACAGTTTTCTATGCTAAGTGTGTTAACCATCACAAATTAATTTCCCTTCTAGGTAAAGATCGAGAAGATAACTCCATCGAATGGATGGTCGTTTCTTCTCATTTCCTATGGACATACCTCACACTATAACCTCCAACGTGAGCTGACTGATCATAGTACGTATTTTGGGTTATTAATTACATCTTTCCATTAGTTTCGAATCCTTGTGGTATCTCTATCTTATACGGGTTCACTTCCAGGGTAACGCGAGAAGACCTACGATCTCTAACGAGGATTGTAATGGAAGGCGTGGAGTTATTAGAACCCCTCTCCCACTTAGTTTTTAAATAAAGGTTTTTTTTGGAAAAATATCGTTTGAAAAATTTTACTTAAGTTCTCATTTAACATAAAATAAAATGTCTAAATCTATAAAAAATTCTATGTCAAGGTTTATACCCTTTAAGAAATTTTTCCTCATGGATTAATTTTATTTAAGCTAAAAACATAATAATTTCAAAAAATTTCCATTTAAAAATTCTTAGAGATTTTGAACTCTAGGTTTTATTTGACAAAAATAATTTTTCCTCTTGAGAAAATAAATTAAAATGGCTTTCCATTTTAACTTACAAAAATTTCTAAATCCAAAATATTTTCTATGCCAAGGATAAAAAATCTTTAAGAAAATAACCAAAGATTAATTTTTGTTTAAGTTAAAATAACCATTTAATTAAAGAAAAAATATTTTTCCTTGTCAAATAAAATTTTTCCAAAGACTTTGGTCTTTGAGAAAACATGCACACAGGATTTAAAATGATTAGCATGCTAGAATATTGTAAACGTTTTCATGCTTTTCTATTTTTAATCCTAAGTGCCCAAATAAAAGAATTAAACACATAAATTAAATTAATTAACGATCTTGTTTAATAAAATCCTTTACTATTATTTTTCATGCAAAATATTCAAAAAATATTAACTATTGTAATAAAAATAACTTCATCTAGTATGGGAACAAACACCAATATATATATATATATATATATATATATATATATATATATTCTTGTTCCAGTGCACTCGCCACACAGGATCATGGCCCATAGGCCATAGTTTGTAGGCGGGTGCCCTCGACCCTGCCCACCCGCACACTGACCTGGGAAGCATCTGCGAGGATGCTCTCAGCATCCTCAACTCGCGCGGCCAAGCCGAGGCGCACTGGGCCCGACTGCGGCTTCAATCTGCAGTTGGCCTGGGCGCAGCTGTGGCTCCAGGTATGATTAAGCCAAGGCTTAGCTCAACTTCTTGCTGGGCTTCGCTTCTCGGCTCATCTTCTCCGCGACAATATATTTTTCCCTCTGTTTCTTTTGCGATTTTTCTAGAATTCGGGTGACTTCATTCGTGATCCATCTAGGCAAATTCTTGTTATATTTTTCAACAAAAAACAAGCACCACATCTGCTTATACCTTTTCTGTTAGCCTTAAGGGCTTTCTCCTATGTTTTGACGTATGACAAACATTGATGTGAACTAACTTGTGTAATTTATATGTGATAGGATATGTTTGACCTCTGTTCTTCTAAGGCATTCAGATATGATTGTTAGACAACTTTTCAGTAATGGAATTCAAGTATGGAAGATCAAAAAGAAGATGAAAATATATGGGGTTGTATACCAAGAAGTCCTTATAGAAGAACTTTAGATTAGGAAGTGTTACTAAAGTATTTCTATTAATTCCTATGTCTCTTTACCTTTTGGTTCAAATTGATTTTTACCTTGAAGCACACAGAGAAAAAGATTTCAAAGTTTTGAAAATTTCAAAATTTTGGATCGAGTAATTTAGATGTTTCTGCATCTAAAAAATTAATCCAAAATCCTGTAAACAGTGTTGAAATGTTTCTACCTAAAAAAGTACTTTTTTGGACTTATCTTTTGGATGCATCGTTGTCCGAAACTTGAGTCCAAAACACAGATAAATTTAAACAAAAATTATAACCGTTTTATAGCCGTTGGCACTTCACTTTTTGGCTCTATAAATAGCCTTTAAACAAGATTAGACATAGGATTTTTGTCACATTCTTCTAAGAAATACTATTGCTCATCAGTTTACAAAAATCTCCTTTTATCAAGTGCTTCAAAGTGAATTCATTTTGTGTCAACGGTAAAAGTGTTTGTACTTTGTACCTTAGTGATCATCTACTCAAATAAGTGAGCTTTTACTGTTCTATTGATATTCAATCTCCTTTGTAGTACAAGATTGTGGTGTAAAACCCATTTGGGGTGAACCTTGTCATGATTGTTTGATTGAGAGGTTTTGTAAAACCTAGTGTGGTGATCCTCTCTTGTATATGGTATAGTTTGATTTCATTAAGTGGTGTAAATAAAATTTGGATGAAAATCCTTAAGTGTGAGTTTAAGGTAGTGGACGTAGATCTTGGTAGATCGAACCACTATACATTCTGTGTCTCATTTCCTTTCATAAGTCATTAACTGCTTCGTGTTTCTTTCTTTGTCTGAATCTGGATATATCTCAAAGAGTTCTTGGATAACCTTCTTTGTCACCATAAAGTCGGTCCAAGAAACTTGATCATCTTTATTATTCTATATATCAGACGAGTAAAAAAATTTCTAACTTACCAAAAAACTTATTCACCCCCTTCTAAGGTTTTTCATTTGGTATCAGAGCTTAGTCTACATATTCTTGGTTTAACAACCTTGTAGAAAAGATCGTCATGGCAAGCTCATCCTCTCTTCCATATGTTGAAGGATCTTCAACAAATTATCCTCCTTTATTCAATAGAAACAACTTTACATTCTGGAAAAATAGAATGAAAATTTATGTGTGTTCTATCAACTTTGAGTTATGGAGTTTGATAGAAAATGGTCCTTTTATTCCGTCAAAAATTGTTGATGGCATAAAATTACCTAAACAGAATGATGAATTTAGTGTAGAAGACAATGCTGAGATGACTTTAAATTTTTAGGCTATGAACATTTTATATTGTGCACTAGATGCGACTGAATACAACTAAGTTAGTGGTTGTGATTCAGCTAATGAAATGTAGAGATTACTTGAAGTCACCCGTGAGGGACAAACTACGTCAAAGAATCAAAACTGGGGCTTCTAATTCATGATTATGAACTATTCACAATGAAGCCGAATAAAAGCATCACTGATATGTTCACGAGATTCACTAATATCTGAAATGGTCTCAAAGCTTACGAGAAGGTTTATTCCCTTGGAGAACAAAATCAAAAAATTTTAGATGCCTTACTAAAAAGCTAGCAGCCTAAAACTCTTGCAGTAAAAGAATCCAAGGATTTAAAATCCTTACCAACCGAAGAGCTGATTGGATCTCTTATAACTCATGAGATAAAACTTAAAAGGTTTCACGAATTTGATGATCATGATAAAAGCAAAAAAGAGATAGCATTGAAAGTTGAAAATGAATATGAAGAAACAAGTCTATCGGAAAGCAGTGAAGGTATGAAAAAGGACAATGAAGATTTGGCTATGATAGCAAAAAAATTTAGAAGAATATTCAACAAAGGGAACTACAAAAAAGGAAAGAAGTTCGTGAGAAAGAAATGACAAACTTCAACATTCAAACCTCAATGTCATGAATGTAAAAACACTGACCACTTCATTGTCGATTGTCCTGTTGCAAAAGGTAAGGAATGAAGAATGTTTAAAAAGAAGAAAGACCTGAAGGCAAAGAAAGGTAAAGGATTGATGGGAACTTGGGACTTAAATGGAACTGAGTCTAAAGATGAAGATTCTAAAAATGAAATTGCCAAGATATGCTTCATGGCCTTAGAAAACGAGGTGAACTCTTCTAAATCTAATTTCATGTCTAATTCGCTTATATCTATGACTGTAAAGCATGATGATCCAAATGAGCTGTTAATTGATATGTTTTATGAACTAAAAAAACTGTCCAGAAAAAAATAAAGAAATGAAGTTGAAGATTAACTGTTTGATGGAAGAGAACGAAATATTGTTAAATGATAACAAAATGTCTCTTGAGTCACATGTGAGTGCTATTATTGAAAAAGATGTGATCATGACTGCTTTACAATATGCATCTCTAAAAAATAAAAATTTGTGTGATAAAATTCAAACTCTTGAAAGTATGGTTAACACTTTTAATGACATGAAAAATAGAGTAAATAATCTTACTACCTGTATTGAAAAATTCACAAATGGTAAAAGCAATCAGGAAAAATTACACAAAACTCAACATCAAGTTGGAAACCAAAATGGCTAAGGATATAGACATGATGATAAGAACAAAATTTACAAGCCTAGATTTGTTAATGCTGGAAATTGAAATGGCTTAGGATATGAACATGAGGATAAGGACAAAATTTACAAGTCTCAGTATATTAAATCTTCCTTATGTTACAGAACACACAAAGCTTGCAAATATTGTGAAAAACTGGGGCATATAGTTTCAAGATGTCTTATTAAAAGAAAAGTGGAATCCGGTGGAATAACATTCTGGAAAATCAAAATAATTGTTACTAACCTTCATGGACCCAAGAATGTGTGGGTACCAAAAATCATTCCTCCTTCTCATGTATATGCATAGTCTTTAAGCTTCACCAAGTAGTTCTTGGACAGCGGTTGTTTAAGACACATGACTGGAAATGCAACTTTGTTAAAGGGTTTACAGACCTCAAATGAAGGATTCGTTACATTTGGAGAAAAGAAGAAAGGAAAGATTTTTGGCATTGGTAATATTGGTAAAGATTCCTTAACCATTACAAGTTTTATTTGTTAATGATTTGAAATATAACTTGCTTAGCATTAGCCAACTATGTAATAATGGCTACAAAGTCATCTTTGAAAAGGATTCTTGTTCTACAATGGACAGCACAAATCTTGAAACAATCTTTACTGCCAAACGTATTGGAAATGTATATGTGTTCTATCTAAATGACCTTATAGCTAATGGTATTAGATGCCTATCCGTACATGACAATAATGGTTATCTTTGGCATAGAAGATTAGGTCATGTATCTTTTGATTTGCTAAATAAACTATCTTCAAAAGAGCTTGTTAGGGGACTACCAAAAATAAAGTTTGATAAAAGCAAAATTTGTGATGCATGTCAATTTGGGAAACAAATCAAAACATCTTTTAAACCTAAGAAAATGATTTCAACCTCAAAACCACTCGAATTAATTCATATGGATTTGTTTAGACCAATGAGGACTATCAGTCTTAGAGGTAAGAAGTATGCATATGTACTTGTTGATGATTTTTCTAGATTCACTTGGACTTTATTTCTTGACAAAGGATAAATCCTTTTCTGAATTTTCAAAACTGATTAAACACGTCCAAAACTCGATTGGATGCAAATTGATTTCTATTAGAAGTGATAATGACAAATAATTTTGCAACAATAAATTTCCTCACTTTTGTAATGAAAATAGAGTCTTTCATAATTTTTCAGCAGCAAAAACCCCTCAACAAAATGATGTTGTTGAAAGGAAAAATCGCACTTTGTAAGAAATAGCTAGATCAATACTTTGTGAAAATGCCATTCCAAAATATTTTTGGGCTGAAGCTGTTAATACAGTTTACTATATAGATAATCAAGTTATGCTAAGACCATTTTTTAGAAAAACTCCTTTTGAGCTTATATTTGACAAAACTCCATCTATCTCTTATTTTAAGGTGTTTGGCTATAAATGTTTTATCCTAAATACCCAAGTTAATCATGGAAAATTTGATAGCAACTCTGATAAGGCCATATTTCTTGGATACTCTTCCAACAAAAAGGTATATAGAGTGTACAACAAAAGAACACTTTGTGTGGAAGAATCCGTGCATATTGTGTTTGATGAATCTAACATTTATGCCTCAAAAAGAGATAATGATGATGTAGGAAGTTTAAAGGAAGCCAAATTAAATCAACTTAAAGCTCCATCGCTAGATACTTATGCAAAAGAAGAAGAAATGGAAGAGTTACAAGCTGAACAAGCAAAAGAACAAACTGAAGATTCTACGAATCAACAATTGCCAAAAGACTGAAATACAAAACAGGTCATCCCAAAGAACAAATTGTTAATGATCCAAACTATGGAGTTAAAACTAGACGGTATTTCATTGACAACTTTGCTCTTCTTTCAAATATAGAACCTAACTGTATTGATATAGCGTTGCATGATGAATTTTGGATTATTGGTATGCAAGAAGAATTAAACCAATTTGAAAGAAATCAAGTTTGGAAACTTGTCCATAGACCTCTTAATCGTCCTGTTATTGGTACCAAATGGGTATTTAGAAATAAATTTGATGAAAATGGAGTTGTGATTAGAAATAAATCTAGATTAGTCACACAAGGATTTAATCAAGAAGAATGTATTGATTATGATAAGACATTCGCTCCTATTGCTAGACTAGAATCCATAAGAATGCTTCTTGCTTTTGCATCCTTTAAAAATGTCACGCTTTATCAAATGGATGTTAAGAGTGCATTTCTAAATAGTTTTATTGAAGAGGAAGTATATGTTGAACAACCTCCTGGTTTTATTCATGAGAACTTTCCAAACCACGTTTTCAAACTTCCTAAAGCTCTTTATAGATTAAAGCAAGCTCCAAGAGCTTGGTATGAGAGACTGAGTGGTTTCTTGATTTCAAAAGGTTTTTCAAGAGGCTTGATTGATACCACCTTGTTCATTAAATCTGATAATTCTGGTGATCTACTAATTGTTTAAATATATGTTGATGATATCATTTTTGGTACTACTAACCACTCTTTGTACAAGTGTTTGCTAAGACTATGCAGTAAGAATTCGAAATGAGCATGATGGGAGAACTAAGCTTCTTTCTCAGATTGCAAATTAAGCAAACTAAGGATGGGATATTCATAAATCAAGCTAAGTATGCCAAAGAGTTGCTCAAAAGGTTTGGAATGAATGAAGCAAAAGAAATCTGCACACCTATCAATACTTCTACAAAACTTGATCAAGATGAAAATGGTAAGAAAGTATATGAACATAAGTATAAAGGTATGATTGGAAGTCTTACTCTATCTTACTGCTAGCCGACTAGACATTATGTTTTCAGTATGTCTTTGTGCTCGTTTTCAATTTTATCCGAAGGAATCACATCTATGTGCAGTAAAACGCATACTCCGATATCTAATTGACACATATGAGTATGGCTTATGGTATCCTCACACTAACATATTTGATTTTATAGGATACACTGATACAGATTATGTAGGTTATAAAGTTGAAAGGAAAAGTACTAGTGGCTATTGTCAATTTTCTAGACACTCTCTTGTGTCATGGCACAGTAAAAAGTAGGCGTGTGTATCCTTATCCACTACTGAGGCTAAATACAATGCAGCCAACAGTTGTTATGCTCAAATTTTATGGATAAAGAATACATTGCTGGATTTTAGTCTTAACTTTAATTGCGTACCTATATTATGTGATAATACAAGTGCTATCAATCTAACAAAAAATTCTGTTCAACATTCTAGGACAAAGCATATAGAAGTTAAACATTAGTTCATCCGAGATCATGTACTCAAAGGCGATGTGTGTGTTGAATTTATTTCAATTGATGAACAACTTGCAGATATCTTCACTAAACTTCTAGCTGAAGAAAGATTCAACAATCTGAGAAAAGGTTTAGGAATTACAAAAATCTGAAAACTAACCTTTTTGCATAAGTTTTTTTTTTTTTTTTGCAGGATTAGTGAAGAAAAAGTTTTTGGAAATAGTGTTTGTATCTAAAACACACCAACAACTATTAGGACACAGTATTTAAGTCCAAATCCCGCATCTAAAATGCATTTCTAAAAAAGTCTCGCTTGGATGATAATTTTGGGTTGGGTCAAAATCCAAAACACTCTTTTCTATATATATACTCTATATTTTCTCCTTATTCTAATTTTTAAATTTCAAAAAGTTGGTTTGAACGTTTCTCTAAACTTCTGTGAAAAATTTATCCTTTCAATGCACTTTATATCACATTACTCCAGACATTCAAAGCACTCTGATTTTTCTCAAAACCCTTGTAACCGATTCCTCCAAAAGTCTCTGTGTTCTTCTTTAAAGAAAAACCACCAGTCCAAAAAGAAAAAGCCCTAATCTTTCAAATGGCAAAAACAAAATCCTCTGCACCAAAACTAAAGAAGAGGCACAAAATGTCTCTGAAAATGAAGAAAAAGAGTTCAACTTCAAGCAAATGAAAGGGATAGAAGTCTCTCCTCAACCGAACTTCTCGGTATCACACTACGACTCATTAAAGTTTTCTCTGGAACAAGTGAGTTATGGAAATTAGGTACTCCGTTTCATAGACTCTAAATGTGAAACTGAATATAATGATTGGGTTTCAAGGAACAGAACGGTTATTTCTGGATACTGTGCAAATCCTTTGGCCTTTCTAAATCTTTCAAATATATTAGATATGTTTGAACATATTAGATGGGGTAGTTTGCTTTCTGTTGATGAGAAATTATTTACTCCACTTGTTTGGGAATTTTATGCTAATTTAAGAAAAGGTCGTCTTGAGAAAACAGGGGGAGATTTCATGATTCGATGGTATGTGTCAAGAGTTAAGGGAAAAGACATTGAGTTTGATCACCGTCTGTTAAATAGGATTTGTGATGTGAGGGATTCTAGAATTCAGTATTTTGAGTTAAACAAATTTCCAGAGGGAAATGATATCTTTGATTTGAAGAAATTTAAGGAAATCTTTACTGGAGGGAAGAGTTTTGGGAACTCTAGTAATAGAAGTACCAAATGGCTTAATGGAGTTGGAAGAATTCTGCACCATATAGTTTCTACTATGGTGGTTTCGAGCTACGAACATAAGACCTCCATAAGTATTTTGCAAATAGTAATCATGTTGGCCTTGGCAGAGGGTAGGCAAATAAACTTTGGGTTTTTAGCTACCAAATTAATGCTGCAATCAAAGAATACATCAAGCAAAGCTCTGCCTTATGGAAATTTGTTATCTAGAGTGTTCAGTCACTTTTATGTAGATTTAAATTCTGTTCCTAGTGATCCAACAAAGATGAATGTTTACAGCTTTGACTTCTTTGAGAGAATGGGTTATGTGAGAATGAATAATGAATGGAAGCTACTGAGAGACACTGAGGGTAAATAAAGAGAAAATTTGATGAAAATTAAAGCAGAAGGAAAGTCTATTCCTGTTGCTGGAACAAAAAGAAAGTTTGAAGATGATTCTCAGGTAGAATCCTCTACTAAAGGGAAAGAAAAGGATGAGGGATTATCTGTGAGCATATTGGATGCCATCAATTCACTGGCTGTGAAGTTAGATAATCTCAGTTCTAAGCTTCAAATTCTTGGAAACAAATTGACTGCAGTAGAAAAGACTGCAAAAATAGATGCACCTATGTCTACTCCAACAATGTCTACTCAAGAAAAGGAAACAAGAGATGAACCCGTCATTGAAAAAGAAGCTGATTTGCCTGCTGCGGAGGAAGAGTATGCTATTGAGCAAACCCAAATAAAATCTCTAATTAAGGAAACTATAGCATATTCTGCATTCTCTAAACCACATGTCTCATCTAGAAAAAGATAAAAGCATGTTGTTGTGAAGAGAAAATCTAACCGGATAGCTGGTCAACACTCTAAAAAGGGTGCCGGTTCAAAAGTTGAAACCATTAACATCTTATAAGAAGACCAGTTGGACAAAATGATCTTCAGTTGATATCTTTCTAACAATTTAATTTTTTGCAAATTGAACAATTTACTTTCCTGCTTTTAGATTATGCACAAGGATAATTGCTTATTTTCTGCATATTACTTAAAATTTAACTATTTCCTATCGATCTATATTCTATTTCTGCTTCCTTCTGTTATTATTATTATTTTAATTGATGACAAATGGGGAGAAAAGATTAGACTGATTAGATTGTATGGATAACTGGGATATTGGTTAAGATTGATATGAATTGTTATGAAATTAGACTGTATGAATGACTGAAATATGATTGGGATATTGGTTAAGACTGATATGAACTGTTATGATGCATTTTGAACTGATATGAACTGTTATGATGCATTTTGAATTGATATAAACTGATCTGATATGATATGTTATGATGCATATTGAACTGATCTGAACTATATGAATGACTGGTATATTGGTTAAGATATGAAGAGGAGAATGACTAGGAAGATATGAACTGATATTATACTATTTTAGAAATTGTTGATGTTGCTACAATAACTAGAAAGATATTAGACTGATATAATCTGATATAATATTGTTTGAGAAAATGTTTGTTTTACTGGATATGTTTATTGAAAAATGATTGGAAGTTTCTGCTTGGAATGTTGGGATAATTTTTTGCTAAACTTCTGCTTATAATACCTTGTGATTGATTTGATGAACTGCTTGATATGAAAACATTTTTCATCTCTGATTTAAGTTTATGGTCACTCAAATCTTTTTATCCAAAAGTGTTCTCTTTATAATGAAGGTATTCTTGAGACTAATCTGAGAAGGTGTGGTTATGATTCAGCCAGATGGATTGTCTTCCTCATGTTTAAAAATTCTTTGAAAATTTGGAAAATCCATTATTCTATGCATTGTGTCAGGGGGAGTTTTGGACTCAAATTTTCCTAATCCAAATTTTTTTTTAAGAGTCATACTGTTTTGGGAACACACCTTTTGGACATCTAAAACCCGCATTCAAAAAGATTTTATACATACTTTCACAAATATTTTGGACGTACAAAATTGATTTCAGTTTTCCTTCTCATTTTAAAATATTCATATAAGCAAATATTAAGGGAGAGCATCTCATCATATAACTTGCCTACTATATCTCCTTTATTTATTGAATCATTATCTCCTTTTGAATATTTATAAGGATATGGAGATAGGATAGGCCATAGGCTCATTGAGCCATACTTGTGAGTATTTGCTTTAAAATTATCTATCATAATCTCATAAACTATCTTTAAGATCTATAATGAAAGTTTGCATTCGTATCTCTCTCGATCAACATGCTCACTCTATACACATTATTGTTCTTTATATATGTCATTTTTTTTATCAAGTTTCTCATCACTCAAAAATGAAGAGATTGTTATCCCTAAGGGCTTTCACCTATGTTTTAACTTATGACAAATATTGATGTGAACTAACTTGTGTAATCTATATTTGATAGGACATGTTTGACCTCTGTTCTTCTAAGGCATTCAGATATGATTCTTAGGCAACTCTTTAATAATGGAATTCAAGTATGGAAGATAAAAAAGAAGATCAAAGTATATGGGATTATATACCAAAAAGTCCTTATAGAAGAACTTTAAATTAGGAAGTATTACTAAAAGTATTTCTTTTAATTCCTATGTCTCTTTACTTTTTGGTTCAAATTGATTTTTACCTTGAAGCACACAAAGAAAGAGATTTCAAAATTTTAAAAATCTCAGAATTTTAGATTAAGTAATTTCGATGTTTCTATATCCAAAAGATTCATCTAAAATCTTGCAAATAGTGTTGAAATGTTTTTGCCTGAAAAAGTGCCTTTTTGGACTTACTTTTTGAATACATCGTCGTTCGAAACTTAAGTCCAAAACACGGATAAATTTAACAGAAAAATTATAACCATTTTATAGCCGTTGGCACTTCACTTTTTGGCTCTATAAATTGCCTCTAAACAAGATTAGACGTAAGATTTTTGTGACATTCTTCTAAGAAACACTATTGCTCATCAGTTTACAAAAATCTCTTTTTATCAAGTGCTTCAAAGTGAATTCATTTTGTGTCAAAGGTAAAAGTGTTTGTACTTTGTACCTTAGTGATCATCTGCTCAAATAAATGAGCTTTTACTGTTCTATTGATATTCAATCTCATTTGTAGTATAAGGTTGTGGTGTAAAACCCATTTGGGGTGAACCTTGTTGTGATTGTTTGACTGAGAGGTTTTGTAAAACCAATGTGGTGATCCTCTCTTATATGTGGTATAGTTTGATTTCATTAAGTGGTGTCAATGAAATTTGGTTGAAAATCCTTAAGTGTGAGCTTAAGGTAGTGGACGTAGATCTTGGTAGATCGAAACACTATACATTCTGTATCTCATTTCTTTCATAAGTCATTAACTGCTTCGTGTTTCTTTCTTTATTTGAATCTGGATATATCTCAAAGAGTTCTTGGATAACCTTCTTTATCACCATAAAGTTAGTCCAAGAAACTTGATAATCTTTATTATTCCGTATATCAGACAAGTTAAAAAATTTTTAGCTTGCCAAAAACCTTATTCACCCCCCCTAAGGTTTTTCACTTTCAAATCGGGTTTACATGAAAACTAATCAAAGCGTGAAAAATTTACAGAGTTCCTATACCTCAACGGTGAGGTTTATAGAAAAACTACCCATACCAAAACAGCAAAAGATCTCATCATATTCTTCAAATTATTCTTGCTAATTTTATTATCTAGCATGCATTCATCCTACACCATTCAAAGCAACACGCTCTAATACCACTTGAAGCTTCAAAAATACACAGAGCCCATGCATGCAGTGAATAAAACCAGAAAAGACACCAGTCGCAGTGCAGTGGAAGGCAAAAACACACAATACCTTTAAGTTTTAACGCTGTCTTTAATAGCGGGGTGGACGATTGAACTATCGGGGCTCCTTCCTATCGACTAGAAGATATCTCTAGACTAAATCCTGCAATACATCTACTTCTCTGAGGCATAAACCGAAGCTCTTTGCTTCTCAAAATATTCCACCACCCAATCTAGTTGGTGAAATAACTTAGTCAAGGAATGGTCTTTTTTTATCCTTTGCTATTAATTAGTAAAGTCAAGAAGATGAAGAGGAAAAAGAGAAACGAGAGAGAGAGAGAGAGAGAGAGAGAGAGAGAGAAGAGAAAAGAAGCTCTGTGTTTTTTTTTTTTATGTTCTGTAGAAAAAACACCCGACTATTCACAACACCAAATTACCAAAACACCGGGGTTTTGATATTTCTAAACTTCCAGAGGCTATCAACAGAAGAGGTTTGGCTTAGCCTTAACTTTTCTGTTTTGTGAATAATAAAAAAAACCATTTAGTCCAGGCTATTGGACCAAAAATAGTTTATTATTTTCCTTAGAGCCAATGAGTCCAAAAATAATAACCATTAATTATTTATTTTCCGGGCCTATTAAAATAACTTAATAAATAATTAAGGAGCCCAAATGAACTAAAATAATTATTTTAGCCTTTTATTAACTAGTTTAAATCTATATTAATTTTTTTAATGATTCAATATGGGCTTAGGTCCTAAATAATTAATTAACCAATGAAACTAGATAATAAATTTATTTTCTCTCGTTCTTTTATTTTATTCCAGTCCAAAAAATAAATTAGACTTCCTAAATAAAATAAAATCTTTTTTATTATGACCATTTCCTCGATCTCAAATAATTAGAAATTAAGGGTTGTTTCGAGGATTAAAAAGACACATCGCCTTGGCAACTAAAATGATCAAAATACCCTTACTATATAAATAGCTTTATTTTACATTTTCAATATTTTTTAATATCACCTAAGGAAATATTGACCCCAAGGACAATGCTGCGTTAGCTATGTCTTCGACCTACAAGTGAAATGACTAAAATATCCCTCTATATATCGTCGATCATTTAGAGAGGAAAAAGTATACTACCACCTCTCTAAAAGACATCTACCATCTTTAGGCTTCTAGTCTAATGATACATAACTTCTTGGAATATTTTTGCTTTCCAAGGGAGCTACCCTAAAGTTAATATCCATGTCATGTTCCCTAGGGCCTTGGATAATTAGATCATTCGGACAACCACAAGGGGCGATTTAGTATAGACACTATTTTGTATAAGTCTATCTTGACTAACTAGTTACATATACCTAATATACAAGATATTGGTCATTCTCAAGAACCTCAACTATAGTATATCAAAGCATATGCTTCCAACTTTGTCAGACCGCCAACTTATACTCAAGCTATAGAGTACAAGTCCACGCTGTAGCAGTAGTAATCTAGGTTTCTATCACGTAATACTTTTAAAAACCACTAATACAAGTCTTGTTCTACGTATTTGAAATACGCTTGTGTTATGAAATGAGAAGACTACTCATTAGTTAAAGGTAAGCAATTCCCTATTTAGAATTCATAACACAATAACTTTGCCATGATGAGATTCCCATTCCTATCTTCCAATTAAGAACAATAGTTTATGTGTTAAGTATCCCATGGTCCATATGTTACTGTGAAAGACCTCCATTCAAATAAACCATTTACTTAAACACAATGTGTCTTTTTCAATAAAATCATGCACAAATATAAAGAAGATTTCACAAATAAATTCTGAGAAAAATACTTCTATTAATACAAGTCAAAATTACATTAGAAACCTAGTCTAAGAGGGCATACATTCTAATAATATCTATCCCATAAACGGTCTTATAAAGACTCTATAGATTGGAATCAGAGTACAATGCTTAGCAAATAAAGTACCTTAGAATTCTTAAGTCAAAAGATACTTACACATTTGCTATAACGAGATTTTATCACTGGCATTAGATAGTTGTCCATGTAATTATCTCATAGTTAGGTCATCTAATGTACTTGTTCAAATAACAAGCATCTACGTGTTAACTTTGAGTATCATAATACTCACGAATATGAGAACCACTGCCTGATCACATTAGGAAGTATAACATGTGCTAGTCTTAACGCATTAATGATGTCCTATCTTATTAATACTATGACTAGGGATAATTTAAGTACGAACACTATCCAATTTAATAGGAAGCTCACATCATGATCTCTATCATGATTTTCTTAACACAGTATTATACTTGGGACTTTATCTAATAGTTATATTCGCACTAAATAAACTGAAAGATAAATAATGCCTTATATTATTAATTAAATATGTTATATACAAAATACAAGTAATTGCCTCTAGGGTATAAAACTAGCAAACTCCCACTTACACTAGAGCCAATCATTCATGTATCTAATACCGAATGGCTCAACATACTTATTATGTTCCTTCTAGGAAGTGCCTTAATCAGTAGGTCTTCTATGTTCTCATCTGTGGGGACTTTCTTTATCTTTTATAGCTTTCCTATCAATGATTTCATAAATCAAGTGATAGCACTCAAATTGAACACGTAGCCTGATTGTAACTCATAGTCATTATTATCAAGTTGAAAACAAGTATCAATATACCCTTCTACTATTGAAGAATAGAGATAATATTTCCTATTAGTAATATGTTATTTACATAAAGCGATAGGAAAACAATTGCACTTTCACTAACCTTCTTATATACATAAGGTTCATCCATATTTTGAATGAAATCTAACTTGTTGATTGTTTCATTAAAATGGATGTTCCAACTCCTGGAAGCTTATATAAGTCTATTAATGGACCTTTGCAGCTTGCACACTTTTGTGCTATCATTGGACGTGAAACCTTTAGGTTGTGTCATATACACTTCCTCAGTCAAGTTTCCCTTTACGAAAGATATTTTTACATCTATTTGCCAGATCTCATAATCATAATGAGTGGCAATGACTAAAAGTATTCTAATAGATTTTAGCATAGTTACTGGCGAGAAGGTTTCATCATAGTCAATATCATATTGTTGATGATCACCGTTAGCCACTAGTCATGCTTTATAGGTAACTACATTACCATCCATGTCGATTTTTCTTCTTGAAAACCTATTTTCACCCAATTGGCTTGATTCCTTTGGGTGGATCAACTAAAGACCACACTTGGTTGTCATATATGGAATCCCTCTCTCACTTCATGATTTCAAGCTATTTGTCAGTTTCTGAACTATTCAGAACTTCCATGTAAGTAGTAGGCTCATCATCATCTATGAATTATACATTATTGTGGTCACTAATGAGAAATCTATATCTCTCAGATGCCATACGTATCCTACTTGACCTACAAGGTTCTTGTGTAGTCGAAGGTTCATCTATTCTCTCAATAGATGTGAGATCAGACGGTTGATCCTTGTTTGTTTGTTTTTCTTGAACTTCACGAAGTTTAATTTTACTCCCACTGTCCCATTTAAGTATGCACTCCTTCTCTAAGAAGACAGCATGCTTCGAAACAAACACTTTATTTTCAGAAAGTAGGGAGGAGTAATACTCAAAAAATTCTTTCAGATATCCCACAAAAAATAAACACTTGTTAAGTTTGTCTACCATTTTGACGGAACACTATTTAGAATATAAACAGAAGTCTCTTATGCATATCCCAAAATGATTTTGGTAAGTCTGCAGAAGCTATTATGGTTTGTACTATGTTTAGAAGGGTTCGATTCCGTTTTCTTAGATACACTGTTATGTTGAGATGTATGTGGTGGAGTTCATCGAGATAATATCCTATTATCTTTGAGATAATTTAGAAACTTTTGGCTTTAACATTCTCCTCCTTGAACATATCTTAGAGTTTTAAAACTCTTAACAAGTTGTTTCTCTACTTTATTTCTGAATTCTTTAAACTTGTCAAATGCTTCAGGTTTTTATTTCATTAAATATAAATACCCCAATCGAGAATAATCATTGATAAAAGTAATGAAGTATTAATAGCCCCCTCTTACTTGCAATGTCATTGGTCCACATACATCAGTATGTATTAGTTCCAATAATTGCTTAGACATTTTCCTTTTCTTAGAAAAATAGGTTTTAGTCGTTTTTCCTAGTAAGAAAGATTCAAAAATCCTATATGATTCAAAATCAAATGAGCCTAAGTCACCACACTTATGTAATTTAGAAATGTGATTCTCATTTACATGACCTAAGCGACTATGCCATAAGTTGGATAGGTTTGTGTTATCTTTTCTTGGCCTTTTATTGTTTATATTGAGAACTTGATTATCCATGTCTAGAACATATAAATCATTAACAAAGTTGCAAAATCATAACGAATATCATTCAATGAAAAAAAATAACATTTATTCTTAAAATTAAACGAAATCCATACAAGTCTAAACATGCAACTGAGATAATATTTTTCTATAAAACTGGTACATAATAATAGTTTTAAAATTCTAAAACTAATCCTGAAGGCAGGTGCAGCTCATAAGTCCTCACAACAAGTGCAACAACCTTTGCTCCATTTGCAGTACATTAGTCCATGTCGCATTTCTCAAGCCTTCTACTGTCTTTTAGTCCCTACAAGTTATTACACAAATGAGATTCACATCTGGTATCTAATATCATATCTTATTTCTAAAGGCAGTATCAATCTCAATTATAAACATACCCAGAGTAGAAGTAGAAGTGCCCGCAACTTCTCCTTCTCTTTCTTTTCCTTAACAGTCTCTAAGTAGGCTTTGCAGTTACGCCTCAAATGGCCCATCTTTTCACAGTGATGGCATGGGTTTTTGGTGGCTACTTCTTTCTTCTTCACACCACCTTTGGGTTTAGTAAGAGTCTTCTTCTTCTTCTTAGGAATTTTCTTTCTACAAGAGGAATATTTTACCAACATAATTGTATTGGATTCTTCTTTATGAATGACTCCACAGTTTTGAGAAGATTGATCAACTCAAGTATGATGGACTCAATCTCGTTCATCTGGTAGTTAATCACAAATTGTGAAAAATTATTTGGAAAAGATTGCAGAATTAAGTCAATGCTTAATTCATTGTCCATCACAAAATCAAGATACCAGAGCTTCTCAATTAAACCCAGCATTTTCAGCCCATGAGTGGTCGCAGAAGTACCCTCAGCCATCTTTGAACGGAACAGTTGTTTTGATATCTCATATCTTTCCATTCTAGCTTGGGCATCAAGCAGCTCTCGAAGATATAATATAATCGAGTAAGCATCTATATGCTCGTGCTGTTTTTGCAATTCAGGGGTCATTGACGCCAACATCACACAAGATGTCATGTCACTGTCCTCTTTATGTTTCTTGTAGACAACATACTCGTCAGTATGAGCATCTTGAGCTGCTGGTGGTGGAATAGGAGCCCTTAGCACATAAAGCAACTTTTTTTACTTAAGAACGATTCTTAAAGATAGGTAAGTTTGTTCATTTCTACAATGCTACATAAGTTCCAGTTTGTTGTCATGATGCAGATGACCTAGATGTAAAGATAGGGAAATTAGCATAATGTATATGTACATGTAATGCGAATAATTAGATATTTAATTAAGTGTATTTTTATTCCACTATTTTACTCAAACCAATAACCCTCACTATTGACTCGAAAAAACCCATTAGAAGCTTTCCTAGTGGACCGATATCCAAATTCCTTTAAAATAACCTTGGGCATGCCTAACAAATCACTCTTAAGTTCAATACCAATTACATCAAATATAACTACTGAATCATTGAGTGATTAACATCTTTTAACCTTAAATCAATTAGTGCTACCTCAACTTAGCCTCTAATATTCTTTATGCATGGGTATACCTAACCGAGATAAAGAAATTAGTTAAATCCAACCCATTAATTCGGAATCACATTCCATAACTTGAACATGCTCAATGTTGAGTAAGCTTCGGTATGCCTAACAACCTAATCTCAAAAAAAGAACTCTTGTTCTTGTTATATTAACGGTAGGCTTTAGATTTAATATTTTTGAGGGGTTTGTTTATATTGGTGGTCTTATACGTAGCATGCATAATTTTATCATATATACATGTCATAAAATATAATTATGTGGTATGGTTATGGACTTTTTCTAAATTAATTTTCCCAGGCCACGAAAGAAATTAATTGGTCAACCCTATGTATTCATACATGATATAAGCAAAAGATCTTACCGTCTTACTTCGTTTTGGTAGCCATCTCCATTATCTTGTAAATAATTTTTCTAACTCTATCTAACCTATGTAATCTAGTTACATAAATTTTCTAAGTAAAGAAACCTCAAATGTAATTCAAGGGGAGTATAGATGAGAAGAGAAAAATACACAAGAATAATAGAGAAGGCAGGATATGCAGGCCTTATTTCATTAAAACCAAAATGTAAATAATGCATGAAGAGATATAATTGGTCTAAGTCTATAACCACCCACCAAGCTAACATCATGCTCGAAACACATTAAGCAAAATAAAACATAGCGTACAATTCCAAAATCACTATTTTGGAAATAAAATCTAAAATAAGAATTTTAGAAAATATATTAATTTTTCCATCCCTCATCCAATGAGATTCTCCCTTCCAAATCACTTCTAAAATTAATATTTTAGAAAATATATTAATTGCTAAAATTATATTTTAGGAATTAAAATAACATATAATCTAAAATTAATATTTTAGAAAATATATTAATTGCTAAAATCATATTTTAGGAAACTAAATAATATATAATCTAAAATCAATATTTTAGAAAATATATTAGTTTCCAAAATAATATTTTGGGAACTAATTCTGTGAGTCCCAAATTGAAATTTTGGGAAATTCGAGTGCTTTATAGAAGGAAAAAGTAAACGTGGGCTATCGGTGAAAGACCAAAATAGAAAACAAAACAAAAGGAAAAAAATTATATAATGATTCGTTGATTAGAAATAATTTCAAATCAAGAATAGTTGTCTTCACATGGCACAAGCCTCCCAAGGTTGTATGTCAACCTCCCAAGGATGCAACCACAAAAAAAATGGTTTGTAGAAACAATTTCCACTTCTTTCAATTTTTTTTTCTTTTCGATTGTAATAAAAAATTGGACACAAGCCTCCCAAGACTATAACTCATCCTCCCATGGATGCAACCATTATAACAATGGTTTGCAGAAACAATTTCCACCTTTTCCAATTTTTTTTTTCTTTTCGGTCCAGTTTCCTTAACGAAACTTCGTTTTTTTCTTCATTTTCGCAGAAACAATTTATGTGAATTAAAAGGAAACACTTTCTATAATTTACTAAAACCTATTTCAGTAATCAATACGTGTGTGTGTGTGTGTGTGTGTAACCCACTAAAACAAAATTTTTCCAAAAGTAAAATTTTATATGAAACAAATTTCATGGACTCGAATATAATTTTGAAACTATTTCAAATTTTAAAATATTTATGAGACAATTTCATAACATCGAATTTATTTTGAAACAATTTCAAAATAATAATAAAATCTGTAAACACATATGAGATAGCTCTGATACCGCTGTTGGATTTCGATCAAGCAAATCAGTTTGCACGCAGTGGAAAAATAAAATGAAATTCACGCAAAGGATCACTCATATATAATTAAACGAATTATGAGAAGGGAAAAAATTAATTACCTAAAAAACGCAGCTTTTAAAAAATTTTCCTTCCGCGCGAATCCCCTTTTCAATTGAGCCACCAAATTCCAAGGATAGGAATTTCTCTAATATTGATCCACATGAAGAACGTACTCAAAACCTCCAAAATCTATGCTAGTAGAACTTGGTAGCCTTATGATTAGTTTAATTTGGAAGAAATTATTTTCTTTTTTTTCAAAAAGAAAAGAAGAAAAACCTTTTGTGCATACTGTATTTTTTTTCTCTTTTCTACAGCGGCTAGTTTTTTCCTTTATGTTTACAGAAAATAAATTATCTCTCTCTCTCTCTCTCTCTCTCTCTCTCTCTCTCTCTCTCTACATATGTGTGTGTGTGTGTAGAAAACTAATTTCCGTTTCCAAAACAACCGCCACAAGAAGACAAAAAAAAAAAAAACCACTGTACGGGTTTTTAATTCTTCTTAGGAAGCAAATATTTTATTCCTCCTTTCAATTATGGACTTGAAAATTTTAAGAATTGCAATTAGGCCCTATGAATTATAACAAGTTTATAATTCATCTATAGGGATTTAATAATCGCAATTCAACCCGAAATAATTATAATACTTTATAATTAGCCCATAATAATTATTTTTGCTCATAAATTAACCTTATAGTATTATCAAATAATATTTTGAATACTAAGTTCTCTATTGTGTGTGACCTATTAGGTTTTCTAATCATTTGGTAGCTATTATGAATTAATTCTATCATAATAGAATTAATAATTCTTTTAATAACTAAAATTAATTTATTAATTCTACTTAAGATTAAATATATTAATTCTCTAATTAATAAATTCATATTTTGCAGATCATGAGCAGTATCTAGCAATATACCATGACCACAAAAAAATTTAGAAAGTCAAGTGGCTTGACACGAACCTTTCAATAGCGAAACGTCGATGCAATAAACTCTTTTTACCATATAATATCTCATTTAGTTTAGAATATAGAATTAGTGCCAACTCCCTCTAGAATATTAATTAATTCTGACCTGAATATTTTAGTGCTTGTTTCCGAAATCTATTACTCATCATGTGTATCAATTGGAACTATTTCTAACACATAGTCGCATTGGCCAAGGACTTCTTGAGTAATGATTCCTACAAGTGACCTTGAGATATTTGCCCCTACTATTAGGGATGGTGAATCCATTATTAACCCTCTTAATTACTTTCGTTTGCTTCACGTTGCACTCAATATCCATCCCATAGGCGGTCTTATAAGGACTCTAGAGATTGGAATCAAAGTATAACGCTTAGCAAACAAAGTACCTTGGAGTTCTCAAGTCTAAGGATACTTGCACATTTATTGTAACGAGATTCCATCTCTGGAACAAAATAGTTAGCCATGTAATTATCTCATAGTTAGGTCATTCAATGTACTTATTCAAATAACAAGCATCCATGTGTTAACTTTAAGTATTACAATATTCACGGATGTGAGAACCACTACTTGAGCAAATCAGAAAATATAACACTTGTTAGTCTTAACGCATTAATGATGTCCTATCTCATTAATACTATGACTATGAATAATTTAAGTATGAACACTATCCAGTGTAATAGGAAGCTAACATCATGATCGTTATCATGATTTCCTTGACACAGTATTGTACTTGAGACTTTATCTAATAGTTATATTCACATAAAATAAACTGAAAGATAAATATGTTGGGGATATGCCCTAGAGTCAATTTGTACTTATACAATTGTCATTATGTTTTATATAATAATATGAGGCTTTCCTTTCCATGAATAGTGAGTTTTGTTTTGTTGGTCATCAAGTACGTGACTTGATAGTAAAACCCTACAATGAATACAATGACTATTCTAAAGCTGTCCCTGATCGATTATTATTATTGGAATAATAATAAATTAAGATTAGTATGTTTGTGACTTGATGGCTATGTTTTACTGGCCATGGATATTTGTGATATCGAGTCAAGACATAAATAAATGTTAGAGAACATTGTATTGGACATGACCCACTGGGAGAGTACTTCATGGAATATGTCATAAGTACTTTCTAGCCATAATAATATTGAAAGTCCTTCGACCTAAATTCATCATAGTTTCTTACTTGATAAATTCTATATTTTGACATTGTCTAAAGTTGTCTTTAACCAGATAATAAATTAGACTACTGTTGGATATAAAATAAATCAAGGAGAGGAATATGATTGATTGTGAAGGAATTTGTCCCTCTCAATTATGGGAGAGATATCCATGGGCCCCTTGATAAGTTAGACTGTTAAAAAATGCATGGCCGTGCTCAAATATATCAATCTAAGATATTGATATCATTTGTTTGAACAGATCTACTATGAAATCAAGAAATAATTGATTAAGCTTAATAAGGATGACATGCTCAGTGCCTTATGCTTAATCTGGATATCGTGTGACAAAGGGACTAAATATAAAATTATGGTTTGGTTCAAAGAGATCACCGATCTTCATTTAACCTGGATAGTTATAATGTTTTGCTAGAAACCGCTTATAACTTGTGGGCCATTTAAATACGATTTAGGCACGCTGCCAGTGTTAAATGAACCTATAGGGTCACACAATAAGCGAACTTGTTAGGTTATTTTTCTGGTGACCAGGTTCGATGAATCTGGATGATATCCAGATTATAAGAATCTGACTCGGTAAAATAATTAGTTAAATTACCGAGATAATGGCAGAATCTTATCATATCAGTTTTAATTTAATTTGAATTTAAATTAGAATATGATAAGATATGATTAGGGTTGGACTCTAAGAGGTTCGAGGGTTTTTTAAGAAAACCCTAGCCGTCTTTCGATAGTCTAATTTTTCGGTTGAGAACATTCGTGCCATTCTCTACCAGAGAAAAAAAAAACCTCTTAAACCCTAGGCGCTAGCACTCCCCGGGTATCGAGTAGTAACGGGTATGTATCAACAGTGGTATCAGAGCAACTTGCTAAACGATTAGGTTGATTTATCTGTATTAATCGTATTGTTGAATACATGTATAATATGTATATATGAATTTAACGGGTATGTATCAGCATGTTCTCATGATTATGATTTTAGAATACTTAGCATGCAGATCTGCTGAATTAGGTTTAATGTATGCATCTTAGTCGCTCGATCGGACTGATTAGTTGCGGATTGTCCGTAAATTGGTCCGTTGTAATATGATATGGTATCGTAAGCATGCTATCCGTCGTTCTATATTTGCGAATTGCTTTTATTAATAGGACATGATAATATGTTATCTCGTATAAATATGATTAAAAGAACGCATATTGTCCGTAATATGAATTTTCACGGCGATGGTTATTAAGGGGTCCGAACGTTAATTTGATTAATTTTCGGAAGTCGGAAGGCAAAATCTCATTCAATGAGAGTAGGAAAAATCGTTTTTCCTTGAGGCGCTGCCCGGAGACTTCGAAGGGGCGCTGCCCTTGACTCCCGCCGCTGACCGACCGGCGGGACCTCACGTGGGCGCTACCCTTAGACCCGCAGGGCGCTACCCTTGACTCCGCTGGGCGTTGCCCTTGGAACCCCAACTAACTGTTCGTTGTGTGTTATTCGTCAATGTTTTTTATTGTAGTTGTGGATTATTTTGAATAGTGCATAGCATGGCCCGTTTTATCCCAATGTGATTGGCTGGTTACATTATGGTTGTTTTAAGTTGTTTTTTTTTTTTTAAATACGGCCTGCGTGTCGTTTTTCATTGTTGTAAAATTGTACTGCTTTCCTAGAACAGGAATTATTTTAATTTTACTATCCAATGTAAAAGAAGACGGCAGCCGACATTTACAACCAAGGAGGAGTATGCTCAAGGCATTAGAGAATGCTTAAGGAGTTCATATACCTAGATTGACCACCTTGATCTTCACTTTGCTCGTGATGATCAACATAGGTTATGGGTCATGCTATGTCACTTTTATTTATGTCTTGCATGCATATTTGATATGTTTATTTCCTGCTTACTACAATCCAATCAAATTTTTTTAAGAAGAAAAAAATTTAAGTGTTAAATGCCTTCCAAAATCAAACACTTGTTATTACTTAGATCATCATATGGTCATTCCTGCCAAAGTAGGATGCTTTTGATTATCTGAGTGAGATAAGATGGAAAATAGTTTTCCATATGTTTGATATGGTTTGACTTAACTGGGCTATCAAAACGGTTTTGGACCTAGGGCATTTTATGAGATATTTTTAGCCGGGACATTTGATGTCTATCTCATTTAAAATTAGAATTTTTATTTAATTATAAGATTAAAGCCAAAGCTTACTTATGATTAAAACAAAATATTTTTCCCCACTACGAAACATCAAAATGTTGAAGTTTCAAAAAGTTTAAATGCTTTTAGTGGGAGTTTTTCGTTAGAGTCTCAAAAATTAATTATTTTGCATATTTTTGTATGTAGATAATGGCAACAAACAGTTGGAATAATTCATTGCGATCTGTGCTTGAGAAAGACAAGCTTAGTAGGACTAACTTTCTTGATTGGGCACGAAACTTAAGAATTGTTCTTAAGCAAGAAAAAAGGCTCTATGTTCTTGAAAATCCTATTCCCCCTACTCCAGCAAATAACGCCTCAAAAGCTGAAAAAGATGCTTATAGTAAGCACAAAGATGACTCCAACGATGTTACTTGCCTCATGCTAGCAACCATGAAATCTGAACTTCAAAAACAGTTTGAAGAAGCAGAGGCATATGACATGATTGTGCATCTCAAGGAAATGTTCCAAGAGCAAGCACGACAAGAGAGATTTGAAACTCACAAGGCGTTAAATGCATGTAAGATGGTTTCTGGCACCTCGGTAAGTGCTCATGTCCTTAAAATGAAGGGCTATCTAGATCATCTTGATAAGCTTGGTGCTCCCGTTAATCATGACATGGCCACGGATTTGATCTTGGGCTCTTTACCTGCTCGAGTATGACCAGTTTGTCATGAATTTTAACATGCATAATATGGAGAAATCCATTACTGAATTGCATGGGATGCTAAAACAAGCTGAACTGAACATTAAGAAGAATACTCCTAGTGTTCTAATGGTTCAAAAAGGGAAAGGCAAAAAGAACAACCAAAAGGGCAAGGTCATGGCTAGTAAGGGTAAGGACAAGGCAAAGTCCAAGTTCAAGCCCAAACCTAAGGCCAAAACACCAAAGGAGGGAGCTTGCCACCATTGTGGAGAACAAGGACATTGGTTAAGAAATTGCAAGCTCTATTTGGAAGCAAAGAAAAAGAAGGCGGTGAGACTGCCGCTTCGGTATTTATGTTATTGAAATTAATTTATCTACTTCGATTCATGGGTATTGGATACCGGTTGTGGATCTCACATTTGTGTAAATGTGCAGGGTCTAAAAAGGAGTAGAGCCTTGGCAAAAGGCGAGGTGGACCTACGAGTTGCGAATGGAGCAAAAGTTGCCGCAGAGGTCGTAGGAACTTTTGAATTAATTTTGCCCAATGGGCTTGTTTTAGAACCGAACAATTGTTTTTATGTTCCTGCTATGAGTAGGAATATTATTTCAGTTTCTTGTTTGGATTTAGAAGGTTTTGAATTTGTTATTAGGAATAACATTTGCTCCATTAATAAAAACAGTATTTTTTATGGAGATGCTTCATTATCGAATGGGCTTTATATTCTAAATCTTCGTGGATCTTCAGACATGTCTATCTATAATATAAATACTAAGAGATTGAAATCCAATGATTTAAATCAGACTTACTTCTGGCATTGTCGTTTGGGCCATATAAATGAGAAACGCATAACAAAGCTTCATAATGATGGGCTTCTAAAATCGTTTGATTTAGAATCTTACGTAACATGTGATTCTTGTTTATTAGGCAAAATGACTAAAGCGCCTTTCAAAAGACAAAATGAAAGGGCAACTGATTTATTGGGCCTAATACATACTGATGTATGTGGACCAATGAATTCACTCGCTAGAGGAGGATTTCAGTACTTCATTACATTTACAGATGATTTCAAGCAGATATGGCTACCTCGTATCCGATGAAACACAAATCTGAATCGTTCCGTAAATTCAAAGAATTTCAAAATGAAGTACAAAATCAACTTGGCAAAAGTATCAAAACACTTCGATCGGATCGAGGTGGTGAATACTTAAACCACGAGTTTGACGAGCATCTTAAAAATTGTGGAATTATTTCTCAATTAACTCCACCAGGAACACCTCAATGGAATGGTGTATCTGAACGGAGAAATCGGACTTTATTAGATATGGTTCGATCAATGATGAGTCAAACCGATCTTCCAATCTCCTTTTGGGGTTATGCCCCGGAGACCGCCGCATTCATACTAAATCGAGTTCCATCTAAATCGGTTCGTAAAACGCCATATGAGATATGGATCGGGAGACAACCTAGTTTGTTATTTCTGAAGATTTGGGGTTGTGAAGTTTATGTAAAGCGTTTATTATCCGATAAACTTGCACCTAAATCCGATAAATGCATATTTGTGGGGTATCCTAAAGAAATTAAAGGATATCAATTTTATCTCCCAAAAGAAAATAGAGTAATTGTTGCTCGAAATGGATTCTTTCTTGAAAAGGAATTTATTTCCAAAAGAATCAGTGGGAGTAAAATACATCTAGATGAGATTCAAGGACCACAGTTAGTGCCTGAACCTCATCAAGATGAGATTCAAGAGCCACAATTAGTGCCTCGAACCAAATAATGAATCTCGATTAGATGGTTCACAAGTCCAAGATGAGCCTACATCTATAGAACAAGGACCTCGAAGATCCGATAGGGTTCGTCAACAACCTCGAGAGATATGGATTTCTCATCACCGACGATCACAATGTGGAGCTTATGGTTAATGATGAGCCCACTTCCTATCAAGAAGCCATTAAGAGTTCCGACTCTAGAAAATGGTTGGAGGCTATGAAGTCCGAGATGCAATCCATGTATGATAACCAAGTTTGGACTTTGGTTAACCCACCTAAAGGTTCAAAAACCATTGGGTGTAAGTGGGTTTTCAAAAAGAAAACAGACATGGAAGGAAATGTGCATACTTACAAAGCACGACCGGTAGCAAAAGGTTATAGACAAACTCATGGTATAGACTATGATGAAACCTTTTCACCAGCTTGTAATGCTTAAATCTATCGGAATTCTTCTTGCCATAGCAAGCATATTATGACTATGAAATTTGGCAAATGGATGTCAAAACCGCGTTTCTTAATGGAAACTTACTCGAAGATGTGTACATGACACAACCTGAGGGTTTTGATGATCCTTTGAATTCTAATAAAGTTTGCAAGCTTCAAAGATCCATTTATGGATTGAAGCAAGCATCTCGAAGCTGGAATCTTCGTTTTGATGAAGCAATTAAATAATTTAACTTTATCAAAAATGAAGATGAGCCTTGTGTCTATAAGAAAACAAGTGGGAATGCAATAGTCTTTTTGGTACTTTATGTTGATGATATCTTACTCATTGGAAACGACATCCCAACTCTACAAAGTGTAAAGACATGGTTGGGAAATTGTTTCTCAATGAAAGACTTAGGTGAAGCTGCCTATATTCTAGGTATAAGGATCTATAGAGATAGATCTAGAAAGCTAATTGGCCTAAGTCAAAGTGCATACATTGACAAGGTACTCGAAAAGGTTCAAGTATGCAAGACTCTAAGAGAGGATTCTTGCCAATGTCACATGGCATTAAGCTCAACAAAACTCAAAGTCCTTCTACGAAGGATGAAGAAGAGCGCATGAACAAGATACCATACGCTTCGCTATAGGGTCTATCATGTATGCCATGTTATGTACTCGACCCGATGTATCATATGCATTGAGCATGACAAGCGAGTTCCAATCAAATCTCGGAGAGGCACACTGGACTCGTTGTCAAGAACATACTAAAGTACTTAAGAAGAACTAAAGATATGTTCTTAGTTTATGGAGGACAAGAAGGCGAGCTAGTTGTAAATGGTTACACCGATGCTAGTTTTCGATCCGACATAGATGATTATAGATCGCAATCGGGTTTTCTATTTTGTTTGAATGGAGGTGTCGTAAGCTGGAAAAGTTCAAAGCAAGACACCGTGGCCGATTCTACTACGTAAGTCTGAGTATGTAGTCGCCTCAATCGCAGCCTAAAGAAGCGAGTTTGGATTAAAAAGTTCATTACGGAACTAGATGTAGTTCCTAGTATTGTGAACCCAGTGGATCTCTATTGTGACAACAATGGAGCCATTGCACAAGCTAAGGAACCAAGATCACATCAGCGATCCAAACATATACTTAGACGTTTTCATCTCATTCGAGAAATTGTTGATAGAGGAGATGTCAATGTATGCAAGGTGCCAACTGATGACAATGTTGCAGATCCACCGACAAAGCCTCTCCCATCGTCTAAACATGATAGTCATACCAGAACAATGGGATTACGGCTTATGCCAAATTGGTCTTAGTGCAAGTGGGAGACTATTGGGGATATGCCCTAGAGTCAATTTGTACTTATACAATTGTCATTATGTTTTATATAATAATATGAGGCTTTCCTTTCCATGAATAGTGAGTTTTGTTTTGTTGGTCATCAAGTACGTGACTTGATAGTAAAACCCTACAATGAATACAATGACTATTCTAAAGCTGTCCTTGATCGATTATTATTATTGGAATAATAATAAATTAAGATTAGTATGTTTGTGACTTGATGGCTATGTTTTACTGGCCATGGATATTTGTGATATCGAGTCAAGACATAAATAAATGTTAGAGAACATTGTATTGGACATGACCCACTGGGAGAGTACTTCATGGAATATGTCATAAGTACTTTCTAGCCATAATAATATTGAAAGTCCTTCGACCTAAATTCATCATAGTTTCTTACTTGATAAATTCTATATTTTGACATTGTCTAAAGTTGTCTTTAACCAGATAATAAATTAGACTACTGTTGGATATAAAATAAATCAAGGAGAGGAATATGATTGATTGTGAAGGAATTTGTCCCTCTCAATTATGGGAGAGATATCCATGGGCCCCTTGATAAGTTAGACTGTTAAAAAATGCATGGCCGTGCTCAAATATATCAATCTAAGATATTGATATCATTTGTTTGTACAGTCTACTATGAAATCAAGAAATAATTGATTAAGCTTAATAAGGATGACATGCTCCGTGCCTTATGCTTAATCTGGATATCGTGTGACAAAGGGACTAAATATAAAATTATGGTTTGGTTCAAAGAGATCACCGATCTTCATTTAACCTGGATAGTTATAATGTTTTGCTAGAAACCGCTTATAACTTGTGGGCCATTTAAATACGATTTAGGCATCGCTGCCGGTGTTAAATGAACCTATAGGGTCACACAATAAGCGAACTTGTTAGGTTATTTTTCTGGTGACCAGGTTCGATGAATCTGGATGATATCCAGATTATAAGAATCTGACTCGGTAAAATAATTAGTTAAATTACCGAGATAATGGCAGAATCTTATCATATCAGTTTTAATTTAATTTGAATTTAAATTAGAATATGATAAGATATGATTAGGGTTGGACTCTAAGAGGTTCGAGGGTTTTTTAAGAAAACCCTAGCCGTCTTTCGATAGTCTAATTTTTCGGTTGAGAACATTCGTGCCATTCTCTACCAGAGAAAAAAAAAACCTCTTAAACCCTAGGCGCTAGCACTCCCCGGGTATCGAGTGAGTTCGCGGTGTGTATCCGTAGAGGACGTTCGCATACTGCAGCGTCTGGTGATTGTTCGGGTCGAACGTACAACAGCGCAACCAGAATTGAAGGATTTCGATTACAGCAACCAGAGGTAACTCTTAAAGCTTAGATCTTCTTAATCGTTTACATCTTCTTAATCGTTTACTTGGGTCCTCGGGAGGGATTCGTAGATGTTTTCCGCGTTTAGGAGTCCACGAATCCCAACAAAATAATGTCTTGTATTATTAATTAAATATGTCATATACAAAATACAAGTGATTGCCTTTAAGGCATAATACTAACAAATACAAGATTATCTGATACTTCTCCACACAACTGCGTCACTACCTAAGGTGAAAATAGAGCTTGAAGTGGACTTGTGAAGATCCCAATTAGCTTGAAAATCAGAATCAGTGTAACCTATAGGTACCAATTCTGGAGCTGAATAAACTAGCATATATCATCGAGTTCTACAAAGATACTTGAATATATGCTTTACTGTTGTCTAGTTTTTCGGTCCTGAGTTTGGCTAATATTTACTGACCATTCTAATAATGTTAGGACGAATACAAAATATAGCATACATAAGACTTCCTATAGCTGATGCATAAGGAACTCATTTCATGTACTCAACTTCATCAGGAGTTTTAAGACTATGCTTTTGAGATAACTGGATTCCATATCTGAAAGGCAATTGACCTTTCTTGGATTTTGCATTAAAAATCTTGTCAGCATTTTATCAATATATGAAGCTTGGGATAAAACTATCTATCTATTCTTTTTATCCTAAAGGCTCTGAATGCCCAAAACATATCTTACTTCTCCTAAATCCTTCATATCAAACTATTTACCCAACCAGTTTTTTTACCAATGTTAGTGTCCATACATCATTTCCAATGAAAAGGATGTCATCAACATACAGTATGATAAAAATCACCTTAACATCTATAATTCTCTTATAAACACAAGTTTCATCAGGATGCTGACAAAACCATAAGATTTAATTACTTGATCAAACTTGATATTCCAATATCTAGACGCTTGTTGAAGCCCATAAATAGACCAATTCAGCTTGCAAACTTTATGTTCTTGACCTTTTTGGATAAAACCATCTAGCTATGCCAAATAGATACATTCGTCAAGATTTACATTAAGGAATGCTGTCTTGACATCCATTTATCTTACTTCATAGTCAAAGTGAGTTGCAATGGATAAAAGGATTCTTGTAGACTTTAGTATGGCTATAGGCCTGAAGGTTTCTTCATAATCAATACCTTCTTGTTAGGTATAATCCTTAGCAACCAATCTACTTTTGAAAGTTTCTACTTTTCTATCTACTCCTCTCTTTCTTTTGTAGACCCATTTGCACCTAATTGGTTTTACCTCATTAGGTAAGTCCACAAGTTTCCAAACAGAGTTAGTGTATATGGATTTCATTTCTGAATCCATTGCACTCTTCTAATGGTTTGCATCTATACCCTCTACAGTTTCTTTATACGTAGTGGGATTCTCTACTTCCTCAATGGAGATTGCTTGAAAAGCTTTTCCATAGTGTAAGTATCTAGAAAGACATCAAATAACTCTCCTACAACATCTAAGCTGTGGAGGTTCTTGAATGATTGAACTTTCTTCCTTTTCATTAACTGGAACCAGATCTATTGATTTCTCAACGACTGGAGTTTGAACAGAGACAGGAGGTTCTTTCTCTTTATGTGCCAAAGAGCCAAAAAGTATAGAAGGCATAATATCTATTTCTCTCCTACTGGAATCTGACATATTAAGTGGCATAGGAATGAATCCACCACGTGAATCTTAAGTATAGGTTTCTATAACTATTTGCTTGGGATTATCTCCCTTGGTTTCTTCCAAAATAACCATACTCTTGGATCCACGTTCTTCTATGTACTTGTCTTCTAAGAAAATTGCATTTGTACTTACAAATATTTTTATATCTTGAGGACTATAGAAGTAGTATCCCCTTATTCCTTTTGGATACCCAACAAACAGACATAAATTTGATCTTGATTGCATTTTTTCCATCTTTTCCTTTAGCACATATGTAAGACAACCCCAAATTCGGATATGTATTAAATTAGACTTTTGCCCATTCCACAGTTCTAAAGAAGTCTTAGGGATAGATTTAGATGGAACTATATTCAATATATATATATATATATATATATATATATATATATATATATCATAATTTGTATAGCATATCCCAAAAGGACGTACTTAGTGTAGAGAAGTCTAGCATTGACCTAACCATATCTAACAAGGTCCTGTTTCTCCTTTCTACTACTCCATTTTGTTGAGGAGTACTTAGTGTTCTTAGTTGGAATAAAATCCCATTTTCTGACAAGTATGATAAAAAATTATGGGATAGATATTCTTCACCTCGATCTAATCAAAATGTCTTAATGTTCTTACCTAACTGCTTCTCAACCTTAGCCTTAAATTCTGTGGATTTATCTTAGGTAAACATATCTATATTTTGGATAATCATCTGTAAAAGTAATAAAATACTCATATCCACCTCTAGCTTAGACATTAATTGGTCTACAGACATCAGAGTGTGCTAATTCTAAGACTTCTTTAGCTCTATTTCCTTTCAAATGAAATGATCTTTTGGTCATTTTATCCTTCAAACAAAATTCGCAAACTTGAAAAAATTCTACCGTTAAGTCACTTAAAGAACCTTCTCTTACAAGTCTTTGAATCCTAGTTAGATTAATATAACTAAGACTAAGATACCATAAGAGAGTTTCATTAGTATGAGATAACTTAATGCGTTTGTTAGATTTAATATGATATAACAAACTATTGGTAGGTTTTAAAATATACAGATCACTATCTAAATTTTCCCAACATATAAATGAGTTATTCAAAAATATCTCTATTGAAAATTTATAAAAATTAACAAAATATTTTTGTTTGAATAACAAAAACACTAAAATCAAATTTCGATAAATTTCGGGAATATAATAACAATCTTTCAAAACCAAATGTTTATTATGAAAATAAAGATAAACGTCTCCAATAGCTTTTGCAGATATCACTGATCCTGTGCTAACCTGTAAAGTATACTCTGCTTCATTGAGATGTCTTGTAACACCCCACTACCTAAGCACCCAAATAGGCGGGATGTCACCTCGTCCAAAGGACTAGAAGTCTTTATAACGAGGTACAAAAGGAACGAAAATGACTAAATAAAATTATACGATAATCTTATTACAACCAAAGTTAAAACTTATACAAGTCTAGAATCTAAAGCTAACAATTATCTCTCAAAAGAAATACAAAACAGAAATAAATAAACTGAAGGTCATCTCTTATCTCTTCAACCTTCTTAATAAAAGCACTTCCCTAAAAATATGATGTATAGTGTGAGATTGACATCTCAATAAGGCCCATGTGTGCGAATGTCATATATAAACATTTCGTATATTTAGGTTTATCAAAATCACAAAATCATATTTGCAAGACTTTTAATCAATAAACAATTATTCAAATGAGCATTGCTCATCATATCCAAAGCATTTCTCAATAAATCATTATCTCATCATAATCATAAAGGAGCATTGCTCATTATATCCAAAGCAATTCTCAATAAATCATCATCTCATTATAATCATAAGTTCATTATGTAGGAATTAGCAATGATTCAAACAATAGTATCACAATCCATATCATGGTTACCACTATGATAGCGTCCCAATGTAACCTTTTAACAATGGGCAATGGGGGATCCTCCCACTAGGGTAAGATACTCCTCCATCTCTATACCCTACATACCGGTTGTTCAATCCGGATAAATAAAGTCCACTTGGACCCATATGCTAGCTCAGACCAACCTGACTAAGTAGTACTATAGCCTCACCAAGTTGAGTTCATCTTTTGCAGGTGACCTCCTGCTAGAAGACTCACACTGACTCTTCAAGACTAACACCACTAGCCTAGCCCCGTTGAGTACTCAACGCTCCTCATTTAAGGGCAGAATCATTTCCCTTATTTTCACAATTGTTGATTACCTTATCTTTGTAAAACGTGATTTTTCACAATAAGTTTTTCCAACACGTTTAGTGATTAAGAAAAAAAATCGTTTTCAGTTTAAAAGTTGAAATTTGACAAAATTATTTGGAGAATAAAATGACCACGTTCTTAAACCAAGTGTCAAAAAACTACAGTACAATTCATCATATTCAACCAACGTTCCAATCATCATGGTAATCATCATATTGACACCATTTCAAATATCATTGTACAAAAATACTTACACATATGTAATATATAGCAAAACAGTTATGTAGGGATTTACTTAGATATTCTCAATAATCAATCGAGGTAACGCTTGATCTCTTTTTCATTTTTCTTCCTTATCTAGAATCAATGTTTCCATGGTTAGAATCAAAATAGTGCACATGGCCTAGCCACTATTATTTCATGCAACATGAATCTCTATGATCCCATAGATCAACTATAGCATCTAAACGAATCAATTTAATAAACTATGCACATAACCTTCTCTTATTATGCTACTCATCATCAATCATGCAGATACTCAATTTAAATAATCAATATGATAACTCCCATACTCAATTATCATTAAATCCATATAATAATCCCATATGAATAAAAAAAATCTTATCATTAACCAACCATAAGATGGATCTAGATCCAATATAACATGATATCATAATATTTCATCCCATATTCACCTAGATCAACTATTACTCCATCAAACTCAACCATCCCATCCATTCCTCATTCAAATCAATAGGGATTGAGTCTCAAAATAGCTCTTGGATAGACAAGACAATAAAGTAAAGGTGCCTCCTTAGTGATCGGCTGAGTTCACTTGAAAGGAAGAGATGATTGGTCCCTTAATTCTTCTTTTTGAAAATCACAAAAAATAGGGAGTGTAAATCAGTCCCTATTTATTGAGATTTAGGAGAATAAGATGAGAAGAATTGAGGTCGAGTTGATGAAAAGTTGAAAAGTTGCTTACCTTGCTCTTAGGTTTCAATTTTAGTGGTGATTGGAGTTGTGATAGCCGAAATCTTGGAGAGAATAAGTGGCTATTTTTTTTCATGTAGAAGAGAGGTTTAGGGTTTGATTGGTGGCTGTTTTGATGAAAAGTATAAGTTAGGTTTAGGTGTTTTGATGTTTGAAAGGGCTACACCTTGTTTTAGACTCTTGAACAAATAAGGGAAAAATGACAGCTTTTGCTCTTCTTGATTTGGCCGAAACTGAAGTGAATAGAAGGAGTTTATGGCTATGCTCTAGGATGCTAAAGTGGTCCAGATAATGAGAGGAAAAAGAGAAAAGTATAGGCTGATTTTTGGTTTAGCTTTAGGCAGAAATAGGAGAGAAAAAATTGGGGTCTTGTGCTATGATTTTTGTTTAAAACTATAGGGGAATTTGAGAGTAAGGGAAGCTGAAATTTTTTTGAGTATGTGTTTGTGACTAGTTTTTGTTTAGCTTAGGAGAACTTTGAGAAATAAGAATGGAAAGGCTTGCAAGAGTTTGGATTTGAACTCAAGTTACCAAGTATTAAACACCAAGCTTCAACCACTATACCACAACAACTCTAGCTTCAACTACTATACCACAACAACTCTTGTTTCAACCACTAAACCACAATAACTCTTGTTTTAATCACTAAACCACAATAACTCTAGCTTCAACCACTCCAGTCAACCACAACAACTCTTGTTTTAATCACTAAACCACAACAACTCTTATTTAAATATTCCTCTATCAAATTCCTTTAACTCCCACTCACTTACTCCATTTCCCTTCTAATAATACTCATAAAACAAAAGCTCAAATCCACCAAGAAACTAACAAATTCCCTTAAATCCCACTCACTTACTCCATATCCCTTCTAATAATACTCATAAAATAAAACCTCAAGTCTATCAAGAAACTAACAAATCCCCTTAACTTCCATTCACTTATTCCATTTCCCTTCTAATAATACTCATAAAACAAAAATTTAAGTCCACCAAGAAACAAACACCAAGTCTTAACCACTAGACTACAACCATTCTTGTTTAAATAGTCCTCCAACAATTATATCAAAGTAAATAATTCATGAACTAACCAACTCATAAATCACATATACCCATGAAAATGGTTTAAGTTATCAAATGTCATATAAAATGTTATGCCATGCATAACTTTTCCCATATAATAAAGGTAGTTTTAAACGGGGTATTATATGTCTGGTTACTTGGAACCCTTACAATGAATTACAAACATGATTAGTGACTCCAGAATCTACTATCCAAGTATTTGTAGAATTAAACATTAAACAAGTTTCAATGTAGGATAACTCACCAGTACCCTACTTACGTTTGGCTAAGTAATTTGTCACTGAGGCTTCTAATGTCCTTTTTGCTTGTAGTGGAAACACTTGCCTTTGGGATTTTCATCCGCTTTTGCCTTCTTAGTCTACTGCTTAGGCCCCTTTTTGTTATTTTTCTTCCTCTTATTTCCTCATTTGCCATTGGACATGGAAGAGGAAGATCCAGCATGAGCTATAACAAGAGCGTTGCCACTTTCCACTTTTAGGATAGCCTCAGCACTCTCAAGCTCTTTCATTAACTCTGTAAGAGACATATTCATCTTGTTCATGTTATAATTACCTTTGAACTATGAGAATATCTCTGAAAGAATTTCTAGAGCCATATCTGAAGGATCAAAACGAAAAACATCAAAGAAAACGTAGCAAAAAAATTTTCAGTTTTCCGAGCCACATCTAGGAGAGAGTACTTACTTTTCTTTATTGGTCGCAAGTTAACTAATGAAGGGCTGGGTTGTATTAGAACTTGTGTTGGGAGGGGAGAAGAAGGTGCCTGCTGTTCGACCAGTATTCTCGCCAATCTTCTACTCCTATGCATAAGCGTCTCCAAGCTTCCTCTCTTCGTTTTTCAGAGTATGACTCTACCTTATTCTTATGTTAGCTTAGTAAAAGCTCCTTCTTTAGATAATCAAAATATCTCCAAGAGAGAAAGAAGAGAAGGACTAGAAGAAGAGGAAGAGACGGCACACTCAGTGATTGAGCTTAGGAAAAAAACCACGTTATTTTTCTTCCTCTCTTGCACCTTAAATTCGGCTAGCCTTAGGGCTTGATGAAGCCCTAATGGGCTTGGTGTTTTGCTCATAAATCAGTCCAGGACTGGCTCAATCCTCTTAATTAATTAATTAATTACCTTTTCTGGACTTCATTAAATATCCAAGACTAATTAATTAATTCTAATTGGACTCTTAATATATGTCAACATATATCAACCCAATTAATTAATTTATTCCAGCCCAATCTTCGTAATGATTTAATTATCTTTTCTTGGCCTTATCAAAATCCATGACTAATTAATTAATTCTAATTGGACTCTTAGAATAAATTTTATTCTCTTCCAAATAATTATCCATTAAGCCTAGATTATGTCTAAATAACACCAAAGTAACTTGAGTTACTCCAGGGACTAAGAGACATATTATTCATAACTATTAAAATTATCAAAATGCCCTTATTATTAAATAGTTGTATTTTATCATTTTAAATATTTTCATTTATCACCATATGAAAATATTGACCACAAGAATAATATTGCTAAAGCAATGTCTCCAACCTACGAGTGAAATGATAGAAATACCCCTCTATATAACACCCATCAATGAGACATGATAAATGTACTAATACCCACCTTAAAGACATCTACTATCTTTAGATATCTAGTCCAATAATTCATGACCCACTTGAATGTACTTACTTATTATTATAAGCTACCCAAAAGCACACATTCTAGAGTTACATTCCCAGGGCCCTAGATTATTAGATTATTCTGGACAATCACAAAGGGGTGATTTAACTTCACTAAGTGAAGCATAGAAACTCTGTATTAACTAACTAGAGTAATACACCCAACATACGAGGATATTGATCTCATAAAAGAAATTTCACTCAACATATATCGAAGTATAAAACCCTAGCTTCACTAGATCACCAACTCATGCTCAAGTATGAAGGTATCCGTCCACGCTGTAGCAGTAATAGTAAGATCTTATCTTGACGAAGGTAAATCATTCTTCATTGGAACTCATGGCATAATAGTCTTACCTTGATGAAATGCCCAATTCCATCAAACGACTAGGAACTGAATTTTACTTATATGATAAGTACCCATGATCTATACCTTACTGTGAAGAATGACCCAACACATAGACTATTACCTGTCATACTTAGACCTTAAATGTGCAATAATATAAGAAACAGACTAAA
This sequence comes from Voacanga thouarsii, assembly GCA_026120185.1. NCBI lineage: Eukaryota > Viridiplantae > Streptophyta > Magnoliopsida > Gentianales > Apocynaceae > Voacanga > Voacanga thouarsii. The sequence continues at coordinate 4,651,064 of JANUWF010003370.1, forward strand.
TTGAATGAATAAACATTTATTGCAATATATTTATACAGAATACATAGTCTTTGAGGGTATACTTTCCAACAATATCAACCTGAGTCTCACTCTTAATTTCAGCTCTTAAGACTTCTGCTACGTTAAAGTGAGCGATCAATTCTAACATATGATCTCTCACAGATGTCCGAGTTTCATGCGCATATTTATTATGCGCCTTATTGCTGCTTAACGGGCCTGTCGTCTTTTATGCTCGAATATTTGCTAGAGACTTTTCATGATATCTGAAGCAATTGCCATATTCTCATGTTTTTGTTGCAAAACATTTGAGATGGATCCTAAAATATAGCAGCGAGCCATCTCATTAGAACTCAACTATTTCTCATAAGCCACCCTTTGTTTGGACATGGACCGATCAGTAGGCTTAGAAGGACATGGTTCAGTTAGCACATATTTGAGCTTCTCAATAGTTAGTATGATTATTAGGTTCTTCTTCCAATCAATAAATTTTCTCCAATCACTTGGTTCTTTGTTAAGATTAGAGATAATGTGTTGGTAGTCATTTTCTAAAATAAAATAAAATAAAATATATGAGCCAATATCACGCCATGATGCATGATCAAAATAACATGATACATGATAGTATGATCATATTTTAAGTAGTAATAAAAATTACTATTAAAATACGATAACCTAAAACTCTATAGTAACATGTACCTCTATAGGAGATAATAATATAACTTATAGTTAAGCTAGGATCCACAACCTAAAACCGCAAAGTAATATGCATATCTCTAGGAAATAACAATATAACTTTTAGTTAGGCCTGAATCATCCTATTACAATTAATATATCTTGCATCTAAATGCAATATTAGTTGTAGTGCCGTTAATATTTTGGCCATCATAGATATTATTTGAATTATTCTATAGGAAGTTCTTATAATGTCTTTCATTTAAGTGTAACTCATATATATATAATTTTTTTTATATAAATTTTCCAATCAAATCACATCACCTATGGGGTAATTATGAATGAATTAAACTTATACAAATAACTAAAAAAAAAAAAAAAGGCCCAATCTAGTAATAAATAAAACGTAGCCTTCCTATAGGGAAACCATTTAAAATGAAACGAAGTAAACGTTAATTTTACTAATGAACTAATAGGGGAGACCTAAGGTTAATTAAAAAATTAACCAATTTACATTTATTTTTTTTTTAAATATTAATTTATTTTTGCATAACTAAATAATACCTAAAGCGGTGTTAATGCAAATTATACGACATGTTAACATGAATGATATATAATTCAATAAAAAATTAAATAATAGAAACTATAAAATAAAAATAATTTTATAGCTAACCTAGACACAAGAAATAATATTGTAAAATTACAATTTAAAATTAATTGGTTAAGAAAATAGCCAACTTTTCAAACTTTTGCAATATTAATTTGATGGAGCACCATTGTGACACAAGAACTTCTGTGGTGAGGTGGATAAGATGCAAGGGCTTTATATGGGTGACCTAGGTTTGAAGCCAAATATGCCACCAAAACCATTTTTTTTTTTTAAATAAAAGGGCTAGCTTGTTGGCATAGTGCCAGCCTAAGCCGCAAGGCCCAGCCCAAGCTGGCCAAGCTGCCAGTGCCAGCCTAGGCCGCTAGCCCATTGCCAGCTTAGGCGATGAGGCCCACCTCAAGTAGGCCAAGCTACTAACGCTAGCCCAGGCCGCGAGCCAAGCTTGGCTCAGGCCTAGCTCCAGCTAGCCTACCTCTGGGCTAGCCTAGGCCGATGGGCTACTATCTCTAATAGAAAGTTGGATCTACTGGCCAAGCCAACATCTAATCTTGCGTAACAGATGCCCAAACCTTGCAACACCTTGCAAAGCTGCTGCCACGAATCTTGCTCACTTGTTCATTCTTTCATCTTCATATTCTTCCACTCCAAGCTCCGGGAATATTTACAACTTTTTTTTATAACAACATAATAAAAATAACTCAAAAGGAAAACATAGAGAAGTAATCCATTCCTTTTATTACAAGACTCGATAATACTTATATATATTCATCGAATAAAAAATTATGGTCATAAAATTATTTTTGAATTAATGAAACCATTCACCATGAATATAAATGCATTATTCCTATACCGCTCAACTAAATATATGCATAAAAGATTTAATCTTAACACATAAACATATATCAAACCTTAGGAATAAGATCGATATATGTGTGTGTGTGTGTGTGTGTGTGTGTGTGTGTGTGAACTAGATTAGACCCTATGAGCACGTGAAAAACGAATCATACATTTGTAAATATCGTCTTTAATAATACGATTTTTGATGTTTTTGGCCTTCTGGTAGTGCTCCAAACCCTCAAACCTTCTTCAGTGTAATCTTTCGGACCAGAATATTGCTAATCGTTTTTGTTTTCCTCTTTTTGTAGAGGGTGGACTCATAGAAAACTGAGAGAACGTTATTTTTTACGTGACCCTAATATAGAGTCTCAAACTAATATATATAGTTGACTCTACCTCAAATATTTATCTTGAAAGAATAAGAAAAGTATAGTTGAGTATAACTATTTTCACTCATCCTATTCCATCTAAAATACAATTTTTGATTTCTTGTAATTTTCATTAATAAATTATAAATAATTATAATTTACTATTGTCTTATAATTAGGAGCTACTGAATGGACCTAACCTGATACAGTTAGATTAATCTATAATAAATTATTTTGAACTACATTTCACTCCACTAAAAGAATGTAATTGCACTCTTAGACTAATTACAAATTATGTCCTTATGATTGATCGATCAAACAATTTTCTCCTATGCTGACCGAGATTCTCCACAGAAAAGCACTCATGGTTTTCGCACAAACAAAGGACACCGGCCACTCACACAAAACAATCATCATACAGTTAACAGAGAATGTGGGATTAGAGAACCACAAGAAGTGAAAAACTGGTTTGGCTTGACCTTAAGAGGTCTGAGATTGCTACGCCTTGGAGGACTTGTTGCACCCGTTCAGCCTTACATGGGTGAAGAATGAACCGTGAGCAAGAGGTGGCTTAGATGGGTATCGTCTGTGGAAGTAAAGGAGAAGGCGCCAATTTTTGTGAGTAGAAGAAAAAAGAAAGCTAAGAGGATTCTTTTGCTTAAGAAAGAGGCCGAGAGTCCTCTTTTGCTACGAAGAAATTTTTGTTGTGTGTTGATAGAGAGGTAGCCGAACGGTTTTGGGCTTGGTGTGATTCAGTCTTTTGATGGAGCAACGACGGAAAATGTTAGGGGGAAAAAAAAAAGAAAGGTGAGGGGTGGGTGGAGAGGTACTGATTTGCTTGTGCTACTAAAATTCATTAAGGCTAAATAGCCTTTGTGTGTGGGTGTCTCCGTTGGAATAGTTGGGAGATGGAAAGAATGATAGATAGTTTATTCAATCATATCCCACATTGGAAAAAGAAAGGTCTTGAAACTCTTTATTAGTAGTTGTGCACAAGAAGTAATGTCTAAAGTGCTCTCAATGGACATGGGTTTGACTCTTTAGTTAGTCCATTTTATAATTATATTTATATATATTAAAAGGGCACTTGGGCACTTGGGGCAACTTGGGCTTGTTTAAAAAGAATTTCTTTTATATTTTTCCCGAATTAATATTTCTTAAGGGATATAACTTTTCTTAAGAGATATAACTTTTGGATAAAAACTCTTTCAAAGGGTTGTAACTTCTAAGTTAGTAACCATTAAGAAGTTATAAAAATTGCAGAAGATTTACAGGTATTATCTGATTTTTTCTATTTCTATTTAAATTTCTCACGAAACTTTGTTGTATCCTGGGGTAACTTGTTTTGATAAGTAAGACAATATTACACTCAAGATAGTGTAATCACGCCTTAAAGTTTGTTCTCTATTTATTTTCCTAACAATTTGAGTGTAGTATTGTCTTTCCATGGCATTGATGAATGCTGCAACAATGAAATTGTTAACACAACAAGATGCTATCAAACTGACTCAATTCGATGGAACGAATTTCACAAGATGGAAAGACAAGACGAGATTTCTTCTAGCCACACAGAAAGTTCTCTATATTCTTGATCCGTCCCTGAAGGCTCTTCCTGCACCAACACCGGAAGACAGTGATGGATTGAAGGCTGAACAGAAGAAACATGAAGATGATCAATTGATGTGTCGTGGACTTATTCTAAATTCTCTGACAGATCGTCTGTATGATCTCTATGCTGCACTCCAAACTCCAAAGGACATCTGGATTGCTTTGGAGACTAAATATCAGAATGAAAAGAAAGGTACGGACAAATTCCTTGCTTTAAATTATTTTGATTTCAGAATGACTGATGACAAGCCAGTCATGGATCAAGTCTATGAACTTCAAATTTTAGTTTCCAGATTAAGGGATTTGGAAGTTTGTATTCCTGATGCATTACAAATTGGTGCAATTCTGTCCAAATTGCCTCCCTCTTGGAACGGCTACAGAAAGAAGATTCTGTTACAACTAGAGAGTTTGACTCTCGAGCAATTTCAAAATCATCTACAAATTGAGTGTGAAACTTGTATAAGAGAAGAGAAATTGCAGAAAAATGTTGTTGAAAATTCCAATACAAAATTGCAGGTAAATGCTGTGGGAGCAAAATCTGGAAACAAATTTCAGAAACATCTTAAGATCAAAACCAAGTCATTCAAGAAGAAGAACAACAAAAGGAACCAGTGTTAAAGAATGTAGGTTCAAGAAGAGTGAAGAGAAGAAAGCAGATACCAGTGTTAATACTAATACTGGCGTTACCAAAGTGGCAAACTTTGTTACTGAAGAAAGTTTGGTAGCCATGGTTACTTAAATAAATTCAGTTGCTTTCACTTGTTCTTCTGAGTTTTTCCTTGATTCCAGTGCAACCATTCATGTGTGCAACAACAAAGATCTATTCAGTACTTATATAAAAGATGATGCTGAGGTCTATATGGGTAATCAAGCACCAGTTCACGTGTTTGGTAAAAGAACTGTTGTTCTAAAATTCACTTCGGGACAAAAGCTCACCTTGGTGAATGTTTTTCATGTTCCTGATGTTAAAAGGAATCTTGTTTCTGCTAGTTTGCTGAGCAAAAGAGGCTTTAAGATTGTAATAGAATTTGATAAGGTTGTGATCACCAAGAATGGTGTGTTTGTAGGAAAGGGTTACACCCTTGATGGCTTGTTCAAATTAAGCATTAATGAAATCAATGTTGGTTCTGCTTATATTATTGAGTCTTCTGATCTTTGGCATGCTCGTTTAGGACATTTAAATTATTCTACTTTGAAATACATGACTAATCATGATTATATTTCTTGTACGTATGATTCTTTAGATAAATCTGAAATATGTGCACAAGCTAAAATTACTAGGAAACCATTTCCTAAAGCAGAACATATGCATAAAATGTTAGATTTGATTCATTCGGATATTTGTGAATTAAATGGAAAATTAACTAGAGGAGGTAAAAGATACTTGATTACTTTTATAGACGATTGTTCTCGTTATGCACATGTTTATTTGTTAATAACTAAAGATGAAGCACTTAGTGTTTTTAAAGAATTTAAGGCTAAGGTAGAGAATCAAAAGGAACGAAAAAGTAAAATGTTAAGAAGTGATAGAGGAAGAGAATACTTTTCTGGTGAATTTGATAAGTTCTGTGAAGATCATGGTATAATTCACCAAAGAACAGCTCTTTTTGCACCCTAACAAAATGGATTTGCTGAAAGAAAAAATAGAACACTAGTTGACATGGTAAATGCAATGATATTAAATGCTAAATTACCATTCAACTTATGGGGAGAAGCAGTTCTTACTGCATGCCATATTCTTAATAGAGTTCCTTTAAAGAAGACTCATATTTCACCATATGAAGTCTGGAATGGAAGGAAGCCAAATTTAAAGTATTTGAAAGTGTGGGGGTGTATAGCATACTATCGACTTCGTGATTCTCAAAGACAAAAACTTGGTGCAAGAGGTATAAAATCTATTTTTGTTGGTTATGCTCAAAATTCAAAAGCATATTGTTTACTTGATTTGGAATCTAATGTTATTGTAGAGTCTATTCATGTAGAATTCTTTGAAAACATCTTTGTACGTGATAATATGTTACATGGTCATATAGAAGAGCACAATAAATTAGATTCGAATTTTAATAAAAGAAAAGAATTTGATGGACCATCTGAACCAAGGAGAAGTCAAAGGCAAAGAAAAATTAAACATCTTGATCCTAATTTTATATCTCCTGATCATATAACTTTTCTAGTTGAAGGAAGTAGAGAAAAAATTATAAAGCTAATGGAGATATCAAATGTTGATGATGAACCAAAACCATTTAAGGAAGCTTTAACTTCTAGAGATGCTGCCTTTTGGCAAGAAGCTATAAATGATGAAATGGATTCAATTATGGCTAATAATACATGGGTTCTAGTTGACTTACCTCCCAATTCAAACCCCATTAAAAATAAATGGGTTTTTAGAAAGAAATATAATTTAGATGGTACTTTACAAACCTTTAAAGCTAGGTTAGTAGCTAAAGGATTTACATAGAAAAAAAGGCTAGATTATTTTGATACATATGCACCTGTAGCAAGAATAACATCTATTAGAGTTTTATTTGCCTTAGTTTCTATTTATAAATTATGTGTTCACCAAATGGATGTCAAAACTGCTTTTTTAAATGGATATTTGAAAGAAGAAGTTTACATAGAACAACCAGAAGGTTTTGTACTTCCTAGTAATGAAAATAAAGTATGCAAACTTATAAAATCTTTATATGGTCTCAAACAAGCTCCAAAACAATGGCATGAAAAGTTCAATTAAAAAATTTTATCTTATGGTTTTAGACATAATACAGCTGATAAATGCATCTATTCTAAATTTACTAGTGATTATGGAGTAATTATATGCCTCTATGTAGATGATATGCTTATTTTTTGTACAAATATTCTTGGTATAAATGAAACAAAAAAGTTTCTTACTTCTACCTTTAAGATGAAAGATCTTAAAGAAGTGGATAGAATTTTGGGAATTAAAATTACCAAACATGATAATGGATTTATGTTAAATCAAACTCACTATATAGAGAAGCTCTTGAATAAATATAAATTCTTAAATATTAAAGAATATAATACTCCATATGATACTAGTGTTAAACTAGTAAAAAAATGATGATAGATCAATAGAACAATTGAAGTATGCTAGTGTTATAGGAAGCTTGATGTATGCTATGTGTTGCACAAGACCTTATATAGCCTTTACAGTGAGTAAATTATCAAGATTTACAAGCAATCCAAGTATGGCTCATTGGATAGTAGTTGAAAGAGTACTTGGTTATCTGAAAAGAACCGCAAAAGTACAATTATGTTATTCTAATTTTCCTGTTGTACTAGAAGGCTATTCTGATGCTAATTGGATTGCTAAAGTTGGTGATATATTATCAACCTCGGGGTGGATATTTACCATAGCGGGTGGTGCTGTTAGTTGGGCATCTAAGAAACAAACGTGTCTTGCTCATTCAACTATGGAAGCTGAATTCATAGCTTTGGCTTCAGCAGGTAAAGAGGCTGAATGGTTAAGAAATATGTTACTTGAAGTTGACTTATGGCCACAGCCTATACCACCCGTTACTATCTATTGTGATAGTGAGGCTACAATGTCAAATGCCTTTAGTAATATATATAATGGAAAATCAAGACATATAAGTCTACGTCACAGTTATATTAGAGAGTTAATATCTAATGGTATTATTACTGTCTCCTATGTGAAGTCTACAGCAAATTTATCGGATCCGCTTACTAAGGCTTTACCAAGAGATAAAGTCTGTGAGACTACTTATAGTATGGGACTAAAATATAATCCTTAGACACCAATAACGGTAACCCAACTTCACTTAATTAAATCGGTTATTGGTTGAAGTTTAAAGGGTAATAATAACAGGTTGTTGGTATGTGTCTTATTAGATCACTAAATCAAGTTCCATACAAAAAGTGATGGTTGTTAGTGATGATTAGTAGAGAGGATGAGTTTATACTCTTAATGGAGTTTTTCTATAAATAAACTCCACCTATATGAATATGAAGTGGTGCCGCTTCAACAAGAATTTAAAAGGATTTATTCTTGTAAATATTCATAGAAAATGGATTGCTCGCACAAGGCCATTTATAGTTCTAGAAGTAAAACGGGAAATTTAATAGAAAAAGATAAATGTAATGTGTGTGGTATTTCCGATCCTAACAAAAGGTGTCTTGGTTTAATCCTAGGACACCATGTACACCGTTAGCATCCTGAAATACTTATACTAATTGAAAGTTTAATCTTTTAGATACTTTCTTGTATGCATTATGTTTATTTTGAAAAATAATTACCTGTATGAACAAACTAGTGAGGGAATGATAGATAGTTTGTTCAATCATATCCCACATTGGAAAAAGAAAGGTCTTGAAGCTCTTTATTAGTAGTTGTGTACAAGAAGTAGTATCTAAAGTGCTCTCAATGGACATGGGCTTGACTCTTTAGTTAGTCCATTTTTATAATTTATATATATTAAAAGGGCACTTGGGCACTTGGGGCAACTTAGGCTTGTTTAAAAAGACTTTCTTTTTATATTTTTCCCAAATTAATATTTCTTAAGGGATATAACTTTTCTTAAGAGATATAACTTTGGGATAAAGACTCTTTCAAAGGGTTGTAACTTCTCAATTGGTAACCATTAAGAAGTTATAAAAATTGCAGAAGTTTTACAGGTATTATTTGATTTTTTCTATTTCTATTTAAATTTTCCACGAAACTTTGTTGTATCCTGGGGTAACTTGTTTTGATAAGCAAGACAATATTACACTCAAGATAGTGTAATCACGCCTCAAAATTTGTTCTTTATTTATTTTCCTAACAAAGAAAGGGTTTGGGGGTTTTCTTGTGCTAAACGATGTTGCTGGTTTTTGCTTGCCAGAATAATTGTCAAGACAGTTTGCTTCCCAAAGCTGCACGATTTTGTGCTGAGGGGAAAGGTGGCTGAAGCACCAGCCGTATAGTAGGCTCAAATCGTGCAAGATGGAGAAGGAAAAATAGAAGATTATTGAAGTTTTATTGGAGGAATAAAATATGCATAGTAGCTTTCATGGTTGAAAAATGAAGGAAGATTATTTACTTAATGGCCCAAGGGAATTTTCTCCCTCAATCTCTTCTCCAGATTTTCAGTAATTATCATCAGGAAAAGGAAAGAAAATCCGTGCAGCTATGGATGAGCCGAAACAAGGTTACTCAGCTCAATTTTCAGTTGCTGACTTAGCAAATGGAATGAGTAGATTTTGGAATCTAAAGCTCAAATAATTATGGGAATGTCAAGAATAATGTCGGCTATGCTATGAAAAGCTTCTATAATTATTTTAGAGTCATAATAGAGCTTAAAAAATAAGGAAAAATGCCATTTTGAATCCTTCTCAATTTCGGATAGTAAAAAAGGGGAAATAAATCCCGCATTGGAAATTTATGAATCTTGTTTCCAAATGGAAAGGAGGAAAATAAGAGACATGATCCCATGTTTTGGTGGGCTAACATGGAGCTTAGAAGGAAAGAATTTAAATTTGAATTTTGGAAGGAAAAAAGGAAATAAAGGCTCCAAGAATCATTCTACTCCCTTAAGCAATGCAAGCGACAGCTAGGAGGGATTACATTTGGAAAGAAAATCCCTCAATCTGAGATTATTGTTCTTAGAACAAAATAGGAAATAGTTATATTTTAGATACTAAAATAAAGTACAATGAATATGGAATTTTTGAAGAAATAAGGAAATGGAATTATTCAAAAAAATATATATGAGATAAATCTAGAATTAAATTACTTTAGGTAAGTTACTCCCTAATGTTGGGATGTATGCCCTCTTAGACTAGGTTTCTGATGTAAAAAAATTGAATGTTTTAATAAATGAATTTATTTTCAGAAATTTTTTGTGAATTTACAATTTTATTAGTACACAATTACGTTTGGAAAAGACCCATTGTGTTTAAGTAAGTGGTCCATGTGAATGGAGGTCTTTCATAGTAAGGTATGGATCACATGTTACTTAACACATAAACTTTTGTTTTTAACTGATTGATGAGAATGGGAATCTCATCATGTTTAGGTTATTATGTTGTGAATTCTAAATAGGGAATGGCTTACCTTTAGCCAGTGAGTAGTCCACTCACTTCAAGACATAAGGGTATTTCGAATACGTAGAACAGGACATGTAGTAGTAATTTCTAAAAAATACTATATGGTAGAAACCTAGACTACTACCACTACAGCGTGGACTAGTACTCTATAACTTGAGTATGAGTTGGTGGTCTGACGAAACTGGAAGCATATGCTTTGATATGCTATAGTTGAGGTTCTATCGTATGGCCAATATACTTGCATGTTGGGTATATGTGACTAGTTAGTTAAGATAAACTTGTACAAGATAGTTTCTATACTATATCGCCCCTTGTGATTGTCTGAATGATCTAATATCCAAGGCCTTGGGAAACATGACTTGAATATTTACTTTAGGGTAGCTCCCTTGGAAAGTGGAAACAATCCAGGAAGTCGTGGATCATTGGACTAGAGGCCTAAGGATGGTAGATGTCATTTAGAGAGGTGTTAATACACTTTTTTCTCTCTGAATGTACGGCGATGTATAGAGAGGTACTTTAGTCATTGCACTTATAGGTTAGAGACTTTGCTAACGCAGTACTGTCCTTGGGGTCAATATTTCCTTATGGTGATATTAGGAAATATTTAAAATGCAAAATATAACTATTTATATGGTAAGGGTATTTTGGTCATTTTAGTAGCCAAGGCGGTGTGTCTTTTGATCCCCAGTATAGACTGTGATTCCTTATTAAATATGGGTTAAGGAATTAATCTTAAATTAAATAAAATTTATTTTATTTAAATAGCTTGATTTAATTATTGGGTTAGAATAAAATAACGGTCTATGGAGAGAGAATTAATTAAATTAGTTTAGTGGGTTAATTAATTATTCAGGGCTTTGGCCCAGTTTAAATAATTAGGGATTAACCTAGGACTAAATTGATTTAGGCTTATTTAATTGGATTGGTTTATTTGGGCTGAAAAAATTAATTATTTGTTGAGCCATTAAGTTGGTTCTAACTAAAATAATTAATTAAGCCCAAAAGGTTAAAGTAAGAATCCAATGCCCCAGTCCAATTTAACATATGATTTTATTTAGGTTAAATAGGAGGATTGAAAATAACGTTGTTGTAGATCAGACACACAAAAGAGACGGCTTCTTCTTTGTGGAAAAGGCCAGGCGTCTCTCTCTCTCTCTCCAGAAAAATTTCTTAACCTGTTAATTGTTCACCAAATGGTAGTTAGGCAGGCCATATACTGGAAGACCGAGAGTTCGGCGTTTACATACATGCAAAGGCGGAGTAGGAGGGTTGCAGGAATCGCACAATAGGCTTCTACTAGCACACCTACCTCGATTGTGCACGTTCCGGTCCAGCCACCTTTGAAAACCAGAAGGAGAGGTAAAATTTTTAAAACCTCGGGATTGGGACAGGGCGCAACTAGCGCCGGCTAGGGCTGCCAGAGCTGGCGCCGGCCCTGCCCTGGAATCCCTGTTATTGTTTTTTCAATTTTTTTTATGTTCGCTTCCGCTTCGTGCTCCATGTTTCCCGCTTTCCATGCCTTCACCTAATGGAATTGTAATAGCAAGCTGGCCGACCAAGGTGATTCTAAAGAAAGGTAGGGAAAAGGAAAATAAAGGATGTCCAACTAAGAATTAACCATCGATCCCTCTACCTAATAATAAAATCTCAATACCCTTACCATCAAACCACTACTATTCTTATACCTTAAGAGAAAAATAAAATTCTTATGTACTAGTATTCATCTCCTCAATTCTCTCTTAAGCGAAATTTATGCAACAAAATAAGTTAACAAGCACTCAGATAATGCATGCAGGCATAATTCGATAGCTTGGAGGAAAATGTACTTAATTAAATCATACTCAAGACATACGAGATTTCTAAGATCAAGAATAGTTTATATGAGCAAATAAACAATGTAATGTATGGTCTCGGGCGCATTAGGGTGGGGTTTTACAAGTTTTGTCAATTAATACAAAGTATTTGCACCATCAGTCCAAAATTGAAAGGAAAAAAAAGTCTAATGTGGAGGGGGAGCTCTTTCCTCTCCTTATTTACTTCCACCCCTTCTTCTCACCCAACCAAACAATGTAAATTTGCTATTTACCTCTTAATTTACTTCTCACTCTCTTTTATTTCCTCTTTTCCCTCCAACCAAACAAGGGCTTAGATTTTGTAGAAGAAATAGCTAATACCTATTCTCCCAAAAATCAATTAACTTATTTATCTCAATTAGATAATGTAGAAGACTATCTTAAAAAACTAGTTCTTGTAGATCGTAAACATAATTGGATAACTAGAAAAGGATATGATAGCAAACCCTGTTATTTATGTGAAAAATATCATTTTTTTTTAGCACTTAGATAATAGTGTAGTAATTGTTTACTGGAAGCTTGCAAATTTTGATTAGAAAAACAACATCTAGAATTAAAAATAATGGAAAAAGGAAACAAAAAACAGAAAGAAGATCCTATAGAACATCATTTAGAAAGAAGAATTAGGATAATAGAACAAAAAGTTGACCAATTAGAAGACCATGTGTATAAACGAATATTGAACTAATCCAAATAATTTAAAATCCTTATAATCCTACCATAGAAATATTATACGAAAAGAATTATTGTCCTTATTAAAATAGAAACTTTAGAGTTAGAAGTACTAGCTTAATTGATCAAGTTGTAGTAATTTAATTCTTAATAGTACAATAATTCTAGAAGAATATTATACAAATATTAGTATTATGGTAGAAGTAGCCCAGATGGATGGAAAAATCTATAGGTATACTAAATCTGTAAAACATTTAGATTTTCATTCAAAATCTCTTCTTTCTTCTATATGGAACAATCTTGTATACCGGAAATTTATATTAGGCCTACTCATTACAAATTATCTATAGGATTAGATTTTATACTTTATTACAATCATGGTATAGTTCTTACCCATAATGGTATTCAATTCCTAAAAACAAATAGTTTACCTTACAATATATTAGAGTGCATTGAGAAGTATCATGGATCCTTACAACCCTTACCTAAAAATCGTATAGAAATAGAAACTCTACAAAAAAAGTGACTTAGAAAATTGGATTTCTTAATAAAATAAATTTATTGCACTCAGAAATCATCTTAAATTCATATTTAGAGAGAAAAGCATCTGATATTTGATTCTTCCAAATTTAGGTAACATGCAAAGCTCAGTTAATTTACTAACCTTATCGGATGTGAACTTCAATTCTACAATTTTTTGCCAACCACCTTTATAAAAGATGAATGTCCCATATATTTAAAGACCTTGTAATCCCACCAAAACCATTGTTTGGCATTCTGCTATCCTCAGTGAATATATCTTCATTGCGGTGTTATGATCCGAAATAATATAGAGAATAAAAGAAATAATTTTATTAATAATCAAGAGAATATAAAGAGTTTGGTGGATTGAGATAAGAAGGTGACAAAGAATGCAGAAATTCAGGGGATACAGAGACAAGCCACCAGGCTTCCGAATACAACAACGACAATGACTCTTGCTTTCAAGAACCCTAATACTCTATTTAAACATGACAGACTCATTCTAAACTGTTAGATTAACATGTACTCAAAACTACGTAGTTCCACTAACCAATTATTTAAATGAATATTTATTATTATTTTAAAGTATCATAATATTTCCCCCTCCTTTAAACTAGCCCTGTCCTAAGGTTGTTAGCAGATCAGCCTTCATCTTTGAACAAGCTTCCATCTTTCTCAAAATCTTCAGCCACAATAAAGTTTAACTGTGCTCTAGGACACACATATACAGATGAGTATTTATCTCCACATTTGAAGCACAAACCCTTCTCTCATCTTGCCTGCAATTCTGATGGAGTGATTTTCTTGACACCCAGATTAGTTAGTGCACTATTGTTGGGTTTAGAGTTTTGGTCTGTGAAGGGCTCAATATTTATAAGATTCAGAAGATTTATTGGGAGTTAAGAGTGAATTTTGCAAATGTAATGCCTGTTCACAAGCTTCTTCAAGTGTACATTATTTGAACATCTTCACTATATACCTAAGCTCCTCCTTTAATCCACTAATAAAAACAGAAATATAATATTCTTCAATTACTGGAGGTATATTACACATCATAATTGCTTGAGCTCTTCAAACCTGTCTAAATACTCCTCCACGCCTCCTTTCTGTTCAATTTTACTGAATTCTTCCATTAATTCTACATATGTACTTTCCCCTAACCTCTTACAAATAGCCTTAGCCATTTGGTCCCAACTACTTCCCTCATGAGTTTGCATGCACCCATTAAACTAAATAAAAGCCTTCCCTTTCAGATACAGTTCAGTAACATTCAATTTCTTTGCTTTAGGAATATTGTATAATTCAAAATATCTCTTGCACTTACCCACCCATTCCCTAGGGCCACTTCCTTCAAACAGAGGAAAATCCAACTTTGGTAATTTAACTCCATGCCTATTATCTCCTCTATTCCCAAACCAATTAGAATCCATATTCAATAGTTGATTTGAAGAAGCCCCTACTCCTCCATTGGCACTACCTTCAATTTATTTTCCATCTTTTATCTCCACCTTCTTAGTTAATTCATTGATACTAACAAGAAGGGCATTCAAATTTGTAGTGAGTGAAGCGGTTAATTTTAATATTACCCTCTACTTGAGACTGCAGATTTTCAACTGACTTACTAATCGAGTTGAGGTGATGTCCCTGTTCCTTAACATTGAGTTCGATGGAAATGATTTGCTTTGCTTGAGCTTGAACATACTCTTGCAACTCCCTCAATTCAGTCTCCATCCTTGTCACTCCTTCTTTCTTTTCTTGACTTCTGGTTACAGGCATAATGTAAACCGCAGTTACACGAACTTCTCTAATACCAACTTGTTATGATCCAGAATAATATAGAGAATAAAAAAATAATTTTATTAATAATCAAGAGAATATAGAGAGTTTGATGGATTGAGATAAGAGAGTGACAAAGAATGCAAGAATCCAGGGGATACAGAGACAAGTTTCCAGGCTTTTGAATACAATAACGACAATGACCCTCCCTCCCAAAAACCCTAATACTCTATTTAAACATGACAGACTCATTCTAAATCGTTAGATTAACAAGTATTCAAAACTACGTAATTCCACTAACCAACTATTTAAATGAATATTTATTATTATTTTAAAATATCATAACAGGCGACCAAACGAAAGTTGAGCGTTTTTATTCTTTTCCCCGATCTAAAACTGTAAATTAGCTTGTCGCTGTAACCATTTCATAGGTTTTGAAGTTGTTTCGATCTTTTGCAACATGCCAAGATATATCAGTATCAATCCCCTATTTTATTTCATTCTCCGCAACAAAGCTTCAATTATCATCTCAACAAAGCAAGTACTATTATCCTTTTTTTCCATTATGTTTCTTCTTTTCTACTTTCAAAACTTTATAATCTCGAATAAAATAACCAACCTTATGACATTGATAGCATTCTTTTAATTTATATTGAAAATCAACACGCTTATGATTGTCCTTTTTACTTACTTTGACAAAATTCTTTTCCTTTTCCTTTTCTTCCACAACATGGGCTTTCAGATAGGCTTCTTCACATTACTTGTCTCCTTTTCAATGTTATTTTGATTTTGGGTTTGTTTCTCAATTTTAAATATGGCAGTAGTTATTCAAGGGTCAATTCTTCTTCTCGTGTAAGAGTTTGTTGTGATACTCTTTCCAAGAAAAGAAAGTTTTGATATAATAGTTCCACATAAAAATTCTCATCAAGTGGGATTCTTGAAATAATGATTTTTGTTAGTAATAAGTTGAAATCTTTGTATCTGATCAATCACTAACTTTTCATCTGCCATCTTAAATTTCATATAGTTAGATATTAAGAATTTTTTTAATAGTTACTTCTTTCGATCGATAGTTAGTTTGCAAAGTATCCCACAACTCTTTATAATCTTGCACTTTCTAAAATGCTACTCATAAATTTTTTTTGTCATGCCACTAAGGATATGATTCCCACACATACAGTCATCATCCGTCTATTAAGCAATTTTCTTATTAATTTGCGCAATAGTATCTAATAATAACAAAAATACTAGAACAAGATTGATAGAGTACAAATACCAACTTTTAAGTGACGCAAAAAGAATTTTCTATCACTATTTGGGATAGCCTTTTCAATCAAATGCCTCAAAGTTGGGATTTGGCAATGATGGAACATATTTTGGCACAACAAGAGTTGATGAAGCCATAGAGACAACTATTTTCGAATTATTTTGGAATTATGGTATCTTCAAATTGTTAGGGCGAAGAGAGTGAAAAAAAAAAAATAAGAAATAAGATTTTGTAAGATATGAGGTATGTTAGACAAGTTTCTTGAAGATGATTAGAGCCTCTCCCTCAGGCAAGTGAAAGAACATTTGTCAATACTATTTTTGAAATTCAACGAAGTCACAAAACTAATATTCAAGAAAGTTGTTATTCTTTTTTGAACCTTTGTACTTGCCTGTAAATTGTCTCAATCTAAGAATAAAACTCTCTTGCAATTTTTTTTACCTTTTTTCAATGTTTTGAAATCAGAAGAATGTCCTCTATTTATAGATTTTAAGATGCGGATTATTCCTTTAATATACATAAATATATCAAGTGAAAACATTGAACTATATTATTCATGAATCTCATAAATATTTTAGATGAAACATTCTTTAAATAAAACATTATACTTATTTTGATCAAATATATTTTGTCAAAACATTTAGCGAGCTCAATATTTCTTTTCAAAGATCCAATGTTTCTTGACTTTTAAAAAATATTTCTCACACTTTCATAATACTACCTTCATTTTGAAATAATTGTTACTTTAAAAAAAAGATCTTTTGATTTCAAATACTTATCGCTTAAGAATATATTTATTTTCTTTTTTTCACTTATACTCTTCTCCTATTTATATTATATTACTTCTCTAAACTATCGCATTAATTATTTTTCCAATTTCCAAAAAAGGATGACATAGTTCTTTTACCTTATAATTAAAGGGATTTTTTTTTTTTTTTAATAACTTCCTTACTTCTTGTACAAAATCCTACTCCAGTTATTTCAAGACGGCTGAGTGCTAATATATAAAGTTTCTCGAAAAGATACGCATAAAATCATTTTGTGAAAATTAATGCAAGATTAAAATTTTCGAATGCACATTAAATCATATATATATATATATATATATATATATATATATTACAAAATGACTAGTACTGCAAATTTGTTGACTTTGCTTTTATTACTAGAGGGGAATGCAAATAATCATTACAACTTAACTGCTAGAGCTAAGGGTTTTTGGCCATTGTCAACCGTCTCTGCCCCATACAACTTCATTGCAATTTGTTTACATGCTTCATGAGCAGCCCTGTTGATGGCAGTCAACCTCTTAGCGCTGTACTTACCCTTTCCTACAAACTGCTTATCAACATAAAATTCAATCTCTCCACTCTCCTTCCATAAGTCCACAAATTGAATTTTGAGTCCATTTTTCTGACATAATTCATATAGCTTCGTTACCGGATGTGTTTCGAGATTTTCAGGAGTGATCATCGGCTGCAACAAGTTTTTGACTACCTGCTTACAAAGCACAAAAATGTCATACTATTATAAACAACAGTAAATTTTATTTCTCTTTTTCTTTTTTTTAAGCATAAACATCAGCAAGTCAACTATTGATTCGTAATATGATTTGAATGCCATTCAATCTTATTGAATTTCTAGAAGGACAGAGACCGATTTTGGGGGCGTCAACTCCCAAAACTTTTGGAATAACTTATTTCCTTTCAAAAATTTGAGAATTTATTTTAAGAGAAAATTTTATCTTCCGCCCCTTTCCAAAATTTTTTTAAAAAATTTATAATATTATCATCAACTTCTTTCTTTCTAATAATGCTATCCTTTTAAGTCCAAGGTCTTAGTTTTGTCTCGTCACTGGATAGGATCAGATGAACAAAAAATGGGGGGGGGAAATACAATTACTATCGAGCCCTCCCTTAAAATCAGCAAGTAAAATTACCATATAGACTCCAACTTTGACAATATTTTAAGGGGAAAACAATCAATGAAGCAGACAAATGTTTCTGGTTTAATTTACGATTTCAGCTTTCTCAACCCCTAAAGTGAACGCCAATTTCACATTCGAATTAATGAATTGTATATTTTTTTCAGGAACTTATATTTCTATTTTTGTCTGCAGAAAGTATGGCATTAATTAATTAACCAAATGTGGAATAGAACTAACCAGCCATGTTGTGTCCAATGAGTTATTGGAGTCAATGTATAGAGCACCAATGAAGGATTCAACGATGTCGGCAAGGACTTTTGGAGCATCAACTAGTCCTGTAGAATGCAAAGGATACCTCAATATTGCGTCTTTGAATTCTTCAACCTGAGGAATAATAAAAAAGGAAAAGACAAATCAGCATCTGCTCAACCTAACTACCTCAAATATGAAAACTTTTCAGGTTAATGCGTCCGCTGGGTCCGGGGAGATCCGTCCAACTGATACACAAGCACTCATGAATTAATGTACAATCACCCCATAAATTTATATACAAAAAGTTACAAAATAATTTCGTGACAAACGGATGAATTTTTCACTCAAAATCATCCTATGCTAGTTTCTTCGGTATTAATAATATTGAAGATTTTTTATTTTTCTAAACAAAAATACATTATATCAGTAATAATTTCATTCAACGATTAAGATTGAAATATGACTTTTACTTGATTAAATAATTACCAAAATAAACTTTCTATGATGAAAAAATAAGATATTATAATTAAATTATAAAAGTCATTTTCTGGTTTGCAGCATTCTTTTGTCCACCTACTATTAGGCCTTGTTTGGATTGAAATTTTTTAATTTTATTCTAAAATAATATTTCAATTTAATTAAAATATATTATTATTTTATGTTATTGTCTATTTATAATAAATCATATATTCTCTTTACATATCATATTTTCTGAATTTGAACTTTATATAACCTTACATATTTAATAATTTTTAAAAATTTCTCACAAACTAATTATTACCTATTTACACTTAGTATTCCTACAAACAAAAAACAAATGAGGACCCCACATCAAATCAGGTCTACCACATTCAAAGACAAAGATATTTAAAAGTCTACCTCCTCTTCTTCTCGAAGCCTTTCCCAAGCTTACTTCCCACCCAGCATTAACAAACCTAATCTGTAGTCTTATATCTCGATATATCCACCAGTCCCAAAAGAAAAAAAAGAAAAGAAAACAAAAAGAAATTCTAGAAAACATGATCTGATAACAACCAATAAGAATTAGCCCTCAATTCCTGCCGACTCACGGCGTCGTTTTATATGTTTTTCTCTATCACCTAACAAAAAGTTGAAATCTGCAACATGACACGGTGCTAAAAACGGAAAGAAAAAGGACAGCTCTGTCTCTTACTTGTCCGCCAAGCAGAGGCTTCTCATGACGAAGATGCTTATGCAAACTGTACTTCACAGCAACACGAGCCAGTTTCTCTGTATCGACGTTTGCAGCACGAAGCCTGGTCAGTTTCCCAGGAGCCAAATCAGGGTACAGCAAGTAGTGCTCCTTTGCGATCAAGAGATTGAGAACCGAGTCACCAATATACTCGAGCCTCTCGTAAGACAGAGAATTCCCTTTGCACGATGCATCCGTGAATGCTTGTTGCAATAGATCTGAGTTACTGAACTTATAACCTGTGATCTTTTCAATCTCTTCGGCTAAATTTTGTTCTTCCTTTTGTTTTTCTTGTTGATCTTCCTGTTCTTGCTTTTGGGGAGAGAGATTTTCTAGTGGAGGAAGGTCAAGCTGTTGGCTTCGGCGGTCTGCCATGGCCGTATGTATTGGGAGATTTGAAAACAAAAACGAAGAGGATCTGCGAGAGGATTTCGTGGATTGTTTGAGCTCGTTTGCCTGCTATATAAAGAGCTGTGTGGAGGACAACGTTAACTAAAAAACAATACAGTAATTTTTTAATTTTCTTGACAATGCGGAAGAACCTTCTTTGTATCTGCCACAGAGCAATTTGGGACTTTAGATTTAAGTTGTAATAATTTGAACTCCCAACATTGTATATAATTGTTACGTTGCAATTTCTATATTTCTATATAAAAATTATAGTATAACTATCACGATTTTATTTAAAAATATTGACACCTACATATAGCATATAAATGAACAATCAAGTTTTTCTTTCTTTTTAAACTGTGCTGTTAAATAACAGCGCAAGTTGTATGGGACGCTTGCACCATGCACCTACTTGTACTTCTAAGATATCTGTGGGACCACACAGAAGCTCGGTGAGTATAGTATAAAGCTTGTCTCTTTGCCAAATTAATACTCCGTCTATTTAAAAAATTATGTTAATTTAAGACATAATAGAAAATTTAAAAAAGTATTAAAATTCATACTGGGGCGGACCTACATAGAGGGTTGGGGGGCCATGGCTCCCCCAATAATTATTTAAAAAATTATATATATATATGTGTATAATATATATTTAAAATTTAAAATAAATTGACCCCTCCAAATATATAAAATTAATTTTATAATAATGTAATAGTAAAAAAAATTATTGAATGTGAGATTTTATTGAAGGTGAAATGATACCATAAAGAATGCAATTTGATTATTTTCATTATGTGGTACGAATTCTTGATTTGGAAAGTTATCACTATATTTGAATTGTGTTAATAGATAGTCAAGATAATAACGTTTAAAATTTATATAGATTATGAACTAACCGTTCTTCTTAGTTTTTCAGTGTTTATAGTTACAACGAAATAATTTTTTTCAATTGTAAATATGGTAAAAATTAAGTCTCGAAGTAAGATGAAAAACAATTTTTTTTCATATTTTTTAATAATATATATTTAAAAATTTGTTAAAAAAATTTGATAAGAAAGACATCGATTGACCCCCAATAAGTTAGTCATGAGTCCGCCCCTGAATTTATATGATTATAATAAAAAATTATTATATATTTAAATAAAATTAAATATTTATTAATTATTTTTCTCTACATAGCGTAGAAAAAACTTCTTGATATCTACGGCGAAGCAATTTGAGAATTTAGATTACGTTGCGATTTATATATTGAAGTCCCAACATTGTATACAGCTGTTACGTTGCAATTTCTATTTTTACATATACAGATTATAGTGTTATATATAATTGTCATGATTTTATTTAACAAATGATATTATTTTATTCAAAAATTTATTAGTCTCGCAACTTTTCTCAAATCTTTAATTCTTTCTCTCAAATCTCAAATCTCAAATCTTATTAGTTTCAACTTAGACGGTGGTTGGAAAGATGGCATAGCTGCGTTTGGGTTCCACGACAGAGATAAGGACAGTTGCTGCTTTTGGATTCTCTACTGGGGAATATGGTTCGCCCAATCAGAGTATTCAACTTCCAGTTCTCTTTTACATCATAATCTTTATCAAACCGCAAGACAATATGCAGGCCTTAATTTAGTAGGCGTTCCGATCTCTTACTGATATGGTTCTCTTCTATTATTAAATATCACATATATTTTTACATATTTTTAGCAAAAATGAATTAAATTTTTAATATTTTAGATTTTAAAATAAATAGGATCTTTTACTAATAGCTCAAACTTCAATATCCTTATGGTAATCGTGTCAAATTGCTAAAACGTATTCTTTTATGATTTTCTATGTAAAGAGAATATCTTCATAAATATGGAAACTAATTTTGATCAATCATTAACAATCAACTTATAATTAATTATAATAGGCAGCTAAATAATTGACTAGCTGCAGTTAAAACCCTTTGATATACTTTTGCCGCATCTAGCCGATAGCAACATCAATCCCCTATGCCGATACCTTGCCACATATTCGGGAAATTTTCAAAGCAGAGCCGCTGTAAGCATTTTAAAGGGGGAAACAATTCTAGTTTTTGATACTTCATGCTCTTTTATTGCTCTCTTTATGGAAGACAATATCCTCTTCTCTATCCATCACTAACTAGAGTTTTCATATTAATTAAGAACTTTTTATTTTTTAAAAAACTACCAATTTCGAATAAAATAGTAAAATTATAGTGGTTGTATTATTTCTCCCTGAATTGCAGCTTTCTATTTCTAATTTCCACTAAAAGTCATATTTTAGTAATTCTAATTGTAAAATTGTAAACTAAAGTGGGGAAAGAATCAGAAACTAAGAATTGGAGGGATAAATTATATACTAAAAAACAGTTATAACTTCTCAAAATTTTTTGGGAGGCAGAAGATAGATTTTAAAAAGGTTATACTAAAAATTTTTAATTTCATGAAGAAAAATTTATAATTTTAAAAAATTTTACGGACGTCATCCCGCCCCTTTTGGTTTCGTCATCAGAGGCATGTTCAGTTTTTCCTCAAGGATTACTCCTGCAAGTTCCCTCTTATCACCTTGCCTGCACACCTTCCTATCATTCGTTGTCTCAACGAAGTCTCTCTATTTAGCGTGTCAGTTTACTCAACTTTCTGTTAGACACAGGGTACCTACGAGTACAGACAGATAACTCAACTGAATCGAACAAGTATCTCCTATACCCGACTAGGGTTTTAACAAATGCAATTATCAAATATCAATAATGTCAGAAAGGCCAAACCGTCCAAGCATAAAATAACTAAACATAATTCAAACTTAATAAATAAGTCAGTAATGGACCTGAGAGATTTGCTCGTAGTTTTGCCAGAATGTACTCGGTGTTGGCACTCCTCTGAACAAGCTACGACGCAACGCACAGAAACGCTAACCGAATTACCAGTTCAATACTAGTTTGTCTTCAAGAAGTTATTCGTGTCACTCTGATGCGATGGGTACAACGACTCTTCTTGTAGGATAAGACGGTCTCATATCGCTATCGACGCACACCAACTGCGATCACCTCAAAAATCTCCTCAATTCACCGGTCCCGTTTAGGCAGAAAACTATGGGTCGTGATAGGGAGAACAGAAGAGGCGATTTTTCTCTTAAGGAAGCACAAATTGAAAAAATGCAGAACCCTAGCGACGGTTCTATTATTTTCCTTTTAATCTCGCCTCTAGGAAAAATCAAAACCCAATCTGAATTAGGAGACCCTAATTCTAATAAGATTTTATGTTTCCTTTTCCTTTTCAAGCTATAGTTAATTGAACCAAATAAAAAGAGAGGACTGTGAAAACATAGGCTAAGCCCAAGCTCGAGCCGGGGCCGAGCTAGCAACGCGCGTGTGTAGTATTCTCCATACCTTAGGCTTTTCTATTAAGTCTATAAAAAAGCCTTTTAGTATATAAAGACTGTTGAGTATCTCGCACGCATATCATATACGGCACAGCGGAAAAAAAATGAGATACCATCCCAGGATCCGCATATGTGTGGAAAACAAGACATAAAGAGAACAGATGTAACAACTTTTTACCTTTCTTTGATCGTGTGAAAAATAAAATTTTTCTTTCTTCAAGTCAAAGCGCGATCCAGCAATCCTCTTAATCAAACACCACGAGAGTTGAATGTCCAATCACTATAATCACAGTGTGTAATTATCTCTAACAAAAATCCATATAAATGATACACTCAAGCACTAAAATTTTCTGTGCTAGCAGAAAAACAATGGCGGCTAGGGTTTTTGGTGTTCTTCTTGTTTTTCCAGAAAACAACGTGTGAGAGAGAGAGAGAGGAGAGCTTTGGAGATTTTCGTGTCTTACACTTTTAGAAATTTTGTGCATATATCCTCTATATATTACATGAAATCTGCTGGAAAAATACTCCAACTGAGAATTCTAAAACAGTTAGAATTCCCTAATTGTAATTGGAAATATTAAGTTCTCACAATTACAATTTGACCCATAAATTATAACTATTTATAATTTAGCCACAACAACTTTTCTTTCTCGCAATTAACCCCACTATATTATCAAATAACATCTTGAGTATATAATCCTTTATTGTGTGTGACATATTAGGTTTCCCAGTCAATTTGTAGCGAACATGAATTAATCCAAACGTCTTTAAGATTAATAATCCATAATTAATTAGAATTAATCATAACGATTCTAATCAGGATTGATTTATTAATTCATCAATTAATAAACCCATATTCTCAAATCATGAGCGGTATCTAGCAACACATCATGACCACTCAAGAGTCCAGGAAGTCAAGTGGCTTGACATGAACCCTTCAATAATAAACTACAGTGCAATTAACTCCTTTCATCATACAATATCTCATTCGATTTGGAGTACGGAATTAATGCCAACTCCCTCCAAAATATATATTAATTCTGACTCGAATATAATAGTACTTGTACCAAGAACCCACTACTCTAAATGTGTATCAATTGGAACTGTTTCCAATACACAGTCGCTTTAGCTAAGGACTTCTTGAGTAGTAATTCCTACAAGTGGCCGTGAGATATTCGCCCCTACTATTAAGAGTGGTAAATCATCTATTGACCCTCTCAACTACTTTCATTTACCTCACAATGTACCCAATATCCATCCCATAGATGGCCCTCGATCTGGCTCAAAAAATTGGAATCAAAGCACAATGCTCAGTAAACAAAGTACCTTGGAGTTCTCAAATCTAAGAATACTTGTATGTTTGCTATATTGATATTATATCACTGCACTAAATAGTTATCCATGTGATTATCTCATAGCTAGGTCATTCAAGGAACTTGTTCCATTAACAAGCATCCATGTGTCAATTTTGAGTATCTCAATACTTACGGATATGAGAACTACTGCCTGATCAAATCAAGAAGTCTAACACATGCTAGTCTTAACACATTAATGATGTCCTATCTCCTTAATACTAAGACTATAGACTATTTAAGTACTAATACTATACAGTGTAGTAGGAATCTCATATCATGATCTCTATCATGATTTCCTTAACACAGTGTTGTACTAAGGAATTTTTCTAACAGTTATATTACACAAAAGTAAACAAAAGAAACTGTAAGATAAATAATGCTTTTTATTAAAATAAAATGTGTTATATACAACGTACAAGTGATTGCCTCTAGGGCATAACACTAACAAAGGCTTCCACACTCCTTAATTTTTTCCATGTGAGACTCATGTCTAATATGAATTCCCAAATAGTTAAACACCCAATTTTAATAACATTTAATTATGAATTCTTACCATGAAAATGGCTTCTACCATAACCAAAACAATCTCAAACATGTCAAGAACAACTCCCATTAATTATTTTAGACTAACTAATCATAAGTTAAAAGTTATTAACTCCCAAAGTTGCCATTTTCAACAATCTCCTACAATAAAGACTATCCAGGATTTACATAATCTACTTTCAATAATGGTACCTTATGGTTTGAATCACTATCTAAGTTATCCAACTTATGCCCCCACAGGAACAGATGGACTTGAGCTTTGAATCTAAACTTTGAGTGTGACAACGTCCATTGGTAATAATAGATTATCGGCTATAGAGACAATCTTTAGGGTTGACACATTATGGCCATGTGTCATAATCTTGTCTCATGAGTGTATTCAGAGAAAACCCAATTCCCTTTAGTTGCGGCCACACAACACCACTCACATAGTTGGCGATCTCCAAGGATGTACTGCTAGCATCCTGTCTAAAAGATTTGATCCCATTCAAAGTCAAAACTCTTACTAATTACAGTAAACACACCATAGGCTTTCAGAGAAATGACCTAAATACATCAGAATAGGTGCCAGATTCACTCAAACAGCTTGTTTATACCACATTGAACTACTTTGTGGAATCTCCACTTGGTCAGTTGGGTTGCCACTGTAGATGAATCATTACTGAATTATCAGTCCCATTCTCAACCTGGACTTAAGGAACAAGGATGTTTCCAGTCCCTTAGTTAAGGGGTTTGTAATGTTATCTTTGGATCTAACAAAGTCAACAGACACCACCCTTTCAGACACTAACTCTCTTATAGACTTAAATCTAACTTGGATGTGTCTCTTAGTCTTTTACTTTGTACTCTTTATCTTTGAAATTGTGGTTTAAATATCACAGTGCACAGATATAGCAGTAACGAGTTTGCTGATCATTGGCAAAGAGGACAATAGTCTATATAGCCATTCAGCTTCTGTTCTAATAGTATCTAAGGCACATAACTCAGCCTCAAAAGTTGATCGAGTTATAAAAGTTTGTTTACAAAACTTCTAGGCGACTGCTCCACCACCTAATGTAAACACATATCCAGTGCAACCATTGCTACTAAAGTTCTTAACTATCCAACTTGTATCACTATACCCTTCAAGTACAGTAGAGAATTTCGCATAATGCAGTCCAAGGGAAACTGTTCCCTTCAAGTACCTTATTACTCTATCTAAAACCTCCCAATGAGTCCAATTTGGACAACTTGTATATATTGCCAACTTAGATACAAAAAATGAAATATCTGGTCTTGAGCCATTTGCAAGTTACCAATAATTTGAAAATATCTTAATTGAGACACAAAAACTCCATTTTTATTCTTAAACAAAGCTACAGAAGGGCCGCTTGGAGTTTTTGCAATTCTACAATTTTGATAACCATATTTCTCAAGAACACTCTCAAAATAGTAAGTTTGAGAAATGGTTATCTCTTCAGTTGAGTGAATCAACTTTAGGCCAAGAATCACATTTGCTACTCCCATATCCTTCATTTCAAACTTATTTTTCAAGAATAATTTAGTCTCATTTATTATCTCAACATTGGACCCAAATAGCAAAATGTCATCCACATATAGGCACAGTACAATACATGCATTACTTTTAACCTTACAGTAAACACACTTGTCATTTTCATTTATGATGAAACCAAATGATAAAATAGTTTTATCAATTTTTTTATGCCATTGTTTGGGTGCTTGTTTTAGACCATATAGGAATTTAACAAGTTTACAAACTTTTCATTCATTTCCTTTGGCTACAAATCCCTCAAGCTAATCCATATATATCTCTTCTTTAAGATCACCATGAAGAAAAAAATGTCTTCATATTTATTTGCTGGATGGTGAGACCATATATAGAAGTTAATGCAATTAGCACTCGAATTGTAGTCAAACGAGCAACAGGAGAGTAGGTATCAAAATAATCTATTCCCTCTTTCTATCTAAACCTTCTAGTAACTAATCTGTCTTAATACTTATCTATGGTCCCATCTGGTTTAAGTTTCTTCTTAAATATCCATTTGCATCCAGTTGTAGTGCACCCAGGAGGAAGATCTACCAGTTCCCATGTCCCATTAGAGACAATGGAATCCATCTCACTTTTGACAACTCCTTTCCAATGCCCTACTTCTGAAGAAGCCATGGCTGCTTGAAAAGTTAAAGGTTCGTCCTTAACATTAAGTGACAAAGTCACTTCCAAAGTCCTTGACTACCTTAGCTCTCTTACTCCTTCTAGATTCTTCCAATTCCTCAGTTTTAGTGTTGGAACTATTTGGACCTGCCCTCACATTGTTCATCTTTTCCACATAATCAGGAATAGAATCAGATATTAAGGCTGAATCTAAAGTAAAAATATCTTGAGGCAAACCAATTCTCATGGAAAATACATTCTCAAAGAATGTAGTATCACGGTATTGAATAATATTGTTAACATCTATGTCAAATATTTCAGACTTAATTACTAAAAACCTCATAGCATAGCTTGTTTCCACATAACCAATAAATATGGCATCAATAGTCTTTAGCCCTAACTTCTTTCTCTTGTGTTCAGGGATTAAAACTTTTGTAAGACAACCCCACACACGAAAGTATTTTAAGTTAAGTTTCCTACATTTTTCAGATTTCAAATAGAGTTACCTCTTTATGTTTGTGAGGGACTCTATTCAGAATATGGCAAGCCGTATTCAAAGTCTCACCCCATATATACTTAAGCAATTCAGAATTCAAAAGGAAATTGTTGATCATATCTTTAAACGTTCTATTTTTCTGTTTAGTAATCCCATTAGATTGGGGAGAATAAGAGGGTGTCTCCTCATGAATTATGCCATTACTTTGGCAATATTCAACAAATGGATTAGACCCGTACTCTCCACCTTTATCAGATCTTAACCTTTTAAGTTTTTTTTTTTTTTTTCCAGTTTGAGTTTCAACTTCATTTTTAAATATGAGAAACTTTTCAAGTGCTTCATCTTTGTGTTTAAGTAAATAAACATAACAATATTTACTGCAATCGTCAATAAAAGTAATGGAGTATTTCTTATGATCCCTAGTAAACAAACTATTGAATTCACAAATGTCTGTGTGAACTAAATTAAATATTTATGAATCCCTTTCAACTGAATGATAGGGTTTCCTTGTTGTTTTAGCTTCTACACACACTTGACATTTATTCTTCTTATCAATTGAATGTTTAGGGATCACATCTGAATTCATCATTCTTTTAACAGAATCTAAATTTAAATGTCCAAGTCTACTATGCCAAATATCAGTGGATTCAATAATGTGCACCATAGGATAAATAGAATTCTTAACAAAAGAAGTTTTATTCAGATCAGAAGTAAATAGTTCAACTCTTAATTTAAAGAAATCATCTGACAAATAACCTTTGCCAACAAAAGAATTATAGTGCATAATCGCTACTTTATTACATTTGAAAGTGAATTCATAACCCTCTCTAATTAAACATGAACTACTAAGAATATTCCTATGAACTGTTGGAACATGCTGCATCCAATGAAGAGAAAGAATACGCCCAGAAGGAAACTTCAAGTCCACGCATCTAATCTCTAACACATTAGCTGCAGCTGAGTTTCCCATCTTTACAGTTTTTCCTTTAATAGGCTAGTAAGACATAAAAAGTAATTTATCAGTACAAACGTGCACATTTGCTCCAATATCAACCAGCCATTCAAGTGGCTCATAAATAGTAAAGACTTCTGGATTAATAGAAACATACCTTTCATCATCATTGGAAATAGTGATGCTAGTCCTAACCTCAATGGTACAAACATCAGCAAGGTGTGTACTCAAATCAGCTTCCATTTTACTAGTATCTTCTACCACCACATTGACTTGGGCTTTAGAATTTGATCCTTGTTTGATTTTGGGTTTTTTTAGATAGACAGTCCTTAGCCTAATGTCCAACCTAACCACAATTCTAGTAAGGTTTGTTTGCTTTCGATTTCTTCTTGGCCTTGCCTTTTGTCTCATTAATGTTTTTAGAATTTGAATTAACCCCCACATTCCTCGATTATTGCTCTTCTTCCCAGTAGTCAGTACATGGACATTACCTCCATAGGTATAATATGACGATTCTTTCTATGTTACTCCTCAATGGATATTGATTTCATTAGATCATTTAGAAAAATCTTCTTCGTCTTTTATTTGAGAGACATACCAAAGTCCTCCCAAGACTTAGGAAATTTCTCTATCACTGACATCACTTAGAATTTCTCAAGAAGTTCCATATCTGCTTTATAAAGAGAGTGAATAATCAATTGCAACTCTTAAGTCTGTTCAGTCACAGACTTACCCTAACTATCTGAAATTTCAGGAATTTAGAAGTATAATACCTTTCCAGACCTTGATCCTCAGTATTATATTTCATATCCAACTCATCCCATAGCATTTTTACTATGTGTGACTCAGAACAGTAGACCTCAAAGAGAGCATTTGTCAATGCTGACAGTATTGCCCCTCTGCCTACATTGTTTCGTTCATCTCATGCAGCAATTTCAGCTATTTTAGGATGCCTATCAGTTGGTATGGGCCTATCTACCTACACTACTAACAATAAGCCCGTCATGGTCAATGAAATTTTCATGCGTTATTGCCAACGCTTGAAATTCTGCCCTGGACCAAATTTGTCCGGCAGACCATTCAAGTCAACCAAAAGCTTATAGGCAGTAGAAGCAGTACCTGACAAACTGGCCATTGCACACAAACAGATAATTGCAAAATAACTTCTTGAAGACTGTTAGACATAAGGTACCTACGAGCATAGACAAGCAATTATCAAATATCAATAATGCCGGCATGGCCAAACAGTCCAAGCATAAAATAACTAAACAGAATTCAAACTTAAACAAATATGTCAGTAATAGACTTGAGAGATTTGCTCGCAGTTCTGCCAGAACGTACTTGGTACCGGCACTCATCTGGACAAGTTGCGATGCAACGGACAGAAATGTTAACTGAATCACCAGTTCAATACTGGTTTGCCTTCAAGAAGTTATTCATCCCACTCCGGTGCAATGGGTACAGCGACTCTCCTTACAGGATAAGACAGTCTCAAATCGCTGTCGATGCACACCAACTGCGATCACCTTGAAAATCTCCTCAATTCACTGGTCCCGTTTAGGTAAAAAACTATGGGTCGTGATAGGGAGAATGGAAAAAACGATTTTTCTCTCAAGGAAGCAAAAATCGAAAAAACACAAAACCCTAGCGGCAGCTCTGTTATTTTCCTTTTAATCTCGCCTCTAGGAAAAATCAAAACCTAATCCGAATTAGGAGACCCTAATTCCAATTAGATTTTATGCTTTATTTTTCTTTTCAAGTTAGAGTTAATTGTGTCAAATAAAAAGAGAGGACTGTGAAAACATGGCCCAAGCCCAAGCCGGGGCGGGCGGGCGACGCGTGTGGCATCCTCCATACCTTAGGCTTTTCTATCAAGTCTATAAAAAAGCCTTTTAGTATATAAAGGCGTCCACACTCCTCAATTTTTTCCATGTGGGACTCATGTTTAACATGAGTTCCCAAATGATTAAACACCAAACTTTTACAACATTTAATTATAAATTTCCACTATGAAAATGGCTTCTACCATAATTAAAACAATCTTTAACATGTTAAGAACAACTCCCACTAATTATTTTAGGCTAACTAATTATGAGTTAAAAGTTATTAACTCACAAAGTTGCCATTTTCAACACTTTCTACTATTTTCTTAGGCCTGCCACTAATATGGAAGCAGAGGCACATACTCTTCTTCAAGGGCTGAAGTTGTGTGTTGCATCTCGGCTTAAGGAAGTGCAAATCCAAACACATTCAGCAGTTCTTGTCCAGATGTATTATGGTCTTATAAGGTTCCCATGGAATCTACAGGAGGTTTTTAAGAGACTTCAGCTATTCTCTACAAGCTCCCTTTTGTCATGTTAATACATGTTTTTAGAGAATCAAATATGCTTGCAAATTTCATGGCTAATGAGGGCTATCACACAAATTCCAATAACATGTATTCGCAATTCTTAGCATTCCCTTTAGAGGCTAAAGGGATTTGTAATATGGATAGATTAGGACTCCCTTCTTTTTTTTGGGGGGGGGGGGATCAAAATGTAAAATGATTAATATTAATCAAAAGATATTTACAGTCTAAGGGACTGATTGCTAGCGGATATGATAACAATTCTCAAATCTAGTCAAAATATTAGGGTACAAAGTAAAAATAACATTGTACACATGTGTTTTAATCCTCTTGACAATATCTAATACTTGGCAAGCTTCCCTCTCAAAAACAGCTTTGTTACGAGCCTTCCATGTGAAGTAGAAAGTGGCTGCCATAGTAGTAGCCTTAGCCTTAGATAACCACGAAGACCCACGGTTGGCATGCTTGTACCACTTAAGGCATGCTCTGGATGTATTCATTGTTTGATGAAGTCCTAGCCACCTTTTAATTTCCCTCCAAATCGTAGCAGAGATGAGGCACCTGAAAAATAAGTGGTTATTCGTTTCCAACTATGCCTTACACAGTGGACATGACATATCATCAAGCTGGAACACAAGTACATCTTTGGTCTTCAACCTTCCCCTAGCACATAACCACAGAATGAATGCATGCTTAGGGGTTAGCCCTTGTTTCCAAACAGTATTAGCCCAATATACCCTGAATGTAGTTGGCCTCAGATATTCATAAGCTTGAGAAGTGAACGAATTAGTACTCATAGACCAAGAGTGAAGAAGGTCCGCCGCACTATTAGTGATCTGTTCCCTATCCATTATTGGATCTATGATTGAGAGGAGGCTACGAAGCAAAGGGGATTGGCTCCGATGATGATCAACCTCCCAAACTGATCTTCCCTTTATATAGTAGTGGTCCAACCATTTGACCCACAAGGACTGTTTCTCTGCTTGTACATCCCAAATGATCCTAGACAATAATGCCCCATTCCAAGCTTGTAAATTTCTCAAACCAAGTCCCCCTTCAGTCCTGGGCATACAAATATCTTTCCAAGCAACCAATGCTTTTTTTGAGTTCCACAGAAAATCCCTAGCCTATCAAGCTGGCAAATAGATTTGTACATTCTTGATTCTTTAATAAATTAGGGGCATTTGCTCCCTTCTTTTATACATACATACATACATACAACATACATACATACATACATACATACATACATACATACATACATACATACATACATACATACATACATACATACATACATACATACATACATACATACATACATACATACATACATACATACATACATACGTACGTACGTACGTACGTACATACATACGTACATACGTACATACATACATACATACATACATAGTATGAAAATTAAAATACTTGTTAAATTAACATTTGAATGATGCATAAAGGGTATTAAGATCTATTTGATAAATCTATTAAGTATTAAAAATTAATTAGTTAATGTTATGAATTATTGGAATCTCCATTAATTAGTGGAGGCTCCACTAATTATGGATTTATGTGAATTATTAGAAGATTTTTATGGATGTCCATCATTTAGTGGAGACACCACTAATTGAGATTAGTTGAAGATGATGTATGCCATGATGTATTTCACTAATTAGAGCTCTATAAATAGAGCTATGCTCTAAGCTTGTAATACACCATTATTTTGTGAAAGAAAGATTAGTGAAAGAAAGATTAGAGAAAATTGTGAGAGAAAAGAAAGAGAGAAATTCTTGTGCAAAATAGTTAGAGTTTTATTAATGTGTAGTGTGAAGATTTTATTCTAACACTACCCTAATTTTATAACACGTTATCAGCACGAGTCTCTACCGGTACAAAAGCCAGAAGACTAAGCACGAGTTTCTGCCGTTACCAAAGCCGGAAGACAGGTACGCATTTATTGATCTCTATGGCTAACATCGCGAAACTCGAATTTGTAGCCCTTGATATTTCTGGAAAAAATTATATGTCATGGGTTCTCGATGCGTAAATGCATCTAAATGTCGAAGGCCTTAGTGAAACTATTCAAGCAAATAATAGTGCATCCGCACAACACAAGGCTAAAGCTTTGATTTTTATTCGTCGTCATCTCGATGAAAATTTGAAAATAGAATATCTTACCGAAAAAGATCCATATGGCCTGTGGGTAAATTTAAAAGAAAGATTTGACCACCTGAAGATGGTCGTACTACCTACTACACGGTATGAATGGTTACACCTGAGGTTGCAAGATTTTAAAACCGTGAATGAATATAGCTTCGCAATGTATAAAATTACATCCCAATTAAAATTATGCGGAGAAAAAGTGACTGATGAAGATATGTTGGAGAAGACATTCTCCACCTTTCATGCCTCGAATATTGTCCTGCAGCAACAATATCGAGAAAAGGGGTATACAAAATTTACAGATTTAATTCTCGTCCTCCTCATTGCGAGAGAAAAATAATGAGTTATTATTGAGAAATCATGAAGCCGGACTAACCGGCTCTACAAGACTCTCGAAGTGAATGTTGTTGGCTCCAGCAGAAGCCATCGTTATAGTCGTGGTCGTGGCCGTGGCCGTGACCGTGGTCGTGGTTATGGTCGTAGACACGCTCGATATTTCCCTTATCACAATTATAATCAAACTGTGAGAAATACTGGCCACCTGAAGTAGAACAGAAAAGATCAAAAGGGAAAAGAAAAAGAAATTGAAGAAAAGCATGAGGATATATGTTATAGATGTGGCATGAAAGGTCATTGGTCACGAAACTGTCGTACGGCTAAGCATTTAGTTGAATTGTATCAAGCTTCATTGAAAAATAAAAATGTGGAAGCAAATTTTTCTCAACATCCAATAAATAATGCTGAGGATGACGATATTGATCCTGAAGATCTTAATATCAATATTACCCATATGGATGTATCGGATTTTTTTGAACACCCAGACGGTAGGATAGACCATTTAATTGGTGATGGCAGTGTCCAGAAGAACTAAAGCCTCACCCTGATATTTTTGTATTTTCATTTTCATTCTATTCTAATAATATTTACGTTTACATATATATATTTGTGTTCAGATGGCTGTTATTAATGATGATGTATGCATTATTGATAGTGGAACTACACACACCATACTAAAAAATGAGAAATATTTTTCTGATCTCAAAATGGGAGAAATAAATATTTATACGATAAACGGTAGTGCAAATGTAATTGAGGGCTCCGGAAGAGCTAGTATATTGTTGTCTAAAGGAACAACAATTATTATTGATAAGGCACTATTTTCCTCAAAATCCAGAAGAAATTTATTGAGTTTTAAAGATATCCGCAGAAATGGGTATCATGTTGAAACAAATGAGGAAAATGGGATTGGGCATCTTTTTATTACTCAACTGTATTTAGGTAAGAAATCGGTATTAGAAAAACTGCCGTCTTTTTCTACTGGTTTATATTTTGTAAAAATACGCACAATTGAAACTCATCATCTAGTAAACCAGAAGTTTACTGATCCTATTACTTTTAGCATTTGGCATGACCAGTTGGGTCATCCGGGATCTACCATGATGAGAAGAATCATTGAGAATACACATGGTCATCCTTTAAAAAATAAAAGGATATTAACATCAGAAAAATTCGCATGTACTGCATGTTCCCTAGGAAAATTAATTGTTAAACCATCACCAGTAAAAGTAGGAGCTAAAAGTCCTACATTTCTCGAACGGATTCACGGAGATATTTGTGGACCTATTGATCCACCATGTGGACCGTTCAAATATTTTACGGTCTTAATTGATGCATCATTCCGATGGTCACATGTATGTTTATTATCTACTCGCAACCTGTCGTTTGCGAGATTACTTGCTCAAATAATTAAATTACGAGCACAATTTCCAGACCATCACATTAAAAATATCCGTTTGGATAATGCTGGTGAATTTTCATCACATGCTTTTGATGTATATTGCATGTCAATTGGGATTAATGTTGAACATCCTGTAACTCATGTTCACACACAAAATGGTCTTGCTGAATCTTTGATTAAACGATTACAATTAATTGCTAGACCATTATTAATGAAAACAAATCTCCCAACATCTACCTGGGGACATGCTATTCTACATGCTGCAACACTTGTACGTATAAGACCAACTAGTTATCATAAATTCTCTCCTTTGCAATTGGCTTTTGGGTCAGAACCAAATATTGCTCATTTAAGAATTTTTGGGTGTGCTGTATATATTCCAATTGCACCAAACCAACGTACAAAGATGGGTCCTCAAAGAAGAAAGGGGATATACGTTGGATATGATTCTCCCTCTATTATCAGGTATGTTGAACCCCTAACAGGAGATGTATTCACAGCAAGATTTGTCGATTGTCATTTTGATGAATCATTATTCCCTAAATTAGGGGAGAACCAAAACAAGCATAAAAAGGATCTTGCTTGGACAACATCATTAAATTATCTTGATCCACGCACAAGCGCATGTGAACTTGAAGTTCAAAAGATAATTCATTTGCAAAGCATTACAAATCAAATGCCGGACGCTTTTTTGACTCCGGAAGAGTTACAAAATCGCATATTCCAGACTATAAATGCTCCTATTCGAATTGAAGTTCCAACAGAACAAAATATTATACCTATAGCTCATTGAGTCAAAAACACGCCGAAGCGTGGCTGACCTCTTGGTTCTAAAGATAAAAATCCTCGAAAGAAAAGAGGATTAAATGATCCGGAAGATCATATTGAAGAAAAGAATGATAAAGACCAAGAGAGAACTGATGACAAAGAACCGAAGTTGATGAAAGTAACACCGAAATTTCTATCAATTATACCACTTCCGGTAGAAGTTGGAATCGGATAGAAACTGTTATTGATAATATATTTGCATACAATATATCTCTTGATGTTACACAGGATAATGATGATCCCGAACCAATATCGATTGATGAATGTCGGCATAGAAAAGATTGGCTGCAATGGAAAGATGCGATTCAATCGGAGTTAAATGCACCGACAAAACGTGAAGTCTTCGGACTGCAGTCCGAATACCAGAAGGTGTAAAACCTGTTGGCTACAAATGGATATTTGTGCGAAAGCGCAATGAAAAGAGTGAAATCGTTCGATATAAAGCGCGATTAGTAGCCCAAGGTTTTTCACAAAGACCAGGTATTGACTATGATGAAACTTATTCTCCTGTTGTTGATGCTATTACACTCCGATATCTTATCGGTTTGGCAGTACATGAAAAGATAGATATGCGCCTATTAGATGTTGTCACTGCTTACTTGTATGGAAATTTAGAAAATGATGTTTACATGAAAATCCCCGAAGGATTTCATATGCCTGAAGCATATAAACATTATCCTCGTGAAAATTACTCCATCAAGTTGCATAAATCATTATATGGCCTGAAGCAATCTGGGCGCATGTGGTTCACACGTCTTAGTGAATATTTATTGAAAGCGGGATTTAAAAATGACCAGGTATGTCCATGCATTTTTATTAAGAAATCTGGTTCTAAATTTGTGATATTAGCTATATATGTTGATGATATTAATCTTATTGGAACTCCTGAAGAGCTCCAAGAAACAATTGATTATTTAAAAAGAGAATTCGAAATCAAAGATTTTGGTAAAACCAAATTTTGCCTTGGTTTAAAAATTGAACATCTGGAGAGTGGAACATTTATTCATCAATCAACATATACAACAAAAGTGCTAAAAAGATTTTACATGGACAAAGCACATCCATTGAGTATTCCAATGATCGTCCGATCATTAAATATGGATAAAGATCCTTTCCGACCTCAAGAAAATGATGAAGAACTCCTTGGTCCTGAAGTACCATATCTCAGTGCAATTGGTGCATTGATGTATCTTGCTAATAATACACGACCTTTTATTGCTTTTGCTGCCAATTTGTTAGCAAGATTTAGTTCTTCACCAACACGACGACATTGGAATGGAATTAAACAAGTCCTTCGATATCTCCAAGGTACAATTGATCTCGGATTATTTTATTCAAATAAGACTAGTCCAACATTGATAGGTTATGCAGATGCTGGTTATTTATCTGATCCACATAAAGCACGTTCTCAAACGGGCTATCTATTTACATGTGGAAATACTGCTATATCATGGCGTTCTATGAAACAATCTATAGCAGCTACTTCTTCAAATCATGCTGAAATTATAGCCATTCATGAAGCAAGTCGAGAATGTGTATGGCTAAGATCCATGATTCATTATATCCGAGAAAGTTGTGGATTATCATCAATCAAAGATATTCCAACTCCTCTTTATGAAGATAATGCAGCTTGCATAGCTCAATTACGAGGAGGATATATTAAAGGAGATCGGACAAAACATATTTCACCAAAATTCTTCTTTACTCATGAACTCCAGAAGAAATGTGAAATTGATGTGCTACAAATTCGGTCATGTGACAACCTCACAGATATTTTCACGAAGACTTTACCGACTGCAACATTTGAAAAGTTGAGATAGAAAATCGGTATGCGTCGGTTTAAAGATTTAAAGGAATCATCTCATCAGGGGGAGTAATAAACAAACATATAGAATAGTGTACTCTTTTTCCTTCATTAGATTTTTTTTTCCTACTGGGTTTTTATCTAGTAAGGTTTTAACGAGGCATATTCTTTATGTATGGATAGACATCCAAGGGGGAGTGTTATGAATTATTGGAATCTCCATTAATTAGTGGAGGCTCCACTAATTATGGATTTATGTGAATTATTAGAAGATTTTTATGGATGTCATCATTTAGTGGAGACACTACTAATTGAGATTAGTTGAAGATGATGTATGCCATGATGTATTTCACTAATTAGAGCTCTATAAATAGAGCTATGCTCTAAACTTGTAATACACCATTATTTTGTGAAAGAAAGATTAGTGAAAGAAAGATTAGAGAAAATTGTGAGAGAAAAGAAAGAGAGAAATTTTTGTGCAAAATAGTTAGAGTTTTATTAGTGTGTAGTGTGAAGATTTTATTCTAACACTACCCTAATTTTATAACAGTTAAGTGTTTATTTAACTATGCGTATTTGACAACGAATATTATTAATCACTAAATTATTTAGTGAGTTTGATAATACATTCTTATTATCACCTAATTAATTAAGATATATTGAAATTTTATTATAAATTTTAAGTGAAACAAAAGTTACTTAAAAAATTATATTAGATGCTTATTTAATTATAGTTATTCTTTTTTAAAATCTAAATCGTAATGAAAGATAATGTAAAAATGAATGGCAGTTATACATAGTATTTAGATTTAAATTTTAATTTCAAAATTATTCATATTTCAAAATTTAAAATTTAGTACTTAAGTATTCAAGTTTCCAACTTTATTGTACTACAAGAAAGAGTGACGTGATTAGTGACCGAAATTACATCGACCGCTACTAGCGACTGAATTCTGACCGATTAGCGTTATCGTCACTAATTGATTGCTGAGTAGACGTTGACTTTGGCACGAAAATATTAGCAACCGAACAATGACAGATTAATGATCCCATGCATTTAAGTATAATTCTGCTTTTAATTTTTTAAATAATAATTTTTTCGATTACAATTCAATCGCTAAGAAGCGACCGATATGTTTTCAATCACTATCCAGTCACAGTTTGATTTAACATCAAATTGTTTATTTTTCTTATATATTGGTCGCTAATTGGACACTAAATAGGGACCGATATATAAAAAGCGAGTGGCTTACTTGTTTTCTTATTTTCTATCGCTAATTCAATGGTAATTAGTGACTATTTTTAAAAAAAACAAGGAAAAAAAAAGAAAAAGAAAACCATCGTTCCCAAATGGTAAACCCTCCTAGACATCCGCCATTTCGTTGTTTCTCTTTCTTTCTCTGCTACAGCCATTCCTCTTTTATCGCCGTCTCTCTTCTTCTGGTTGCCATTTCTGCATTTTTTTTTTTTTTTTTTTTTGGAGAGCTTGATTTCATTTTTGCTCTTGGAGTAACAGGAACTACAGGGTAAGACAATAATGCAGTTTAGAATTAGGGTTTTTATTGATTTTATTGCTATTTTATGATTTTGTTGGAAACGACTCTGGATTTTTTAATGTGCACTTTTCCCTATTACATCTCGTTGACAATATCAGGTGCCTCAAATGACTACTCCTAAAAATGTTGCAGATGTAAACAGCATGATTTATATTTTAAACTGAAAAAGAGAACAATCATCAGGAGAAAACTTGAAGCATATGGACTTCTGGAAAGAATACCCTTAATTATAACCATATCTATAAGGTCAAAAACCAGAGCTAGATAAAAAAACAAAATGTATGTTTCATATTAGCAGAGACGGCCACATTTATCATATTAGTTCCTTTGTAACTAAGTTAATTAGGAGCTCTCAAATACGTAGGGAGCCTTTCGGTGATAAGCTGCATAATTTTCTTAAATCTTGTCAAAAAAGTAGGATTGCTTCCCTTATCTTTTTTGCTTGACTAAGAAAGTTGCCTCATATTAAGACTACAATTCTTGAGTAAAATATACATTTCAAGACTTTCAAAGATTTATCCCTTCAAATTTAATTTTTTTTTTAAAAGACAATTGATTTAAAAAAAAAGAAAAAAGATTTTGAATGATTTACTTACACATTTTTTAATGATTACATTTTGAATGACTGTATCAAGAACTCAAAATATTTTGTTTTATATATTTCGAGAAACTTAAAAGGTTTTTTTAAAAAAAAAAAATCAACC
Organism: Voacanga thouarsii; assembly: GCA_026120185.1. NCBI lineage: Eukaryota > Viridiplantae > Streptophyta > Magnoliopsida > Gentianales > Apocynaceae > Voacanga > Voacanga thouarsii. The sequence continues at coordinate 4,691,124 of JANUWF010003370.1, forward strand.
ATAATCATTAGCAAATAAATAAATAAATAAATAAATAAATAAAATCATAATCTTTTGAGTCCTTTCGATCTTTTTTTTTTTTAGATTTTGATCAGCTAAAAAATTAATCTTTTAACTAAAGCTAATTGTAATAACCCATTAATAATTTATTTAACAGTAATAAATAAATTAAAATTGAGTCTCGTGTTCTCAATATTTCCAAAATATCTAGAATAATTACAAAAAACTATTTAAAACTATTTATTTCATAATATTTTTGACTAAATAGCATTGAAATACAAATAAAATCGTTTTTATTATAGGTTTTTGTAAAATAAAAAGTCTATAGGTAATTTCATCAATTCTTGGTCGGAAATTTTAATTTTACCAAGACACTACTAATAGATTACGGGTGAAATATAAAATAAAAATTAAATGAAATATAAAATGAAAAAGAATATCAGTAATCAGTAATCCCCTAGCAATGAATAGTAATGATTTTAATACCGACAAAATACCCAAATGTTTTAGACTTATAATTTTTTTTTTATTTTTATGAATACTACTTATATTAGTTGGTATTCAATGAATATTTTGTTAGTAAGTTTAATGATACCGTGTTGATAATAGTTTTAATTGTTGAAAAGATTATTAAAACCTAAAAATAAATATTTCTATCCGTTGATATTCTATTTTTTTTTCTATGAGTAGTTTTAATTTTATTGAGAGATTATCAATAAAGTACCAATAGAAATATAAAAAATAATAAAAATAAAATAATCTTATTAGTAATCTATTAGTACCACATTAGATACTAATAGAATATTTAAGGAATTTTTGAATATAGTAGAAAAGATATAGTTCCATTGTTTAATATTCAGAACTAAGTGAATACTAAATTATCTTTTAATAAATGTCATTTCCTTGAAGCATATTTTTACATTTCCTTTTAGTATTTTACTTCTAAAATTAGATAAATGAATGTTTACTAAATAAATTCAGATAAATGAATTTTCATAAAATTATTGCTGAGTTACATGTCAAATATGAAAAATAAGTAAAGTCATTTATATTGAAAAAAAATTGTTGAAATTGACCAAGCTCCTTATATTACCTATAAATTCATATCCTTATGCATGTTAACCTTTGAAATAAATCATTCAACTCAATATATATAACAAATTATCATTTACACATAAATACTATATTACATTTATGAGTTTTAATATATATATATATATTCATTTTTATATATATGTAAATATATATTTCATTTATGTGAATATAATTTCCTATTTTGTATAAAGAAATGTATAAATGATTATAATATTTAAATAAAAAAATATCTAATGAATTTGTTATGAATGTTATTATTGGCCGGGGATGGCAGGAAAATGTAAATTATTGCATTATTTAAATAAAAATAAAAATATATAATGAGATATTTGTTGTGAATATTGTTATTGGATGCATGATGGAAGGAAAATATAAATATGATGTGGATGGTGCCAACACCAAAATATCTGATGGTGTGCTAGCATATTCAAGCTATGTAGCTTAAAGCATATTCAAGATATTAGTAATTAACTAATGAATTACAACTAATAGAATAAGAAAAGGTTTCGTCATTAATTTAAAATTTGACAAAAATAAAATGATCTTTATATTAGTTGGTAATTTACTAATGAATTATACCTAATAGAATAAGAAAATGACTTTCTTTTTAATGGTTGGTAATTTAATAATGAATTAGGAGGAATTTTTTGTTATTAATTTAAAATTTGACAAAATAAAATGATATACATTAGATCTATTCATAATTCAATGCGACACTTCGGATTAGATACTGCTCTAAATGTTTTTACAAAAAAATTAATCTTAAAAGTACAAAAAATTAATCCTATAAAATATGATGAATAAAATTATTACTTAAATTATTTATGGACATTAATATTTTAAAATATTTTTAAGTTACATCAACGTATTCTCTTATTATATTTATCTATTTTTATAATCACATGCGGCCATTCATTTTAATTTGAAATATTTATATACAAATAATATCATTTAATAAATCAAACTTTAGATTATGTAAGAATTTAGAGGATAAATAATACAAATTATTAATATCTAAATAAATATTTAGATTATATAAAAAGGGCAATCTTATTAATACTATTGTAAATTAATTAAAAAATAAATTTATACTATTTTTTCTTTCAAAATAGATTCTTCTAAGAAAGTCCTGCTTAGAATTAAAGTGGTCTCACCTATGACGGTAAGGCTATAGGTTCAAGTTATGTTCTGATAAATGTTTCTTCTTGTATTATATCTTACATTTGACTATGATTTTTCATATTAGTTAATAGTATAAGATGAAAATATTAATTACGATTGTGCTATATTGATAAATAAAACATGCCAACTGTGATTATATAACATAATGGTAATGAAGGATAAGAAACGAGATGTTACAGGTAATAGTTGGAGTTTTTATTTGACATAATGGTATAGAAACTAAGAGTTTCATAGGAACTAGATGCTTTGGAAAGATTATACATAAAACCTGAGCCCTCTGAGGGTTATAAAAAGGGTTGCTCTCACTCCTGTTCTGAAGCCAACAAGTACTCTTTCTCTCTATAAAGGATATGATAATTGCTTAAAAGATGTGAATTTTCCTCCAATACAATAAATGGCATATTAGGTTCTTTATAACCTTTAACTACTCTTGAATCATATTTATTGTGGCTCAATTTGATCCCTTTAGCACTACATGTATGTATGTATGTATGTATGTATGTATGTATGTATGTATGTATGTATGTATGTATGTATGTATGTATGTATGTATGTATGTATGTATGTATGTATGTATGTATGTATGTATGTATGTATGTGTGTATAATTTCTTTTTTTCTTTCTTTCTTAGTGATAATTGGTAGAGGTGTTCGTAGCTGATTTCCCTTTTTCAAAAAAGTAAAAAATAAATGCTTATAATTAGTTTGGATTTGTTATTGAATTTCTTAACAACCAATTCGATTCTTCAAATTCAAGTATGTAAGTCACAAGTAGCACAAATAATGAAATGTAGAAGCTTCTACTCTGGCCTAATTTTTTGGAATATATTTTTAACTTGAACATTCAGACACTACTAGAAAAAAGGCTGATTATCAACATACCATTCCTAACATTCCAGGTTCGGTTGGTAATTATCAATAAATTATCAACAGATTCCCAACAAATGTGGAATGTATTGCATTTCAGTTACATATTAACAAATTGTCAACTATGTGTATTTTTTCGGTGATTTTAGTGTTGGTAATCTGTTAGTAATGTGTTAGTAAACAGGTGGAAAAATATTTACCAACATGTTTGCCCGAAGGGCATTCTCTTGTATTTTGATTTATGACAAACATTGATATGAACTAACATATGTAATCTATATGTGATATGACATGTTTGACTTCAACTCTTTCAAGGTGTGCTAATGAGACTGCTAAGCAACTATTAAGTAGTGGAATCCGAGAGTGATTGGTCAAGTACCAACTTAAGAGATTGCAGATCAAGAAGTCCTTGAGAAGGTTCGTAGACTAGAAATTATTATCAAGGTATTAATTGTAAATTCTTATGCCTTTTTACCTTATGATCAATTTATTTTTCCTTGAAGTAATTAAAAATAATATCAAAAGAAAAAGATATTTCTAAACCTGAATTTTCGGATGAAGTAGTTTTTGATAGACCTTTGAATCCAAAACTCCATCTAATGATCTATAGCATGTTTTTCATTTTAACTACAATAACGTTTTTGACTTACCTTTTAGACAGACATCTTTTCATTTTGTGAATCCAAAACCCTGGAAATCCTAATAGAAAATAACTCGTCATTGGGACTTTTGGGATTGGCTCTTATAAAAGCTTCTAAAACTCGATTTTGAAGCAAATTTTTGCACTATCTCATTTAGAAACACTCTTATACTTTAAAATACAAAAATCTCCATTTTCATTTGTGCTTTAAAGTGAAATAAAATTATTCCAAAGGTAAAAGGTATTGGTGCTTAACTGTTCATATCCTGCTCAATCTATGAGCTATTTTTGTAATCTTTCTTTCAATCTGTCTTGTATCAAGGTTAAGGAGGTAAAACCTAGTTGGGGTGAGCCTTGATTATTGTGATTAAAGAGGTTGGATATAAAATCAAGTGTGGTGATCCTCTTATGTAAGATTGGTATCACTTACCACCATTGGTTTGGGAAAAGGTTTTAGTGACTGTATTGAAATCCTTAAGTGAGAACTTAAGGTAGTGGATATAGATCATTTAAGAGTTAAAACACTATAAATACTTAAGCCTTTAATTGTGCTTTTTGCCTAAATCTCTTTACTGCATTTTCACTATCTTCAAACCTTAAAAGTTGTATCTTTTTCTCTAAAATCAGTGGCTTATTTATGACTTTTGCATTCTGATTTAAACTTGTCATTGATACCTCACTACCCATCTTTATTTCATATCATTGTCTTATCATTCTGTGTAGATTTAAAAGACCCCTGCCTGAACTCTGAAGCCGCAAAGCATCTCTGCCATTTAGTTTTTTAAAGGCATCAAATTTTTTTTTAAATCGGCATTTGCTTGCAAAAAACTTTGTTCACCCCCTCTAAGATTTTTTAATTGGTATCAGAGAGTTGGTCTATATTATCTTTGATTTAACAGCCTTGTAGGAAAGATTCGGATGGTAAACACATCTTCTCTGCCTTACATCGAAGGATCTTCAACAAATAGACCACATTTGTTCAATGGAAGCAATTATACATTATGGAAAAACAGAATGAAGGTTTATGTTTGCTCAATCAATTTTGAGTTGTGCAATCTTATTGAAAATGGAACATTTGTCTCGCCAAAATTTATTGAAGGCAGAAAAGTACCTAAACAGAATGATAAATATGACAGTGAGGATATTTCGAAAATGACTCTAAATTTTCAAGCAACAAATATATTTTGTTGTGCTCTTGATGCTAATGAATACAACCATGTTAGTGGTTGTGATTCAACTTACGAAATATGGAGATTACTTGAAGTCACCCATGAGGGAACTAATCAAGTAAAGGAATCAAAGCTAGGACTTTTAGTCCGAGACATGAATTATTCACTATGAAGCTAAGTGAGAACATAACTGATATGTTCACTCGATTCACAAATATCGTGAATGGACTAAAGGTATATGAGAAAACTTATTCCCTCAGTGAGCAAAATAGAAAATTGCTTGATGCTTTACCAAAAAGCTAGCAGCAAAAAACCTTGGCTATAGAGGAATCTAAAAACCTGAATAACTTACCTACTAAAGAGCTAATCGACTTTCTTTTGACTCATGAAATGAAACTCAAAAGGTTTCAAAAGTATGATGATGATGACAAAGGCAAACGGGGAGCTGCCTTAAAAGTAGTTGATGATGAAGCTAATAGTGATTAAACTGATTGTGATGATGGTACTAATTTGGACACAAAAGAATTAGCTATGGTTGCCAGAAAGTTTAGAAAAATATTCAGAAAATGCCACTTCAAAAAGAGTAAGAAGTTTGTGAAAAAGAAAGGATAAACTTCTTCCTTCAAGCCTCAATGTTTTGAATTCAAAAGCATGAAGCATTTCATCGCTGACTGTCCAATAGCAAAAGAAAAAGAGGCTAAGCAACTTAAAAAAAAGAAGAAGGACACAAAGTTGAAGAAAGAAAAAGGATTGATTAGGACTTGGGACCAAGTTGAATCCGAGACAGAAGAAAGCTGTGAATTTGAAAATGAAAAGGCGAATATTGGCTTTATAGCCTTGGAGGATAAGATAAATCTCACCTCTCCAAATTTGATATCTGAATCGTGTGATTCTAATTGTAAAAAGCATGATGATCCTAGTGAGTTACTTTTTGACATGTTTCATGAACTAAAAAAATTATCTAGAAGAAACAAAGAAATAAAAATGAAAATTGATTCATTGTTAGATGAAAACGCAAAGCTGTTAAGTGAGAACAAAGTTGCACTTGATTCCATTATGTGTTCAAATATTAAAAAGGATGTTATTATGACCTCTTTGTATTGTATGTCTCTAGAAAATAAATGCTTGAATGACAAAATTCATTCTCTTGAAATTATGGTTAGCAATTTTGACGATATGAAAAATAGAGTCGATGATTTCACCACATGCATTAATGAGTTCACAAATGGCAAAAGCAATTTGAAAAAATTACTTGGTGCACAACACATAGCTGGAAACCAAAATGACCTAGGCTATAGATATGAAATCAAAGATGGAAATCACAAATCCCACTTTGTAAAAGCTGCTTCATCATATATGACGCATAATTGTTGCACATATTATGGAAAATCTGGACACAAAGCATCTAAGTATCATATTAGGAAGAATGTGGAATCTAGTTTAAAAATAGTTTGGAAGGTAAAAGGAACTATCACTAACTCCCGTGGACCCAAGAAGATATGTGTACCAAAAATCACTCTTCCATCTTATGTATAGGAACATTTGTCAGATAAGATGAACTCCACAAAATGATTTTTGGACAGTGGATGCTCAAGGCAAATGACTGGAAATACCGGACTGCTGGAAAATATTCAAGTTACAAGTAATAGATTTGTCACATTTGGAGATAAAAAGAAAGAAAAAATACTTGGCATAGGTAATATTGGTAAGGGATCTTTAACTATCATCAAACAAGTGCTATTAATTGATGAATTGAAGTATAATCTACTTAGCATTAGTCAACTATGTGATAATGGATGCAAAATTGTTTTTGAAAAAGATTCTTACATTATCATAAATAGTTCCAGCAATAAGACTATTTTTTTTGCTAACAGTGTTAGAAATATGTATGAACTGCGTCTTGATGATCTTATGGCTTATGATATTAGATGCCTCTCTGCAAATGATGATTACAGATATCTTTGGCATAGAAGGCTAAGTCATGTATATATTGATTTGCTAAACAAATTATCTTCGAAGGAACATTTTAGAGGACTGTCCAAAATGAGATTTGATAGAAATTAGGTGTGTGATGCTTGCCAATTTGGAAAATAAACCAAAACCTCTTTTAAACATAAGAAAATGAATTCAATATCAAAACCTCTTGAACTCATACACATGGATTTGTTTGGACCAATGAGGACCACTAGTCTTGTTGGTAAGAGGTATGCCTATGTAATTGTGGATGACTTCTCTAGATTCACTTAGACTTTATTTCTTGCTAAAAAAGATGAAACCTTCTCTAAATTTTTAAAACTACTCAAATGTGTTCAAAATTGCCTTAGTTGCAAATTGATTTCAATTAGAAGTGACAAGGATAGAGAATTTTACAACCACGACTTTACAAAATTCTGTGATGAAAATGGTGTTTCACACAATTTTTCAACTGCAAACTCCTCAACAAAATGGTATGGTTGAGAGGAAAAATAGAACCATGTAAGAAATTGCTAGATCAATACTGTGTGAAAACTCTATTCCAAAATATTTTTGGATTGAAGCTGTGAATACGGCTTACTACATCATCAACCGTGTTATGATAAGACCCCTTTTTAAGAAAAACTCCTTTTGAACTCATATTTGACAATTTTCCATCCATTTCTTATTTTAAAATTTTTGGATGCAAATGTTTTGTCCTTAATACTCGAGATAATCTTGGAAAATTTGATAGCAAATTTAATGTGGCTATATTTCTTGGATATTCTTCCAACAAAAGGCATATAGAGTGTACAATAAAAGAACTCTATGTGTAAAAGAATCTGTACATGTTGTGTTTGATGAATCGAATATATATTCTTCTAGAAATAATGATGATGATGTATGAATCACAAAAAAAAAAGGGCAGTGAGCAGCACAAGGCTCCATCATTTAACATTCACACTAAAGAAGAAGAATTACAAGAATAACAAGCTGAAGAAAAAAAAAAACGAAGGACTAAAGAGGACACAAATCAAGATATGCCAAGAGATTGGAAGTACAAAACTATCAGTCTAAAAGAACGGATTATTGGTGATCCTAGCTGTGAAGTTAAAACTAGGCGGTATTTTGTTAATAGTTTTATCTTACTTTCAAGCATTGAACCTAATTTTATTGATGTGGTATCGCATGATGACTTTTGGATTATGACCGTGCAAGAAGAATTAAATTAATTTGAAAAAAAAAATTCAAGTTTAGAAGCTTGTTCCTATACCTCTTGATCATCCCATAATTGGTACCAAACAGGTTTTCAGAAATAAACTTGATGAGCATAGCATTGTTATTAGAAATAAACCTAGATTATTTGCCCATATATTTAATCAAGAAGAGGGCATTGATTATGATGAAACTTTTACACCTGTTGCTCAATTAGAATCCATAAGAATGCTGCTTGCATTTGCATTGTTCAAAGGTTTTATGCTTTACCAAATGTATGTTAAAAGTGCCTTCTTAAATGGTTTTATTGAAGAAAAAGTTTATGTTGAGCAACCTCCTGGTTTTATTTATGAACATTTTCCAAACCACGTTTTTAAACTCTCCAAAGCCCTTTATAGTTTAAAACAAGCTCCAAGAGCATGGTATGAAAGGCTTAGTGGTCGTCTTCTTTCAAAGGGCTTTTCTAGAGGCTTAATTAATACCACATTATTTATCAAAATTGAAAATTCTAATGACATCTTAATTGTGCATATATACATTGATGATATTATTTTTGGAGCAACTAACAATTCCTTATGCAAGAAATTTGCCAAGATAATGCAGTAAGATTTTGAGATGAGCATGATGGGAGAACTTAATTTCTTCCTCAGTCTACAAAACACGTAAACCAAAGATAGGATCTTCTAAAATCAAGCAAAGAATGCCAAGAAACTGCTCAAAAGGTTTGATATGAATGAAGCAAAAGAAATAGGTACACCTATGAGCACATCGTTAAAGTTTGATAAAGATGAGAAAGGTAAAAAAGTAGATGAATCGAAATATAGAGTTATGATCGGAAGTGTCCTTTATCTTACTGCCAGCCGACCAGACATTATGTTCTCAGTATGCCTTTGTGGTAGATTTCAATCATGTCCAAAGGAATCTCGTCTATATGCTGTAAAATGGATCCTTAGATGCTTAATTAGAAAACATAATTATGGCTTGTAGAATCCACGAACTAATTCATTTGATCTTATAAGATACACAGATGCCAACTATGCCAATTGCAAGGTTGAGAGAAAAAGTACTAGTGGACACTGTCAATTTCTTAGACACTCTCTTGTCTCCTAGAATAGAAAGAAGCAAGCTCGAGTCTCCCTTTCAACAACCGAAGCTGAATATGTAGCAGCAGGTAGTTGTTGCGTACAAATTTTGTGGATGAAAAACACTTTACTTAACTTTGATTTAAATTTTAATTGCACGGCTATCTTATGTGATAATACTACTGAAGGGGTTGTGCTTCGTGAGAGAAGGTATGGCTTCTTATATAGGCCATCCTGACTTGACTCTAAAAACATCTAATGGCTCTTCAAAAAAGCAAAGGCTAAAAAGCAAAAGCTAAATGGCTCTTCGAAAAAGCAAAAGCTAAATGACTCTTCAGAAAAGACTTTCTATTTAAAGTGGTGGGGACATAATTCCATTCACTTTACCAAAGGATGCATCCCATTAGTTTTTCTTTCCAGTTGAAAAGTAGTGAGTAAAGTGGGATTCACAATTATTTAATACCAGCTGTCAGTAGGTTTCCATCATGGTATCAATATGTTTGTCCTCATCTTTAATCCCTTCTTCACCATTAAAAGGAGAGTCATATTCATGATGTAGAGTTTCACCTTGCACAGTGGTGCTTGTTCTGACTCTGACCATCCTATAAAAATTTGTGAGTTCTGGATCATTGTTGAAGAAATTTTGATAAGGAACGTAGATATATCCTGGAAAAATATTATCAGCAAAGATTTTCATGTTTCTTGACTTAGCAAGAAGTCTAAGATATACCCTAAAAGAATAATCTGCTATATGTGTAAGACTGGCTGCCCTGTAGTTATATATTTGGTCCACAACAGAAGTTATTTTATTTGGAATGATAATTAAATTTCTGTGCTCATAAATGGGATTTGGTTAGTATCTTGGAAACCTTGATATTAAAATTTCAGATCTGCAGTCATCCAGATAATTGGGGCTATATAGAGGAAGAATAGTACGTAAAACCTGAAGGATTGAACATAGACAGAGCATGCTTCACGGTTGAATAAAAATGGAAGAACAACAATTTTAATAGAGTATTGACACAACATGGTAGCATGAAAACATACCTCTTGGAGCCTTAAACCTTGAAGAATATGGTTGAATGGCTTGAAGCTCAAGAACAGCTTCTTCCTTCATCCGTCCAGTGCACTGCATTTCTTCCGGTTTCGGTTCTTTCTTCTCCTCCGGTGGAATGCTTGCTTTCTAGTTCACGGAATATGACCCAGCCTAATCTAAATGTTGGTGAGCACACATCTGGGTAGAAGGGAAAAATTGATCAGTCCATTTTCCATTCCTCACAGTTAGTTTTATTTAAAAGCTTGGCTCTTCAGTTCTCAAACAAAACCAACAGCCAGCAAAAAACCAAAAGTCTAAAATGAAAATGCCACGAGAGAGAGAGAGAGCTAAAAGACTCGGGAAAATATTATTTTTTTATTTTTCTTTTATTTTATTTTTCCACACAGAAAGCCAAGAATCATGAAACCAAAAATAATTATTTTGATAAAAATAATATTCCTGGGATTTAATACCCGAATATTATTTACAAAATAAATTTTAGCTTCACTCTAAACTCTTCCAAACTGTGTCCGGAAAAATCCTATGATCCAGGTTATTGGGTCAAAATAATATTTATTATTTTTCTTGAACCCGAAAAGTCCAAAATAATAAACATTAATTATTTTTCTTGGGATTAAATAAATAATCCAATAAATAATTAATGAACCCAAATGAACTAAAAATAATTAAACTCTAATTATTTATTTCTTGGAATTTAATTAAATAAATAACCTAATAAATAATTAAGTAATAATTATTTTTCCTCTAGTTTAAGTCCCGATTAATTTTCTAATTATTCAAACTGGACCTAGGTCCTGAATAATTAATTAACCAATTAAACTAGACAATAAATTTCTCTCATTTATTTTATCCCAGTCCAATAATAAATTAGACTTCCTGAATAAAATAAAACTCTCTCAACTGAGATCATTTTGTCAACCAAAAAATTAATTAGGACTTACGGGCTATTCCGAGGACCAAAAAGACACATCGTCTTGGTTATTAAAATAACCAAAATACCCCTATTATATGAATAGATGTATTTTGCATTTTAAATATTTTCTAATATCACCATAAGGAAATATTAACCCCAAGGACAATGCTGCATTAGCAAAATCTTCGACCTACAAGTGAAATGACTAAAATACCTCTCTACATATCGCCGCACATTTAGAGAGAAAGAAGTGTACTAACACCCCTCTAAATGACATCTACCATCCTTAGGCTTCTAGTCCAATGATCCACGACTTCTTGGAGTGTTTTCGCTTTCCAAGGGAGCTACCCTAAAATAAACATCCAAGTCATGTTTCCCAGGGCCCTGGATATTTAGATCATCCGGACAACCACAAGGGGCGATATAGTGTAGAAACTATCTTGTACAAGTCTGTCTTAACTAACTAGTCACACATATCCAACATGCAAGTATATTAGCCCTCCGATAGAACCTCAACAATAGCATATCAAAGCATATGCTTCAAGCTTCGCCAGACCACCAACTCATACTCAAGTTATAGAGAACTAGTTCACGCTATAGTGGTAGTAGTCTAGGTTTCTACCATATAGTACTTTTTAGAAACCACTACTACAGGTCCTGTTCTATGTATTCGAAATACGCTTATGTCATGAAGTGAGTGGATTACTTAGTGGCTAAAGGTAAGCCATTCCCCATTTGGAATTCAAAACTTAATAACCTAAACATGAAGAGATTCTCATTCTCATTAATCGGTTAAGAACAACTGTTTATGTGTTTAAATAACCCATGATTCATACCTTACTGTGAACGACCTCCATTCACATGGATCATTTATTTAATCACAATGGGTCTATTCCAAACGAAAATGTACATAAATAAAGAAAATTATTTCACAAACGATTTTCGACAAATAAATTCTTTTATCAACATATTCGATATTTACATCAGAAACTTAGTCTAAGAGGGCATATTCCCAGCAATCTCCCACTTGAACTCTAAGACTAGGTAAGTCCATAGGTGCCCACCATAATAGCGTCGAAGTGTCTCTTGAAGGCCCTCTTAGCCAAAGGCTTGATGAATGGATCTGCTAGATTATTATCTGTGGTAATCTGTACCATCACCACATCCCGTCTCTGAATGAAATTCCGGTCCAGGTGGTACTACCTCACAATATGCTTCCCCTCCTTGTAGTTCCAAGGTTCCTTTGAGGTACTTAAAAATATGCTTTACAGCATGCCAATGAACCTCCCCAGGGTTTAACTAATATATGCTAACTAAGCCTATGGCAAAGCAGATATCTGGCCTAACACACAGCATGGCGTATACGAGACTTCCCATAGCCGAAGCGTAGGGAATCCTACTCATTCTGTCCTTTTCTTCTTGAGAGTTAGGACAGTCTCTTGAAGAAAGTGACAACCCATATCTGCAAGGCATTAGAGCTCCCTTGCATAAGTCCATGCTGTACTTGGCCAGCATCTTGTCAATGTATGTGACTTTGAATAATCCTAACATTCTTTGCTTCCTATTTCTAAGAAGTCTAATCCCGAGAATGTAGCTGGCTTCTTCCAAGTCCTTTATACTAAATTGACTAGAAAGCCAAACCTTTGTAGATGATAATGACCCTACATCATTTCCAATGAGTAGAATATTATCCACATACAAGATAAGAAAAATCACATTAAACCTCTCAAGATTCTTGTACAAGCATGGTTCATCCTCGTTTTGAATAAAACCATAGACTTTACAATCTCATTAAAACGAATGTTCCATGCTTTAGATGCTTTCTTAAGTCCATAAATGGACTTCTTAAGCTTGCAAACCATATGTTCTTGGCCTTCAGCAATAAAACCTTCTGGTTGGGACATATAAATGTCTTCGCTAAGATGTCCATTTAAAAATGCCGTCTTGACATCCATTTGCCATATCTCGTAGTCATAATGACATGCGATGGCAAGGAGGATACGGATGGATTTAAGCCTGGCCACAGGGAAAAGTTTCCTCATAATCGATCCCTTCTTTTTGAATATATCCTTTTGCCACAAGCCTAGTTTTGAAGGTTTCCACATTCCTATCCGCTCCCCTCATCCTCTTGTATACCCACTTACACCAAATGGGTTTTATCCCTTCAGGTGAAGCTACATGATCCCAAACCTGATTGAAGTACGTAGATTCAATCTCGGCTTTCATTGCTTCATGCCATAGATTTACATCGACATCAGTAATTGCCTCCTCGTATCTAGTGGGGTCTTGTTTCTGATAGTTAAAGACCAGCTCAAAAGTTTCTTCATACCATCTATTTGGAACCCTAGACACTCTCCCACTGCAACAAGGCACTATTTGTACAGGCTCTTGAGGCTGTACCTCTTTTTGTTCCACAATTGAGTAAGAAGAAGTTGTTTCCGAAGATAACTTTTCTTCGAGTTCCAACCTAGTTGAACATTTTTTGGAAGTACTTCGATCATCCTCTAAGTATCTAGCATTGGTACTAACCAGTACTTTCTGCTCCTTAGGATGATAAAAGTAACCATCATTTGTTCCTTTTGGATACCTAACAAAATAGCATAATTCTGATCTTGGTTCCAACTTGTCTCCCTTGATCAGTACATAAGCTGGACAACCCCATATCCTGAGATGATTCAGACTTGGCCTAGTCCACATCTCATAGAGAGTCCAAGGTACTGACATGGAAGGCACCAAATTCAGAATATATGCCGTTGTTTCTAGGGCATATCCCCCAAAAGATAATGAAAGAGTAGCATAAGATATCATACTTCTGACTATTTCCACCAATGTCCTGTTCCTTCTCTCAACTACTCCATTCTGTTGGGGTGTCCTCGGCATAGAGAGTTGGGATACTATTCCATGATGTACCATGTAGTCTTTGAATTCACCTAGGAGGTACTCTCCACCACGATCCGATCGTAAGGTCTTGATTAATTTACCTGTCTGATGTTCCACTTTCGTCTTAAACTCTTTAAACTTATTAAAAGAGTCAGAGTTGCGTCTCATCAGGTAAACGTAACCAAACCTTGTACAATCATCCATGAATGATGAAGTACTCAAAACCTCCTCTAGCTGGTGTAGATAATGGACCACACACATTAATGTGAATAAGACTCAGTACCTCCTTGGCTCAATCTGCCCTAGGGATAAAAGACCTTTTGGTCACTTTTCCCATCAGGCAAGATTCACACTAAGGCTAATTCTCCAATCTCAATGAGCCTAAAGGCCCATCATGGATTAGCCTGTGAATCCTGATTGAGTTAATGTGACCCAACCTCAGATGCCAAAGATATGAGTCATTGATATTAGTCTTTCTCTTCTTAGTTAAAAGTTCAAATTGAGCATTATTTGATTGATTATTAATAGGTTTTAAATAGAATATATTTTCATACATATGCCCAGTACATAATATTTCTCCATCTCTACTGATAGAAATACCAGAATGGAAAGATACAAAATATCCTTGATTTATAAGTTTTGCAACTAAAATCAAATTCTGACGAAAACCAGGTACATATAAAATATCTATTAAAACCACTTTCTTATTACAATAAAAAACAAGATCCAGTTCTCCCACTGCAAGGGCCCAGACTTGTGCTCCATTTCCACACGTAATCTATGTTCACCCTTCTTGAGTCTACTTATCTTTCTAAACCCCTCCAAGGAGTTACAAATATGATCAGTGGCTCCTGAATCAATAATCCAAGTGAAGTTGATCCAACCATTGATATAAACTCTAGATAGAGAACATTACATGTGGGGTTTTTCTTGGCTCGAAGATTTGGACACTCCTTTTTCCAGTGTCCCTTCTTCCCTTATATGAAGCACTTGCCCTTTGCTTTGTCTTTGGACTGGGCCTTGGGTTGGGCTACTACGTTTCCCTTCTTCCTTTTGAACTTTCTAGGCTTAGACCCAATTCTTGAGGAAGAAGCCTTTGCAATCATGGCTATTGAATGTGGCTTCATGACATTCTCTACCATCTGAAATTCCTTCATCAACTCAGTCAAACTCATATTTAACTTGTTCATATTGTAATTTAGTTTGAACTAAGTAAAGGAACCTAATAGAGATTCAAGAACCATGTCCACTTGGCTCTCGGGGTCAATGATAGCCCCTAAGATTTTTGCCTCCTTGAAAGCAGCAATCATCTTGAGTATATGCTCCCTGACTCATGCTCCCTTAGCCATCTTAGTGTTTATTATAGTTCGAAGAGCCTCCCGCCTTACGGGCCGACTCTTATCTGCGAATATAGTGGCCAATAAATGACTAATTTCATACGCAGAAGCCATGTGCATGTGTTTAAACTGGAGCATATTAGACATGGAAGCTAGCATATAACAACGTGGCATTTCATTAGCCTTTTCAGCCTCTCTTCGTCAGTGGAACCTTCCTCGATCACAGGGCAGGTCTCGTAAAGGACATACTTATACTCCTCGGCTGTGAGTATTATGTCCTGGTTCCTCTTCCAGTCCACATGGTTTGGTCCCATTAACTTATTCTCATGGAGAATTACGGCCAAAGGACTAAAAGAACCTCCCACCATTTCTGAAAAATCGAAAAATAAAAGAAATGATTTAGTTTGTGAAAATAAATTTGTGCACTGAAATTCATTTGGCTCTTAGGAAAACTGACATAGATTCTTTGGAAGATTAATAGTTCCCTAAGCTAAGTGTATTAACCACCACAAATTAATTTCCCTTCTAGGTAATGATCTAGAGAATAACTCCATCGTGGGATGGCCGTTTCCTCTCATTTACTATAGACATTCCTCGCACTATAACCTCCAACGTGGGCTGGCCGATTATAGTACGTGTCCCGAGTTATTAATTACATCCTTCCATTAGATCTAGATCCTTATGGTATCTCCATCCTATACGGGTTCACTTCCAGAGTTACGCGAGGGGACCCACGATCTCTATTGAGGATCGTGATGGAAGCCGTGGGGCCGTTGAAACCCCTTTCCCACTTAGTCTTTTAAAATAAAGTTTTCTAGAAAAATAGCCTTTTAAAATTTCCATTAAGTTTTTCTTTAACTTAAAAATAAAATATCCAAGTCCATCAAAATCTCTATGTCAAGAATTATATTCTTTGAGAGATTTTTTCATAGACTAATTTTATTTAAGTTAAAACTTAATGATTTCAAAAATTTTCTAATTAAAACTTTCTCGAGACTTTGGTCTCAATTTTATTTAACAAAACAATTTTTCTTGTGTAAAATAAAATAAAATGGATTTCTATTTTAACTTACAAAAATATCTAAATCCAACATATTTTCTATGTCAAGGATTAAATCCTTTGAGAAAATATTTAAGGATTAATTTTTGTTCAAGTTAAAATAACCATTTAATTTTTTTTAAAGAAAAATATTTTCCTTGTATAAATATTCTCAAAGACTTGGGTCTTTGAGAAACCGCACACATAGGTATACAAAATAAATAGCATGTCAAAAAATAATAAACGTTTTCATGCTTTTCAATTTTTAAACCTAAGTGCCCAAATAATAGAATTAAATACATTAATTAATTAATGATCTTGTTTAATCCTAAAATCCCTTACTAATATTTTTCACGCAAATATATTCCAAGAATATAAACTATTACAAAAATATTAAATTCGCTTGGTATGGGACCCACATTAAAAAAAATAATAAAAAATTTTGACTGGCGGTCCACTGCACCGGCCGCACCGAATCACCAGCGCTTCAACCCGCGCCCGAGAAACCGCGCCCGAACTGCTCGGTTGCCCCGCGCATGCCAGCTAGATCCGCACTTCAACCCGCGGATCACGCGATCTAGCCCGTTTGCTCTCTGCGCTCGACCCGTGCTCGACTTGCGCATATATTCGAATGGCCGCTTTGACCTAACTGCATGACCCGCGCACTTTGAAGTTTTAATTGCAAAATTTCAATTGAAATTCGGCTTGAAATCTACAGAAACAGCTCAGCTCCAGCGGCTCGATAGACGCGGCTCCAGACACAAACAGAAGGCAGCTCGGCGCAAACGGTTTGGCTCCAATAGCGGCTTATGAATAGTATCATCTTCTCCAGAGTGTTTTTCTGCATTCTGTCCCCGCGAATTTCTTCTGGGTTTGATCCCTTTGGTTTCTTTGGACATTTTTCATTACAAAAACTCATCCAAACCAAAACAACAATCGCCTATACCCATTTAAATTGGATTTACATGATCCAAACTCACAAAACCAAAAATTTACAGAGAGCTCTGTGGAGCTTGCAGAAACCATGTCCCATACCATAAATAACAAAGGATCACATATCTAAGCTCCAAACAATGTTCTTCTCCATTTTTATTAACTAACATGCTCCCTAAGTCAATCAAATTCATGCTCTGATACCACTTGAAGGATTGAACATAGACAGAGCATGCTTCACGGTTGAATAAAAATGGAAGAACAACAATATTAACAGAGTATTGGCACAACATGGTGGCATGAAAACATACCTCTTAGAGCCTTAAACCTTGAAGAACATGGTTGAATGGCTTGAAGCTCAAGAACAGCTTCTTCCTTCATCCGTCCAGTGTATTGCATTTCTTCCGGTTCTGGTTCTTTCTTCTCCTTCGGTGGAATGCCTGCTTTCCAGTTCACGAAATATGACCCAGCCTAATCTAAATGTTGGTGAGCACACATCTGGGTAGAAGGGAAAAATTGATCAGTCCATTTTCCATTCCTCACTATTCAAAGGCTTGGCTCTTCAGTTCTTAAACAAAACCAACAGCTAGCAAAAAACCAAAAGTTTGAAATGAAAATGCCACAGAGAGAGAGAGAGAGAGAGAGAGAGAGAGAGAGAGCCAAAAGACTCGGGAAAATATTATTTTTTCTTTTTCTTTTATTTTATTTTTCTACACAGAAAGCCAAGAGTCATGAAACCAAAAATAATTATTTTGATAAAAATAATATTCCCGGGATTTAATATCCGAATATTATTTACAAAATAAATTTTGGCTTCATCCTAAACTCTTCCAAACTGTGTTAGGAAAAATCCTATGATCCAGGTTATTGGGTCAAAATAATATTTATTATTTTTCTTGGACCCGAAAAGTCCAAAATAATAAACATTAATTATTTTTCTTGGGATTAAATAAATAACCCAATAAATAATTAATGAACCCAAATGAACTAAAAATAATTAAACTCTAATTATTTATTTCTTGGAATTTAATTAAATAAATAACCCAATAAATAATTAAGTAATAATTATTTTTCCTCTAGTTTAAGTCCCGGTTAATTTTCTAATTATTAGGTCTTGAATAATTAATTAACCAATTAAACTAGACAATAAATTTCTCTCATTTATTTTATCCCCGTCCAATAATAAATTAGACTTCCTGAATAAAATAAAACTCTCTCAACTGAGATCATGTTGTCAACCAAAAAATTAATTAGGACTTACGGGCTATTCCGAGGACCAAAAAAACACATCGCCTTAGTTATTAAAATGACCAAAATACCCCTATTATATGAATAGATGTATTTTACATTTTAAATATTTTCTAATATCACCATAAGGAAATATTAACCCCAAGGACAATGCTGCATTAGCAAAATCTTCGACCTACAAGTAAAATGACTAAAATACCCCTCTACATATCGCCGCACATTTAGAGAGAAAGAAGTGTACTAACACCCCTCTAAATGACATCTACCATCCTTAGGCTTCTAGTCCAATGATCCACGACTTCTTGGAGTGTTTTCGCTTTCCAAGGGAGCTATCCTAAAATAAACATCTAAGTCACGTTTCCCAGGGCCCTGGATATTTAGATCATCGGACAACCACAATGGGTGATATAGTGTAGAAACTATCTTGTACAAGTCTGTCTTAGCTAACTAGTCACACATACCCAACATGCAAGTATATTGGCCCTCCGATAGAACCTCAACAATAGCATATCAAAGCATATGCTTCAAGCTTCGCCAGACCACCAACTCATACTCAAGTTATAGAGAACTAGTTCACGCTGTAGCGGTAGTAGTCTAGGTTTCTACCATATAGTACTTTTTAGAAACCACTACTACAGGTCCTGTTCTACGTATTCGAAATACGCTTATGTCATGAAGTGAGTGGATTACTTACTGGCTAAAGGTAAGCCATTCCCTATTTGGAATTCATAACTTAATAACCTAAACATGAAGAGATTCTCATTCTCATTAATCGGTTAAGAACAACTGTTTATGTGTTTAAATAACCCATGATCCATACCTTACTGTGAAAGACCTCCATTCACATGGATCATTTATTTAAACACAATGGGTTTATTCCAAACGAAAATGTACATAAATAAAGAAAATTATTTCACAAACGATTTTCGACAAATAAATTCTTTTATCAACATATTCGATATTTATATCAGAAACTTGGTCTAAGAGGGCATATTCCCAATAAAACCAACCTCAGATAACCATGTCTACATAGATCTGATTCTATCATATGATCACAACAATGAGATTACTGTCTTTCCGTAATCATGGTCCATAGCTTTAGATAATTCTTCTCAGGAATATAAAGGTTAAACAACATTCCATGTTCCATTAATTTGTTCATAGATAACTCTAATCCTAACACACTATTCTCCACCCATTTTTGAAGATTAATCACTGCTATGATGTATGTAAAACTTTCTCCTTGTCACTGCAACTGAAACCGATGATGTTGAAACTTAATCCTTCATACTGTTGAAGAGGTCTTTCACAGATATTTCTGAACATTTCTTGGATTCCTATTTTCTTAGCAATTTTTCTACTAGAACACACTTATAAATCTGAAGCTTCATCTCATGGCTTTTGCTTGGGAATTTTTCTCATCTGTCTTTCTTTTGCTTCAAATCTTCTTCCATAAAATTCCTCATTTTAATCATCAATTTTTAGAATTCTTCACTCATTTTTTCCTTTCCTTTCAGGCTTACTTTCAACATCTGAAGTTATTTTTCAAGTTCATTGACAGTTTGGGGGGTTTGTAGTTTAAGAATAACCTCAGAAGGATTTGGAGAAACAGGAGTAGAAATTTGGGCTTGGAGTTGATGGATTTCTTGGGTTTTCATGGCTAATGTACTATTCAGGAAATGGAGATATCTTGACAATGCTTTAAGGATGCTAACATACTGTTTGTGGTTACTATATTTCCATAGATTATCTAAAAGGGTTTGTTGTTCAAGAGTGACTGAAAAATCAGGTGCAAATTTTGGGGGTAAGACCTTCAAAGAATAAGGTCCAAATCTAATTTCAGAGACCTGTGCTAAACTTGATGATCCAGTTTCCATCTGCAAAATTTGGACAACAATT
Source organism: Voacanga thouarsii (assembly GCA_026120185.1). NCBI lineage: Eukaryota > Viridiplantae > Streptophyta > Magnoliopsida > Gentianales > Apocynaceae > Voacanga > Voacanga thouarsii. The sequence goes on from JANUWF010003370.1 coordinate 4,711,632, forward strand.
TAATTGTCTATTTAGATTTTTAAAGATCTATTCTAATTTTATGGTAGGCTAAGCTATAGCTTATACTTGGGCTCCAATAACTTAATATGGTACCCAGAATAGCTATTGAATACTGTACAATAGCCTTTTCAGAGTTATTCTCTGACTAATTATATCATTATTGGGCTAAGCCCAATCTACATTATCAGACAACGGGCCTTATAACCAATCTATTGAGCTGGTCAGCCTAGAAATTTTGGTTAGCATTAACATGTTCAATGACGACTTTGAACCCATTTCTTACAAGAAAGTCAACAAACATTAGCCATCTATTAACAGATAACTTGGAATATGACATCTTATTGTAAAATGAGACTATAGATTTGCAATCTGTTTGAAGAGTAAATTCTCGTGTAGTATTTCACAAATAAATTGAGAATTTCTTTAGTACAAATATGCATGCTAATATTTTAGCATATGTAGTGGTTACTTTACTTTTATATAACTCATTGCAATAACTGCTAATTTTTTCATTACTCTGTTTATCCTCTTTAAACAGTTTCCATTTTAAAACTCCTCCCTGTCCATCTAAGATTTCATCTACCTCTACCATATAAGCTTCTAGAGGTGGTAGTTCTAAAGGAGGTAATGATTGAATTACTTCTTTTATCTTATTTACTAACTTAAAATCCTGGTCATTAAACTTTCTTTCACCATGAGATCTTGTTTTGGCAAAAAGAGGGCCTACTAATTTGCCAAAATTAGGAATATAAGTTCTGCAATAATTTAACAGTCCTAAAAATGATTGAAGGGATTTTAAATTGTTAAAATCCACTTCCTTTTCTAAAATTATTTTGGCAATATGATCCATTAACTTAATTTGTCCTTTGCCAATTATAAATCCTAAAAATTCTATTTGGTATTTTCCCAAAGACCTTTTCTAATTGGAAAGAATAAGGCCATGTTGAATACATAAAAAAAAAAAATTCTTTAAATGATTTATGTGTTCCTTTCTACTTTTACTAAATATTAGTATGTCATCTATATGACATACTATAAATGGGATTTCCTTAAAAATATTGGGGTATATCATAGACTTCTTGTTGAGTCAAGAGACATGAAAATCTTTGCTGATGATATTTTTCCAGGATATATCTATGTTCCTTATCAAAGTTTGTTCAATAATGATCTCTTGTATGCCAAGAAAAGAAGACTAATAAGCCTAAGAGAAACTCAACTAGTAGTTTGCAGAAAATGATAGATAATACTCATCTAGAATAATTAATAGAGGAAGCATGTTTCTATTCTTTGAAGACATGATGAATTGATAACATGGAAAAGAAAAAGAAGTTAGAATATTTATATCTTGCAGAAAGGACTTTCGTCCAAAGAACAAGTTTAGATAAACATCAAATATGGTATAGTTTTGAGGGTCCAATTTCAAAATATAAGTTTGAACACTTGTTTCTTGGATCAAATAGTCAACTTAACCTGATACTAGATTTACTTTATAGTAGATTTGGTAAACATAGTCTTGAACAATCAAGTAAAACAAAACCAAGTTTTGAATGATTTATCAAGAAAGCACTTAGAATATAGAGACAAAATTGTTTTAGAAATAGAACAATTAAAGACTAATTTAGATTTCGTAAAAAATGGTTTGTATGTGAAAAAACTTAGAAATCTTCCTACTAAAGAAGATTTAAGTCAAATATTGGGAACAGTTAGTCCCAAAATAGAAATTAAAAAACTTTAGAAAATACTAAGAAAGAAATCTTAGAACTAAGGCAGCTTTTAAAATAAAGTAAAGAGACACAGTCTTCAATAGATAAACATTGTAGAATAATTTTAGGGATCCATAATGAGTGATTTGAGAAACCATCTAGGTTATTGAACTACTTTAATATAAATTAGAAAGTATTTAGAAGGATCTATAGGAATCCTTGATAAAAATGATGATATCAACAAAAGTATCACAACTCCAGGTGATAAAGTAATTATCAGGCAAAATGGCGTAATTATATTATTGTGGCTTGAAATAATTGAAAAAAATTGAAGCTCCAACTAGAGATATAGAAATCTCTAATAAATTAAATTTTATTAGTAAATCTTAAGAAGGTTTAAATTTAGAGACAGGAAAGAAACCTGTAAGAAAGCCAAAATCCCATGTTTTTGCCACTTGGAAAAACCATTAGTGAAAAATCATGAACGACAGGGTTGAAACTTTAGATATACCTTTTAAACAACCTGAGTTTAGAATTGCCCATGAGCTTATTAATTTAGGAGAAGTAGTGGTTTTAGAATACTAGATCCTCCATAAATACAGTATTTATAACCTAATAAATGGAGAGCTAATTCATAAATAGAAGTATATAGAAAACTTCTAAAATGGCAACTTCAAAGATAACAGAAAAGGAGAAGTTGAATATAGTTACTTATAGCAGAAGAGAAAGGATAATAGATAAAGCCAAAAAGATTAGACCCTTTAAGATTGTAGAAACTGTTGTTAATGTAGAGCAACAATTAGCAAACTTTGGGGACAATAAAATTCAGCCAATTGCCCCTAAATATATAGAACTATAGTCCTAGTAAGAATCACAAACTGGTAAATTTGTATAGGGAACATTTAATATCAAGTCCCAATGATAAAAGTATAGTAGTCTCACCAGTAATAACTAGGGAAAGTAGGGATGCATTGTTAAAAGAAAACAATGAATTATTTCATTTAGGATGTATTATGATTGGTATTAAAGGAATCCATAGGAAAGAATTAGGAACTAATGTTTTTATTAGACTCCTAGATACAAGACATAGTGACAGCCATTATAGGGAATAAATTCCTAAGCAAAATCCTTGAGGTGAAGCTTCAGATTTATAAGTTTGTTCTTACAGAAAAAAATTGCTGAGCAAATAGGAATCCAAGAAATGTTTAGAAATATCTGTGAAAGACCTCTTCAATAGTATGAAGGATTAAGTTTCCACATCATCAGTTTTAGTTGCAGTGACAAAGAGAAAATTTTACATACATCAGAGCAGTGATTAATCTTCAAAAATGGGTGGATAAGAATGTGTTAGGATTAGAGTTATTTGTGAACAAATTAATAGAACATGGAATGTTATTTAAGCTTTATGTTCCTGAGAAGAATTATCTAAAGCTACAGACCATGATTACGGAAGGCAGTTATCTCATTGTTGTGATCATATGATAGAATCAGATCTATGTAGAGATGGTTGTCTGAGGTTAGTTATACATGCTATTTCTCCTTTATATAACCCCAATTATCCAGATGATTGCAGATATGAAATTTTAATATCAAGGTTCCCAAGACACAAACCAGACCCCATTTATGAGCACATAAATTTAATTATCATTCCTGATAAAATAATTTCTGTTGTGGACCAAATATATAACTATAGGGCAGCCAGTCTTATACATATAACAGAATATTCTTTTCGGGTATATCATAAACTTCTTGCTGAGTCAAGAAACATGAAAATCTTTGTTGATGATATTTTTCCAGGATATATCTATGTTCCTTATCAAAATTTGTTCAACAATGATCCAGAACTCATAGAATTTTATAGGATGGTCAGAGTTAAAACAAGCACCACTGTGCAAGGAAAAACTGTACATCATGAATATGACCCTTATTTTGATGGTGAAGAAAGGATTAAAGATGAGGACGGAAATATTGAGAACATGATGGAAACCTAGTGATAGCTGGTGTCAAATAATTGTGAATCCCACTTTACTTACTATTTTCCAACTAGAAAGAAAAATTGATGGGATGTGTCATTTAGTAAAGTGAGTGAAATTGTGTCCCCACCACTTTAAATAGAAAGTCTTTTCCGAAGAGTCATTTAGTTTTTGCTTTTTCGAAGAGCCATTTAGCTCTTGCTTTTTCAAAGAGCCATTTAACTTTTGCTTTTCTGAAAAGCCATTTAGCCTTTGCTTTTCTGAAGAGCCATTAGATGTTTTTAGAGTCAAGTCAAGATGGCCTATATAAGAAGCCATACCTTCTCTCATGAAGCACAACCCCTTCAGTTGAGAGATTCCGCAAAACTTGAGTGTTGTTAAATAGATTTTGGTATCAGAGCTTAGTCTTAGGGTTGGTGTTAATTATTGGCACGATGTGGATTGCTCCCTTGTATCAGTAGTACCTGAGTCTGTAAACATCTATATTATAATAAGGTAATATATTATAGAATAGTGAGATATTTTTTTATCTTATCTACTAACTTAAAATCCTGGTTATTAAACTTTCTTTGACCATGCGATCTTGTTTTGGCATAAAGAGTGCCTACTAATTTACCAAAATTAGGAATATAAGTTCTGCAATCATTTAATAGTCCAAAAAATGATTGAAGGGATTCATATTTACCTAAGTTTCAAACTGTGTGTTATCTACTTGTTCACTATTTTCTACGTCTACTAAAGGGGTTTCTATTTTATTTATCCATGCTTCAAATATTGAATTACACTACTAGAAAAAAGTGATTTACCAACTGACAAAATCGGTTGGTAATTAGCTAAATTCGGTTGGTAATCATGATTTACCAACTGAGTGGCATCGCATGCAAAAACCTTAGCTTGTAAATTTTCCAACTGAAATTTTTTGGAGTCGGTTGGTAATTACTAACCACATTTTGGTTGGTACTGTAAAATCATTGGTTGAAAATTTGGTATTATGTTTGGCATTTGAGTTGACTATTTTGGTTGGTAATTTCCAACTGAAACTCGGTTGGTAATGTAAAAGCTTCGGTTGGAAATTTGGCATTAAGTTCGGCATATGAGTTGACTCTTTCTGTTGGTAATTACCAACAAACATTTATGTTACCGACCGATTGTTACAGTTGGTAATTATCAACCGAAAATGTAGTTTGTAAATTTATAATTTTTAGTTGGTAAATTTGTATTGAATATAAGAATGTAATTTACTAATTTACCAACTGAGACATGTTACTATCAACCGATATATGTGTAGGTAATTACCAACTGACTTTCGGTTGGTAATTGTTTTTTTAGTTGGTAGTTTTATTTATTTACCAACTAAACATTTAGTTGGTAATTTTCCAACTATTTTAGTTATTTAAAATCGGTTGGTAATTTTTTGTTGGTAAATTACTAACTGGGTTGTTCAGTTGCTATTTTTTTTTCCCGTTGGTAGTTTTATTTCTTTACCAACCAAATATTCAGTTGGTAATTTTCTAACTATTTTAGTGATTTAAAATATGTTGGTAATTTTTTATTGGTAAACTACCAACTAAGTTTTTTGTTGGTAGATAGTTGGTTTGAAAATTACTAACTACTATTTAATATATTACCAACCGAATTATTTTCAATTACCAATTGAAATACCAACCAAATTCTATTCAATTACCAACTGATTGTTCAGTTGGTAATTTTTCTTTAATTTGGCATAATTCTAGTTCATCTGAACATATAACCAAACACCTGCATTTAACAAATTCATAAAATAATAAAGCCAAAACACATCCACAAACCCAACATAAACATTATCAAATCCAACACAAACATAATCCTTCCACAAACATAAACATCATCATTCCACAAATTCAAAGCAAATATAATTCCTTCACAAAATACCACAAATCCTAACCAAGCATCATCTTTAATTAAACATAAAAGATTATCATAATATGAAAGTGAGATGAACTGTAGGTCCATGGTTTAACAACAGTGAATGAATATTAATTTTCTAGTTGATTTGATCCACTTAAGTCCTTAACCTTTTGTGTTAGCAAAGAAACCTCCGCTGTCAATCGCTCATTTGTTCTCAACACTTCTTGAATCTGTGTGTCAACAGCCTTTTGCACCAACTCATTTATAGCATTTTGAAAGTCAATTGTCTCCACAAAATGCGAAGGAAGCACCGATGAAATGGATGAAAAAGACGATGACATGTGTGAAGTAGATTTCTGTAGACAACTGGAGCTTATTGATCCCATGCCATAAACCGCATTCCCTCCCTTTCTTAGGATGGCCTACAACTCGCAACCAAATATCAGCCTTGTTTATTGGTGGAAGCTGCTCCCCTTCAACGGCCTGGCTAGCAGGTGATGCCATCTCTTTCTTCAATTCTTCTTGGTAGCGACGCTAACACATAAACAAATGCAGAAATATCAAATTAAAAAATGGATAAGAATTTTAGAATAAACACCATGAAAATCTCAACTATATTAGTGATTGTGAAGCTTAAAACAAAGAACATCCATCAGAATTAGAATCATCTAGTTGTAACATAAAAAGTCAAAAAGTATCACCATCATTTAAATATTTTGCCATATTTCCAATTAGAAAAGTTTATTTAACTTGGTCCACAATGCACCCCCAACCCCCTCTTTCATAGTTAATGCATAACAAACACATTTTAACCAAACTCCTCCTCCCTCTTTATTTGACTTGGTCCACAATGCACCCGCTCCCCCCCCCCTTTCATAGTTCATTCATAACAAATACATTTTAACCAAGCTTCCCCCCCCCCGCTCTCTTTCCAAAACTCCCACAAAATGGCTATACATATGGAAACTAATAAATAGGCAAGTCAAAGTCTTCCACTTTAGATGGGAAAAATGGAAGCGGTAAAGCTGCCTTCACTTGAGCTAAATATAATGGATATAGTAGTATTGGAATAAAAAAAAAAATACTAAAGACCATTATTAACTTATGAAACTTACATATGTTTCCTCGGACCACTTGTCAACAAAGACAAGTTCTGGGCCTCCAAGCTCCACGTCTTCACCCTCCAACATTCGGCGTTCCTTCTTAAGCACTTGCTCAACTTCATCTTTAGTGTTTGTTGTGTGTGTAAAGACATATATTTCAGAGTGTGAGTAGTTCCTATGATATTTCCCCTCCAATATTTGGTTTAATCATAAAATAGTATTAAAACACGTTAGATATATAGATGTTAATTCTAAGTATTTTTAGAACAAGTTATTTTCATAAATTTGAATTGAAGTACTAAAAATAAAAAACGTTACTAGTTTTCTCTTGTGCATTGTCGCGGTATGGAACTGCCAGAGTGACGTGAGCCTCCTAAACCTCCACAATCACTATTTCTGTTTGCTTTCATTATCTCTAAAATCTTCTTGAATTTGTCACCATCCCAAATTGCTCGCAGCTTGTTATAGTCTTCATCCTTCATAAAGTCATGTGAGACTTTCCCTTTACGAACTTGGTCCATCAAATAAGTGTAGATCTTGCCGCCTTTCTTATCCCATTTTGATCTAATGAGTCCATCATACATCCTATCCCATTGGAACTGTTTTTACATATTAGCCATAAGAATTGTCAAAACATTATATAGATTATTAATATATAACACTTAAAATAAAAGCAAGAAAAGAAATAATTACCGTCTACTCAGCAAACTAAACATCCTTAACTGTGTTTGGGACCTTTGACCAAGATTCATATGGTCCAAGAAACATTGATTGTATGATTGGTCGAATGGAACGTGTAGGCTTGTTACTTGGCAACCTCTTAGCTTTATTTTCTTCGCAAAGGATTCTACAATGCAAGAAAAAATTAACAAAAACAACCCTTAGGTTATATAGAAAAGTGGCAGATTCTTTTATTTAAAAAAAAAAAAATCAGTTTCATCTTTACTTCCTATGCTCATTGATTGCAGCAGTACTGTTTTCTTTTAGGCAATAGTAGTGATTATTCCAAATTTGGAGGTGATCCAAAAATTGAAATTAAAGACATAGAAATTGAAGAACTTGAATTAAATTCTATAATAATTTATTTTATTTCACAAAAAAATAAAATAAAAAATGAAGGCTTTCAACAAGAAATGAAGGCTTTTGTTTGTGTTCTTCTGATTTCTGTTGTCAGGTTCATAATATATGTAGACACACCAAATAAACAGCTGTAAATCTACCCAGCATGCATTCATTAACATATAACTAGCTTAAGTTCTCATTGTCACACCTCCTGAACACAACATATTTCAGCCCTCTTTCCTGTATTTTCTTCACAGGAATACATACCAAAAGAGAGCTAAAAACATCTAAAATAGACTCTAAACAATTGGTTTAGTGAACAACAACAAACAGCCAGCAACCACAAACAGAAAACTTATGAACTTTAGCTTTATTTTTGCAAGTTTCTCCAACAAAAATGCTTCAACCAATCACAACTCCAGCAAATTTTTAGCTCTCACAACTCCAGCAAATTTTGTTTGATTCAATCACTACTCCGATATGTGTGATTGAATCATCTTTTAAATTCAGCTTTCAAAAAAAAAAAAAAAATGCTAAAACAAATCATAAAATGAAACATGGCAAAACAACATTTTTTCATGAATGGCTTTAGTTCACTGTGGTTTCAAAAAGAGTAAGAAATGGAGAACCTTATGAACATGAATATAAAGGAATAACAACAAAAAATGATAATGTGATAATGTAATAGATTCAGGTAAATCTGATAATGTGTGTGCTCAACTTTGCTCTGGAAGAGAAAACACTTGACCAAAAGAAGAATGTGTTTCTTCCTTCAATATCTTTTTCAGTCTTTTTCTTCTTTTCTTAGGAAGGGAAGATTCAGCACAACAGATGGAACAATAGTAAAAAAACTGACTTGAAAAACAATAGTGAAAAAACTGAAGTGAATAAGCTAGATCTACTAAACACCAACCAGTCAAGGTATAAGCATGCAATGATAAATATTAACGACTTTCAGGTATAATCAGAATACTGTCCTAATGCAAAGTGGGGAAAGGTTCCTATATAAAAACTCAAGGTTTCTTTATTTGGTCTACAAGAAAATTTGAAATCCTAGATTCACTATACTAGATTCAACAGTAAAACCCTAACTATAGAACTAGAAATTCCTATAGTGTATTTGGATATATAGTGGGTTGCGAAAACCTTTCTCATACAAGAAACCAGAGTATTCTATTTCCAATTTTCATTATCCTGGCCTTTCCAGATGGCTTGTACTTATTCTGATTAGACAATAGAGCAATTGGTTTATAGAAGTTTATTAAAGTTTTCTTGATGACCTGTATATACCCTGCATCGTATACAGTTTTCATTAAAGTTTTCATGATGCCTATGCAATGGAAGTTTCTTTCCATTCAATAGGAATAGAATTAGGAGAAACAAAGATAAAAGGTAAAGACTTATGGTACTGTTACTAAGCTTCATCATTTTTGGAGCCTGGTGCTGCAACTAAACGGTCAACACTATTTTATGAACGAAAGCAATAGCTGCTGTTGAAAAGATTAAAGAAAACAAGAAACAAAAAATGGCATTACAACCACAACTTCACAAAAGATGGGCCTGTGATCAAGCAAAGAAAGCTGCAATATATTCCAATCCCCTCTCCTATAATCAGAAGGATTTTTGTCTGTCAAAAGTGTAGAGTTCATTGAGCTTTCCTTGTGGGTACCATCTCATCTCCAAGCATAAAGTGTTCTCACATGGTGGCGAATACTAAGACCAAAACAGGTTTCAGCTCTCAAAGATATTTAAAATATCACTCCAATTATATTATTTTGTTAAAATAAAACTGGACAATACATTAGCAAGGGAGATACTACACCCAGTTCCAAAACCTGCAAGGGAAAAAGAAATCAAGCTTAGAGCGAGCTTTCTGTAACAGGTGGTAAACATGGATCCAGATGATATTTGGACAATCTACAGCAATATATATGGATGTCAATTCCTTTTGTGATACCAAATTGTGAACAGCAAACTAATTGCCATTTCCAATTCGAAAGTGACTGACCAATCAAATATTCAGCACCACAAAAGATCCATTCTGTTTTTCTGCCATAGGAGATCACTGGATCATAACAATCAAGTCCTGATCAGCATCAGTTTTTCTTTTCAGACATGCAACCATTTATCCTAGGCAAACGCATCACCACTTAAATTGGTGACTTTGGTGACCACGTTCAACCAATTTTCAAGTTTCTAAACAAACACATAACCAAGCTTCAAGAAGTAAAAATTGACAACTATATCATCAGCAGTGTTGTCCAGAAAATTGGTAATCAAATGAAATACTAAAATGCAAACCTGAACACTCAAAGGAAGCCAGAGAACAATTCAAGTGTACAGGGATAACAAAGACAGAGCCAAGCCATATCTTCTTTACTTAAAATGTATCCTTTGGGCACTTTCAAATGTCAAACAGAAAACTCAATTAATTCCCTTTTGCTTTTTCTAGATAAAATAAAATTCCTTTTGGTGTTTTTGGGAAGTGAACACTTCTTGCAAGACAGGAAAATTGGAGTGTTTAGCAGCAAAATCGTACTCCAACTCGGCCACACCAACAAGGTTTTACTATATATAATACAGAGTAGGGCAAGGCAACATACCACTCAAGAAACAATAGCCTCATGGTTGCATAAAAAGAGAAAGAAGGCAGGGGGGGGGGGGACAAATACAAAAAGTGAAAGGAAGAAAAAGACATTAACGGCCTCTCCAAAGAAAGGAGGAAAACGATGTGGCAGAGGAAATCAAATATTAAGCACCAGTTTTTGGGGAATTTTACTTGAAAGAGTCTAAAAATCATTTGCTAGAAAGTGGTTTCAATCATAAATATGAACAACCTTCCAAATCAACAACTTTACTCGGAAATAATTGCCAAAAGTCCTGACAACATCAGTACTGAGATAAAAGAAAAGCACCAATCATTCAAAAATAAAAAAGAAAGGGCTTGATCCACCTTTAGCAAAAGATGCTACATGATTCCAAGAAGGATCATCATTTACTTAAAGAGTGCAAATGTTGTTCAATGGAATCTTACTTCACTCACAACTATGAACCACCTTCCATACTAATTTCATCAATAAGAGAAATAACTAGTCAAATGTTGTGACCCAATCCACAGCAAAATATTGATAAATTCTGGACAAGAGATGTAACAAGAATCTAGAGCCTAGTAAAATTCTTTATTCATTTGCAGTAAGTGTTAAAGTGCTTCCATACCATATTCCTCAAGCTAAAAAACACAGAACCACAACGGAAACATCCCGCACAACCATAACATTCATAACCAAACACACAAAGTGAATTAAATATATATTATCTGTATAGGAGAAACTACTTTCAGCTTGCTTCTTAAGAACAATGAAAAAGGATCAAAAGAAAATGCAAAAATACTATTGTGAGATACAAGGGCTTGTAAAAGATAAACAATAGGGAAAAAAAATCATCCTATTGTGAGTGAAAATAAATAAACATTCAGTAGACTAGGACATTCAGCTAGCTTCTTCTGCTCAAGTGTTTTGCTAATGTATTTTTTTTCCAAATTTTCTCACAGATCATAGCAGATATTTCTCGAAAAAGGACCAAACTATTAGCACATTTGTTATGTTAGAAAACACCCACAGAGGAAGCACAAAAACAGAGCTGTTTTGGGTACTTTGGCCAGAGGATTAGAAATTAAGGGTACAGTTTAGCATTTTATGACTTGCAAAATCTTTAGTGAAGTCCACTATGTTCCCTATGTAGTCATGATCTATTCATTCTCTTATCTAAGTGCCATTTAGTAAGAGAGCTAAGGTACAAAATGGCAGTGAAGTCCCCATAAATAAAATCAAACATCCTAAACATCCTAAATAAACAGCCAGCAATTGCTTCCAATAACAACAACAAACAGCAAAAAACAAAATTCAATTCATAATCTCCAAACAATTGGTTCCAACAACAACAGTTGCAGCTAGCTAGTAGAAAATCTTCTTACGAAAATCAGCTTTGTTTTTGCAAGTTTATCTAACAAAATTCATATCAAAAGAATTCAGTGAAAAAATATCTGCAAACTTGAAAACTCCTCATCTTTAATAAAAAGGTTCTATTACATAATAGAGATAGAAAACAGATGGATATGCGTCTGATTTCAGTATTTTTTATTGATTTAGCACCTTCCTTATGTTTTTTGGCTTTGGATTCTGTATAAATCTGTTAATACTTTCATGACATTGTGCATCATACGTGGGCTTCTGATGGTAAACCATTGTCACAAAACACCGAATGGCTGTCCAATCATGTTTATATAGACGCCCGATATACTTAGCACACAATCAGATCCAGTAAGCTTTTAGCACATCTAACACAATATTCTAGTGCATTGAACATTTTTTTTTAAACTTCTGGACGAGAACTAAGTAAAAGAATCCTGCTTTCTATGATTCAAACTTTTTTTCTTCGCTGTATTTTTTTTTAATATATTCCAAGAAAAAGGAAAAAAAGAAGATTAGCATCACAAATAAAGTCAAGTGAAGTCTTACAATATATATCAAAGCTTCAGCTTATAGCATATCCAACACAATATTTCAGTGCAATGTACTTATTTTCAACTTAGTAGCTATGAAAATCACAAAATGATAAGCTAAACGGTTCTATTATATATCAGAGATACAAAACAGATTGGTACGAAAATCAGCTTTGTTTTTGTAAGTTTCTCAAGCAAAATTCATATCAAAAGAATTCAGTGAAAAAATATATGCAAAATTGAAAATTCCTCATCTCTAATAGACAATCTATAACATAATAGAGATTGAAAATAGCAATTTGGTTTTGCATCTGATTTCAGTATTTTTTATTGATTTAGCACATTCCTTAAGTTTTTTTTTTCACTTTGGATTTTGTACAAATCTGTTAATACTTTCACAACATTGTGCATCATACGTGAGCTTCTGATGGTAAACCATTGTCGCAAAACACCGAATGGTTGCCCAATCATGTTTATATAGATGCCCGATATACTTAGCACACAATTCATATCAAAAGATCCTAAGGACAATGTCCATTTTAAACCATTAAGCTTAAACCCCTGCAGTAAATTCATAATCTAGCAGCAAAAAATATGCACTAAAAGAAAAGAAAAACCACTTACTCATCCCCCTCGATAAAATAACGGATCTTGCCCTCAGATGGAGTATTAATTGCAGAAGATGAGCCAGTTGGCTGCACCACAACGGGAGTAGAAGATGCTTGGGCATGATTACCAGAAGGTGTACTATCTGGTTGACCATCAGATGGTATAGCATCAGCGCTGCTATCAAGAGGAGCATGGTCATCTACATCAATAGTTGCAACAGCACTTTGAGGAGTTTGATATACATTGTCAGTAGGAGTATTCTGAGCACCTTTATCAATAGCAATTTGGTTTTCCTCATTCTCATCCAAAACAAGTGACAGCTACTGTTCATTAGCTGCAGTGACTGAAGTGCTAGATTTTAGCAAAGGTGTCAAATCCTTTCGAGCAGATGCTAATGATTGTCGACCATCTGAGGGTCTAGCAAGAGCCGTTCGTCCTCTCCTCGTCAAAAGTGAGGAACCAAAACCCCTACCAGTTTGATTTTTCTTTCCATGCACCATTTCTGAAAAATATAATAAGTAATGAAAATTATAAATTAAACACTTAATTAAAAGAATACAAATAAATGAAAATATTAATTGGAGATAAACAAATAAAAAATAATTCAAGAATAATATAAAATAACTATAGACAATCTAACCCTACCATGCTAGTCGCTAAGGCTATTGGAATCGCTGCTTAGTTCTTTTTCAGAGTTTGTTGATTCCTCTAACTCTTCTTCATCTGAACTACTTATGAACTCTCCCCCACTCTCTACTAGATCAACATTGTCAATAGGATCCACTTCATCAAAAATGCCATTAGGATCTCTGAGACTATCTATTTCATCATCTAAAATATCAAAATCTGCAGCTTGGACTTCATCCTCTTGAAGTGCACTATCCATTGTGTAACACCCCACGACTACGTACCCTAAAAGGGCGGGGATGTCATCCCGTCCCGTAGGACAAGGAGTCTTTAGAACGAGGTATAAAATATAAAGGCAATTTCCAAAGGAATCAACTTAGATAAATAAAGAAATACTCTTATTACATCAGACTCAACTTGGAGCAGAATGAAATAAAACAAATATCGTTCCGAAGTATAAACGACAAAAGTCCCGTAGAATAGCATAGAAAAAATAGCCAAAGCCTCTACTATCAAGCCCCGCTGCCTCAACACAATCTATCTCCTGAAAACATGATGTAAAATAGTGTGAGAATAAATCTCAGTAAGTCCTGTGTGTGCGCATGGTGTTTTGAATAGTACGTGTATGCAAAGTGCAAAACATTTGTAGAAATAATTTGGCAAGTTATAAATAATCTCTTTTCGCAAGGAGTGGGTTTTTCTTGTTGTCACACTTTGTACAAAATAAATTCTCCACTCGAATAAACAGTCATGTCACCACACGTTGGGCTCCATGAGAACAAAATGGCCAAGGCACCATACTTTGTGCACCTTGTCCGGACCAGATTACCATACGTTGGGCGTTCTGATCAAGGTGAGTGTACAGCCCACCGGGTGAGATACTCCTCCATCTCTACATCCAACAAAACCATCCGGGTGTCCATGCCGGGAATATAAATAATACCATACCAGGTACAAATGCTAGCTTGGACTGGCCTGACCAACCAACACTGTCGCCTTTTCAAGCAGAGTTCATCTTCTGGAGGTGGCCTCCTGCCAGAAGACTTACGCTAGCCCTCCAAGACTAGTATTGTTAGCCTACCCTTATTGAGTACTCAACAAACATATCCGTCAATTCTTGATTCACAATATTTCCAAACCTTGGCTTTGTAAAACGTGGTGTTTTTTTAAAAGAGTTTTCTAAAAATTTAGAAGAAAGAATAGTTTTCTTGATAAGATCATTAGTTTGACAAAACCGTTTAAAGAATAAATATCCACGTTTACAACCCAAGCAAACATAGTTTAACAATAGCTTTACAAAGCTTCACAACATGGACTTGCCATCACAACATTTAACAAAACAGTTTATATAAGGACTTACCATCACAATATTTAATAAAAGAGTTTATGCAATGACTTACTTGATATGCCTCAGTTAAACGTGATAAATTCACCGCTTGCTTTTCTCAATTATCCTCCTGATCTGAACCATATAATATCATGATCAGGGTCTCAATTAATTCAAACATGCTCTAATCCCATTTATTTTCACAACAATTCGCAATCCCCTATTTAATTCCAAGTAAACTATTCAATCCCCAAAGATCATATACTACGACCACATGTTCATCTCGCTAATAAATACCATTAAACTTTACTTTCGGCATCAAGGGTGGGTATTCCCTTACCTTGCAACAACCGGGTAATGAGGTCTGGATGCTCCTATGGTGATCGTCCCGAGTTCGCTTGAGAAGAAGAGAAAAGCTACCACCTTTACTCCTCTTGATTGAAAATTAAGGAAGAAGATGAAATCAGCCTCTATGGGGTGTGATTTAAGGGTAGAAGAAAGAGAAAAGAATCATTAGAGAAAACAGCATCAAGAGGTTGAAAGGATTTTTGCTTACCTTAAGGTGTGTTCGATTTTTGGCTTAGAATAGTTCTTGAGTTTTCGAAAATTTGCAGAGAGAAGTTGCTTAAATTTTTGTGTAGAATGGAGAGGGTAGATGGTTGCTATGATTTAGAGTTGGAGAAGATTGGTTTAGGGTTAGATGGTGATGTTTGGAAAGACTCCTAATGGCTTTAGGTTTCTTGGACAGCAAGAGCGAAATTTCAGCTTGTGATGTGTCTCCTTGTTGCCGATTTTAGGTGAGTTTAAGGGGAGAGAATAATCTGCAATTTGCTCCCCTAGGCTGTCCGAAATAATGCTCAAGAGAAGGGTTGAGTGTGTTCAGAATTTTGGGCCAAACAAGGAAGAGTTTGTGTGGATGTTGATGACTGAAAAATCCTGTGCAAGCTGTGCAAAATTGCTGAATAAAAGGAGAAGAAATTCTGGACTGTTTAGGCTGTAATTCTGCTGAAATTTCCAGAGAAAAGATGAGGGTTTTGGGCGTTGAAATTGGCTTGATCAGCTGGGGTTTTTCGGTGTGTTTTGTGTGCAGAATTTTGGTTGGAATAGGAACACAACAACTGGCCGAAATTCCTGCACAAAGCTGTCGAAAATCCTGTGTACAAGCTGGACGAATTTCAGTGATTTTGTGTGAATAAAATTCTGGTTTTGTGCAGCTAAGGTACCCTGAATTGATGAGGAGTATTTCGGGGTTTTGTGCTAGGGTTTGAAGAGTTGGATTGTGGCTAAAGATGCTGGAATTTTCGGATAGCTTGTGGTGACACAAAGCTGCCGAAATTCAGCTAGGAAAATGGATTCTAATCCTAGTTGATTTAGGATTGAATAAAATCTGGTTTTATCAAGGATTTGGATAAAATTTCCTCTAGTCCTAGAAGAGTTTGGATTGAGCTAAAGGTGCTCCAAGGTGGCGGACAAAATCTGGAAAAATTTCCAGAATTTTTCCAGCTTAAGGTTTTCGAAAATCCAAGAGAACAAAAGCTGAAAATAAAGCAAACTTTATCCTTATCTAAAATCCTTGAACTTAGGAGTTAAATATGGAGTCTTATTCCTATAAAAGTGGCGTTTAAACCCAAAGAAGATATCTAAGACTTTAGTTAAAATATTTCTCTAAAACAATTAAATAAATAAAAGGATTATGGCTAAAATTCTTGAAGAGGTAAAATAAGATTTTTCCCTAATATATTCCCTAACTCTAATATTCATCAAGAAGAGTTTTATACCACTTGAAATTCTTCAAAGTGGCACCTAACTAGGGGTTTTCGGCCAAGGCATAAAGAATACTAGAAAAGGAATTCAAAAGAAAGCTTAAAATTTTCAAGAGATAGGATTCGAACTCGGGTCACCAAAGGAAATCACCAACCTTCCCGCTATTCCAAAACAACTCCAATACTAATTTTTTTTCCACAATCAGTTCTCACCACCCTAATACTCATCCTTCCAAATCTTCGACCAAACCTCCCTTATCCAAATCTTTAACAACACAACTATTTCACATCAATTAATTCAAATGCAAGAGCAACGGAAAAATTCACATGCATCTATGCAAATAAAATTATTCTAGCTACCACATAAAATGCAAGATGCTATGCAATGCATGACTTTTCCCCATAGTCAAACGTGGTTTTGGGCGGGGTATTACACATTGTCTCCATCTCCAAGTTCCTTCTTGCAGCCACATGACAAACATGCACCCAATCAGCTGAGTCTTTCTTTTGGCTTGGATAAGGTATGTAATACACTTGGCTTGCTTGATGTGCAAGTGCAAATGGCTTGTATTTCCTCAAACTACGCTTGTGATTCATATAAACCATTTTATACTTTGGATGGATTCTCATGCCAACATTTTGCACTGGATCATACCAATCACAATGAAACAAGTAAGCTTGTTTAATTGGCAACCCTGGGTATTCCAATTCAACAATTTCCTTTAGCACACCATAATAATTCATTGTGTTTTCATCAATGCTATTTGGACCTTTTATGCACACACCATAATTGGTTGTGGATTTCCCTTTACTATGGGCAATAGTGTGGAAGTTGTACCCATTCAAAAAAAAAAAAAAAAAAAACTGTGAGTATATGCGAACACAGCTCTTTAGGCCCCAAGTAATGTGTTTTATTTCCTCACTTGAAACATTGTTAGTTGGATTATTTGCCTACATGACATAAAACATGGAACACTTATTAATTATTTAAATTAAAGAAAGAAAAAGAGTACCTAAGAAGTTGAATTATGCTTACATATCTATTAAACCAATGAACAAACTCTCTTTCCAGTGCTAATTCGATGTTAGAGTCAGAAATTCTTGAGAAATGAAGACGTTTTTTAGCCTTGAACAATCTATATATTATTTAAAAAAATAATGTGTAAGTTATATGTCCCCCATTATTTGTAATCAGTAAGAAAAATAAATACTCACTCTACATAGGGTTGGACCTTTTCGGTGTTCAACAACATATACAATGCAGCTGCATCATGTTCTTTGTCTGATAGAAATCTAGTTTTTGAAGCACCTGATGCCTGCCCAGCATAGCTAAAAGTTGAAATTCTTGAACCAAATAACTCTGAACTACCACCATCATCATTTCTATCGACTCTTCTACTCCTTGTTTTGACATGGGGTTCAATGTAATACGTGCAAAAACTTGACACTTCTTCAACTATATATGCATTACATATTGAAGTGTCAACCTTTGCCTTATTCTTCACCTTCTTTTTCAAAGTGTATAAGAACCTAAATATAAAAATTATTAATGGCATGCTAAGAAATAAATGCCATCAAATAAGGTAAGAATTATTTGACTAACCTCTCAAAGGGATACATCCATCTATATTGCATAGGTCCCCCAACTAGAGCTTCATAGGGTAAGTGAATTGGTAAATGCTCCATTGAATAAAAAAAGCTTGGAGGAAAAATTCTCTCTAACTTGCATATGACCACAACAATGTTTTCTTCCAACTTTAGTACTTGGTCATCATGTAACATCCTAGAAGTTAAATCCTTGAAAAATAAACTCAATTCTGTTAGTGCATTGCTAATAGCTTCTGGAAGCAAATGCCGAAATGATATGGGAATCAATCAGAGCATGAACACATGACAGTCATGAGATTTGAGGCCAAACAATTTGCATTCCTTCATATCCACACATCTTGACAAATTAGAAACATAACCATCAGGAAATTTTAACGATTTGATCCACTCACACAAGATTTTTTGAGCATTTTTTTCCAAACAATAGCATACCTTTGGCTTCTTTGTACCTCCTTCAGATAGCTCCAAATCCTTTCGTCGACAAATCTCACTTAAATCTCTCCTTGCATTTTCACCATTCTTGGGTTTTCACTTAACATCAAATACAGTATTAAATATATTGTCAAAAATTTTTTTTATGATGTGTATAATATCAAGATTATGTCTAATGAGATTCGTTCTCCAATATGGCAAACTCCAAAATATACTTTTCTTGCCCCAATTATGAGACTCCTCGTAGCCTTCCGGTATGCCATTTCCACTATTTTCAAGTACAGTAGGCAAATCTTTCACTTGAGCCTATATTTCATCCCCACTTAGCTCCGTGGAGGTGGTGAGTCCTCGGTTCGATTCTTCATAAATGAGTTTTTATTCTTTCGAAAAGGGTGATCAAGAGGCAAAAATTGTCGATGACAATAAAAAAAATAATTCTTTCAAGAATGTGGAAGCCTAAATGCCTTTGACTTCTCCATACAATATGGATAAGATAATCTACCAACCGTGCTCCATCCAGATAACATGCCATAAGTTGGAAAGTCACTTATTGTCCACATCAAAGCAGCTCTCATTTGAAAATTTTACTTCAGTGAAATATCATAAGTTGGAACTCCTACTTCTCATAACTGTATTAACTCATCCACTAGAGGTTGCAAATACACATCTAACTGTTTCTTATGATTTTTAGGACCAGAAATTATGACACTCAGAAACATGTACGGTGATTTCATACACATCCCAGGTGGCAGATTGTAGGGAGTTACTATCACAGGCCAACAGGAATACTGTTTACCAGATTGGCCAAATAGAGTAAAGCCATCAGTGCAAAGTCTAAGTCTTACATTGCGAGACTCGATAGAGAATGAAGGATATGCATGATTGAAAGACTTCCAAGCCTCTACTTCAGAAGGATGACTAATAGTCCCAGGAAGAGGTTTATGCTCTGCATGACATCTCATATGTTGGGCAGTAGCTTTTGATGCATACAATCGTTGTAATCTTGGTGTTAATGGCAGATAATGCATTCTTGCATATGGCACATTTTTCTCCACACCCAGACTCCCTGTTTTTGGTTTCCATCTAGGATGATTACAAAACTTGCATTCTATAAACTGCTCATACTCTTTTCGAAAAAGTATACACCCATTGATACAACAATCAATTTGTTCATATGGAAGCCCAAACATGAGATAAGTTTTTTTGTCTCATAAATTTTTTTTGGCATTTTATCTCCTTCAGGTGTAACGTCTTTGATGAGTTGTGCTATAGCATCAAAACAAGCTTTAGGCAAGTTGTAATCTAACTTGATCATTAAAAGTCGAGCAACCATGGACAATTGGGATTGATTATGACACCCGGGCCACAATGGTTCATCTGTTGCTTCTAGTAAATCATAAAACTTTTGTGCACCTATATTAGGCAACTTATCTATTTGCATATGTTCATCCAATGTTCTATCCCATCCAACTGCATAAAAAAGCATATCCCTAAATGGATTGCTTGGCTCAAGGGCCATTTCACAAACATTAGGAACCTCACAGGTAGGATTTTGCTCTATGGGGAAGATATATGGCTCCCCGTGCGAATACCATTGATAATAATTTGGAAGAAATCCTTTCTTACATAGATGAAGCTTCACATCATCAACACTTAAGAATTTTCGATTCCTACACTTTGAACATGGACATCTAATTTCCTCCCCCACTAGTAAAGTCTAATTGTGTGCTTGCAAATTGGACAAATCCATTAATACCATTCACAAACTCTCTCGTTATCCCCTTTTTACCAGGTAGGAGCCTATTGTACATCCACAGTCGATCAGGCCTCATTTATAGCACTTGTGTCAGACAAGCTAAAAATGCAAACAATGAAATAGATATCCTAAATAAAAAATATTGAAATAGATATACCCAAAAGATCTTGAACTTTAAATATTAATTTTTTCCCTACAATTATTTACCATAGATTTCTTATTTACATAATATATATTCAATAAAATCAAGAAATAAAATATTCATTTTACTAGATTGAACATGCATGCATTGTCAAGTATAAGTACAATCAGCCACTTATCCAAACAAATAAGTCCATAATATAATAAAACAAACATCAAAGTCCTTTGTGTTCACACGAATACAAGTGAAAATTTTTGTGTCCAGCCATTTTACCACTAAGTCAAGTCAACACAAACAAAAAACTATCCAAGTAATGACATAACTAGAAGAGCTAGTTTCCAGATTGGTCATTAATTATGTCAAACTAGTGTAGAAACATACATTTCAATCTAAAACAGTGAACACATAGGGAAATAATCAGTAAATCTCAGCTATTGTATACACGAAGAAATCAAAAGAAGAGGAACAAGATAACCATGGAAGAAACAAACAAAAGCTGCGTGGAAACCCAAATGAGAAAATAAACCTCTTCATTCGAATTGAATTTTTCAGCCTTGAGAAATCCTCTCACAGCCCAGAAATGACTCTTCAATGATTTGAACGAAGCACCTATCAGTTGATAGCAAAAAGATCAAATAAACTCGGAGAATTGTGGATAGTTGGAGTATAAAATGCGACATCAAATCAATGAACATAAGATGAAGCAGATAGATGGAGTATCAAATGCAACACTAAGCAACACCAAAAATAAATAAATAAATAAATAAATAAATAAATAAATAAATAAATAAATAAAACCATGACTTTATCATCCAATTCAAACACAATCACCCATGATCATGGAGTAAATCAATGTAATTAGTATTGAGTCAATGTAATCAATGTAACAAACATTAGAACGAGTACGAGAAGCCATCAGGATAGTAGATGAACGAATAGATGTCTGCCTAACTGTGGCAGGGGAATTAGATATATAGAAGTTTATTCATTTTTAAGTTTTACTAATTGAAGCCTTTGGAGTCTTTTGAATCCATATTTATTCAATACTCAGAATCTTAAAACAAAGAAGAGAATTTCCAAATCCATATCTTCTGTTTTCTTAACTATGTCTTTTTTTCCTATATGACTTTATATACAGGATTTTGGCATCCTTGCACTGCCTACAGTACCTGGACCTCCCCTGAAACTGCAAATAGAACCAAGCTCCCTAGAAATACCAGCCCAAATACCCCAGATCGACCAACATTACCAGATCTTTATTCAAAAATTCACTAGATCTCTAGAGTTCCATATCAATGCGCACTACTGCTTGAAACCTAAACTACGGTTTCCAAACTTAGTACAAAAAGAGGCCTCTAAAATCACCACAAAGCTAAAGCCCTTGGCAAAAACACTGAAATTACAAATAATAAGAAAAATGCCTTTCAAAAAATGGAATTTTTTAAACAATGAAACACCTTTCTTGATCATTAGTATCCCAATTCATGACTTAAAGTAAACCCCTCCCTTCAACACTCTACTGCACCCTCCCAACAAAAATGACAATAAAGGACAAGAAGATACACAAGAACCAAGCAAACGAACAAAAACACGGGGCACAGAAAGTTGTAAAAATGTCACCTATTAAATCTTCCACTACCAAGAGTCAAGCATCACAGTAAGCAAACAAAGAAGCCGACCCAGATCAGCGAAGTTTGGGCTCAGAGCTTGAGGGCGGCGGTGGTGTGGGAACAGTCTACCAGACGAGAATAAGGAAGAAGATGGTGGTGGCGTGGGAACTAGCAGAAGAGGAAGAAGGGTGATTGACGAAAGGGATGGGTTTGAGCAAGGGGAGAGTGAGAAGAGAGAATATCGTTGACTCGTTAGTATTGGGGGTAGGAGGAAATCAACTTAAGTGAAAACTTGTGGTCTTAAGGGTTTCTTTTGAAAACTTTAGGGACTTAGATATAATTATCTAAATAAACTAAGTTAAAATAATATAAAATTTGAAATAATTATTTTAAAAGTTTATTTATTTATTTTTACACTTGGCTCGTTATTTTTCAGAAGATATTTAAAATAGGTTGTGCTTAAAAAAAATTTATGGTCATAAGGGTTTCTTTTTTAGAAACTTTAGGGATTTAAATATAATTATCCAAATGAACTAAGTTAAAAAATATATGAATTTAAGTAATGACTAAATGCATTAATAATTAACTAATATATGACTTTAAGTCTCAATATACATTCACATATAACTTGAAAATTTATAAATTTTATATATAGTAATTATAATTTATATATGTCATGTATACAGAAAGACAAAATATGATATAGTAATTAAAAGTATGGGATAAAAATAGTAACTTTACTACGTATTTCTATTTTTTATATTGAAAACTTTTTATTTTTATAATATTTGTTGTCTATGATATAAAATTAAAAGTTTATCAATTTGAATAGAAAATAAAAGAATCAAATTTACAAAACAATTTATGTGCATTAATAAAGATTGTTCTTATTTAATTTTGTATGATTTACAGTAATTACTATTTATATATGTGCATATATATAGAAAAATATAAATATGATGGAAACATATCCTACACATATACATGACTTCTACGTATTTATATTGTCACACAAATAAAATTAATAACTTTTACATTATGATAAAAAGAATAACAATTATATCTATTAATAAAATTATGTGTACAAATATAATATAATTTTTTGATTGTTAAATTTAAAACACCTAATTGATAAATTGTTTAATGTCTATTTAGTTATGAATATTTACATAATTAAAAAATTATGAACTAAGTCTTCTAAATTCAAAAGTATTTATTATATTAAAAAAATTTAGAATTAAGAAATTTGTTGTATAACTAAAGGCATGAATTGCTTACATTTATTATTAATTCAAAAATAAAATTTATATCATTTAGGAATGTATGTACTGAATAATTATATACTCTGATAAATAGAAGCAAATTAAAAATAAAAAAATTTAAAAAAGAAAAAGTGATAAAAATTTTGCTTTATTTATTTATTTAAATCAAAATTTACAAGTTTTAAAGTGTATTTCATATAATTGTAATATTTTGCAAGAAATAAATAAATATAATACATGCTGTCAATTTAAACAAACAATAACATAGTACAGTGGTTGGAACACCGCGCCTCCACAATGGAGAGCCAGCTTCAGATTAACCAATTACCAACTAAATATAGTACCAACTGATACATTTCAGTTAGTAATCGATCGATAAAATTTTTAAATTAAATTACCAACAAAAATACTAACAGATTATCAACTGAATATATTACCAACCGATACATTTCAGTTAATAATCAGTTGGTAAACTTTTAAAATTAAAATTTTAACTGATTACCAACTGAATATATATTACCAACCGATATATTTCAATTAGTAATTGGTCGGTAAAATTTTTAAATTAAAATACCAACCGATTACCAACTGAATATATTACCAATCGATACATTTCGATTAGTAATCAGTTGGTAAATATTTTCCCGTAAAATTACCAACTAAATATATTTCCAACCAATATATTTCGGTTGGTAACCAGTTAGTAAAATTTTTTCCATTAAATTACCAACCGATTACCAACTGCTAACGTACCGACCGAGTGTTATCAGTTGGTATTCAATTGGTATATATTTTCCCGCCAATTACCAACCAATTACCAATTGATTGCCAATTAACTATTTACCAACTAATTATGTTTGTTGGTAAGTGGTTGGAAAAGTTTTAAAATTTTCCAATTTTCATTTCAGTTGGTAATCGGTTGGTAAGTACCGACCGATATTGTCAGTTGGTAATAGTTAGTTGGTATATTGCATTTTTCTAGTAGTGTTATTAGTATGGATACTAGGTGTTAAACCTATTATTGGCTCAGAGAGGGGTAGCATATAGGTCCAATGGTGTGAGCTCTTGTATGCCAAGAAAAGAAGACTAATAAGCCCAAGAGAAACTCAACTAGTAGTTTGCAGAAAATGATAGATAATACTCATCTAGAATAATTAATAGAGGAAGAATGTTTCTATTCTTTGAAGACAGGATGAATTGATAACATGGAAAGGAAAAAGAAGTTAGAATATTTATATCTTGTAGAAAGGACTTTCGTCCAAAGAACAAGTTTAGATAAACATCAAATATGGTGTAGTTTTGAGGGACCAATTTCAAAATATAAGTTTGAACACTTGTTTCTTGGATCAAATAGTCAACTTAACCCGATACTAGATTTAGCTGATGGTAGATTTAGTAAACATAGTCTTGAACAATCAAGTAAAACAAAACCAAGTTTTGAATGATTTATCGAGAAAACACTTAGAATATAGAGACAAAATTGTTTTAGAAATAGAACAATTAAAGACTAATTTAGATTTTGTAAAAAATAGTTTGTATATGAAAAAACTTTGAAATCTTCCTACTAAAGAAGATTTAAGTCAAATATTGGGAACAGTTAGTCCTAAAATAGAAATTAAACAAACTTTAGAAAATACTAAGAAAGAAATCTTAGAAATAAGGCAGCTTTTAGAACAAAGTAATGAGACACAGTCTTTAATAGATAAACATTACAGAATAATTTTAGGGATCCATAATGACTGATTTGATAAACCATCCAGGTTATCAAACTGCTTTAATAGAAAGTTGAAAGTATTTAGAAGGATCTGTAGGAATCCTTGATAAAAATGATGATATCAACAAAAGTATCACAACTCTAGGTGATAAAGTAATTATCATGCACAATAACATAATTATATTATTGTTGCTTGAAATAATTGAAAAATTTGAAGATCTAACTGGAGATACAGAAATCTCTAATAAATTAAATTTTATTAGTAAATCTTTAGAAGGTTTAAATTTAGAGACAGGAAAGAAACCTATAAGAAAGCCAAAATCCCATGTTTTTGCCACTTGGAAAAAACCATTAGTGAAAAATCATGAACTACAGGGTTGAAACTTTAGATATACCTTTTGAACAATCTAAGTTTAGAATAGTCCATGAGCTTATTAATTTAGGAGAAGTAGTGGTTTTAGAATACTAGATCCTGCATAAATACAGTATGTATAACCTAATAAACGGGGGACTAATTCATAAATGGAAGTATATAGAAAAGTTCTAAAATAGAAACTTCAAAGATAATAGAAAAGGAGAAGTTGAATATAGTTACTTATGGTAGAATAGAAAGGATAATAGATAAAGCAAAAAAGATTAGACCCTTTAAGATTGTAGAAACTGTTGTTGATCTAGAGCAACAATTAGCAAACTTTAGGGACAATAAAATTCAGCCAAGTGCCCCTAAATATCTATATAACTATAGTCCCAGTAAGAATCACAAACTGGTAAATTTATATAGGGAACATTTAATATCAAGTCCCAATGACAAAAGTACAGCAGTCTTACCAGTAATAACTAGGGAAAGTAGGGATGCAATGTTAAAAGAAAACAATGAATTATTTCATTTAGGATGTATTATGATTGGTATTAAAGGAATCCATAGGAGAGAATTAGGAACTAAAGTTTTTATTGGACTCCTAGATACAAGATATAATGACATAATAACAACCATTATAGGGAATATGGAAGTTGACATGAGTCAAAATAATCAAATAGTTTATATAATGCCAGATTATTTGTTTCCCATTGACCAAATGCTTGAACATCTTAAGATAGTGGTCAAAAGTAAGAGTTATAATATGGTAGAAAATGTTGAAAATCTATTGATTTGTCAGAATATCATCGGAAAAGTAACCTGGTTCCTCATTGGGGGTTTACCTTTCTTGTATTATCTACTTCTCTTTAACTTCTTTGTCTTTTCTGGTTTTCCTGAATCAAAAGGCATGGGAGTTATTACTCTTTTGCAATAATTATAGTTCTTTATCTGCTTATCTATTTGGTGTTGCATACATTGTTCCTTTAAATAGTTGAAAAGGAATTGAATCCTAGTAGTTATTCCGGCTACAGATTGCCTTCCTATAGATTCAGACAATTTTTCTGCAACTACCTTTTCTAAAGGATTTGGGAGTTACTTTCCTATGATATTTTGACAAATCAACAGATTTTCAGCATTTTCTACCTTATTATAGTCCTTACTTTTGACCACTATCTTAAGATGTTCATACATTTGGTCAATGGGAAACAAACAATCTGGCATTATATAAACTATTTGATTATTTTGACTCATGTCAACTTCCATATTCCCTATAATGGCTATTATTATGTCGTTATGTCTTGTATCCAGGAGTCTAATAAAAACTTTAGTTCCTAATTCTTTCCTATGGATTCTTTTAATACCGATCATAATACATCCTAAATGAAAAAATTCATTGTTTTCTTTTAATAATGCATCCCTACTTTCCCTAGTTATTACTGGTCTAAAGTTTCCTTAGGTGAGAATGTCCTATAAAATGGAATACCATACTAATTCATGATGTGCTACCTATTCCACCTATTCTAATTGTAGTGGTATCATCATCATCATCAGTGATTAAATATTTGACAAAAATGCCTTGGGATATTTTTTCCTTTTTTTCTACTATTATAGGTATAAACCTATTAATTCTAACAATAAGCTTTATTTGGTCTTTATAATCAGAATCTATTATTCCGATTGTATTGGCCAGTGAAAGAACCCAATAAGTATAAGCATTGTAACCATGCTTGGCAAGATTTCACAAAATTTAAAGATAGATGTGAAATTTACTTAAAATTCTTGAGATCATAGGAGAAAATCCCTTGGAACATTGGCAGAAAAATAAAATACTCTGCAAATTAGAGATAATAAATTCTAAAATAGTCATAAAAGATAAAACTATGAACTATAATCCCAAGAATTTAGAAGAAGCCAACATGCACACTAAGGAATTGTTGGGATTAGGAGGAATAATTAGAAATAGTTATAGCCCACATAGAACTCCTGCTTTTATAATAAGGAAACATAGTGAAATTGTTAGATACAATGAGTACGTAGTAAGGAAACATTTATGCCTCATATGTGAGCTTCTGATGGCAAGCCACCGTCTTGAACACAGAGTGTTTTCACGCCTCGTGAACGAAGACACTCAATATACTTAGCATTTTTTACCAGCCAATATACTCATAATTGAAAGGAAGTATAAGTTAAAATACCAGATCTACAGATAAAAAAAACATTTATTATATCAAACTGGAGAATCTTGAGAGATCAAAGATCTAACTACTCCATAATATATTACCTGGTTACAATATAGATGTTTACAGACTCAGGTACTAATAATACAAGGGAACAATTTACCTATATAGGAATTTTTCCATTCTCTATCTTATTATTTTACAATATGCAATTTGTTTAGTAGGTCTTTATTTCTATATTTTGATAATAGGTTACTTCTTTTATCTTATCTACTAACTTAAAATCCTGGTCATTAAACTTTCTTTGACCATGAGATCTTGTTTTGGCAAAAAGAGGGCCTACTAATTTGCCAAAATTAGGAATATAAGTTCTGCAATAATTTAATAGTCCTAAAAACGATTGAAGGGATTTTAAATTGTTAAAATCCACTTCCTTTTCTAAAATTATTTTGGCAATATGATCTATTAACTTAATTTATCCTTTGCCAATTATAAATCCTAAAAATTCTATTTGGTATTTTCCCAAAGACATTTTCTTTTTGGAAATAATAAGGCCATGTTGAATACATAAATAAAAAAAATTCTTTAAATGATTTATGTGTTCCTTTCTACTTTTACTAAATATTAATATGTCATCTATATAACATACTATAAATGGGATTTCCTTAAAGATATTGTCTATTTTTCTTTGAAAAATAGATGGTGCATTTTTCAATTTAAAAGGCATTACTAACCATTCATAATGACCATTTGGTATTGTAAATGCTGTCCATGGAATACTATCTTCATGCATTGCTACTTGCCAGAATCCTGACTTAAGGTCAAACTTTGAGTAAATAAAACTATCTTTTACTAGTAATATTAAAAGTTCTTTATTAGGGATTATATAACTATCTTCAACTGTATTGTCATTTAGTCGTTTATAGTTATATACCGTTCTACTTTTCCCCCTAACAATTTCACTATATTTCCTTATTATATAAGCAGGAGTTCTATGTGGGCTATAACTATTTCTAATTTTTCCTAATCCCAACAATTCCTTAGTGTGCATGTTGGCTTGTTCTAAATCCTTAGGATTATAGTTCATAGTTTTATCTTTTATGACTATTTCAGGATTTATTATCTCTAATTTGTAGAGTATTTTATTTTATTGCCAATGTTCTAAGGGATTTTCTCCTATGATCTTATACCATATACGACTAAAATCAAAGACTTTATATAATATTATCGGAAAAGACTTTCTATTTAAAGTGGCGGGGATACAATTCCACTCACTTTACTAAAGGACGCATCCCATCATAGATAGATGATTGAGAAACATAGGACTTATTGCACAACATGTAGCATAGCAATATGTAGATTTTGTGCAAATCAATACCTAGGTTATGAAATGTCCAAAAAAATAGAAATAAAGGGAGAAGACGTCCAAGATGTAAGTTACAAATCATAAATAAAATTACATCTTAAAACCATAGGAATAATGCAGAAGTACATAGATAATCTAGAAGAAAGTCTTCAAGATTGTGTATGTAAAGATAAAAAGAAAGGCAGTAAATAAAAAGGGAATTGTTATTAAGGAACAAAATAGTTTTGAAACAATCCTTGATCCCTGCAATGATGAGCAAAATTTAGCATTAGGAAAATATAGAACCAATAATTTACTTAATATTGTCTGTGTTATAGAATTCCCTGATAAACATACCATTACATTATTAGGAATAATTGATACTGGTGCTACTATGTGTCACATTCACAAAGATTTAGTACCTAAAAAATACCTAAGGAAATTAGAAATAGGTTTTACTGTAATAGATACAATAGGGAATACTAGAAAAATAGATGAAAGGTGGGTAGATTGCACTATTAGGTTTAATAGTGAAAAATATTATTTACCAACAACATGGGTAACATCCATGAATTATCAATTAATAATAGGTATGAATTTCATCAGGAACCTCCATGGCGGAATAATAGTAAAAGGTGATAGAGCAACCTTTTTTAAAAGGGCAGATACAATAGTAAGCTCTCCTTTAAGCAGGGAACTTAATCTGTTACCTAGCACTCAACCATCAAAGATAACACAGGAAATAGTAGACATGCCTGAAGTAGAAATGTTTGAACAATTTGATTTTTTAGAATTAAATTCTTCAAATGAAATAAATTTTAACTTAGGAGAAATAGCTAGTGAAAAACAGAATATAGAACAAAGTAAGGAGACACAGTCTTCAATAGATAAACATTGCAAAATGCTTTTCTAGGAAATTGGTTCAAAGTCTTCATTGAACATATTAATGCTAACCAGAATTTCTGGGCTGACCAGCTCAGTAGCTGGGTTATAAGGCCCATTATATGATAATGTAGATTGGGCTTAGCCCAATAATGATATATTTAGTCAGAGAATAACTTTGAAAAGGCTATCGTACAGTATTCAATAACTATTCTGGGTTAAAGGATTGAAGATGAGGACGGAAATATTGACAACATGATGGAAACCTAGTGACAGCTAGTGTCAAATAATTGTGAATTCCACTTTACTCACTACTTTTCAACTGAAAAGAAAAACTGATGGAATGCATCATTTAGTAAAGTGAGTGAAATTATGTTCCCACCACTTTAAATAGAAAGTCTTTTTTTAAGAGTCATTTAGCTTTTGCTTTTTCGAAGAGCCATTTAGCTTTTGCTTTTTCAAAAAGCCATTTAACTTTTGCTTTTCTGAAGAGCCATTAGATGTTTTTAGAATCAAGTCAAGATGGCCTATATAAGAAGCCATACTTTCTCTCACGAAGCACAACCCCTTCAGTCGAAAGATTCCGCAAAACTTGAGTGTTGTTAAATAGATATTGGTCTAGATTTTTGTAATAATTGACATGCCTAGAGAATAACCCACATCCTAAGAAGAAAGAGGAGGAGAAGACTTTAGTAGCGTCGCCATGTGAACAGACTGGAGCTAGTGCCAACCTGGGGGCTGGAACCAATACTAGCAATTTTATGGTGAAGCCAGTGCTAGCTACTTTGTGCTAAAGCTGATACTGGCTTGGGTGCTTAAACTAGCACCGGTTGGACATTAAATGTTGCCAAATTGCTGGTTTTCTAAAGAGCAAGGAAGAGATGGCACACCCCAGTGATTTTCCTTGTAATTTTTCTTTTCTTTTGGGATCACATATCACACGAGATTACTTTTTGAAATAGTTATATTCTCTATGATTGAATATTTTGCATTAAAGTGGATAGTAAAGAAGATTAAGATTAAACAAGACCACTAATAATTTAATGTGTTTGATCTGTTATGTGGATACCTAGGTTAAAGGATAGAAAAAGCATGAAGACTACATATTATTTTAGAGCATGCTATTTCCTTTCATGAGCAAACTAATGTGCACAAAATTCTTAAGACCAAAGTCTTGAGAAGTTGGCAAAAAATACATGTTTTAAATTAAGATGTTTTTTAACTTGAACAAAATTAATCCATAATTATTTTCTCAAAGGATATAATCCTTAACATAGCGAATTTTTTTTTAGAGATTTTGTATAAGTTAATAAGAAACCAACTTAATTAAGTTTTGAAAAAAAATGTTTTTGTCTTCAAAAACTAATAAGACAAGAATCTTTAGATGGTTTTGGAAAAAGAACATATTTTGAAATCATTAAAGTTTTAACTTGAGTAAAATTAATCTATAGTAAACCTCTCAAAGGGTATCATCCTTAACATGGAGGTTTTATGGGTTTAGATATTTTACATAAGTTACAGGAATACTTAATGAAGTTTTTCTAAAGAAATGTTTTTCTTAAAATCTCTTATTTTAGAAGATTAAGTGGGAGAGGGTTTCAAACAATTTCACAGCTTCCATTACAATCCATGTCTAGAGATCGTGAATCTCTTCGTGTTACTCTAGGAGTGAACCCATTTAGGATAGAGATTCCATAAGGATCTAGAGCTAATAGATAGATAAAATTGATACCTAGGATATGTAATATGATTAGCCGGACTACGTTAGAAGTTATAGTGTGAGGTCTATTGATAGGAATCTTTCTAGGCCTAAGGACCCCTCCAAAGAAGGGCAGAGAGGTCCAAAACACAACTCATAGTTCCTTGGTTGAGGTCCAATTTTAGGAGGTTTCAAGCATGTAAACAAGCTAACAACATGAACAAATTAAGAGCTAAGAGATTAAGGAAGAGATAGATTGAAAAGCAAAGGCCAAACAAAGCAGCACAAGTGTAACAATTCTTTTGGTTAATCAAAATGACACATGATCAAGAATTGAGGGTTAAATAAGCATATGCAAAAAGGCAATCCAAGACAACATCAAATGAAGCTAATTTTACCTACAAGATGATTTGGAAGATCAAAGAATAAAAAGGCTAAGATTTGGAGACTAATGGATTAATGATTGGAATGCTAACTGGAGCCAAAATCTTCTGGAAGATCAAAGGAAACCAAAACAGGGAATTTGAGCCATAAATGAAGCTGGATTATTGCAGAAACAATATTGAAATGGTGCTGCCCCTCTTCTTACTTGGTGCCAGCCCAAGCAGCAGTGAGTTACCGTTTATCCAAAATAAAATTGGCGTTGGCTCAAATACCCAACCCAATGCCAGCCCAGATAACAAAAACATGCTAAGTTTTGTAAACCTATTACTATTCCAGTAGAATAGAATCAGCATTAGCCCATGCACCAGACTTGGTATTAGCTGGTTCACCCAACAATAGCTTGGAAGAAGTAGACTTCAACCGGTGCTAGCTTAGAGGTCTAAACTAGTGCTAGCCCATCCTTGGACAATTCTTAAACTTTTTTTATTCTAGTTATTTTGGGGTCACTTTGTAATATTTAGAAATTAGTTAAGCGAAGACTTGCTTACATACATACATACATACATACATACATACATACATACATACATACATACATATATGTATGTATCTATGTATGTATATATTTCATCTTCTCATTATAAACATATGTTAGATAATATAGAACTATAGAACTTATATTTTGGTGAGAAACCATTCTCTCTAGGAGAGAGTTGAAGGTGATGCTCTTTAGGCAATTCCTAGAAATAATCAATACCATGTCAAGGGTTTAGTCCAACCTTGATCTTATCTTTAAACTTTCTATCGATAATCTAATCTTCATCTCATTTTTTATGTGCTAGGGTTTGATTTTACTAGTGCATTTGAAAGGTTGAAGTTAGGGTGCCTAAATCTTCTATGTTATGTGCTTAATCTCTTGTAGACTATGTGTGTTTGAGTATTGATTTAGTAGACTTTATTCAATAGATCTAGAGTTCTTAGTTATATAGCAAACCTAGGGTTCTATCCCTTGACAAGTATTTATTTTTCATGTGTACTTGAAAGCTAAATCTTTATTTTGAATTTGGAAAGATCCTAGAGTTTTTGTGAGCTTTCTAACTCGTATCAAAGTGGTATTAGAGCAAGGAGTAGTTTTGATTCTTAACAAGAGTAGATCTAGAAGAAAGAGCTTTGAAAGTTTGAAAAGCAAGAGCTAATCTAGGATCTAAGAAGCAAGCCACAAAAGTTTAGGTTTCTTTACATTTTCTTGTATATTTCATGAGAAACTTGTTCCTTGATGTTGTGATAACCTTTAGCGATGAATTTGGCTTGAAAAAATGTTGATATTTAGCTTGGGAAAGGTGGAAATTTGCTGAAATATTTTTTCAATTTTCGTAGCTGTATTTCTTGTCATTTTTTAATGTTCAAAACTTTGATTTGTGCCATGGATTTGTTGTGAATTTAAGACTACATGATATATTGGTGTTTGGAAAATCATTTAGTGTAAAAATTTGTGGATTTGGGATTAAAACATGGTTGAAATTGCATTTCAAAATTTGGTGACAAAGTGGTATTCACAAGGTGTTTAATAAAAGTTCAAAGAGAAAGTTTTTGCTATGCACACTAAGTGTTTGATAAAATGCCTATGAGATAAGGAGTTGCTTATATGTTGATGTATGTCACTAGTACATCTTGCATTCATTGGTGAAAATTTATCACATATTAAATTTCTACTTATTACTACTTAGTGATCCAAATTGAGTCATCTTTATTCATCTTGATGAATAAACCAGAAAACCTTGTTTCTTTGTGATTAAAAGCTCATTTGTAATATAAAAACTTACTTGAACTTGCCTAGCCTTTAGTGCATACCAAGTGTTTGATAAAATTTTCCTAAGACCCCTAATTGATTATCTTTGAAAGTTTAGCTTGACTTGTTATGCTAGACTAGCTTCTAAGCATTGGGGAGGTTTTTCAGAAGATGCTACATTGAGGAGTTGAGTGAAAGAAAAAGATAAGAGGGTGAGCTCATTTGATAAAAGCAAAGAAGGGTGCTAAATAAGATTGAAGAGTGATTCCTAAAATTTGAGTGATAAACACGTGAGGAAGTGAAGTGAGGACTTCTTTTGTGTGTTCTACTAAACTTTCATAGGTGTCTCACTTGAAGAAAAATTCACAATAGCTAGTTGGAGTGAAAGTGAAGAGTATGAATATGATGCAAAAATTTGTTCAAATAGAAGTAGTTATGGGGAATATGGTGAGCATGAACAAGATTATAAAAAGGATGATGATGAAAGTTTGAGATATTGGAGTGATGATCATGAAGAGCCAAGCATAAATGAAAAAGAGTATGGTTAATAGGAAAAAGATTCTTGGGAGTATAAAAAAGGAGATTGGGAATATGATGAAGAAGAAAATTATGAGGGAGTTATTGTGGATAGAGAGCAAAAATATTCAAAGAGAGGAGTAGAAAATAAATTGAGAGAGTATTAAAAAAAAAATGGGTGCAAAGAAGGAGAAATGAATATTGTGAAGGACCTTGTATAAGTAGAAGTGGCTATGGTAGAATTGATGTTGCACTCGAGTTAGAAAAGGAGAGAATAGTAACTAAAAGGATGAAAAAGCCTACATATGAAGAAAAGGAGAAGGGAAATATTCAAACCCATTATGGAAACCTAGAGCATGAAGAACTTCAAGAAGAAGAGGTAGAAAAAAAAGAACAAAAGAAGCTTAGTAAAGCTAGGGATGTTGAAGCAGAATCATTACATTCACATGGAGCAACTAAGGAGTACATCAACATCTTATATTTCCTAGAAAAAGAACTATGTAACTTAGAAGAGTTGAAGGAGAATACCAAAGAAGAACTGGAAAGAGTTGATGGTGAGCTTGAAGAGAAACCTAAGTGTACTATGTATGAAAAGACCAAGAATGCTATAGAAAATCATGAAATTGAGGAGAGCTCACATCAACAAAATAAAAAGGGAAAAGGTGTATATAAGGAGACTGAACCACCACGCCCAACATATAAGGAAGCCATAAAGTCTATAGTAGATGGAAATGGTGAAAGATGAGTTGTGAGTGGACATATTGGTAATTTTATAAGGGAGAAAAATAAAAATGTCATTGAAGAGCAAAAGAGTCAAAAACAAAAAGAGAAGAAGGAAGTTCTACAACAAAAGGGGAACAAGTGTTGGCTAGAAGTGGTGCAAAAAGAAATGAGAAGGGATTAAGTTAGTAAGAAGAAGCCATTTAGTACAACGTTGTATAAAAACACTAAAACTAGAGAAGAAATGAGGATAGAAAAGGGAAAGGCCATGAGGGGATCACAAAGGTGTAGGGATACCAAATGCTATAAGTGCCTAAGTTATTGGCATTCATTCTAAGAGTGTCCAAACAAGAATATAGTGTTCATAAATGACCAAGGTGAAATTCATCTGAAGAGGAAGAAGGTGATAAAACTTTAATGGTGAGTTTGAAAAGAAGAAAAAAAATAAAATAAAATAGGGGTGTGATCGAACCACATTGCCCATTGATTGGAGTAACTAGAAAAGTTAAGGTTGCTTATGAGAGTGATGAGGCAAGAGAAGAAATACAAAGAAAAAATCTATTCTTTTCAAGGTGTCTCATAAAACAAAATCCATGAAGTATCTTTATTGATAGAGGAAGTTGTAGAAATATGATTAGTACTATATTGGTAGAAAAATTTAGAATAGAAACTTTGAAACACCGTAAACCTTACAAGCTTCAATAGTTAAATGAATGTAGGGAGGTGGAGGTGACTAAACAAGCTATGGTTACAATAGACATGGGGAAGTATATATGAGGTGATTTGTGATGTATTTCCTATACATGTGGGTGATATCTTATTAGGAAGGCTATGGATGTTTCATAAAGATGTGGTGCATAAGCGAAGGAAAAACATTATACCTTGAAGAAGGATGGAGAGAAGTTTACACTATTTCTTTTTTCTCCTAGTGAGGTTGTGAGCGATCAAAACATAATGAGGGAGAGAGAAAATAAGTGAAGACATGAGAGAGAAAAATAAAAGAGGGGAAGGAAAAATGAAAGAGAAAAAATGGAGAGCAAAAACAAGAAGTTAGGGCAAAAAATGAGAATGATGGTGGAAAGAAGAGAAGGAATGATGAGAAGGATAAAATGAGAGTAACCCTTGAGGATGAAAAATAAGAGAGTGATAAAAAGAAAATGAGTGGAGATAAAATGAGGCAAAAATAGGGGTAGTAAAAAGGAAGCACAAGGAGAGTAGTGAGGGGCGAGGTTCTAACATTTTACCATTACAACATCTTTCTTGTTTAAATTGTTTTGTAGGTACTGATTTCAGGACAAATCACTTCAAATAAGGTGGAAATAATAGGAATCTTCTGAGGCCTAAGGATATTAGTGTTGTGCCTCTTCATTTATACTTTGTATATGACACAATTGTTTTATACTACAAGGCATTATTTGTCGTTCAGTTTGTTTTCTTTACTTTCATATAAAATAGTTGTTAGATAAAGTCTCTAGTACAATAGTGTGTTAAGAAAATTATAACAGAGATCATGATGTGAAATTCCTATTACACTGTATAGTGTTAGTATTTAAATAATCTCTAGTTGTAGTATTAATGAGATAGAACTTCATTAATGCATTAAGATTAGCACGTGTTAGACTTTCTGATTTGATCAGGCTGTGGTTCTCATATCCGTGAGTATTGAGATACTCAAAGTTAACAAGTGGATGCTTGTTAATAGAATAAGTACATTGGATGACCTAACTATGAGATAATTACATGAATAACTATTTAGTGCGAGTGATAGAATCTTGATATAGTAAACATGCAATTATCCTTTGACTTAAGATCTCTAAGGTATTTTGTTTACTGAGTATTATACTTTGGTTCCAAACTTTGGAGCCAGATCGAGGGCCGCTTATAGGATGGATATTGGATATAATGTGAGGTAAACGAAAGTAGTTGAGATGGTCAATAAATGATTCACCACTCTTAATAGTAGGGACGAATATCTCACAGCCACTTGTTGCAATTACTACTCGTAAAATCTTTGGTTAAGGTGATTGTGTATTAGAAATAGTTCAAATTGATATACATATAGAGTAGTGGATTCCTAATACAAGTATTAATATATTCAGGCCATAATTAATATTTATTCTTGAAGGAGTTGACACTAATTCTGTACTCCAAACTGAATGAGATATTATCTAGTAAAAAGAGTTTATTGCACTGTAGTTTGTTATTGAAGGGTTCATGTTAAGCCACTTAACTTTCTTGACTCTTGGGTGGTCATGATGTGTTATTAGATACCACTTATGATCTGCTGAGTATGGGTTAATCAATTGATGAATTAATAAACCAATCCTGATTAGAATTAATAGGTTAATTCTAAATTATTAAGGATTATTAATCTTAAAGACGTTTAGATTAATTCATATTTTGCTACTAATAGACTGGGAAACCTAATAAGCCATACACAATAGAGGATTATGTACTCGAGATGTTATTTGATAACATTATGGGGTTGTGAGAAGTAGAAATTATTTGGGCCAAATCGTAATTATGAAAACTTTAGGTTCCAATTACAATTAAAGAATTCTAATTCGTTTAGAATTTACAAAACATGTTATCGGCGATTTTTTCTAGGATTTTTTCGTAGAATAAGCTGTAGTTGTTTTATTTTAAAACACATAGAGAAAATTGTTCTCTTTGATTTTGATTCACACAACTGCTTTCTTCTCTTCTCCAATTGTTACCCTATCCGCCAAGAAATTCTCCTAGCAGAGAATTTTTATTTTCTTTGAGAGCATACCTCGTGTGGATGCTATCAGAGTCAATCTCACACTGAGATTGAAGTGGAATGACATCTTTGTGGTGTTGAACCATCTACATTGAGAAACCATTCTCAAAAGGTTGCTATTGGATTTGGGATTGCACCTCAGTATTTGATTGAAAATTTTGTTTTATAGTGCTGCATAGAGAAGGTATAGTACTCTTCTCATTTTTCTGTTATTCACACTCTTGTAGATTCTGGTTTTGGTATCACTTAAATCTTCCGTTGCACAAACCTATTTTTGCATGAGATACCTAACAAAGGACCCATCCAAAGAAGTAGGAGAAAGGCCCAAAACACAACTCATAGTTCGTTCATTGAGGTCTAATTTTAGGAGGTTTCAAGCATGTAACCAAGCTAACAACACCAAAAAACTAAGAGCTAAGAGATTGAGGAAGGGGTGGATTGCAAAGTAAATGCTAAATGAAGCGGAAAAGTTGCAACAATTCTTGTGGTTGATCAAGACAACACCGGATCAAGAACTGAGGGCTAAAGGGGCATATGTAGGAATGTAATCCTAGCCAACATGAAATGAAGCTAATCTTGATTGCAAGGTGATTTGGAAGATCAAAGAATCACAAGGCCAAGATTTGGAGACTAATGGATCAGTGATTGGAATGCTAATAAGAGCTAAAACCCTATGGAAGATCAAAGGAAACCAAAGCAGGGGATTTGAGCTACAAAAGAATCTGGATTATTGTAGAAACAACACTAAAAGGGCGCTGAGCCTCTCCTCACTCATCGTTAACCTAAGCAGTGGTCAAGTTACTGCTCATTCATAATAGTACCAGCACTGGCTCAACTATGCAACCCTGTGCTGGCTCAGACAGCAAAAACATACTGAGTTTTGTAAGCTGATTACTATTCCAGCACAACAGAATCGGCATCGGCTCGTGCACTAGACCCAGTGTCTAATGGTTCACATAACAATAGCCTAAAAAAAGCATACTTCAACTAGCGTAAGCTCAAAAGACTTAACCGCGTGCCAACCTATCCGTGGACAACACTAAAACTTGTTTTGTTCAAGCTATTTTAGGGCCATTTTGTAATATTTAGAACTTAGTTAAGCTATGGTTTGCTTATTTATATATATATATATATATATATATATATATATATATATATTTCATCTTCTCATTGTAAACATAGGTAAGATAACATAGTACTATAGAATTTATATTTCGGTGAGAACCATTTTCTCTTAGGAGAGAGTTGTGGGTGATCCTCTTTGGGTGATTCTCACAAAAAATTAAGACCATGTCAAGGGTTTAGTCCAACATTGATCTTTCCTTTAAACTTTCTATGGATAATCTAATATTCATCTCATTTCTTGTGTGCTACGGTTTGGTTTTCCTAGTGTGTTTGAAAGGTTAAAGTTAGGGTACCTAAATCTTCTATCATATGTTCTTAATCACTTGTAGATTATATGTGTTTGAGTGTTGATTTAGTAGACTTTATTCAACAGATCTAGATTTCTTGGTTGTGTAGCAAACCTTGGGTTCTATCTCTTGAAAAGTATTTATTTTTCATGTGTTCTTGAAAGCTAAATCTTTATTTTGTTGAAAGATCCTAGAGTTTTTGTGAGCTTTCTAGCTCGTATCATCTATCCATAGGAAATAAGAAGAAAAAGCCATTCCATCTGTGGAGTTATCTTCCAGAACATTACATATAAGGGTTGTTAATCAATGATAGTAGGACTATTAACGGATTTGGGTTGGCCTAAGATCGTCTTGTTCGGCCTGATATTATTTGGGTTGAGCTTAGAGTGAGCTCGGGCTGAGCCAAGTTAGTTCAGGCCGAGCTCAGGCTTGGTTAAGTTCGGCCCTCTTAAGCTGGGCCTGATAATGTTTTTTTTTTAATTATTATTAATTCTTATTTTGAGAATTAAATCTAATTATGATTAGTTTTAAATAAGACCCATAATTTAGGATAAAATTATATTTTGAAAATTAATATATTTTCTAAAATATTGATTTTAGATTATATATTATTATTTAATTCCTAAAATATGATTTTATCAATTAATAAAATTTTTAAAATATTGATTTTAGATGTTATCCTAATTAATTTCTAGAATTTGATTTTAGAAATTAAATCTAAATTATTGATTTTAGAATTTGTTTTATTTTTTCAAAATAGAGATTTTGGAATAATAAAATTATATGTTTGATTTTGTTTAAGCTACTTGGTGGATGGTTATGGACTAAAACCAAATTATATATGCTCATGCATTATTTACAGTTTTAGTTTTATTAAATAGGACCTGCAAGTCCTGTCTTCTCTAAAATTCTTGTGTAATTCTATTCTCATCTAATTCCCTTTGAATATAACTCGAGGTTTCTCTATTTAGGAAATTTATGTAATTAGATTACATAGGTTACATAGGGATAGAATTATTGTAATTTTTGAGATGGCGACGAAAACAAGACGAGAGGGTAAGACATTCTACTTAAATCATGGATGAACACAAAAGGTTAACCATGTTAATTTCCTTTTTGGCTCGAGAAAATTAATCTAGGGAAAGTCCATAACTATACCATGTAATCGCTTTATTGACATGATTATCAATTTATGTGATTTATCGATATATTTGTGCATGGCATTTGATGAAATCACTAAAAGGAATAAATCCCTCAATTAATATTAAATATAATTCCTTTCGTTAATATAGTAAGAATGAGAGTCTTTTTTCGAGACCAGGTTGTTTGGCTAACCCAAGCCTATTCAACATCGGGCATGTTCATGCTATGGAATTAAATTCCTGATTAATGAGTCGGGTTTAACTAAATCCTTTGTCCCAGTTGGGCTAACTCAAGCATAAAGAAATGTAGAGAAAATATTGGAGTATCCCAAAAGGCTTTAAGATTAAAAGATGTTAATCACCCAATAATCCGGTAAATATATACGATATAATTGGTATTGAATACCTACCATTAAACTCAAGGGTGGCTTGATGGGCAAACCCAAGGTTATTCTTGAGGAATTTGAATACCAGTAAACTAGGAAAGCTTCCAACAGGCTTTCTTGAATCAATAGTGGGGGTTATTGGTTTGAGAAAAATAGTAGAGTAATAATGTGTTTAATTAAAGACCTAATTATTTCCATTACGTGTGCATACAAAGTTAGCTCATATTCTCTATCTTTACATCTAGGTCACGTGCATTATATCAACCAACATAAACTTACATAACATCTTGGAGACAAATAAACTAATTGAGTCAAACTATCTCAACTGATATAGAAACTTGAGAATCGTTCTCAAGGTTGAAAGGTTGCGCTACGTGCTGATGCTCCTATTCCACTATCACCAGCTCAAGATGTTCATACTGATGAGCATGCTGCATAAGGAGGATAATGCCACAGTATCTTATATCATGCTAGCGTCAATAACTCCTAAGCTGCAAAGATAGCATGAGCATATGGATGCTTAATCGATTATTCTTCATCTTCGAGAGTTGTTTGACGTCCAAGCCAAAATAGAGAGATATAAGATCTCGAAGCAACTGTTCCGTTGCAAAATATCTGAGAGTGCTTATGTGGCCACTCATGGGCTGGGCTTAATTCAGGAGCTTAGATCTCTTGGGTTCATGTTGGACTATGAATTAAGTGTTAACTTAATTTTACAATCTTTGCCTAATAGTTTTTCACAAGTTGTGATTAATTATCAGATGAACAAGATTGAGTCCACAATTCCTGAGTTGATCAATCTTCTCAAGACTATAGAGTCCTCTATGAAGAAAGATTCCAATGCAGTCTTGATGGTAGAATCTTTTTCTTCCAAGAAGAAAGTTTAAAGGAAGAAGAAGAAGGCTTCCACTAAGCCCAAAGGTGGTGTGAAGAAGAAGGATATAGCCACCAAAGGCCCATTCCATTACTATGGCAAAATGGGCCACTGGAGGCGCAACTACAAAGCCTACTTAGAGACTATCAAGGAAAAGAAGGAGAATCAGAAGCTTATGGGAACTTCTACTTCTACTCCTGGTATGTTTATGATTGAGATAAATACTGCCTTTAGAAATGAGATGTGAGTATTGGATATCGGACGTGGATCTCATTTGTGTAATAACTTGTAGGGACTAAAGGGTAGTAGAAGGCTAGAGAAAGGCAACGTGAACTTGCATACTGCAAATGGAGCAAAAGTTGTTGCACTTGCTGTAGGGATATACGAGCTGAACCTGCTTTCAGGTTTAGTTTTTGAATAGTGAAACTGTTATTTTGTACTAGTTTTAATGAAAAGTATTATCTCAATTGCGTGTCTAGACTTGTATAGTTTTTATTTGATATTTAATAATAAATGTTCTTCTTTTTCATTGAATGATATTCATTATGGTTCTGCAACTTTGGTTAATGGTTTATATGTTTTAGACATAGATAATCCAATTCTCAATATAAATAAAAAGAAACCAAAGAAAGATAACTCAAACACCTCTTACTTATGGCATTGCCATTTAGGCCATGTAAACGAGAATCGTGTCTCTAAGTTA
The DNA here is from genome assembly GCA_026120185.1 of Voacanga thouarsii. Lineage (NCBI taxonomy): Eukaryota > Viridiplantae > Streptophyta > Magnoliopsida > Gentianales > Apocynaceae > Voacanga > Voacanga thouarsii. The sequence continues at coordinate 4,753,859 of JANUWF010003370.1, forward strand.
TACAGGCTTGTTGACTTAGGGTCATTTGATTATGAATCATATGGCACATGCGAATCTTGTTTGCTAGGTAAAATGGCTAAAACTCATTTTTCTGGAAAAAGAGAAAAGGCCAAAGAGTTATTAGAACTCATACATTCTGATATATATGGCCCAATGTCTATACAAGCAAGAGGAGGCTATAACTATTTCATAACCTTTATCGATAATTTTTCATGATATGGATATTTGTAGTTAATAAAATACAAATCTGAGGCCTTTAACAAGTTCAAAGACTTCAAAAATGAAGTAAAGAAATAACTTAGCAAAAGTTTTAAGACTCTAAGATCTGATCAAGAAAGTGAATACTTGAGTCAAGAGTTTCAGGGTTACCTTATAGATAATAAGATATTATCTCAATGAACTCCATCACATATACCTCAATATAATAGTGTATCTAAGAGAAGGAATCGAACCCTTTTAGACATAGTACGGACCATGATGGCTTCTGTAGACCTACCAAAATCATTTTGGAGGTATGCACTAGAAACTTCTGTTTATATTCTAAATAGAGTTTCGACAAATACTATTGATATTGCCCTGTTTGAGATGTTCTTTGATAAAAAACTAAAGTTGTCTCACTTGAGAGTATAGGGTTATCCTGCCTTTGTCAAAAGGCCACAGTCAGATAAATTTGGCAGTAAGTTTGACAAGTGTTTGTTTGTGGAATATCCAAAAGAATCTTTCGATTATTACTTCTATCTCCCATCCAAAAACAAAGTGTTTGTTTCGAAGCATGCTATCTTCTTAGAGAAGGAGCACATGCTCAAAGAAGACAGTGGGTGTAATACCCCGACCAAAATCATCTTTGACTATGGGAAAAAAGGTCATGCATTGCATAGCATTTTGCATTTCGTGTGTTATCTTAAAATTATTCTTGCATGGGTGCATGTGATTTTCAAAGTTGCTTTTGCATTTGATTTATTTGGTGTGAAATAATTGTGTTGTCTAAGAGTTGGTTAAGTGAAGTTTAGTCGAGGAGATGGAAGGATGAGAATTAGGGTGGAAAGAATTTCATAGAGAAATATTAGTATTGGAGTTGGTTTGGAATAGCGGAGAGGTTGGTGATTTCCTTTGGTGATCCAAGTTCGAATCTTACCTCTTGCGAATCTTAATTTTCTTTTTGAAAATTCTTTTTCCTAGACCCCTCCATGTTTTGGCCGAAAAGACCCTAGCCATCCTAGTGAATTTTCAGCGCCATTTTTCTAAGGAAATAAGTCTCTATATTTATTTCCTAAATTTAAGGATTTTTTATGTGAATAAAGTTTACTTTTATTTTCAGCTTTTGTTCTCTTTAATTTTCGAAAAACCCTAGCTGAATAATTAAATTCCAGCTTGATTTTAACTTACTAGATTTTGTAATGGATAGTTGGAATTAAAGTGTTATTTTTCTAGTTGGATACCTTGTGGATTTTGAACCTAGAACCTTAGCTAAAAATCTGGAAAAATTTTTAGTTAGGTGCCGCCACTTTTGAAGGAGTTTTAGCCCAACTCAAACTCTTCTAACACTAGGAAATCTTATCCAAAATCCTTTAGCAAATTAGATTTTATTTCAATCCTACTTCAACTAGGTTTTGCTTCCTTTTCCTAGCAGAACTTCGGCAGCCTTGTGCAGGCACAAGCTGTCCGAAATTCCATCACTCCTAAGTGCAGTCCAACTCTTCAAACCCTAGTTCAAAACACCTAGAACACTCCTTATCAATTCAGATTACCTTAGCCACACAAAATCAGATTTTATTCACCAAAAATTCTAGAATTTCGGCCAGTTTCTACCCAGGAATTTTGACAGCTTCCTACCAGAATTTTCGGCCAGCTTTGCTTAGGGCAATGACCGAAAATTCTGCACTCCAAACACCACTAAAACTCCCTATTGAATTGGCCAATTTCAATGCCTAAAGAACTCCTTATTTTCCTTCTGAATTGCGGACAGAATAGCAACCAAAACAGCTTGGATTTTCTCTCCTTTGGTCTGCAAACATTCGCCCAAAAACTACTGCACATGCACAGGATTTTCGGCTACCAAAAGCTGTGCAAACTCTTCCTTGTTTTGGCCAAAACAACCTGAACACACATAGCCATTTTCTTGAGCAATATTTCGGTCAGCATAGGAGAACAAGTCCAGAATATTTTCTTCTCATAAATCGTCCCAAATTCGACAGCAACAAGGTGCACAACAAGTTGCAATTTCCAGCCTTGTTGTCCACGAAACCTAAAGCCATTAGGAGTCTTTCTTAACACCATCATCTAACCCTAAACCAATCTTCTCTAACCCTAAATCATAGTAGCCGATTACCCTCTCATTCTACACGAAAATTCCAGCAAGAATCTCTCTACAATTTTCAAAAATCACAAGAACAATTCCTAGTAAGAAACCGATCACACTCTAAGGTAAGCAAAAACCATCTTAACCTCTTGATTCCTTTCTTCCATCAATTATTCTCCTTTTCTTCCCTTGAATCATGCCACCTAAAGGCTGATTTCATCCATTTTACCTGCTTTCGGTCAAAAGGAAGGAAAGAAGGCAGCTTTTCCCTTCTACTCGAACGAACTCGGGATGAACACCATAGGAGCATCGAGATCTTGTTAACTCAGTTGTCGCAAGGTAAGGGAATCCTTACCCTTGATGTTGAAATTAAGGTTTAATATGGTTGATGATGTCCATTAGCATGATGAATGAGTATTTTGAGATGAGTAATTAATTAAGCATATTCGATGCATAGCAATGCCATATCTTACTGTGGTAGTGATAGATATGAGTTGCAATGGTCAAGTCAAGCCTTTTTGATATAATATTCATGTCTTTGACGAATCTATGGTCATAAAATATGAACTTTGGGGATTGGTTAATTTATTGGGAATTAGATAGTGGATTGTGAATTGTTATGGGAATAAATAAGTTTAGAGCATGTTCGAATCGATTGAGACCCTGATCATGATATTATATGGTTTTAGATCAGGAAGATATTTGAGGAAAGAAAGCTGTGATTTTATCTCATTTATCTGAGGCATATCAAGTAAGTCCTTGCATAAACTCTTTTGTTAAATGTTGTGATTGCAAGTCTATGTTGTAAAGTTTTCTGAAGCTATTGTTAAACTATGTTCGCTTGGATTGTAAACGTGGATATTTATTCTTTAAACGGTTTTGTCAAACTAATGATTTTATCGAGAAAACTATTCTTTCTCCTAAATTTTGAGAAAACTCTTTTAAAGAAAATCACGTTGTACAAAGCCAAGGTATGGAAATTTTGAATCAGGAATTGACAGATATGTTCGTTGAGTACTCAATAAGGGTAAGCTAACAATACTAGTCTTGGAGGGTTAGAGTAAGTCTTCTGGTAGGAGGCCACCTCCAGGAGATAAGCTCGGCTTGAAGAGGCGACAGTATAAATTGGTCAGGCTGGTCCGAGCTAGCATTTGTACCTGGTAAGGTATTATTTATTTTCCCGGCATGGACACCCGGATGGTTTTGTTGGGTGTAGAGAAGGAGGAGTATCTCACCCGGTGAGCTGTACACTCACTCTGATCAGAACGCCCAACGTGTGGTAATCTAGTCCCGGCAAGGTGCACAAAGTGTGGTACCTTGTCCTCATGGAGCCCAACGTGTGGTGACATGACTGTTTATTCAAGTGGATGATTTGTTTTGTATAAAGTGTGATTATGAAAAAAACCCACTCCTTGCGAAAAGAAAGTATTTATGACTTGCCAAATATTTCTGCAAATGTTTTCCACTATGCATACACGAACTGTTTGAAACACCATGTGCACACACAAGAGTTACTGAGATTTCATCTCACACTATTTTATATCATGTTTTCAAGAGATAGATTGTGTTGAGCCAGCGGGGCATATGATAGTTGAAGCTTTTGTTTTTTTTCCCCCCATTTTGTTCTAGGAGCCAGTTGTTGTTTAAGCTTCTAAACGATATTTGTTTTATTTCGTATTGCTCCAATTTGAGCCGGATGTAATAAGAATTTTTCTCTATTTATCTAAGTTAATTCTTTTTGGGTTGCCTTTACATTGTATACCTCGTTTTAAAAACCCCTTGTCCTACGGGACGGGGCGACATCCTTGCCCTTTTAGGGTACGTAGTAGTGAAGTGTTACAGTGGGAGTAAAATTGAACTTAATAAAGTTTAAGAAGAACAAGCAAACAAGGATCAATCATCTGATCCCACATCTATTGAGAGAGAAGATAAACCTTTTGTTACATAAGAACCTCGTAGGTTGAGTAGGATACGTGTGGCACTTGAGAGATATGAATTTCTTATAAGTGACCATAATGACGTATTGCTCATAGATGAAGATGGGCCTACAACCAACAAGAAAGTTCTGAATAGTTTAGAATCAGACAAATGGCTTGAAGTATGAAGTCAAAGATGGATTCCATGTACGATAACCAAGTATGAACTTTAGTTGATCCACCCAAAGGAATCAAACCTATTGAGTGCAAATGGATTTTCAAGAAGAAAATCGACATGGATGGTAACGTAGTGACCTATAAAGCATGACTAGTAGCTAAAGGTTATTGTCAACAATATGGAATTGACTATAACAAAACCTTCTCGTCAGTAGCCATGCTAAAATCCATCAGGATACTCCTAGCTATTACCGCTGATCATGATTATGAGATTTGGCAAATGGAAGTAAAAATAGTTTTTCTAAATGGAAATTTGACTAAGGAAGTGTATTTGACAAAACTTGAGGGTTTCACATCCAATGATAGCACAATGGTGTGCAAGCTGCAAAGGTCCATTTATGACTTAAGTAAGTTTCTAGGAATTGGAACATTCGTTTTGATGAAACAATTAAAGAGTTTAGTTTAATTCAAAACATGGATGAATCTTATGTATACAAGAAAGCTAGTGGGAATGCAATCATTTTCTTATTACTTTATGTAGATGACATATTGTTAATAGGAAACGATATACCTGTCCTGCAAACAATTAAAAGTTTGGTTGTCTAAGAAATTATCTATGAAAGACCTTGGAGAAGTAACTTACATTCTTGGAATAACGATCTATAGAGATAGATCAAAAAGGTTGTTAGGTCTTTCACAGTCTACATACGTAGACAAAATACTAAAGAAGTTTAGCATGGATCAATTTAAAAAGGGATTCTTCCCCATATCGCATGGTGTAAGCCTTTTAAAGTCGATGTCTCCCAAGACACACGTACACTAAGATTCCATATATTTTGGTAGTTGGATCTATCATGTACACTATGATATGTATGAGGCCCAATGTATCTTGTGCTCTCAATTTGACGAACAGATACTAATCTGACCCTGGTAAGGGTCATTGGGCGACTGTAAAGAACATCCTTAAATACTTGCTTCGGCAGTTGAATCTGACCCTGGAGAGGCTGATTTGAAAGTAAATGGGTAAACTGATGCCAGTTTTTAATCTGACAACGATGATTTCAAATCACAATCTAGCTAGGTGTTTACATTGTCTGGATGGGCAATAAGTTGGAAGAGTTCCAAACAAGAGATTATTGCCTATTCTATAACAGAAGCTAAGTACATAGCTACTTCTAAAGTAGCTAAGGAAGCTATTTAGATCAAGAAGTTTTTGACAAAACTGGGAGTGGTCCCTAGCGTTGTTGGCCCAATATCATTGTATTGTAACAATAGCAGAGCCATTGCACAAACAAAGGAGCCACGGTCTCACCAACGATCCAAACACGTACTACGACAGTATCATCTAATTCGGAAAATCATAGATAGATAGGATGTAAACATAGAGAGAGTTTCCACAGAAGAGAACATAGCTAATCCACTTACAAATGCACTATCCCAGAAGAAACATGATAGGTATGTTGAGTCTTTCGGTATTAGATACAAGAATAATTGGCTCTAGTGTAAGTAGGAGTTTGTTAGTGTTGTGCCCTAGAGGTAATCACTTGTACTTTGTATATAACACATTTGTTTTATATTATAAGAAATTATCTATCTTTCAATTTGTTTTCTTTAATTTCATGCAAAATAACTGTTAGAAAAAGTCCCTAGTACAACATTGTATTAAGAAAATCATAATAGAGATTATGATATGATATTCTTACTATACCGTATAATCTTAGTACTTAAATAATCCCTAGTCGTAGTATTAATGGGATAGGACTTCATTAATGCGTTAAGACTAGCACGCGTTAAATTTTCTAATTTAATCAGGTGGTGATTCTCATATCCGTGAGTATTGAGATACTCAAAATTAACACGTAGATGCCTATTAACAGAACAAGTACATTGGATGACCTAGCTATGAGATAATCACATGGATAACCATTTAGTACTAGTGATAGAATCTCGATATAGTAAACATGCAAGTATCCTTAGACTTGATATCTCCAAGGTATTTTGTTTGCTAAGCATTGTACTTTGGTACCAAACTCTGGAGCTTGATCGAGGGCCACCTATAGAATGGATATTGGATACAATATGAGGTAAACAAAAGTAGTTGAGAGGGTCAATAAAGGATTCATCACTCCTAATAGTAAGGGTGAATATCTCACGACCACTTGTTGGTATTACTACTCATAAAATCCTTGGCCAAGGTAATTGTGTTTTGGAAATAGTTCCAATTGATACACATGTAAAGTAGTGGATTCTTGATACAAGTACTAATATATTTGGGCTAGAATTAATATTTATTCTGGATGGAGTTGGCACTAATTTCATACTCCAAACTAAATGAGATATTGTACAGTGAAAGGAGTTTATTGCATTGTAGTTTGTTACTGAAGGGTTCATGTCATGCCACTTGACATCCTAGACTCTAGTGTGGTCATGATGTATTTGTTAGATACCACTCATGATCTGCTAAGTATGGGTTTATTAATTGATGAATTAATAAACTAATTCTGATTAGAATTAATAGGTTAATTCTAAATTAATAAGGATTATTAATATCAAAGACGTTTTGATTAATTCATATTTTGCTACCAATAGACTGAAAATCTAATAGGTCACACACAATAGATGATTATATATTCGAGATGTTATTTGATAACACTGTGGGGTTAATTGTGAGAAGTAGAAGTTATTTGGGCCAAATTATAATTAGTTATAATTTTTAGGCCAAATTATAATTGTGAGAACTAGTCGGTTCCAATTACATTTAAAGAATTCTAATTCTTTTAGCATTCACAAAACGTGTTATCAGAGGTTTTTTTTGGGATTTTTTTGTAGAATAAGCCGTGGTTGTTTTATTTTAAAACACACAGAGAAAATTGTTCTCTCTGATTTTTGATACACAACTCCTTTCTTCTCTCCTCCAATTGTTATCCTAGCTACCAAGAAATTCTCTTAGTAGAGATTTTTTTTTCTTTGAGAGCATACCACGTGTGGATATTATTAGAGTCAATCTCACACTGAAATTGAAGCGGCAAGACATCTGTGCGGTGTTGAACTATCTACATTGAGAAACCGTTCACAAAAGGTTGCTATCGGATTCTAGATCGTGCCTCAATATTTGATTGAAAACTTTATTTTATAGTGCTGCACAGAGAAGTTATATTACTCTTCTTGTTTTTTTTGTTATTCAAACTTTGTTTTTACATAAGATACCTAACAAAAGACCATCTAAAGAAGTAGGAGAAAGGTCCAAAACATAACTCATAGTTCATTCATTGAGGTCTAATTTCAAGAGGTTTCAAGCATGTAACCAAGCTAACAACACCAACAAACTAAGAGCTAAGAGATTGAGGAAGAGGTGGAATGCAAAGTAAATGCTAAATGAAGCAGCAAAGATGCAACAATCCTTGTGGTTGATCAAGACAATACCTGATCACGAATTGAGGACTAAATGAGCATATGTAGGAACGTAATCCTAGGTAGTATTAAATGAAGTGAATTTTGACTACATGGCGACTTGGAAGATCAAAGAATCACAAGGCCAAGATTTGGAGACTAATGGATCAGTGATTAGAACATTAACAAGAGCTAAAACCCAAGATCAAAAGAAACCAAAGCAAGGAATTTAAGCTACAAAAGAATCTGGATTATTGCAGAAACAACACTAAAATGGCACCGAGCCTCTCCATACTCAGTGTTGGCCTAAGCAGCAATCGAGTTACTGCTTATTCATAATAGAACCGGCACTGGCTCAACTATGCAACCTTACACCGACTCAGACAGCAAAAACGTGATGAGTTTTGTAGCCGATTACTATTCTAGCAAAATAGAACTAGCACCAGCTTGAGCACTAGACCCAATGTCTACTGGTTCATATAACAACAGCTTAGAAGAAGTAGACTTTAACTAGCGTCAGCTTAAAAGATTTAACTGACATCCGCCCATCCGTGGAGAACACTAAAACTTATTTTGTTCAAGATATTTTAGGGCCATTTTGTAATATTTTAAACTTAGTTAAGCTAAGACTTGTTTATATATATTCCATCTTCTCATTGTAAATATAAGTTAGATAGCATAGAACTGTAGAATTTATATTTCAATGAGAAACTATTTTCTCTTAGGAGAGAGTTGAGGGTGATCCTTTTTGGGTGATTCCAACAAACAATAAAGACCATATCAAGGGTTTAGTCCAACCTTGATCATGTCTTTATACTTTCTATGGATAATCTAATCTTCATCTCATTTCTTGTGTGCTACAGTTTGATTTTCCTAGTGTGTTTCAAAAGGTTGAAGTTAGGGTGCCTAAATCTTCTAACATACGTGCTTAATCTCTTGTAGATTATATGTCTTTGAGTGCTGATTTAGTTAACTTTATTCAACATATCTAGATTTCTTGGTTGTGTAGCAAACTTAGGGTTTTGAATTTGAAAGATCCTTGAGTTTTTCTGAGCTTTCTAGCTTATACCATCTATCCATAGGAAATGGGAAGAAAAAGCCATTCCATCTGTGGAGTTATTTTCCAGAACATTACCTAGAAGGGTTGTTGATTAATAATGGTAGGACTGTCAAGGGGTTCAGGTTGGCCAAAGCTCGTCTTGATCGGCCTGATATTATTTAGGTTGAGCTTAAATTGAGCTCTGGCTGAGCCAAGCTTGGGCTCAATTTTTTAGCCCGAATTAAGTTTAGGCCGAGTTCAAGCTTGGTTAAGCTCAGCCCGCTTAAGCCCGGCCTAATCATATGTTATATATAAATTAATCTATTTTTAATAATTAATACAAATATATTTATTATATTAATATATCATACAAAAATAAATATTTAAACAAAAAGAAAAGACTTTATATCAATCACAATATACATATTTAAAGCCAAATAAATATATTTTTATTAATATATGATAAAAATAAATAATTAAACATAATGTAAGATAATAGTTTTTTAATATAATGTAATATTAATAGTATAGTAGTGATTGACAATGTGATGTGTGCAATGCATCTTAATGTTACGACAATATCATTTTTTTAATTAAAAATTAAAATTTTATTTAATTTTGTTGGGGTTAATAATATACTTGGATTAGTAGTTAGTATGTTAGAGGTGTTTGCTTGGAAGGTATTGGGGGAAGAAGAGACAACGCACCAGTTGTTGACTTGTTGCGTCTCTCTCTACCTCAAGATTCCAAAGATTAGAGATTGACTGAGTGAGTATAATAGTAGGAGGAGTCAGGTTTGAGGGCTAGGGTTTCATTGGGCATTGATCCTCAATTCTTTAGTGTGTGGATCTACTGGATTCACGTATCCCCTTCACTACTCTTTTTCTTTTCTTCCTTGATTTTAAAAGTCCTCATTCCTTAGCTCTACTGCCTTTTTCCATCTTTTACAACTATCTTATGTTTTTCCAAGATTTGGTGATGATTGTGAAGCCTTACAGCTTGAGGGTTTGGGTTCATTGTGTTGCCTTGATCCTCAATCCTTTAGTGTGTGGATCTACTTGATTCTTGTCTCCCTTTTACCGTTCTCTTCTTTTCTTCCTCAATTTAAAAAACCCTTATTTCTTAGCTTGTCAATGTATTGCCTTATTCTATCAACTATTTTTTTGTAGTTTCTTTATTTTTCACATTTAATAACATCCAATATGATTCTCTATCCATGGTGTTCCACAGGCATTTAGTTGTATATTCGTTTCATTCTTGACGGAGTCCATTTTATACCTGTACTTTGAATGCTCTTTGATTAGAAATCAAAATTAGTTTTGCTGATGTTTTGAGATCTATTATTTACTCTATAATTTTGTATGGTTAAGTTTTTATTGTAAGTTCTAGTCACTGGCACTTGTTTTGTGAGAGTTTAAAGCTTTAAGCAAATAGGTTTTAATAGTTCTTAGTAGACTGATTTTGTAGCATAAACATATTTACTTTAGAATTAAGTCCATCTACTTTATACTTGGTCAAAACGAATAGGAAGTAAAACCACCCAAACAAATGTATATTCCATCATTTTTTATTATATTCTTTTTATCCTCTATTATTTAGTGTTCCATAGAAATTATTAAAAAGTTTAAAAATTCATCTAACATTTCCTTTAAGTTCTTCGGAGGCCATGCTTTTGTATTTGCGTAGTGAAGGAAAAGGTTTCACCTCGAATTTTGACTGTCATACATTGTTGCCCTCCCCCCTACCCCCACCAAAAAAAAAAAAAACAAACAAACAAAACAAAACAAAACATACATTCTTAGAATTCCAAAACGGGAAATTCAAAGGTGTTAATTCTAGTTGTATATATATTTGTCATTTTTAAGAAGTTCATTTAGATTTTAAATTATTATTTATTAGATTTCTTTTTTACTATATAATTTGACCCAAATTAATAAAATTTAAATATATATTTTGTAGATGTTAGATGCAAATAATGAAGACATTGTTATGACAATTATTGATGTAGGTGGTGAAGATAATGGCCAAGGGAGGGAGAGATTGAGAAAAGAATAAGAATAAATGAAAGTAAAGAAAAGAAAAGAAGAAGAGAGAAAATGTTTGAACTTGGTTTAATTATGGTGCTCTTCTTGACTTGGAAAGAAAAATACTTGTTTGATCCAAGTGAAGGATGAACTTTAGTTGTTTTGGTGTTATAAAGTGTGCTAAAGGAGAGAATAGGTTTCACTCTAGTTGTTTTGAAGGTTTTAGAGTGGTTTGAGATGTTTAGAAGTGGCTAAATGGTTGAAGAAAAATAGTGTGTTCTTGAGAGAGCAAGAGAGAAAATTAGAAGAAGAGGAAGAGTGTTCTTGTTTGATGATGGCCGCAATTCTTTGATGAATATGTGTAGAAATTCTGGTTTAATTTGATAGAGTTGCTTGCTAGATAAGTGAGTGTTTGATGGAGCAAACCATGGGATTTAATTTTCAAATTCAAAGTATTTTGAATAGAGAGAAACTAGGAAATGTATGAGGTGTTTTAAGGGAGTTTGTTGGCCTAGTTGAAGGTAGAAGAGAAGATGTTCGGCTATGGTACTTAGTGTGGCCAAAAATAATGGAGAAGAAATGAAGAAGAAATGCTAGCTAAATAAAAATTGAATAAGCTGGAAAAAAAAATTCTGGTTGTTTAGCTAGAAGAAATAATAAAATGTAGGAAGGTTGTTAGCAAAAATTCAAAATATTTTGAATTTATTTTTCAGCTACCAAGTAGGAGTTTCTGAAGGTCTTTTAATGGTGATTTTCTAGCCATTACCTTGAAGAAGAACAAGAACCATGAAAGAATTAGTTTATAGTATTGAATACTCAAAGTTTCAAGGGTAAAATACTTGCTTGCTGGAAATTTTTTGGTTTAAGTAAACTATGAAAGGTTTAAAATCCACCATGCATGTTTCTAGCTTTTTGCACACTAAAAGAAGTGTTTGTTTAGGAAAGAAAGACATGATGATCAAGCTGTCCAATTTCAAAAGTAAGCCAAGAAAAAGAACCAAAGATAATTTCCAACTTTTCAGCATAACAAGAACAACCAAATATGTAGTTCCTCAGGAGAGTAATTTGGTGATTTAATTTGAAAAACAAAACATTCTATTAATTCTCCTATATTTTAGCTAAGCAATCTCCAAAAGCTGGAGTTTTATTTAAATTCCAAGTCCAAGATAATCTAGAATATTTTAAAAGAAAATTAAAAGAATTCAAGAAACAAAAATATATTTAAATTTCAAATAGGCTAGGACATGGGCTGCTAAAATAATGGAGGATAAAACTCCTCTAGATTTTCTTTCGAACAAGATTACACAGTTAGAACATTACCATTGTGTCTCCTCAAGAAAACATTCCTAGATTCATGAAATGCAAGAAATAAAATTCAAACATTCATTAGGATAATTAAAAATAATACTTAATTAATGAGATTTGAACTCAAGACCTTAGGAGTCAACTATAAAGCTCTATCTACTTAACCACATTAATTCTTATTTTTATTTTCTCAACTTAATTCTCTTCCCTTCTACAACCTAAGTCTCTTCTTTTCTCATCTCTAAGCAAAATTTTCCAATTTCCCCCAACATTCATCTAACCTAACTAAATCATATAGTCCACATATGGCAGTTTTAAAGTGCACAAATTCACCCAAAAAGTTTATATTCGTGCAATATGCCATGAAATACAACCCATCCCTCTAATTTTAGGGTAAGATTAGATGGGGTTTTACACAATGAACCCAAATAGACCAAGATTATTTCAAAAGCCTTTTACCTAGTTTAGGCCCAAGTTAATTTTTCCAATCATTCAATCTAGACTCAGACCCTGAATAATTAATTAACCAATTAAACTAGATAATTAATTTAATTTCTCTCAACTTTTTATTTTATTCTAGCCCAATAATAAATTAGACTTCCTAAATGAAATAAAATCCTCATTAATCATGACCATTTCCTCAAACTAAAATCAATTAGGACTTACGGGTTATTCCGAGGACCAAAAGACCCATTGCATTAGCTAGTAAAATGACAAAATATCCCTACTACATAAACAACTGTATTTTGTATTTTAAATATTTTCTAATATCACCATAAGGAAGTATTAACCTCAAGAACAATGTTGTGTTAGCAATATCTCCGACCAACAGGTTTTATGACAAATATACCCCTATACATAATGTCGTACATTCAGAGAGAAAGAGTATACTAACATCTCTCTAAATGATATCTATTATCCTTAGACCTCTAGTCTAATGATCCATGACTTCCTAGAAGATTTTCACTTTCCAAGGGAGCTATCTTAAAGTAAATATCCAAGTCATATTCCCTAGGGCCCTGGATTATTAGATTATTCGAATA